>JAWNPK010000069.1:2305000-3550000 GCA_035047565.1 Drosophila mulleri | reverse complement strand
TTTTTTTTTTTATATTATTAGTTTATTTAAACAGGCTTTTTACTACTTAACTGCCAGCTTAACAAGTTGAACATAAAGGCACGATTATTTACAGTCAATAACAATTTACATACACATCAATAACGACACGCCTTTAGTCTTCTTAAACTAAACTTATCTAATATTCTGAATAATTGTTTTCTCACAAGGGAAAACAAAAATTTTGTCAGTGCTCACACAAGTATGCAACCGTTTTTATAACTTCATTCATATTGTTCATACGCCTGGTTACCCTCTTACATTGAAGCTGTTCAATCTAAAATACAATCACTAAATGACAAACTATGCAATACTCTCTTTTCGCACCATTATATTTATATATTATATGAAGCAAATTGATAAAAATATAATCAAATAGAGATTAAATATTAAAAAAACATATATATATTATTTAGCCTAAGAAGGAAAAACTTTTAAGGAAACTGAAAAATAATTATGGAGTATTCAAAAAAATATAATAAATATAATAGAATAATAGATAGGTAGACATTTAATAGCTTGACTACGAATTGTAAATGCTATTCGACACATGTCTTCACTGTCTTGGTCCCCCACTTACAACGCTCGACATCATCTTGTTGAAGGCTTAAGAGTAAAAGCCAGCTTAAAGGCACACCTGGGCATCGGGCGGTGCCACTTGCCGCTGGCAATTACTTTGATTAATAGCGGTTTGCCATCGAATGGAAATGCGCTTGTGGTTCGCCTCCCAACGGACAGCCAAATGTGTGGCGAGTGGATTGGTAATGGGGTTTGGGGCTGGGCCAAAGTTTTTACAACTTTGCGAGTGAAAACTGCAAATACAAATGAAATTAGTCGAAACTATTTGGCCGTGCGCTGCGCTGCGTAATGCCAGGGGAATCAAGTGAAGTCAAGTTCGTGACGCGCGTATTTCTAATTAGATTAGGTCAGCCTACCGGCCAGACAGCCAGTCAGCCAGTCAGCCAGTCAAGCAGTCAACCACGCTCACTTGTCCGAGTTGTCCGCTGAGCATTGCGACTGTTGTTGCGATTGCCATTTGCGTGTGCGAGCATCGTGCCGTATTCTTGTTCTTGCCACTTTTTACAAAATTTTTAATTGAAAAAATTCTTCAATTTTGCCATCTATCTAACTGAGTGGACCTCACCCCTGGAGCTTTAGCCAGACAGCCGTACAAATGTAATTAGCCACGTTCAGAGGCTTCACTTTTTCCATTTTTTCCTTCAGTTTCCTTCTCGTTTCCATTCAACTCAACGTTATGTCAACTTTTCAATTTTACAGTCATAAAAATGCAATTTGCCAGCCAATTCTGCAATTAATTTTAAGTGTTGCATAAGCTCAGGCGCCGCGCCTAAATGCCGATAGCCAATGTGTGTCGGGGTATATATATATACATATATATATGTGTGTGTGTGAGAGCGTGATTACAAGTTTAATTAAAATGGCTGGCAAATGCTTAACGAAGAACTGCGCAAATGTTGCGATGACCAATTGTACAGCGCCACTGTACCAATATTAGTTCAAAATGAGAGATTTGTCTTGGCGTTAATTAATCATTGCCTTTGTGGTTGCTGGACTCTTCTTCTTCTTTTCACTTTGATATTGGACAGTGGGCGAAATACAAAGTAGTTACTATGTAAAATTTGAAAGAGAAGATTGAGCTAGAAAAACTAAAAAATTAAAAAAAAAAAAAAACCAAATTCTATTAGATTATCAATTCGTAATAAAATAAAATTAATAAAATAGTTCGATTTTTTTTTTAAATTTATTTAGCTACAAAAAATATATACATTAAATTATATTATATTAACTTAATGATTATTTAGATATATATTTCTTAATTACTACTCTGTAGGGATATAGAACTCTGTAAAAAACTGTAACTTTAAATTATTAATTAAACTAAAATATTTAATATTTAAATGAATACTTGCTAAGGTATAAATATCGTACATATATTTCAACGCAGAAACAAATATGTTTTTGTGGTGCAGCATTTTTATTTTCCAA
Organism: Drosophila mulleri; assembly: GCA_035047565.1. NCBI lineage: Eukaryota > Metazoa > Arthropoda > Insecta > Diptera > Drosophilidae > Drosophila > Drosophila mulleri. Next base: position 3,547,975 of record JAWNPK010000069.1, on the reverse strand, counting down.
AAATAATATTTATGTAATCTTAACCATCAATCGACTACAGTGAAGAACTGGCGCTTTGCCCAAGTCAAAGCAAAATCAGTGTTGGATTTTAACTACTCATGTTGGCCAAAGGGCGTAGTTTTCTTTAGCTTTTCTATTTTCGTTTATTTTATTTTATTTTTTTTTTTATCGATATTGCTGTACGTTTCGCTAGTGGCGATGCCATTGAGCTGCCTGCTCAATCTAATTAGAGGCTGCAACTGTAGGAGAGTTGGCGTAAATGATTGCCCTTCCATGACTCGACCATTTCCGTAACCACATCTTTTGTCACTTGCACATGCTGCCTGCTATGCATGCGCACGTTCTTGGACAATGACAGAAAGCTCTCGTTTGCGTCACGCCACCTACATTCCTTCTACTGGGAGTACATGGTGTTTAGCAGGGCGAAGAATTTGTACGACAGCTGCAGCAGCTGCAAACGATATTGAGGATAACGGAAGCTGCATTAAGCACCGTTAGGATCAACTTACGTCTGTTACGGTCACCAGGGAAACGTTCAAAAAGTTGGTAGCCTTTAGGTAACTGGGGCGCTGGGCACGCTGCATGATCAGTAGCATTAGCTTGCGATAGCGCAAATCAGACAGGTACCAATTGTGATTGTAAACGGCCTGGCCAACGAGCTCGCTCTGCCAATCGAAACAAAATTGTATTGGGTCAGGAGCACCTCAAATTACTTACCGAATTGATCAAGTGCTGCGCGTAGCTACCGATCATGAAGACCTGCACCATGGCACAGAACAGAAAGAGCATTAGCATGACCAGATTATCGATGTTGCCCCCGATGGTCATCTGAAAGATGACAAAGCAGATGATGAACGAGGAGCTGGCAAAGTTGCAAAAGAGTGAAATGCCAAAGATCCGACTGATGTCCTGGCTCAGACACAGTAGCTGCTGGTGATAAACGATGCTCTTCTGCAGAAAGCCCAGATCCTGGTCAGCAGGCTGTTCGCCTGCAACATGCTGCTCGATCTGTCTGCTTAATTGCTTGAAGTGCATGATCAGCAGCGTGACTAGGGCAGACATGAGCATGTCCGCCGCCAGCTGGCCTGAGAGGCAGGTCTGGGCGGCAATATTTTGGGAGACGTACATGACATAGTAGCTCCAATTGCTTTTCCAATCCCATGGTGTCCAGCAGTAGTAAGGCAACATCCGCTCAAAGTGTCGTATGCCCAGCCAGAAGTCGCACACCAAATAGTAGACGGCCCAATAGAGATTGTAAGTCCAGATGAGCACCATATGCATGCCAAAGTAGAAGATGCTAACGCCTCTATAGCTCCTCAGGTAATCACTCAACCTGTATTCCTTCTGTTGCTCAGCCGTTGTGGGATGCAGCAGCTGCAAGCGCTGGACCATCTTGGATATATGCCCCCGCTTGCCCCAGATGTGCTGAATCTTTATATCGCCGACGACGACAAATCCAATAAAAGATAGATTCATGGTGGCTTCCAGGAAATTGTTGTTAGTGGTGAACGCCAGGAATACATAGATCAATTCCGATAACAGCGTCAAATTCAGATTTAGCATCTGGAATATAAAGTAACAGCGCAACATTGTTGTGCGCCAATCTGTACTTGCCGATGTATTAGAGAGGACTCGATCGTAAGCCTTCATGCCGATGGAGAGGTAAAATATGTCCACATATCGAAAGAACAAGTACAGTGATTTGGTCTTTCCGTTATTTTGTTCTTTTGATCGTTTCCCTAATGTCCACATCATTTCTGCATCGGAGCTCCTTTACTGATGCCTGTGCCTCCCACAGATTGAGGCGCTTTTATAGCACCATCGACCAATTGGTAATTGCTAGCTTGAGCAAACCCACGCCCACTTGATTAACGTGCACAGAAATCTCTCAATTAGCATGCTCCTGTGAACAGTAACAGTTGTCCCCAGTCATGTGGGCGTCCCTAATTGAGCCTAAGTCGAAATAAATGAGCTTCAGCAAATCGATGATACCCTCAATAGTCAACCAGACTACGACAACAGTCGCGGTCCCAAATAGCTTCGATTACATTATAGCCTTGCAATTTGGGGGCATTTTTTTTATTACAATATGATTTTAAGAATCATGAAGACATATATATCAGCTTTTGTAACTAGTGAGGTTGAACAAGTCAAGAGTGTTCGACGAGGAGATCCCCTGAAACCTTTGGACAGCTGATATTCCCTTCATTCTATACTTCTTTATTGCAACACAAAAACAAAACAGCTGTCTAACTGTGCAAACGACGTACATAGAATGTGATAATGTGTTTATGTGGCAAAGCACAAGTTTCTAGAGCTTTGACGAAGCGATGTGACCGTCAAGATCTAACAATAAACAAGTAAGAGAGGAACAGATGTTTCGATAATTCTCAAGCTACAGACTTGAAATTTTGAACATATACTCGTGTATATCTCCGATATATAAAGTGTTAAAATTTTCCCGACCTGCTCACTAAAAAATGCATTTTCCGATATACCAGAAATCATGTTAGTTAAAGAGTAAGTAAGCTGAAATTTGGTGTGTAGTCCAACGAGCTGTGGTGGATATATCTACGCCCATTGGGGGCGTGGCAAACCGTAAAAGCTTATATCTCCTAAAGTATAAGAGCTAAAACCTTCAAATTTAGATAGTTGAGTTACTGGTAACCTCCTCTATCGATTGCCTAACAGTAATTGTTACGCCTTTTTAGGGGCGTGGCATATCGAAAAATACCCAGTAATTTTCACATTTTTAAAGTGTAAGCATCCAAATTTTGCAATTAGGTTACCGTTAGGTCGTTCTAACAACTGGTCAAAAATTAGATGTATACGCCTAGTAGGGGCATAGCAAATCGCATTTTCTACAGTAGTAGAGCTAAACTTAGCTACTAAATTGCTGATGGGATGTGAATGAGTATTCCGCAGTCGGTAAAGCTATAAAAAAAGAAACTATACACATTTATGTAAGTATTAAATGTCAGATCTAATTAAGACAACGGACATTAGTCTTTTGCTGCAGCTCAAACTACCAAATCTAAGCTGATATAGCGGCTAAAAATTAAAACACAATTCCATATATGTATGTATGTGTGTGAACATGCATAGACAACGCTTGCCTATTTGAATGTATATGTGCACACGCATGGTAATAATGCTTGACGCAGCCTCAGTGCTGGTGCATGTTCTGAAAGTATAGTGAATGTGATGTTACACATGATTTAGTTTCAGTACAAATAACTATTACAATTCGTTTCGGGCGTGTCTGACAAAATGTCAAGCAAATTTATTTTGTGAAATCCATATACTAGTTATACGCCTATATGATTTATTCGTACCAGCTATGCGTTCAAATAGGTATAAAAAGGAAAGTCAAACCCCGAATTCTATCATCGCTTTCAACGGAAACTACAATAAACATGAAACTGGTAAGAATGCAAATCTGTTTTATTCCTGACCAGTAACAGTCTTATTTTGTGTATTTTACTCACAGACACTGTTCACTGCTGTGCTCGCTATATTGGCGTCTAGCTGCTTTGCTGCTGATGATAGACCTCCACAAGCCACTGAATCTCTACCTAAGCTAAAGCTGCTGCTTGAAATATAAAGTTGATTAACATATTCAATTCATAATGGAAATGTAACTTTTGAGCTGGACATACATTTCCCTGTTACATACATTTCAACAAAACCATTATACCCTGATTTCCCATTTTCAATGGGTTCAGGGTATACAAATAAAATAGAAGCCCATATTAGCATTTTCTTTATTCGAAAATTTGTTTGTATATGTATCTGTATCTGTATCTGTATCTGTATCTGTATCTGTATCTGTATCTGTATCTGTATCTGTATCTGTATCTGTATCTGTATCTGTATCTGTATCTGTATCTGTATCTGTATCTGTATCTGTATCTGTATCTGTATCTGTATCTGTATCTGTATCTGTATCTGTATCTGTATCTGTATCTGTATCTGTATCTGTATCTGTATCTGTATCTGTATCTGTATCTGTATCTGTATCTGTATCTGTATCTGTATCTGTATATGTATCTGTATCTGTATCTGTATCTGTATCTGTATCTGTATCTGTATCTGTATCTGTATCTGTATCTGTATCTGTATCTGTATCTGTATCTGTATCTGTATCTGTATCTGTATCTGTATCTGTATCTGTATCTGTATCTGTATCTGTATCTGTATCTGTATCTGTATCTGTATCTGTATCTGTATCTGTATCTGTATCTGTATCTGTATCTGTATCTGTATCTGTATCTGTATCTGTATCTGTATCTGTATCTGTATCTGTATCTGTATCTGTATCTGTATCTGTATCTGTATCTGTATCTGTATCTGTATCTGTATCTGTATCTGTATCTGTATCTGTATCTGTATCTGTATCTGTATCTGTATCTGTATCTGTATCTGTATCTGTATCTGTATCTGTATCTGTATCTGTATCTGTATCTGTATCTGTATCTGTATCTGTATCTGTATCTGTATCTGTATCTGTATCTGTATCTGTATCTGTATCTGTATCTGTATCTGTATCTGTATCTGTATCTGTATCTGTATCTGTATCTGTATCTGTATCTGTATCTGTATCTGTATCTGTATCTGTATCTGTATCTGTATCTGTATCTGTATCTGTATCTGTATCTGTATCTGTATCTGTATCTGTATCTGTATCTGTATCTGTATCTGTATCTGTATCTGTATCTGTATCTGTATCTGTATCTGTATCTGTATCTGTATCTGTATCTGTATCTGTATCTGTATCTGTATCTGTATCTGTATCTGTATCTGTATCTGTATCTGTATCTGTATCTGTATCTGTATCTGTATCTGTATCTGTATCTGTATCTGTATCTGTATCTGTATCTGTATCTGTATCTGTATCTGTATCTGTATCTGTATCTGTATCTGTATCTGTATCTGTATCTGTATCTGTATCTGTATCTGTATCTGTATCTGTATCTGTATCTGTATCTGTATCTGTATCTGTATCTGTATCTGTATCTGTATCTGTATCTGTATCTGTATCTGTATCTGTATCTGTATCTGTATCTGTATCTGTATCTGTATCTGTATCTGTATCTGTATCTGTATCTGTATCTGTATCTGTATCTGTATCTGTATCTGTATCTGTATCTGTATCTGTATCTGTATCTGTATCTGTATCTGTATCTGTATCTGTATCTGTATCTGTATCTGTATCTGTATCTGTATCTGTATCTGTATCTGTATCTGTATCTGTATCTGTATCTGTATCTGTATCTGTATCTGTATCTGTATCTGTATCTGTATCTGTATCTGTATCTGTATCTGTATCTGTATCTGTATCTGTATCTGTATCTGTATCTGTATCTGTATCTGTATCTGTATCTGTATCTGTATCTGTATCTGTATCTGTATCTGTATCTGTATCTGTATCTGTATCTGTATCTGTATCTGTATCTGTATCTGTATCTGTATCTGTATCTGTATCTGTATCTGTATCTGTATCTGTATCTGTATCTGTATCTGTATCTGTATCTGTATCTGTATCTGTATCTGTATCTGTATCTGTATCTGTATCTGTATCTGTATCTGTATCTGTATCTGTATCTGTATCTGTATCTGTATCTGTATCTGTATCTGTATCTGTATCTGTATCTGTATCTGTATCTGTATCTGTATCTGTATCTGTATCTGTATCTGTATCTGTATCTGTATCTGTATCTGTATCTGTATCTGTATCTGTATCTGTATCTGTATCTGTATCTGTATCTGTATCTGTATCTGTATCTGTATCTGTATCTGTATCTGTATCTGTATCTGTATCTGTATCTGTATCTGTATCTGTATCTGTATCTGTATCTGTATCTGTATCTGTATCTGTATCTGTATCTGTATCTGTATCTGTATCTGTATCTGTATCTGTATCTGTATCTGTATCTGTATCTGTATCTGTATCTGTATCTGTATCTGTATCTGTATCTGTATCTGTATCTGTATCTGTATCTGTATCTGTATCTGTATCTGTATCTGTATCTGTATCTGTATCTGTATCTGTATCTGTATCTGTATCTGTATCTGTATCTGTATCTGTATCTGTATCTGTATCTGTATCTGTATCTGTATCTGTATCTGTATCTGTATCTGTATCTGTATCTGTATCTGTATCTGTATCTGTATCTGTATCTGTATCTGTATCTGTATCTGTATCTGTATCTGTATCTGTATCTGTATCTGTATCTGTATCTGTATCTGTATCTGTATCTGTATCTGTATCTGTATCTGTATCTGTATCTGTATCTGTATCTGTATCTGTATCTGTATCTGTATCTGTATCTGTATCTGTATCTGTATCTGTATCTGTATCTGTATCTGTATCTGTATCTGTATCTGTATCTGTATCTGTATCTGTATCTGTATCTGTATCTGTATCTGTATCTGTATCTGTATCTGTATCTGTATCTGTATCTGTATCTGTATCTGTATCTGTATCTGTATCTGTATCTGTATCTGTATCTGTATCTGTATCTGTATCTGTATCTGTATCTGTATCTGTATCTGTATCTGTATCTGTATCTGTATCTGTATCTGTATCTGTATCTGTATCTGTATCTGTATCTGTATCTGTATCTGTATCTGTATCTGTATCTGTATCTGTATCTGTATCTGTATCTGTATCTGTATCTGTATCTGTATCTGTATCTGTATCTGTATCTGTATCTGTATCTGTATCTGTATCTGTATCTGTATCTGTATCTGTATCTGTATCTGTATCTGTATCTGTATCTGTATCTGTATCTGTATCTGTATCTGTATCTGTATCTGTATCTGTATCTGTATCTGTATCTGTATCTGTATCTGTATCTGTATCTGTATCTGTATCTGTATCTGTATCTGTATCTGTATCTGTATCTGTATCTGTATCTGTTGCTACTCTTGCTAGCAAGTGATATTTTCAACTTCACGAAAATAGAATAACTTTCACTCGTCCTTCGAACATTTCATTTGTTTATTCAAACAACTTAAAATAAACTTAATGCGAACAATAACGAGCAAATTAAAGACTAAATCTAAGTCTAAGCAAAATTTATTTTTATGTGTTGTGCTGCCGCTTTTCGACTCTTTTCTGCCATCGAATCGATCGACGTATCGAAGCTTTGAACCAGGGCTGCGACCTATCGATAACTACTAGGGCAACAGAACAAATATTCAAATTATGTATTCAATTCAAATTATGTATTCAATTCACAACATTCCGCCCACCGTAAAACTACGAGGGAGTTTTACCAACAACATCTAGAATAGCTAATTTAGATACGGGACGCTTCAAAATACCCGTTGATGTTTTCACCTCCGCTAAACGTATGATTCCATCCCTCGCTGGAATGGTACTGATTACAACGCCTTTTTTAAAACTGCCTCTCGGCTGATTGTCCTCACATATGATGACCACATCTCCTATTTGTATAGGCCTTCTTTTGACGTTCCACTTTGTGCGTCTTGTTAGTGTTGGCAAATATTCTCGTATCCAACGTTTCCAAAATTTGTTTTTCAATTGTTGAGAAATCCGATATTGTTTCTGATGCGGATAGTCGCTAGTATCTCCAGGTGTTTGAGTAGAGTTTGATGTTCCCAGTAGAAAATGATTCGGCGTCAGTGGCTGTGGATCGTCGACGTCGACTGCAACATGTGTTAGTGGTCTACTGTTAATGATATTCTCTGCTTCAATGAGTAAACTTCTCAAAGTTTCAACATGTGGTGCCTGTTGCTTTAAAGTCACCGCCAATACGCGTTTCGTAGATTGAACTAAACGTTCCCAGCAGCCACCAGAGCTTGGGTTTGCTGCACAATTGAACTGCCATTGAATCCCTTTGTTGGCCAATTCTGACTGAATATTCTCGAAATCAAATATTTCTTTAACCTTTCTTATCTCATTGTCTGCTCCCACGAAGTTCGTTCCCATATCCGACCTTATCCGTACGGGAATGCCTCGCCTATTTACGAAGTTTCGTATGCATAATATACATGCGTCAGTAGACAAGTTTTCTGCTAACTCCAGGTGAACTGCTCGTACAGTCAAACATGTGAATAACGCGACCCATCTTTTCTCTCGACGTCGTCCTACAGTCACCATTACTGGACCAAAGTAGTCGAGACCCGTGTATGAAAACGGTCTCACGTATGGCGTCACCCGATCTATGGGCAGTTGCCCCATAAACGGCGCCTCCGGCTTTGCATTTGCATTCTTGCAATATTGACAATTTCTCTTTGTTTGTCTGACTAAATTACGTAAACATGTGATCCAGAATTTCTGCCTAATTTCTGCAATAATCAATTCATTATTTTGATGATGAAAACGCTCGTGATACCGCTGTACAATTAATTTAGTAATCAGATGATCTTTTGGCAAAACTATTGGTTCTCGTACATCTTCCGAGACCGCTGTGGCGTTGCCAAGTCTGCTATATAGAATTATCACTCCATCTTTGTTAAGTGTAGGAGCCAATGAGTAAATATCGCTATTCTTTGATACAGATCCATGTTTCTGCAGGTCATCTATTTCCTGTGCAAAAACCTGTTGTTGTGCCATTTTGCACAATATAACTTCTGCCTTTTGTAATTCCAGTGATGTCAGCTCTTTTACCTCGTTCGTTACATTCTGTTTACGTAGTTGATTCATAAATCTTACTATCCAACCTACTGTACGTTTCAATCTCATATAATTTGAGAATCGCTGTATATCAATCACAGGAACTGTTGATACCGTCAATATATGCTTACGGCGTTCCGTTGAGTCCTCGCTTACATAATTTATTTTCTGTGCTGGCCAAAGTTTTTCATCTTGTTGCAAAAATGCTGGACCTGTTGTCCACAATCCATTTGGCACATAGTTCAAACTCTTCTGTGCCCTCGTAGCTACATCAGCAACATTCATGCTCGTTGGAATCCATCGCCAGCTGTCCATATCAGTTGATTCCAAAATTTCACCTATACGATGAGCCACAAACGGTTTATATTGTCGTTGATCAGATCCAATCCATGATAGAACCGTTTCAGAGTCAGTCCACATTACTGACCGTCGCACGCTGATGTCGTGGCATTCCAAAATTGAGCTTCTGAGTCTCACTCCAAGTACTGCAGCCTGCAATTCGAGTCGGGGTATCGACAAGTGTTTTAAAGGAGCACATCTCGATTTCCCTGTAACGAATACGACATTAATATGATTGTTTACTGTAATCCTCCAATAAGCAACTGCAGCAAATGCCTGTTCACTTGCATCTACAAATATATGCAACTCCACATCGGCTTCATTCGATAGAAAATAGGGTGAGTAGCATCTCCCTATCTTGAAATTCTTAACCCTTTCGATTTGAAGCATCCATTGCTTAAATCGAGCAAATAAATCTTCGGGCAATAAATCATTCCAGTCTATTCCAAGTCGCCACACTGCTTGCATCAAGTTTTTTCCATATATTGTTAAGTCTGTTAACATTCCAAATGGATCGAAGATTGACATCACTAAACTGAGTAATTGTCGTTTAGATGGACACTTAATCCCTCTTACGATGTCTTTATCCACCTTGTTTAACTTCAAATCAAATACGAAGTTATCATCTGTGCTCTCCCAATGCATGCCCAAAATCTTATCAATGACCTCGGCGTCCATTTTAACGGTGCGTCCTTTCATGTAGTCAATATCCTTGTTTAATTTAGCTTGTACTTTCGTTGAATTTGATACAAAGCCTCTAAGTTCAAAATGTGCCATTTTGTGTACTCGACATACTTCTTTACTTATTTCGTACGCTTGCTCTTCCGATTGAAAGCTAGCAACATAATCGTCCACATAGTGCTTTGCGTGTATCGCGTCGATCACTTCATCTCTATAATTTACAGCTTGATACGCATTTATATTCTTAACGTATTGAGCACAGCATGGTGAGCACGAAGCACCGAATATCATAACCTTCATTTTGTATGTATCAACCTTTCCGTTTGAGCAGTTACTCCTCCATAAAAATCTCAAGGAATCCTGATCTTCCTCTCGTACTGATACTTGAAGAAACATCTCCTTTATGTCCGCACATATTCCAATCTTACCTTGCCGAAATTTATATAGTATCTTTGTCAAAGGCGGGTTCTCATCTGGTCCTTTTAACAATTTGGAGTTCAATGACACTCCGTTCACCATTGCAGCCGCGTCAAATACCAGCCGTATCTTGTTTGGTTTATTAACATTGTATACGCAGAAGTGTGGTAGGTACCACGTCCTCGGACCAACCTTTTCTGCATCTTCGTTTGACATTTTTATTGCATATCCTTTTCTAACAAATTCCATGAGAGCATCATTATACTCTGTAAACTTTCCACTACGCTCCAATTTGTATTCTACAGCCTTTAATCTTTTTAAAGCTGCATTGTAACTGTCCGGTAAAACTACATCATCTTCAGACCATAAAAGACCAGTTTCATAAGCCCCTTCAAGCCGCTTTGTAGTTTCCATCAATATTTTCCGAGCCCGCTGTACAGATACAGATTCCAATGGCTTTGCAACAGCTTTTACTCCAAAATTTTCTGTTGAAAAATAATCAGATATAATTTTATGCAAATCTGACTCATCAGTATTTTCTTTAATATGTGTATGAAATACTATAGACAATAATGGTGACTGGACTTGTTTCTGCGATCCCATTGATCCATAAACAATCCATCCTAACTTCGTTTTCGCTGCCAACAAGTTGCTATCCAGATTGATGCTTCTCGATGTAGATCCAAGATGACAATTATTTATCCCAATTAGCATTGTGGGATCTGCATTCATATATCCGCCCAATGGGATATCTCTTAGTTGCTTGTATTTATTTTTCAATTCTTGCAGATCAACCGTCTGCAACGGTAGTTTCAAGTCCGGGACTGTATTTGCGTCAAAACTCATCCATTTTCCATTCCCTCCTGGGGCTCGAATCCTCAAGTGACAGCTCATCGACTTTACATTAGTCGCATGACTACCAATCCAGTTAAGCGTAAGATCAGACCTTTTCTGATTCACGCCCATCTGACAAGCAAGTTTCTCATTTACGAGTGATGCCGATGATCCCTCGTCTAGAAATGCATATGTTTTCATTATTAAGTTATTTGGACCCATAACCTCAACTGGCAAAACCTTAAATAACAATTTTGACACTCCATGGTCAAGCTTATTTATGGCTGCCTCTGCAGCGCTATCAGTTGACACGTCATTCTTGATTATATAATGCAGTGACTTATGATGTAACTTTTTACAGCCCTCCTGACCGCAACTACGTTTCTTCTTGCATGCCGTCAAACTGTGTCCTCGGTTCAGACATCCGAAGCAAACTCCCAATCGTTTCACCATTGACCACCTTTCTTTTGTGCTTGCTTTATTAAATTCGTCGCATTTCTGTATTGTATGGTCTCCCTCGCACTGATAACATTTTATCGGCGAATTAACATGTCTCGCTGGCTGCTCAGTAGTTTGATATACCCTCTGCGTGTAGGCTTGACCGCTCCTTGGTTGTGGCCTTTGACTACTTATAGTTGTTGCTGCTCGTGCCACGTTTCTCGCCACGACACTGAGCCAATTAGTGAAGTGTCTTAAGTCTGCATATGGGCGAATGGATGCTGCATAATCCACCCACTGAATCCGTTTCGTCATTGGCAACTTCTCAACAAGTTGCTGCAAAAGTACAGGATTGTGCAAATGCTGCACTGCATTTGCCGATTGTAAAAATACTACCAAATTCTCTACTTTAGACGAAAAAGGTACCAAACGCTCCAAATTATTCTCATTAACCGGACGAATCTCACCAATCAACTCTAATTGGCTTTTTATGAGTAACTCCGGGCGTCCATACATAAACTGTAGACGTTCTATGATGCGTTCCACATTGATTGGATTTATCAGAAGTGCTTTTACTTCTTCCTTGGCGGGTCCCTTCAAGCTCTTTTGCAATCTGAGCAAGTTTTCCAGGTTTGAGTATCCATACGCTGCTGATGATTCTTTAAACATAGTTACGAATACAGGCCAATCTTCAGCATTTCCTGTAAACTCTGGCAAATCAATTAGCTTGTACAACGGTGAAGTACGTGTCATACTCATTTGTGTTCTATTCTGTTCATCTATATTATTTGTTCTGTGACCCCGTGCAGCCAAATCTACTAGATCGCAACCCCGAAGTCCCACATGCCCCGATACGTTACCATACATGCTGGCTTCAACAAACGATTCATCTGGATAAGGAACTCCACTTCTTTGACCATTGCTATAAGCTCCCTGAGCAGCTGCTCCAGCTCCATACGAGACGCCATACACGCCTGCAGCAACTCCATGTGAGGCGCCATACACGCCTGCACCAGCTCCATACGAGACGCCATACACGCCTCTCTGATTCGGTACACTAGATTTTACGCCGCCACCAGTTGACGTCTCTCGCTGCACAGTTCCATACGAGACGCCATACACGCCTCTCTGCTCATCTTGATTGTCTCGTAAGTCACCCAGTGTGACTCTTTGACAATCCACGTTGGTCGCATATGCAGATCCATCTCTTCCAGTTGCTGTTTCAACCATGCCGCCTCCAGTACGCACAGCACTATTGCCAATGCATTTGGCACGATCATCATTATTTGTGTCGAGTTGATGAGAATTGCCAGAACCACTTGCTGATACCGCTTCGTGTGTATCCAGAATCGATGTAGGCGTGACGTTTACTTCCGATGTTGTGCTTCCATGTAAGCCCCCAACATCCGTACTAGCAATCATTGGGCCGCCCTTTGCTGCACCAACTAGTCCATCGCCGTCGCAAACTGCATTCTGTGAAGCTTGTAGCTCTTCCAGTATGCCCTTCTGTTCCGCTTGAGTATTCTGCATCGTTGACACTTGCATAGTTAATTGCTTCATTTGTTCTAATAAGCTCTTGACCAAATCATCATTCATATTATCTTTTTCTTTACTGATAGCAGTATCATTATCATTTGCATCCATTTCAAATGATCCATTTAACTTATCGTTTGTCTTCTTATTATCTTTTTTCTGCTTTTTTGCGCTTCTTAAAACCGACATCTTGCTTCATCTATGTATGTACATACAAACTGCACTCAAAGCGTCGAAAAAACACCAATACAGACATACATGCACGTATGTATGTGTCACTGTATTGCGCCGAATTTCACAATTCCATGTAATTGTGACTCATATCCAAAAAAACGGCAACATATAAAAATAAAACTGTTGCTACTCTTGCTAGCAAGTGATATTTTCAACTTCACGAAAATAGAATAACTTTCACTCGTCCTTCGAACATTTCATTTGTTTATTCAAACAACTTAAAATAAACTTAATGCGAACAATAACGAGCAAATTAAAGACTAAATCTAAGTCTAAGCAAAATTTATTTTTATGTGTTGTGCTGCCGCTTTTCGACTCTTTTCTGCCATCGAATCGATCGACGTATCGAAGCTTTGAACCAGGGCTGCGACCTATCGATAACTACTAGGGCAACAGAACAAATATTCAAATTATGTATTCAATTCAAATTATGTATTCAATTCACAACAGTATCTGTATCTGTATCTGTATCTGTATCTGTATCTGTATCTGTATCTGTATCTGTATCTGTATCTGTATCTGTATCTGTATCTGTATCTGTATCTGTATCTGTATCTGTATCTGTATCTGTATCTGTATCTGTATCTGTATCTGTATCTGTATCTGTATCTGTATCTGTATCTGTATCTGTATCTGTATCTGTATCTGTATCTGTATCTGTATCTGTATCTGTATCTGTATCTGTATCTGTATCTGTATCTGTATCTGTATCTGTATCTGTATCTGTATCTGTATCTGTATCTGTATCTGTATCTGTATCTGTATCTGTATCTGTATCTGTATCTGTATCTGTATCTGTATCTGTATCTGTATCTGTATCTGTATCTGTATCTGTATCTGTATCTGTATCTGTATCTGTATCTGTATCTGTATCTGTATCTGTATCTGTATCTGTATCTGTATCTGTATCTGTATCTGTATCTGTATCTGTATCTGTATCTGTATCTGTATCTGTATCTGTATCTGTATCTGTATCTGTATCTGTATCTGTATCTGTATCTGTATCTGTATCTGTATCTGTATCTGTATCTGTATCTGTATCTGTATCTGTATCTGTATCTGTATCTGTATCTGTATCTGTATCTGTATCTGTATCTGTATCTGTATCTGTATCTGTATCTGTATCTGTATCTGTATCTGTATCTGTATCTGTATCTGTATCTGTATCTGTATCTGTATCTGTATCTGTATCTGTATCTGTATCTGTATCTGTATCTGTATCTGTATCTGTATCTGTATCTGTATCTGTATCTGTATCTGTATCTGTATCTGTATCTGTATCTGTATCTGTATCTGTATCTGTATCTGTATCTGTATCTGTATCTGTATCTGTATCTGTATCTGTATCTGTATCTGTATCTGTATCTGTATCTGTATCTGTATCTGTATCTGTATCTGTATCTGTATCTGTATCTGTATCTGTATCTGTATCTGTATCTGTATCTGTATCTGTATCTGTATCTGTATCTGTATCTGTATCTGTATCTGTATCTGTATCTGTATCTGTATCTGTATCTGTATCTGTATCTGTATCTGTATCTGTATCTGTATCTGTATCTGTATCTGTATCTGTATCTGTATCTGTATCTGTATCTGTATCTGTATCTGTATCTGTATCTGTATCTGTATCTGTATCTGTATCTGTATCTGTATCTGTATCTGTATCTGTATCTGTATCTGTATCTGTATCTGTATCTGTATCTGTATCTGTATCTGTATCTGTATCTGTATCTGTATCTGTATCTGTATCTGTATCTGTATCTGTATCTGTATCTGTATCTGTATCTGTATCTGTATCTGTATCTGTATCTGTATCTGTATCTGTATCTGTATCTGTATCTGTATCTGTATCTGTATCTGTATCTGTATCTGTATCTGTATCTGTATCTGTATCTGTATCTGTATCTGTATCTGTATCTGTATCTGTATCTGTATCTGTATCTGTATCTGTATCTGTATCTGTATCTGTATCTGTATCTGTATCTGTATCTGTATCTGTATCTGTATCTGTATCTGTATCTGTATCTGTATCTGTATCTGTATCTGTATCTGTATCTGTATCTGTATCTGTATCTGTATCTGTATCTGTATCTGTATCTGTATCTGTATCTGTATCTGTATCTGTATCTGTATCTGTATCTGTATCTGTATCTGTATCTGTATCTGTATCTGTATCTGTATCTGTATCTGTATCTGTATCTGTATCTGTATCTGTATCTGTATCTGTATCTGTATCTGTATCTGTATCTGTATCTGTATCTGTATCTGTATCTGTATCTGTATCTGTATCTGTATCTGTATCTGTATCTGTATCTGTATCTGTATCTGTATCTGTATCTGTATCTGTATCTGTATCTGTATCTGTATCTGTATCTGTATCTGTATCTGTATCTGTATCTGTATCTGTATCTGTATCTGTATCTGTATCTGTATCTGTATCTGTATCTGTATCTGTATCTGTATCTGTATCTGTATCTGTATCTGTATCTGTATCTGTATCTGTATCTGTATCTGTATCTGTATCTGTATCTGTATCTGTATCTGTATCTGTATCTGTATCTGTATCTGTATCTGTATCTGTATCTGTATCTGTATCTGTATCTGTATCTGTATCTGTATCTGTATCTGTATCTGTATCTGTATCTGTATCTGTATCTGTATCTGTATCTGTATCTGTATCTGTATCTGTATCTGTATCTGTATCTGTATCTGTATCTGTATCTGTATCTGTATCTGTATCTGTATCTGTATCTGTATCTGTATCTGTATCTGTATCTGTATCTGTATCTGTATCTGTATCTGTATATGTATCTCTATCTGCATCGTTCTTATTTCCATTTTCTTTTTAACATTTGTTGTTTTGCTTTTAGGTCAGCTCTGTCAGCTTAAGACATGCTGCGCACTTTCTAAGCCTTTTCTATTCTGTTTTTTATTGCATTTTAGGTTTATTTCCTGCGTCGAGAAACAAGAAATATTTTGAGTAACAGCATTGTCCTGTCAGTTATCTGAGTATCTGTTTGTGCAGTTGCTGTGTGACAACATTCAATTTGACTTGCCTTGGCACACAATTGTATCTTACAGATATTCTGAGCTCCCATGGTCCCGTTTCAAAGCTAAAGCCAAACGCTGCTACGTCCACTATGTTTTTGTGCTCAACTACAACTATCCATATTTGTTTCAGGCAAGAGACAGTCATATGAGCGGGCTGATTCGTGCTGCATGTAAAAGTCTGTTGACTTGACACTTTTTTCTTCTATAGCATCTGAAGTCCTTAGATTAAGTGCTATGGCTTTGCAACGAGTTACGTGTACCTTACGACGCCTGTCTAAATATATTGATTAGTGCAGTTAAGATATTGCTCTTTAATCTGTCAGCAGACAGATTAATTTTTAGGAACACCTGGAATGGATGATATGATACAAATCAGTTCTGTCTATCTTTATTTCTATTGAATCAATTTCCTTTGCATAAATTTAAACACAATATTAAAGTTATTTAAGTCAATGTCTCTTCGACTCGTGGAAGATGACCTCATTTTTGTGGGTTTCATAAAATAATGTACATGTCTATTTGAAATGCTTATTTAAATGCCAGCGAGTGTGTGGATAATGCACATTTATTAGAGCGTCATTAATGAAGTGCATTTGTATTTATATTACCGCATTGTCATGTCAGATTTATTTTCATATGCAATTAGCGTTTTATATTCATTTCAGGACGTGCCGTTGCTCATGCGTCGGCGTTCTGCATTAAATAGGTTTTTGATGTCAAACCAAGGTTAATTAATCAAAATGTTTGTCCTGCCCTGGCTGCTACTATCTAGATAATTGCGGCCAACACGGCAAATAGTTATTGCTTTAATAATGTGCTCCAGATATGTTAAGAGTGCTTTTAAAATTGTACTGAACTCCTCATCATGTTATAAACATAAATATCTGAGGAGTCAAACGGTTCCTTTTGACTTTACATCTGGCTTAACCTGGCTCAACCTGTCCTACGCAGTTAAAGTGTCTTGATTGTTTAAATAAAAGTTTTGAATGTAGTGCTAATATATTATTAGACTGGTTTATAGACTGCGTATTTGTTTGAAACTGTATTTCAGACTCTTGAAAAGTGTGCCATATCTAGGAGATATCAAATCTAAGTGCCCTTTTGAAATATGAGTTTCAGATAAACAGTCGAATTCAACTTTAGCCAGTAATAGCCATGATAATTACTTTTTAATTTGATAGGCGTTGATGCTTGATGGTCTCAATTAGATCAGACAAATTAGCTGAACTATAACCCAATCAAGTTTTCAGGAATAAGCAAAAAAGTACGATGATTTGGACTTGATCTTGGTCAAGATATGACTGATGAGACCTACTTACAACAGGTAATTGCCATCTTCCACAAAAACAAAGCAGTTACCCATAAACTTTTATTTATCTTATCCTTTATCTATTTTATGCGGGAACCTACAAAAAAGGAAAACAAAATCCAAAGAGCAACATACACATGCATATACATACCTATATACATACATCTGTGTGTATGAACGTGTGTAAACACGAGTGCGAGCATGTGACTTGTTCCACAGTATTATCAAAAACATTTCCACAAACTTATGACAGAAGGCGGGGCGGGGTAGACGTGTGAGGCAAGGCTACGGAAATATGCTTGTTTTGGCTTCTGGCAATTTTGAATGTATGCCAAATGTTGTTGTTATTATCGTTGTAGCTGCTGTTGCTGTTGCTGTTGCTGCTGCTGTTGCTATTGCTATTGCTATTGCAGTAATTGTTACACCAAACAGTGAAATGTGCAATGATAACGCCGCAGTGTCTGTGCTTGTTCCACATTTTCGGCAATTGTACACACATGCATAGCAAAATATGCACAAGTATTGGCACTTGTATGGGCAACGCGTATCTGGACTGGGCCGCAATCAGCTGGCATTGGGCCATTTTTGTGGCTGTTGCTGTCGGAGTCTTTAAGCTGCTCAGATGGTCTTTAATTAACTGAAAAAAGATCTAGGTCTGCTCAATCTGTTAAAGTCTTATGACAATACAGAGCTGATAGTTTTAAAGCTTCGTGTTATCAGTATGATTGATATGCGGCAAGCCAACTTTGTATGCAATTCCGAAATTTTCAGAGAATAATATAATGAGTAAAAATATATAATATAATTTTATATTGTTATGTACATAATAAATAAGAAAGAAAAAAGTGATTAGTGGAGTCTGCCCTTCTAGGAGATCTTCTGAATCGTGCAAAGAGCTGATATTCCAACTATTCTATGACTCTTTTATGCATACATAACAAAGAAAACATTCACACACACACACACACCGACGCATAATGTGAATATGAATCTATTCCCAGCCCTTGCCGTATTCTATATATGCTTAAAAGATTATCGATTACTATCGTTAAATGCGATGACTTGACCATGTTTTTATGGGTTCAGGGTATACCTACACCATGTACATATATATTACTACTTACCA
This sequence comes from Drosophila mulleri, assembly GCA_035047565.1. Lineage (NCBI taxonomy): Eukaryota > Metazoa > Arthropoda > Insecta > Diptera > Drosophilidae > Drosophila > Drosophila mulleri. The sequence continues at coordinate 3,529,369 of JAWNPK010000069.1, read as the reverse complement.
AAATCAAACATTAAACATATTGCTCAAAATTAGGCACATTTAATAAACTATTTATTTTCTAAAAAAAAAAAAAAATGGAAATCGTTCAACTATAAAATTTGAATCATTAAATCAATTACAGCTGAATATTTGGTTATTTTTATAAAATAATTAAATACTCATTAGATGCAAACTGCCATTGCAATATTCACAGTTGTGTGAAATGATTTAATTTCTAAATTATTATCTTAGCATTTATTTAACAGGAGCATTCAATGCACAAATGATTATTATTTAATTTTCGGTTTGCGTCAATTCAAAGAGTATTTTAAATTTAAATAATATTATTCCTGCATTTGGAACAAAACATTTTAACTATTTAAACATGCAATGCATGGCAATGCTTAACTGATTTGAGGTGCGCTGCAAACGAGAAAAACTGTTGCGCACACTGGGACGCAGGCCGCGGGTCTGTTGTTTTCCCTAGTTGATTTGCGGCGCATTGCATAATTACAATTGAAAACAACTGTTATTGCGTGCATCCAACTTAAACAAAACACATAGACACACACACACACACACACACACGCGCGCTCTTATGCACATTTATATCACAGACCTATAATTGGCGCAGAGTTTTTTTCTGCATAAGAATCGGCAACGCCTGCATAAAGTCTGATTTAACAGTTTGTACACGAACACGAAACCCATTTGCAAGTTTTGCCATAGGGGGCGTGGCAATGCTTTTTCAGCGCGAAAAGAGCAGAAGCAGAAGTTTTGCATTCGCAGTTTATTGGCATTTTACGTGGCGCAAGGGGGGTCCGAGCTCTGTTTGCACCCAATTTTAAATGCATTTTTCTGGTACTGCGCTAATTTCGTTAATATTTTCAATATGTCTGCGGCTGTAGGGCAGCCTGAGCGTGTGAGAGAGAAGGAGGTAATGTTGCTTTTGATTTGTATGCCCCGCGGTCCATTTGAAATGGAAAATCAGGTTATAATGTTTCCTCGAATCCAATTTGTAGACTTAGTTTTAATGCCCCAACACATAACTGGACCAGCTCAAGAATTTAATTATGAATGAAGATTTGAATAAACTTTATATTTCAAGCAGCAGCTTTAGCTTAGGTAGAGATTCTGTTGTAAGTTCTTGTAGAACTGTTCCATCATAAGCAAAGCAGCTAGAGGCCAAGATAGCGAGCACAACAGTGAACAGTATCTGTGAGTAAAATTCACAAAATAAGACTGTTACTGGTCAGGAATAAAACAGATTTGCATTCTTACCAGTTTCATGTTTATTGTAGTTTCCGTTGAAAGCGATGATAGAATTCGGGGTTTGACTTTCCTTTTTATACCTATTTGAACGCATAGCTGGAACGAACAAATCATATAGGCGTATAACTAGTATATGGATTTCACAAAATAAATTTGCTTGACATTTTGTCAGACACGCCCGAAACGAATTATAATAGTTATTTGTACTGAATCTAAATCATGTGTAACATCACATTCACTATACTTTCAGAACATGACACCAGCACTGAGGCTGCGTCAAGCATTATTACCATGCGTGTGCACATATACATTCAAATATGCAAGCGTTGTCTATGCATGTTCACACACATACATACGTATATGGAATTGTGTTTTAATTTTTAGCCGCTATATCAGCTTAGATTTGGTAGTTTGAGCTGCAGCAAAAGACTAATGTCCGTTGTCGATATGCCACGCCCACAAAAAGGCGTAACAATTATTTTTGGGCCATCGATAGAGGCACAATACTGTTATATTATTGTTATATTATTATGAATCAAAATAATGCTTGAAAATGACTCTTGCAAATGGTTTCCTATTCTTAAATCATTAAACAACAACAAATTGAACTTGTTTTTGTTTAGTTAGTTGCGTTTACTATATATGATATGAAAGGATTTGGCTCTGGCCACCACTTGTTCTTCGTAAATAATTAAATGTACAATTTAAACAATTGCACATTAATTGCAATTTACAGAAATGAATGCATATTACACTGTTCGACGACAAGTTTAATTATTATTGAATTGAGGTAAACCATTTAAGAAAGTTATAATGGAGACTGCATGCAGCCACGCTGCCCTGGAGCCTCCAGGCTGGAGGCGCTATAAAAAAATGCAGTCATTTATCGAAACAAAAATATGATAAACTTGATTTGTGCATTGAATAGACGAGCAAAACTCTAGCTAGTCTCTAGCTATTATATCTCCTTCCATCTCGGCGTTCATACGGACAGACGGACGGGCATGGCTAGATCAACTCAGCTCGTCATCTTGATCAAGAGTATATGTATATACTTGAAGGGCCTGCCACGGCTCCTTCTGTCTGTCACATACATTATCAGCAAAACATTATAACCTGATTTACCAGTGCAGTGTTCAATACAAGTGAAAAGTTTGAGAAATGGCTTGCTATAAGTTTATGTTAGTCAAAATTAGACTGATTCTTTTATTAATGAATTATTTGTTTTGTGGTTAGTAAGGTAAATGTTGTTTTCATATTCATATTGCTGGAGTTTTATGCTCTAAGTATTATTATACAGATTTTATTCATAACATTTACCATCTTTATTTTCTTTCAGTGCAGGCTTTATCCATTCGAAATTAGACAAACGCTTTAGTCAAACGTGTGTGGAATTTAGTGAAATTTAATAATTATGTCAATCGTTATTATTGACCCTGCTGGTCCTTGCTACGGCTACGCTCGGCCTTGGCCAGAAGACAATAACGATATAGAGAAGGACAGACGGACAGGTGTGTCGTGCTCTGCACAGGTTGGCCTAAGCAAGAATGTTTGTCTATTCACTGAAATGGATTCGCTTACTTATTGATGCCCAAAGGACGACGTCACAAGGACCTGCCTGAACTCTTGACAGCTGAAAGAGATATTTCGTAAATGTTTTGGTATTCGTGTGTGTAATTATATCTGAGGTCAAAAGTTAATGAATTGCACTTTATGGGATTGATTGGTTTGAGAATGCCATTCACCTATGTAGGTATGCATCCTTGAGCCTAATTTATTTAAAGTACCGTGCTATGGGGTAAATGGCCAGATAGTTATCGATGTCAGTTGAAATATGAATTTGAAATAGAAAATCGAATTTCATATTTATTAAGTTTTGTTTAGTGGACGAATGTAAATTGAGACAATGCAAACGTAAGGCTTTTAATTTCCCGCAATATGCAAAATTATTTGTAACTGAAATTTTCTTTAAAAGAGGTGGTATATTTTCAATCGATGCGTATATACATATGTACGCTTACAGTCTTAGTGATTATACATAAATATAGATTTCTATTTTTCAATTTAACCTTTGTCATAAATAAATGCTATCATAAAAATGTAGTAAAGTCCAAATAAAAGTCCTCGTATAAAAACTACAATGATCTTAACTCGCCTACAATAATCAGAAATGTTTTGTATTCCATCTATGGAAACACTAAACTGATTTTGATGCCCTGTCGTTTTCATTAAAGTCAATAATTAGAGCAGAGAGATATTGAATCGTACCTGAGCATTAATTGCTTAAATTCAACAAACACTCACTGTAAACAATTGGAATATTAGCTGCTGCTATGTGATACTGCTGCACGTGCCCTCTATTCCACAGTCGCTGCTTAGTCGCTTTGTGTCTGCTGTTTGCCTGGGAGTGTTGGAGGAGCAGATGCGACAATATCGTTGTCATTAGTATTAGTGTCAATCGAACACACCTGCTAACCTGTCGATAAGCCGGCCAGCTCAAATCGGCAAGGCTGCATTGTTCCGCCCACAATTGGGCTTTGTGCTGATAAGGCTATGCATTTCAACTCAATTGAATGCATTTGTCATAATTGGCTGCAGAATGCTGTTTGTGTAACCCGCTTGTGGCTCTCACTCTCTCCCTCTCTCTCTCTCTCTCTCGCTCTGTCGCACCTCTTTTCCCTCTGCAGCAGCTGTGTGTGCATTGATTCAGCAGGTGCAAGCTTTACTCAAGTGTCACACACACACACATATATATATATATATATATATATATATATATATATATATATATATATATATATATATATATATATATATTAAATATATATATATCCTAATCGCAGCAGTTGCCATTTGGTTACATTCCAGAGCTTGCATTAAAGTTACATTTGCTAAAGCGAAACCCCCGTCTCACACTGAACTATTTTCGATCTATGACTGGGATATAGCTGCTTTTGTCACGTTCCTGACTTGTTCTTGAATTTGGCACCATTCGGCTGTCGTCATTGGGTCCTTGCCGCGTGAGCCACGCGTCTCAGCTCTGACTGACAGTGTTGTGTGTCTGAAGGGTCGTAGCCGCTGTGTTTGTCATCGGCAGACCACATTTTAATATGCGCATAAATTGGCTGACATTGATGGATCCTAATATAGTTGCTTCCCTCCTAACGTCATCAGCATTAACAGCATCAGCAGCATCAGCAGGCGTAGCGGCAGGAGCAGCAGGAGCAGTAGCAGCATTAAGATTGATCCAAGTCATAGACTACAGTCGCCTTCCACGCCCCACACTTGCTGTTGCTGCATCAGTAATGTGCAATGAATTCATAAGCATGAATTTCGAGCATGTGAGCTGGTTGCGCGTATATATATAAATATAACAGACATATACATATACATATGTACAACAAATATACTACCTTCAAATTGATATATATATATATATATATATATATATATATATATATATATATATATATATATTATTTATATATATGGGAAAGAGAGAGAGAAAGAGAGAGAAGGAGAAAGAGAGAGAGAGAGGAACACATAAAGAAAAGAAGTTAGAGGTTTAGGGAAAAACGAAGAAATATGGATAGATAAATACGTAGATAGATAGATAGATACATAGATAGATAGATATATAGATAGATAGATAGATAGATAGATTGATAGATTGATAGATTGATAGATTGATAGATTGATAGATTGATAGATTGATAGATTGATAGATTGATAGATTGATAGATTGATAGATTGATAGATTGATAGATAGATTGATACATAGATTGATAGATAGATATACAGATAGATAGATAGATAGATAGATAGATAGATAGATAGATAGATAGATAGATAGATAGATAGATAGATAGAAAGATAGATAGATCAAGCTTTTATTACTATTATATATATATACTTTTACTATATATATACTATACAGCGTTTTAATTGTAATTTTTCGCATTACCATTCCACACATCGTAAGCTAGGTAAATAAAATATATGATTCGCTCTTATGCGCAGAGCATATTGATGGTTTTTAATGCCAAGGCAAATTATGATTGAGACACATGTTAGAGAATGTGGGGAATTCATGGCCATTTCGGAAGAAGTGCCATCTTAAATCGTAATAAGCATCAGAGCTGTAGAGCAAATAAGGATTTACATGCGCATGGGAGCATAAATCGGGTAAACATTGGCAGGCAGTTATTAGGTATAAGAGCCGCACAGCTGCCGCATGGTACTTAATTTTTTACAATGCGGTACACTTAACGTTAACAGCTATCTTTTATGGCATACTTGTGGACAGGAGGACGGATAGGGGGACTGTTGGCCTAAGCGGCTTAGACACCTAGCTAGCATGCCGAAAAACTTTGGCTGGGACATGTTTGAAGAGAGCGAGATCCATTGTTGTGTGGGTCTTGAATTTAGGGCGTAGCGGTGTGGTTCGGGTATGGAAGGGGGAGGGTGGTGGGTAGCCGCAGATAACGCCGAGGCGTGACATTTCGAGCGTGAATTGTAAACTTTTGATTGGATTGTGCTCTATGAGTGCGTCATATGCGGCGTATACGCAACGTGTGTTAAATTATTCGAAAAACAGCTGCCTGTGGGCCTTGCCACAACTCATTAAAAAGTTTTCTTTTTAAAAATGTTTTGATTTGCTTTCTGCCGCCGGCTGCTGCTGCTACTGCTGCTGCTGCTCATGAGTTACAGCAGATTTCTTTTTCGTTGTGCTTTAATTAAGCAATCGCCGCTGCGAATTCATCTAAAAATAAGTCATAGTTGGGAATCGCGCTCTGCTGTCAGCTGCACCAAACGCGAAATCAATCAACATCAACGCGAAAAACTCTTTGTGGCCATCCCTCCCCATGAAGAGTCATTTTCATTACCGCCAACCCCATGGCCACGTCATGTTATGGCTGCGCGCAGAGTATTCCATTGCTTTGTGTCTCTATTACCCTTACACTGGGTACGTTAGTAGATGAAATATATGGAAATCAAGTAACTTTTTAACGGATTTCTTAGCTGTAAAGGAAAGTGAAAATACGAAACTATGAATCGCTTAAGTTAACGATGGAGGAAAGTGTATTTGATCAGCGACTATGTGCAAACTAAATGTCTTTTGTTTGTTGCGTCTTTATTTGTGGTCTTTGACATTGTTTTTGCTGTTTGGAAATTAGTTCAGTACATCTGGGCTCACACTAAAAGTGAACAAGTTCCATGCTGGCATATCAAAAATCACAAATTAATGCACGCAAATAAATGAAAAATGCAACAAAATTGCGTTGTACCCTTTGTGGACATTATATTTCATTTAACTAACGGAGGTTTGGCCCTAAGTTTATGTACATTGTATGTGTTGTCAAAGTACCATATCTGATTGTACCGCTTCCACACTAAAAAAAAAAAAAACAAGTAAGAAAACTCTAGTCGAGACTGCTCGACTAGAAAATGCCCTGAACCCTTCGGAGAACTGATATTTATATAATTCTTCGCGTCTTTCACACATGGCTGCATTGGAGACTCTAGCTCTAAAGATGTAGGAGGTATAATTTTATAACTGACTTTCGATAAGGTTTTTTATCGATAAAAAATACAGAGATGAGTTATCGATTTTTTGTGATAAGTTCGATATCCGCGTGCTATAAACGGACATTTGAAAAAAATTTCAAGTCTCTAGGTTTTATATCTTCTGAGCTCGACGCGTTTAAACATACGGTCAGACGGACGGACGGACAGACGGACAGGGGTAAATCAACTCAGCTCGTCGCCCTGATCAAGAATATATATACTTTATGGGGTCTGCCACGCCTCCTTCTGCCTGTTACATACATTTCAACAAAACCATTATACCATGATTTCCCATTTCCAATGGGTTCAGGGTATAAAAACTAACGGATGCCACACTAATTGTGTGATAGGAAGTTTAATTTTGTATCTGTGTGAAAATTCGTTTGTTCGCTTTTTATGTACAAGTGCAATAGCAAACACATCAAACTGAATGCTTCAAAGCTATGTACCAATAAAAATAATTTTCTAATTTCCACATGCGATGCCAAGTGAAAACAAGTAAGAAGGCTCTAGTCGAGACTGCTCGACTACGAGATCCCCTGAGCCCTTCAAGCAACAGCCATTTCAATAATTTTTAGCGTCTCTCTGCTTACACAAACACACACATACACACGCCAACACACATACATAGACACACATAGGCGCGCACGCAGGGGCTGCAGTGTGGTAACTTAATTGCTTAATAACTTTTTTTGTGGACGTACGTTCTTCATGAAACTTTAAGATTGTGTTTATATCATTAATATGTGTGCCGAAACTCAAGTCTCTAATATTTGAAATACGCGTTTTACAAAGGTGAGGGTGAGGGGGTGGATATAGGAGTGGGGGGGGGGGGGGAATTAAACAAAAATCGAAATTCTATAACGTACATATAAATCTACATTTAAAATTTGGATACTCTAGCTCTAAAGATGTAGGAGATATAATTTTATAACTGCATTTCGATAAAGCTTTTGATCGATCAAAAAATAACGGGACGAGTTATCGATTTTTGGTGATAAACTCGATATCCGCGCTGTATATACGGTCATTTTAAAAAAGTTCAAGTCTCTAGCTCTTATATCTTCTGAAATCGACGCGTTCATACATACGGACGGACGGACGAACGGACGGACGGACGGACGGGGCTAAATCGACTCAGTTCGTCTTCCTTCCGTACGGACTATATGTTTCAGTTTATACCCTGAACCCATTGAAAATGGGAAATCAGGGTATAATGGTTTTGTGAAAAGTATGTAACAGGTAGAAGGAATCATCGCAGACCCCATAAAGTGTATATATTCTTGATCAGGGCGACGAACTGAGTCGATTTAGCCCTGTCCGTCTGAGCTAGAGAGCTATATCATACGGAGTACGAGTTTATCATATTTTTTCGATAATTCATTCGATATCTTTTTCATCGAGGATAATCGATAAATTGATATTGTTTTTTCAGCCTTATTTGAACACTATAGACCTAGAGACTTCAGATTTACTATGTATATACATTTGATTGACACACACATTTTGTAATTTACAGATTTTGGATACCACGCCCCCTTCGCCCACAATTTGTAAAAAACGTATATCAAGTACTAGAGACTTGTGCTTTGGAGTGTACACACATTAACACATTATGATTACGTTTTGAAAGTTTCATTAGGATCGTACATCTACAAACGAAATTATTCAACAAATAAATTCTCATAATATTGCCCACACTGCAGAGCAGCCCAAGCGCATTCGCTGCTTACTGCTCAGTAAGCAGAGCGCAGGCGTATGCGTGCGTGTGGATGCATGTGTATGTATGTGTGCATAAAGGAAGTGCAGAATGGTTAGAATATCAGCTTGGAGGGTTCAGGGTATCTTCTAGTCGAGCAGTCTCGACTAGAGCCTTCTTACTTGTTTTTTATTTTTTCTTACAGACAAAATTTTCACATCTGCATTTGACAAGCAGTGTTGTAAAACTGATGAATCAATGTTTTATTTCAAAATGCAGCTTTAGCTTAGGTAGAGATTCTGTTGTAAGTTCTTGTAGAACTGTTCCATCATAAGCAAAGCAGCTAGAGGCCAAGATAGCGAGCACAACAGTGAACAGTATCTGTGAGTAAAATTCACAAAATAAGACTGTTACTGGTCAGGAATAAAACAGATTTGCATTCTTACCAGTTTCATGTTTATTGTAGTTTCCGTTGAAAGCGATGATAGAATTCGGGGTTTGACTTTCCTTTTTATACCTATTTGAACGCATAGCTGGAACGAATAAATCATATAGGCGTATAACTAGTATATGGATTTCACAAAATAAATTTGCTTGACATTTTGTCAGACACGCCCGAAACGAATTATAATAGTTATTTGTACTGAATCTAAATCATGTGTAACATCACATTCACTATACTTTCAGAACATGACACCAGCACTGAGGCTGCGTCAAGCATTATTACCATGCGTGTGCACATATACATTCAAATATGCAAGCGTTGTCTATGCATGTTCACACACATACATACATATATGGAACTGTGTTTTAATTTTTAGCCGCTATATCAGCTTAGATTTGGTAGTTTGAGCTGCAGCAAAAGACTAATGTCCGTTGTCTTAATTAGATCTGACATTTAATACTTACATAAATGTGTATAGTTTCTTTTTTATAGCTTTACCGACTGCGGAATACTCATTCACATCCCATCAGCAATTTAGTAGCTAAGTTTAGCTCTACTACTGTAGAAAATGCGATTTGCTATGCCCCTACTAGGCGTATACATCTAATTTTTGACCAGTTGTTAGAACGACCTAACGGTAACCTAATTGCAAAATTTGGATGCTTACACTTTAAAAATGTGAAAATTACAGGGTATTTTTCGATATGCCACGCCCCTAAAAAGGCGTAACAATTACTTTTAGGCAATCGATAGAGGAGGTTACCAGTAACTCAACTATCTAAATTTGAAGGTTTTAGCTCTTATACTTTAGGAGATATAAGCTTTTGCGGTTTGCCACGCCCCCAATGGGCGTAGATATATCCACCACAGCTCGTTGGACTACACACCAAATTTCAGCTTACTTACTCTTTAACTAACATGATTTCTGGTATATCGGAAAATGCAATTAGGTTATGAGAATTTATTTGTTGAATAATTTCGTTTGTAGATGTACGATCCTAATGAAACTTTCAAAACGTAATCATAATGTGTTAATGTGTGTACATTCCAAAGCACAAGTCTCTAGTACTTGATATACGTTTTTTACAAATTGTGGGCGAAGGGGGCGTGGTATCCAAAATCTGTAAATTACAAAATGTGTGTGTCAATCAAATGTATATACATAGTAAATCTGAAGTCTCTAGGTCTATAGTGTTCAAATAAGGCTGAAAAAACAATATCAATTTATCGATTATCCTCGATGAAAAAGATATCGAATGAATTATCGAAAATATGATCAACTTGTACCGCGTATTGTATACATGAATATATACATACTTTATGGGGTCTGCGATGGTTCCTTCTGCCTGTTACATACCTTTCACAAAACCATTATACTCAGATTTCCCATGTGTGTGTGTTTGTGTTTCTTGTGTGAGCAGAAAGACGCGAAGAATTATTGAAATATCAGTTCATCGAAGGGTTCAGGGGATTTCGTAGTCGAGCAGTCTCGGCTAGACCTTTTTTCTCGTTTATATTCGATTTTGGTGTCAATTTCAGTAGCCTGTCTGGCTGTAGTCACGTGCTCGTGATCATAATAAACTGTAACTTGACAACAGCTATAAAAAAGCAGCCGCACAGTGGGCCAGAAGGAAGGATGTGACGCAGGCGTTGCCAACGCGTTGGCAGTAACAACTCTAGTGAATCGATGACCCAGCAGCAACAACAACAACAACAACAACAACATCAACAGCAACAGCAACAGCAACAGCAACTGAAACTGCAACAGCAGCAATTGGCATTAGCATCAATGCGCGTAAACAACAAATTGCTAAAATCGCTGGCACCTCCGCTGGGCAGGATGTGTCCACTGGAGAGGTTTGTGTGTGCGTGTGTGTGTGTGTGCAGAAGCATTGTTCCGCCGGAAGCTTACGAGTGTGTATGTGTGTGTTCAGCACAATGGCAAATTAAGTGGACATGCAACTGTAAAGTTTGCAATGTATAAGCTCTTGAACCGAGTTAAAGCTAATTTGCATGCCTGCCTCTTTAAAGGCCGAGGCCCAGATGTCTGCAAAAAATGTTATTTTTCGGCTGCATTGTCGAAACAGTGCCACGTTGCAACAATATTGACAGAGACAATGCCATAATGCATGCACTGAGCAAATCATGGGAGTGTGTGTCCGTGTGTCAGTGGCTCTGTGTGGGTGTGTGTGAATCCAAACAATTGCAACAACAGGCATAACATGCGGAAAAGTGTCCCTGTTTTCTTGGCAACAGGCGGTAGCAAATACGTACACACACACACACTCATATGCATACATGCATCCTCGACTAGTTGCATAAACACTTATAAAGCCATTTCAGCCCAGTCATCTAAAAGCACTACCATTCATCCTACCCACAACTGCAAACGTGCACACATGCACATGCATACACACATATACACACACACACACACACACACACTCGCTTTCTCATGCGTTATGGTCGCTAATGTATCTGTTTTGTGCGCCTAGCAAGGACGAGGCGTAACGAATGCAGTATCCCAAGTGTTGCGGCGTTTACGATTGAATTGCTGGGCCTTTTCACCAGCCGGAGTTTAGTACTGCATGTTTTTTTAACCCACTTTTCGAATGAGCAAAAAACAACAAGGACACACGAAGCATTTAGAAATTCCTGAATGCTGAATACACTTGTACAAGAGATCAATAATTGCAGCTGGTGTTAGGTGAATTAACAATAATCAAGACAGAATCAAATATAAAATGTGTAATAGTTAAATAGTTAAAAGTAATGTTAAAATAAAATAGTATGTAACACATTCTAGCTTCGTCTCCTACGATATATGTATTCGCTGTAGATTAAGAAATGCGATTAAAAGAAGAATGAGAAAACGTTCTAAATACATATGAACGCTACATAATATACTTTGTGTCTCTCATTCACTCAATCATTTCTATTGGATGTATGTATGCACTTCTCTAATAATATTTATATACTAATCATATTTGTGAGGCAGCGGTAGGATCAGTTGTCAGGTCTAGTATACATATGTACATATATAAATAGTTTAGCTTTTTACTAAGAATTTAAATTATATAACTTATTATATAATTATATTATATAATTATATAACAAATGCATGTGGCTATACTATTTATACCCTGAACCCATTGAAAATGGGAAATCCGGGTGTAATGGTTATGTTGAAATGTATGTAACATGCAGAAGGAGGCGTGGCAGACCCCACAAAGTATATATATTCTTGATCAGGGCGACGAGCTGAGTGGATTTAGCCCTGTCCGTCTGTCTGTCTGTCCGTCCGTCCGTCTGTCCGTATGTATGAACGCGTCGATTTCAGAAGATATAAGAGCTAGAGACTTGAACTTTTTTAAAATTACCGTATATACAGCGCGGATATCGAGTTGATCACCAAAAATCGATAACTCATCTCAAATTTAAAATGTAGATTCATATGTACGTTATAGAATTTCGATTTTCGTTAAATTTTACCCCCCACCCTTATATCCAACCCCTCACCCATAAGTTTTTAAAAGGCGCTTTTCAAATACTAGAGCTTCGGCACATACACGCATATTAATGATATAAACACAATCTAAAAGTTTCATGAAGAACGTACATCTACAAAAAAAAGTTATTAAACAATTAAGTTCCCATAGTAAGCTCACACTGCAGCCCATGCGTGCGCGCCTATGTGTGTCTATGTATGTGTGTTTGCGTGTGTGTGTGTGTGTTTGCATAACCAGAAAGACTCTACAAAATATTGAAATGGCTGTTGCTCGAAGGGTTCAGGGGATCTCGTAGTCGAGCAGTCTCGACTAGAGCTTTCTAACTTGTTTTATTTGTGTGTTAAAGAATGAGAAGGCGTTCCAATAAGAATCTCGATCTCAGTAGCGCTGACTATGTGCGTGTACATGTGTGTGTATAAGCTATTTATATTTGTATGACGGAAATAGGATGTCGATCACTAGGCGCATTTATGCAAGAGAGAGCGAGATGAGTAGCGTGCGCTCGTGTGAATGCTTATAGCAATTCAAGTAAACCAATAGGCAAATAGAATTTTGATGTGTGCGAGGGAGACAAACAGCTTATACTTGTGTTTGCCTCTACTTATGGTAAGCCCATTACTGATTTAATGCACTTGGCCATGCTTAAGCATATTTATATGAATGTGCAACATGTCGAGCATACACTGCAAATAAAGTGTATCGTTCCCATATACTATTTTTCATCCAGCTTTTATGTCATTCACAAATAGGCTGCTGGCAGCATTGGCAGCATTGATAATCTCCGGCATTCAGGCACAAATAATTGGCGTAACGTTGAATGCCTCTCTGCCAGTGCTTCGACCATTTACAGACACCTGTTGGCCAATTGTTGCGGCAATTAAGTAGGTGAATGGCTGTGCTCAATTGCCTGTCACAAAAGTGAAAAGCTATAGAACGCTTGCTCACTGCCTTAAGCGGCTCAACTAAGCCAGCAATCTGATAAAATGTGTGTGACAGAGAGGGAGAGGGAGTATATATTGTGAATGTCAATGCAACTGGCGTATTGCGATTGTTTCGGTTGTCGTTGTCGAGCGCAGGGATACATGAAATATTTCGCATAACTCTGTTGGCTGCTGTGTTATCATTTAATTAAGTTTTCTTTAATTAAGTTGGCAGTCGAAGCGGAGCGCCTGTCAGCGGGATGTTGGACGGACAAAAGTACGCCGCATGTTGCCGCAACACACAGCATCGGCAAGAACAGTTAGATTACATGTCTCGAGATTGTCTCTGTGTGCGTGTGTGTGAGTGCTTGTAGCATATATGTATGTATGCTTAATTATTGAGTGCGTGCCTGTGAAACAAATGCATACAACACTTGTAAACACACACACACACACACACACACACATACACTGACACCATGTGATGGTGTCATTCGCGCATCTTCCTGCAACAACACTTGCCAACGCTTGTGCAAAATATTTGCAAATTATTTGCTGCATTTTCGCATTTTGGAGAAAAACATGCTCTCAAGTGTCAGCGCCAAAGTGTGATTAACGCTTCTTGCTAAGCACAAAAGTCTGAAGGGTTTGCGATTTAGTTGGATATGTCGCCATGCATTTTCAAAGATTACCAAGTTAAGCACTCAAGCTCTATCTGACACAACTAAATTTACTTCTCTTTAACTTGTCTTCTCTGTTGAATATTTGCAATTGGCTCAGTTCTGCAGTTTGGTTTGACTCTCTTTTGGCTTTACTATTCCTTTGATTCTTTGAAAGAGATATGCAAGATTTTATCATTGTTGTTTGTAGTTAGTAAGCTAAGCTATAAAAGACTATTGTTAACATGCTGAGACAATAGGCTGCCTTGGCTCCTGATAACAAGGCAGTAGGACTATCTAAGTTCCTAACTTGATGGAGGTTTGCATAAGGATAATAATTAAATTTGTATTTAAATTAGTAAAAACAATGGATGGCTGCTTTTATAATCGTTAGTAAAGTATTATATATATTATAAATAATAATAATTCACAGAATATTGGTGCAATGTTAATTTTGTTGTGTGTCCGTTCATGGCTGTTGAAGCTAAAACCTCAAACCAATATTGAAATATTTACTTACAAATAACTCTTTTGATGGCTTCATAATTCCGATTTTTCCAATACTCTACAATTGCGATCAATCGGGAAATACTATATATAGTATCCCCGAGATTTTCTGATTTTGACTGGTAGAGGCTTGAAATTTGGCAAGTTGACAAACGTAGGAAAAAAACTCAACGGAGTCTCTACTCATGTCGGTGGCGCTGACCTACGTTATTGACTGATGGGGCGTGGAATATTCCAAATACCCTGTAAATTACACATTTTTGAAGCGTAGCTCTCCAGATTTGATAGACTAGAGTAGACTTTTTCGAAAAAAACTATAAAAAAAAATTATATTTCCGCGCGTTTTATTCGTAACTCTATTGGTATGCCACACAATATATGTACATATATGCATATTATATATATCTAGCTGCATACCCCTTTTGTACCGTATCAAATCCATCTGGATCTTGCAACGTTTTGAAGCAAGGGCTGCAAAGTGGAACAGCTTCAGAGTTACTATATCTTGGTAATGGGTATTATGTCGTCGATAGCGCCAGAATGAAATATATTCATTTGTTTGCAATTGATTTTTAATCATAATTATTAAATGGCTTAAATGGCGAATTCACTACCGAGCTCCCTTTGCAGTTCCACTCGCTCTCATTCATTTCATTTTATTGTCTCTATTAGCTCTGCGCCAGTGACCCACAATAGAGCTATATGTGACACAATTGTTGCTGCATTCGTGGTCAATGACTGCACGCCTCTGTTTGAGTGTGTGTCTGTGTGTGTGTGAGTGCCTGTTTTCGTTGTTCACGTTGATGACTCCCAAGGTGACGGTTGCATTTTCGTTGGCTCGTTCGTCCGCTTGCCCATGTGTTGACAGTTCACGCACACAATGCCCATTTACATATTGAACTTTTGTGCACAGCAGCAGCACACACACACATGCACACATATGCATATACATATGCATATGCATATGCCGGGCATACTGTCACGTCATGTGGCTGCTGCATAATAATTGCAACATTTGCCGCTGTCGCACGGTCTCTCAGCTGTGCCGAGCTGCTGCAGGTAGCGGAGGCAGCAACAATGCAAATGCAACTGCACCGGGCCAAACATGTCCCTCAAGCATTGTTCTCCACTCACGCTTCCGACTCTCTCTTTCACTCGCTCTCTCGTTCTCAATTATCAAGGCGACTCGCAGCCGGATGCTGAAAATTGGCCCAGTTTGCGACTTTAAAGTCGATCGATGAGTCCTTGCTGCGGTACGGGATTACATAGAGTCCTGGATCTGCAGGAGAGAATTGAGACTGGCTTGGCTTTGTGAGCATTCATTTCCTCGCAATTTTTAATTACGCGCCGCGCGTGCTACAGCAAAATGTTGCCCCGATTTGAATGCGGCAGCTGCTCGTTGCCTGATTGCATGCAGCGCGCTAATTATGAAAATCCAGGCACTTTGTGTAATTAAACATAAGTTCGCGGTTGCTGGGACGGATGTGGCATTTAAAATAATTTGCTGCTAGTTAGCTCTGCTGCTATCTGCGGCAGCTTTAAAGAACTTTTGGCCCAAACACAACTATTCCAAAAGCATTTCGAACACACACAAAAAAAAAAAAAAGGAAGGAATTGAGTTGCAAAACACAAACGAATTACAAAACATGCCGCAACATAAAATATTTATGATATTGCGGCTGGCGTTGGGTTTGCGGCAACTTGGCTAGCCAAAAAGTTGAAACAAACACAATTCAAAGTGCTCGAGTACTGGCTGTGAACGACTGGCAGTTGCCCTGTAGTTGTTTAGATTTTCTCTATTTATTTCTTATATTATTATACAATCTTAAATATTTTATTGTTTACATAATCAACTTGCTCAACTACCTATAAGAAAAGAAACAGACTGAAGGACTTTAGAGGGACTATCTACTATGTATATATAGGAATCTTAGTTGGCCGATTATTCACTATGAATGGATTAAAGACAAGAGCACAGTGCTCTAGAGCTCATATCTGGCTATGATGTGTAGATCTAGTATGTTAAAATTATGATATCTTAACAGATTTCATTAACATGAAGTGTTCTTCCGGTACGTGGCGATGCTATGCTATTAATAGCATTATCCGCTGTTACGAGAAGACTTGACTACAAAATTTACGTCTTCAACGCTTTTACTTATATATTATCACCATCCAGGACTGAGGGCCAGGTGTTGGTAGAAATAAAGCAACGGACTACAATCCACAAACTTAAAACTGAGGCGTCACAACGGAGCTGTTAGTTAACATCAAAAGTAACGGAATTGCTCATTACGCTACGTACAGTTTTTTAACAGTGGCGTCAGATTGTATATTGAGTTGTTAAATTGATCGATGGATTCTTTTCCATGTTGATATATCGACTCACTTAGTGGAGAGTAGGTCACTTCACATATTTTTTATCGTATGCTTGTAGTTCTCATTGTCATTTCAATAGAATTAATATAAAGCAGCAAGTTTTCTTTCTTTCTCTCTATCTCTGTCGCTCTCTCTATCCCTCGCTCTTTATGTAGTCCTCGTTTGGCATGCATTTACAGGGTATACAAAAAGCTGAGAGCAACTACAAAGGGCGACCATAAACTATTTTCGCGCAAATGTAGCATTTGATAAAAGCTTGCCACAAATGCTGTTAAATGTTATGTTTAATGCAATCGTTGCTTATTTATATATATGTATACGTTTGTATGTATTCGTGTATATTTCTTCTGGGTCGAGCATTGTGTTGCTGCATCAATGTATTAGTCATCCATTTAGGCGGACTCTCAAGTTGTGTCACCTGCGGCTAGCCAAAGTTGCTTTCACACTTGATGCCATGAACCTTACTAGTTGCGCAAGCGTGTGTGTTAGTGTATGTGTGTGTGTGTCACTATGTGAGCTGGGATGTGTTGCCAAGTTGGCTTTTTGTGGTCAACACTCAGCTCAGATTTCTTTGGAACCTGCTACTAGACGAAGAATATTGCAAAATTCGTGCTATGCACCATGCCAGATATTTGCACAATTTTATTAACTATTTGTTGTTGTGAGCCCTATGTGTGCGTGTGTGTGTTTGTTTGTGTTTGCGTTTGTGGCTAACAAACGTTTATATGACATGAGTTGGATTAAAATTTTGCTTTTCGCCTGAAATGAGTCAACTAACATGGACCCTTAACAACTTTTAAACTGTCTATTTAAACATGCAGCCGAAATATAAATATGAACAATTTGAGCAAAATGTTGAAAATTTATGTTTACACTAGGTAACTTAATACCCTACCTTTTGCCACAAGCAAAACTTTGCAATGAGAAACAAAGTGCATGCCCCTTTCCAGGCTAGACAGACATCCCGACAGACAGCTAACCACCTGGACCGACAGCTTTAAGCTGGCGATGCAAACAGGTGCAAGCACATTTATATGTATATACATACATATGTATAAACCTACTTCCTCGTGCATCTATGTAAATCCATATGTATCAGCATGCATACGTATGTGAGTGTGCGTGGTCGTGCGGCTTGCTAAGTTTTCGCATGCACAGTGGCAAATGCTAAATGGCAGAGGCTAGAGCTTAAATTCACTTCACATTCAAGCAAAACTTATTTGAAGCGCAAAGCAACATATACAAA
The DNA here is from genome assembly GCA_035047565.1 of Drosophila mulleri. Classification (NCBI taxonomy): domain Eukaryota; kingdom Metazoa; phylum Arthropoda; class Insecta; order Diptera; family Drosophilidae; genus Drosophila; species Drosophila mulleri. The sequence goes on along the minus strand of JAWNPK010000069.1, from coordinate 3,511,186 downwards.
CATATAACATATATATATGCTTGTTTGTTTATAATACATATGGCTTGTGCACATGTTTCATTTCTACACATGAGAAAGCAACTTGAGCTGGTACTATGGAATATTTATGGATATCTGTTTAGATATTTAAGAGTTGAGGCATTAATCAAATCGGGAAACTGTTTATAATTATTTGGCAATGCGCATTACAGCTGTTAAAGTAGTTTATAGCCGTTACTTTAATGTTACATAGTACATAACAGTTCTTAGGAAACTGTTATTGCAATATGTTCTATATGTAAACTACATGTACATAGCTGTTAAGTTAACAGGAATTTTAGATGTTAGCATTTGCAATTTTAAAGCCCAATAGAGTCAAGGAATAAAAACAAAACTGTTTGCTCATTTGATATTGCACATTGCTGTTATTTTACTGAAATATTTTGTTGCACTATAGAAGTTGGGAATCTCTCATTTCAAGATATCTATGAAGTAAACTACAACTAGCTGTTAATCTTACATATGCTTAGGATGAATGTTATTGAAGATTAACATTTCACATTTGTTCGACCATTGCAGAGTCAAAGGATAATGTTAATTTACATATATAGGTATTTTCGATCATTGTCTACATACAATTATTAAATTTCTTAATATGTTTAATAACCAAAATATAACTGTCGAGTTGAAAAACAAAATTAAATAAATAAATGAATATAAACAATATATATATTATTAAGTAAACAACTAGATGGGTGCTTTAGAGTCTTAAGCTATTTGCCCCTTTGGCCCACTGTAGAAAAGTGTGCTGGTCAACTTTGAGACAACTCTGCCGTGCCGAAGTCCATTTTGAGTAAACAAGTTTTTCACCTTTTGCACTTTGGCATTAATATTAGCAAAGTGCGTTGGGCTACAGGCAGGAAAGCAGCTTTTGTTTGAAAAACCTCAAACTAGAAACCAAAAAGAGAGAAACAAAAATACTGAATAAAAAACTGAGAAAATAAACAATGAAATGTTGCAGGAGTTAAGCAGAAGTTTTTGTATTTACCCACACACACACACACGCACACGCATACAGATGCAGACAAATGTGTGGCAGAAGCAACAGCTAAGACCAAATATTAGTATCAACAAACAGTTGTGTGCCACACCAACTGGCAAGCATGCGAGAGCAGCTTAAAGCCAAGCCGAGCCAAGTCAAGCCAAGCCAAACCAAACTAAACTAAACCAAACCAAACCGACTCCGAGCAGCAACCGCAACAACACAACTGACAGCTGACAGTTGAAACAAAGCCGAGCAACCAGACAAGCAAAAAGATGCGACGCGATGCAGCGCGACGCAATGCGACACAATAAAACATTTTTGTGGCGCGGATTTTCATTTACCCTAAGACTAAGCTTAATCATACTTGTACAACATTTGTAACGCTTAGAACGAGTACTTAAGTACTTTTCAAAAGAACCATTTGTTCTTTTGTGAATACATATGTAGATATCTGCAATTTAATTACAATATTTATTGGAATAAGCCGTCTTATCGATATTTATGCTAATGTGGCAGACAGTGAGCGCTGTGTAAATATGTTAGTGAACACTGAAATCGATTGCGGCTCCGATGGGATCTCCACTCTAGAGAATTGCTAACTATATAACTAGAACTACAACTTTAACTATATAATTAAATTAGAAAAGTGTCTGAGCAGGACTATAATACCTGCATACAATCTTATATTTATAAATACATATATATCTATATGAGTATCTTTAAATATATTTATTTATATTTATACAATACATAATTTATGCTTCATGATTTTTGCAACACATTTCTATAATTATGTAAAACTCTTGTTTGCGAAATTTATAGGTTAAGATTTTAGCCTTCTTGTAAAAGTTAGTTTAATCCATACATAAGCTACTCTTATCTGATTGAGCACAAAATCTGAGAAATCATCATACCTAAAAAAAGGTTTTAAAATTTTAGAGCAGCAATTTTATTCGGACAATACATAAATATTACAAATATTGTATAAGAAAATGTATTATAATAATAATTTAATTTACTATAATAATAAGCATTAGTAATGTGAGCAGAGAATGCAAAATATGACTTAACAAGTTATACAACATAAACTACTAAAGACAATATTCTATTTTATGTGATACCAGGACTCAATAGTTGTAATTAACTTGCTTAAGGGCTTACAAGTAAGGTCGAGAAGCAGATTTATATTTTCACAGAATTATTTTTGCACATTGTTAATATAACGGACTTTACTTAGTCTTTTTATTATTTTATTTATTATCTTATATTTTTTTATTGTCTTCAAGTCATTTGCCATTACAAAATTTGAGCAAAACTCTTAAAATCTGTGCAGTTTAATAATATCACAGATTTTCAAATATCTTCGACTTGCTGGTGAATAGTTTATCAATTGAGTTCTCTGTCTATATATGTACATATATGTATATGAAATCATTCGAACCGTCTGCAAGGGCATTCAAATTGCAATTTACCCAGGATAAGAGATCTCTTCTATTTTGCGCATCTCTTTTTGCCATGTGACACCCTGGGGAATGGGGGCGCACAGCGCGACAAGTGGCAACAATTGCAAATGTCTGGCATTGTGTTTGGCTTGGGCGTTGCCGACTTTGATTTTTTGCTCAATGGCTGGCAGCTGCGCCCGCATAAGTTTCATAAAATAATGCATTTCAATTTCTTGCATCTACCCTAAGTGGCACATGCGACAGCATCGTGTGGCAGCCAACAAAGTTGCGCTAATCAGGCAGCAGAGCTATGCAATCAGTGGCTGATTCACTGGCAGCATGTCCAGCTAAGCGTGTGCTACATGCCTGGTAATTAAATACAATGAATGGGTGAGTGTCTCTCTCTCTCACACACACACACACACACATACATCGAGCGACACCTGTCGGCGCCGTCATCTTTCTTAATACTGCAAATGTAATGTTGGCTTTAATGCTCGTTACTTTGGCCGTGTGATAAAATGCAAGCAATTACGCATCATGTTTTCATTGCTATTTGTGTTGCAATATTTAATTTACCTCATCAAGCACACACACATGCACAGGCACACACAGACATGTGTGCGTTCGCTCGTTAAATGAGTGAAGCAAACGGTTGTAAACCATCTATAAAGCAGCACAAAATTAAAGCTCAACTGTCACAGTCGTAGCATTTGCGAGTGTGTGGGTGTGTGAGTGTGTGTAGTGTAAAATTATTTGTTTTTAATGCTGATTGTGTGTGTTTGTGTGCGCGTGTCCTTGTTGCTAATGTGCTGCGCTGCATTGTGCTGGGTGTCATGCGGCGTATACGCAACATTGGATTACTCATACGCCGCGTACGCACGCACATCTTGCGGGAAGCAGGAATACGGAATTATGACAGCTCAATTTGTCATAACACACAGAGTGAAGCAGCAGTAACAGCGGCAGTGGCAGTCGCAACGGTCCATCAATCAATCAATCTTTATCAAGTCATTGCCACTTGCCAACTGAGAGGAATTCATCCACTTGCCAGCTAAACGCGTTAATAAAATCCCAAAAACCAGCAGCCCGCCAAGGCAGTCATTACTTATTTTAACGCAGCCTGGCGCGAGAACAATAAACGATTTTAATGCCAACGTGTCAATGATGCGCGCTTTACGAACATGTCATTTGTCAGCTACCTGTGCCCAGCACCGTCTGCCGCATACAATCCATATTAGAATTTAATCGCGTGTTAAGCCGGTGAGGTAAACAGAGCTCGTTGTTAAATTTTGTTGCGCTTGGCTTTGTTTTTCGTATCAATAAAGTTTGACGACTGCTAACCCGACTTTAGTAGTCGATGCCTCCAGACCCGCTCCCTTGGCCATGGCCAAGCTTATGGCAGCACCTCGTCGAAGTCAAGCTGATAAATTGATTTCAGACATTGTTTATATAATCGAGCAGCGCAGCTCGACGACAGTGGCCACAATTCGAGCGATCCATGAAAGCACGAACGATTCAAATTTAATTTAATTATCAACAATGCGAGTATGATGACTGTAGGCTATTTGAAATTCTTTTAGATAACGACGAAGAATAATAGTTTAGTTTAATTTGTTTTTATTTTTATTTTTTATTCTATCGGTACGGTGGGTACTGAGGTACTGAGTGAAAGCGGGGCTCATAACTAAAATAAAAAATCCGATATTCTATATTAATTTAGCAAATAAATTTGCAAAATAATATTATACTTTATGCCAAAAATGTCTAAAATACATTACTAACGACATTTAACTTATGAATAAACAATTTAAGTGGATTTATACGATTTTCTTTGGTATTTTATCATAATTTATTTTATTATCATTATCTATCATCTTCATCAGAGATGATATAGTTTTCTGTCGTCATAATAGTTTTAAATATCAATATAATAGAGTCCTTCCTCTTTATATAATAGTTATAGGTGTAGGTGTAGGTATTAGACTTAGCATTGAATATAAGGTATGTATTATTATTTAAAAAGTTAATTACGTTAATAACCTTTTTAGGTTCTAAGTATTTCAAGCTGTCCTGGCAAATGGTAAGTCAATGAAACGTCTTATATATAGGTATATCTATCTATATATGTATGTATGTATATCGCTCACACTCACACCCACAATATCAGTGTCAATTTTAGTTATTAAGATGATTGAAAAACACAAGCTTTTTACTCATAATTGTAATACAATTGATTTTGATATATGTATGTATATGAATATAAGTGGCATAAGTGGCATAAATTTAAGATAAAAGCACGCTAGTATTTCTAACAAGAAAAGATATATTTTTAAAGTTTTGTCTACACAAGTATAATTTCATGACATCTATATATTCATATATATTTGCCTACTATCTGAACAACATTCGTATGGCTGATACCCTTTTCATAATTTGAGACATTGTTCGTCGCTTGGAAGTTCGCCACTGTGCGCTGCTCGGCTCCCGATGGCATTTTATTTATTGGCATTGCACTTTGGAAAAGTAAGCAGGAGGAGTACATCAAGGCGGACATCGTTAGCCGTGTTGCTTTTCAATCTCACCTTGTTTACCTGGGCTGCGCTGGGCTTTACAGCGCCGAGCAGCTCGCAGGCTCATTGCATGTCATTTAAATGGGCCTTTCGGCTATTATTGGCGCCTGTTTGGTTGCAGGCCGGCATAGTTCTGATTAATGTGCAGCCCACAGGGCGCGTCCAATTAATTTATTTGTATTTCATTTCGTAAAAAACTTGTCGATTGCAAAGCAACAAGTGCTTAAAGACTTAAAGCTGAGCGAAATGAAGCACGATGGGCATAACCCATGTCAGCTAGTTGGTCCCAAAGTTCGTTGGCATTGGCCTTTGTGAAAAGTTCTGTGCGTTTTTAGCACTTATGAAATCATTTCAAAAATCTGTTGCCATACTACGTGACTTTGAATTGCCATAATTGCCGAACAGAAGCGGAAGCAGAAGCAGCTGCCTTCACTCTGTTCCCTTATGATGTGCTGATGGTGTCCTTCAGGCTGGTGTTGATGTTTCTACCAAGGCAGCATGCTGTGCTACTTAAGCTCGTCGTCCATGTGAACTCATAAGTGTGCCCCATGGGCTGTTATACATTCATTAACTGCTCCGCCCTGCCATATATGTATGTGCATAGGTAGTAAATCAGTCCATTCTATTGGGTATTACGCACAAGTTGCTGAGGGGGAGGGGGGACAATTAAATGGCATTTCCTGTTGAAATGCCGCATCGAATGAAGCCAAGTTCTTCACCACAATTTAGAGCCACGGGCAAGGGCACTTTGAAAAGTTGCTTAGAAACAAAAATCCACTGAGTGGCATTCAGTAAAAGGGATGAAATGGGCATTATAATGCTATACACACTTCGTGAATGTAAGAGATACGAACATTTGTGATATTGAGTTGAAGAAATATCGTACTGTGAAATATTTAATTATTTTTTCTATTTTTCCATCTATAGGGTATTTATCAGCTGTCTACTCAAGTATTTGCAGTCTGGCAACAAATTAAAGGCATATCCGCAAGCGTATCCTGTCAACAATTTTCTAGTTGTTTCTTTTCATTAGAACAATCGAGTTTTAGATTTAACGACGCACACAAACTTTTCCTTTTGGAAAAGTCCGTTTTCGCTTTCATTGCCTGGCGGTGCATTTCAGCTGGCACTTAATGGTTTTGCCACTGAATGAGGCTCATCATGTCATAATGCCACACTTGTATCTACAGGCGAAGGCAAATATGCGACTGCTCCAACCGCAGTCGCTTGCTCATCAGACATGATTGCCAGCTGCTACGTTGGACTGCTGGACTGCTGGACTGCTGGTTAGCTGACCAGTTGGTCAGCTAAGTCATGTAATTGTCTGCCACACACACACACACACACAACTACATATGTGCTAGTTGTTGATGAGACCCATGCCGGAAGTTGGTAGAACACACCATTGAGATAACGACAAGCCACTGCAGCAGCTGTCTGCTGTGGCTTCAGCTCCAACTCCAGCTTCAGCTTCAGCTTCAACTTCGGCTGCTGCAGTTGCAGTCGCAGTTTCTATTATAGCTCTTTCTGCCAATGCCAACATTTGCTGCACATTTCCATGCACTGCAGACAGAACCTTACCGACAATAGTCGGCTAGTCAATCTTTTCGGAAACAATTAGAGAACATTGATTGTTGTCGGTTGTCCAGCCCTTCGGCCCGGCATTGCACTGGACTGCCTAGATGCCTGCAGTGAGGCCGTCTGCCAGTTCTGGCAAAAATGATTGCAGCTACTTCCAGTCGAAATTGAGTCAATGGATGTAGATTAGTCTGGCTCTGTATAATTATATGCGGTGCTTAGTTTAAGAGTTGCTTGAGTGTCAAATAAAGAACTATTCTATTTGGGAGTGCATTCTCATATGCCTTATAAGTTTTATAATTATTCAATGCTATTTCAATATTACTCAATCTGTCCTACTTTTAATGAAATACCCTAGAAATAGGGTATCTGCAGCTCAGTAACGAAAATATATTTTTTGTTTATGAATTGATATGCACATTCTGTTGTTGATCCCAGTTCTAGGGTATTTTTTAGCTCAGTATATCATTATCAATTTCCATTCTAAGCAAATATCTCAAATTCATTTTGGATCTTTTTCAAAATTTCCATAGAATATAATTCGAGTATATTTCAGTTAATTTCTGATGAGCAATAATTTTTATTCATATTTCATTTAGAGTATAAATTAAATGGAAGATATGGATTTTCAATTAATACTTTCAAAGCTATTTTGAGTTTTTATTCCGAATCATACGAGTTTGTCAGATAGAATTTTGTAATTATCTAATACTTATATTCATGCCTCAATTTTAGCTTACATGAATTGAAAATTGTAGTTTCTTACGTATTTCGAGCTAGCTTGGCTGGATACCCTAAATGAAATGGCTAAGAAGCAGCAGAACTGACATCGTGTTAGCTCATTTGGGGAAGAGCTTCAATTGCATCAACAGCAACAACAGCAACAACAACAGCAGCAGCAGCAGCAGCAGCAGCAGTAGCAGGAGATGCTTGTTGAAACAAGTTGCACTAATTTGACTTTAAAACCCATTCTAACGATTAGAGGGTTGATTTACTTTACGATTTCAATTAAACGCGAAATCCACTTAATTCTGATGACAATTAGTAATGGTTGCGTCGCCCAGTAATTTGTCTATGTGTGCCTGTGCAGGGCCAAACAAAATAGAAAAAAAGCAACCGTTATAATCACTAAATGACAAAATCAGCAACAAATCACGACAACCAACAGTCCAACAATAACAACAGCAACAACAACAACAACAGATATGTCAACAACAAATCAGACAAATTGCATTAAAAATGCTGTGGCACTCGAACGTCTGTTGACGGACAGCTATATCTGAACGTTGGTCGGATGGGCAGGGGGGAGGTGGCAGGCTAGGTTCTGGTCGCTCGATTGGGAACGTCAGCTAACTGAGCGATTAGTGTCAGACTAACAACTGCTGCTCGGCTGTCCATTAACCAGCAATAGCAACAGCAACAGCAGCGATGACGACGACGACGACGACGTCAACAACAAATCAAATCAAATGTACTTTAACACGCTCGAGCCCAGAGTATTTAAGCGATAGCAAAAAAGAAACACTAAAAAGAAAGGCACGCAGCAGCTGAAATACCCTTTCGGCTGAGAAAGGGTTTCTTTTCGCCAAAGATTGTGCTATGGGAGAGCATAAAAAAGAGAGGTGTCTTATCTTGAATTACGTTTAGACATATTTTTGTTTTATTTTTTTTTTATTTTTATTTGCAATCTGTCTATTTAGACATATTGAGAGAGAAAATTTAAAACCAATATAATGTAAATCTTGAGCCAAACAAATACAAGTTTAGCCAGGTATATCAAAGCAAGGAAAAGCATCTTCAAATTTTACCCAAATTTTACTGTAGGTAGTACTTTGAATCTAGCTTTAGATTTGCGATGAGTGAATTAACGTTAACTGCTATATGCGACTATTCTACCTGTGGAGCTGGGAAGCTATCGATATTGATAGCACTATCGAGATATCGAGCCTTTCTGTGCCGCTATTGATGTTTTTTTTGGCCCTATCGATATTCATTAGCATTAGGAAAACCACCTGTAGTAACGCTTTCTTTTTCGGTTGTACATTTTTTCTTGTGATGTCTTTTACGGAACTCTAGAATTTGATGTCAACCAAATAGAAATTAAAAAAAAAGATATTAAGAAATAATTGAGGTTAATCTCAAAAGATTTAGTAGAAAGTCCTAAAAACTATACTATCGATGGAATAAAATTTTTGCTCTTAAAATATCGAAACTATCGAAAGGCAACTCTAATGATGGCTTCTCGAAATTTTTTAATCATCACTAATCGTGACGATAGTTATTTAAAAGCAAGCGATAGCGACGATAGTTTTTTTTTAGACCATCGAGGATAGTGCGATGATTAGCCTTCGAGTTTCAAGAGGAAATGCGAAGAGAAAATAAGAATTTTTGGCGTGAGAGATATGTATATCTAACTATTGGCGACTTCTTACTAAATTATGAAAGAACAAGTTAGTAAGAAGTTGCTAATAGCTAGATATATCTCTCAATCCGACGATCCGAGCACTTACGAGCCTGTAGAATTGCTAAAAAGTTATGTCTATTACTCTCTCAGTCTCTTTCTCCTTCTCTTTGGCTCTCCTTTATACGTTACATTCGGTTTGGCCAAATTAGAATACCCTTTGCAAGGGCGAAATCTCGAAAAAAATGTGCCGTAGTCTAGATAGACGGAAAGAAGAAACAGATAGAGCAACGGATAGATGGCAAGTGGTAAATGGTAAATGCGAAATGGGAACTGGCGTTGGCGATGGCGTTGGCGATGGGCAAACAACGGTTGCGCCTGAGCTTGAGCTTGACAATGAGTGCTCACCGCTTCCGTTTCCGTTTTAAGTGCACTGGAATTGACTGCGTGAGGGGAAGCACTGCTGATGCCTCACCAGGCATACAAATATATATCTATATGTATATACATATACATGTATATGTATATGTATATGCAAGGCAAATCGACGTACTCCATCTGGTGGGAAAATGACAGCGACTCGACTTCAACTCGAGCTGTGTTCGTTAGTCAGAAGCCTGGCTCAGTGCCTCATGATGCCTCTTTGAGGCGATAAGAGCAGATCAAATGTTTGGCCAAGAGTGCGACAATTCCAATTTTTTACTGTGCTCTAATTGCTTTTTAATGCTACCCTGTGAAACTATTTTTGAAGAGCGTAGTTTATTTTTGCAAGCAGTAAACAATTGGAAAATCACGATTACTACTCTGATCGTAGTGCAATAATTGCTGACAGAACTTTCATTGAAGGGCAATTGAGTGGCTTTAGATTCCCTTTCATTATATCAAGGAAAGTTCCTAGATTTTTATGTTTCGCATGAGCTGTAGATTTGCTGATTCTTTGTATATAGATAATAGATTGTATTAAATAATAACTAAAATAGAAATAAAATAAACGAAATGTATTATATGTTATTAAAAATTAGTATAGGATATAGAATGTACATGTGCTCAGGTTGCGAATAGACTCTAAGGAGTCTTTTTGCATACAGTATTAATGAATATTATTTAAATGAATATTCGTCATACGCGACGTATACGTTATATTTTGTTTAAACTTGACATTTCTTTGTGAATTGTAAAGTCCTACTCCTATTAATGTTATATTATTATTATTATTATTATATTGATTTATTGCTGTTATTCGGCGCAGCATCTATTATTGCTTTTAGTCAGTCATTATACCCTGAACCCATTGAAAATGGGAAATCAGGGTATAATGGTTTTGTTAAAAGTATGTAACAGGGAGAAGGAGGCGTGGCAGACCCCACAAAGTATATATATTCTTGATCAGGGCGACAAACTGAATCGATTTAACCATGTCCGTCTGTCCGTCTGCCCGTCTGTCCGTCTGTCCGTCTGTCCGTATGTATGAACGCGTCGATTTCTGAAGATATAGAAGCTAGAGACTTCAACTTTTTTTTAAAATGCTCGTATATAGCGCGCGCATATCGAGTTTATCACTAAAAATCGATAACTCATCCCGTTATTTTTTTATCGATCAAAAACCTTATCGAAAACCAGTTATAAAATTATATCTCCTACACCTTTAGAGCTAAAGTCTCCAAATTTTAAATGTAGACTCGACTGCACGTGATAGAATTTCGGTTTTTGTTATAATTCACCCCCCACCCCTATATCCACCCCCTTACCCTCATCTCTGTAAAAGGCGTATTTCAAATACTAGAGACTTGAGCTTTGGCAAATATACGCATGGTAATGATAAAACCACATTCTGAAAGTTTCATGAAGAACGTACGTCCACAAAAAAAGTTATTGAACAATTAAGTTCCCATAGTAAGCCCACACTGCAGCCCATGCCTGTTAATGCGTGCGTGCCTATGGGTGTCTATGTATATGTTTGCGTGTGTGTGTGTGTTTGTTTAAGCTGAATGACACTAAAAATGATTGAAATGGCTGTTGCTCGGAGGGTTCAGGGTATCTCGTAGTCGAGCAGTCTCGACTAGAGCTTTCTTACTTGTTTTCTTTATGTGATTGTCATTCGTTGTTGTTCAAGCCTGCTTTACCTTAAGTTCGCTTTAATTAGCTCCAACTTGTTAATAAATATACCAAAAATATGTATACGCCACGCGATTTGTTTGACAATATTATTGCTCGTTGCTAAACAGATAAAATAGAATAATATTCAAGATAGTTCAACAAAATATATTCAGATGAACTACTTAACTAAAAGAGCATTGCATTAAACCTTCTTTGGACTTAAAAGATTTTTCATTCTATTCACTACAGTCAATGACACTTTACGAAATTAGTCTCAATAATATAGTCTTAATAAGATATCTTTCGTAGTTGTAAATAAATAAGTAAATAATATATATATGTATACAAATATTTTCATTTAAACTCTCATCTAATCTAGGCATCTATAAGTCTAACATTTCCTGCCATACTAACTCGACTTTTTTTTCAATTTATAGCGCGCTCTGAATTCATCCAGCTGCAATTGGTGTAGTAGTGCTTTTGCCCTGGCCTTTGCCACTCGTCGCTAAAACTTGATTACAAAAATATTACGTACACGCCACGTTAGACTGATATGCAAATGCAAATCGCAAAGAGTAGGGTTTAAAGCGCAGAAACCAAATCTGCCAGAAACTGGTTTCATTTTGCTAGCCGACAAAATAATCAGCACAACACACACACCTCAACACACACACACACACACACGCAGAGATAGCCACACATATCATTGGGCGATGACAGCGCGAATGCGAAATGGGTTTGCCAAATGGCAGCAGCTGCGCTGCGAACTGGGCTCGATCAGGGGACTGAGAATGAGGAGGCGGAGGAGAAGGAGGAGGAGGCTGGAGGCCTGTTTAATGGTAGCTGGGTAATCTAATAGCCAGTGGATGGCCATTTGCAGAGCGGGCCTCGTGGCCATGCGACCAGCTGAGCTGTTGAGTCCTCCGACTGCAGTTGTTGCAGCTAATGCAGCATCGCATTTGTTGTCGCCAGCTCCTAGGCATAATTTCAGCTTGCTGTTGCGTTTGTTTCTCTGCCTGTGTTTTTCTTTTTGGCTGCTTTATTTATGGCCACGCCCACTGGCGAATTAGTAGCAGCAAGCAGAAAAAATTTATGTGGTTCGCTTAGCGTTGACTGCAACTTTGTCAACGTCGATGTTGGCGCTGCGTGTGGCCCAAGGGCCGTGGCCCACACGCATGGCTGGGAGAGTGTAAAAAAATTAGGCAACATTTTGCTGTCGGGCTGTCATTTGTCCCGACCGTTACCTGGCATGTGTTTACAGTCGGCCAGCTGGCGATTTATGGCCAAGCCAAGCAGCTGCCAACTGCAACGTCAACTAATGACTTTAATAATTGGCAGCAGCAGAGCTCGACGTGGCACCAGTCGAAGTACACACGAAATATGAAGCCACACAGTAATGCAATTAACGTATGATTCTGGCCACAATTTTGTAGCCAATTGTCGGACAGCTGCCAGCTCCCCAGCTCCTGGGGCATGTGGCACAGCCGCTGCGGCTGCTGCTGCTGCTGCAGTCAAGTTGAGAGCTATTAAATTTGCTTCGCTGTAAAAATTTGTTGCTGCCTGCTTCATTTACTTCGAATTGAATTTAAACGGCAAGCCGTACTGCCGCCTTGTTGGCCAGCCTTTTGGCCACGTTGCTGCATCTATTTCAATTTTAATGTGGCTCCATGCCAAGCTGTCCTTGGTCCTTTGTCCTTGCCGGCTCTGGATCAAAATTTCTCTTTGTCTGCTTGCCAGAGATTTCAACAGTTTTGCAGCAGCAGCAGCAGCAGCAGCAGCTGCTGCTTAATCCGTTACCCATTTCATTTGCCATGCTCCATTTGTGTTGCATATCGAGCCGGGGCATGTGGCAAAGCCGATTAAAATTTTTCTTATGCGCTAGCTGCTTTAGCTTTAAGAAGCTGCCGCATGGCCAAATCAATAGACGCCTCCGCTGATCCGCTAAGACACGGGAGCCAGCAAACAGTTACCTCAGTTGCCAAGTGCCCCCAAATGAATTTGGAGCAATTTTCAATTATTGCACAATTGAAGCGTAAATAAGTTGTAAATCATCAATTACCCAAGAAAGCAGACACCTATACAGGACACAGAACAAGACACACACACTCACACTCACACACACACACTGTAACACTGGCAACCAGCTCAACAACGACCACGCTTCGATTTCTAGCAACAACAAAAATAAAATAAAAATAACAATTGCAATTGCTGAAAAATCGCTAAAGCGAAAACGTGTGCTATCGCCAAATACAAGTCGAATAAAAGAAGAAATATAAAAAAAAATTTGAGAAAATGTATGTATTTCTTTTTAGCTATGAAATCTTATATACCCTCGCCAACGAACAAAAGTATGTATGTAATAATTTATATAAACTGTAAATTAAAAATATATATTTATTTATGCAGTTCACAGATTTCAAAGCTTTATTTTTATTTAAATTAATTTTATTTATCATATAATTAAATTAAGCTAAGACTTAAAATGAATGCTTAAATTGTGTAAATAAATATATAAATATATAAATTAAAAAATACATTAATAAAAAGAAGTTGCATTCATAATTTTTAGTTTTATTTATAAATTTAAGATTTTAAATTTGGTGTGTAAAGGTAAACAATAAATAATGAAATCATATAATTATATTTAAATATTAAATATTAAAAGTAAATAAATAGTTCATAGTAAAACAAATCATATTTTTAGATAAGAATGGAATAATATAGTTAAATGAAAATATTAAAAACAATTCACTTTTCATATTTAAAGACTTATTTTAGTTAAATAATTATAAATATGCTTTAAATTGCTTGAAAAATTCTTAAATATTTGTAAATATCTAATTTGAGAAAATCTATGAATAAACTATATAATATATACAGTATATACATACATATATAATAAACTGTAATATATAATTTATTCGAATATTTTTTTTTGGTTTTCCAATAATATAATTAATAATAATTTAACATTTTATTTATATTAATGTTAATAATCATTTTTATTTATTTATTTTATTTTTTTATAAGGTGTATTATTGGGTATTTTATTTTACTCATATCTAAAAGAAAATGTAATTTATTCAAAAACAATGTAAATTATTTTCAATATAGCTAATAATCCGACATAATCGGAGATGAATTAAAGTAAAGTCTGAGATTTTTTAGGGTATAACAAATATGTCTTCAGATAGGAAGAGAGAGAGAGAGAGAGAGACATAGAAACAGAAAAAAACACACACACAGAGAGAGAGAGAGAGAGAGAGAGAGAGAGAGAGAGAGAGAGAGAGAGATAGGGTGTGTGCCAAGTAGACAATGAAAATTCTATGAAATGAAAAAGAAATGGGCAATCGTATAAATGAAACTAACATCTGCAAAAAAGAAAAGCTGCGCTGTTATTGTATAGTTAGAGAGTAGGCGTGGCAGGTAGAGGGCGGGCTATAGGGCACAGTTGTGAAGGAGAGCTACAAGCTAATAGCAATAAGAACAGCAACAACTGCGACTACAGATAAGGCAAAGGCAAAGGAAGTGCTCGCAGCACTGCGAGCGGCTAAGTAGATAGATAGAAATGTCTTTGCCAAGGCTTTGGCTTTGGCTAGTGCCAGAGCACGTGATTTATGTGGTAAATAAAAGCAGACACAAATGAGAATCAAAGCGCGCTGATACGGGCGCAGCTGCAGCTGCAGGAGTAACTGTGGCAGGGGCAGGGGCAGTGGCAGGAATAGCTGGGGCAGTGGCAGTGGCAGTTGCAGCTGCATCAGCAGCCATCGACAAAGTGCGGTTGAAGCATACATTTAGGCGCAGTGCGAGAGTGTGAGACCGTTGGCTAGGTAGGAGGGGGGGGGGGGAATTGAGAAGCGTCGAAGACAAAGCAAACTGAACGTGGAAGAAGAATGCTGGTAGACAAAACCAAGCCGGAGCGAACATGAAATCCGGTGTGACTGAACGACAGAAAGACGGACGTACACACAGGCAGAAATAGCGAGAGAGACAGAGAGAGTCAGATAGGCTGATGGGCAAACAGACAGAGATAGTGAGACAGAGAGAGAGAGAGAGAGAGAGAGCTATATAGGCAGACAGACGGCATTGAGTTGAGTAAAAGTTTTTAATATTATTTCAAGTCTGAAATGAGGGCAATCAGCGGCGCAATTGTCGAGCGGCAAGCATAACAAAGAAATGTGCTCCGTGGGTGTGGCCGAGGGGCTGGAGGGCTGCTGCCGGTTCATGTGGCGGGGTAAACACACGGCAAGCTGCCGAACAAAGACATCGCCGAGACGTGAAGCGCTTAACAGACGCCACCATTTGCCAATAACTGGGCAGCTGTTGCAGCTGCCAGCCGGGTGGCGGGCAGGCAGGCAGGAAACTGATACTGCAGCAGCACAAACAAGAGCATTTCAAAAGGCAATGGCAAAGACAAAGCGAGCAAATCGTCCAGATGGGTGGGCAGTTGTTGATAGTCGAGTTAACAAATTGGTAAGCGCTGTTCAAACAGAAGCAGCAGCTCAGCAGTTATATATACTTATTGCATACATACATATATATATTTATAATGAGTTTTTCCACTTAGAGATTGCTTAGACTATTTATAGTGGCGTTTATCATCTCTATTGCTGTCGAGCCGTTGTTTTCCCAGCGGCATTTCATGAGCTACTCACGGCGGCTGCTAACGAGCAACGGCGTTTCATCCTGTTTCAGTTCCACGATGTTGCAGCTTCATTTGTGGCAAGTGGAACAGATACGCTGCGCCAAAGCTTCAACTGAACTTGTACTACTAACCCACTTAGAGTCGCATTCAATCCACAGGATGCGTACCGTAATGCACGCCTAACTGCAGTCACGAGTCCACGCGACTCCTGTCGAGAACTGCAGGACTCGGCCTGGTGCCGAAGCTCTAGCCGAGCGTCCTCCTGTAAACGCTTTGGCATTGGACTGGCGCCAGGTTCGAGCGTGTTCGATTGAACTTCGAGTGTCTTTCACACATGTTGCGCAACATTGTTGCCCAGTTAACGCTCAGTTGCTTGGCCACATGTTGCCCTGGCCGTGGCTAATTTACGGCTACAGTCTGTTATCGCATGTTTAGTAGAGCTTTGATAAGCATACGCACCCGTTCGACCAATTTATGTTATAAACAGTTGACTAATGCTCATAAGACATATATTATTAGCCAGCTATTGATAAGCCTAGCCCGACTAACCTGAAAGTCCATTTGAATTAATCTGACTCTGCCGATTCGCTGATAGCGATTTTGTATATAGTTTGTGAATCGAGTTGCACGACAACTCGGGACGCACCTTATCAGCTTATGCTCAACCTTCACCCAATGACTTCTGGGCAAAAAACATGAGGTATTTCTTATCGCCATGCTCCGTACCTGAATGTAGTATTTAGATAATTTTGAAAGTTGGCAATTGGCAAATTTGTAAGGTGGGAATTTAGTTTGAGCTAAAAGAGCTAAAATCTTGTTTTGCTTTGATTCATTGTTTATTCCTGTTTCTGTTAGTTGGCATACATTAAAGTGTTCAAGCATGGGCACATCTTGAATGGATATGCTCTTAACAAGACTGAAATGTCGAATATAAATACTTCGGACTCGAACTAAAAATAAGTTCACTCGATAATAAATATACTTTCTACAATGCAAAGTACACATTATTGATTTACCTTTGACTATGATAATAATATTATTCTATTCATCATTTATAAATAAATATAAATGTTATTAAAATATTGTCAAGTGATAATTGTTTTTCGATGATATTATTGATTCATAGTCACAAAAAACAAGGGAAATAAACTATGCGCATAGAGGGATTTGTTTCAAAGGAAATACGAGACAAAAGCTTAAAACAGTTAGATGACTGCCGAAAAGCTAGTCACAAGGGGCTTTAGATCCAGATATAAAAAATAGCTAGACGTTTGGACTATAAGCTACGACGACATTATTTATTTATTAAAAGGCTTGCAGATTTGATGTCATTTATGTATTTTGTAAGGGATTATTATTCATATGTTATATTTTATTAAATATAATATATATACATATATTATATTATAGAGAATTATATTTTCTATATATTTATAGCATGCACATTTTGTAACCATAATTTCATTCACGCCAAATGCTGTTTTGTATTAATTTGTGAAATCCTTACGAAATCGTTTTTATACCCTGAACCCATTGAAAATGGGAAATCTGGGTATAATGTTTTTGTTGAAATGTATGTAACAGGCAGAAGGAGGCGTGGCAGACCCCATAAAGTATATATATTCTTGATCAGGGCGACGAACTGAGTCGATTTAGCCCTGTCCGTCTGTCTGTCCGTCTGTCCGTCTGTCCGTATGTTTGAACGCGTCGATTTCCGAAGATATAGAAGCTAGAAACTTCAACTTTTTTTAAAATGCTCGTATATAGCGCGCGCATATCGAGTTTATCACTAAAAATCGATAACTCATCCCGTTATTTTTTTATCGATCAAAAACCTTATCGAAATGCAGTTATTAAATTATATCTCCTACATCTTCAGAGCTAGAGTATCCAAATTTTAAATGTAGATTGATATGTACGTTATAGAATTTCGATTTTTGTTCAATTTCACCCCCCACCCCTATATCCATCCCCTCACCCACAAGTTTGTAAAAGGCGTATTTCAAATACTAAAGACTTGAGCTTTGGCAATTATACGCATAGTAATGATAAAACCACAATCTGAAAGTTTCATGGAGAACGTACGTCCAGAAAAAAAGTTATTAAACAATTAAGTTCCCATAGTATGCCCACACTGCAGCCCATGCGTGCGCGCCTATGGGTGTCTATGTATGTGTGTTTGCGTGTGTATGTGTGTGTTTGTGTAAGCAGGGAGACGTTAAAAATGATTGAAATGGTTGTTGCTTGATGGGTTCAGGGGATCTCGTAGTCGAGCACTCTCGACTAGAGTTTTCTTTCTTGTTTGTTGCTGTACTGTTCTATGTAGAGCAGCGTTTAGCTCATTCAGTTTAATTTCAATTTTCTTATCACTGGAAAACATCTCAAAGAGTGACCAAGAAATTTTAATTAAAAAATACTCAACTGAAAAGAAAATATAAAAAGTGAAGAAAATTTGTATCAGCTTCTGTAATAGACAAGGACACTATCAGTACACACCCATTTCCTGGCTGGCAGGAGCAAGCATCATCGGTTGCCTTTGCCTGGGTCTCACTTAGTGCTTATCTTGCGTTGACATACCTTGTCATTTGGCCTGTCTTCGTAAAAATATCAAATGCAATTTACTGCAACAGCAAAAAGGACCTGCATGCATAGGTGCAACATCTCTGCTTGTTGTTATTTACCTCCTGTTACTTTTTTTTTTTTTTTGCAATTTGTTTTTTATTTGACAGGAGGAACTTCATTTGCATGAGAATTCAATTTGGAATTTGCTTTTAAATATACAATTTAAGTTTGATATATATGCTAGATATCCTTTTCTACAAATTGAAAGTCTGGCGTAAGCCTCAGCTAAAGAATTTTTGTATACAATCCACTTATAAAGTTTGTGTGTAATAAAATATGCTTAACACAGAAATTGTTGAAACGAAAATCGTTGCCCGTTTGATTGATGAAGGTCCAGACAGTCCTACACTTAAACTGTCATCGATCTATCTGGGTGTTGTGCCACGCCCAAGATAAGTTTGGATTCAGCAAAAAATGCGGAAGACGAAGAAATGAAATGAGTAAATAGACAATTCGTTGGACTTGAAGCGCAACTCAATATATCATAACTTAAAAGAAATAAATAATTTTTAAGTAGTTGCTCTTAATTGTTTATCATGCACATCGCAACCTCAGGCATTTATTTTTCCCATGGACTGCTTCTGTTGGCCTGCTGCATGGCAAGCGAACTAGGGCAAGCTAATTTATTTGCATAATTTAGTTGTTTACAATTTGGGTCGAGCGCAACAAGAACTAGCGAGGCAGAGCATTGTGATTGACATAAATGAAGTTACGACTTTTTGCAGCAAGACGTCTCAAGGAAAAGCGACTAAGCGCAGCGTTAACTGCGGAGCTGAACAGAAGTTGGGATGAGACAATTTATAATATTCAATTTATATGCATTTTTTTCTTTTCTCCCTCTCTCTCTCTCTCGCTTTGTAAGACGCCAGCGGAAAAAATGAGATAAGCAACAATAACAACAGCAATTGCAGCTGCTAAGTTGATAATTTCACTGCTACAAGCACACACACACACATACACACACATACATTCATACATATATATATATATATTGTACATAGGCAGCGGACGTTGTTCAGCTGCGTTCATTGCAAAATAAAATCTTGGCTGTGATTAATGCGATTTGTCACTTGGTTCATTTGTATTTTCCAAGCTATTGACTTGCCTCCATGTTGTGCCCGGTCCACAAGAAAACGACATACATACATTCATACATATACAATTTCATAAATACTAAGAGGCTGCAATTGCAGGCCCTCAGAAGTATGCTATATTTATTTGCTGTATGCATGCCCTGAGAAGTATGCTACACTTTTCGCATCTCAATTTGAAACAACAAGGATGTCATCCATTTGACGACTGACTGGAGCTGGAGCTGGAGCTGAGCCTGGCAGATTCTACTGTGGGCAGGCATAACGAAGTGGAGGCATTAAATTTGACCCGGCCAATAATTCATTTGTTAAGCCCGCACGCATCCTGTTAAGATAATCATGGGCGAAGGACAGCGTTGCGTTTATTTTATTTTATTTTATGTTATTTTATTTACATTTTCATTTTCATTTTCATTCTGACTTCCATTTGGTTTTTAGTAAATTTTAAACGCTGCACTTTCGGCTAGCCGAGTGAATTATGGCGGGCAATAAATTTCTATGACATATAAATGTAAATAATTGAGTAGCACAGCTACGGCTCAGCCGCCGCTTCTCGTCTGGAGCCGCTCCGTTAGCTGGGAGCTCCGTTTGCCTTTGTCTCCCATTACCATTTCGCATTCTGCCAGCCAAGGATGAGGCCTGTCCTTTATCATGTGATGAATGTTCACCCGCTTTCAGCCCACTTTATGAGCACTTTGGGCATGCACAAACATTTAATTTCAAAACTTTTTTCTGCTTTTTATTGTCGGGGCGCCGTCGACACTTTATGCCCGCAAATTATATCACTTTGCTCTAGCAATTATATTTATTTACGGAAAGCAAAGCTGTGTCCCGAGATAGGCTTAGGCCAATATGTGAGCACTTGTCGTCGCATATTTAGCACTGTTTTGAATTTGACAATTTGAACAATGAAGAGGAAATGTTTAAATAAGAAATGTTTGGAATCTGTTTTCTTAGTATATTTCCCAGATACCTTGTAGGTAGAATATTCATTCCAACAACTCGATTGTACATTTTCGACTCTTATCTGATTATGATCTTACAATTATCCTTCTGGCATTAGACGGTCAACGGCATAATGGGCAAAGGATTCGTCATATCTATTTTGAGTCGCTTGACGACCTCTTGCAATTGATCGTGGCTCCTCAGTCCAAACGACTGGAAAGGGCGTCTGTCGAACAGATTTATTCTGTGGAGAGGAGAGTTAATGCATATTAGACCTTATAGACCTATGAATAGCCCTGGACTCACGCACCTTCTGCCCGAAATATTCACGAGAAATTTATAGTAGCTGTTGCGTATCGAGCTTGCCTCCAGAATGGCGCAGTGGAAGAGCACAGCTGTGAAACTCGCATATAACACCATATTGAAGTGGGGTACCTTCGGCAGTAGATTCTCCTCGCTGCCCCAGTTATAGAGCATCTGCAGTGTTTTCCACATCACATAGAGCGAGATCGTGATGTTGGGGTACTGCAGCAGTCCAATCGAGCCCAACAGGCCGGCGGGTATGGCAAAGTAGGCGGCGTCAAAGCCACAAGCGTTTCGCAGGCCACACGAAACGGCCTATCAAAAATATAATATAATTTTATAATTAAAAATCTAAAGCCAAAAACTTATCAAAAATATAACATAGCACATCACTATAAATTAAATTTAAGCTTAACATAAAATATAATCGAAAGAAATACGAAAGCTCTAAACACTCCAAAGTCCTTACGAAGAAACATCATTGACTTCTATGAATCAGCGTTTAGACTTTTAATTAGACTTTTACTACACACTACATACATATACATATACATATACATATACATATGTATATCCCCAGCATAAATAGTTAATTTATAATATCTAAAATTATAATAATTTTTAAACAAATTTCCATAAATGATTTCAACTCGTACCTTCTTAAATTAGTAATTTTGATAACGAACTAAATTTGTATGTGAATAAGAAATCGAGATTACGTAATCTCGACCACAATTACTATCGTCACTTCGTAGCCAATTCAGGAAATGGTTAATTCTAAACGAAAGTAGAGGCTGATAGCTCAAACACAACATGCATATGGAGAGAAAATGCGTTCGATTATCACGTGAATTATCAAAACTTCTTAGCCTTAGATCTATGTACATACTCTACTAGCAATACATATATTACGAGTAACAAAACTTTCTATATTTTCCACTGAGCTTCCATTAAAAAAAAATTGTAGTACAATATTTATAGAAACTCAAATCGATTATTATCTGATCTGTACCACAAACAAAAAAGTATATCAGCACATACATACATACATACAGCTGTGAGCCACTGTATGTAGGTCTTATATGAACTTGTTGAAGCATATGACACATATGTACATGTGACAGGGCTTGGTCGAATTAGTTCGTCGCCCTGGTCAGGAAAACTGATATACATACATATGTACATATTAAGTGGTCTGTCACGCCTCATTCTGCTGTCTAACGAATTCCCCTTTTCAATGTTTGACATAAAAATAAGACTGTAAACGCATATGAATGCCAGTTTAAATATATGCTATATTTAGTTAATTTACCTTAAATATTAGAGAGAAGCTGCCCAAAGCTAAGCCAAGTTGCAAAGAGTTTCTGTTGAAGATCTGTTTGCGCCAGTCCATCTTCAGCTTGACTATCCGGCTTATGTTCAGCAGCAGCTTAAGCCCCACTTGGAGTCCAACTCCGCCCAGCAGCGGCTTCAGGCCGCCGAGCAGCACGTAGGTGCCGCAACCCTCCCGGTGTGGACAGCTGGGATGCTTTCTGTTGCGTAGTCGATCATAGAGCTGCACATAGGCGGATATGCTGCGGAGGTTGAGTGGAGCCCGGCTCGAGGTTTGTTTTGATGTCAGCTCTGTTGTCTTCATTGGACCCTCCTCTCCTTTTGCCATGAGTACTGAGAGAGCCTTGAACGTGACATCTTTCACTTTGCCCTTGTGCACGCCTCGGCGGTACATGTACAGCAAGGCCGTCAGGCTGCAGCCCAGTATTAAGACGTGCCCATTGGGTATGGAGCGGACGAAGCCGTGTGCTTCCAGCATATTCCAGAGCGCTTCGGTGCCCTCATTGGCCACATATAAAGCCAGTGGAGTACGGCGTGCCGGTCGCTCAATGCACAGCGCCGCAAAACTGGCAATGAATGTAGGTATAAACGCCACAGTGCTCAGGTAGAAGCCGCCTACTAGGCGACGCACTACGCACACCATCAGCGAGAAGAGATACGCATTGGTAGTGAGAAAGGCTGACGATGTCAAAATGCCAATGATCGTGTGCTTAATGTCCAATAGACGGGGTATACGCATTTTCATCACTAGTGCAAGCTTTGAAGTTAGTAGGAAAAGGAAAACGGAAGAACAAATAAAGATAAGTAGGAAGAGAGAGATAGAGAAGGACAATGACAATGATTATGTCAATGTCAATGTCAATCACAATGACAATGATTATGCCAATGTCAATGTCAATCACAATGATAACAAGAATGTCAATGCCAATGACAATGACAATGACAATGACTATGACGATGGCAATGCCAGTGACAATGCCAATGACAGTGACAATGACAATGACAATGACAATGACAATGGCAATGACAATGACAATGACAATGACAATGACAATGACAATGACAATGACAATGGCAATGACAATGACAATGACAATGACAATGACAATGACAATGACAATGACAATGACAATGACAATGACAATGACAATGACAATGACAATGACAATGACAATGACAATGACAATGACAATGACAATGACAATGACAATGACAATGACAATGACAATGACAATGACAATGACAATGACAATGACAATGACAATGACAATGACAATGACAATGACAATGACAATGACAATGACAATGACAATGACAATGACAATGACAATGACAATGACAATGACAATGACAATGACAATGACAATGACAATGACAATGACAATGACAATGACAATGACAATGACAATGACAATGACAATGACAATGACAATGACAATGACAATGACAATGACAATGACAATGTAATTGTGACAATGAATAAGAATCTCTTTGACATTCTAATGCTAATTACAATGAGAATTAAAATCAGAATGAGAATAATAAGGACTAGAGAATAAGTAATAAGTAGTAAGTCATAGTAACTCACTAGATACACAATGCAGTAGGTGCGCATTGAGCTGGGTGCGCTGGATAAAAGAATGCCGGCAGCGCCGTTGACGCAGCTAGCGGTCCAAGGGTGGATATACTCCTGGCAGCTGCATTTGATGGCTCCATCGATCAGTTTGCTCTGCACGGCCATAATTTGTAAGTATTCGTGTTAGAAAGGTGTTTCGATTTAATATTATAATTAATTATTACGATTATCGCACAATTGATAAGATTAAGAAATATAACACGCGTCTCGCACAAAGTTCGATTGCTAACGTTACGTTGAAATCGAAAGTTTGCTTGCTAAACAAATATTTAAATATATGTTTAACTGGGTCCCAAATAAACTTTCACTACCAGATTAACACGTTTGATATCCTCTGTACTCCCGACAGCTACGCGCTCCAACAATGACTGCATGCTCGCCGGCCAACTATTGAACACGACTCATTTGGGAACATTCCATATTGGCTCTTATCAGATATAGTTAAACAAACGATTGGACGCCAAGAGAACAGAACTTCTTATCAGCCCTGACATTGTGACATTTTATCAATTATTTCTACTCTTTGCGGCTCTCTTAAATATAAATAGAATGAAAGTTCGACTGGGTCAAATCGCACTTCGAATACCCTCAGCAAATACGTTTTAAGAGAGAACTAGAGAAAAGTGTTGAATAAATAGATAAGGAAAACAAAACAGAAATCGAAATAAGAAGAGGAAATGGTTTGGCGAACAGAAGAGAAGATAACAGAGCAAAACAGTAGTATATATGTATGTATAAATATTTATAGTGTATAAATTTATGTTTGCCATGAAAGAGTTATAAGTCAACAAGCGTTTGTTTGCTTTATTAAGAGCTGGTACAAAAGAGTTAATTATCAATTTTCCCCACTTTAAGTGACCACCAGGCCTAAATGAGCACGCCCAGAAAGAGCGTTATATAGTGCAATCGACCGACTTACATACTAACATATAACTAGTCATTTACAATGATAAAATGCCATTTTGGAGAGAAAAATCGAACGTTGAATGTGCGCACTTCAAGTGCTGAGAAATATTATAGGAAATGTTTTGTAGATACGCCTTAGTTCGACTTCAAACGTGGCTACACTCAGGAGGCAAACGAAAATGCTGGTAGTGTCTGCTTGTCGACGATTTTTAGGCTCTTTAGCATTTCGTTTGTTTGCTGCTGCGTGTTGAGGCCGAAGACGTCAAAGGCGCTCAAATTGAATTTGTTGAGCCTGTCATAAGAGATATAAATGTATGTATATAAGAAAAGATATGTATTGTGATTCACAAGTCTGAACTTGCCTCTCGCCTGATATGGCCTGCAAGAATTTGTAGTAATTGGGTCGCAGCGACTGTGCCTCCACGATGCCCGCATGGAAGAGTACTGCCGTGAAGAATGCATAAGTATAGAGCATGAAATTGGGAATGCGTGGAAGAATGCCTCGTTCTTGGCCCATGCTGCAAAATATCTATAAAAAAGAAGATAAAAACGATAATTGATATTAAGTAAATAATTATGAGAATATCGTAACTCACTTGGATGGCCTTCCACATGACATACAAGGCGACTGTATTATCTGGATACTGGGTGAATGCCACTGAGGCCACCAAACCAGCTGGTATTGCGAATACCGCATCGTCCCGATTGAAGCTATGGCGCAACAGGCAGGACATGGACTGAAGAAACCCATTGGAATATATGAAAGTCATATACATATATACATAGAATATGTATGCAATATGAGCAATGTCTTACCTTGTATAGAAACGAAAACGTGCCCATAAAGATACCAAGCTTCAAGGTGCTTTGATTGAAGATTTGCTTGCGCCATGCCATGCTTCCTCGGAATATGTTTTTGATATTCATCACCAGCTTCAATGCTACCTGCAGTGCCACACCGCCAGCAAAGGGACGAAGGCCACCCAAGATTGCATAGCTGGGACAGCTTTGTTTATGGCGACAGCTGGCATGCTTGGCATGGATCAGATTGCTGTAGACGCGCACCCAGTCGGCGGTGGTGGCGAAGCTGACGCTGGGTCGTCGTCGAGAGGGCGCTGGCTGGTCGCCGGTTGGCAAAGGCTCAGGTTTGACCACCGGTCCGGCTTCCTCTTTGCCCACAAAGATGCGCAAAATATTGAAGATGGAGTCGTCGTTGGCGCTCAGACGATACAGATATAGAAGCGCAGCCATGCTGCCGGCAAAGATGAACGTCTGGCCATGTGCTATGGAACGCACCCAGTGGCGGGCCTCGGCCATTTTCCAAAGCGCTTCGGTGGCCACATTGGCCACGTAGAGCGTCAGCAGTGGCCGTCGGGCCGGACGCTCG
The DNA here is from genome assembly GCA_035047565.1 of Drosophila mulleri. Lineage (NCBI taxonomy): Eukaryota > Metazoa > Arthropoda > Insecta > Diptera > Drosophilidae > Drosophila > Drosophila mulleri. The sequence goes on along the minus strand of JAWNPK010000069.1, from coordinate 3,485,201 downwards.
ACCAGAATAGCTGTCAGTGAGGACAGAAACGAGGGAATAAAAGCTACAGTGCTGAAATGGTAGCGACCCAGCAGGTTGCGCAGTAGGCAATTGTAGAGGATGAAGGTGTACGCATTGGTGACCAGGAAGGCTGTTGATTGGATGATCCCCAGGAGAGTGCGCTTCAGATCCTGTAAAGTTGGCACTCGGTGTCGCATGAGCAGCGAAAAGGCGTATACAATCGTGTAGACACGCAAGCAGTAGGGCGTGGCAGACAGGAGGATGCCTGCGGTGGCGTTGACGCACTTATCCGTCCAGGGGTGCTGGAACTCCCGGCATGTTATGCACAACGGATCAAGCAGCTTACTCTGTATTGCCATTATGTGTGTTGCATCAACAACGATAATTGGATTAATGACGGTTAAGTTGTTGGCTAGCGAAAAACGAACCAAGGCGAAGGCCACAAGTCCGAAGATTGGCCTATAATCTTATCTATTGAAGTGCTTTTTTGCAGTTCGGGATTTAAACTTTATCACGACCACACACAAATTGTTAACTACTAAATTTAGCTGATTTACGAGCAAAATGATACTGCTGGCCTATCGATGCGCGGGTCAAGGAAAAAGCTGATAAAAGCAGATTTCCACTTGATGCTGTCGGACTTTGACGTACTTGTACTTAAATACCGAGTTGTGAAAGCAGCTGTTGCTTAACTACAGCTGCGTGTTGGATATTAAATGACAGTAGCCAGCTGCTTTGGACTTCAAACGGAGAAATAATCGAGAATTAATTGTGCGTCAAATGCACTGAAATGTGCTGAAACGCTAACTGCGTTCCATTAACATGTAAACAAAACAATTGAAACAGCTGTCCGCAGTGTGACCGTAGCTTGTTGTTGATACCTTACCGACCGATGAGTTGGACAAAAATATAACCTTTGAACTTTACAGTGAAAGTTACATGCCTTGTCAATACCTCCATATACATATATCCCTATCCCTTCGTTTTTTTTTATTTAAAGTTTATTTTTGTTTTGACTATAATAAATTTGTAAAAGTAACGTACCTACTAACGATTAAATTTATTAGCACTATATTAAAAAACCGATATGTTGCTGGCACAGTTATCGATATATACTGCTCGGTATTGCACGAGCGTGTCGTATCAGTTAGCTTGCAAGGGGTAACAATTTGAAACGATGTTTTCTTAAATTATTGTAAAATAAGAATTGCATTTTGCTTATAGATTGTTGTTGATTGTGGTAAGATTACAGACTTATTTGATGCTATTTTTTTTTCTTTTTTTAATTTGTACAACATAATTTAGACTTTGTTAATTCGTTGAATATATTCACATAGCACACATATGTATATTTATGCAGATTTATATATGTACATCGACATACATATGTACATATTTATGGTATGTATGTACATACATATATATAATATTATATTATAATTCAGAAAATAATTAAATATAAGAATGGTACACTCTTCGTGTTAGTGTCTTGTCCAGATGCCCTACTTGACACACTTGACATTGCGTTGGGAACAACCAAATATTTCGCTGTGGGTTGTCTGGGTTGTTTGTGTTTCGCCTCACCTGACGGCTATAGCGCGACGTACATAGCTGACAAAGCTGAAGTTCTTAAGCGATTCTATTCAAGGAATGTGAACGAGTAGATGCTCTGGCTTGCCCTTGTTGTGTAATGCGGTGTCTTTTGTGTGATTTCCGATCTTGCGGCTTAGACAGCCAATTGCCATGGTCCAGAGTCCCACATCGTATGGGGGGAATCACTTCGTGCATATCTTCATTGGATGGCAGCTACTTACCTAATTTACTCGAAGTGATATACTGCACTGTCTAAATAAATCTGTGCGTTTGACATGCCACTTGACGCTAAATACGCACTTCATTCTGAAAGCGATGAAGGTGAAAGGAAACTGCAGGGACTGAACGATGGGAGTTAGGAGTTGCTTGTGCCTTGGCGAGCGGGTGGGCGTGGCAGATGCGAAAGTAACTTTCAGCTGGCGCCGGATTTAATTAGCCAACAGTTGAGTCCTAATTGCCATTCGGCTAAAACAGAAGACTGTCAATTTGTTTAGCCATGCAAGCCAAAAAGCAGTGAAAACCTGCGAAGCGAAAGTTTTATGGATGTGAAAGCGTAGAAGAGTGTCAAATATATAATAGTGTAAGACTAGGATAACTAAAGCTTGTTTTATAAAATATTCATATTATGTCTTGCCTAATTTCAGGGATAAATAAAAATATGAGCTATGTATTGCAATAAATATATTCTTGTAGATAATTCTGAATTTAAAGCTATTAAAAAAATTGTTTAGTAATATATACAAATATTTAAGAGTAACAAATATTGATAAATTAAATATTAAATAAAATAGGCTAAATAAAAATAAATGTTCGTATTTAAGCTACTTTTTCACTTTTATTTAAACTATTTTCAGTTGAATTTAAATAAACTTAAATATATTTCTATCCGACATAGCCAAGTGAATCAGAACGCTATAGATATATAGAAACCGTCACTGATTTGAAGCTATTGTTAAAAAAAATCAGATTTTGATGAAAATCTCCAAAAATGTAGAAAAAACTTTAAACACATGAAAGGATCGAGTAGGATTGCTGCAATCGGCCATTATCGACTGCAGAATACTCATTTACAGCCCAAACGCTGTAAGAGCAGGAGTAGACACATTATACTTTTAGGGTATGCATTAGTAATGGTTCCAAGTTCAGGTCTCACTCACTTCCCTCTTCCGCTTCAACAGCAGACAATTCACAAAACCAATATACTCAATTCACTTTTGTGAAAGAGTATAAAAATAAAAAGATTAAAAACTAGGGAATTCAATACATGTATATCACAAACAAATTTGCCTGCAAGCAAATTAAAAATGCTTTGACTATAAAATAAATAGAATTTTATAACATTCTTTAAAACATTCTTTAAAAGAGAGATTTCATGAAAAAAAGAATGGAATGAATGGGGATTTGTTTGCTCGTGTGTTGGTATACAAAAGTTTTTGGCTTTTGATTATTGACTTGCGTTGGTCCAGTGCTCACTGTACTTACATAAGTCGAGGTATCAATAAACCAAGTGATTATTAAATTGTTTGCTTGACGAACTGCACTCGTCCCGTCCCTGAAGCAATTGCCCGTGTGGCTGGCTGGCGTTCCATTGATTTTATAGAGACATGACGTTCGGCTAGGTTAAGACAGCTCATCTATCCTGATGTCCTGCCCATTGCCCTGCATTGTCTTCTATGTTAGCCGCTGGTGCGGTCGATTTGCTTACCCATGTCCAAGTGCGTATGTGTGTGTGGGCCTGTGTGTGTGTGTGTGGTTCTGGTTCCTTCCAAATGAGTTCAATTAAGCGGTTATAAATTGTTCATTTGCCCATTGGTGCGCATGACCACAACAACAGCAAGTCAGAGTACTGCAATCAGGTATGATTGACTGCCTAATACTCGTTCATGGTCTCAGATAAGAAACACTCTTTTATATATACTGCATTATACTCTATAAATTCCACTTAATACTTTTTACCACGATTGCTCAAGAATGTATTTATTCAATAAGTATCTTTACTTAAAGCCAATATGACCGTCTAGCTACACTGAACGAGTATACAAATTACAACAAGAAGAACAAGCAAAATAGCATCCGGTGCAACTGTGAAACAGCAGGCGACATTGTGCTTGCTGTAATATTTTACTGTAGGCCTTAGCCCGTAGTTTTTGGACCGATAAGCAAAGTATACATATATGTATATGTATATGCGTGTGAGTGTGTGTTTGTGTGTGTGTAGATTGATGCATATTCTGCCATTAACAAGCCAAGCCATAATATACAATTAATTATACGCAAAAGTTGTTATTTTATTAATTGGTGCATTTACTTTCGGCTTTATTTGTGGTCCTTTGCCCCGCCCATCAAGCCGAAACAATAGGCCAAAGTCATCAATAGACAATCAATGGCTATTGGCCAGGCCGAAGGCTAAAGACTGAAGCCTGAATAACTGAATGCCAAAAAGTCACACACAAAGAGTTTAAACTGCGGAGCTTGTTCTCTGTTCTCCGCACTTTGGGGCATAACCAAAAATTGTGGCCCAGACCGCAGAGACTTCACATCAAATAGAAATTTGCGGCTGCTAGTAACAAACGAGCATCACCACACATGCATAGACACACGCATACAAACATACACACGCACACTCGTTGCCTTTCGCAGTCTGTCTGTACATGTTGTCCACATTTCCGCAGCAAATGTGTCAAATGTCACACACTCAGACACACGCCTACAAATAGACACACACACACACAGAGAGACTCTGGGGCCAAGTGCATTACATCTACTTTTCGGCATGGGCAACATCTGGCTCTGGCTCTGACACTGGCCGCTGCACGATTTTCCTTGTCAAGCGGAAGCTGTTACCAAATGTAAAATTAACAATGGATTATCTGCTAGCTGTATGTGTGCAAGTGTGTGTGCGCGTCTGTGTGTGTGAGAGTGTAATTTTTCTATACCCTTTTCAGACTTTTGTAAACAGGGTTTCATTATGCAACGCCTAGACAGGAACAAATCTAACTGAGTAAATATAAAAGGCGATACTAATTTATTATTAAATATTAAACTAATTTGAAATTTCCTACTTTTCATATTTTATGTATATGGTAATCATAGCTAAAGTTCGGTTGAAATGATATTAAGCTAATATATAGTATTGATATTTATATCGAAATTAAATTTAAACCAGGAAAGAAATAGAGCAGAAGAAGAATACATATATTTTCAACTAGGGTAATGAATGATGAGTCCATAAAATTTATTCATGATTCACATACATAAAGCAGAAGATGATGTGTTCGTATATTCATATATATTTCTACACTTACATATATATATTCTTAAGCAGGAAGATTGTAAATCTTAAATATACATAGAATTCCAGATACGAAATATGAGATTTTATTATATTTTATCCCAGTTGTTTATCTTTGAACAAAATCGATGATGTCATTTAGTTTTCAAGCATTATAAAAATGTCAAAAGGATATTTTTGAAACTTCTTTAAAATGTTTATATGCATTTTTCTAAATCAATCAATAAAATATAAATGTATGTGGATATGTCTATACCTCGATATATATATTTTAAGGTAATATATCTTTCAATGAAAATAATATTCAATAACTTTCTGCAGGGTATTTGATTGTTAGCTATCCCCGCCTAAAGCGTTTAGGGCTCCTTTTTTATTGTCACAAATTTACGAGTGAATGACTACGAAAATGTCATGAGAACTTTGAGCTTTGAATCGGTTGCAATTGAAAGTGAAGCGGAGGCCACGTTGGGGTGCCTGTAAATTGACTTCTGTGGGCGACTGTGTAGCGTAAATTGCCCTAATGAAGTGCAATAAGATTCCATGAGTAGTGTTGCAACTCGAATTACCAGGTGAGCGACGAGTGCGCCCAAAGCATGGTTACGCTTTCGGCCAGATTTCTATTGCCTTGTCTGCCCTTTTTGCACATATGCAAATTTTGGGGCGCATGCTTTGACATCAAATCTCAAATCAATTCCCACCATGGGGCAGCAAGGAGTCTCCGGCGCAATATCCAAAGCAAAACATGGCCAAACTCATATAAAATTAGTTCGCTGCTCATAAAAGTTTGGCCAAAGTTTGCCGTCGCATTGCCGCCGTGGCCCCTCGTGCCGTGTCGTGCTGTGTCGTGTCACGTGTGTTTGCCCCAGTGCTCGTAAGTTGCCTTCCTCGCACTGATTTGTGCAACAAAACAATTTCATTCAGCGGGGACCAACACTTGAGAAACTTCTGTCCCAATGGCTTAATTGTATTTTCAGCTTCAAGCTCTCACAAAAGAAAACTAAAATTCTAAAGTGGAGAGCTGCACAAAATACGCACAAATACATGCACGCATGTTCGTGCGTGAAAAGTCCGGCATATTCTGCGTTCCGATTGCCGCCTGGATTTCCTTTGCCGGCCACAGTCGCGGCGTTCTCTGTATGCCCGCGCATCGGGGTTGTCTTTCAATTTGGCAGGACTCCCCACTAGCCGCATTTGCTGGCCGTGTTTTTTTTTCTTCCTTTGGCTCACATGGAAGCCCTCTGCATTGCTATTTCTAGCATGGCACACCTTTCCGACCTGCTCTATCATCAGTCGACTTTACCATATTAAAGAACAAGCGTGGAACAGCTTCATGCGGTTCTACACTCGGAAAAAGCAAGAGTAAGGCCCCATCTGATAAACTGAAAAGTCATATTTAAAAGTTAAAGAGGACATCTCTATTATATTTATTATTATCATATTTTATTCATATCAAAATTCAATTCAGAGTTGATGAAACTTTCAGAACTTTGGAAGGATCGTTTAAAACTGATATTTGCAAACATCTACAAAAAGAGCAGTAGATATTCACAGAATTTTTCTCGAACATATCTTAATAAATTAAGTCACAAAAGTATTTCATTTAATGTGAATAAAAAATGTGAAAAAACATTAACTATTAAAATTTGTTTAACAGAGTTTATTAAAGGTAAAACTAAAAGTATCTATTGTTAATATATAGCAGACCCTCTAACAGAAAATATTTTGAAGGACTTATAAGAAATAATATTAATTAAAATAAATGATATTAATTATCAAATATGGTTTATTCGCACAAAACATGTCTCAACTTCTCCATCTCATACCCATTTAGTTCATCTAATGTTTACGGCAATATTTTGTCCGTACCCAGGTAGTCATTTTCAAAACATAGACGTTCAATTATGGGAAAAACCTCTAAATGATTCAACATCGAGTATCGAGAAGTGTTCTTGGAGTTATTTGTTGAATGAAATCCGCATAAAGTTATTGCCATTATTATAGAGAACTGTAATAATCATGTTCAAGTCGACAATTTCTTAGACTACTCTCGCACATACCTGAGGTGCCCACAGCGAAGAGTAAGGAGTAAGCAGTAGATATCGGTTCCGGTTTCGCCCAGTGTAGAACGCACACTTGTAATTGGGGCTAGCGTGTTCTATGCAAGCAATTCGGTGCGATGCCTTGTCGAGGCAAGGAACTTGAAGATTTAATTTATTTGAAGTGCGCTTCAGTTGGTGGCGACTTGCTGGGGTGGCCATTTGGGAAACCAATTTCGATTCGTTTCCACGCTCAACCATTTTGAATTCATCTATCGATTGGTGAAAAATGACTTCATTTTGGTTTCGATGCGCTGATTCGTTTGCCATTGCATTTATTTAAGCGTTTCAATTGCTCGATTTCTGTTTTGTTTGGCTACCAGAGCTGGCATTGCTTTTCCGCTTTTCCGCTCTTCCGCTCTTCCGCTTACCGTTTACATTTTCCCTGCGTGTGTTTTATGTCGATTTTATCTTGGCATGATCTATTATGCAGACGCTGCTGGGCGGGGCTGCGCCCCAGCCAACAATTGTTTATACAAAATAATGAACGCAAGCAATAATTACAGCCGAGCTGCGTAGCTTATAATTTGGCATATGGATTGATCAAGCCGATGGCTCCCACGCGCCGTAACTGTAAACTGTTAACTGTTGTTAACTCGAGGACTGTAATTTGAATGAGTAAATAGAATTTACCTGTCCTATAAAAGTGCGTGCTGGCACCCGTTCAGCTGAAAGTCGAGAAGGAACGCCCGACCATGCCGCTGGCCAAGATGGATAGCTTCATGAAGTATGCCAACTTCTTCTACAAGTGCGTTGGCATTGAGCCCTATTCGAGCCGCACGCGCCCCAAAGTCGCAACTGCTTGGATTACCTTTGTCTTTTGGGCAAACATCGTTAATGTGCTCTTTATAATGATAGCCGAGTCGTCCTTTGTGGTGAGAGCTCTCGTCGTTGACAAGGAAATCGTGCAGGCCGTCATGGTCATGTCCTACGTAGGCTTCATTGTGGTGGGCCTCAGCAAAATGTTTTTCGTCTGGCTGAATAAGGCGACGCTCAGCCATATCATTCGCGACCTGGAAGATTTGCTGCCACGCGACAAGCCTGCGCAGGCTGCCTATCAATTGGATTATTATTTGAATTCCTGTTCGCGCATCAGTTTCACCTTTTCCATGCTCTACACCGTCCTCATCTGGACGTTTAATCTGTTTAATCTCATGCAGTACGTCATCTACGACTGGTGGCTGCAGACGCGCGTTGTTCCCGAAACGCTGCCCTACGCTGTCTACGTCCCCTGGGACACGGGTCACGGCTTGAATTACCTGCTGATGCTCTTCAATCAGAACTTTGCCGGCTACACCTCCGCGGCGGGTCAGGTGTCTACGGATCTGCTGCTGGTCGCCGTGGCCACCCAAATCATTATGCACTTCAACTACCTCTCGCAAAAGATTGTGGATCAACAGCTAACCGGCGATTGGGCGCAGGACTCGCGATTCCTGTCCGAAGTCGTGCACTATCACAATCGTCTGCTGCGCCTCTCCGATCAGCTAAATGAGATATTCGGTGTCCCTTTGATATTGAACTTTCTGATCTCCTCGTTTGTGCTCTGCTTTGTGAGCTTTGAATTGACTGTGGGTGTGGAGCCCGACGAAATGATCAAGTTGCTCTTGTTTCTCGTATCATCGCTGTGTCAGGCCTACTTGATTTGCCATCATGGACAACTGATAGTTGATGCGGTAATTGCATATCCTACTATATGTGTACATACATGCATGTTTACATACATGCATATGTACATGTATGTAACATTTTATTCCACGTACTCATATTCATTCGTTTTTGCTCGAGCAACCTTTCTCCCGCATCTTAGCTGCGCACTCTGTCTCTCTCACTCCAACTCGTTGTCTTGCTACGCAGACGTGAGATACAAGACACAGGTAGGAAGAGCGTAGAGGAGAGTCACGAGCAAATTACGCCGCACCTCTCTTCTGTTTTATCGCTTCTTTTCTTAGTGATGGCACATTAGATTAGAGATCGCACTTTACTGTTGGTGCTAGAACGTAATGATATGCATAAATTAATATGCATAAACTAATATCGAATTAAAAATGCGCAATATAGATATGTATGTACATTTGTTCTGTGTCCCTAAGCTAAGCCGAAAACGGTTTGAGTGCAAGAGTTCGCTCGCGAAGCAGAATATTTAGCCGAGCAAAAAAATAAGGAACTAAAGGAGTGGAGTGTACGAGTTAATGAGCTGAGTCTCTGAGTTGACAGGTTCGCACACAGACACCAAAATGCTCATACATATGCCCCGAAAACATATTCTTAAAGCGCACGAACGCTTTCACACCTTTCCCACAAATGCAAACACGAAAAAGCAAATAATTTGCTTGGGCATGGCAAATCCTTACCTTTAACTCAGAAGGGAAGAAATGTGATCGTCACGAACAAATTTAAATCTTTCTACGCACAGAGTGCAAGAGAGCATAGAGGGAGAGAGAGCGAGACAGAGAGAGAGAGAGAGAGAGAGAGAGAGAGAGAGAGAGAGAGTAACGCAAAAACAGCGCATAGCATTGCTATGATAGCATACATATGTATGTATGAGCAAATACGAAGTAGTTTAAGCATGCAAAAACTTGAGAGACTCAACGCCTTTATGTTTTAGCATCTTTTTCATTCCATTTTAAGGCTTCATTTAACCTCGCTGATTTTATAGAAGGCCGTAAGTTATGACGCCTAGAACCCTCTCCTACTCACTCATTGGGCTTCATATCCAATAGATTCTATGGAACATACATTTGTTGTGAGTAAAGCTAAGCAGCCCTATTATTACTCTTTTCCATGCAGAGCTCTAGCATTTCTTTGGCGGCCTACAATCACAACTGGACCATGGCGGATGAGCGGTACCGCAAGGCTATTATCTTTATCATGATGCGCTCGCAGAACCCAACTTATCTGAAGGCAACTATTTTTATAGAGATCACCAGAGGCACCATGACTGATGTAAGTTGATACAAAAAATCCGCTCAGTTTCTGCAAAGTTTTCATGAGAAAGTCGAGTTCAATTGCAGCTCTATAAATCAGATCTACCTAATGGATTGGTCGATAATTAAGTGTATATCGATCAAATTCTTCTGCATAAAATGAAGTTTTTATCTATATATTTTCTGTGTATTTTTATTAATTTATTAATTTCTTTGTTTCTCCTTAAATTTCTTTTTTCAGCTGCTGCAATTGTCGTACAAGTTTTTCGCGCTTCTCCGCACGATGTACGTCGAATAGAATTGTTCATCAAATATATGTATGTATGTATATTTGCGCGTACATATATAGTAATTGCAAGAATGTGTCCTGTACATGCAGTATGCTTTTAAGGGATCAAGTCGCGCTCATGGTTCCAGGTCTTATCTCAAGCACATGCTCATCCTCGTGCTTCACCTGGAGTCTCGAAAAAAAGCTGGACAATAAAAACCAAAAAAGGAACTATCAGTTATTTAGTACATTGAATTTGAAAACCTCAGAAAATGAGGGAAAATTAATTGTATTTTTTTATTTATTAAATGACGGTTAAAATTGGCGTAGTTTTTGAATTATAAGTATTTCTCAAAATATTCTTTAAATGAATTTTACATTTGGTAAAGTAAATAACCAAATTTATTATACCCTGAAACCATTGAAAATGGGAAATCAGGGTATAATCGTTTAGTGAAAAGTATGTAACAGGCCGAAGGAATCATCGCAGACCCCATAAAGTATATATATTCTTGATCAGGACGATGAGCTGAGTCGCTATAGCCCTGTCCGTCCGTCTGTCCGTCCGTCAGCTAGAGAGCTGAAATTTTGTATGCATACTCGTGTATACCATACGCAGTACGAGTTTATCGTATTTTTTCGATAACTCATCCGATTTTTGTATCGAGGATAATCGATAGATTGATAATGTTTTTTTCAGCCTAATTTGAATACTATTAGACATAGAGACTTTAGATTCACTGTGTATATACATTTGATGAATACACACATTTTGTAATTTACAGATTTTGGATACCACGCCTCCTTCGCCACCCATTTGTCAAAAACGTTCATCAAGTACTAGAGACTTGTGCTTCGGAATGTACACACATTTACACTTTATGAATACGTTCTGCGCAGTTAGCAGAGCACGGGCTTGTGCGTGCGGGTGGATGCATGTGCATAAAAGAAGTGCAGAATGATTAGAACATCAGCTTGGAGGGTTCAGGGTATCTCCTAGTCGAGCAGTCTCGACTAGAAATATAATTTTTATTTATTTTGATTTTTTTGCAGTAACATTTTGTAGAAACTATAATACAAATTTAATTATATTGTATTAGAAAAGACAAAGACTGAACTCTGAAATTTTTTAATAATAATACGAGGCTACACAAAAATATTTTATCTATTCTGTATATTTGATCTAATGTAGAAAGCAATGTATTTTTGTTCTATTAGGTATGTATCTAAACTAGATAGTACATACTCCAAGCAGACCAGAGCTGGACAACTCTAACAGATATTATTTTATATCATTAAATGAACATAGAAAAGGTTTTATTTATTAAATTATAGATGAACTGAATCTTTTATAAATGAAAACATACGCATGCATATTTAAAATAAATCATTTTAATTTAGATGAAGTGAGTGATGTGGGTATGAGATGAAACAGTTGAGTTATAACTGATTCATCTCATATCTCCATCTTTACTCAGCTTCATCTAATCTTTACTCAGCTGATAATACAATATAATTCCCGTTAACCCTTCCCTGCGTGTATTTTATGTGGATTTTATCTTGGCATGATCTATTATGCAGACACTGCTAGGCGGGGCTGCGCCCCAGCCAACAATTGTTTATACAAAATAATGAACGCAAGCAATAATTACAGCCGAGCTGCGTAGCTTATAATTTGGCATATGGATTGATCAAGCCGATGGCTCCCACGCGCCGTAACTGTAAACTGTTAACTGTTGTTAACTCGAGGACTGTAATTTGAATGAGTAAATAGAATTTACCTGGCCTATAAAAGTGCGTGCTGGCACCCGTTCAGCTGAAAGTCGAGAAGGAACGCCCGACCATGCCGCTGGCCAAGATGGATAGCTTCATGAAGTATGCCAACTTCTTCTACAAGTGCGTTGGCATTGAGCCCTATTCGAGCCGCACGCGCCCCAAAGTCGCAACTGCTTGGATTACCTTTGTCTTTTGGGCAAACATCGTTAATGTGCTCTTTATAATGATAGCCGAGTCGTCCTTTGTGGTGAGAGCTCTCGTCGTTGACAAGGAAATCGTGCAGGCCGTCATGGTCATGTCCTACGTAGGCTTCATTGTGGTGGGCCTCAGCAAAATGTTTTTCGTCTGGCTGAATAAGGCGACGCTCAGCCATATCATTCGCGACCTGGAAGATTTGCTGCCACGCGACAAGCCAGCGCAGGCTGCTTATCAATTGGATTATTATTTGAATTCCTGTTCGCGCATCAGTTTCACCTTTTCCATGCTCTACACCGTCCTCATCTGGACGTTTAATCTGTTTAATCTCATGCAGTACGTCATCTACGACTGGTGGCTGCAGACGCGCGTTGTTCCCGAAACGCTGCCCTACGCTGTCTACGTCCCCTGGGACACGGGTCACGGCTTGAATTACCTGCTGATGCTCTTCAATCAGAACTTTGCCGGCTACACCTCCGCGGCAGGTCAGGTGTCTACGGATCTGCTGCTGGTCGCCGTGGCCACCCAAATCATTATGCACTTCAACTACCTCTCGCAAAAGATTGTGGATCAACAGCTAACCGGCGATTGGGCGCAGGACTCGCGATTCCTCTCCGAAGTCGTGCACTATCACAATCGTCTGCTGCGCCTCTCCGATCAGCTAAATGAGATATTCGGTATCCCTTTGATATTGAACTTTCTGATCTCCTCGTTTGTGCTCTGCTTTGTGAGCTTTGAATTGACTGTGGGTGTGGAGCCCGACGAAATAATCAAGTTGCTCTTGTTTCTCGTATCCTCGCTATGTCAGGTCTACTTGATTTGCTATCATGGACAACTGATAGTTGATGCGGTAAGTGCCTTTGCATATGTACCTACTACACCGAGGTTTTTTTTTCAGTATTCGTGCAATTTTAGCCTTTTCTTGCCCTACAAATTCACTTTATACTGCTCCAAAGATGAATTTGTTTTTTTTTCGGCCCATGGAAAGTTTTGGTTAATGTTTGTGATTGATTGCTTTTTCAGGAAAAACCCGTTGATTGTATTTGTTGCGGGTATTCGGAGTTGCAGCAGTGTTTATATTGTACAACACAAATAAATATTGAGGTGAAGCTCAATTTGGTTTTTTTTTTTGTTTATTATAATTTTTATTAATTATGTGAAGCCAAAAGGTAATTTTGTTATATTTACCACTTAAAATTGTTTAATTTCAATGAATAGAATGTTTTATTTGCGTTTGAAGTTGCTTATATATGCATACATATGCGTATATGTATGTGTATGCTTGTAACATTTCCATTAGATTCCACTTCCTCATCTTTCATTTTTGATCGAGCAAAGCATACTCACAGTATTGGCATGCGTCCTCTTTCGCCTCTTTGCTACGCAGTCTATCTGCCTCACTCCAACTCATTGTCTTGCTACACAGACGTGAGACCCAGACGTGAGAGACAAGGCACAAGAAGGAAGAGCGTAGAAGAGATTGAGTGACATACAAATTACGCTGTACCTCTCTTCAGTTTTCTCGCTTCTTTTCTTAGTGATGGCACATTAGAATAGAGATCGCACTTTACTGTTGGCGTTAGAAAGCATAAATGAAAACCATAAGCATTATACATATGTATTTATATTCTTCAATCAATCAGCTTTTCACCTTTGTTACACTTTTCCATGCAGAGCTCTAGCATTTCAATGGCGGCCTATAATCAGAACTGGATCAAGGCGGATGTGCGGTACCGCAAAGCTCTTGTCTTTATCATGATGCGCTCGCAGAAGCCAACTTATCTGAAGGCAACTGTTTTTATACAGATCACCAGAGGAACCATGACTGATGTAAGTTGATACAGTTTCTGCATGAGAAAGTCGCTGTCATTTGCAGCTTTATAAATAAGTTGGTATCGATCAATATTCTTATGAATCCTTCATCTGTTTAAGTTCAGTTTTCTGTATTTTTTCTGTATATTTTCTTTGTTTATTTAAGCATTTTGTTGATTTGGTTTTCGGTATGTCCATTAACTTTTTTGTTTCTGCTCAAACTTTGTTTTACAGCTGCTGCAATTGTCGTACAAGTTTTTTGCGCTGCTCCGCACGATGTACGTCAAATAGATTTTCTCATCAAATATATGTATATAGTAATTGCTCGAAAGCCTCTACACATTCCGCATGCTTTTAAAGGATCAAGTCGCGCTCATGGTCCCCGGTCTTCATTATGCAAACACATGTTCATCCTCGTGCATTAGCTGGAATCTGGAAAAAAACAAGCTGGACAACAAGGAAAAAAAAAACGACAATAGATTGTTCATCGCATATTGCAGATTATATACACTATCAATATGGCTTGGGATGGCTTTAAATGAATCTGAGTGGGGCAAGCTCAAAATGTTATTTTAAGCTTATCCGACCTATTCTAGCAATATTTAAAATATCAATGGACTGCCTTAAGAAAGTATAATTATGTTTCAAAATAATCAAAATTCAGTACTGCTCAATAGTATCTATGTTAATTTATCCGAGTATAAAGAAGATAAATAATAGTTGATATGATGTATAGTAAAGTGGAATATATGAAAGGAGGATAGGAGTATTTTTGTTATTCTTTTAATTTATTTTATGTGCGTTCTGCTATAATATATGCACTTTGTCATATTTTTGCATGCAAACCAAAATCCTTCACATATTCAAAGCACCTCCTCTGCAGAGTAGTGAATATGGGAATGCCGCCTAGTTTGAGTGCGTGTTTGCTGTGGGAAGTATTCGCCAGTTGGGAAGTATTCGCCAGTTGGGAAGTAGTACATTTGATGCTTTTGGCTGGCAAAAGTTGCGTTTTATGAGTTTTTCAGCTGTATTATATATTTGTTGTTGTGGCTGTTGTTGTTGTTGTTGTTGTTGTTTTAATACGTTGCTACTGCTTGGCGCACAGAATGTGTACATTTTGCAACAAAACGTTCTGATTGCATGTAATGCACTTTCTATAAACTGTGTGTGGGTGAGTGTGTGAGTCTGTGAATGTGTGTGTGTGTGTGTGTTTGAGGGTGTTGACTACGCACTCAGAAATATTAGCAATTTATGCGCTGGAGTGTGCGAACTGTTAAAAAGCGAGAAACGACAGCGACATTACGAGCTGCGCGACAGCCTCGTCTTCTGATTCCTACGACTTCCCAGCCAACCACAGAGGTTTCCACTGGGCAAGCGAATGGGAAATAGGAAATGGCTATATTATCGACAGAGCTGCCTGCTTGGCAGTTGGCAGTTGGCAGTTGGCAGTTGGCTCACAATAAACCCGACATGCAGTGCGCAATTTGATGAATTTATGAATCACCTGCAGCTGGCAGCCCGGGCAACTTGCGCCTCAGTTCACCGCTCGCTCATAAAATATATTAAAAAAAAACCTATACATATACATATATTTTTTTTTATTACATATAGAATTGTACATATTTTCTCTTTTCGTAGATATAATATTGTGTGATACTATTCGTATTTGTAAAATATGTGTGCGCGCTTCCATTTTGGCTGGGTCTTTGCAGAGGTTTTATTTTTCGTTTTTATGAAATTTTTATAAAGCTTCATCTGTGCGCGGCAATATTTAATTTCTGGTCACGTCTTGTGTGATTTTCAAATGCCAGCAACAGCAACAAGCATTTTCAATATCTCCGGCGCTGCTTTGTTTGCTTGCCAATTTGTTTGCTCTATCATGGTCCATGTTTCAAAATATCCAAGTAAATCGCAAAATATTGACCAGGCGAGAAGCACATAATCAAAAAATGCGGCGCTAGGCCGAGTAAGCGACAGCTGCCCAAAACGTGAAATAAAAATGATTCAAATTAATTATATATTATAAATGTGATGTAGATTCGAAAATGTTTTAATATATACATATAAGCTAGCACGACCAAGGGAGCCCATATGAGTTTAAACAAATAAATTGGCTTTGGGAAGGGGGAGTTTTTAAAACCTAAGGTTATTATTTTTTTCTCAAAGTTGTAGAGGTGTTCAGAATTTTATTTTATATTTTATTTTATTATTTGATTTATTTTTAATTTTAAATAACACATTAAATGTTATAAAGCCATTGATACCAATCAATAAATCAATATATATTATTTTATATGCATTTTTGTTCGAATTTGCCACTCATGCCCCATATAAAAGTCGGTGACTCTTTGATCAACTGTCGGAATACAAAAGGTAAAAAAATGGAATTGCTTTTATCTTTTTGGCTTATGCGCTTGCTGCTGATTGTTAAATCCACTTATCAAAACGTGCAAATAACTCAACACGAGGGATAGACACATACAGCTGACACTATCACACACACATACACCCATACACGCATACACTCAAATACGCGCGCTCACATGCATATGCATATGGCTCACAGCACCCAGTGAGCCGTGTCCATTGACCAGTACACAAAAAACTATTGGCACTTTATACAAAAAAAAAAAAAAAAAAAAAGAATAGATGTAAAATAGCAGTAAAATTTGTAGTTGAAAGTGCTTGATTCTCTGATATCCTATAATCATATGAACTGTATTAAAATACGCTGATTGTAAGTCAAATCTTTCTTGATCGCGCGATAGACGTGCTATATTATTATTATTATTATTATTATTATTATTATTATTATTATTATTATTATTATTATTATTATTATTAATTTTTCTTTTTTTTTCTTTTTTTTTTTTTTTTGCAGTGTAAACAAAGTTCAAATTTTAGCCGTATTGATGATCTATTGAATAGATATCACTTCGAATGCCCAACCCAAGAATACACAAGTAAAATCACCAAATTAAATCAGTAACAACTTATATAGGGACGAGATTCTTGTTGATTTTTCCTACTATTTGACATAAGAACTATAATTATGACAGACTTCTGGCTTGTGCATTATTTCAAATCGAAGAACATAAGCTCACTTTGATGACATTAGAGCACACCCACTGTGAGTATGCGACTGCCTTGTGTCGTCTTCTTCTTTTTGCAGGGTATTCAAACATGATACCCGCGCTCAACAAACTCTGATGTATTACTGTTGCCGCAATTTGGGCTCAGCTCAGTATTTTTTCAATTAGCTGCCATTAAATTGAATTCAAATATTGAAACAATATGCGATCCACACCAACTGCCACGCCCACTCAGTGGATGCACAGATTGCTGTTGCAGCTGAGCTTAGCCCAGTTCTTTGGGTGCCATCGGATGATTTATTGATTTGCAGTTTGCAGTTTGCAGTTTGCAGTTTTTCTTGTTAAAACTTGACTGCGGCAAATGTGAGTGTTGCATTGCCAGTTTTATCGCTCCGACTGCTCGCCCTCGGTTGTCCACCGAAAATGTTTATAAAAATGGCTTTGGAATGTCATCAAATGGTTCGAACAGCCATTTGGCTTTTAGAAATTTGTGCTATGCGTGTGTGTGAACTGTTCCTAAGCACTTTAATGAGTGCACGATTGATAAATCGAAAAGTTAATTGAATATTTTGTGTGCCAATGGTCAACGATATAAAATAGATATATCTAAAAGCAGGCCAGCAAACAACAGAGCTGGACACAGAGTCGGCAAGGAATTGTGTAATACAACAAATGGATTGCTGACATAAATGATGGTAAGCTTTTACCAATTTAAGTAATATGAGCATTGTCTTTGTCTTAGATATTCATTTGTCATTTTTATTTACCTTCATTAGATGTGGGCTCTACATTTGCCTACTCAAATGATTCGCATTCAATTCGAATGTAAATAAAATAGAATTTAATATACAATAGCATTCGAACTAATTACTTTTCCCGTTTAGTGTTTATATCCTCAGCCTGGCAAAGCAACCGACAAAAGTGGCATAAAGCCTAGTATTTCTCTGAATATTTCGATTTGTACATAATTCCTCAAACAATTTCTCTGAATTTGTACTCTAAGTATTTCCTTTAAAACGCTTGGGATTTGCCAAGAACATTAGATAAGTTTAGTTTAATGATAATTTAAGTATTTTTTTAAACTTTAGTTTAATAATAATTTAAATATTGTAAGTCCTGCTGAGCACATCAGTTGGTTTGGCACTCTATAATATATAACTGTGTTGTTAAAGTACTAATTTGAATGTACAGATTCTACGCTTAAATAAATAAATAAAAAAAAAAGACACTGCTGCACTACACAGTTGACCTCCACCAGGCTTGGGCGACTAAGGAAATACTGCAGCTGCCTTTTATATAGGGATACTTTCACTCAGACACTTAGTAACGCTCAAATGTTGAGCCCGGTAGGGGTCGTAGCAGTTTGAAGCACTCTAGCTCCATTTTACTGTTATATAGATACCAAATGAATATTGCTGCATACATAAAGACAAATTACGATCTTCAGCAGCTGTTCTTCATCACTTGCTTTTCTTAGGTAGGTTGACAGATTTACAGAAAGGAATACGAACAGATTTAAAACACATAAATAACGAATGACTATTAATATTTATAATTATTAGATGAAATAGGCAGCAGTTTTATATATTCTTTACTGGCTAGGCTTTCTGCATAGTCTGCCTCAATGTTTGGCAGTTTCATTTCACACTCTTTTAATGGATTTAATATGAATAGGCTAGATCTAGACGGAAATATGCAACTTTTTTCCTTTAATCCCTGTTTTCCACAATTCTTAAGTCAGCTCACTCTCTATTTTAATAGGTTCTATTCTGTAATTGATTAGAATTTCTAGCTGCCATTCGACTTGAAAGAGAGTAGCTTGTGGCCGAGGGAAGGTCATGTAAGCGAGCACACTTTAATCTAATTGATTTTGAAAGCTGATATCAATTGTTGTCTGCTGCATATAAATAGACATGCGTATATATGATTGATTTATGAAAACTTTGGCTGAGCGAGCGATATTTACCTGGGTCAACTCTTCAAATGCAAATGCAATTAACTTTGTGTGACAGTGCGTCGAGTCATTACTGGAAAATTGAATAGGCAGAGAGAGAGAGAGAGAAAGAGAGAGAGAGAGGGAGAAAGAAAAACACAGATACGAAGAGAGGGAAAGCAAGTACTCTTGAAGTGGGTCATAATAAAGGATATATGTAAGGAGCAGAGATGGAGATGAGGACTTAATGTTCTGCTGAGACACACAAAGCGGCCGCAAAGAGGCGCTGCTTGTATGCACAAAGATAAGCAGCCGGATTTCATTTGCTCATTACTCAACGGCTTAAACGGCAGTACGGCGGGGCGGGACGGGGCGGGCGGCAGAGCTGACGTGGGGACGTGGACTCGCAGCCGCTCTCGTACGCAGCGGCATATAAGAAATGCATGTGCACATAATTCATTTTTTACGCTAGATTACAACAAAATGCTGGCGACAGCAGCAGCAGCAGCAGGAGCAGTAACTGTGGCAGTGGCATGTCGCTTAAGTAGCTACACGAACTACCTACACTCTCACTCACACTCGCACACATACAGCACTCACACACACAGCAAAAACTTCTTAGAAGAAAATTAAGTTGAAACAGACTACGTTAGAGAGCTGACATCGTTGGAGGAGAGGCACCGGAAGCGGATGCGGCAACCAAGTTTATGTTAAAGTTTGATGCATGACATACACCCACAAGCCTCCCACAACACACGCACACACACACACACACACACACACACACACGCAGCCACACATACCGAAGTAGCTGTATTTGCTAGCAAAAGTTATATTCCCAGCGAATCGCTGCCGTTGACTTTTATGCCGCTGTTGCGACTTGCGGCAGTGTCCATTGCACCGTGTGTATGTGTGTGTGTGTGTGCTGTTCAGGTGTAACGGAAATTAAATCAGCTTCATGTGCAGTGCACATCATTAGTATGTATGGAGGCAGCGCCCAGATAAGTAGGCAACAGTTTTACTATTAATCCCGCAAATTGAGTTTACGCAAAAGTGGGAAAATATCTTGATTAGCTGTTCGAGCTTATATGCCATTTAGGCCCCCCCCCCCTCGTCTCTCTCTCTCTCTCTCTATCTGCTTCACTTTGCTGTATCGCCATCTTCACTGACCAAACAGCAAATGCCAGAGCAAACGTATATTCCATTTGTGCTTGGCTGTTTTGTTTGCCTGTTTGCTTGAGTCTCAGCTCAAAGGCCACCCAAAGTGCCGCTGGCTGCAATCGCAACAGCAACTGCTGCTCCTGCTGCTGCTGCTGATGCTGCTGCTGATGCTGCTGCTGCTCCTGCTGGAGTCTTTGGACTGTCAGCAGGAGTACTTGCACTTGTATTTGCACGCTTGACGCATTTGTTGCACTTAAGCTGCTCTTTATGACATTTATTTTTATTGACTGCCCAACGATGGAAGAACACAGCCATCGAATGCCTTTTCAACACTCTAAAATGTTTGTGCCCGAGCTTTGGCTGCCAACGTAAGCCGCTTGCCAAAGACTTAAAGCGTGTTCTCAACTTGTTTTGCGCGCTCACAAAAGGCTCCCATCGGTCATTGTATTATGACTGAAATGATTTCAAGCTTCAGTTTTTCCACTCTATGCCTGCTTGGCCAAACTGCAGCCGAGTAGCGCAGCTGAAATATGCTTTCAGACTGCTTTTCTTGGGCGACTTTAATGTTGCAACTCAGCTCAAGTCGAAGACTGTCTTAGGCACTGTGAGATTATTATCATTTCCAATTGTAATTTATGCCAATTTATGGATATTATCCTTCCCATCTATACGTTTGCAAATACAAATATTTAATTCATTCGGCTCAACGATAAAATATTCAGGGCAATAAAATTTAATGAGAATGTCGATAAATTTGAATTATCAACTAGAAAAGTCTCAAGTTTTTTCCTGTGCAACTCACTAAGGCGTGTTTTTATACCCTAAACCCATTGAAAATGGGAAATCAGGGTATAATGGTTTTGTTAAAAGTATGTAACACGGAGAAGGAGGCGTGGCAGACCCCACAAAGTATATATATATTCTTGATCAGGGCGACGAACTGAGTCGATTTAGCACTGTCCATCTGTCTGTCTGTCTGTCTGTCCGTCTGTCCGTATGTTTGAACACGTCGATTTCAGAAGATATAGAAGCTAGCGACTTGAACTTTTTTTTTAAATGACCGAATATACAGTGCGCATATCGAGCTTATCACCAAAAATCGATAACTCATCACGGTTTTTTTATCGATGAAAACTCTTATCGAAAGTCAGTTATAAAATTATATCTCCTACATCTTTAGAGCTAGAAATTTTTAATTTAGATTGATATGTACATTATATAATTTCGATTTTTGTTAAATTTTACCCCTCACCTTTATATCCAACCCCTTCAAGTACTAGAGACACGCATATTAATCATATAAACACAATCTAAAAGTTTCATGAAGAACGTACATCCAAAAAAAAAAGGTTATTAAACAATTAAGTTCCCATGGTAAGCCAGGACTGTGTGTGTGTTTGTATAAGCAGAAAGACGCTAAAAATTTTTGAAATGGCTGTTGCTCGAAGGGTTCAGGGGATCTCGTAGAGCTTTCTTACTTGTTTTATTATTATTTATGTATTTGTTTTTTTTTTTTTTTTTTTTTTTTAATATTTTTATTTTATTCTTGTAAGTGCAGGAAGATATAGTCTTAATAAAAAAATGTTTAATATACATATTTTTTAATCTATTATACATCTCAGAAGCTTGATTTAATTAGAGTATTCTAGTTTCAGTTGCAAAGTAAAAAGGCCTTTGGATATTTGTGGTTTGATTTTCGGTCACTTAATCCTGTGTTGCCTGTTAACGTTGTTAGGGCTGAGAAAGCAAATAATTCATAGCAGTAGCAAAAGACAAATATATATACATATATATATATATGCAGAGGAAAAAGGATTATAATATAAATGCAAAAATATTAAATTGATTTGTTTGGCAATTCATTATTCTTTACTTAAGTAAAGAAAAGATTTTACGGCTGCTGTTGACATATCTCGCAAAAATAAATAACCAGCGACAGCTCTTCAGCTAAAGTTAAACAATTGCTAAATACCCTATATTTATCATAGATGTTAGCTAGGTAGACTTGTATAGGAATGAACTATGGATCTATAATTATATTATGTATATATATTTTACTCTGATATATATTGTGTATACATAATATAAGTATTGTTTTTAGCTGTCCATTTGGTATTTGTTATTCGCTTTTAATTTGGTTTTATAATTGCGAATTCGATTGTGATTCTGATTCGATGCAATATTGTTATACATATTTTATTTTGCGCTGTATCTTAGACCATGCATAATCATTCACTGTTTAGTGCAGCGCCACTTCATATTGCGTATACGCCGCATACGGCCAGGTATAATCGATTGCCGTAGATTATTCGGCAAGTTGCTGCTTGCTGCGCCTGTGTGTGGAGCATGTGGCAGCTGCATATTGGTATAAATTACCTTTCAGCTGCTTAATTAGAAAAGTGCTTTGTGCCGAGTATGCAAAATGCGACAATGGCTTTAACGACAATTTCATTATTGTTGACAAACTTGCGGCTGTTGTGGCATGCCACAGAATGCCACTTGAAGCAGTTTATTGGTCGCTGCTGCTGCTGCTACTGCTGCGTTTGTTGTTGTTGTTGTTGCAAAACTGTCAACTATCAATGCCAATGCAGCCAACACGGACAAATAGCAAAACAGGCATGGCACGCCTTGTCTACTATAGTTGTTGTTTCTGTTGTAATTGTTGCTGCTTTCGCTGCTGTTGCCGCTGCTGCTGCTGCTGCTGCTGCTGCTGCTTCGGTTTTAATATCATTTTCGTTCCACTCCAGTTAGCATTTTAATTTAAGTTTCATTTTCAATTTAAGACTTTGAGTTGCCAGCAAAACCCAACAGCAAGTCGCCGCCGCCTCTGCCCTCGCCCTTGTTCCTTCCCCCTCTCGAACGCCTGCGTCGAATGCTCTTGCATCCGTTGTTTTGTATTTTCGCGCTTTTACGCTTTTGTATGCCATTTCGTGGCTATTTTAAATTTATTATTTGTATTGTGTATAGGGCAAGCTTTGTTAAGGCAAGCCCCGTTCCCACCACACCCCGCCTGCCATGCCCACAATTGACGTTCCCGCGACACGCCCCGCGCAGCTCGGACAACGGCCAAGTGCAGTTGAAGGCGCGTTTGCATTTTCAATTAGAAAAACTTTGGAGCGCAGACAACGCCTGACAAGAAG
This sequence comes from Drosophila mulleri, assembly GCA_035047565.1. Classification (NCBI taxonomy): domain Eukaryota; kingdom Metazoa; phylum Arthropoda; class Insecta; order Diptera; family Drosophilidae; genus Drosophila; species Drosophila mulleri. The sequence continues at coordinate 3,461,919 of JAWNPK010000069.1, read as the reverse complement.
TGCGCAACGGCTGCATGCGGCAGGAGGCAGGAGGTGGCAGGCTAAGGCTGTGGCAGCAACTTGGCTTCTTGTTGTCTATGCTAATGCCTTGCATAATCAGTTAATGAGAAATATTTGTTGTAATGAATTTTCTTTTGAGTTGTGGCTGCTTATTATTATTATCATTGCTGCTGCTGCCGCCTTTGTTCGAGTGACAAATAATTTATTGGCAGATTTTTAATTAAAAACTTTGCCACCCACCCACCATCTGAGGCTGCTTTCGAAACTCGATATTACAGCCATAAATTAGTACAGAAAGATAACAAAGTGAGTTCGATGCGAGTGCTCCCTCTGAGATAGTTTAAGTATCTTGTCAAATAGTTATAGCTGAATATCTGCCGGCGACTCAAATATTCAAGACTTTGCTCGGCCTAATTCAACCGTCCAACCAATTTGTTAAGTGGGCAAAACTATAAATAAAGCATGGGAGAAGGCAACGCAGCAGCTGCCTTCGAGATGTCTAACTATGCCCATGTGTCAACTGGCAGAGCCCCGGGGGCATTCATAATTTATGGCCGGCAGGTGTGTGGATTCGAAATCTTCGAGTCCCAGATAGACCGTTCGGCTACCTTTTTGCCTAACCTTTTTTTCTTTTAGAATAAACTGCCTAAACAGCTCTGCGTTAGTTGTGTCCTTCTGTTTCGGCCTGTCGACAGCAGCTTTTGTCAGTTGGCTGCGCTTAAATATCGAATCCCCTTAAAGCAGTTGAAATAAGTTGGTTAAAGCGTTTAGCCGCCCGCTTGATCCTTGGGCCAAGCCAAGTGACAGTTGCTTGGGAGGGCTTGTACTGCCAGCTGATTGTGGGCTGCAAGGCTGGGCTCCATCCAGTTGGCAATTTGCATTGCAAAGTGGCTGGCAAAATTGTTCGACCATCAACAATGCATCAGCGGCGATTACTGTCTTCTGCCTTATGCCACTTGACGCAGCAACAACCCAAACGAACATATCAAAATACGCAAATATGCCACAGCAGCAGCAGCAGCAGCAGCAGCAGCAGCAGCAGCAGGATGAAGCAACAACACCAACAACAGCAGGATGAAGCATTTGGCGAAAAATGCAACTGCTACAAATTATGTGAATTATGCGTTCGACTGGCGCATGCGTTTGCATAAATTTCGCAGCTGCCAACATGGCCGACAGCGCGTCAGGAGCGGACAGACCGGGGTATAGGGCGTGGCAAAGGCGTGAGGCAGCCTGAGGAAGCCGGGATTAGGAGAGTGTTGGCAGCGTGTGGCACATTTGCAGCGCGCTTGCCACATATCTTGTCTAACAAATTGCATTCGAGTGTTTAACATGCGCCCAACAGCCGCTGATGTTGATGTGCGAAGGACTTTTCCATGTTATGTGCAAGTTTTACAGTTTCGCAGTTTCACTGTTGCCGCATGTTGCATGTTGTCCCGGATTGTCATAATTTAGTTGAAGTGGCATTAATGGTCGCTCCAATGCCCGTTGGCCCTCAAAGCAAGAAAAAAAGCAAGCAAATTTTAAAGAGAGACAGACACAAATAGAGAGAGAGAGAGAGAGAGAGAGAGAGAGAGAGAGAGAGAGAGAAGAACAAAAAATGCAGAAACGTTGCCGCTGCAAAATTTGAATTGCCGCAAATAAAATCAAATCAAAATGAAAAACACAAAGTTCTATTCACAGCAGCACCACGCACCGACCACACAAACAAATACACACACCCGCACACGCACACGCACACTCGCACATCCATATACACCACAATCGCATGCATAATTGCATAAAATTTGATTTGAAATTTGTTGCATACTTTTCGGGGCGGCGCTCAGCTGCTGCGCACATTGAAAAGTCACACGGTACACGGCCTCAAAAGCATCAAACGCACCAAATTGTGCAAATTTAATATGCAATAGCCCACACACACACACACACACATGCACACTCGCACAGCACATAATCACACACAGATACACACACATCACTTATTTGCATTTAATTAAAATTCACAGTTATTGTCCAAAAGAATCGAACGGCCTCTGTTTTTTTTTGGCCGGCTTCTGGTCAATTTTATAGCATTTGTAATTAAATTAGGCTTACAGCACGCGCTAACACACACACACACACACACATGCAAACACGCACACACACATAAATTGAAAATAAGGCGATTTAATTGCAAATTGATATTTGATTCGACAACAATTTATAAAATGTTAGAAAACAAAACACAAACTGTGCATTTTACAGTGGAAATGAAATATGAAGGCTTTAAAGTAATTTGAGAATGTGTGCGGAATTTAAAGATAAAGGTAGAGTAAAATGGATCAATTTAGGTGCTCATACTTGGATTGACGATGCTGAACAATGGCTGCTGAAAATTTCTATGCGATGTGATTTTAGATATTTATTACCTCTCTATATGTTATGTCTGTCTTTTAGTGTGATATATATGACGTGATTGTCTGTAGTATTGGTATTAAAGGATATTTTTTCACTAAGAGAGAGAGAGAGAGAGAGAAAGAGAGAGAGAGAGAGACAGAGAAAGAGAAAGAAAGGGAGAGAGAGAACTACAGAGAGAACTACAGAGAGAACTACAGAGAGAACTACAGAGAGAACTACAGAGAGAACTACAGAGAGAACTACAGATGTTACTGAACCTGAGAACTACAGATGTTACTGAACCTGCTCCAGGGTTGTTAAGTAAGAATTTCAATTATTTTGATAATCAATCGCAATACAATAAATAAATAAGTTTGACAGAAGACTAAAATAAAAGGGGCTTGGCTCAATAATGTTGGACGAGGAAGTGCTATAAAGCGAGTGAGCAGGACAACGCAGCGAGAACGCAATACATTCGAGTCTCGATAATTCGAATTGGCAAGCGGATCAGTTTTATCGATTTACACAGAAATGCAAATAATCGAGAATGATCGAGAATGCATTTTTTCCAGGGTACAGATATTTTTCGATTCATCGCCATTTTCGATTGAGCGGGGTAAAAATGATCCAGAGTCGACTGCATAAATAATTACAATTGCGATTTAAATTCCAAGAAGACTTTGTCTTTAAGTACAATCGATTGACTTAAGCCATTAAATGCAATCACTTAAATTTCAATTATTCTTCGACTATAGCAGAAACAAAATATTTATTTCCTGATTCATTTGATTTGCCAAATCTAAATTGTTTTTATCGCAAATGTTAATTGCTCGTTTGCTGCTAATCGATGCAGAAAGACAAAAAATGGCAATCGAATAAGAAGTTGATTGCATTTAGCGGCAAATGGATGTTGGGCTTTGTAATTTCTTAAATTGAATTAATTATTTGCGGTCCATCGCATATTCGTACTCACAATGCCGAGCTTGGCACACAGCAAAAGATTATTTCGGGTGCGGGGGGAATGCGAGGCGCCTAAAGTGTGTCAGTATTTACATACATTTGCTTCGGCCCAGTGCTCGCTAAATATTAATGAAGCTGTACGACCCACATTTCAGCGCACACAATGACACACACACACACACACACACACACACACACACACACACACACACACGCAGACATATGTAGCCACATTGTTGCCGCCATTATGTTTGACATTTGCGCAAATATTTACAATGGATTAAAATAGTTTAGCTATTAGCGCTTCGAGCTCAGCCCATGTAAATAATGATAAGCCGAAAATCGCACAAATATGATGACAACAATCGATTGCCACGCCCACGCGCCCACTTGATGGTAACGAGTTTTTCTTTTCGATTTGCCAGCTGAATAATAGATTTCAACAAACCCAATAATACCATCTATGCGGGCTATTGCGAATGTCGTCATCGAGTGATATGTCAGTAATCGCATAAGGTCTACAATAAATAACACAAGCCCCAGCAGAAGCTGTGAAATGTATTTAAGCAAACAGAGAAGGCAATAAAAAATGTGTAATATAAATATGTATATGTGAAATAAAAGGGCTCATATATTGCTATTCTATTTATTATTATCTGTTGTTGTAGATATGCAAATATTATTCATCATTGGAATCCCTCTGCAGTGGAAATGCGAAAATTTAAAATATCTAATGAAATAAAATAATATTGGCAATGTCCAGTATAACTAGGCTAAATGTATAAGAGAGTAAGAGAGTGAGAGAGGCATGCAAAAGTAAATAATATAACACATATATATATGCATATATACTCATACATATTTCCACAGGGTGTCTGAAAAATAATGTGGAAAATGAAACATTCGTGTCCGCTTCAACAGCTGGCAGTGCTGCAATTATGTTTAATGCTTGTTTGCTATTTAAATATTTGCATTTAAAAACATTATTATTAAGCATTTGTGGTTGACGCCACGCCCACACAATTGTTGCGACAGTTTTGCATTTTAATGGCTTTTCATATGCTATTTGGTTAGGTGTTGAACATGCGCGTTATTTGTATTGTACCAACACACACACGCACACGCACGCACACGCACGCACACGCACACGAATATGGCTTAAAAGCAAGCGCCTAACACACTAAGAGACACAGTGAGTGCTAAAAAAATGTTGACAAATTTTAATTACTTTTTTTTTCGCAATGCGTTGCGTTGGGGCTATAATCAAGTGTGGTATGTTTCATTATTTATGTTTGCCTAAAATGCAAACACACACACACACGTACAGCATGAGTGTGTGTGAGAGCGAGAGGGAAGCTTTCACTGCGACTTGCAGTTGTTTTGTATCCCATTAGCTGCCGACAGCTGGCAGCACGCATACGCCATGTGGCCTGTCACTTGCTGTCATGTAAGGGCGTTGCTTGGGCTGCAAGTCACTCTCTCCTTCTCTCTCGCACACACACACACACACACACATGTATATATGTTTGTAGCAGCTGCAGTGTGTGTGTTTTCTATTTCAGATACAATTTGTGCGCAAACAATTAATTTGAAACTGAACAGCCAGTTGGCCAAGTAATTGCGTCTTTTTGTATGCGGTCATTTCTCAAGCCTGACAAATCGCCTGCCCAAGGACTCGCTCTAGCAAGTGAAAAGCGCAAATAAAACGGGCTTGTCTTGCGCCTCAAGTGCGGCTGCTGTGACAATTGTCAGCCTGTCAGACCGGCCTTAGTTGCCGCACGGAATGCGAGCGGCATGGACTGGAGTTGGGGCTTAATGTGCTATCAAACCAAATGCACACACACAATGCAAGCGCATAATGAACAGCCGCAGAAATTTTTTAATTAAAATATTGCAAATGCGCTGCGCAGGAATCGGAAACGTCCCACCTCCTGTCGCACTCGCACTCGCACTCAGAGTGGCCTTGCGGCTAATGCCGGGCTAATGAAAATGTCAGCGAAGGCTTTGCCGCGCTTCGCTCCGGCAGGCAAATGAAGAGCGCGGATTTTGCCATCTTTGCCTTCTCTGTTGTTCTCTTTTTTATGTCGTATCGATTTTCATGGGAATTTATGAAAATTGACATTTTTATGAGCCATCACGATGGCAATTATGTGCCTCAATTGCCCACTTGTGAGCCTCTGCCCGAGAGGCCGTAGCTCGCCCGGCTTCGTCTGCATCTCACACACACAGGGGCCTGCCTACCCTCCGCGTCCCACTTCGCCAACTGCGGTTGTCGCCGAGCTCCAGCACCTGTTCGAGTGGCAGCTGTATTTGCGCCGTGGTCGCTGACAACGTCACGTAAGGGTTAACGTTGTCAGCTGACAACGGAAACGGAAACGAGGAAGGGGAAAGGGAATGGGCATGGCAATGGTAATGGGCATGGCAATGGCATGGCCTTCTTCGCTTCTCAGCTGTCTGAGCCAGAGCGCACACCGCTCTAATGGCCTTGCGGCTAGCCCAACAAGCTGTTTGGGCCCACAGCTCCACAGCTCCGTCTGCAGCTGCAATCGGAGAGCTCCACCAACTCAGTGTACTTGATGCTGCTTTGCTCAATGTCAGATGAACTAACAGGTTTTACTGAAAATTCATATTTAATTAGAAATCACATAATACATTAAATCTATCTATGTATATAAATGAAATAAATGTATTTTATGCTTATCCTAATGAGACATTAACTTAAATAATAATAATAGCTAAATGCAGACATTTAAAATAAATTCAGTACTGCAGTTTGCTAAAAATAAATTCGTGGAATTTTTAGCTTTTAATATAAATTAAGCCGTGCTGTATAAATCAAGAAGTCAATATACATACATATACGTTATAAATATTTGTATTTATTTGCATTTATTGTTTACTGATATATTAAGAGAATATGTATATGTATGTGTATATGTATATTAAAAACTCAAAAAATTTTTGATCACTTTTATTTTAATTTAATTTAATGAAACTTTCAGCATATGATTTACATATTCTATTGAATATGTGACTTTTTTCAAAAAGTTCCAAATCATTCACAATTAGCTATAGTGGCATCTGATCATCACTGGGGAACTTGATGAGCTTGGAGCCGGTACCCAAAATATGGTGAGAATCAAAATTGTATAAAATTCATCTGAATCTACATTTAAAATTTGGAGACTCTAGCTTTAAAGATGGGATATATAAAGGCTTTAATCGATAAAATAACAATGAGATGAGTTTTTTTATTTTTGGAGATTCTCTAGCTCTTATATCATCTGAGATCTTATTTTCAATGGGTGCAGCGTATAAAAATTTTTAATTATAAGTTAGATTAATATATACTTGTATATACCATACTCATTACGAGTTTAGTAGATTTCCAATTTACTTCTAACAATCCGCTCATTAGGAGCTCCGATAAGAGCAGTCCCATTGGTGCCGGGCTCAACATTCAAGCGCGATGCAATGCAATGTAGGCTATATATCGTAACTTAACAATTTATTAGAATTTCTTGTGGATAGACTACCTTCAAAAATGTGATAATAAATGTGATGGATGAGGGATTTACTTACTAAGTCTAATAAATCTATAGCATTTATGCAAATTTTTGCAAATTTAAAGGGAGGATGGTGGATTCGGGGTTGGGAGTGAATTATAATATATATACAGACTTTCAAAATCATTTCTTGCGTCTAGCTCTTGTATGTTTTGAGATGGACGCGTTCGTCCAGCTCAACTCGTCGCCCTGATCACGAATAAATATACTTTGTGGGTCTATCACTCTTCCTTTTGCCTCTTAGTGAAGTGCTACCATGGAATAAAGTCAAGCTCTTGTTTATTCAAACTCAATTCAGTAATATGTTGAACCTTCAATAAAAGTGTAAAAGAAATAAAAATTGTTTAAAATACAAATTCAACAAAAACTAACAGAATTTCGATAGCAGTCAAAAGTGACAACTCGAATTACGTTGATATACTTTATTCCGAATAAAATAATTACGATATTCCACATGATTTAGTTCCACTATAACTATAATAAACAACTATTAGAATTCGTTACAGACGTGTCAAACAAGATGTCAAGCAAATTTATTTTGTGATGTCCATATATTACGTATACGCGTGGTCATTTCGATTCGTTGCAGTTACGCTTCCAGAAAGGTATAAAATGGAAGGCCGAGGCCCGATTGTTATCATCGTTTTTAAACGGAAACTACAATCAACATGAAATTGGTAAGAATGCGAATTTCCTTGCTCTAGGGCAAATAAAAATCTTATTCTGGTGTCTTTTACCCACAGATACTTCTCGCTGCTGTGCTCGCTGTTCTGGCATCAGGCAGCTTTGTTGCTGCTCAGCCCAGGGGAGACGGTGATGAATTATCAAACCTAGTTATTACCTAAGATATTTTAGGCGACTAAAACTGGCTTTTAATAATTAAAGTGCAGTTAATATGCAGTTCATAATGCAAAGTGAATTTTATAACTTGATTTATTGTTTTGGGCCTTGGTCGAGGATTTTTAACCAAAAGGCTGCTATATCGAAGCTAACCGATTGTGCCACGCTCCTAATGGGCGGATCGGGAATGGTTTGATATTTTATAATGAGAGGGTGAACGAATACACTTCACTATGATGGTGTTTAGTTTCTTATTGATCTTTATTCTTCTGTGCCCGGGCTTTTACCTATACCCAGACTCATTAACAATTTCAACCTCGTCTCTTACATATTCTGACTCTGGGGTTGCAGAGGTTATTGTTCATCTGTCTATTTATAGAGTCTGTATATGTGACTCTTAGGCATCTAAATTATGTTTATTTGTATCTTCTGCCGCCTCGCACTCCTCGTAGGGGGACGACGGTGGAGATGCTTTGGGTGTGCTTCCTGGGATCGCTGTTCTGTATGAAGATTATGGTGGGAAGATGACTGTCTCCCTTATCGCTTCCCTTGTGGTACAACGATATAGGAATTAATTAATCAATTAATTCCTTTAAGGCTTGTGCCGGAGTTAAGCTTTATTGCGACGCATTCGCCTTTGTTGAAAGAACAGAACTGAATTCAACTAAAAACCAGAGCCCTAATATCAGTGGCTCTTCTATATAGACATAGTCAAACTAAAATTACACATAAGAGCTCACTGAGGATTTGAGTGAAAGTATAAAGGGCAACAACTGCAGCATTTCTTCAGTCGCCCAGGCCTTCTGGGGGTCAAATGTGCAGTGCACTGTGAGAAAATATATAGAAATATCAATATACCGATTTTTTGCTTAAGAATTATATTTATATTTTTTGGCGAAATATCGTATATCGTTCCTGATTTTTTAGTTATATTTCAGTTGGTCACTCTTTGGATAAGTGATCCAAGCTCAAAAGTAAAATTGAATATGGTGAAAACGAATTATTCTGACTTTAAAAGTGGATCAGCTAAATGTAATTTGAGCCTTAAATAAAAACAACAAGTGATAAAACATAAAATTTGGCGTCGCATTTGTGCAGTACACTGTGCGGAAAAGAGGAAACTTGAGATGTACCGAGGCTTTCTGCAAACTTCTAGATAAAGCAATTTAATAATTTTTTGGATTTCTCATAAGGCGGCTATGTGAGGACTATGGAAGATCGCAATACGATGCCTAACTACCAAATTTTTTTTTTTTTAAATAATCGAAAAATATTGATGAATCGATTTTTTAAAAGTTGAATATCAAATATCATTTTAATAATTTTTCAAAGCAACGATATTTTAAAATTAATGACAAGTGAAACAGAATTAGCCTAATTCTAATTCAATTAGGAGAGCTGGTTATAGTAAATACTAGTCAACTATACAAAAAAAAAAAAGTCACTGCAAATACTTTATTAAATACACTTGCAGCTATTCGTATGTTACTTCCATTTTTCATTCAGCCCATTATTTCAACATCTTTTCCTTCTTTTCTAGCCTCTCTTAGCTTATTTCAATGCAATTCAATGTAAGCTTACTTTGGGAACTTAACAGTTTCTTGTAGATAGACTACAATCAAAAATGTGATTATATGAAGGATTACTTGCTAACGCACATATCTCTTCTTTTTGCAACTTTCAGAGGAATATGATGGATTTAGGGTTGGGAGTGAATTATAACAAAACTGAAATTCTATCCAATTCACCCAAGTCCCTATTTGAAATCTCGAGTCTTGCGCTCTAAATATGTACGACATATATTTTAAAAACTTATTTTCGATTATTTTCTAATCGATCAAAAAATAACGGAAACAGTTTCCGATTTTTAGAAACAAAGTTTATTTGCGCGTGGTATGTACAGACTTACAAAAACATTTCTAGCCTCTAGCTCTTGAATTTTCTGAGATGGACTCGTTCATACATTCAGACAGATATAAACACATGGCTAAGTCGACTCAGCGCGTCGCCCTGATTAAGAATATTATGTATACTACTATAATTCGTTACAGACGTGTCAAACAATATGTCAAGTATATTTATTTGGTGAAGTCCATATTTTACTCATTTCGATTCGATCCAGTTACGCTTCCAGAAAGGCATAAAATGGAAGGCCCAAGCCCTATTAAAATCATCATTATAATCAACATGAAACTGGTAAAAATGCAAATTTGTATGCTCTCGCACAAGTAACAATCTGATTTTGGTATCATTTACCCACAGATACTTCTCACTGCTGTGCTCGCTGTCCTGACATCAGGCAGCTTTGTTGCTGCTCAGCCCATAGGTGGAGACGGTGGAGCCGATAGACAATTTACAAAAGTACCACCATATTTCCCATAAAAATTAGTCGGCTTTAACTGGCATTTTATATACATGTGTTAAGTTCAGTTAAATATACAATTCATAACGCAAAAAGAATTTTGGTGCTCCTCAATCTACAATATTTATTAAACCCTGAATCGATTTTCAGTGGGAGATCAGGGTATAATAGTTTTGATAAAAGTATGTATCAGGCAGAAGGATGCGTGGCAGCACCATAAGGTATATATATTCTTGATCAGGACGACGGCTCAGTCGAAATAGCTCTGCCCGTGTGGCTGTCCGTCCTTCCGTCCGTTCGTCCATATGTATGAATGCATCGATCTCAGAAGATATAAGAGCAAGAGACTTGAAAATGTTTCCCTTGGTGTACATCACGCGCATATCAAGTGTCAAAAAATCGATAACTACTCCCTATATTCTATTATCGAATAAAACCTAATCGAAATTAGGGTATTTTACTATATCTCCTACATCCTTAGAGCTAGAGCTTCCAAATTTCAAATGTAGACTCATATGCATATGTAGAATTTCGATTTTTGTTGTAAGTTACCCCCACCCTAAGAAAGAAATTGTTAAACTAGTCTCTCTCCCCCTCTCTCTTCACTACTCCCTACCCGCCCACCGCTCACTAAGGCTTTTCAAGGTCACTCCACCTCAAGGTCACTGCCCCTCAAGGTGACTGACCCTCCGGGTCACTGCCACTCCAGGCCATTGACCCTCAATGTCAATGTCAGGGGCACTGCCCCTCGGGGTCACTTCCCCTCAGGACCAATGACTCTCAAAGTCAACGACCTTCAATGTCACTGCCCCTCAAGGTCACTTATCCTCAAGGTCACTTATCCTCAAGGTCACTTATCCTCAAGGACACTGATCCTCAAGGTCACTGACACTCAAGGTCAGTGAGCTCAACAAGTCTAAAGACCAACCAACATTTTATTTATTATTATATATATACATATATGTATATAAGATAGTCCACCTACAAAAAAGTTATTAAACAATTAATTTCCCATGCTTATCCCACATTTTAGCCCATTCCTGCCTATGGGTAAGTGTGTGTGTGTCGCGTCACTCGTCCACCAAGAGTGGTCCTGCGTTGTCTCTTGTGTACGTTTTAAAAGTAGTTTAGAATTGTAGAAATCAGCTCTGGGGTATTCTTGGACTAGCAGTCTCGAATAGGGCTTTCCTGGTATGTTTACAGTTTTACTGCTGTTGTGATCGACCTATACGTGGATGCAGTAGTTTTCAATTCTCATTAATTGACGCCCGGATAGCATACTATGTTGTGCAGGTCTTGTCGAAGTCGGTCAGCTCTGATAAAAGAATAATCTTTTATGGGATCGCACTGGATAGGTTAAAAACCAAGGTCAACTACATTGATTTAATACGAAAACTTTTTTTTGAAATTCGAATTGTATATATTTGAATAGACTTTATATTTCAAAAGTAAGCTTTAGTCAATTGGTCTTCAGTCTATGTATCTATGAGTAACTTCATCTCTGGGCTGAGCAGCAACAAAGCTGCCTGATGTCAAGACGGCGAGCACAGCAGCGAGAAGTATCTGTGGGTAAAAGAAACGTAGGATTGTTATCTGCCCAAGAGCCAAAAAATTCGCATTCTTACCAGTTTCATGTTGATTGTAGTTTCCGTTTAAAAACGATGATAGCAATCGGGCCTAGGCCTTCCATTTTATACCTTTCTGGAAGCGTAACTGCAACGAATCGAAATGACCACGCGTATACGTAATATATGGACATCACAAAATAAATTTGCTTGACATCTTGTTTGACACGTCTGTAACGAATTCTAATAGTTGTTTATTATAGTTATAGTGGAACTAAATCATGTGGAATATTGTAATGACTTAATTATTGTTTTCGAAATAAAGTAATTAACGTAATTCGATAACTATTCGCTTATGACTGTTATCGAAATTCAGTTAATTGTAGTTGAATTAATATTAAAATGTTTTGATTTCTGTTTTACTTTTATTGAAGGCTTAAAATATTACTAAATTTTTCATTTTTCAGTATTTTTATTTCAATGCTATAACCGCGATCTTAAAGTTTCATGCTTATAAGTCCATCCACAACAAAAGTTTTTAAATAATTAAATTCCCGTAGTTAGCCCGCACTGCAGCCTATGAGTGTTTGTGTGTGCATGCGTATATGTGTCTGTGCGTGTGTGTGTGTGTGTTTAGTAAACGGGCTCAGGGGATTGTTATGACTTTACGAAAAGCTCATCACATTTATTTTTATCGATAACAGTCGATAGTTTGATTTCGTCTTTATTCAATTCAAATCAATTCAATTCAATTCCTTCGAATCACGGCAGCCTGCTGGCTAAAGGATTACTCCTTGTCAGACCTCGATTACTCCACAAGGGGCTTGGTTTTAAAATCAATTATTCATCCATGTGTTGTAATTATGATGTCCATATTGTGCACTTGAAAGAAGTAATGTCTATACATAGGCATGTATCGTTCTTTGCGATGTCTCTGGAATAGCTGTGACTCGAGGCATAATAGAATCGAATAGAAATGTGGCCAGATTCAGCTGCCAAGTATATAGCAGAGCATACAGGCTGGGCTTCTTTGGTAAAAGCCGGTGCAGCAGCAACAGCAGCAGCAGCAACAGCAGCAGCAGCAGCAGCAGCCATAGCTAGTTGTGCTGGCGGTGGTTGTTAAAGCCAACAAACCGCAACAAAAGCCACACAACATGGCCAATGTGCGGAGTTCATAAAAGTGTCAACAACTTGGCCTCTGGCGAAAGGCGGCTGATGCGGATGCGAATGCGAATGTGAATACGGATGCGGATGTGGATGTGGATGCGGATGCTGTTGCTGCGCGGACCGCTGATAACGCAGAGCGAAATGGCCGACTTGACACGCCCACCACAAGGGCTGGGCTTGCTCAACTATTGCGTGTATGCGTTAGGGTCAAAGTTAAGTGGCAGTCATTCTGCCGCTGTCGCTGTGGCTGTCGCCATCGCCATCGCTGGACCCTCCGTCAGTTGCTTTGTTTTTGATGCCCGCAACACCAAACGAGGCAATCAACGTGCAGCTGACGACCCCCGCCCCCGCTACGCTTCCAGCCTCATCCGATGCCCGCTATCTTATCAGCCGCAGCTTCACTCGCTGGATACCTATTTGTTGTTCCACCTGCCTGTGTCTGTGCCCGTGTGTGTGAGTGTGTGCGTGTGTGAGTGTTTGAGTGCGATTCCTCTCCATGGCATAAAACTAAACATCGCTGCTGCCGCTACCTTTATGGTCCCACACTCTATTGTCTTCTGCATTTTGCGCTTTGCCTTGCGACATGTCCAGCTGCGCCACCGTCTCTTGTCTCTGCTGCCCCGCCCTCTGCCGCCCACTGCCGCCCACTGCCGCCCACTGCCGGCCACTGCTGCCTCTGATGAGTGGTCGTTGCAGCGCGCAACTGTGACCAAGCTGTGGGCTGTTGTACACTTGGCATACCCTTTAAGGCGGCATTTACTTTGAGTGCACTCTAAGTTAGTCTTTTATTAAGTCTTGAATCTATGCATTGTAGCTAAATATTGTTTCAAAACCCCACTAACTGTCTAACTAATTTAACATACATACAGGTTTATTTAAAACTGAGTTTTTTATGAACAGTTTGCTTGCTCAATTCTCGAAATGGAGGACATTGTTTTCAATCGAAAATGTTATTAATTTTGTTATATTCTTCTAATATGATATGGCTTATTAACTTTTTTTGTGAACATCTCTAAGAGTTGTATTGGCATTCATTTTATATACATACATATATTTTATGGTATATATCTTAGCATAGAGATATTTCCAGTCCGTTTTCCAAAGTATATAATAACTCCGGCAGGATTATCAGCTATAAATTTGTATATGAATTGAGCTCAAGTAAAGTAGTTGAAGTCTCAGCTGCTATCTCCTTGCCAATATTCTTTGCTCCTATAGAGTATTGCGAGTCGGAGTAGAAATTGTTCCCTATTTTTTTTTCGTTTTTCTCCGTGTGTGTGTGTGTGGTCCTTTGCTATCAGCAATTGTATATCCTTTCGTGTGCCAGCGCAACATGTATCCAGTTTCCTGATTTATGCAATTCCATGCATGTGCCACATTTCTGCAAAACATGCCGCATAAGGCATGCCAACTGTGGCAACTGGCCCGGTGGCTGCACCACAGCCACAAAATCTGCCACAACGCCACAATTGTAACATGTGGCCATGACTTATGCGAGCTCTATGACAACTCTACGAATCTCTTATTCATGTTCCGAGAACCTTAAGTGCTAGACAGACCCTTTGATAAGCGTGGCCCGGGTCCAGCTCCGACACACGCTTTTAGTTGCCCCCACCAACAGAGAGCAAATGCTTTCATTCCTACTACTTTTGTGTTTCAATTCCCTGAAACCTTGTGCTTAAAATAGGGGAAAACATTTAATTAGGTACTACAAACGTAAAACTGCTAGTTGAATTTGACTCGACAGCTGTGAAGCTAGATAAAAATGGGTATCACACTGACCAAGATATCCTGTAATCCTCTGAATACTAAATACTGCCGTGGACATGCAGAGAGACGGACCGAGAGACAGCTCACAGTTAGAGATAGACAGATATACTCAGAGACATACGAACAGCTATATAGACCACCAAACAAGCATCAAGTTAAATCGGACTCCCTCAATAATACATATACATATGTATATGCTTGATAGGGCTAATTACTAATATGCTGATGTACATTAATTTCCATACGTATTGGATGGCATAAATAGCAGCTTCTTCTGTTTTATAATTCGCTTGTCTTTCCGTCCGTCCGTCTGACCAACTGCTCGTATGAATGCCGCTCTTGAAGATAAAGAATGAAGAAGCTAGAACTTGGAACATATTCCCGTGTATACCGTCTAATTATAAGATATCAAACTTCTAACGATCCTCCCATTATCGGTCAGCTCCGATAGGAGCTCCAAAGCATAAAACAATAAATAGTTTGGGGAGCTCTAAAAATCTTTTTGCATTATGAATTGTTTATTTAAGGGATGTTTAAAAAGTCAGTTTTGGTATTTTGGCTTGACATCTTGTCTGGCACGAGCGAAACGAAATACATATGAAATACGCTTATAATTAATTTATAATTAGGCCGGGGGAACAGGCGAGGGTATTCGGATTCCAAATACAATATATATATTTACATATATAATTCGATAATTCGAAATGGCAAGGGAACTGAATTTTTTACGAATTACAGAGGTTCTCGGTTTACCGATTTCGATTTTTCCATTTGCCGGGGTTTACAAAATCTGAATACGAATTTAAGGGGTTTTTATATTTCTCGTCGTTTCTAAAATTTTAGCTTATTAAAAATAAATACAATTCGCAATACAGACTGCAGCACTTGAACGGACCTTAAAACTCACGCTCCCTTCATCTCCCCATCATCCTCTATAAACAAATCACTCGCTCCCAAACTCGGAGTCCGATAATCAAAAGATCAGCACAATTCAAAGTGACCAAAGTGATAAACGAACTCTCTTAAATCCGTCTCTTAAAGATCGAGATCCCTCTCTTTTACATAAGAGCCAGAAGATCAACAAAAGCTAGAAGCTAGGCCTATATAATATCCCCATAGCATAAGCAGTTCAGTTATCATAATAATAGAACTATAAGGTAATACTTATTATTATATATATAAATATATGTATATAAGATAGTCCACCTACAAAAAAGGTATTAAACAATTAATTTCCCATGCTTATCCCACATTTTAGCCCATTCCTGCCTATGGGTAAGTGTGTGTGTGTCGCGTCACTCGTCCACCAAGAGTGGTCCTGCGTTGTCTCTTGTGTACGTTTTAAAAGCAGTTTAGAATTGTAGAAATCAGCTCTGGGGTACTCTTGGACTAGCAGTCTCGAATAGGGCTTTCCTATTATGTTTACAGCTTCACTGCTGTTGTGATCGACCTGTACGTGGATGCAGTAGTTTTCAATTCTCATTAATTGACGCCCCCACGGATAGCATACTATGTCGAAGTCGGTCAGCTCTGATAAAAGAATAATCCTTTATGGGCTCGCACTGGATAGGCTAAAAACCAAGGTCAACTACATTGATTTAATACGAAAACTTTTTTTGAAATTCGAATTGTATATATTTGAATAGACTTTATATTTCAAAAGTAAGCTTTAGTCAATTGGTCTTCAGTCTACGATTTCATCAGTAACTCCATCTCTGGGCTGAGCAGCAACAAAGCTGCCTGATGCCAGAACAGCGAGCACAGCAGCGAGAAGTATCTGTGGGTAAAAGAAACGTAGGATTGTTATCTGCCCAAGAGCAAGGAAATTCGCATTCTTACCAATTTCATGTTGATTGTAGTTTCCGTTTAAAAACGATGATAACAATCGGGCCTCGGCCTTCCATTTTATACCTTTCTGGAAGCGTAACTGCAACGAATCGAAATGACCACGCGTATACGTAATATATGGACATCACAAAATAAATTTGCTTGACATCTTGTTTGACACGTCTGTAACGAATTCTAATTGTTGTTTATTATAGTTATAGTGGAACTAAATCATGTGGAATATTGTTATGACTTAATTATTTCATTCGGAATAAAGTAGATCAACGTAATTCGGGTATTGCGACAACGTTTTGGGTCCTTGGACTCCGTTTAGAACTGCGACTCGTGTCGACTGTCGTGACACGAGCACAAATTTCTATGAAGCGGCTACTTAAGAGACATGCGAGCTTAACCACTTGACTAGGTCCACTTGACTTGCTCCACTGGCCAGAAAGTGCCTTCTTTTTGCCTCAAGCCAGGGCCAGATTGGGGCTCAAATTTTGGTGTCGTTCACAGCGCACAGTAGGACCGACCGGAGAGTAAACAGCAGAACCGAAAACCCTGGCTAATATGAGGAATTGGCCAATTTGTTGAACTAGAAAATTCCTTAAAGATAAAAATATGAAATTAATATATACAGAATATGTATATATTTTAGCTCTCAAGCTATCAAAGCAAACAAGTAAGAGCGCAGCAATCGGGCGCTACCGACTGCAGACTACTCATTCGCATCCCATTATCTGATTTGCCACACCCCCATTGGTAAATATGTATCTGAACCAAAAAATACCCTGTAATTTTCACATGTTTGGAGCGTCCTCCCACCAGGGCACACCCCTGTTGTGGAATCGGATTTAACATCTTGAAATACCCATGGATGAAAGCTGAATGTAAACAATGATATGATGGATACCGTATTTATTTGCTTTTAATGGATTGCTTTAATATAAGCTAGACCACATACAAATAAGCTAGATCTAGCCTGAAACAAGTTAAATTGGCAATTGGCACTGATTGCAGCATCTTGCCCGCAGGTTCGTGTGTGAGTAGCTGTGTGTGCCTGCATCTGTGTAAGCAGAATTCAGTTATTGAACTATCAGTTCCTCGAAGGATTTGGGGATTTATATAAGCACGTAAATGGCTATACTTAAAACCCAGATTAGGCGGGGATCAGGGAATACCCTTGTCTGGCACCCACATATAGAGCTTTCTTCCTTGTTTCTCTCTCATATTGAAACAGTCATTTGATCTGTGTTTTAATGGACTCACAGTGGCACCCAGCTTATTTCAACCAGCACCTCAAAAAAAGTTTGTTTAGTATTTAATAATGCTTAAATACTAAAAAATGAGACCAAAACAATTTCACAGCTTATTTCAACCACCAACTTTGCAACTGATCATAGATCCATTATTTTGCAATGCAACGATAGATTCTTGTTCTGTGCTTTAGTTACTGATTTCGCAGTTTGAAAATATACATTTCAGCTTAACTTGGAGAGCTCAATTCGCAGAAAGCGAATTTATCAAAGTGGGACCAAAGTGGATTTGTATATGTAAATTCAATAGTTTGTATTTCTTATTCATTGACGCCCCACGGATTGCGTATCATTTTGTGCAAGACTTGTCAAAATCGGTTAGCAGCCTTTTGGCTAAAAATCCTCGACCAAAGCCCAAAACAATAAAACAAGTTATAAAATTCACTTTGCATTATGAACTGCATATTAACTGCACTTTAATTATTAAAAGCCAGTTTTAGTCGCCTAAAATATCTTAGGTAATAACTAGGTTTGATAATTCATCACCGTCTCCCCTGGGCTGAGCAGCAACAAAGCTGCCTGATGCCAGAACAGCGAGCACAGCAGCGAGAAGTATCTGTGGGTAAAAGAAACGTAGGATTGTTATCTGCCCAAGAGCAAGGAAATTCGCATTCTTACCAATTTCATGTTGATTGTAGTTTCCGTTTAAAAACGATGATAACAATCGGGCCTGGGCCTTCCATTTTATACCTTTCTGGAAGCGTAACTGCAACGAATCGAAATGACCACGCGTATACGTAATATATGGACATCACAAAATAAATTTGCTTGACATCTTGTTTGACACGTCTGTAACGAATTCTAATTGTTATTTATTATAGTTATAGTGGAACTAAATCATGTGGAATGCAAAGTATATTAAAGTAATTCGATAACTATTCACTTATGACTGCTATCGAAATTCAGTTAGTTTTAGTTGAATTAGTTTTGATTTCTGTTTATACCCTATTCTTCATCAGGTTGGCGAGCTGAGTTGATTTAATCCTGTCCGTCTGTCTGCCTGTTCGCCTGTCCTTCAAATTTTCCAGAATATATACATTTATAGCGCGGATATAGAGTTTATCGCCATCCATAATAATCCAAAATTCATCCCGTTATTTTTATCAATAAAACCCCTATCGGAAATCAGTTATAAAACTGTGAATACTACATCTTTAGGACTAGAGTCTCGTCTTATCAGTTTTCATTTAAATAAGCAATAAAATCGAATAATAATAATAATACTCGAAGGTTTTCCCTGCATACAGATCTTTTGTTACTTATTGAGACTCGAAATTCGATGTCTTCAAACTAACTACTCCCATTCTTAAATAGCAGTTCTGTGGCTCCCTCCCAGATGGGAAATTGAGTAAATTATAATTTGCGAGGGTAAATCAGCATCTGCGGCTGCTTTAAGGTGTGCAAATGCTGGTTCGGCTAGTTGCTGGATAGGACAGCTGCCCGCTGGCCAGCAGCTGTGCGAAAATTGTCATATGTAGATTTATAGTGTAAGATAAGAATAATATTTACAACGCCCAGGGGCGACACACTCATACACACGCACACATCTATGCAGCTATACAGATACAGTTATGGCGACAAAGTTGACTTTATGTGTTTGGTAAATGCTTTGGCTGTCCCGCAGCCAAAGCGAAGCGACATATCCAAAGCTGATGGCACATTATGCCACATGACGCCCCTCAAATTACGTATACGCAACGTATGCATGTACATGCCGTACACATGTGTGTGTGTGTGCGGGTGTGTGTTCAGCTGAGACTTTGGCCCGGGGCAACGGCTACTCGCCGCCCAAACACTTGGTTAGTTTCACATTTAATGTTGAACTTAATATCAAAACTGGACACTTTGATCGTAGTTGGCGATTAGATTTTCTGCTTGTTTATGTTTCCAGCTCCCTCTGGGGGGGAATTGTGTGGGGGGGGGGGGGTGTGGTATGTGTGTGTGTGTTGTGTTATCATAGGATATGCAGCTAGGCGAAGCTGCCCGTTATGTGGCCAAGTGTTGTGCAAGTTGAAGATATTGGTTTTTAATATTGAATTACGGCCGTAACTGTTGCCTGCTGGATGCTGGATGCTGGCTGGAGCAGAAGGGCTAATGATGTTGCCTAAGCGTCGCTCTTCAAGTCGCTGTTAATTATCGGCTTCAGGCAGCAGCCACCAATCATTGCGCGAAAATGGATTGTGTTTACTCGCAATAACCGCTTTGGCTGACTCAGTTCAGATTACCGAATAAATTCCCATCCCATCGCATCCCATTCCATTCCATTGCTGCGCCTTATCCCAGAGCCATGGCCAAGCGATTTTAAAACAACAAGCGCGAACAGGGCAGGGCATGGGGTTGGGTTGGGTTGGGGCTGGGCGGCCGTCCAATTGGCGCCATTTATTTACTTGTTTGTTTCAACTTCCGTTCATTGCCACGCCGCAAAAAGTGTAAGCTGCTACCTACTGAACCTTCCGGCGGCATCGCCTTGCCGGGTCTCCCTCCGTCTACATGGTCTCCCCATCCCGCTCGCATTTCCGCTGCCATTAGCCGACAAACTTCATTTGTCATCTCATTTTTCTGCACGCTCGACAGTTTTCCTTTGCTGCGCGGCGAAATTTATGTAAACGGACATTCGCTGGTTCGCCCGCTCGCCCGCCTTGCCGTGCTTTGCCTTGCCGGGCAGGACTGTCCGGCGACTGGGATGTGGACACAGTGCGTTGCTGTAGTCGTTGCGGTTATGATGACATAAAAGCCGCCACTGATAAAACCCAAAAGGGCAAAACAAGCCAATCGCAGATGTAGCAGCAGCGGAACAAAGAGCACACACACACACAAACGAGAACAAAAACAATTCGCAATGGCGATTGGGATCTCCGTGCGCGGGCGACATAATCGTCCTTGGCGTCCTTGTCCTCCGCCGGAAACGAAACGTTAAATGCGCCGCGCCGGCACAGCTCTGGCCATGCCACGCCCCTGCTCCAGACGCCTGCCCCACGGAGGGGTGCGTGCAGCGGAAATAACATGCTGTGATTTAAGACTTCGTTTTGTCGGCGCCCGTTCGCTGCTTTTTGCAGCTGGGCGTGAGCCAGAGGCAGATGACAACGAGGGGCTGGCTGCACAATTTATAAGCATCATCAACTCAAACTCGATTGTTTCTGTCTTTTCACGCAGTAATTAAAAGTTCGCATCAGTTGGGGCGTCGCCTGTGATTTGCCTTTGCTCCTGCCTAATTGAATTGCTTAATGCCGCAAAATTCTAATTGTAACTGTAACTGTAATAGTAACTGTAACAGTAACTGGAGCCACAACTGTTGTTGTTGTAGCTGTAGCTGTAGCTGTGCTGCAACTGTTAGTCGACGGAAACGGATATGGCAGCTGGAGCTCTGTTTGTCTTTGGAATTCGAATTCAATGAACTCATTTAATTAGAAAAGCTTCTCCATCCAACTGTTAATTCGCACACTCGTGATTTAATCGCTGGCCAGCAGCTCGCCTATGAGTCCCAGCCTGAAACGAATGCAGTCACTCGAAGTTTCTCTCCCGCCATATGGCAGGTTTATTGAGTCGCACTGCACACGAGAGCAGACCTCGAATTGACAGCTCGACATGCCAGCATCTATCTTTGGCAATCTAATTAGCTTTATGGTAATAAATAAATAATAATGATCAAATATAATCAATATAAAAGCCCTGCCCTTGGGAGTGGTTCCATTCATGACTTTATAAACAAGTCGATTGAGTTTGGTTGATATCAATATTTAAACTATAACATAATAGAGTTGTATAAAGGAATTGGTATATTTTCATAAATAAAATGACATAAAACAATTGTTAGAGATAATCTTATTTAAATACATTTTTACTTAGACCGTTGAAAATATAATTCCTATAATATTTCAATATAATGATAATTTTGTATATCAATATGGTGCAATTAAATTAATTAAACCAACAGGAAAATAATTTTCCATATTCGACTTACGCATCTGCCAATCCTACAAGGTTATCACAATATTTTCAAGGTTGACTTTAATAGTTGCTGAATTTAGTTCAAGTTGATTTGAAGACGTTTATGAATATGATATTTCTCAAATGGTCGCGGCGTATTATGCCCGTCTTTGTAAAAAGATATAGGGTTGTCAGATGGGGTCATCCGTGTATTCATATCAGTTAAAAGACCGAATCAATCGATGGCCTCGATGGCTTCCTCTCTGAATGTTTACTTGAACTGAAGTCATTCTAGTTATAATACAATATAAGAGTAAGTAGAAGACACCTTTGGTAGATTTTATAAACTAGATTCCATATGAACAAACTGATGCTTAAATTCTTTTCACTTTTATTCAAGAATAGACCTATTTTCTATACAACTTGTCGATTATAAGAGATTATAAGAGAATCGTGAATTTCGTTTAAGTTGTGTTTTCTGAATGTTGCGTATTTTATTTATGGGTTACTCCTCGCGAGCGGCACCCTCGAATCAGAGGACAAGTTGTTAGTTCTTAGCGATGTTGCATCATCACGTGCGAGCTTTTAAGTGGAGTGTTGCACTTCCTGCAAGCTGCTCTCAGCCGCAATCAAAGCCGGGAGCTGAGTCGCAGTCGGTCATTGGCACTTGCAGTCGGAAGGCAGCTATTTTGTTGCTGGTCAGCGTGAGAGGCAATAAAAGTGCCAGTTTGCCAAGTGGTGCGTGCAGCGCAGCAAAGTGGTGCAAATAGTCAATGGATATATGCTTATGAAATGGCGGGGGCGACAGGAGTGTGGCAGGGGCCACCCACACGGTGGGTGCAGCTGAATCAAATTTCTCTGCTGCCGGCATCAGAATCCAATTCAATTTTATAAACCATACTTCCGCCAGCTTCTTGGCAATTGCGCACTTGGCGGGCAAGTTGAAGCGGCAAGCGCTGCACGCTCCTCCTCTGCCTGCGGGCACAGTTGAAACTTTAAGCGCAACCTTTAACCAATTCTGCGGACGGAGAGATCTACACTTGGCATTATGGCTGACAGAGAACTTGGCAGTTGGCAGTTTGCAGTTGGCAGTTGGGCAGACGTTCTTAACTACTTTTCGGGCTCGAATTTTGCAGTTGCTGCCTTGACAAACCGCCAACGACGACGGCGTCGATTGAACAACAACAATGCCGTTAATTATTCATGAATAGAAAAGCCGTAGAAAAAGCCAAGTGTAAAAGCGTGGATGCAAACTTATGCCAATCGCAAAAGTTTCTGCGCCCAAACCCCCAAAAGTTTTTCTCATGGATTTATTTAACTATGTGTGCGTGTGTGTGTGTGTGATGTGTCTGGCCAAGTCCATTGGCTGCTAAAGGCCTGCCTGATAATAATGAAATGGTCGCTCTTAAATATTCATCATACGCCACGTTGTACAAGTTGCATATGTTGTAAATACTTTGGGCTCAGGTCTAGCCACAGCTGAAAAGTTGGCCGTTGGCCATTGGCCTGCTAGCGTGAATTTATGTGTGGGGGAGGAGTGGGATTTTGGCGGAGGTTCAGGGATAACGACTCCTTGATTGATTGATGTTTGGCTCAAGGGCTGAGGCTCGAATTTCTCTACGAATCGTCGAAAGGATAAAGAAAACTTGCAATATGGTTTCGTTCGGTTTTGTTCAACTTTGCTCGTTTTCATGCCTCTTGGCTGTTTGCCAAACTTATTTCATATTTATTTACAAAATTTAATAACTGAGCATCCCGTATCTAATGAAACCAATTGAATTCCTGTCCCTTTGGCCCCGTAGCTCGATACCGAAAGCTATTTCAATTAGATCCCTTTAAATTAGCTGTAAAAATGCACAATTAAATGCAATCATTGCCCAGCATCGAAATCATTTTTGATATTTGAATTCGCCTGGTTTGACTCTTGTTGTTTCCACACACACACACACACATACATATACACACAAATCAATGCAATTTAGAAAATTGCATTAAATGCCGAATGAATTCAAAATGAAAATCCAATTGTATAAAAATATAATCAACATCGAAATGTGACATTTGTTTCAAGTTTGATTGCTTTTGATATTACGTAAAGAAATAAATATGTATTTACCACAGCCACAGACAAACATATATACAGTGTATGTACATTTATTTATCTACATATACATATGTGTTTAAGGCTTCTATTGAATGAGCCATATTTATGTCCAATGCATAATAATGAGTAAATTATTGCATATTGTGTTGCTTGTGTATATTTTTTTTGTTTGCGTGTGATAACGTTTGAATATGCGATAATTTTCCATATTCTCATTTCCATATCCACATTTTGTCATTTGACAATTTCTACAAAAAAAAAAAAAAAAAAAAAAAAAAAAAATGGATGAAGAAATAAAGTTTAGTTAAACTTGCAAAGGTTCAAGCTCCTGCTCCTATTGGCCATATTTGAAGCTGAATAGTGAAGAATTCACTAATATTTTGGGCCTTCAATAAAAGTATAACAGAAATCAAAATTGTTAAAAATACAAATCCAACAAAAACTAACTGAATTTCGATAGCAGTCAAAAATCAATATATATCGAATTACGTTGATATACTTTATTCCGAATGAAATAATTAAGTCATAACAATATTCCACATGATTTAGGTTCACTATAACTATAATAAACAACAATTAGAATTCGTTACAGACGTGTCAAACAAGATGTCAAGCAAATTTATTTTGTGATGTCCATATATTACGTATACGCGTGGTCATTTCGATTCGTTGCAGTTACGCTTCCAGAAAGGTATAAAATGGAAGGCCGAGGCCCGATTGTTATCATCGTTTTTAAACGGAAACTACAATCAACATGAAATTGGTAAGAATGCGAATTTCCTTGCTCTTGGGCAGATAACAATCCTACGTTTCTTTTACCCACAGATACTTCTCGCTGCTGTGCTCGCTGTTCTGGCATCAGGCAGCTTTGTTGCTGCTCAGCCCAGAGATGGAGTTACTGATGAAATCGTAGACTGAAGACCAATTGACTAAAGCTTACTTTTGAAATATAAAGTCTATTCAAATATATACAATTCGAATTTCAAAAAAAAGTTTTCGTATTAAATCAATGTAGTTGACCTTGGTTTTTAGCCTATCCAGTGCTATCCCATAAAAGATTATTCTTTTATCAGAGCTGACCGACTTCGACAAGACCTGCACAACATAGTATGCTATCCGTGGGGGCGTCAATTAATGAGAATTGAAAACTACTGCATCCACGTACAGGTCGATCACAACAGCAGTAAAGCTGTAAACATAATAGGAAAGCCCTATTCGAGACTGCTAGTCCAAGAATACCCCAGAGCTGATTTCTACAATTCTAAACTGCTTTTAAAACGTACACAAGAGACAACGCAGGACCACTCTTGGTGGACGAGTGACGCGACACACACACACTTACGCATAGGCAGGAATGGGCTAAAATGTGGGATAAGCATGGGAAATTAATTGTTTAATAACTTTTTTGTAGGTGGACTATCTTATATACATATATTTATATATATAATAATAAGTTTTACCTTATAGTTCTATTATTATGATAACTGAACTGCTTATGCTATGGGGATATTATATAGGCCTAGCTTCTAGCTTTTGTTGATCTTCTGGCTCTTATGTAAAAGAGAGGGATCTCGATCTTTAAGAGACGGATTTAAGAGAGTTCGTTTATCACTTTGGTCACTTTGAATTGTGCTGATCTTTTGATTATCGGACTCCGAGTTTGGGAGCGAGTGATTTGTTTATAGAGGATGATGGGGAGATGAAGGGAGCGTGAGTTTTAAGGTCCGTTCAAGTGCTGCAGTCTGTATTGCGAATTGTATTTATTTTTAATAAGCTAAAATTTTTGAAACGACGAGAAATATAAAAACCCCTTAAATTCGTATTCAGATTTTGTAAGCCCCGTCAAATGGAAAAATCGAAATCGGTAAATCGAGAACCTCTGTAATTCGTAAAAAATTCAGTTCCCTTGCCATTTCGAATTATCGAATTATATATGTAAATATATATATTGTATTTGGAATCCGAATACCCTCGCCTGTTCCCCCGGCCTAATTATAAATTAATTATAAGCGTATTTCATATGTATTTCGTTTCGCTCGTGTCAGACAAGATGTCAAGCAAATTTATTTTATGAAGTCAATACACATATAACGTATGCGCGTCGCCATTTCGATTCGATGCAGTTACGCTTCCAGAAAGGTATAAAATGGAAGGCCGAGGCCCGATTGTTATCATCGTTTTTAAACGGAAACTACAATCAACATGAAATTGGTAAGAATGCGAATTTCCTTGCTCTAGGGCAAATAACAATCTTATTCTGGTGTCTTTTACCCACAGATACTTCTCGCTGCTGTGCTCGCTGTTCTGGCATCAGGCAGCTTTGTTGCTGCTCAGCCCAGGGGAGACGGTGATGAATTATCAAACCTAGTTATTACCTAAGATATTTTAAGCGACTAAAACTGGCTTTTTATAATTAAAGTGCAGTTAATATGCAGTTCATAATGCAAAGTGAATTTTATAACTTGTTTTATTGTTTTGGGCTTTGGTCGAGGATTTTTAGCCAAAAGGCTGCTAACCGATTTTGACAAGTCTTGCACAAAATGATACGCAATCCGTGGGGCGTCAATGAATAAGAAATACAAACTATTGAATATACAAATATACAAATATACAAATATACAAATATACAAATATACAAATATACAAATATACAAATATACAAATATACAAATATACAAATATACAAATATACAAATATACAAATCCACTTTGGTCCCACTTTGATAAATTCACTATCTGCGAAATCAGCTCTCCAAGTTAAGTTGAAATGTATATTTTCAAACTGCGAAATCAGTAACTAAAGCACAGAACAAGAATCTATCGTTGCATTGCAAAATAATGGATCTATTTATGATCAGTTGCAAAGTTGGTGGTTGAAATAAGCTGTGAAATTGTTTTGGTCTCATTTTTTAGTATTTAAGCATTATTAAATACTAAACAAACTTTTTTTGAGGTGCGGTTGAAATAAGCTGTGTGCCACTGTGAGTCCATTAAAACACAGATCAAATGACTGTTTCAATATGAGAGAGAAACAAGGAAGAAAGCTCTATATGTGGGTGCCAGACAAGGGTATTCCCTGATCCCCACCTAATCTGGGTTTTAAGTATAGCCATTTACGTGCTTATATAAATCCCCAAATCCTTCGAGGAACTGATAGTTCAATAACTGAATTCTGCTTACACAGATGCAGGCACACACAGCTACTTACACACGAACCTGCGGGCAAGATGCTGCAATCAGTGCCAATTGCCAATTTAACTTGTTTCAGGCTAGATCTAGCTTATTTGTAAGTGGTCTAGCTTATATTAAAGCAATCCATTAAAAGCAAATAAATACGGTATATCCATCATATCATTGTTTACATTCAGCTTTCATCCATGGGTATTTCAAGATGTTAGATCCGATTCCACAACAGGGGTGTGCCCTGGTGGGAGGACGCTCCAAACATGTGAAAATTACAGGGTATTTTTTGGTTTAGATACATATTTACCAATGGGGGTGTGGCAAATCAGATAATGGGATGCGAATGAGTAGTCTGCAGTCGGTAGCGCCCGATTGCTGCGCTCTTACTTGTTTGCTTTGATAGCTTGAGAGCTAAAATATATACATATTCTGTATATATGAATTTCATATTTTGATCTTTAAGGAATTTTCTAGTTCAACAAATTGGCCAATTCCTCATATTAGCCAGGGTTTTCGGTTCTGCTGTTTACTCTCCGGTCGGTCCTACTGTGCGCTGTGAACGACACCAAAATTTGAGCCCCAATCTGGCCCTGGCTTGAGGCAAAAAGAAGGCACTTTCTGGCCAGTGGAGCAAGGCAAGTGGACCTAGTCAAGTGGTTAAGCTCGCATGTCTCTTAAGTAGCCGCTTCATAGAAATTTGTGCTCGTGTCACGACAGTCGACACGAGTCGCTGTTCTAAACGGAGTCCAAGGACCCAAAACGTTGTCGCAATACCCGAAGGCGGTGAGTTTAATAATTTATTCATAAGACTGAATTTATGTCGCCTGGAGGCTGTGCAAATTTGCTTAGTTGCTCACCGCCTGGGCCTTAACAGGTGCGCAGCCCTAACCCTTTGCTCCTTGCTCGCTCTCCTCCTGCTGAGCAAAGCATCTTTTTTTTAATGTTGCCCCCGAGCCTGGGGCTGCTGCTGCTGTTGTTGTTGTTGCTTTTGTTGCTGTTGTTTTGTGTGCGGTGCGGTGAGCGAATTGAAATGCGCCCTTTGAAACGATTACCATAAATAATTTAGAATGTTTACGAATTTTTGTACAAATTCATTTTGTTGTTATTTAATTTGGCATCAAATTGACCAGACGGCAAATATCTCAAGCTGCTTGTTCACAGCTTTCACAGATCAAATATTGCAGTTGTTGTGCACTAATATTTAAGCACTGTTTGCATTTTCGATGGTCGACGATTCGCTATCAATATATGCATCTGAGCAGGAGGCGGGGTTATTATTATTTTTTTTTTTTTAAATTACCTTTATGCAAAAATTAAATTGTATTACAGCAACTCTATCAAAAATAATTGCATTGCACATGTGACAAAAGTTAAGTGCCTAAATCTTTTGAGATGATTTTTGTCTTTGAGTAAAATAATAATTCTTTTGTGAATTATTTGCTCAATTCCCTTCTCATAGTTTCTTGCATTCTCACTATTTTAGCGAATTCTTTGTCTACAAACATTTGTGATAGATGAGCTGAGGGAAACATTGGAAATTTCTGGCAGTGTACGTGCGTGTGTGTGGCTGTGTTTGTTAGTCCGTGCTCATTAAATTGCAGCGCTGCTGCTGCGGCAGCTTGTGGTCATCATGTTGGGGTTTCATTTTACTAATTCACATGATGTCACACACACACACACACATACGCAGAATTTGCAGAGCCAAATGTTAATTTTAATTTATGTGGCCGCTGCGCACATTTGTCGCATTAGTTTGGGGCACTTTAATGAGTGATTTATTGGTTAGGCCGCAGCGAAAATCAATTGAAAAAAATAGAGAGAGAGAGAGAGAGAGAGAGAGAGAGAGAGAGAGAGAAAAGAAATGAAATTAAATAAAATATCACATTGAATTATTTATTTATTTATCTTGACTAGCTGTTTGTCGTTTGAATTTCTAAAAATCGCATTGCTGCCAAATTGTGACAAACGGTGTGAAAAATAAAACCTACTTCCATGCGGCTTAATCGGGCTGCGGCTGCGGCTACGGCTACGGCTACGGCCGTGGTCAATACGGTGGCAGGCAGCGCTATTGGCTGGCGGCCGTTAAAGTAATTAGAGCATTTTAAAGTGCGGTCGAGCTTAATGCGTATTTGTGGCTGCAGTTGTTGCGCTGATTGATTTGAGCTAGTCCCAAGCACGAGTAGCGGCCCTTGGCAGTTTGCAACTTTCAACTTTCAGCAGGGCTAAGCGCTGGCAGTTAACACTTATTGCAGTGCTGTGACTGAACAGCACACACCCACACACATGTCATTGCAAAGGTTTTGCCCCTGGGACTACAGCATCGCATTTCAAACACTTTATAACGAAAGTCCACTTCAGAAATTCGTTGGCGCATTTCAATTTCGGATTTTGATTTCGCGTTTGATTGCCAAAGCGATTTTAGTGTTTTCACTATGAATCACACACACACACACACACACACACACACACATACATACACACACAGCTTACATACTAAACTGCACTTTTATAGCCTGTACCAATAAAATGATTACAATGGATATCGTTAAGCTGTCGAATGAGGCATATTTGATCCCAAGTATGTCAGAGATTAACGTGACAGAATAACAACTGCAACAGCATTATTTTCATGCAATATTAATTTAAATAATTTTAAGTGATTAATTTTAAATATTAATAAATATGCTGATGTCATTCATATTTTTAAATTAATTATTATTAGTTTTCTGATATATAAAATAATTACAATTTGAATGAATTATTAAATTATGATAGCTTTATTGAAAACATTATTGATATATTATTAAATTCGACAATAATCTGTCAATTGGGCAAAGAATATTTAAAACACAACACATGACCGATTTGAAAAGGCAAAAAACTCTAAATTGCGACTAAACATTATGGGAATATTAAATGAAGTGTTGTATATTTCTATATTTGTATGTTGGGAATACCCCTATTCCCCCAAATTATTTATCCGGCTTTTCTTTATATATATATTCTTTTTTATGTTTTTAAATTGATGTTTCATTTGCAATCTGTATTAGTTATATATACACATACATATATATTTAAAAAAAAATCTTTATAACTTTAAAAAGCACTTAAGCATGTTTTTAAATCATTTATAATTTGCTTCTCAGATTGTGTAATCCATTTTTGTTGCTTTAGCTTAGCTTGATATATCTGACTTTGTTTCTCTCTCATACAGGGTATCAATATGTTCAGTCGACGCACGCTTGCTAGCTTGTTTAGTGCTCGCAATTCAAATGGCGCTGGAGGCGAGAAGGCGTGGCTGGGTTGGGCTGGGTGGGGTCGACTATGGACTGTTGTCCGCTGACCGTTGACTGCTTGACCTCGCTGGGTCCGTGGCCTCTCAGCCGGCGCACACGTAACTATTAATTTGATTAAAAGTGCGCATTTTTATTTGCCACCCGCACACGAGCATAGTTAACGGTTCTGGCCGAGCGAGTTGCTGTGTGTGTGTGCTATTTTCGCCTTTTCGGTTTGCTTACAAATCACATTAAAATGTCGTTAAAGGTGCTGCAAATCAAATGTACGAAATTTTTTTCCATGGCACAATTTATTGCGCTTTGTTCCTGAGTGGGGGCAGCAACAACAACAACAACAACAACAACAATAAGAACACTATGAACAGCATGTTAAAGCGTGATTGCGGTTTGGTGGCGCCACCTTGCAACTTGCAGCTTGCAGCTTGCACCTCTGCGCGTCGTATTGCTTCTGCTGCTGCTGCTGCTGCTGCTGCTTAGCCGCTTGTTCAGCGGTTGACTTGTGGTTTTGTTTTGTGGCAGCTGTAGCTGCCGCAACCACCACGAGTGCCGCGACTGCTGCCACTTGGCAGCCACGGCTGCTGCCTGCTGAATGCTCATTTGCATGCAATTCATTTTCTTAAGTGCAATTTCCATTGTTTTGCCCGAGTTGATTTCCTTGCACTGCATTTTGGCCTGTCGACGCGGCTGCCCCATCGCTCACACCGTTTCCACCGTCCCCACCATGCCTTGCGCCTGTGCCGCTTGTAAAACCTTTTGTCGCAAATTACATTGTTACTGTGGGCGTGTCGGAGCCTGCTTTCTGCTGCCACGCACAACGCACAGCTCCCGCTTCACGCCCACTCCTCTCCCACTTCTGCTTCACTGCTTTTACTCCCTCTTCTTTGGGGCTGCCACATGAAATATGCATTGCAATTCACTACTAATCTTCGCATAAGTTCCCCTCTCAGCATTAATAGTTAGTGCGCTGAAAAATATAAGAGAATCGTCGAAAGTAAGTGAGAACAATGTCGTCAACTGCAACGGACTTCAAAATACTCTCTCTGTAGTGAAGAAGCTGCACAAAGTAATGAGCCGAGCTATTGATATTGATATTGATAAGGAATGTAAAGCGAATTTTAGGAAACGCATTGTGCTTATTGAGCTATAAATGTATAACGAGCTGCTTCTGCTCGAACTAGGAGGATAGAGAGAAGACGCAATGAGTAACCCCAATCTCTTTACGATCTTAAATCTCTTATTGGTCGAACTTTCGAACTTTTTGTATTCCTCTGCAAAGGCAGCAAAAACATATTTGTTATATACGAATAGAATTCTGTTTATTGAACTAGATTTAATTAAATATTGATTTAACTTAAAATAAACTTCAATAATAATAAATAAATAAAATCTACAATAATAATATATAAATGTTGCATAATATAGTTTCTTTTTATTAGAATAATTTGAATATACATATATCATGCCAATATAAATAATAGAGTTTAAACTTGATACAGAACAGAATTAATAGAAATGTAAAAAAGACTTAAAAATAATTAGACTGTTAAATTAGAAATAAAATAAACTTTAAAATCTGAATAAATTTAAAATAAAACATTTGAAATAGATGTAATTGGATGTAGTCTCTGTTAACTTGAAAATATTTAATTTGTATTTATAGAAGTTTATTTGACTGTGTAGTTTTCAGGAGATTTTCGCAAAAATGTAATTTTTATTTTTTAAATAGTTTATATTTAATATTAACATTTATTTAAATATTTAATATTCAAGTTTTTATATTTGCGCATTCTAGAATAGAAAAATCACATTATTTATATTAATTGTCAAATAAATGAATATTTTTAAAAATATATATTTATATTTAAATATATTTGTTTATTTATTTATTTATTTATTTGATTTATTTTTATCTATGTATTTATTTATCTATTTATTTATTTTTATTAAACATTTTATCTTAAGTTTAGCTTATGATTGACGAGCCTTGATTTCAGTCCAATGGCACTCGCATATATTGGATATACCCTAATCAGCTATTGAAACAGAGTATACAAAGTTACAAAGAGTCCTTCACTATCTATGGGGAGACAGTCTTTGCGCTGTTATGCTGGGAAATTCATTTAAGTTGGACTTTGGCGACTTTGAAGCACGCGCCGGAAAATTATTTGTACTCGACTTCCATTTTTGTTTAATTAATTTTACAAAACGCCAGCGAGTGACTGGAGCCAGATAGAAGGGGCAAGTGCAAGAGGAGACCGGATGGGTGGACGGGGAGTGGGGGCGCTCTCGATCTGCTGTTGTCAAAGTTTATGACACTTCTGTTTGGGATTCCATGTTGACAACATTGACAAAAATGTCAATGCTACTCTGCGAGTGCGGGGTCAGGGGCTGGGCAAGGCTACAGGCGCCGCATAATTAGCCCCGTTGTGGGGCAGGGCAGCTAGGGGCTGGGGCTTAAATTTGCATGAATTAATTAGCCGAAAGTTGCGGCAGTTGCGCTCGACTAGTGCGATTGCCCAGCATTTGCGCATACTTTGTGTAATTGAAATTGTTGCTCAAGACGAAAATTCAATCAATCTCAAGGCAAACCCAAAATTCTGCTGCGCTTGGCTCAGATATACGTTTTTCTACACTCTCTTTTTTTTTTTTGCTTTGTTTTGTTTTGTTTGCTGCTGCGCTGCATTTTAATTAAAAGTACAAACTGCCGCATGCATATTTATGAATGTAATGCAACGGGGGCTACGCCAAAGCCAACAACAACAACAACAACAACAGCAGCAGCAGCAGCAGCAGCAGCAGCAGTAGCAGCAATCGCGACACCCGATACTAGCACCGAGAGCAATGCATGTGGCACCTGTGCCTGCACCACTTGCACCACTTGCACCACCTGCATCACCTGCTAGCCGCATGCCTAGTCGAAATTAAATATGCGCATATTTTATGCATTTTGCGACGTTGCTCATTTTTCTATTTTTTGCACTCTTATTTTCATCTCTCCGTGCTTTTTCTCTCACTTCGGCGACGCCTTCGTCCTATGCCAAAAACGCAAAATCGCTTTGCTGCCCCAGAGTATGAAGCAGAGCGTGAAGCATGCAAAGCGCGCCACACCGATTGCTGCCTGCTCCACACTAGAGTTGGCCACGATCCGTGCATTCCTTCGTGCCACGGAAGTTTCGATTTCACGTGCAGCCCGGACGGGTGACAAAGCAGCAACAGGGCTGATTTATTCACAGTAAAGAGCTGGTGTGGCACATGAGGAGAACTGTTTATATTGATTCATTTCGCTTAAAAAAAAAAAGTAGACACTAAAACAAAATTAGTAATTAAAATGAATCAGGTGAAAACAGAAGCAGAGGATTTTTTGTTTATGCTGAACTTTAATGGGTATATGAATGAGAACAATTATAAATGTATGTATATATGCTAGAGCGTCGAAGATTATGTTTAGAAATAATGCTAAAATAAAAAGTCGGGCATACAAAATATTACATATTGTTGTGTTTACTGTTATCAATGAAACATTAAACTACTTCAAAAACATTCCACATCTATTATCAGTGCTCCCCTCCCAACTTGATCTGCAGATTCCGCAAATATCAAAAGAATCGAATTATTGCATTGTAATTTAGATAACTTAAAATCAGCAATGACTAATTAAGTTGAAAGAGCATCTATATTAGAGCATTCTCATAATTCTCTCGTCGTACATTGAAATAAAATAACTTCGATATTGAGACTTGAAGCAGTTCTTTATTTGTTATCAGATCAGAGGGATTCTATTCCAGATAGTTGTTTGATCAAACTCATTGCAAAATAAAGAAAATTCAAATTTTATTTACATTTAAGCCTAAGACAATACCTTCATAGACGTATGACATTAATTGTGAGGCGTTTAAAGTCTATTTTCAGTGAATGATTTGAATATTGGGATGGAATATATTTTGGGTTTGATTACAATTAATTTTTAATAGTAATCAGACTAGCGCTTCAAGTTCCATAAGAAACACATTAAAAATTAATGGAAAATAAAACAAGTTCCGAAATATATAAACTCCTTGTTTATTATAATAATTGCTTTATTTATATTTTTAAATACCATCAGATATTTCATATAACTTGCAATTTCTTTATTTAACTTGTCATTTTTTACAAATAACAAATAAAAAAAAATATATAAAATGCTTCCAATAGAAGCTTGAGTAGGCGATTTCAGAGAAGATTCAACAAATATATAATTAAATACAATCTGAATCGAAGGCCTCAGTGCTCAGTGATTTTATATCAGTTTTATTTTAAATTATCTATGTTAATGCCAAGTTCCATCGCCATGTTATGCTATTAACAGCATTATTAATGCATAATAAAATAATAATAATAACAAAACCATTATATCCTGATTTCCCATTTTCAATGGGTTCAGGGTGTAAACGGAAATTTACAATACCAAATTTTCTAATTTATAGTCGATGCCTCTATTTCAACAATCTCTAATATCTATTAAATAAATAAATAATTATTATATATAAATTAGATATAAGTATATGGAGCAGTTATCAAATTAGAGCAGAGCTTTTTTAATAATATTTGTTTTTTTTTTTTTTTTAATATATTTTCAACC
Source organism: Drosophila mulleri (assembly GCA_035047565.1). Classification (NCBI taxonomy): domain Eukaryota; kingdom Metazoa; phylum Arthropoda; class Insecta; order Diptera; family Drosophilidae; genus Drosophila; species Drosophila mulleri. The sequence continues at coordinate 3,427,039 of JAWNPK010000069.1, read as the reverse complement.
TGTCCCTCTTCTGAACATTATGGATGCTGACAGAGCTGCAGTAACTTTTCCATAAGCTGCTTAAGGTGAATGTGCAATGGCAAGCTTTAATGCACATTAAGGGTATTCCTAGGAACTATTTTTTTTTTTTTTTTAATAGCAACGGCACAACTGTCTGCACGCAGCCATCTCTATCACGGCCAGCCAGAATCATGCCCACCTCCCATGCACACATCCATTCCACTTGCAGTAAGTTAGTGCGAGTGACTCTATAAGTGTGCGTGTGTGTGTGTAAGTTTGTTTGTTTGTTTGGTTGTTTGTGCGCTCGAGATGAAAAAGTTAAATTTGTTTCGTGTCAAAGCGTCGCCGTTGGCGCCCGACTAGGGCTAAGCGCGTTCGACGTTTTTGGTTAGAATTGAAAAAGCGTATAGCTAACATAGATGCCATCACGCAACTGCACCTGCCAACGGCCATCGAGGCAGCCAGCAGCCAGCCGTCCCGGCCCGACCCGCTCCACTTGCCACCACTCTGTGACAGCGCTCGGCACAAGCGCATATTGCGCATACGTCACGTTGACCAGCAGTGGGACAGTTTGGTGTTTTACTTTAAATTGCATAAATATGAGCATGTGTGTGCGTGTGTGTATGTGTGTGTGTATTCACTTGTGCACTTGTATATTTTAGCCACAAAAGTGTGGCCTTTGCCGGCGTCATCGCCCTGACAGTTGCCCGTCGCATCGGATGACACCTGCAATGCTCGCATTTTATTACATTTTATGTGTGCAGCTTGTGTGAGCGTGTGTGTGAGCTGGTGTGCTGTTGCCGTTGTTGTTGTTGTTGCTGAACCCTGTCAGTTGTAAATGCATTGGAGCGCATAAACAAATGATATTCAATTTATTGTATTTATATCATTGCGCTGTGGCATTGTTTTCCCATTTCGTTTGGGTCCAAATATTTTCATACCCTTTTTCATGGAATGCAAGTCCTTTGATATGCTGGCCCCATTGTTGTTCTGGTCATCGTTATTGTTGTTGTTGCTCTTAGCAAACCATCTCGGTGCGCTCAAATTGCTGGGCGTGCGATAAGCAAATTCGTCATGAATTTCGGCATCGGCCCGTCACTCAAAACTCATTTAAAGGATTAATTTAACGTAGCGCTGAGCAGCGGAAATCTTCAGTTAAATCAGCCTGGTCCCCAGGAGTCGCTGCTAAGGCGATTTAACGGGCCAGCGCACGGGCTGACGCCAAAGTGTTAACAAGACAATGGAGCCAAAGTGTCGCCTCGCCACGCCTCGCCCTCTCCATTTTTTGGCTGAGCATAATTAGCAGCTGGCTGGTCGCATTGCGAATCGGACTCCGTTTGCCACTGCTGCGCTGCGGTCTATGAGGTGCAAGCTCGAATTTACAGGCCAAAATATTCGGTGGAGCCAAAATCAGATGCTTCTGCCTCTCGCCTCTCGCCTCCCTCCTGCCGCCTCCTGGCTGCTGCAACACGATGAACAAAAGCTGTCAAAGTTTTGCCGCTTTGTTCAAAGTTTTGTGCCACAAGTTTTGCCAGCACAGACAACGTCTAACGATTCCTGCGGTCGGACCCGCCCCCTGCTACTGCTGCCACCATTGCCACCCGTGCCCAACTGCTGCTGGCACACAAGATGTTGCGCATATGATATCCAGCATGACATTCAATCTGTGCTGGAAATTGACTTTATTGACCAAGCCACGACATCGACTGGGCGGCTCCAACTGCGCTGCAAAAACTTGTAGCAATTTATTGCTGCAGCGGTACATTGAACTCAGTCCCACTCGCTTGGGCGCGATTGAATTTAGTGAATCATTTCCTCATGATTTGCATCGATTGCGCGAGGCTCCAAATTAAGCCAAATGCCTATATAAGTGGCTGTCCGACTGTCCGACTGTCCGCTTGTTTCATAAATCTCTCGCTGCTGCCTTTTATCGACTGCGCGCGAAAGTAGGCAACGAATTTTTGCAAACATCTCCAGACAAATCGCTATATAGGCAAAGCGGATATTTTGATTTAATCGCTGAATAGTGAAAAGCTAATACTCTTGCATTTGCAATTGGGGCTAGGGTAAATTGCTGTAAGCCAAGCTTGAAGCAGAGGAGTTGTTGATGGCAGACTGAGTCTACGGCAAATATATATTCTATATCAGAATGTGAAATAAAATGGAAGAGATCTAGTCATTCACAGTCTAAACATCTTTATGTTAGTATAAGACATAAGATTAATAATAAAAAAAAAAAACATAAATAAAATGAAAATCAAGCACTGAGAGCCTCAAACAAAAATAAAATAAATAAATAAAGAAATAAGTTAAAAATAAATAAATGAATAAGTTGCAATCAAAGGCATCAGAAAACTTGTAAAATAATATTACAAATATTTAGAAAAAATTATAAAAAGAAGAATTTTTATTTGAGTTTTATTTAAAAATTAAATATAAAATATAAATAGATTAAATGAGCAACCATAAATTCACATTTATTACAATTATTTAATCAAAATAAATAATGAAGAAAAAACATAAATTAAAAATAAAAAAAATTAAAATTAAAATAAATGAATAAAATATAACTTTCTTTAAGCAGTTCTATCATATATGTAGTTAGTTTAATTAACAAATAAATTGAATACAATAGTTAATGTTTGAAATACATTTAATAATGTGTAACTTAAAAAGAAGAAAAATAATAAATATTCAATAATAAATAAATAAAATGTTACATTTATTAGGCAGTTTTTTGAATTCCTAATTAGTTATTTCGGAGTTTCAATAATTAAATAATTAAATCAAATAAAGCGAATCTGATTCGCACTTCATTCATTCCAGCAAGCAAATTATATTGCTTCTCTTGTTTCTCCCCGCGTTGACTGAGCTGAAGCGTTCTCTCTTTTTGTAGGGTATTGGAATAACCGAAAATGGATGCACATATCAACGTGAATGCAAATAAACTGACACAGGGTACTGGATACGAGGATACGGGCGTTGTGGGCTCAAAATAGACCTTTGGAATGGGGGCGTGGCTGCTGGCAACTGGCGTTGAAGTCTAGAGCAGGCCCTGTGCCGGCGGAAGTGGCCGCAGTGTGTACGGGCACTTAGTAAGCATATCCGTTTTGGCTTTATTTCCGCTCGACACACACAACAAACACACACACGCACACATACACACAGTGGCCGAGGGAACACACCTCAACCGAGTTAGATTTGCTACTACATACATACATATATGCATAGAAGTGCAACGGCAATTGCAATTTGATGCACAAACAAATCCAGTTGGCTGGCCAATCCGACTCGCACACACACACACACGCAAACACACTCTCACACGATCGAGTTATGTGTGTGCCCTTTGTTAACGCTTGGTCGCTTGCACTCACAAATTGAGTTGCTCACAAAATGGCGGCCGCGAGTCATTGTAAATGCGTTTCATTGCATACTTTTGGGCTAACTTAATTGCCTGCTGCTGCGCTGAGGCTGTCACGTTTGACGTGGCCCAAAAGCTCATTTCCGTTGCCACAATTAAAATGTTAATCATGGCACTCGGACGTCAGCGCGCAAGACGTCACGTGCCTCGGGGCGTATGCGTCATATACATATATATTGTGTATAGAGCGGCGGAAGTCTCCGTCAAATTTGCTGCAAAGGCGAATCAAATTTGACATATTTTAAATGGAAATGCTGAAGATGTGATGCCGCTTGCTATTCCTTCGACGAACTTGCCGCACTTGACGACTGCAATTTTAATTTGGCCCCCGAAATGAGCCAAAGACGGCGCACATCGGCTGGGCAAACAAAGCGCCGCAGAATTGTTTCGCGCATTTATTTTGCGTCGCCTAATGTACAGCTAAGTGCAGCTGCTGCCACAAAAGGCAAACGGCAGACGCTGTGGCTGCTGCCAGCACGTTGCGGCAACCAGGGCGTATGCGCAATCTTCATAAGTTGCTGCAGTTGCTGCTGTTGCTGCTGTTGTTGTTGTTGTTGTCGTTGTTACTGCTGCCTGCATTTCGCCTAAAAATGTCAAGTCACAAGTGTTGAATTCACACTTGACAAAGCAGCTGTAACAGCAGCAGCAACAGCAGCAACTGAGCTCAGTGAGTGTTGGGCGTGCCACACACATACACACACACACACACACCCACACATACACAGACACATAAACTCATGGCAACTGACAGTTTTCATTAAAATGTTATCAAAAACGCAAGTTCCGTTTGCAGGCAGCAGCAGCAGCGGCTCCTACTTAAGCGAAACACTAATAATGGCACAGTGGCTGCTAGCAGTCGGCGCAGAGCGCAGCAACTGTTGCAGCTGCTACTAATCTTGAGTTACTGTTGCCACGCCCACCATCCACTATCCACCGCCCACTCCACACCAGCCCCGCAGCCGCAATGCGTGTTTATTAATTACGCTTCCACTTTGCTGCAAATGCAATGCGTCACGGTCATTTGTCGTGTTTGTGCAGCATGTGGCATGCACTTCCAATTTTTACACATTCCGTTATTTATTACAAGCTTACATCTATATATTTCAAATTGCTGCAGTTGCGGCACTAATTTGTATACTCTATATTTGAATATGAAATCGCATACAAATATCATGTCATATAAAATCATGTTATAAGTATGTTGCTTTATCTCAATTTGCTAGATATATCGATAATATCGATTGATAATCATGTGCTCGATATATTGCAGTGCATTAGATAAGTCTTTTAAGCTTACTGTTCGCATTCCTGGCAGATTAATCAAATTAATTGTGAAAACAAATATTCATGCATCGATTCAAGCTTCACTGAATCATTGAAAAATCGTTAGATTAAAGGCATCGAAATTCCCTATAGCAAAAAGTTTAAATTAAATACATAAATATATATTGATTGATACAAAATAATAATAATAATCGCGACGAAAATTCGATGTCTTGGTACCCATACAAACTTTGATGAAAGAGCCTCCATTTAGTATGCTTCCGTTTTTAACGACAATTCGTTTATAACAACGATACTTTTCACATGATTCAGTCATTCATAGTCTATTACGAAGTGCCGAAAAAATTAAAGCAAAATAATGAAAAAACATTTAAGCAGCAAAAAACTTTACTAGGAATGTATACATTTATCACTGATGAATACGCTTAGGTGCGTGGAAACAGCAGAAGTGCTGCTGGGAGAGAGAGAGAGAGAGAGAGAGAGGGAAAGAGGGAAAGATAGTATTATTATTATTATTAAATAATATTAGAGTTTTCAGGACATAAAGTATTTTAGTTAATGATTGTTAGATAGCTGTCTGAATGCTCGATGCTCGTATTAGCGATGCGCAGAATGAGTTGTGTGATATAGAAGCTGTTTGAGTCAAAGACTGCACTCGTATATGACTCGGAGATGGAATATTCAGCCTAGCAAAAATAGGATTTAAGGCGTGGAAGTGAGAGTACGAGATAAAAAGTTGAGTGAATGAATGGCTAAGTTCGCATACTGACACAATATTGCTCATACATATGTGCATGTGTACATGTAGCTCGGAACTGTAAGTGTGTGTGTATGCTCGTCGCAAAACCATTTTCGCAAAGCCTATCAAGTGTTTGTTGGAAGGGGAAGAGAGTGATCGTCCCGAGAAAATTTCAATTTTACTGTCTGGGAGGGAGAGAGAGAGAGGATAGCAACGAAAAAATAGCGCCTAGCATATGAGAATGAGGTGCCGTTTGCCTTATTATCAATGCTCGAGCCTCAAGCGACCGAGCCGAGCAAATCCGAAGTAGTTTATGTAAGAGGTTCTATTCGTCACACTCACTTATTCGATTTCATATCGAATTGACTCTATTTGATGTAGAGATAGTAATGTTTATATGAATTATGTGATACAAGATAAACATGTATAATATGATGTCGCCTGTGGACCAAAAGTCCTCCATAATAAATGAGATATGCTCCGTAATTTATTTGTGAATAACAGCCTTCGAGTCGTGTCCCGTTATGTATGCATCAACCGAAATATTTTACGTTTCAGCAAAGCTGCAAATATCGATGCAAAGATTATTTATTTATTCAATGGACATTAGAGCGAATATAAAATGAAAACTAATTTGCGACTAAGCAAATTATGGCTACTCGGTCCTTCGGCATGTGGCGCACAGCTATAATGCAGATTTACAGATGCACAGGCTGGCAGAGTCTTAGCCAATACATCAATTATATAAAAATCAAGAGTATCCATGCACCAATTAGGTTTTTTACTACTTGAAATATTATTCAAGTGCAATGGAGTGATTTTTACAAAAATTTCTTGGCATTAATCAATCCGAATTAGCTGCAGGCTTCAAATTGCAACTCAGCTGCTCTTCAGTTCTCTCGCCATTCATCAAGGGAAACTTTGCAACTGTTTCTAAATACACACACAGAGAGACTTGCACACACACACACACATACACATTTACTGCTTAGATAATAATTTATTTAGCGTAAAATTAAAATGAATGCATATTTTGGTAGCGTTGCAAAAAGTTTTTGATTAAAGTGAAAACGAAAACTGCCAAGTTTTCTCGCATGCGTGTAAGTGTTTGTGTGTGGGTGTAAGTATGCTCATGTTATGGCAGGTGCTGTATGCAATAGTTTTGGCTGCCTCTGCTGCTGCTGCTGTTGCTGCTGCTGTTGCTGCTGCTGTCAATTGATGTTGCTGTTGTAGCTGTTGCCAACAAAACATGAAGTTTATTGTGCTGAAATTTCGGGTTGCTTCTGCTAAAATCTGTTGAATTTGTATATATATATGTGTGTGTGTGCGTGTGGCATGTTTTGTGTTCTGCCATTTTGCGCATTGTAAGGCAAAAAGTTTCATTGACTTTGTGTTATGGCCCAATGCTACTGACGCTGTTGCTCATTAGTTGAAGTTGAGCTAGCAGCAGCAGCAGCAGCAGGAGGAGAGTGCAAATCAAAGCTGGCTCAGTTGCAATAGCTGATTCCCAGTGACTGAGGCAATTATACTGCATAAGTTGTGGCAGTGCTGGTTACAAGCGAATGAGGGGGGGGAGGCATGCAACAACTTTTCTAATTGGCATTTTCGGGCAACGCAATTGCAGCTCAACACGCTGCGATAAAAGCTAATCGAATTATGCTTTTGGCAATTGCCAAATAGCCATCGAAATGTAAAAACTGCAGCGAAAAACCATTGTTGTGGGCGTGGCGCACGTTGCAATTCGCCAAGTCATATCAATGGCCCGAGCTAGCTGCAAAAATGTTGGCTTCCGGCAAAAAAAAAAAAAAAGAAAGAAAAGTGGAAGGCAGCAAAAGGAGCGCAGCCAAAATGGGATTTGTGTATGGCAGAAATTTTACAAGCCATTAACAAAAATGTTGCGCCTTGCCATATGCCACATAAAATTTCGCTCGGAAACGGGCAACAGCAACGGCAACAGCAACGGCAACAGCAACGGCAACAGCAACGGCAACGGCAGCAAAAACAATAATAATGGCCGAGTCCGAAGTCAGCGAATCAGAGAATGTCTGAGCCAAAATGTGCATTGGGTGTGATCTTGGCGCCGCTTTGTCCTTCAGTTGGGGGCGCCTGCCGGAAGCAGGAAAAACAAACAAGCGAATTTTACAGATGGCGAAGGCGAGCTCGCATACACAAGAGCAACAACAACAACAACAACAACAGTGAGAAAACTGTAAAAAAAAGGGGTAAAAAGCAAAACAAAACTGCGTTACGGAAAGGCATGTAGGAAATGGCAACAATAGCAACAACAACAACAACTAGCAACAACAACCATGAGAACACCAACAACAATTGCAGGGGCGCTCGCGCCTGTCGTCTAAAATGATAAATTTAAACGCAGTGACATGACAAATCGCAGCTCATTTGTATTAATCAGGCGAACAGAAAGAAAACTTGCCACACCCCCCGCCCCGACGAAAGAGTTGGCGGCTGTAATGGAGCAGGGGCAACAAGCAGAGCTAAGCGGAGTAGCCGACCGACTAAGAGATACCCATCGAAAACTGAGAGAAGGGAGATTCAAATGTGCTTAATGAGTTCATACTGATAAAATTAAATGATATTAGTTCTTATCACGGATAGAAGTATAGATGGAATATATGAATCTGATTTGAATAATCAAAATTAGGTGCTGCACTCATTTTTATTCATTAAAAGTTAAAAATTTTGTTGTTAAATTATAATATATAATAATGTACAGATTCTGCACTTTATAATATAACACAACAAAATCAAAATGCATTATTAGTAATAGTAAATTAATTAAATTAATGCAATAAAATATGTTGTCAAATATTCTGCACTTCAAAATATTTTTGCTATATGTAATTAAATAAAAATTATAGTTAATTAAAATTGTATGCTTATACGAATTAAAGATTTATTTCCATGGTTCGCCGCTCAAAAGTATAATCTTATCAAAGGGACATAAATTCCTATTTATTTACTCCTCTTCTGGCCTTCCTCGGGTTGCCCTTCAAATGTTGAATGAATGCTGTTCAGCTGCGGATCTTTTAGAATAAAACAATATGTACTATATTATAATAGCGTTGTAATTAGCATTGTTTTAGGCAAATGAGTCAATTTATCAATTGGATTAAATGAAGTAACAACCAACACCGCTACCCTCTACATTCCCCGTGAGTCAATGCCTGGACTAGCTCAGTTGTCGCACTCAACATTACCCAATTCTCAAGAAAGGAGGATTTTCGAGAAATAGGCAGCACTCTACATACCGCACATACACTAAATATCAAGCATACATATACATATGTATAAGCAATAATGTGCATAGTCTTAGCTCAAATGTCGAGCATAGTAATACTCCACTTATATATAAAGTTACTCTCCAGGGGAGCTGAGCTGCCCCTCTGAGAACCTGCCACACCGAGGTCTGTGGTAATTCGGAAGCTGTAAGGTAACTGCATTAAAAAAATTGATAAATATGCAAAATAATACAATTGAATAGCGATTAAAAATCAATTATCGCCAATGTCTAATACACGTTCGATCTGTTCTTCAGCTAAGCTAGCTCTTTTCTTTTTCTTACCCGACTGCTTAATACTCTACACAAACTACACACAATCAAGTTTCTGCTACCTCCTGGCAGCTGCCGCCTGTTACGTAGCAGTTTGCTCAATCAAATTATGGCCCTTTTTACAGTTTCGCGTTTTGTTGAGGGTATGCATAATGGAGCCCAAAGAGCAGCCTCCTGCTGACTCCAGTCTGCAGCGCAGCTGTTTGTTGTTGATGTTGCAATTATTGTTTTATGGTTTGCTGTTAGCTGCAGCCGAGCCGCGCGTCGACTTAAGCGATACGGGTGGGCGTGGCACTTGTGTGCTGCTGTGCTGCTGTGCTGGCCGCATGTAGCTGTTGCTCTTGGCATTTGCATTGCAGCAGCAGAATAATTCGAGCAGAGTTAATTTTGCGAGAAATTAAAATTTCTCTTTATGCAGCAACTGCAAGTGAAACTGAAGCCCCACTCGAAAGCGGAGGGCGGAGGGCGGAGGGCGAGGCAGAGACTTGGGTTTCCTTCATTACAGCATAGAAATGTGCTGTATGGTATGTGACTTGGCTTTGAGTGATTTATTTTGGCTCACACACTTGGCAACTGACAGCGAAGCAACTGGCAGCAACTGGCAGCAGCTCCAAGAGCTTCAACAGAAAAGACTTGGCTGCTGCTGACCAACTCAAACAATGATGAAGAGCCACAGCACAAAAGCCAGGCAACTCTGAACGTGCACAGTGAGAGGACTTCAAAGCCAAAAAAAAAAAAAAAAACACAAATAGGAAAACAAAAAACACAAACAAAAATAATGAAATGAAATAATTCCGAAAACATGAACTGAAAACATAATCGAGTGAGTGTCAAGAAAAGCAACCACGTGCTCCAACAATGCCAACGCCTCTGGCCAGACGCCCCCTGCCACCGACCACGCCTCCAAGCCCAGCCTTACTGTGGCATAAATAAATACTTTTTGCGCCATAAATTAATAGTCAAAAGTGAGACCCATATAAATGCTGCTGACCTTGGGTACTTGTGGCCAGCCTTAAATGATTTATAAAGCAGATGTGAAATCTCAGCAATATTTCCCTCACTTTGATTTAAGACTGGAAAGTGAAATTCTAAAGGAAAACCAAAGAAGTTACACTCACATAAATATGCAAGCACAAATATTGACGACGATCTGGTCAATATTATTTTCATCATCAGTTTGACTTGACATTTTATACATATAGGATTTAAATATAATCCTGTATGCATTATTTATTCATCAACGAGCCGCTGCTGAATCCCATTGATCAGCTGATGCAGAATAATTAAATAATACATAATAATAATAATTAGACATCAATGTCCTCCAATATTTGAGAATATTAATTTGAATGCCTTTTCCTCTCTTAAATATTTTGTGGATATTAATGACTGATTGCGCCACTTTTACTAATAGGTTTTTTATTTTCATTTTATTTTCTATATGCTTTTATATGAAATATTTAAGTATGTATATATATTTCATTTATAAATAAATTTCGTTTATTCCTTATCATTCAATTGACTAATTTATTATTTAAATTATAATTAAGGTTATTAAAAATTCTTCTTCGTTCTCAATTATTTTTTTTTTTTATAGTTCAAAGAATAATAAAGTTAATATAGTAAGGTATCAATAATAAAATATTAAATTAATAAATTTAACTATATGTAACTTTAATTTTATATTATTCCCAACTTCTAAATAAGGAAAATTAAGAAATGTAACAAAAATGTTAAACTTGAATAATTAAAATAAATAAAATATTAATAATAATAAAATATGATATGTATAATACTAAAAATAAATAAAAAGAGATGTGCGTTTTTTCGTAATTTATATAAATACAAATTATTTAATGAAATAAATATCTTTTGACGTACAAAATAGCCGAAAATGCATATTAATATATGTATAATAATTTCGATATACATATATAATTTGTGGTTTGTTGAAATACAATAAAAATGGAAAAGGAAATTGTATGCATCTATCAGAATATTTTAACATTGTACTAAAATGTTGTTATATCTATTCATTCACTTCATTTTATTTTATTTATTTTTTATTTTTATTTTTTATACGTGCAACTGAGTAAATACACATACAAATTATGAATATTTGATTTCATTAGAAACGTACTTAATTATTGTTTAAATCCATAAATAAATATGTAAAAAATATAGATATTTCCATTTAATATTTTATCATTAGAACTAATATCATAAATAACATAATAATTTATTTTGACAACTTTTGAAACAAGGACCCATGGTGCCTACGGGCCCGACTCTGCTGGCATATTGACTACAGACGCTGACATATAAATGGAATTGTGAGCATTTTGAGCAGCGTCAATGTACTGAAGGAAACACACTCACGCACACACACACACATACACATATACAGACATTCACACCCACAGAGGACATGCGCTAGAAAAAGTAATATTTGTGATTAATTTGGTTTGCCATTTCGGTCTGTTGGACAACGCGAACGCATACGCCAAAAATATTACGCACCCACACACACACACACCCACACACACAAAAGCGCACACATACTTGGGCAATGGGAACATCATCTATTGGACAACGCGAACGTGAGCTGTCAACAACTTTTCTGCGTCTGTTGCTCCTGCTCCTATGCTTCTTGGCCATTGTTTACTTTCGCTCCAGTGAAGAAATTAAATCGATTTCATACAGCTTCGACTTGAGCTTCTTTTTTAAAGTTTTGATCTTCTATTTTGTGCGGACTTTGTGCTTGAATCGCTTAAAGCTGCTGCTCAAGCGAGCGCAGTGAGCAACAGTGAAGCCGCCAGGACCCAAGGATTCCTTTGGCAGCAGTTGAAATCCGGCTTGGCCAAGTTATGATAAATTTGCAAACAGCGCCAACTTAATGAATAGTTTTTAGTTATTTCACCAGTTGGCTGGCAGTTGGTGACACCCGCTGCTGCAGACCACAGACCGAGAGCCAAGGCAACATAAGCGACATGGTCCAGGCATGCAAGTCGCACCCTAAATACGCTGCACCAGAAATGTAAACAGTTTAAATAGAGTTAAAATATTTTAAATTTAATTCATATACAAATATTATTTTAAAAAGGTTTTTGCTAAAGGAAATTTAAGTTATTTATAAATCTGCTAATCAATTATGCTTAAAAAAAATATATATATATTCATATATATATATAAGAGGATGAGGTTCTTTGGAGACAACAATACAATTATGATTTTTTTATTAAACTTAAAAAGTAATTAAAATTTAAAATTTAAAAATAAGAGAATAAATAATTAAATATTCATGCTTTTATTCCTCACACAGTTCAATTACTTTATTTATTCTTTAGCTCAAGACTTAATATTTAGTATTTAATATAATCAATCGTTACTTAATTTCGAATTTAGCTTCACTTTTATATATTCAACTCTCAGTCAACAGAAGATCTTATTGGATAATTCATTCATTATTATTCTTTATGGATATTTAGCTCCACTCACCGAATATCTGATTAGTGCAGTCACATATGCATATGTGCAGAAGACGGAGATTTGCATGTACACAAAGTTTACATATTTGACCGTGTTTCATAAAAATAAATTCAATAAATCGGAATATATGATGATTATTAATTAAAATCAAATCAAATTTATATTCTACTTATTAAATTGAAACTACTCTGCTCTTCACTTGAAATATGCAACAGCCAAAGTTATAGCCATTCAGGACTCGTCGACTATGATTATCATCATTTAAAACTAATAATATCTCAGTTCGACTCCCAGCAAATAATTAATATGAACTATAAATAAATATCAAGAAGAAACTCCCCGTGGCTACTGAATTTTATGTAAAATCGAATGTCTAATAAATAAGGTAAGTAAATAAATATTTGAATCAAAACCTTCAGACACTCACACATTTCTTTGATATTTTAATGCCAATGTTACTCGTGCATGTGATGCAAAGTTTTTCTTAAATAAGTTCCCGTTATAAAATAAATGAGAAGGTATTTGCTTTCAGCTATAAATACTTTGTATGAGTAAATCTTATGTTCAGTTCACCAACTAAAACTATTTATCCTGATAAAACTTCCTCTTTCCATAGAACTGTTTGTTATAGATATCATTACAATATATTATTCCGGACTCTCTGCTATTTTCAAGTCATTTCGCCTCATCGGGCGAGGTACCCACGTTTGTTAGAGTATATGAAGTAAAAGCCAACAGTCGTAAGTAGCGACAAGAAGTACGCAGCTTAACAAGCAACTAAAACAGCAAATCAGAGGACAATGTGAAAAGAGTTGGAAAAACGAAGGCAACGGTCACTGGGCGAGGCAGAGTGAAAAACGCAGCTTAAGCTGAAAGGATTTCATGCTCTATATATACATTGCCAGTATATACATATACATATCTATATATATACATATATATATACCGACAACTGGCGACAGACTGCATCTAGAGCCCTGTGGCTCTATCCCAGTTGCAGCCGTCCAATAAAACTCTGCTTTAATTCACTAAGAAAAGGGACCAAAGACAAAATGACATCCTAATTGTTGGCTGGCACTCAACATTGTCGCCACTTCATATTGAAGGCAGCATTAATGTTGCTTGAAAGAAGACGCCCAGCTCCAGTCTCATTTGCAAATTACAGCAACAACAACAGAAGCAACAAGAGTGAGAAAAAAAAAAAGTGACTAAAAACTGTCAATAGAGATAAATGTCACAATGTTGAAAGAGCCCCACCGAAGCTCATTGGAGAATCGTCGTTAAATATGCAGCTCATTCAAGGAGCTGACATCGAATGCTTCAAAGAAAATAAAATGTTGGCCTTTATAGTCGTCTAGAGAGCGTTAAGAGTGGGCCTAACAGAAGGTGGGCAGAACATATGGCATATCTAAGGGGAGTTTATTGATTCACAGCTTACACCTTAGGTAATATTCTGTTCAGCTGAAGTTTCTATATTGAAGTGTTGTTTGAATACTCTGTCTTTCATCTTGCACAACTTTTACATGCCTGTTTCTTTCTATGTGCTCATACTATGTAAACTTTTCAATTTTGAATTTCCCTATTGACCCACAGGGTATACGACAGCCAGATAAATGGGCATGGCTCATATGCCACCTCCACTGGACAAGATAAACTTATCAGAGCTCGGACAGACAAAAGTTTAGCTTGTAAACTGCAAAGTTCATTGGGTGCTCGGATATTGTTTTCCCATTAACATAATTAAAACAACACTTGAGAAAACATTCGCCTCAGTAGATAATTGAGCGTGGCTGAAATTGAAAAGAGTTGAGTTGAGGCAGAGGCAGAGGCAGAGGCCCGCATTTTATGAAATTTGCCAAGTCTGTGTAGTTGGGCGTGAAACTGTTGTATGACTGATGCGTGTATGTGTGTGTGTCTATAAGGATAAGAGAATTTCTTTGATGCGCGTTTTGTGCCAGGCTTGCCCTCAGCAATTTTTTTAATCAATTCACTGGTTTATCAGTGGTGCAGTGGTGCAGTAACGCGCGCTGCTCTGCTCTGCCTCTGCTCCACGCCTTTTTCACACATTTCGTCTGCGCTGGGCACAAAGATATTTAATTTTAATTAAAGTGACGTCTTCGTCAGCGTGCTCGGTGTGCTCAGCGCCTCATGCTCGCTGTCCTTCTCGTCCTTGCACAGCCCTGGGACAGTCGGCTGCCTGTCAAGCGGCTGCCTCCGGCATCGCGCGGCTGCAATGCAACAAAAAATAATTTGCATATTTTTATATTAAAGTATTGAAGCGCGTCCCACACTGGGCCAAAGCGACAAAGTGCAAAGTCACAGCAATGTGTGTGAGTGTGTGTGTGTGTGTGTGTGTGAATGTGTGGGTGTGTGGGTGTGAGTGTCAGTGACTTTCGTGTCAAACCCCAGCGACCACTTGTGCGCTCACCTAAGCGGCAGGCCGGGACTGGCAACCGCCATTTAAATTGTTGGCATGACAAGCTGAAACAAGTGAGAGCCAGCTGCAGTTGGCTGTATCCGACTGCAGAACACCCGTTCACCTTGGTAGAAAGAAGAGGAAGAGGAAGAAAAAGTCCATCTATGCACGAGCTCAACCGCAATTCATATGCATGTATTGGCAGTCAGATAGACATTTGATGGATCCAGTAATACAGTTGGCCAGGCACCAATACACTCGTATTACCTTGTGGGCGAGCAGGCGGTATAAAGTGTTGGATATGCTTTGCGGCACACACGTGGACACTTGGCGAAAGGCGGAAGGCGGAAGGCTGCATCATTTGAATAGTCTCGAGTGCGTCGACTCTGGCGGTGCAACACGTTAAACTCTGCTGATTTCATTTATCAGCCAACAGCCTAATTCAGCAGACAGCTGCTCCGCGAAGGGGTGAGGGGCTGGGGAAGGGGGCAACGACTTCAGCGCCGCACTTAGCCAAATGAGAAAGGCCAACAAATGAGCAAAAGGCTCTGCGACACGTGTCTATGTGAGTGGGTGGCTGGTTTGGTTCGTGTGGAATTCTTGTCTGCCCGCCAGGTGGAAAGCACTTAACAGCAGTCACAGTCAGGGCCCCACAGCAGCAGTTGAGCACAACAAAAACAAAAAAAAGGAGGATATGCGAGCGGGTTAAACAGCAGTAACTGCTGAATGGTGCATTGCCCAGCAAGGATGCGCGCTGTGTCCTTTTGCATTGGTGGCACTTGCTGCTGTTTGTCTGTCGCTCGTTGTTGTTGTTGTTGCTGCTGCTGTTGCTGTTGCTGTTGCTGTTGCTGTTGCTGTTGCTGTTGATTATAACACATAATAAACTGAATTGCCACTCGGCGACGGCATAGACAAGCATCCCTTTGTGAAAATTACCGTTGTGTTTTTTCACTTTTTTACCTTTTGGCTTTTTTTCAGTAAGAGTGGGAAAGCCAGCTGGCTGGCTTTTAAACTATCGTCGATTGGCTAAACAACTCGACTGAAACACACAAAATACACGGCATAAATAATATGTTAGAATGAAAAAACAAGCAAACATTCCCATGCACATTAAATTTCACAACAACAACAACAGCATTTTCGATCCCCTCTGTTGGTTGAGCCCCCGCCTCAAACGGTTGCCAGAGTTGAAATTTTGCGGTTGCCGTGTGCTTTATGGGTCTCTGTTCGCAGTTGTTGTTAAAATGTAAACAAAGGCATCCCCTCGCGCCTGGCCACGCCCCGGCCATGCCACAGTTGCCTTCGCCGTCGCCGTCGCGATGCAGTCGAGCAGAACGACAAGTCAAAATTTGTCGGCGTCGGTCTGTCCACTCCACTTCCTATACCCAAATCTATGCCCATAGACCCTAAATTCGCTCTTTCCCTCATTCAGTTTCAGCCGTGTTCAGAATGACGGCGACTACGCTTCATGCCAGGGCAGCTCGGCTACAGGAGCGGACCGAATGAGCGATCAACTAGGCGAAACTAAATGAAACCTGTTTTACGTTTTATTTATTTAAGTTGTTCACTTTAGTAAATAAAAATTCGACTTTAACAGAAATTTCTAATTGAGATATAATTGAAAATTTTGAAAAATATCTTAACTGCAAAAACTTTTCTTTTTTTTTTGTCTTAATTAATAATAATTATATAAATATTATTGCTTTCGCATAATTAGAAAATATCTTAGCTACTTTTGTTAAATTTATAATTAATATATAAATAATTGTGATTCATATAAGTAAGTATAATTCGGTAATTTTTAAATATTATAAATATTTTCATAAATTGATTATATTTAAAATACAGTTTGAGAAGCAATAATTGCCAATAATACTCTTCACAAATATATGATTTTCATATTGTATGTCTTTAAATAATATATATAATAATTTTTACCTTAATCTGAAAATATATTCTGATTAATTTTAATTAAATAATAATTAATTCGAATAATATTATAAATCATTTTTCTATATTTTCTATTTTAAATAGATAATTATATTTATAAATAAAAAATTGTATAGTTAATTAATATTAATATTTACCTAAATTATTGTAACAATGCAATTTAAATATATGTATATGTATGTTTTTTTTTTTTCATTTTTTATATGCAATCTTACTTATACTTACTCAAAATTGAATATTCTATATACTCACTCAAACTACGGTGTCTGTGATAGTTAAAAATATTCAAACAGTTTCCTTTTTTTTAATATTTCTTTACAGTTGTGGACTTTGTATTATCACTTTTATGAGCCTTCGAGTGCGCCCCTGGTGAGGAGCGCATCGAGGCGTGAACTGGCGTCGCAGTCGACGTCAGCGCCGACGTCGCGACGCTGCTTGGTATTGTTTTGCAAGGTTTGCTCAACGCACAGTTCGTCGGCTCGTCTGGTGAGTTACCTTTGGTGGGCTCATTGTGGGCGAGGGGACAGCGAGTCGGATTCTTGGATACATATTCAATTTTATGCTTGGCATGTGCCGCGAAGCCTGGCGTCACAAAGTTCCAACTTGCAGGCAGAGACAGATGTAGAGCAGAGACAGAGACAACAGCTAAGGCAAAGGCAAAGGCAAAGACAGAGGCAGAGGCTGAGGCTGAGGCAGAAGCAGAAGCAGAGGCAGATCTCTGGCAAAGTTAGCTGCTGATTACTTGACATATGTTGGAAGCGTTTGCTTTGTGCGGCGGCGTGTAAAGCGGTTTCGCGTTTTCTCGGTTAGCAGAGCTTAATTTCGGCTGTGGAGCTTACCTGGCCTTCACCTAGGCGAAGGACGGCAACCAGACAGTCTGCCCTGACAGCGATGTGATAAATGAAGCGTATGAATAGCGCAAAATGTTGAAGAAGCTACAGCACCAGCAACAGCAACGACAACAACAACAGAAGCAGCAGCAGCAGGAGAAGACGGAGCAGCATCAAGCGTTGCGCAACATCCCGTCAGGAGCTGTGCTGACGCTCTAGCTATGGTCAGTAACCGAGTTGCCAACAAGTTTGTAACGAAATTTACTAATTTAATTTTTACGCCATTTTGTTGGCTTTTTTATACTCATTGCAAGTGGGTATGCTCTGGGTGTAATAACTTTGTTAACACGTATGACACAGGCAAAATATATCGTTTGTATGTGCCAAAAGTATTTTTAATCAAGGAGAACAGCCGAGTTGGACTGAGGTGTGTCTATCTATCTATCTAACTATTGTCTTGTAGATGCAATTAGTAAATGTCTAAAATCCTTGGACTTAACTCATATGCGATCTATTCTATGCGTGTCAAGTCTATTCATTTGTAGAGATATAAATTGTGTTTACTTTTCACACTCATGTATTTACATACACATTACATACACACAATTTACACATAACATAAATATAACATACATACAACATGCACATAACATGCACACATTACATACATATAATATACCTATAACATACACGTAACATACACATAACATACACACAATTTACACACAACATACCCATACCGTACACGTAACATACATACAACATACACATAACGTACAAATAACATACCTATAACATGGGCATAACATACTCACAACATACGTACAGCATACACACAACATAGGCATGACATATACATAATATACATATAACATACACATAACATATATATAACATACGTATAACATACACATAAAATACACACAACTTACACATAACATACATACAGAGTATCATGCAGTCGTGTACTCTCATGCAACGCACCCTTATTCGAATTTTTTCTTGCATTTACCGTGTCCTTTAAGGACGCGTTTTGCATACATGCAAAGCGCAGCAGGGCGACGTGCCACACAGCCACTTGGCAATGTTGCACGCTGCCTGCAGTGCAAAGTACCTGCAGCATCCGCTAACAACTCTCTCTCTCTCTCTCTCTCTCTCTCTCTCTCTCTCTCTTTCTCTCACTCGAGCTGTAGCCGAAACTAATGTGGCATTATTAAGTTTTGAACTTTGTCACCAACATCGCGCATCCGCCAAACACCAGCAGCAGCAGCAGCAGCAGCAGCAGCAGACGCATCGCATCCTTCGCTTCATTGCATGTTGTTTGTTGTGTTTGTATATGCCTCTGACTCTCTCTATCTGTCTCTCCCTCACACGCTCTCTGTGTACACCTTGTTAGATCATTAAGAGTCCATTAGTCATTAGCTACGTGTTGTCAGCGTCAGAGGCTTCCTGCTAAGCTGCTGTCGCCTCGCCTTAGTTTCTGGCTCCCATTGAGTGGTGCCCCACTCCCGTCCTCCCAGACCTTCACCCACCGTCACCACCGCCTCCTCTCCCCGTGGCAACACTTTCTCGCGTCGCGCATTGAAATATCTGAAATTCCTTTTGATTTTAATGGCACGTTGTCAAATTTTGCCGAGCTCCCAGGCACACTCGTTTCTTTCCTTTCGCTTCTCTCTTTGCATTTTGCATCATTCAACACCTGCGGTGTTTTGACTTGGGCGGCATATCCGATAATAGAGTTCACATGCTAGCTATATATATTTTTACCGTTTCTCGTTTACTTCTCGTTTTTCGACAGCTCTCGTACAAATCTCGCATTGACCTCGCATGTGTCGCCAAAAATGGTTAATTAAACATTGTCTGTCCCCCACCCCCATCGAGAGGCAAAGAAATAGCTGGGCGTGTCGCGTCTTTGGGGCGTGCCCGCCCATAAAAAAGAACTGCTGTAGACCGCGAACGAATGGCAGAAAGAAGAGCAGATAATGGAGAACGAGTCGCAAAGTCAACGATGCGTTTTATGCTTTACCTGAGGCCCGTAATTTGTCCCACATAATCAGGGCATATGCCTAAATAGATGAGTCCACGGATATCTGAGCACTTAAAAGTCATTACAGCGTACCGTTTAGTCAAGCAGAAAGCTTCGACCGAAGAGTTTGTCATACAAAAGGTATACAAAACTAATTTACATTTATATTTATGTAACTTCTCCTATAACAGCCGCAGAAAAATCGACCTTCTGTTGTGCTGAAAATTCTGTTTACTCTTGATTTATCGCTCTTCTATGAGATTCTCATATGTTTTGTCAAGCATCATTTTTTTATCACATTTAGCATTGCATAATAGAATATCTATGTTTGGCTTTTGCTCCCTAAAGTTAATTTAGTCTTTTATATTGTTGTTCTTTGTTTCCTTTACCACTCAATTCCATTCCATTCTCTTATTTCCTAAATGTATTTTATTTGTTTGAGTTCCCTTCTATGCAGTTCTCATGCATTTTGTGTACGTATTACTTTTCATCTGCATTCAATTTGTCTCCCTCTCTCTTCTTCTTTTGGGGCTATAATTAATTCATTTGTGCCTAATATAAAATTTTACTTTCTTTGTAGATAAATAGGTTGTCGGATTATTCATTTCCATAAGATGAATAATAATGCATGCTATAGTACACATCATAACATACTCCTTATACCCTCTAAATAATAAATATTCTAGCTTTTACTATAATAACTTTTACACGTAAGACATATTTGATACATATGTCATTATTTATAAATTCCGTAAATAGAATCTATAATTAATATAGCATTTCATGTTGGCAAATTTATCAAATATTAATGACGGAATATTATGGCAGGCCTTGACGCTTGATAAAATTTCATAATAATTAATGTAAAATACGCAAAAAGAACCCAATATTGATTTCAATTATGAGGTAAATTTAACGTAATTTATTACGCGTTTAGTATTGGTTATTCACAGTTATTTCAATGTAAATTAGGTGTGCTAGTCTATTTTTTTCATTTAATTTTTATTTGATTTATCGTATTTATATATGTTATACTTGCATTAAAAACACATGAATTTTGATAATTTTATCAATCTCTAATTATCCATATATTATACACATTTACATTTGACATATCCCATATACTATGAGATTGTCTCTGCCAAGTGGCTTGGGAAGGTTGCAGACACATGTTGCAGCAGCACGAGCTGTAACAACATGCTCAAACCGGCTTTTGTTGAGCGAGTGAGTGGCGCTGGGGATTGTTGTGAAAAACGTAAACACAACATGTTGCATGCTCGCATGACAGTCGCAACATGCTCGAGCGCGTTCCTTGCCAGCCTCGATGCCAATTCCAAACGTTCCGCTCACTCAGAGAGCTCTGTCCAAGCGTCGGCCGCGTTGAGCCGCCCGTTGTCGTTCGTTACGTTCCACTAAGAACGTGCACATCGAGCGCTGGCGTGCGACTCAGTTCACTTTGGGATCTCGTGCGGGTTAGTACGGAGCAGCGGCGTACGCGAGTGTCGCGCCAAGTTAACAGTGGAAACAGTAGCCAAGACCTAGTGCAAGCGGAACAAGCTATCAACCTACCCCAACGGGCAAATCAATGGGGCCAGTCCCACCGAAACTCGCAACAAAACCCAAATAAATCACGCGGCGAAACACAATAAGATATACCCATATACAAAAATAGCCAAAATTAATTAAATTGATTGCAAGCGCTCAGCAAGGAATTTAACTAGCTGCGATTCTGTGGTTAGTACTTGCAACAATTTGTTCATTCATAAGTGTGGCATGCATATTTCATAAGACTATGTCAGTGTCTCTCTCTGCGTGTGTGTGTGTGAGTGTGTGTGGCAAGTGTGCTTGTGCCAAAGGCCAAAAAGAAAAGAAATCAACACAATAATTCAAAAGAACATCCATAAAATGCAAAAGGACTTTCTGGCTCAGTCCTTGCAGCTAGGCCGAGGGCCAATTTATGTAACTGTAGCAAAGGATTAAGCGCCCGATCGCCCTGCTTTTATGTGACGCTCTTATATTTATGGACAGTTATTTAAAAACGGCTGCCCCGACTCCTGCCGACGCTGATGGCCAGCCAGAGCCACGTCCTGAGCAGCTGTCGCTGAGGCGTTTGCCGACAGCCGCCGTTTCATGTTTTCAATCAATTGCGCATAAATTTGACAGAATAGAATTTGCCTAAAGTCTGTGCACCAGTGCTGCCCAAACTGTGAAAAAAAAAATATATATTAAAAAAATTAATATATATATATATTTATTTTGATTATGATTATGATTATATCCCGGATCGTGGTGTTCTAATAATTTATATTTAAATTAGCTGCCGTGGAAGTGATATGATATATTTAAGGGGACGCTCAAAAGTATTTCAGGATTTTTTTTTTCAATATTGATGCCTCGCCTCTACCTTTCCAATTTAAATCCTATAGATCTTCACAAGATCCCAGAGATTCTATAAAAATTAAAATGTTTATGATATGATATTTAATGCCGCCTCTCAGTGAAACAAAGGCTAAATCAGTGCAAAATTCAAAGGAAAACTGCTAAAATCTAGCAAAAAATGTCTGAGAATGGCTAAATTAGCAGCACTGTTAAACACTTAATTTGATAGGGTCAATTGAAAAGAAAAAATAATAATAATAAATGGGAGAACAAAGTTTTGGAGCAGCACGAAAATATGGCCAAATTGACAGCGCTGACTGCACACAATAAAATTTAATTAAGCTGGCATTTTATTGTTTATAAATTCATGTTAATGATATTTTGACGGGTCGGCTGGGATGGGATGGGAGCTCTAACCAAAATATGTGCAATTAACTGAAATCGCGCGGCGCATTCAAGAAATTTTCCGCTAATTGTTTTGCGCCAACACCCAGCCGGCAGGGGGCGGGCGCGAAAAAACCCGAAACGCCAGGCGCTGGAGCCCCCAGACAGGAGCCCGGAGCTGAAATACGAATATTCCGATTGGCGGCGCCAGCTGTGCAGGCTGGATTTCATTTTGTTTTGATATGCAAATGGTCTTAAATTCCGCAGCTCCACTTCAAATGAAATTGCCTAAAAGTTTTGTTTTCCTCGCTCCGCCCACGTCCTTCAAAAAGTTAGCCGAGGCTCGT
Source organism: Drosophila mulleri (assembly GCA_035047565.1). Taxonomy (NCBI): domain Eukaryota; kingdom Metazoa; phylum Arthropoda; class Insecta; order Diptera; family Drosophilidae; genus Drosophila; species Drosophila mulleri. The sequence goes on along the minus strand of JAWNPK010000069.1, from coordinate 3,404,200 downwards.
GCGACGGAGTCATTTAATTTTAAATGCCTGCCATTTTTATTAATGGTTATTGCCGTGAGTGTAAAGTGAAAGCCCTTCAGAGCGCCAGCACGGGGCGCACGTAATAATCGAAAATTGTTTTTGCCATCTAGCAGGGGGAGCGAGAGCAGGAGCAGGAGGGCGCCGAGGAGGACTCGTCTATAACAACTGGAAAACTGTGTGTTTTGCTCCATGGAGCAGATGAAATTTAGTTGGCCAAAAGTTTGCTTTCAGCTCGGGGCTACGAAAGGAGCTCCACTTTCCTGTCTAAACAAAGTTTTGAGACTCTAGCAGAGCATGCTCTGACCATGATATGAAATCAAAATTGACTAGAAGAGGAAGAAGAAGATGAAGAAGAAGAAGATATACTGATTCGATTAGAGCCAATATCTGCCATATCGCTTCTATCTCAATCTATCCCAATCAGTTCGTATTACTAAATAAGGCTAAGTGATATTGAAATAATCGATTATTGCGGAAATTCTTGAGTGTTTCGCGTTCACATCATCTATATCTATTTGCTATTGGAAAGGAGCTGTAATATGCTGTCTAAACAAAGTTTCGAGACTCTTGCAGAGGATTCTCTGACCATACAAATCAGCTAGAAGAAGAAGAAGAATATATATATTGAGCCGATTCCTTGAAAAATATGCTTTGATCTTGGTATGAAATCGAGATTGGCAAGAAGAGAAGAGAGAGATGCTATTTAATGCTGCTCTGATTAGAGATGAGTTGATAAGGCAATATCTGTCGTATCATGTCTATCTATCTATCTTTTGCCAATCAGATCATAATCAAGTTTTTTGAAATCCAGTTGATCCAATCGTGAGTGGTTTCATCTTTAGTTCTTCACAGGGTATGCACAGTACCATATGAGCTATGCTGAATTAAAGGAATTGCTAAATGGTATTCCATCTTCCAGATGCAATTTAATGGGCTCACAGTAACTTGAGAGTGGCTTAGCGTCTGGCTTAGAGCTAAGTGCGTGACTTTAAATTGAACATCAAGTCTTTTTCCCGTTCTGTGATATCGTATCACATTTTTGAATCGTAAAAGAGTCATTCATCCGAATAGCTGCTGGCGCTGACGACACTTTTCTCAGTGATTTCTACAAATTTGCGCACATTTCGCATAATTCTATCTATCACGCCCACACACGCGCACTCCCTAACACTCACACTTACGCACTTACACACACTCGCACTCCCTCACACACACACACACACATGCACACACTCATACATCGCTGTTTGCACAAACATTTATATCAATTTCTTTATTCCTTTCGGGCCCGGCAGACTTGCATTCATATATGGTTTATGCCCCCAACTTCGGCTTTGGTTCCCCATCAAAAACTTCGCTTTTGCTATTTTTATACCCTGAACCCATTGAAAATGGGAAATCAGGGTATAATGGTTTTGTTAAAAGTATGTAACAGGGAGAAGGAGGCGTGGCAGACCCCACAAAGTATATATATTCTTGATCAGGGCGACAAACTGAATCGATTTAGCCATGTCCGTCTGTCCGTCTGTCCGTCTGTCCGTCTGTCCGTATGTATGAACGCGTCGATTTCTGAAGATATAGAAGCTAGAGACTTCAACTTTTTTTAAAATGCTCGTATATAGCGCGCGCATATCGAGTTTATCACTAAAAATCGATAACTCATCCCGTTCTTTTTTTATCGATCAAAAACCTTATCGAAAACCAGTTATAAAATTATATCTTCTACACCTTTAGAGCTAAAGTCTCCAAATTTTAAATGTAGACTCGACTGCACGTGATAGAATTTCGGTTTTTGTTATAATTCACCCCCCACCCCTATATCCACCCCCTTACCCTCATCTCTGTAAAAGGCGTATTTCAAATACTAGAGACTTGAGCTTTGGCAATTATACGCATAGTAATGATAAAACCACAATCTGAAAGTTTCATGGAGAACGTACGTCCAGAAAAAAAGTTATTAAACAATAAAGTTCCCATAGTAAGCCCACACTGCAGCCCATGCCTGTTAATGCGTGCGTGCCTATGGGTGTCTATGTATATGTTTGCGTGTGTGTGTGTGTTTGTTTAAGCTGAATGACACTAAAAATTATTGAAATGGCTGTTGCTCGGAAGGTTCAGGGTATCTCGTAGTCGAGCAGTCTCGACTAGAGCTTTCTTACTTGTTTTTTTTGGTTTTGGCTCCAAGGAAATTTATGTATGCGTTTTATGGCTACGTGGCTCGTAAATAAGAAGAATGTTGCAGCGCCGTTAGAAAATCGGTTTTATTTCTCACATTCGAATATATATAAATATATATGGATAAATGTATGTATGTATGTGTGGAAGAGCCTGGGCTATGCGTTGAGCCAGCAAGGTATTAGGCAAATACGCATTTACTTTGCATTTGATGGCAACGTTTTCATTAAAGCCTTCTGCATTATTCCACCTTCGGTTTACCTAACTAGAGACTGAAAAGGCTTCTCCCTTTACTTAGTTTGGGTTGCATATTATGTTTTCGTTTTGTAATACATATTGTGTTTCTTGGCACGAAGGTCTGTTTTGATCAGTAAACTTTCATTTTTAGTTTCTGTGTTTACAAAATATATTACATTTCGCTGCAAATTCCAATATCCATTAAAAGTGGGAAATCAAGGTATAATGGTTTTGTGAGAGTGCAAGCAACAGGGGGATGTGGGCGTGATAGATAAAATAGTCTATATACATATATCTCTGTTCAATCTGTTCAATCTCCTACATTATAAACGCTAGAAATGCTTGCAATCTTAAATGTGTATCAACCGCCATACGAGTTTATTATATTCTTTTTTGCTAACTCATCCTGATTACTTATTATCGATAATAATCGATCGTTTGACTTTAGTTATTATGAGCAATTGGTACACTGTTAGGCCAAGAGACTTCAGATTTAGTATGTTCTACATTTAATACAAATATTATTATCTATTAAATACAAATATTTTGCAATTATTAGATTTTTTACCTCAAGTTTGAAATAAAAATCCCATTTCAAATAATGAAAATTTCTGAATTGAAAAACCACGCAAATCTAAATGCTGTTTTAAGCGCTTTCTATAAATAGTCCCTCCGCAATATTCATTCAAAATACAAGCTTCCATAACATAGGCACATAACATAGCTCAATAATGTAGATCCCACTATGTAATTAGCAAAGCAGATGCTATGCATGTTTCTTATATAATATGCATACAAGGAATATCATTATTATTGGCATATCGGCTCTTTGCGAGGTACAGGGCATCTCCTAGTCTAGCACTCTCGACTAGAGCACTCATACGTGTTTATTTGTATTTGTTTTATGTAATGTGATACCTTTTGTCGAAATTGAAAAATAATACACAATCTTTCTACAAGTAAAATTCATGGAGGGAATGGGAGTAAGAGCATGTAAAAGAACAATATATAACAGCTGAAATTTATAAGAATTTTTTGTATAGCATGTCAAGCCATATTTACTCCGATTTTTCTCAAATTATAAATAGATATGTAGACTGATAAATTGGATTAATTAGAAAATACTCTTCATAATTCATGCAAAGTAATTTCGCAATAAGTTGATTAATATTAAATATAAATATACTTATGCAGGTCACATCCCGAAATAAAAGTAAAATCAATCAAGGATACGCAATGGCGCCGATAAAGATTTGTTCGTTAGCTATAGAGGCTTTCGTTTATATTTTTCATTAAACAGGAATTTCAGCTTGTTTTCTAATTGCATCCAAAATGAATTAGTATACAGAAATTTGACTCATTTAAATACACTTCCATATGCAAACAACGATAATAACCTTCTTGCAAATGATAATTCTAGTTAAGGCCCATTGGCTTCACTGCGCCGAACTGAAATGCGAAGTTGAAGTTGTTGTTGAAAAGAGAGTCGAAAGTGTGAATTCTTAATTGAATGAAAAATTCTTGCAAAATTGTTTGCTGCAAACTTCCAATTCAGTTTCGATTTCATTTTGTACTTCTTGTTGCTGTTTTTTGTTAACGTCTTCGCTTACCAAATGCTGAATGGAATAAAGAATGAAAAAGCGAGCAAAAATCATATAAATAAAACAATGCAAACGCTGTGCAGAGAAGCATGCAAAGGCGAATGGAGATCGCCAAATTGGTTTGCGAGGCTCGAAAGTAAAAAAACGAAAAACAAAGCCCAAAACGCAGTTCGTTAAACTCGGCCGTTTATGAATTTATACAACACGTTGCTTGTTGTTCTCGTTGTTGTTAGTTGTTGCTGCTGTTTTTATTGTTGTTGTTGCTCGTTGAGGTAAGCCAAGCAGAACGCTCGCAGAGGCATTGCGTTCCGTTTGCAGCTACGTAGAGAAAAACACAATTTGTATTTGTTAGCCAACCCTCTGCAGATAGATACGTATGCATACGTACACGCCACATGCCACATGCCGCCCCGCCCCGGCAACCTGCAACAGCAAATGACTGCGCAGCAGCAACAAACTCGTTGCGGCAACAGTTGCAGATCAAATGGAGCTGGGGCAAGCCACCCTCGGCAGCAATGCATGCCAGGCCTGTGAGAATGTAAAATATATAATTTGAATATTAGCCTAGAATTAGGCAAGTGCTGGGGCATAGCGCACCGTTGCTGCAGTTGCAGTTGCAGTTGCAGTTGCCGTTGTCATAGCCGGAAGCGGAAATGCGCACGGGACACGCCCTCGTTGCAAGCAGCAAAGCAGGTGCTGAAGGGGCTGGTGCGTTCTCAATTAACTAGAATAATTCATGCAGCTGAGAGTGGACATCACTGCATGAGTATGTGTGTGTGTGTGTGTGGGGGCACTAAGGTCCTTGAACACTTGACGCCCCCACTAACACACATTCAATTAACTGCATGTGTGTGTGTGTGTGTGTGTGTGTGGGTGTGTGTGTTTTTCTGCGAAATCAATTCAATCAATTGACTTAGTTTACTTTCCCTAGAATGCATTTAGTATAAACATTTTCCGAGAACTGCCCTCATTCAACATTCACACGCAGCAGTTGACTTTTCCTTTGCTTTTCGTGGAAAACCCTCCAGTTACATGTCTTTAAAGGGCTCGAGTGTCAGTCACCCAGCGAGTGCATAAGCTGTCTAAATGGCAACTGCACTCGGCACACGGGCTGGCATTAGACGGTTAATCGGTTCTGCGCTTATTTAACTTTTCGGTCTGGCGACTCCACTTCGCCGATGTCGAAGCGAATGAAATTCTTACCTCTATGCACTTGCCACTTGAACGGGCCGAGCGGAGGGTGGGTGCCTGCGACTCGATTCGGATTTCCACAAAGCATTTTCATTCTGATTGGCAACAATGTAAACATTTCAATAACTGATATGAGCAAAATTCAGAGAAATCTGCGATGATTGACTGCCATATGCTCAGCACAATATACATTAATATGTATGTGAGTAATACATGTTATACAAGCCAACAATTGGGAATATAAGTTTGTAAACATAAGAGCATAAATGTAAATAAATATAATATAAATATTTACAGATATAAATACATATTTTTAGACTGATTATAGGTGATCATTATTCAATTTATTAAACAAAACCTATCAATAGTTGATGATCTATGAATTATAATATGTGAAAAAAGGAAATTCTAAAAAATAATGATTATTATTCTAATAATTTATTGATGAATTTATCGGACAGAGAGAATTTACGCTAAGGCTTAAGCTCAGTCAGATAGATGAATAAACAAAATAGCTGAAATTGATATTATTTTTAACTATATACATATGTATATAAAATTTGAGTTTCCATAATAAAAAAAGTCTCCTTAATAAATTATTGCTAATGATAAGCCTCTATTTTATTTTTATTTTTGTTTAATTTATTCAATTTAACTACAAAGTTTGTCAGCCTAGACCCTATTTAGAAGAAGAAAATCATATCAATCACTTATTTACTTTCAATGCAAGCTGTATGAGATTAGTTTTATTATCATAATTAATTATTATTTCATTTCTATTATTTCGTCTAGGGTATTCGGCCTGCTTAGCTGTTGCAGTCTGGCCGTCTGGCAGTTAGACTATAATATTTCCATTCGAGCTCATTTGTAAGCGTAAACAGAAATATTTTTGAAATTGATGCCTGGCTTCTGCCGGCGCATATCATTTTTCATAGGCCCTCTCGTAATTTGGTCGACTGCACTCGGCTGCAATGCATTTTCACTCCCAGATTGCTAGCCCTGCTCCGGCTCAGATAAGCGCATAATTTTACGAGTGGCAACATTAGCTGCTATTATTGCCACAAATGTGTTTGCGTGTGTGTGTGTGTGTGTGTGTGTGTGTGTGGGAGCAGTAGCAGCAGCGGCTGCAATTAGGCGACATTAGCTGCACTTGAAATGCACTAATAGAATTCGAGTGCCGTTAATCTAAACAGCCGGCGGCTGGGGCGGGGGTTCAGTGAACCTTCGAGGCACAAAGCAAGGGGCACAATCCACTTAAGATTAAGTCGTTAGCTTTGCTGCTTGTTGTCTGTGCGGCAATCCAATGCGAGTCAAACGTCTTATGAATTTCTACTCAAAAATTCATTAGCCGCAAATTGAAAACCCATATCAAAATGCCACACCACAATAAGCCACTTCTGGCTAAAGAGCCAAATAATTTACTTACAATGGATACAATGGAAAAACAACAAATTTGAAAGATTCCTAAAGACTTTTAGATACTCTGTAACAGTTTCTACGCTAATTGATGTGATGCTTTCGATATATTAATGATTAAAGTCAATTCAAGCTGAATGGAAAGATATTCATATAAGAAAATTAAACCATATAAGCGCAGCTTCTCACTGTATTTCTCACTATATAATATTCATGATTCATACTCTAAAGTCTATATGTAATCATATATTGTAAATAATGTTGTTCCATAAATGATTTGCTATAGCCTTAGCTATAAGTTTACAGGGTATACGAGTCCAATTTGCTGCATGCTTTTAGCCGCCACTTGCTGCCACACTAATTTGCACTAATTGATTGATTTTTTTGTTCTTTTTGATTTGTGCCCCAGCAAGACCCCATCCCTTTACTGCCCCGTGACCCCTTTTCTCTGCTTGACCAGGCTCGTTTGGCGGCTTTAATTGAGCGCGTCTGTTTGGCTGCGTTGCCTGTCAAATGTATCTCCCATTTGACATACGTTGACAGTTTGTCGGCCAGACGGGCAGCAATAGTTTTTTTTTTTTGTCTTCTTTTGTTATTTGACTCTCTCACTCTCTCTCTCTCTCTCTCTCTGATTGTGTGTGTGTGTGTGTGTGGCTGCCAAATCGAAAACTAAACAGCCATCAGCCCAGAGGCGACGGGGCGTCGGCTCAGTTGCTCGCAGTCAAAGTCTCATTAGCTGATGGCTCAGATACCAAGTCACTCTGATTGGGTTTTAATGCGTTTTTGTCCGCCTCACGAGTCGAAGGTTGCGCTCGCTCTAGCTCTTCCTCTTCCTTTTGGGTTTGCTTTCGGTTTCGGTGTCGGTTTTGGTTTTGGCTTTGGCTGGCCGGCAAACGGTGTCGTCTTCACCCATTAACCAAAACGATCTACGCAATGACAAACACTTTCTCCTCGCCTCTTTGTTGCAATTAGCCATTACGCGCAACGAACGAAATCGCTGTCTATATAAAGGGCAATTGTTGTGGCTACGGCAATTACAGGTAGATAGGGCCATGGATATACGTGAGGGATATTAGCTGGACATGTATGTACTTACGTAAGCGATATGAGTAGGGGCAACATAAATAAGTAACTCAACATTTCAAATACTTAATTCAACGCTTGCTAACCACAAGTTGGTTAAATAGTAAGCAATCGAACGCTTGAATGATTTTATATTGGCAATTTTTGAAAGGGAATTCAAAGAATATCAAATTTGTATATATATATATATATATATATATTAATTCTTTATTTATTAATTCTTTACTCGCTCTAAATTGATTTATCTTAAATGTGTGAGCAGCTGAAGCTAGTCAATTAACTAATCCGCTTAAGGCCTGCTTCTCCTTCCTCTTCTTCTTATGATACTTATTGCTTACAATTTATGCAATGCTTTTTTCTGCTTATTGTTTACAATTGAAATTCCAAAGCTTTCGCTTCAATCAAATCGAATTTAATACTCATTAGCTACAATTGAACATTGAAAAGTTTTAGTTTCCATTTACTTATCGAATATTCACTGAGTCAGGCTTCATTTGTTGTGCGTATATGGTCATATGGGTGTAAATTAGTTGCCATCATGCATATATTTCTAAGAATATCTATAAATGCGAATTAGACCTAATAACCCTAATAGCCTAATGGCTGCATTACGACTCAGTGAAATTTTAATATTCAATTATTGAATGTTTCATCATTAATCAATACATTTTTATTATACATATGTATATATATCTCTGAAAAATTAGTTAAATAGTTGGTTGGAAATTTAATCTAATAGACTCTAGTACTTATATAGTATCTATATCAGGAGTGCAAGTTCCCATCAACTACTCTACCATTATAAATGCATAAATATATGTACATACATATATATTTATGATTTGACTACATTTTTTTGCATTTATATTTTGCTTCCTTTATCACTGTGAAATCTTTTCTGCAAGTCGCAATCTTTCCATGCTTGGGGGATGCCTTTTGGTGGTAGTTGGGGCGTTCAAATTGGTGTCAATGAGGTCTTAAACTTCCAACTTCATTGGCGGCCAAATGAGGATGCAGCAGTTGAAGATGGGGGCGACGATTGCGCAGATGTGCTTGGCTGCATCGTGCAGCTGAACAGGTGTACACACACACACACACACACACACACACACACACACACACACACGCGCACGTTAACTGCTTGCATGGGCAATTTAGTGGCTCACGCCCACCTGCAAATCGCTGGCATGAAGAAGAGGTAACAGAGACTACATATATGTTGCTGAAGTTGGCCCGGCACGATTTCAGGGCCCTTCCTCTTGGCATCTTTCGCTGTAAATTGGTCTGGCCGTGTAAATTATACAACAACAACAGTGAAGAAGAAGCACAAGCAGCAGCAGCAGCAGCAGCTGAAGAAGAAGAAGCACGCCAAAAACAATAATCGCAAAGCCAGCAGCAGCAGCAGCAGCATGTGGCACAAGCGAAGCTCGAAGCTCGGCATTGCAACGCTCCAGTTCCAGTTCACAGACATTGACACAGTTTGCAACATTTTGTGGCAACTCATCTCGAGAGCTGCCGCAGCTTCGCCTGCTGCTGGCTGTACGTTGCATGCGCTGAGCAGCCAACAAGTCAACATCTCTGGCTGCCAATCTAATTAGTAATTTCTTGTTTGTTGTTTTTGTTGCAAATGCACTTTTCGTGCAGCGTGCAACGTGCAGCGTGCAGCTTGTAATGAGCCTGCCACACATACCAGTTCGTGCGGCTCAGAGACGAAAAGAATTTTGTTTTCCTTGGCTTCACTTTTGGCGGTCGTAAATCTTCAATTGTCATTACTTGTTGTTGGCCGTTATTTAACGTTATTATCATTGTTGCATGCCCTCACCTCCCGCTCCACGCCGGCCGGCCGCTTGCCCCTTAAGCTGCTTACGTTTTCCTTTCCTTTTATGTCGTCTCGTTTCGTCTCGTTTCGTTTTGTATACAAATGCGAAGCATAACAATTGACTCGTTTGTGGCAGCATCCATGGCAACCCTCCCCCTCTCCCTCACTCTCTCTCTGTCACTCTCTTTTAAAGGTGCCAACGAGCATCGACAGCCGATGGATACCGCGCATTGGCACTGACACAAAGGTGTTGTCGTGGCTGCTGCTGCTGTTGTGAATGCTAAAGCCGCTTAAGTTTATTTCAAGCGCCCGGCTGATGGGGTAACGTAAATGATTCACATGCGAAAGATTTGTCATTCTTATAGAGTTCTGGAGTCAGGAATCTGGAGTCTGGGAGGCGAAATTCATCTAGAATTCAAGTGTCGCAAGAGGAATCACAAATTTGTGCCAATTATGTTAATTTGATTTCGTCTCTGTGTTCTTTCTGTTTCGAGTTCGGCATTTTATGGCCAAATCAAATTTGCGGCAATTGCATTAAGTAGCCAGCAAAAACAAATTCGAATATAACGGTCCAAATATTGCGGCCTACACAAACACAATAAATAGCCCCCGCCTCCGCCCAGCACTCCTCCTCTTCCAGTTAGACCCAAGAAAAAATTGTTATGACAAAGCAAATGAAAATAAATGAGCCCACAAATGCGGCGACAGTTGGAGATCGCAGCGGGGCAGGATAACGCGTCCTGCACACATTTTCTAACGCGATTCGATGGGATTTTCGTTTTTTTCCCACTGTAGCCAGCGCAGATAAGCGTGCGGCGACACAAAGCATTGCAAAATTGTATACAAATGGTCAACTTAGCTAAGACAATGGCAGCGAGGGGAAAGCAGGAGGCGAGGGCGGCATCGCAATGAGCGCAGCCCATAAAAAAAGAGCAGCAACAACAGCAGCCAAAACAAAAGCCGACAAATGGAGGCAGCTAGCCGTGGCATCCACGTAGTTCTAGGAGGGCGGGGCACAACCAAGGGCGGCTGCCCATGAAAGCCAACGAGCTGCAAATGTAAAATTAATAAGAAATCAATTCGTGAAAATATCAGTGACGGGAGCCAAACGTAGCGAAGCGAAAGCGAAAATGTCATAAATAACAAATGTGGGAATGCCCCAGATAGAAATGCCAGACTAGCAAATACCGTACCCTACTTATACTTATACTTATACTTATACTTATACTTATACTTATACTTATACTTATACTTATACTTATACTTATACTTATACTTATACTTATACTTATACTTATACTTATACTTATACTTATACTTATACTTATACTTATACTTATACTTATACTTATACTTATACTTATACTTATACTTATACTTATACTTATACTTATACTTATACTTATACTTATACTTATACTTATACTTATACTTATACTTATACTTATACTTATACTTATACTTATACTTATACTTATACTTATACTTATACTTATACTTATACTTATACTTATACTTATACTTATACTTATACTTATACTTATACTTATACTTATACTTATACTTATACTTATACTTATACTTATACTTATACTTATACTTATACTTATACTTATACTTATACTTATACTTATACTTATACTTATACTTATACTTATACTTATACTTATACTTATACTTATACTTATACTTATACTTATACTTATACTTATACTTATACTTATACTTATACTTATACTTATACTTATACTTATACTTATACTTATACTTATACTTATACTTATACTTATACTTATACTTATACTTATACTTATACTTATACTTATACTTATACTTATACTTATACTTATACTTATACTTATACTTATACTTATACTTATACTTATACTTATACTTATACACAGGGTATCAAAAATTGAATGTATCGAATTTAATTGTGTATTGGCTTTGTCATTTCGTGGTTATCAAGGCAGGCGGACGCGCACAGCTGGCCGACACATGGCTTTGGCATTAGCCAATAACTGAGATGGGTGCCCGCTTGCCGCGCTGGCTCCACTTTATCGCAGCTGCCCCCTAAAACCAGTCTAGCCAATGTTTGCCAATACTGCTGCCACATGCGCTCGCCTCGAAGCGCTCCCACGCTCCACTGCACAGCGACGAAGACGTTGCTGGCGCATCAATTTGCGATTATGAAAGGCTGCCTGGCCGGCAGCAGCAGCACCAGCAGCAACAGCAGCAGCAGCAGCAACATTCGCTGCAACAATTTTCAATCTGCCGCCGGCCAGAGACGCGCTCTAACAATGGGCAACTCTTTATTCCATTCAATTTTATGTGCATAGCCAAGAAATCTGTGCATTAAATGCGCTGCCGTCGCATCGTTAGCATTCACTGACCCAGCGGCCACTTTGTTGCCACTGCCGCAGCTGCCACAGAGGCAGAGATAACGGCAGGGGCAGAGGCAGAGGTAGGGGCAGCGTCAGAGGCAGAGGCAGACGCGTTTAGTCTTTGGCCTTCACATTTAGTGATTGGTGTTGCGACTGCGCATTTATTATTATTTAACTTCACTGTTGTTGTTGTTGTTGTTGTTGTTGTTGATGTTGTTGTTGCTGTTGTTGTTGCTGTTGCTGTTATTGCTCTTGCTGTTGATATACCCTGGGCATATTGACGGGTATTCAAATTATATGCAAAGTGCATGATGAACGCGTCTCCTGATAACAATTTCAGTTGACGTGCATATTGTGTAAACAAGTTTTACAGCTCTATAGAATTTATAGCACACTAACTCAAAAAGTACGAGCATTTTTTATTTGCTTTTGTGCATTTTATTTGTTCTGCATGCCAAATACAATCATTATTACTATTTGAATAAAGCAGTTCATAAAGTACACTTAAATGTCGTATGTGGTTAAAATTCAAAAGGCTTAGACTTAATGTAGAATTTGCAATGAGACTTTCTCTGATCGCCTACGTATGAAAACACTCATAAATGATTATTACTAACTATCTATGGCATTTTAGGGTTATACATATCTAGAAATATGGGGCTAGTTAGATGAGGTCAAGGAATTATAATTGAATTTTAAAAATCTACTCACTTTAAAATAATCACTTCGCCATATCAACCTATTAGAAATATTGATATTTTGAATATATTATTTTCGTATTTTATTTTGCATTAGGAAGCAAAACTAAAATATTTATAACTGTTTTAACTGTGAATGATAGAGTTTTCATTTCTGCACAGTTATTTGTAACTCATTCAAGTTTCTGAGTTTAGCTCTATAACAAATATACAATTCTTAAAGGTTCAAGTACATAAAAATACATATAAAATACTAAATACATAGATATGTACATATACATATTCAAGTACATACATGCCTATCGATACAACACTAAATATCCAACTCGAAGCTCTTTAATTTGTTTTCACTAACTAATGTTCCCAAGTCCGTTCTTATAATTATCAACAGCGTATCTCTTCTTCTAGCATATAAGCTTTTTATTTCATGAGAGATAGATAGAGGGAGAGAGGGACAGAGAGGGAGATATAGTGTCTGTCGCCTTTGTTGTTAGCTTTTTTGTTAGCTTTGTCACGAAAAGCTGATTGCAAGCTCCCTCGCTTCGTACAGTTTTGTTGAATTCCGTTTCGTTTCGTTTCGTTTTGGTTCGTTCTGCTGCACTGAAGCGCATCACCGGCTGCAGCTACTTCTGCTCGTTCTTCTTCTTCTTCTTCGATTCTTATTTATGCCACAGCACGCACAGTTGTTGTTGGTGCTGCTGCTGCTGCTGCCGCGTCGCGATCGCCGTCTCTGGTTGCATCCACGCTTAGCTGTGATTAAATGGGGCTTCGTGTCTCGTCGCTGACTCAATTTTTATGGATATTTCGTGCTCTATTGGCCAAATGCCAACTGAAAGAGTTGAAGAATTTTCGAATTTTTGGTGAGCCTCTCGTTTTATGGCTCTTGTTGTTGTCGTTGTTGTTGCTGTTGTTGTTGTTAATTTAACGCTAAATGAAGTGCGAAATTACAAAAAGCCTTCCAAGCATCGAGCATTGTTTGTGTAAACACAAACGAATCTCATTTTGGATCCCAGCTCGCTGCTTTGACTCATTTCCTGCTCTGTCATAAGCAAAACAAAGACTCAGCGGTGCGCAGTGTAAGCTGAGAGTCGAAGAGCAGACGGTGCTGGCGGTGGTGTTGGTGGTGTTGGTGGTGTTGGTGGTGTTGGTGGTGTTGGCGGTGCAGATGGACCCCGGCCAGCGATGCTGATGCTGGCAATGTGCTTTATTAGTTTTGTTTGTTGAATGAATGAATACTTTTAATTGTTGGCCCTCTGGGAGCGCTGCGACTCGTTTCAGCTTCATACATATAGAGTTCAGTGGGTGCGAGTGCGGGTGCTGGTGCGGGTGCTTGCTGTCTCAGCAGTAAACTGATTCGCAGCAGTCGATGTTTGCCTCTCTCTTTCTCTCTCTCTCTGTGTTTTAAATAACATTCCAACAGGTTCCGTAGCTTGGCCCTTGGTCGCAGATGAAGCTGTCACAGTTTCAATATGCGGACGCAGCGTTTGCTTTTTACATTTTACGCCTCGCCGCGCACACGTGCATCGGAAATGAGTGGCAGCAAGAGCCAATGCCACAGGCACTGCCACAGCCGCGGTAAATACCTTCAGCGGAGCACAACAATGACAATATGCGCGATAAGAGCGTCCAGCTCAGATTAGTTCGCAGGCAACAGGCAGACGGGACGCGCCTGGCTAATGCAACTTTAATATTGCCACGCAGCGCAATAAAAAACAGTTGCACGCTCAGGTAGATGGAGACACGTGAGTCACCTTTGCCTGTCGCTTGCTGCCCGATTGCCGAGCAACTGGTAATTGGCTGTCTAATAAACAGTTAACGAAATGCTTACATTCATAGGGCCGCGAGTCGCGTTCATAAATAATTAATGCCAGACGTGCGCCAAAAATGGCCAATTCTCAATTCAACACTCAGCCGAGAGTGAGAGAGAGACAGAGAGAGACAGAGTACCGTTCCCCTCTTGTTGACCAGAGCTGCGGGTGGCCATAAGCAACAACAATAGCAACGTCTGACCTTGCCTCCTGCTCGGCCAAGGTGCGCACCCGCCCTTCTGTTTACCTGGCCTGCTATGCGAGCTGAGCTGGCTGCCTCGGGCTGCTCGTGAAATTTGCTTGTTGGTTTTCCTACTCTTTCTGGCCATAATTGGCAAATGATGCAGTGTATTGCATTTCAAGGCCAATCACTGTGATTTATCCCAATCAGTTGGCTGGCTGGCCGAAGGCATTCAGAATTTTCTCATCATTTATTTAATGCTTCGAAAATGTTTCATAATTTAATGACACAATTTGTGGGACACAGTTTCGGGAGAGTTCGTTTGTTATTTGAGTACTTGACTATTGTAAGCAAACAATAATTATTTACAATGCAAAGAAGGTCATTTAATTTATATTTATTACATTGATACCGCTTCAAGTGACTCTCAAAGCAGCCCAAAGACTAAATTAACATAATCAAGAAACACATTATGCAAATTGTTTTTATGCAAATGTTTTTCATTCCATTCTGCATTGCTCTCCGCACGTTAAAGTTCAACATCCTAAAATAACAACAGAACTAACTTCTTTTTCGTCAACTAGACAGCTGAAGGACTTCTCTTATAAGTTTGCCCAGGATCTTTTGAAATACAGAAATATGTCAACAGTTTCTTTAATCTATTCTGTTGTATATAAGTGAAAAGTTCGTCAATTCATAAAATTTTATTAACAAAATAAAATATATTAAAAAACAAGTAAGAAAGCTCTAGTCGAGACTGCTCGACTACGAGATCCGCTGAACTCTTCGAGCAACAGCAAACACTCACACATACACAGGCAAACACACATACATAGTCACACATAGGCGCGCACGCATAAACACGCATGGGCGGCAGTGTGGGCTTACTATGGGATCTTAATTGTTTAATAACTTTTTTTGTGGACGTACGTTCTTCATGAAATTGTGTTTATATCATTAATATGCGTGTATTTGCCGAAGCTCAAGTCTCTAGTACTTGAAATACGCCTTTTACAAACTTAGTGGTGAGGGGGTGATTTTGAAGAAAAATCGAAATTCTATAACGTACATATCAATCTACATTTAAAATTTGGACACTCTAGCTCTAAAGATGTAGGAGATATATTTTTATAATTAACTTTCGATAAGGTTTTTTATCGATAAAAAAATAACTGGGCGAGTTATCGATTTTTGGTGATAAACTCGATATGCGCGCTGTATATACGGTCATTCATGTTAAGATTGAGAAGTCGGTGTTTTAAATATTATCAAGATAGGAGGAACCACGAGTCTTACGCTCTAAAGTTGATTGCCCTCACACAAAAAATTATTCAATTTGAATAGCTTCAAAGTTTCATTAAAGCAAATTCAACTTTTATATTTAGCTCTGCTCCAATCATTTCTGAAGAGCTTTTCTCATTCTACTTTGCTGCTCCTAATCATATAGGGATTAACGTGAACCGTTGAAAATATATTTTGATTTTAATTGAAATACATTTTTTATACAACTATCAATTTTTTTTGGCATTAAACCTAGCTGCTTCAGCGCTCAAATGAACAAAAAATGTGCGATTCCCATTAAAGTTTGGCCTGAGCGAAATGGAGCTGAGGCTTTGGCTAAAGTTTGCCGCAGCTACGGAAAATTTGAGTTGTTTCAGCGCAACGAGTTTGGATTCAATTTTGCCTGATAGTCGTCATGGCTGGCTAACAGTTTTCGCCATTGTTCTCTCTCTCTCGCTCTCGCCCATTATTTCGCTCTCTCTCTCTCTCTCTCTGTTACTGTGGTGTTTATGGTCTATGGACACGTAATTCACCTGCTTTGTCTGGATTTATGTATTTGTATTTAGATTTGCGGTAGAACTGTAGCTCTTGTCGAAAAGTTCATTAGAAAGTGTTTCGTTGTTGCTGCTGTTGTTGCTGCCTTTTGATACGGGCTCTGCACAGACAATGCCCCAGCACTGTGCAGCATGTGTCACGGTCATGGCTACTTGCAGCCAAAGCGGCTGAAAGTTTCTTTTTTTTCTGTCGTTTCTCGTTTCTCGTTTGGTTTTCTGCTTGTGGAAAGTCAGCCCAGGCCTGGGCTCACTCGATTGTCAACCGATTCAGCTGCTGGCTGTAATGCTAATGAAGCCTGCCGCCATCGGCCGTTTAGCTAATTGGCTACCACTCGGCACACACACCGCCGACTGCCCGAGCCACCCACTGGCCAGGTGTTAATTACACCACAAAGTCGAGTGGACGTGCAGGCCGTCAAGTGTGTTTGGCCCCAAAACTGGCCCGTCTCAAGCGTTTTTGTAGTCGAGTGCTTGTTTTGGCCGCAATGGGAGGGCGGCAACCTGCCAGTGTGGGCGTGGCAGGTGTAATTAATATTCAATATGAGCGCCAGCTAATTAATTGTGGTGCCAGGCTCAGGGCTGCCCCACACTCGAGCCGCCGCATTGCTCTAGCTCAGCCCACGGCCCACACACTCAGCCACAGCCACAGCCACAGTCACACACGCGAGCAGGAGGATTTGCGGCAGCACGCGAACAAGAACCGCAGTTGCCGCAGCTTACAAGCCCAAACAAATCAAATCGAGCCGAATCGAACGCCGCTCTGTAGAGACTTATCGCCGAAATATTATTATCGTGCATTACGCAAACATTTACCAAAATAATTTGTCAACTTAACGCGAGAGAGAACTAAACCGCAGCACACCCACCCAACCACTCGACCACCCAATCAATTGTGCCACGCCCACCCACACTGCAATGTCAGGCTCAAGCGCTGCCTCTATTCGATTATGCGTGCAATTCGCTCTGCCTTCGCCTGGCCCGCACTCCTCCGCTCCGGGCTCAAACTCTCAGCTCGGTTGTCAGTGAGGCGCGCATAATTCTTTCTGAAATTTTGGGTTTCGGCTTGCTGGTTAAGCTCTTTCGGCCTGCCCGCTGTTGGCACCTGGCCATAAAATTAAAATTTCTTTACAAGCATTGAACGCTAAATGAACCTGAAAATAACACACAAATCGGCAGGCACAAGAGCTAAAAGAAGTTGGGCACTGATCGAATGGAAGATACCCTAGCTGAAATGTATTACGATTTATTTTTATTAAAATATATCATTTTATATATATTACATATATTATTTTATTTAGGTTTAACGTAACACAACATTATGAATAATATTAAGGAATCGATACACATATTGCGTAAAAAAAAATTTAAAAAAATCCATTAAAAGTATCTTTAATAAATGATAATATTAATAATAAATAATTAAATAAAAATAAAGGCTTTTCATTAAAAGTAGAAATAGTATTGGAAGTATAAATCTATCGATAGTATTGGTATATGAAACCCTCAAGTGGAGCCACTCTCGATAGCTTAGCAGCTCATATTCAAAATGTTCTCTAGTATATGCATAAATATTTGCAGACTTTATGCCAGATGCTGTATACAAAGTCCAACTGTATGACAAATACGTGCATTGGCTTTAGCCCGTATCCAAATCGTCTTGATGTGGCTTAGGCTCGTATATTCATGCAATATACATTTGCTGTGCAGGGTATAGAGAGATAAAATGAATGACAAACTGAGCGGACATAAATTGCGTCAATACCTGCACAAAGCGTGGGCTACACTCAAGATCGGGCGGGCTTGTCGGGCTGGATGTCTGTGTGTGCGAGTGTGAGTGAGTTGACATTGTGGGGCTGGGCAAACACACACGCCTCGAGTGGTTCTGAATGCTTGACGCACTGAACGAGCGATTGAATCAGCCACTGAATCTGAATTCGAATCTGGCAGTCTGTTTAACGCCTCACATAACCGCTGTGCGTGCGTGTGCGTGTGTGTGTGTGTGTGTGTGTGTGTGTGTTGCCGGGCATGTGTCAAATTATGACAGTCGCTAGACTTTTACGCTCCGGCCCACCTGTGCGTGGCGGCAGCCCTTGCGGCAGCAGCAATCCGTAGCCGTCTTATCGATGGCAACCTTTTTTTGCGCTGCCTACATTTAGGGGCACAAATTGCCACTGCCGGGACAGAAGGGTTGCCCAAAATTGTTGCCAAGAGCTGTTACGCCTGACTGTGTGTGTGTGTGTGTGTGTGTGTGTGCAAGTATGTGTGTGATTGTGAGTGGATGTTTGCATCAAGCCAAAAATATTTCTTTATTTTTGTTGAACTGATGCGTCGAACACATAATTTCAAAGCAGCTCCCTCTCTCTCTCACTCCCGTTTCTCTCCCTCTCTCTCTCTCTCTCTCTCTTTCTGCTTATGAATATAGATTTTTTTCCACTCAGCGCGTTATTGCTTGTGCGTTTTGGCCTACCTGAAGGCTCCTGCTTCAAAATATGCTCTGCCCTAAAAGCAAAGACACGCGCCAAAAAAGCAAATCACATGCATATGTAAATGTGTGCGTGTGTGTGCGAGTGTGTGCGTAAACAGTGTTAGTGGACTGGAAGATTACAGGGCGTGGCAGACAAAAAAAAGGTGTTGACACATTGCGTGTACACACACACACACACACGCACAGGCATAAATATACATATCTATATATATATATATATATATATATATATATACATACATACATATATTCATATACATATACATGATTGCTGCTAAGCCAATTTTCATGCTCTTTTGGCTGGCAGCCTTGAAGGAAAGGTCATCAATTCTAATTTGGTTAGCTGAAGTTGGCCTCTCAAGTGAATATTTAAGTTTAATGCGCTCTAAACCAACTTGATGCCAGCTCGCGTGCTCTCTGGAGCATTTCCTATATTCATTCTTATCTTGAGTAAGTCTAATGTTTTCCTTATTTTCTTTGCAGGTAAGCCTCGCTATATAATACTTATTCCTGAATGAAATCTGAGAGCTGCACCCTTCGGTAAGTGCACAGCTGTGCCAGACTGACTGAGTTTTGCCATTGTTATCATTCGGCAATTCACTCTAACTCGTCAACGCCTGACTGCAGTGAGAGATAAATTTTAACAAAATTTCCACACGCCAGCGTCGTCTAATGAGTGTATGTGTGTGTGTGTGTCGCAAAAATTGCTCGCCAAACAGAGCAGCTCGGCTAGCCAGCCAGAGCCTGCTTTTAGCTGTAGGCAATTGGTTGGGTAACAGTAAAATTAGACCCGGGAAGTGCGAGCAATCGCAATTCAAAGAGTTTAGATCCAACTCAAGAGATTCGCTCTGTTAAATGGCAGATGATTTGCTATGAAAAGATAACACTCGAAGCGTTGTCAACGGAGCGTCCATTATTAGACAGATTCCACTTTGCCGAAAGATATGAATCAGCTACTCCCGTTGTACCCTCATATAGTAGATGGAGATATTGGGAAATGACAATATTATAATAATATTAATAGAATAATAATGCAGACATTTCAATTTATTTATTTATTTAACAATTGACAAATTTAAGTATACAAAAAAAAAAAAAATAGTTTGGAATACTATTATATTGGAATAATATTATATTGGAATATTATCACCAACCCGATGGGGCTAGTTTATTTAACATATGATCAGTGATATTATTGAGCTTATGAAACATTCAAATAAATATTTTAAATATTCCTTTTACGTAACAATAAAAATAATTCTTAAGCTAAAAGGCATATATACTTGATGACTATTTGGCTTAATGATATCTTAATAACTGAGCAACGTAGCATGAACTATGCGAAATGTATGTATGTATTGCATATTAATTATTTATTTATTTTATTATTAATTAACTAATATTTTGAGAAATAATAATAATAATTTATTAATATTAATACCTTAAGATTAAGCTTAATTTATCTAAAAACAATTATTTATTTATTTTATTATTTTGTAAATAATAGTTTTTCATTTAAAATAATAATTTATTAATAATGATAGATATTATGCCTTATACCTTAAGATCAAGCATTATATATTGTATTTAAAAACAATTATTTATTTATTTTGTTATTTTTAAATAATATGTTTTCCATTAAAATAATAGTAATAGTTGTATTATTTAAAATAGATTTTATATCTTAAGATCAAGCTTAAGATTAGGAATTTTTAAAACATCCTCAGGCATAGCTCTCACTTATATATTTCTACTATTAATGAAATACATGATTTAGTGGAAATATTAACTATTGATAAAAATAAAAGTCAACCTTACAAAATTTCATACCATAAAGAAGTAAAGAATTTGATTGAGCAGGCAAAGGTTGATTGAGAATGACTCCATCTACCATTATTCGTTGGTGCAGTCTATACGATAACGTGGCTGTAATTGGCTAAACAGTTTGAATGGAATCAGCAATAAATGTCTTAAATATATATATGTAGTTATATATGTATCTTTATATAAGTCTATTTTTATTGACTCCTATGCGCACTTGTATACCAAGGAAACATGTAAGCTTCTCAATATTACTTCACTTGTAAAATATTTGTGAAGTGTGTATTTGTATGAAGTGCATATACATTTGTATCTGTTTGGGTTTTCCCCTCTTTTTGTTGGGGCATCTTCCAGTCAAGCGCTCTCCGCTGCTTCATTCTGTTTGCTTCTTATGTTCGCCGTGCTCGATAGACTCGTGTGAATCTAAGCATTATTGTGGACCACCTCCACGGCTAGCACTGCTCCCACTTCCGCTCCAGCTCCAGCTCCAGCTGCAGGTCCGCTTCGCTCCGTCTCTGTTTAGCAATTACTTTGAAGTGGCGCACTAGCCAACTATGTGCTCCATGGGCACCATTAAATTTGGCACACTTCATTGGCTCGCACAGAAATAATAATTTATTATTTAATTTTGCCAGCTCGCCCCATGGTGCGCGACACACAGATATGGAGAGAGGAAGTGTGAGTGGGGGTGGGTGAGGGCGAGGGAGAGGGAGAGGGGGACTGGTGTGGAAAAACGCGGCTGGCTAAGTTTAAAGTAATTAATTCCAGGAAGTGTCAAAGTTGCCATACGGCCATACAAAATGTTGTGTATACCACCCTCCGCCCCCGGCCACGCCCAGCAGCTTAAAGTGACCTCGTTTGAGGTCCTGGACATGACTCGTAATACAGCAGCAACACAGAAATGTAGCTACAGTTAAAGCTGTCCCCGGGGGCGTCGTCTATTGCTTCCGTTTGTGGACATTAGCGGATGAATTAAGAATTTAAATTAATTTTTAATCTGGTATTTCTACGTTTGCGCGTCAACAAATCCCGCTTCGCCTGCGATTTATCATCTTCAAAGGCCAGCTACACACAATTTGCGTTTAATTTATGCGCTCGTGTGTGGGTGCGGATGTCTGTGTGTGCGTGTGTGCGTCTGTGTGTGCTAAAGACAAGCGAATTTAGTGCCTTGGGTCAGCGAACACTTTTGTGTGGCTCACGCCCACTTGCCCACTTGCCCACTCGCTCCGTCCGTCATAAATTAGAGGTGAGTCCTTTCTGCTTTTATCTAAATGGCGCTTCGCTTTTTATATTTTCGTATATTGCACAATAATTTAAATGCCCCAAATTTCATTAGGCGTCTTAAATACAATTTTATTGCATACTTAGGCCGCCAAAGAAACATAAATAATGCTCCCACTGAGGTGCGCATTAAGTGCCCTACGATTATTCAAAAAATACCATTTGAGATGGAAGCGTTTAATTTGCGCAAATTACAGTCGGTCCACATTCCGGGCTGGGGCTTGGACCTGCTGCCCCTTCTCGGCGCAGTCGTAATCGGAATCGCAGTCGGTAATCGAAATCGATAAGCGTAACCCGAGCTGACAATACGCACAGCCAAAAACCGCAAAGTAACGGACAGCAGAGAACAACCAGAAAATAAACTTTACTGCTGGCAAAAAAAGAGAAAAAAAAAGAAGAAGAGGAACGGAATTAAAAGCAAATAAACATTGGGCGACCCACTTGACCCACTGTGGCAGTGGTTGCGCCGGTGGTGCCTCACCGCACCGCTGAATTGGCAAACAAAGCGAAATGTGCCAAATGAATAGCCAAAGTTGAGGCAGAAAGTGAGCAGGCGAAAACATTTTAAATGCAAATGAAGTGCCGCACTTAGGTAGCCAGCGATGTGAGATCCGGAGTTGGCCAACAGAAGCATCGGAGAGGCAGAAAAGTGCCAGAAACGGAAAATGCGAAAATGCGAAAATACGAAAATGCGAACAGGCGACGAGACGAAAGGGGGAAATGCCAAATAGGAAATGGGCCAAGGAGTTGAGCACATCGAACAACGCTGATAAATTAGTACAAGAGAAGAAACTTTGCTGCTGCACTTTGCTTCACAATTTGAGAACTGTTCTTTCTATTTTTTATGAACTTAAATTAAGCGCCTAAACAAATTTCTCATACCTCTGCCCCCTCCCCCTGCACGCGCATGAATCAGTGAGTGAGCCAAGCAAAGTTGTTGAAATGTATTTTTATGATAAATTTCAAAACAATTCTTAAGTGGTGTCCGTCCACTCCGCCTGCGGCTCATATTCCCCAACAAAGTTCGCGATAGCCAAAAACTGAAAACTCAAAAAATTACTCATAAATAATAATCAAAAGTCTGCAGCTCTTCGCTCAATACACTTGGGCTGAGACAGGCTACTCAGACTAATAAAGATTTAAGATATGATTCACATTTTTATGAACACAACACAAATAAGCAATAAATACTCGACTTTTAAGCGAAATGCTACTGGGAGATAAACAATATATATAATATATAGATATGAGGAAAATATATAAAGTAAAATAATAATATTGTTCATTCATTATTTAATTTTTTATTATTTATTATTTTTTTTTTATTTATTTTGATATTTTTATTATTTTCAATTTATTTTCAGTTTGAGTTTATTTTTTTTATTATAATTTATATATTTCTTTCTTATATGTTTTATGTATTTTTTTTTATTTTCTTTTCTTTTATATATATATCAAAATTTTGTATTTTCAACTTTTAATTGAATTTTATTTTATTATGTTTATAAATGTATTTGAATTATTTTTAATTTCATTTTTTGTGATATTTTAATAAATCATAATAATAATGTAAATACATTTTATTTTTATCTTATTTGATTTATTTGTATTTTTATACCCTGAACCCATTGAAAATGGGAAATCAGGGTATAATGTTTTTGTTGAAATGTATGT
The DNA here is from genome assembly GCA_035047565.1 of Drosophila mulleri. Classification (NCBI taxonomy): domain Eukaryota; kingdom Metazoa; phylum Arthropoda; class Insecta; order Diptera; family Drosophilidae; genus Drosophila; species Drosophila mulleri. The sequence continues at coordinate 3,380,490 of JAWNPK010000069.1, read as the reverse complement.
AACAGGCAGAAGGAGGCGTGGCAGACCCCATAAAGTATATATATTCTTGATCAGGACGACGAACTGAGTCGATTTAGCCCTGTCCGTCTGTCTGTCCGTCTGTCCGTCTGTCCGTCTGTCCGTATGTTTGAACGCGTCGATTTCCGAAGATATAGAAGCTAGAGACTTCAACTTTTTTTAAAATGCTCGTATATAGCACGCGGATATCGAGTTTATCACTAAAAATCGATAACTCATCCCGTTATTTTTTTATCGATCAAAAACCTTATCGAAAACCAGTTATAAAATTATATCTCCTACACCTTTAGAGCTAAAGTCTCCAAATTTTAAATGTAGACTCGACAGCACGTGATAGAATTTCGGTTTTTGTTATAATTCACCCCCCACCCCTATATCACCCCCCTTACCCTCATCTCTGTAAAAGGCGTATTTCAAATACTAGAGACTTGAGCTTTGGCAAATATACGCATAGTAATGATAAAACCACATTCTGAAAGTTTCATGAAGAACGTACGTCCAGAAAAAAAGTTATTGAACAAGTAAGTTCCCATAGTAAGCCCACACTGCAGCCCATGCCTGTTAATGCGTGCGTGCCTATGGGTGTCTATGTATATGTTTGCGTGTGTGTATGTGTTTGTTTAAGCTGAATGACACTAAAAATTATTGAAATGGCTGTTGCTCGGAGGGTTCAGGGTATCTCGTAGTCGAGCAGTCTCGACTAGAGCTTTCTTACTTGTTTTATTATAATTTATATATTTCTTTCTTATATGTTTTATGTATTTTTTTTTAAATTTTATTTTCTTTTATATATATCAATATTTTGTATTTTCAACTTTTAATTGAATTTTATTTTATTATGCTTATAAATGTATTTGATTTATTTGTAATTTCATTGTTTGTGATATTTTAATAAATCATAATAATAATGTAAATACATTTTATTTTTATCCTATTTGATTTATTTGTATTTTTTTTTAGTGATATTTTAAATTTTTGATATTTTTAAATTAATTATTATTTTTATCTTATGGATTCATATGTTTAAATATATACATGCTTTGTTTTTATTTTTTTTGATTATTATTATTTTTTTCCTATTATTATTATTATTTTTTTGTTATAATTATAGTTTCTATTTTCAGTTTAATTTTATTTCTGGTTCCTTTTGTATTATGTTTATAATTTATTCTTGTTTCATTTTTAATATTACCTTATTTATCTAATAATATTATTTTTTATACATATATATATATATTTTTAAATTTATTTTATTATTATTATTTTTTTTTTTAAATAGTATTTTTTGTCATATTGTTTATTATCTGTTGTCTTATTTCATAGAACAGAAATTGTATTTTCTATTTCTATTTGATCAATCTTTGATTATTTGATTCACTATTCAATATCAAATATACTTGATAAGTTAATAATAAACTGTGGATTGCGAGAGAGCATTTCGTGTTCGGCTATTGATATAGATTGATTATGACTTGTTATTTCTCCAATTTCGTATATTTCGCTGCTCAGTGTCCAAGTTGTAAGTCCTGATTGACGGCATTAGGGGTGAGCGCTTATTTCGTTGATCTCGTTGATTTATTTGCTGCATAATTTGGTACGCAATAATGGCCGCCCAGGGCCGGGACCGAGAGCGAGGCCGAAGCCGAAGCTTGACCACAATTGGCCAGCTCTGCTGGTTGCGGGGCACGAGTTTCAAATAAATTGAAAATCATAAAGTTTGTCAGCCTGAGTCCAGAGTTCGAGCTGAAAATAAAAGTTACGCTGCATACTTTTCGGTGTGCGTATAATTGTTTTTCATCCTTCGTGGCAGCTCCTTATCCTGCTGGCCGCGCTCCTTCTCTCTGAATTACCGCCACATAACTCATTAGGCAAAGTTGCTGTGAGGCGAATAGACCCGGGACGTGATGCGACGCGAAGCGAAGCGTCTGTAAGTTGAGATTTACTTTAACAACTTTTGCGCCTGCAACTATGCAATAAATTCCGTGCAATTTTTTGTGACCTCCGCGAAGCTGCGCACAGCCAGGATTCATGAGAGAGACAGGCAGAGGGGGGGAGAGAGAGAGAGATAGATAGAGAGAGAGACTGGCTGAATCTTATACAATTAACTAAACATGTGCTTCTCCTATAGATAAGGAGCACAGAGGCAGGCCTCACTGTCCGCTGGCCTTGATTCAGTGCGACATCCAAATCACAGCTGCTCCGGCTCCTGCTGCTGATATTGCTGGCAGTTACTTAAGTGCATGTGCTGCTCGAGCAGTGAGTGTGTGAGTGGCTGTACGTACGGCCAGCAGGAGTCGGGGCGCTGCTGCCGGTCCACTGTCGACTGTCGAAACTTTTCCAATCTACGTTAAATAAAAAGAAAAGTCCTTCGTGTCTATCATGTCAGTAGGTATTTTATTATTTTTAACCTCCTACACACCAAACAGCTCTCAGCTCTCAGCTCGCAGCTCGCAGCTGCCTGCAAGTGGAAGTTGTTTTAACCAACTGACGCGCCCCTCGACAGCCCTTGCACCTCGTCCCTCCCACTTGTGCCAGCTCCGCTGTTGGGGCTTGTGGCACGACACTCTGCTGTTGTCTTCTGGAACTAATTTGTCAATGTCAAGTGTTATGCTTTATATATCCTCCTGTTTTGCCCTCTTTCTTTAATTTTCAGTTGTTCTTTTCTTTTCATTTGCTTTTTTTTTTTTTGGTTTCTGGAGCGTCTGCAAAAGTTTTACGCACGCAGTGGGCGCCGCCTTCTGTCTTTGTGGCACGCACACTGCGGTTGCACGTCTTCTATATCAATGCTGTGTGTACTTTTAGGCGCTCGTGCATGCCTCAGGCCGCATTCGCAGTTCGGTCGCAGTCCCATTCCCAGTCTCAGAGCTAGCCCAGCCTCGCAGCTCGAGTTGCGAGCGTTAAACGACAGCCGGAAGCGTTCGCGCGACAATCGGCAAATAACAAACAGCTGCCGCTTCCGTTTGACACCCAGCGAAATTTCAATTAGGCAGCAGCTTTAAGCTCTGCCATGCGCCGCATGCAGCGCGCTTAAAGCGCCGACAGACGGGAAACGTTGCCCGAAAAGAGTCTCCTGCTCATCACAACGGGCGGCAGTTGAGAAACTTTCTGACAGCTTATAAAAAAATATACCCCACACTCTGCCTACGGAAGCTGCTGCTGCAGTTGCTCTCGTCTCTGAGCAGGTAGGCGTGGCTGCTACGCCTAGCTGTTGCCTAATTGTAGCTCCCTTGCCAGTGCCCCTCCAAACTGATTTCACAGAAATTCGCTAAATAGATTTTCGTGTAAGACGCTTTTAGTGGCACTGGCAGCAGGAGCAGCAGGAGCAGGAGGAGCAGCAGCAGCAGCATCCTTAAGCGCTACAGTTGACACTTTGTGTCAAAGTTCATTGCTGCAACAGTCGCTCTTGGTCACTGTCAACGTCAGCGACAGCTCCGCCTCCTTCACCTCCATCTCGAGCTGCCTTCACTCTCCCAGTCGCGTGCTCGCGACGCAAATATTTCGCTTGACTGTTTAGGATTTTTGTGCGGCTAATTAATTAGCGCAGAAGAGCGACTCAGACGACGTCAGATGCGCATGGGTTAGTGTTGCCCTTTGCTCTTTCTAAGCTCCCTTCAAATTAATGATCTATCTCACAGCAAAATATCCTGTGACAGGCTTAGGTACTGCCTTATCACTTACTCATTCAATATGCGACAGATCCAAGCTATCCGGAGATTATCTGTTTACCAAAGGTACATTAGTATATTTGTATCAATTTTTGTTGCATTCCCTTTCTTTATTTCTCTCTCACTTGCTCTCTCTCTCTGTCTCTCTTTCTGTTGCTTTTTCACCCTCGTGCTCCCTCTCTCTCTCTCTTTCTTTTTATCTTAACTTCATTCTTAACCCCAAACTGTATGTCTTATTTTTTCGTTGTTTCTCTTTCACTCGTTTTCATTATATCTCTGTGTATACTTTCTCTCTTTCTTTTTTATATATTTATGTTTCTCTCTCTCTCTCTCGCTCTTATATTTGGAATCACCTTTTTAAAATTGAGTACAGGGTATAAGAACATCGTTATTATTAGTATCTAAAGAGACAACATGCAGTTCTAAGTACTTTTTAAGCCCCTGCACAAAGAGATGCGAAGAACATTTCCATATAAAATCCATAATTATATGGCACTCAGCCGTAATGAGCTGCCTTTTATGCCCGCATCAATCGACGACAATGACGACGCAGCAGACGACGACGACGACGGGGGCGACGAGGACGACTGGGGGAGAGCAAGTAAAGGGCGAGCAGGGAACGTTGCATAAGCCGAGTCGCCGCATAACAATTGAGATTTGAATGCGACAGGGGGGGTGGTAGGATGACGCGGCATGTGAGCACCGCCACATGTGTGTTTGCGTAATCACAAGCCCGACTGAATTTATTGAATGCCAATGCAAAAATACTTCATAATATATGTAAGAATTTGCCCAGCTCCTGCTGCCCCCTCTGGGCGTCTATTAGGCGCAACAATTGCTTCGTTTTTTCATCTATTTTTGCTAAAGCAAAGCAACGCCAGGGACATGAACGAAATGTCAAGGCAAAGGCAGATACACAGTCTCAGCAGATTCAGTCTCCAATTCCATTTGCGTGCGCCTCGCCTCCTGCCGCCGCACACATTCTCAATTTCCATTATGATGACGAGGACAAGCAGCTGCTGGATGTTGACGCGCGTTTATAACAATGTTTAACACCCAGCCAAGTGGCAGCAACAGCAACAGCAACAACAGCAGCAGCCATTGCCATGAGTATGCGATTTAATAAGGTCGCACATATGGCCAGGAGGACTGAGGGAAAATGTTGATACAAAATTTAAATGGCAGCCAGTGGCTCGCAAAATTGCCTGCGCAAGTTTATAAAAATGAAGCTGCAAATATTGTTACCAAAAATTACACCGCGCGTACCTGGTAAGGGAACTCCTGCTCGCCGTCCCCTGCGAGGGGCTTAGCCATGGAGCCAAGGTTGCTTTTCGCTTGCGCTAAATTAGATTTTACTTTTTACACTCATCAGGGTTGTTGCTTCATTTTGTCAACTGAAGCGAGGACCAAATGACCAAAACGATGCAACACACACACACACACACACATACACACAATGGGCTGAGGATGACAGAAACGACTTGAGCTGGGCCACGACTTGGTCTTTGGGTTCATTGTGCTCGCTGTTTGGCATTGTCGCATCCTGTTGAATGGCTCGCTAAGTAGATTAGGGCCAATGGCACTCTCCATTAGTGTGTGTGTGTGTGTGTGCGCGTGTGGGGGTGGGAGTGTGCCACGCCTTAAGGAACTGTCGCATGGCTGCTGCAAATATTTAATTGTATGAATTTCATTTATAACTCTGTCAGCTGCTTCGTGCGCTGCCTTTTAATGTGCCGAAAAGCCAAATTGGGTTTGACTGAATAAGTAAACATGCACACACACACACACACACACTGAAGGCAATGTCAATGCAATGAAATGCAATCGTTAACCGCACCACGAAGCACGTGTGTTATGTGGGTTGCTGTAATATGAAAGCCAGCGCAAATATACACATGCACACACACACACATACGCGCACATTTGTGTGCACACACTCAGAGAGAGAGAGAGAGAGAGAGAGAGAGAGAGAGAGAGAGAGAGAGAGAGAGAGAGAGAGAGAGACTAGCTCACAAATAGACACAGTTGTCGTACATACATAGCTAGCTAGCTGTCTCTGTGGCGTAGTTTGGCCGCCTTAAAGCTTTGTCGCTTCATTTGGCTTTTTTCATCTAAATGAAAATATAAACGACATGATCTAAATTAATATCATATATGAATCCTTATTAATGAAGCTAATATAATATAATATAATATAATATAATATAATATAATATCTAGTGTGAATACAAAAAATAGTAAAGCAAGGAATATGTCATACTTGTATGAATTTAGTCTAGCTTTGATCAACTTCTATATACTCAAGTCGAATATCAAAGAATACTTTAACATGACTTTAACAGCTGTTACCTATACTACGCGGCATTTGCATTTTCTGCTATTAGCTTAATAAGTCTATCATTAGAAATGTGTGTGCATGTTTAATTGGCTATTTTATGATTTTCAGTAGTTAAATAAATTAATGGGGATGGGATTAGCATGGAGAGAGAATGTGGCCAAGTAAAGATAGACTTATAGTTGGATATTGATAGATGAAATTGGATTTGAAACAAAAAAAAAAAAAAATTATGTTAATGACATTAGCAGAAAATTAGAGAAGAAGGGGTTAGAAGCATAGATGTGTCAACATTAAGAAAAGATATTAACGTAGCGCTTCCTATATTATGAACGCAAACAAATATGTATATTTGCTTTCATATATGTATATGTACAATATGAATGGGGCTCACTGAAACATCAACTGGTTATCTAAAACTAATCCCAAAAATGTGCTCATTGAATTTATATTAGATTAAAAATATGACGTACATTAAAAAAGAAAAGAAATTATTAAATAAAAAAATTTTCTTCATTGCATATCAATTATTATATTTAATATAAATAAAATAAAATAAATTAATAACATTTTAAAAGTATCATCAAATAGAATCCATTTTGCAATTACAACACAGTATTTTACTTATTAATTTGTATAGTGTTTCCTCTAATTGTGCAAATTCCGCTAAAATCTAGCTTTTTGTTAGCTCTGCCAGAGCTGCGCAGCACTGCTGAAATTGTTGAGGTAGTTGTTGAGGTAGTCGCACGCGGCAAACTGCGGTGCCGGAAGCGAGCTCATAAAAGTAGGTAACATGCCAAGCGCACACACTCACACACACACACACGCACACACACAGAGGCACTCATACAACTACATATATGTAGCACACCGGTTGCAGCAGCAACAAAACGCAATTATTCATAATTCAATTTTCAAACGCTAGATGGCGCATGACAATTTCAAAACCAGCAGCGCCGCACGGAACAATTGCAAATGCTGCCCGACTACCGCCGTTTGCGCTTGTGTGGGTGTGTGTGCGTTTGTTTGTGTGTGTGCGGTACAGTTAATGTGCTTTTTGGCATGCATACCAGATTATGCAATATTAAGCATACGCATTCGCTTCTGTATGTTTGCCAGCCAAGCGCAGCGGGCAGGTTAAGCAAATGTCACAGCACCGAAATACACATCACGTTCAACTGTTCCCATCTATCTCAATGTGTATGTGTGTGTGTGTGTGTGTGTTTGTGTGTGTGACACAGCAGTAGTAGAAGCAGCTTCAACAACCGCATTAACATGGAATACAAGCCTCCCCCTCAGACGTATTTATTTAGTTGTCATGTATGTGCATCTGTTTGCATTTGTCAGGCATTATATATTGGTGTTTGGCTCTGCTGTGGCTCAACTAATTGTGCATAGTCCTTGCCACTACACACACACACACACACGCACGCACACAAACACATGCATCCACTTATACAGATATCAAATGGTATTGCGGCTGCCATAAATTCACATCAAGTGCTGCACTTATTCTGGAACAGCTGTGATAATACGCAATTAACTGCTTCGACTCGGGCACAATCGGGCAATTTATTGCTTAACTATATATAAATTTGCGGACTAATTATTGCGATATTTTGAGGGGCTACGTGTGATGAGTTACGGCCGCCACTTAGCGTCAACCATTTGTAATTTTATGCGACGTATCCGCTTGCCGGGCATTTGGGTTACATTTAAGTAACGCAGCTCCCCGCCACCTCAGCCACCTGGCAGGACTTCAGCTGCAGCTTCCGGATCCTGCAGTCTGCACTTGAGGCACGATTAAAGGCTGCTGCTGCTGCTGTTGCTACAGCTTCGCGTTGTTCTCCTTCCTCTTCCTCCTCATCTTCTTCTTCTTCTTTTTCTTTGGCTCTTCACGGCGGATATCCGGCGAATGTTGAGCACGTTCCAGGGGCATTTTTCTTGAACGTCCATCCAGCTGCAGCGTTTGTTCCTTGCACATTTTCGTCGTCCTCCGACATTGTAAGCGCGACAACGAGGACAACGAGAGTAACGAGTGTAAGGACGACACCAAGGCTGAAATGAGAAACGTACCCGCAGCGAATGCAGCGACATCGTCAACGGCAAGAAAAGCGCCGACAACAAAGGCCCTAAAAGAGGAATCATTTTCGCTCTTTAATTTATTTTTGGCGCCTGCCAGAAACGCCAAATGATCTCAGCAGTTGAGTTGTTTTACTTTTACCCATCTCAGCACTTGACATGCCAGCGATTCAAACTAAATGTTACAATATCTGAAGTATACAGATGCGAAAAAGGTTGTTATATCTATATATACGAATATATACGGATGTTTTATTCGCGCCTTCAATCCCTGCTGCAATCCCATCGATAGTACCTCCATTCCCAGTGATGATTTCGATAGTATCGATTGCTTACCAGCTAAAACTGGATTTAGTTTTTAAATAAATATTGAAATAAAACTAAGTAATTAATTAAAAAATATTTAATTACTTATTTGAAGCTGAATGATTGAAAATAATTAGGCACATTAAAGAATATCATAAATTTTAATATTAAATCATAAGTTGACGTGATATCAGTCTCATCACTTTCCGGTATCAGTCATTGATTTTATTTCAGAAAATTGTCCTTTGACTTGGGATTCAAATTGCTTGCCATTATCTGCCTAATCTTTATTCCGATTCAACGATGCTAACTGGAATGCACAATTAGCTAAACAATCCAATTTGGTTTTATTAGCCTGTACAATTTATAAGAATAATATATGTATATACCCTGAAAAAGAACGTTCCTAGAATTATCCACTGAGACAATATATTAATCTATCTATCCTAAACATAAATCTCAATTTTTACTAATTATTAACATGAAAATTATTTGGCCGACTCGCTTCTTTGAATTTAATCTGGTTGTCTGGTAATTTGATTTGATTATTCACATTTATAGATCTACTCTATGTTATGTCTCTCATTAAGCATACTGAATAGATTAGATAAAGGCTGTTGTAATTTATTCCAATTTTAATACCAAACATAATTATTGAATATGCTAATGCAACAAATTTATCGTATTCATCGTTATGACTGTCGATTACATATATATGCTCTGATATATTCCTGTGACTAATGTCTCAAAAACATTTCTTGAATCTGTCAGATTCGATTTCTTTTTTCTCCCTGCAATGTTTGAAAATTCGATATTTTACGCTGCGCTGGTATTTCGACTATTTTCGGCTCTGTTGCTGGCTTGACTATCGCATGTCAAGCTGATATAATGGCGACCTGCTATGCGATTTGAATAAATGTTGTCGTTGCCGTTGTTGTTGTTGTTGCTGCTGTTGTTGTTGTTGTTGTTGCCGTTCATGCTGACGTCTGGCAGTGGCAGGCAGCAGAGCGCCGCGCAGCGCGTGACCTCGTGCCACACACAGAGCTAGACCGCCCACAGCGCGCTGAGAGAGGGGTGGGAGGGCACAAATGGCCTTGTTGTAACCCGTTGCGCGAGTCTAGCAACATTTTCGCGAATGAGTTGGCCCGCCGCTGTTGTTGTACAATGGCAATTTGTTGTTATTATTTTGGTAACACTTTAATTTCTGCCGGCAGTTGTCCCGCTTCCCGTTTCCCGCACCACGCTTCCCGTTACCCAGGCAGCGTGCGCCAGTCGAACGTGCCGTTCGCCGGCAATAAGGCTATGCGTTATCCTTTTACCAGCTATTTAGCATTTAAATGTGAAGCGCTTACGCGTTTAGCCTTTTTTTGTGTGCCACCAAACAGCGGGTTGTCCTGCCGCTCGCTAATTTATGCGGCCCCCGCAGCGCAGAGTCGATTCTCGGTGAGTTTTATCAGCTCGTATCGGGACTCGCACTTATCCAGGCGCAGCCAAGTAGTTTCACGCGCCTACTCAAATGCTAATGACGCCGATTGTCCTGATTGTGGTTAGAACTTTGACTCCGACTCGGCCTGCTTCCGCCCTATTACGCATACGCCTCGTGCGCCGCATGCCCCACACGTGGCAGGCAGCTGTTGCCACAGTTACAATTTGCCCGTTTGACAATATACAAAGAGTGTTAGCGGCAATCGCACACACAGACTCCACGCTCTAGCCCTGCCTGTATGTGTTTACCATTGCTCATTACGCATACGCACTGTGTGCCGGAATAGAAATGATCCGAGTCTTGTACATACGCTTAACTTTGACTTGCTTCGATATCGTCTTATTTGAGTATTTATATGTTATTTATATGCGATTTTAAGCGGAATACCAATAAATTAAAAAGGAAACCTCTGTTGGGTCTTTTCCAGGTATTTTCCTCATTGCGTATTGTCATTGAGCATTTGCAATTCATGCAGTCCATAATTAATATTGCTTTGAATAGTTGTTTTTTAATGCTTAATGTATTCACCTCTCGTTGCCCACCGCTGAAGATTGTTTCTTTTTTTATGGTAAGTCAGCCTAATTAGGTCCTTCATAAGCCTCCAGCAACTCTCAGCAGCGACTAAAGCAAGATTTCAAGGTCTATTTAAATTTGAAAAATTGTAAGTTTTATTTAATTCAACATCTTTAAATAGAATTACTTAAATTAATAATGACAAAGTGGAGGAAAACTTGGAATATCAAAGTTGAGTCAGAATCACAGGGGCAGCTATTCTTTATTTATCAATTTCACACACTTCATCAGTGGCAGGAAGCTCTTAAGCTGAATCCAGACTGTGTGTGTGTGTGTGTGTGTGTGTAGCTAAGTAAGTGTACAAATATTACTGAGAGCACAGTAAGCGATGAAAAAGCGAGTGCTCCTTGCACACAAGAGCTGAGAGAGAGAGGGAGAGAGAAAGAGAGAGAGAGAGGCAGAGAGAGAAGAACTCAAGCATTAACCTGGTAGCCACTCGCTGTGTGAAATGCTTGTGCTATTTATTTAAATTTCCATTGTGTTGCCAGTACAAACACGCACACACACACACGTGTACACTCTTACACACACACACTCTTGCACAACATAAGAAGATTTTCGTTTGTGATTTTCGATGTTCGCCAAAGTCAACTGGCGCCTAGGGGCGGGGCAGGGGTAAAAATTTATACTCAACCACACGGCAATCGTGGCCCAAACTACTTATGAGAAATCGTGCGTGTGTGTGTGTGTGAGTGTTTGTGCCACCCACACCACCCACCCCATGTCGCCCCAAAGTAATAAGCAATAACTGTTACCAGCAGGAGGCGGGACTGGTTTGCCGAGGCGCGAAACTGGAAATGGCGCAAGTTTATTTAATAACCGAAGAGCGGAGAATGCAGGCGACTCTGCGGCAGGGTAATACGCCGAGGCCCTACCCCGAGCTCGGCCTGGCCAAATTGCCAGGCGTGTCAACACTAAATGGAAGACAGTTGAAAAACTTGCTGTGGTTCGCGCATTCAAAAATATATTTCAAGTGTAAATTTAGTGCGTTGTTGCCACACTTCGAGCATCCTTTTCGGCTGTTTATGTAGCGTAAACACACATACACACACACCAACCGAGAGTTGTTTACCGCACATGAGTTTATTTTCAGACGCACAAGCAGCCAAAAATTGTTGGCTGTTGTTTAAGCGGGAAGGCAAAAGCAAAGCAGCTTAACTTATGTCAGCCCGATAGCATCTCGGGGCCATAAATGTCTATGGCCAACATGGCCCACACTCCGATCGAGCGCCCTTCCCCTCCCCGCCATGCCCCCCACTATATTTCCCAGTCTATTACCAAACCAAAGAAATCGTTGAGACGTTGCGAAATCAGTGAAGAGCTTTTCAGAAACTTTTTGTCAAACATTTGTGTGGCACTTGTAAATTTGTTGTGATTTATTGATAGCTCCTTATGGCTGTTCTCTGTATCCACGAGTGCGTGTGTGTGTGTGTGCGTGTGTGTGTGTCTTGTTTCCTCCCACACTCGCTCGCTGTCTCTCACAACAGCTCCTGCAACTGAGTTTTATGAATCTTTGTGTGCTTTCAGGCGTTCCATCAGCTGGAATTCGAATTCCGAATGCGAATGCGAATGCGAAGGCGAAGGCGAATGCGAACGTGTGAAGAAACGTACGCAGACAATTTCTTAAATTTCCCTTTGTATGCCAGCACACACGCACACACACGCACGCGCACACAAAGGGCGCCTCTTTTCTGCCTGAATCGCTTTATTATACTGATATACAAATACAATTTTCACGCTGATTTATTAAAAACTCCATCAATGGAAACGAAAATTAGCTCAAGCTGAAGCAACACTTGGCTTAGCAACAACAAAAGCTATGCAGATTTCAGCTGTAAGCCTCTGCTGAGCAGGAGTAGCATATCAAATTCAAAATTTGGCTTATTCCATTCTATTACAACTTGACATGATTCATACTCAATTCAATCCAGGACCTGAACTCGATTCGAATTTTATTTGTTGACTTACATAAATTATTTTTGTCGTATTTGATCTCTTAAAGAATATAATAATATAAAATGCTGGTTAATTTTGATTTGATTTTTTAAATAATCTGGATTTTATTTTATTTATTTCCCAAATAATACAATTTATGCTGAATAGTAGTAGAATCAAATAAAAATAAGAATGAAGTTTTCTTTTTACATATTATACTTAAATATTCAATTCCTAATATTTAAGATATAACAAATTAATATTAACTTAAAAAATTAATAATAAAATAATATTAAAAAAGTATTATTAAAATAATATTAAAAGAAACTCTTTGACAAATAAACAAACATAACTAAGTGGCGATGCTTAACATTTACATATATGGGGATAATTTGATTTGAAGAAATTTAGCGATAGTTTCGATAGTTGCGATAGTCTAGAAAGAAAGTTATCATACCTAGTCAGGCTCATATTTCGCATATGTTTGTATATGTTTATGTATATTTGTTTATTGCTATAAGTGCTACAGGATATTCTACATTGCTTCAGTTATTATGAATATTATATGGAATATGCTACAGTTGTCTTGGATACATAATCAACATTCAATGTAGAGAATTACCAAGGAAGGTTAAAGATAAGTTTAAGGAATTCATTTAATACATGGATAGAGCTTGAGCTACAAAATCATTTCGAATTTATGCAAAATCGATGGATAGTTCCTGGCAGTCCCTATCGTACTAGTTCTATTGGATTGTGAACTGATTAAATAAATAAAATATAAACTTGCACTAGTGCATCGTTTTCTGTACTGAAGAATCCAGAATGCGCGTTGGGCAACTGCAAAGTGATGAAAAATGTTGTGATTAAGTAGAGAAAACGCAAATTCTTATCGCAGAGCTGCCGCTGCAGCTGCACTGGCCGCTTGCCTCTCGCCGCTTGCAGCAGTAAAAACAAAATCAATTTTCCACGATATCAAAGCAAGAGCCGAGGGGAGTCGCGGCAGCCGCCAGCTGGCGGTCAAATTGACATTTTTGCAGCAGAAACTGCAAAGAGAGAGAGAGAGAGAGAGAGAGAGATTCCTTTGTGCCACTTTGGCACTCCATAAAATGCGAGCAACCGGGCAAAATTGTTGGCCAAGCTGCTGGCCTCGAGTAACGTCGCGATTGCCACGCCCACCCACACAGCCATAGCGATGGGCGTGGTTCGGTTGGGCGGGGCACTTCATCATCATTTTGCCGGGCCATCAAAATGAAATGTCAAACTAAATGGCAACAATTTTGATTGAATTTCTTTCTTATTCCTCTCCGATTTGTGCGAAAATATTATGCTTTGTGGCTTGGTCAGATATCGAGAAATCCTCTCTCGCCTAGCTGGCAGGCAAATAGACAGCTAGTAGCACGTTCTAGCGCCATCGTCAAGGCGTCTCAGGATGCTGCTCGGCGTTTTAAGTGTGTGGTGCGAGTGGCTCGGGCTACTTAACTATTTAAAGCACCACACGTGCTCGTCTCGGCAGCCGCATGACAAAATGCCAGCAATAAAGTGCAATTCATTCCTTAAACTGACTCCACGTCCGAGACGTGGCAGGCGCAGCTCGAAATCACAGTCGTGTGCATTTTTCTAGAAGCGCTCGGCTGTGGGTAGCTGGCATTTTATGACAATGCCAATCTGAGCGACGTCGAGCAAGACGCTGACATATTTTCCTCGCAGCAGACGTGCTGAGCGCCGCCTTCACAGTCGCTGACAAAATGTGCCCGTTACGGCAATCCAATGATGAAAACTGCAAGGGGCTGGGGCTAAGCCAGAACTAAGGCTCAGCGCACTATACTTATATAACTGTGTGTGTGTGTGTGTATCCAAGTGTGGCGCTGACATCAATCTGGGCTGGCGCTGCTGGTGCTCGAGCAGAGAACACAAATACTACATTAACCCAAATGAAAAGCCCTGCCAAGAGCCTGCCAAGTGAATGCCCATGGGACCCATATGAGTGTGTCTCTCTCTCTCTGTGTGTGTGTGTTGGTGTGTGTGCGTGTGTCGTCTATGCAACCGCCTGAATTGATGCAGCCTGCAGTCGGTGGCACGCTGCAAGCTGTCTGTTGCCACCGTTCAGCTAGAGCCTGGCCTAAGTCCCTGCTAAGTCTATGTCCTACAAAGGCAGAACTCGGCTATCTGCGAGGTCCTTTCAGCATATCCTGTAACGAAATTACACTACAGCATATAAATTAATCCCAGATTTTATTCCTTCTTGGAGCAGTGAAAACCCAGTTTAATGTATTTTGTGCCTTAGAGGGAAATACGACTTTAAGAAGCGGAAAGAATGAATGCGAGGCCTAATTGAAGCTCAGACTTCATGTTTACAATTCCAATTAAATATTGCAATTTGCTAATCTGCCAGAGAGAAAGAGAGAGAGAGAGAGAGAGAGAGAGAGATGGTTGCTCAAGCTCATTTGCCCCATTTGCTTATGGACCAAAAGATTGACCTAAAATCGCTTATCAAGCCGCCAACGAGAGTGGGCCAGGTCTGAACTTGAACTCGTTTCGGCCTGGCCAGCTTGGGCCAGCTTGGGCCTACTTTGCGGCGCATTTCATTTGCATTGAGTTTGAAATAATTTCGAGTGGACTGTGGGGAGGGAGAACGCATTCAGTCAGACAAGAGCGACAACAGCAGCTGCTCGTGGCAGTGGGTCGAGCGGTCTTGTTTGGAGTGCTGCCAAACGGATGCGTTGTCCTTCGTCCTTGCCGCTTTATGACAGACCAGCCAAATATGAAATGGCAAACGAAAAAGGCAAAGGCACAAACAGCAACCAAGTCACAGCGAGAAACGAGCAAGAAAGAAAAAAAAAAGGTCAAAAACACTTGGCAGTACATTATCTGGGCCACTGGCTGACCAGCTCGCCCACTGGCCAAACGAATGGATGGATGAATAGATGGATGGATGGGTGGATGGGTGGATGGGCGGATGGAGGTTGGACGAATTGCCGCTTGGTCTGACATTTTCGTTATTATTCCTATTCGTGCATGATAGCAGTTGTTGCTGTTGTTGTTGCTGCTGTTGCTGCTGTTGATGCTGCTGCTGCTGCTGCTGATGTTATTGTTGGCTCAATTTCCTAGCCATTTCCGGCTTTTCTTTCAAAATTACGTAAAACATAGAGAAACAGAAGTTACAACAGCAACGACCGAGTGCAAAACAGAGCAAAGAGCACAAAAAGACACACGGGGCGCATTTCGGAGAGGGGTCCGAAAAAGTTTGTGGGTCATTCCACTTGATTTCCGAAAAGGATACTGCTCACACACATACACAGACACACACACACATACATAAAGAGAGTGTGGGGGAGAGAGATGTACTGGCCACTGGCTGAGATCGAAGACGTACTGTCAAAAAGGGAAGGCCAAAGCGACAACCACAAAAAGAAATGAGCTCTGGGCGGGCCACAGTTGGCTTTGACTGCCCCTGCCGACGGCGCTGCCCCTGCCCCTGCCACTGCCTCTGCCTCTGCCTCTGCTGCTGCGCAGTCAATGGTCCATAAATCGGTTGTCAACTATTCAAATGCAGACAATTGATTACAGCGATAAAGCTGAAGAGCCTTTTTAGCTGCCTGCCTCTGTGCTGCCCCGCAGCCCGTCGGGCAGAGGGGGAGGTGGGGGACATGGACATTGAGTGCCTACAGGCGCGGAGTGGCACTCGGCTGTAATGAGAACGCAGCTGCGTCACGCAGCGAGGTAGATGAGGTCCGAGTGAGCCGAGTGTCCTGTTTGTCTGCGTGCAGCGGGTGTCTTGGAATAAATCCTTTCCCACATTTCAATATATGCCTGTGATGATGATGATCATGATGATGATGACGTTAAGATGTGTCCATTCAATTTACTTGTTCATCTCTTTTGATGCCAAAGCCACAATAATAATATTCCAACGAAATACATCTTACATGTGCTAGTCTGCTAGGGTATTAGCTATTCCATGCCCTCCGTCTTTTCTCCGCTGGCCAATACAATCACAATCACAATGGATGGATGTGGCTTCCGTCTTGCTTAAGCCAAAGATATTAAACTCAGCCAAGTCAATAGACTGTAAGTCCATTAAAGCTATGCTCCGAATTGGGTTACACTTACACACACACACACACACACGCGCATACACGCACACAGTTTCACATAATTACAGAGCTGTGCAAAATGCAAAGTCAACATAAAGTCTTGCCTCAAGTGTCTATCGATTCGTCTCCCAATGGCCACGACTGCCAGGTAGATACAGGGAGACAGATAGAGAGAGAGGGAGAGACTTGTGGATTTGTATCGAGGTACTTCACGTCGATGCCTGCTGAAAATATTTATTCACAGCTCAATAAATAAACAAACAGCTGGAAGAGGTGTAGGGCACAGGCGTTGCCTATAAAGCCGAACGTTCACTTTAAATAAGAAATGAATGCAACGCCTTTGTGCGCTCTGCTGCGCCTTCTATGTATGTATGTAGATGTGTTTGTGTTCGTATATATTTGCTTAACTACGGATCTGTGGGCGGCGCTTAGAGCGCGCCCCGGCCCCATGCCCTAAGCTCCAAGTGTTTAGCACTTTGTATTTACTGAGCTCCCAGCGGCGCGCCGCGGCGGCGGCAACGGCTGCTACAATAAAGGCTTAAACACATTTACCATTACAGGGCTATAAGCCGAGAGAGCCATGGGCAAAGTAATGCAGGCATTAGCTGAACGGCTGGATGGTGGAGGGAGGAGGGAGGGGGAAGCAGGTGCGGCCTGGACTTGTCTTCGACTTACGACAATAAAGTTAAAGACCCGCCGGGAGCAGGAGTCGGGAGGCAGGAGGCGTGCCGTTGATTGGGTTGCCACAAAGCGCAGTGCGTCCACGTGGCGCCGGGGCGAAGGGGAAGAGTTGATGGCCGGCCGTATAAATAGAGCCAACACAAATTGTTGCAGATAAAGATGTGGAGTAAGAGGACTCTCTGCCAGTGCATATGTCGAAAAAAGTGTGCTGCCAGTGTTGGTTAATGCATAAATGGTTGCAGCGGGGGCGGAGGGCAAAACTAATTGGGAAAAGTTTCAGTGCCAACTGTCAATTGTCAAATGACGGTAGCAGTTCGTAGCAGACTCGAAAATCCGTTTGAACTTTGCTCAAAACATAATTCGCTTAGTGGCCTCGGCTCCCCTTTTGGCCTTTCGAAAGTTCTGCGAGGCGTGGCGAGGCGAGGCGAGGAGAGGCAGTGAAGCCCGTCCGGTCATGCAGTTTATAGACTTGGCCAAATAATTTAAGAAGTTCACGCTACGCAAAGTTCAAGTGAAGTATGCCTGCCCTGCCCTGAATGATGGCAAACGGAAATTTACTGCAGGCACGAACAACGCACACACACACACAGAGCTAAGCGAAAGGGGTGAGCTCACACACACACACACACACATGCAGTGTGTTTATAAAGTTTTCCTTAGAAATGCGGAGGCTTGAGCGAAATATGCACATTTCCACACTTAATAACAAAATATGTTAAACAAAATCATTTGATGTTTGGCGTAAATTCGCTTTACCCTAACAACAGCGCAACAGCAATGTGACTGTCTGTGTGTGTGTGTGTGGTTGCCAGGAGGCACGTAAATAAGCACATGTTTACATGCAAATTACATAAAGCAAACGGCAGAAACAACAACAACAACAACAATAACAACACAAATACCAACAGCAACAGCAACAACATGGGAAACATCGGCAACGGCAAACAAAACGCAAATTACATGCTGCATACTTTTAGGCTCTGCCAACGTACCGTATCAAGTTCCACAAAAAAATCGAAATGAAGGCCGGAAATACCGTTTGCATTTAGATAAGCAACGGCTAAATACCCTTCCAAAGAATGTACAAATAAAATACCCACCATATGCATTGATGTCGGTTTTCTTAATTAGATAAAATTATGTTTAATAAATATATTCTTAAATTTTGTCCAATTATTTATCATGTATAAAGTATGATAAAATACATTTTATTATAAAAAATTAGTTTTTATTTTTAATATTATTTATTATATGTATTATAATTATTATTATTATTATTATTATTATTATTATTATTATTATTATTATTATTATTATTATTATTATTATTATTTATTTATTTATTTATTTATTAAATCATACTTTTTATTTTACTTATTTTTTTTTATGTTTGTTGCTGAGGGAATTACAAATATTACGAAATATATTCACGCTATTTTATTAAAATATAATATAAATAAATAAATGACAAATAAATAAAGAACACCAAATATATTATTGGTGTTGCTGTTTGTGATATTATCTAAAATGCTCACATTTTTTTTTCATCTTGAGACTTATATATGTATATAATTTAATATATTGTATGTATATGATTAGTCTGTTAATTAGCTAAATGAGCGAATTCACCCTTCACCTATTCATGACTTTAACGGACTCTCCCTTGATTCAATTTATTAGATAAATCTGGTTTGGTTTCTTTCGTTGCTATGAAAATAGATTGCCTTTAAGGCTTTTTCAGCAGCTTAAAATGACGGCAATGAATGTAATTTATAGCCTTTTAGGTGAACAGCTTTTATAATAAGAAAAAATGAAATAATTATCAAATAAATTAATTAATTTAAAATAAAAAACTAATAAATAATAATAAATAAAGAAAAATAAAATAAAATAAAATTGAAAATAAATCAAATAAACTAAAAATTATTCATTAGTTAACTTTTTCGGTTAAAGATCGATTGCAATCGATAGCCTGAATAATTGAAATAAATTGCACGAAAGATCTCGAACCTTCCACGTGCTTCAGCCGATGTTTGAAGTAGCCATTGCTAGTGTATTTGAAAATAAAAGGCAAATTGTATGGGGATTTTTCTTACACTTAGTTCCGGAGAAAAAATGAGGCAAGCGCCGCCACAGCGTCCAGACAATGTATTGCCGTCACCGCAAACATCGTCTCCTTTATTTTTACCGCACGGCGTACGGCGTACGGCGCACGGCTCTTAACACTGTGCATACATTTAAAGTGTATTTTTTATACGGCTCGGCAGCGATGGACGGAGGCAGCAGCGTAGCTGAGACATGTAAACAAACTCATTTAACTGATTTTCATGAAAGAGAATGTGGCTCTTGGGCAACGGCTGATGGCCACGGCCGGAGTACGGCAAATTATCATCATGTCGACTGCGTTTTCCTTTTTCCCATTTTTTTTTCCTTTTCTACTTCTTTTTTTTTTTTTCTTTTGGTTTAAGCTTTTTGCTCGCAACTCTTTTGGCGCACATCCTGGGGCAAGATTTACATGTCACTCGACAAACTTTGAGCCTGAACTGACCTCAGCAAGTTGGCGGCCCTTCTCGGCTGTTGGCTTTAGACTGTCTCAAGTTGTGCACACAATCTTTGCATAATTTCTCGCACACTCTCGCCCAGCCAGTGCTAAGCGCTGAGACGGCAAATGTCAGCAAACAGAATAAGGAAGAAAAAAAAACAAGAAAAATAAAAGCCAGCAGCAACTTTTTCAGCAGAAATAAAGCCGAAAAACGACGATGACAGCTAGCGGAGTTCGCTTACAAATTGCCTCTGGCTCAATGATGACTATCTGAAATTAGTGCCAGGCACAAGCAGGCCCTCGCAGCCACTGAATTAGCACACTTATTAGACTAACATAATCGACTATAAAAACGGCGGACTTATGCACATAATCTCTAGTGGCCCAACAGCCCATGCATATCAAGTCGAAAAGTTATGCTAAGTCCATCAGCATGAATGACAAAAAGTGAATACACACATATAGTTCTGCTTCTTCTACTCTCGATATAATTACAGGGAATAAACTATACTTACATACTAATGTAAATAAGTATACATATAAACAAAACTAATAATCGAAAATGCATACTTATATTAAATCATTTCCATATGTCCGAAAGTACAATTGAATAGAGAGATTTCTAACAGTTTAGACAAAATGAAGGTGTAGGTGAAGTCTCATGAAGATAATCCTACTTCAAGAGAAATTATTCAACAACAAAATTCTCATAATATTGCCCACACTGCAGCGCAGCCCTAGCACAGTCGCTGCTTATGCGGGTATGCAGAATGATTAGAATATCAGCTTGGCGGGTTCAGGTTATCTCCTATACGAGCAGTCTTGAATAGAGCCTTGTTATACTCATTCACGAAGTGAATTAGTATATTGGTTTTGTGCAATGTCCGTCTTGCTGTCCGTCCCCTACGTCTGTCCGTATGAACACAGTTCATTTCATTGGAACACATACTCGTGTATATCTCCGATTTATAAAATGTTAAAATTTTCTCGATCTGGTATGTAGATCCGCGTAGACCACCCAAGTCCATCAAGCTATGGCGGCTATATCTACGCCCATTGGGGGCGTACCAAATCGGATAAAACTATATCTCCGAAAGTCATTAAGCTAGAAAGTTGAAATTTCGCACGTGAGCTAATGTTATGATTCTACAATATAATGACTGATGAAAGAATATATATGTGCGCCCACTAGAGGCGTGGCAAATCGGACCTGAACATATAGTGATTTTTTAAATTTGGCTATATTTTAGGCATTATTGATGCTAGAGACCTGCAATTTTTGTATATATATGCGGGTTGACCTTCCGCATGCGGGTTCCGCCCAAAGGGGGCGTGGCAAGCCGCAAAAGTTTATATCTCCTAAAGTATAAGATCTAGAAGCTTCAAATTTGGATAGTTGAGTTACTGGTAACCTCCTCTATCGATGCCCTAAAAATAATTGTTACGCCTTTTTATGGGCGTGGCATATTGAAAATTACCCTGTAATTTTCACATTTTTGGAGCGTAAGCATCCAAATTTCGCAATAAGGTTACTGGTAGGTCGTTCTAAAAAGTGGCAAAAATGAGGTGTCTACGCCTAGTAGGGGCTTTGCAAAGCGCCAAAAACTGCAAACTTAGCTACTAAATTGCTGATGGGATGTGAATGAGTATTCCACAGGCGGTGACGCCCGACTTCAACGTTCTTACTTGTTTTCGTTGCTAATGTTTTTTTTTTTTTTTTTATTCTTAAGAATTTATTATAATTTTAATGTATTTATATTTAAGCTCTCTTAATATTTCTTATAAGTTTTCATATAAACACTTTCTTTTCATAGTCTCAATAGCATCACTGACCACAATTGGCTGTGAAGTGGGGCATAGCTAGCCGAACTGGCAAATAGAACACCTCCATAGGGTTGATCATATGTACTATTGTTATTATTTGCTGTACCTTTTGAAGGCTATTTAATTTAATTTAATTTTTACTTTAATTAAAAGATATTGACATTGAGACATTTTGTCAATATCTTTTAATTAAAGTAAAAATAAAATAAAATAAAATAATACAAGTATTGGTAGTGGTGGAAGTTCAATTTCTCAGCGCCACTGCCGACACCACCGTTTCCACCGGCTCCGCCGGCTCCACCAGCTCCACCGGCTCCACCGGCTCCGCCGGTTCCACCGCCTCCACTGGTTCCGCCCCACCAAATTTTGGGTTGACCAGCTACAAAGCTGCCTGATGCCAGGACAGCGAACACAGCAGCCAGAAGAATCTAAGGGTAAAAGACACCAAAATAAGATTGTTATCTGCCCAGAGCAAACAAATTTTCACTCTTACCAGTTTCATGTTGGTTGCAACAATGATTTTAATAAGGCTTAGGCCTTCCACTTCATACCATTCTGGAAGAATAGCTGCAACGAATCGAAATGTAATATATGGACTTCACAGAGTAAATTTGCTTGACATCTTGTTTGACACGTCTGTAACGAACTATAATAAATATTTGCACTGGACCTAAATAATGTGGAATATCGCATTTACTACATTCTTGTTTTTGGAATAAAGTAAATTAATGTAATTAGATAACATTTCACTTTTACCCGCTATCGAAATTCACTTAGCTATTGTTGAATTTCTATTGAAAAGTATTGATTTCTGTTGTACTTTTATTGAAGGCTCAATATAGCTATAAATTTTTTATTATTCAGCTTAAAACATGGCCAATAACCCAATGAAAATGGGAAATCAGGGTATAATGGTTTTGTGAAAAGTATGTAAGATGCAGAAGGAATCAATCGAAAACCCCATAAAATATATATATATTCTTGATGAGGACGAAGAGCTGAGTCGCTACAGCCCTGTCCGTCTGTCTGTCCGTCCGTCCGTATGGGTGCGTCGATCTCAGAAGATATTAGAGCTAGAGAGGTAATGAATACTCGTGTATACTCATTAAAAGTCTGTCTATAGAGAAATTAGTCAACAAATAAATTCTCATAATATTGCCCACACTGCAGCGCAGCCCAAGTGCAGTCGCTGCTAACTGCGCAGCGAACTGCGTGCGTGTGAATGCATGTGTATGTATGTGTGCAAAAGAAGTGCAGAATGATTAGAGTATCCGTTGGCAGGGTTCAGGGTATTCTCATCGAAATTCTGAATTATAATTATCTTTGAATTTCGAACTGCAATTGTAACAGTTTCATTTAAGTAAATGGAAGACACATCAAAATGATATGCTAAATATGGCTGGTAAACAGTCCTGCCTGTCTGTATTTCACGCTGTCAGCTAGTCATTTCATGTAAATAAGTAAATATTAAATATGTACGATATCGAGTGCATTTCAAGCGCATTGATTTAATGCTGTGGAAATCGAGAAGGGATTTCTGCTCCCCTCTGCCAATTCAAGTTCGCTGCCTTGCCATATCAGTGCTTTTGGATCAGACTTCAAGGTTGTCAGAAGTTTACTTTGAAATTGGAACAACAGAAGCTCAAACTTTGTTCAGATGTAGTGGGGCAGGTGGACTGGGTGGGTGGCAGGCGGGGCGGCAAAGTGGCGTGCGAGTGCGCTAAATTCAAAGGATAATTGAGACATGTAAACAATATCCTTAAGTGCACAGGCAGAGGGAATGGCGCACATCAAAGGTCGCCAGCTGGAAAGCAATTAACACGACTCGCAATAAGCAGGCAGCTAGCATGTAGGCGCAACATGAAAATATATGTTTAAAAAAAAATACCCACTCATAAAAGGATTGCAGCAGGGGTGGTGCAGGTGGAGCCACCGTCGTGATGGTGGTGGCTCAGAAGTGCCTGGCACACACGCACGACAAAGCAGAATAATAAATTTCAATTCAGACGACGCGACCAGAGCAGAGCGTCTCTGCCGCACGTTGACGTCGACTTCCACGTTGATAAGAAGCTGCCACAGCACTCATGCAGCCGTGCAGCCGCTCAGCCAGGCCGCCATGCATGCAGATGCTGCCCCACACGCTCTGCCACACGGCTGGCCTAAAGTGTGTGACGCAGAGGGCAACATAAAAAATGCGAATGCACACAAAAAGCCAGTGGGGAAAAAGCCTTACATAAGCCAGCAAGAGGAGGCGGCGCCGCCCTCACACTGACTGCAAAAAGGAAATGCGCAACGCAGCCCAAAGGTGTCAAGCGGAAAATAAAGCATAATAGTCGTCCCTGTTATGCTCTTTAGCTGGAGCGAGCCCACAGCCACAGCAGCTGTAATGGCAAAACAGAAGCCTAGACAGCCGTCAGTCATTCAGTCATTCAGTCAGTCAGTCAGCCAGTTGCTGCGACCTTTGGCTGTGCGTTGACTTACAGATGATGTATTTCTCAGCCTAAGATGCTGCGGCCTACGCAAAACTCATGCATGTGCATATGTGAGCATTCGCATGCAGCTTCTCCGCCTTTTGCTGCATAAATACAAAAACCTACAGAAATTCAAATATCAAACGAAAAGTTGCAAATTAAAGCGAAAAGCCAAGCGAAGCTGGCTTATAAATTATGAAACTGTAGGCGTGCCGTCATCAAAGAACATTTTAAATTAGCCAAAGCCCAGACTCAAATACATGCTTATGTCTTACATAATTGCTTTTGTACATACGCATGTAGTACGCATGCAACAGCATGAGCTTATAATTAATGCCCATCGATTTATATGCAATTTCTCCTCTAAATGGAATAACAAATTCTCGTACGAAACTCTTTACTGTTATTTTATCTTATATCATTTGATGTAACCAATATTCTTTCGAGTCTGCTGAGTGGCTCAAGTGGTGCATGCAAGGCTATATGGATATAATTGCTTCTATGGCCATGGATTTAAGTATTTGCAATGACAAAGATTTGATAGATGTTTGCAAAGGCTTAAATTGATCTTCACATATATTTCTATGTGTATGTCTATTGACATTTCTATAAGTTCTTAGTGCTGAAATATATGGAAATATTATTCAGATGCAAAAGCTCGCTATGGAGGATTATATGTATATATGAGATTATAGTCCATATTGCCATTATAATATTATTTTCATAGTTGGTATACTACTAATAATCTCCTTTTAGCAGATTAGTAATTTATTTTCCTATTTATTCATTTATTTAATTACTTATCTATTTACTTATTTATTTATTTATTTTTTAATTACCTATTTATTTACTTAATTATTTATTCATTTATGTATTGACTTATAAATTTGTTCTTTCCGTTTGTATCTAGCTATTTATTTTATTATGTCTTTTGCTGTTTAATTTTGGGTTTCATTCAACTTTAATTAATAATGATATAAAAGCGAGTGTGACCGATATTACAAATGAATAGAATGGTGCAGAATAAACTCTATTTTAATAAAAATCTAGAGCGCCAATGATTTAGAAAATAGATATCAGAGAGTACATAACGGGTGAGCTATCCTGATATGCATCCAGAGTGCTACCAGTTCTCCATTAAATATAATATATTGTATATATACTTATTGTTTTATATTATGGCCTTAATTATAATACTTGAATGCGTATTTTCAATTTTATTTATTTATTATTTTGTATTCTGTCTTTCAGTTTGCATTTGGCATAATGTAAAAAATGCACAAGGCGTGGCCGCATTTCGAAAGTGGAGCTGCAAATCGAAGCTGTGCATGTGCAATATCTTGTGGCAGCCACGCGCAGCCATGTCCAATGCGAAGCGACGACAACTTGATGACGTCGAGGCAAGCAGCCGCAACTGCCAACTGATTTGAAGAAATGAACATGACATGCAACAACAACAACAACAGCAACAGCAACAGCAACATCATCAAGAACAAGCAACAATAACAACACAAACAATAACGACAAAAGTAATTTGAATTTGTGCGAGCAACAGGAAACAAAACAAAGCAAAGTGACAGAGACAGCGAGAGTTAGAGAGGGAAAGAAACAACGCAATGCAAATTGTGTGCATATTTGCTTGTATCTGTCTGTCGCTGCGTGTGTGTGTGAATGTTTGCTGTAGCTGACTGTCTCTGTGTGCGTGTATCCGTGTAAATAAATGCTCTATAAAACGGGGCAACAGCCAGGCGAAGCGGCAAAAAGTGCAGTTAAGCGTGGAAATTGCATTAAAAATTGAAAAAAGAAGATAGCAAACACAAAAACTAAATAAAAACGAAAGAAAAGTGCAAAAAGAATCAGAAAAATCTTGCTAGCTAACGAGCGCTTAAAAGCACCAGACTGAGAGAGGGCGAGAGAGAGAGTGAGCGAGAGAGAGAGGGAAAAAAGAAATCGCTTACTAAAATAGCAACAACAGAAAGAGTGTAAAAAGTTTTGATTGAAAATTTTCATTGTGCTTTCATTTGGCTGCGCTGCAATTGCAACACACATACACATACATAATAAAGCAACAAATACAACATTGCAGTTGCAGCACGAACAACAAGGACAACAATAGCCGCGCCGCCAATTTGTTTGCCCGAGACGCGCGATGCGGTGACTGTGTAAATTTCTGATTAAAAACGGCAGCCGAGAAGCGAAAAAAGGGGAAAAAACAAAAAGAAAAATAAAATCATAAACAAAAACTGTGCAAAGTGAAACGAAAACGAAAACGAAATCGAGCATTGCAAAACAACAAAGCGAAAATAATAATAATAATAATAATAACAATAGGCTCGTGCATATATCGGTTGCATGCGACTCGTCGGCCAGCCGATATCACACACACTTGCCACACTGTGCACTGTGCGAAAAGTGTCAATTGGAAGGCATCAGAAATTGAATTAAAACAAAACAGAAATCCGTTTGGAGAACTTTTGAAATTGTTGATTCAATTGTTCGACTGTTGCTCACGTTCGATTCTGTGATGTGTGTTCGGGCTCGCGTGCGCTCCGTTTATTTTGTACTGTCCTCAGGCAACCAGCACGAGCAACCGACCTGTGCGAGCCAACTAAATTAGCCAAATATTTGCCGCATACAAATTATAGCCTAGCCGCGAACACTAGGTGGCGCCACCCGAGCGCTTGAGCACCAGCGTCAGCCGCGCAATAAAAGTCAAGTGCGTGGCCTTCAACAGCCACTCGCAGGCAAGTGGCATTGTGTAATTCGACAAAGTAACGCATTGAGCGATAAGAGGCAACAACCCGCTCCACAAGCAACGCACAGCACACACAAAATGAGCAGTCAGCTGAGGAGCAACGGCCACAATGGAAGGTGGAGCTGCGCCAGCCGGGGCGCCAGCAGAGCGCTGATAGCGCAACTATTGCTTCTTATCAGCATCATCACATCGGGCTTGCCGGGTAAGTGCCAAGCGAATAAAATGTTCGTCCTGTCGCTGCTTTCCGCCTTTTCGCTTCCCCAGGCGATACCCTACTCTTAAGATGGCCCAACAATGTTGTTTAGCTCTTCAAGCATCTAAAAGAATTCTTTAATGTTACAGGACTTTTTTATCTTACCCTATAGATAGTTTAAATAACAAGTAATTTACATTTACATATATATCGTTTTCTGAAAGCTATTTAATTAATCAATAATCGCTATTGCTCAAAGATCCTCTAGCCAAACACAAAATATAATCAATATAAATACATCCAATATAAAGAGGCTACATGACGAAAACGTATTAGCAGTAGGTCTACTACTCCTAGGTAAAGAGTCTAAAGAGATTTCAATTTCAATAAATAGTAGATAGATGATAGAGTATGTTAATATCTGAATTGAGTTCAATGGAACTGGAACCCTCAGGTGCCTTATAGTAAATGTTGATTAATTTGTTTATTATGCCAAGGCAGGTAGTAAATAACATATAGTTTTAAAAAATATAAAAAATTATATTGATCTATTTAGCCTATCAACGATGTACTGTGGAATGATATAATGGAATATATCACTTTTAGAAATTTACTAACTGATAATTCATTTAATTTCCAGTCAATTTTAAAATAATTCTAATATACATAAGATAGTCTTTGAAAAGCTGCATAAATATATATTTATATGAAATATACAAGGCAGATTTATAAATAAATATAGTGAGCGGTATTAAAATTGATACCATCATATTGTATACTCGCCCTCTTACATATGTAAAGGGTATCTTCTTCTCGAGCACTTGCAACTTCACTTCTCGGAGTTATTTTTTACCGGCTGACTTATCGCAGCCCAAAAATTAATGCAAATATTTAATGTGCTTCGTTTTTTTTATGGATTTGTCGTTGTCATGATGGTTCTGTTAGCTGTTAGCTGTTAGCCAGAGCCACTTGCTCGGCTGCCACACTTCCTTTGCTATTGCCTACATTCTGGGGCTGTCATCATTGACGTCGCCCGCCATCATAAAGATGACAGTCAGGCAGGAAGCTGGTGAGACTCGGTGCTCCTCCTCTTGACATGACTCATAAATGGCTTTCGATTAAGTTGTCACATTAGCATTAATCTCGACATGGCTCTCTCTACCTCTCTCCACCACTCTCCCTCCTCTCTCCCTCGCTGCAGCCGTATCAGTGGCAGGCTCAGGCCATTGAAGTTCAATCAAGTTGTCTGGGCTGTCTGGTGTGCGGGAAGCGTGTTAATGAGCCGTGAGCCCTCATGAGTTGCTTTCGATTATGACGTTTACGAGTCCTTCGGCCGGCTTCCCAGCAAGTGCGGCAGCACTCGGAGCCCTGCATTTGCATGCTTGAGGTGCATTAGGAGGCTCGCTTCGAACTAGGTCAAGTCGCTGCCGGGCAAATGGCATGCGCGCATCATACCACGATAGGTTCGATACGCCACTGTAATTAGTTGGTTAACCACATTGATGGTCCATTAGAGAGCGTTGCATAATTGAAAATTAATTACGCAGCGCGCGCACCTGAAGCCAGTTACCTGCTCACGCAAAAATTGCGGATTTTTACTAACGTGCATCGCTCATTTCCAATAAGGAAACGGCGAGCTCTTAAAGTGAAAATCTCTGCGACTCATGGGAAAGTGAGTAATTCAATTAGAGTTGTTTAGTTTGAACTTGGGCTTAAAACATTAATCAACTAGGCCTAGGACTACAATCAATTGTGGCCAAGTTCGCCAGCTCGCAGTGCGTATACGTAATGCGTATTACGTATACGACATATACGAGGGCCACACCTAAATTTAATGGCATCGGCAGCGCGCTCAGCATTTCTGTGCTTGAATGATTTGAAAACATGTTCACGTTTCCTGCCGAAGCGACAGCGAATCGAGCCCCAGCCAGTGGCTTTTGTAAACATTTGATTGTTGGGCAACAACAATAACAAACGAAACAAAACAAAACAGTTAAATAACCATTTCGATACGCCGATAAATGCGAATGCGTATAATGTATATACACAAAAAAAAAAAAAAGAAAAACCCCAAAATCAACATCTGCTTTGCTATGCTGCCGCTGCTTTTTGCCAGTGGTTCGCACGGTTTTCATTTAAAATATTCATGTGCTTGTTTAATTTGCAGAGAGAAGAAAAAATAATTACATTGTTGCTATGTTTTGTCAAATATTTTGCTGATATTATATGGATATGACTTCCGTATCGCTGAATAATCAATATTTGCCATTTCTTGCATGCCAATAAATTGCCATGAAATTAATTAAAAAGGCATTTCAATACAAAAACTTTGCTCATGCAAATGGAATTTTTCAATCGAAATATGCTCCGAAGAATGTGTGGGGGGAAAAAGGGAACTTTAGTTAGAGATAGTATTACACAAATATATTCGATGTATTTCATGTTTGTCTCCTATGAATTTCACTCGGGCTGCTATTTCGAATGAATGAATTTCATTGTTCGTTTCACAAAAGGTAGTTAAAAAGAAATTAAAACTCGTATCCCAAAAAGTAAAAAAAAAAAGCAGCTTCGCTAGGCCATGGAGTGCCATAAGCAGAAATCTTTACAAATCGTAGAGCACATAAATAAAACATTCGATTTTTATTGTTAACGCCAATAACAACACACAGCGAACATGCTGAGAGTGTTTTGTGTTCCATTTGTCGTTTTATGGCTGTGCCAAAAATTGGGCTTAATAAAAACTCGAACGTTTCATAAAATTTATTATGTATGCAACACAATGGCAATAACAACAATCGATGCGGGGCCAAAGTTAAGAACAGGCCAAAGCTGGCAAAGCGTCAAAACTTACACAGCATACGAAATGACGGCCGACTCCTGCGCAAATCAAAGCGCCAAGAACAAGGAAATGAACAACTTTATATGCAGGATAATGGTCAAGCCCATTATTAAGGCTCGTATCCTGCGTATATCTGCCATGCGTGCCTGCATCTCCGTTGGTGTTTTTGTTAGTCTCTACCAAGCAGGCCCGCATTTTCCTGACCGAGTGTATATTACGGCACACTAGCTCCCAAGTTAAGGTCAAGTGTTACTCAACCTTTAAGCGTACTCTAGGCGCACTTTAAACAAAGACTTCTCTATTTGAATAGAATTGTTGGCACGGTGATGCAGTGCTTAATAGATGAAGTGATTCGACTTTAAATGCATATAAGAATAACAAATAAATTCAAATTAATATTATATAAATATACAAACTTAGAATATACAGGAAAATTCCATTAGTAAAACTCATTGGTTTATAAAAATTAAAAATAAAAACAATATATGTTTCTCAAAAAAAAAAAAAAAAAAAAAAAAAAAACAATTATAATAATATTAAATAAAATAACATATCATGGATAATTGTTGAAAGTATTAGTTGCTTTTTAATTTTAAATTCAGTTTGTATAAAAATATAAATAAAAACATGTTGACTTAAATTAACATATTTAAAACAGTACTAAATAACTCTAATATATATTTTCATAAAATAATGATAATATTTTAATAACATAAAATAAATAAATAATATCAACCAAAATGAAAATCAAATTTTATAATTAAAATACTTATTTCTGATTTTAATTTTTATTAAATTAAAATATTTGATTGAACCTATTATAATTATAATTATATAATGTAAATAAGCATTTGAACTTATTTTAATTAGATAACTATAATATTGTCCTAAAAAAAAATAATAATAATTAGAACATATTGCAATAAATTATTTTAATTTAATAAAAAAAAATTATATTTAATATTTTAATACAAAAAAAAAAAATAAATAAATAAACAACGAATTTGAAATAACTTTTTATTGATTATCGATGTTATTTTAAATAATGATATTTGTATATATTTTAAAATATTTTATAATTGAATTTCTTATTATTATTCTGTTTGAATATGTTGAATCAACTATTTATTATGATTATTGGGTATATTCAGAGTATTTTCCTAGTCATATTTTGAGTACTTCTGCTGGCTTGTGTATGCTTGTATGTGTTTGTAATTGACGCCGTTTGAAATGCCATATTTTTTACTTACATATATCTAGGATTAAATCCTTTGCCAGACTCTCGAGCTACCGAAATAAAAAGTTCGCTATCGGAGCCACTATTTGGGATTGCAGCTGATAAAAGCTTTTGCCTAATGGTTGGCAGCCGACAAACAGACTGAATGACATAGCAACAGAAAGAGATAGAGCGCGAGAGAGAGAGAGAGAGAGGGAGTCAGGCGTAAATGGACCAACGGGTAGGCAAACTTGAGTATTAAAAGTCAAATTTATGTAAATCATTATGTAAACTGTGTGGGCGATATGCAAATACCAAAACGAACAAAAAGGAGAAAAAATGTTAGGCTATGGGTGAGTTACAGTCCAAACGTAGAGTCAGCATGACTTTTCAATTTCGAATGTGTTTAATGGGCTTTTATGGCGTCGAAGGGTCGCGTTGCCCCCGGCGCGGGTGAGATCGAGAGCCATGCGAATAAGTGACTGCAGTTGCCATCAGAAAGCCCGCATCTGTGCACCTAACATGTGTTTGTGAGTGTGTGTGTGAATATGTTTGTGTGTGTGCTGTTAGTGAAAATTCTAGCAGAGGTGCGAGCGAGTGTTATTGCAGCGCCGCTTTAAGAGTTGACTTGGGCGCCGGGATTGAAAAGCTTAACCTGGTTGGGTGCGCAACAGTTGCACACGGCAACTTTTAATTACTTGTTAAATAATTATAGACCAGCAGCATAATCGATGAAAAACGCGCACAATTGTTGCAGCAACATCGCACTCAGCGGCAATCAGTTACTGCCTCTCGTGCAACAATTAAGCTGAGCATCAAATGCATCGCTAAACGAGGACTCGATATTCAGCAGAGAGTTGCTCTGTAGCTAGCAGCTGCTATAAATATTCTTCTACTCCATCCATTATTCAAATATTTTTAAATACTTATATATCTGTAAATGTATACAGTGCAGCTCGAATGAATAACTTTTATTTGTATATGAATAGGTTTGATATATGTATGATATATATGGATACATACATATGTATCCAATCACAATAATTATGTTGTTAAGGTCAAAAGAAGAGTAAGTTAATTGTGCGGCATTTGTATATATATATGTATATATATACTCGTATATTATAAAATAGCTAGTTTACTACAGAATTTTATGGATATGAATACTAGTCAATAAGTTAATTCTACAACAATCTGTTCAGTGAACCACATACATTTACTTATATACTCTGAAGAACTCGCCGTCTGACAAATATTACTCATTTTACTTTCGCGGAATGTGCATACCCTGTTTGTCCACTTTTAATGGGTATGGGGAATGCCAAAGAAAAGAACACTGCCAAATGGGTTGTCGGCGCTGTGAAGTATGAAAAATTGTCGTTGCTGCATGAAATGGGGCCACAGGATATGGCAACAAGAGCTGTTCGTTTGGGGCGAGGGTGCTGCACGTAATGAAAATGTTGCTCATATGTAAATACCAGATGCGAGTGCTTCTGTGTGTGTGTGAGTGTGTTTTCTTTGTTTGAGTGTTTGCATATTTGTGTGCAGATCAACAGGGACTTGTGCGAGTGTGCGTGTATGTGTGTGTGTGCGTGTGTGCGCGCGACTGATTGCGTTGGGCTTTACGGGCTACGCTATGCGGCATGCGCCTAATTAAATTAGAAATTAGAAAACGGAAAACGGAAATTTGTGCTCGAAATCGTAACGGAGAAGGGGCAGCAGGAAGTGGTGGCGTAGTATAAGAGCTGTTTACGATGCTCCAAGTTCGATGTTTGGTAGCAGGTGGAGTGTATTGTGTGTGTGTGTTTTGTTTTTTTTTTGCCTTGATTAACTTTCCCCTGCTGCCAGCACAGACAAAAGCATACTTTTTACCAACGAAATTATGCAAAATTCCAGCAAGAGATGCAGCTCTAGGGTGCAGCAGCAGCTAGCCCCGCCTTCTCCCAAGCGAGGCGAACGTAAACAAAGTCGAGCAAATATGTGCACACATTCCCACAAACTGCTCTGGAGAGTGTGTTGCAAGTACTTTTCTAATGCAAAATAAGCAAAGCAAAGAAACATCTAAAACCAGTTGCAACATACTGCTGAGAACAAGAGTTGCGATTGCAGCAGCAGCAGCAGCTCCTGGACGCATTTGCTCGCTTTTAAGCAGAATTCGCACAGATTAGGGACTTTTGCCAGTCATGGCGACTCGCAGAGAGTCGAGCTGAGTGGCCGTTCTGAAGGAGAGTGCCCGGTTGTGTTATACCCTGTATCAGGATGCGGTGCGAGTTATTCGATTTAATCTCCAGCTAAAGCTTAAACACACTACATACACATTTGACTATATAAAAGTGTTTCTCGCTCCTTTATATATGCGACTCTATATATGAAGCTTCTCTTGTATTATAGTATGGATAGTTGATGAATTAAAGATGTATTTTATGTCGACAATTGGGCGAATGGCTGAGGGTATGTGGGTAGTCCTTCACTTGTGAGTAGAGGGCTCGTACTTGTTCATGGTTTTTATTTATCTCCATCAGCCTCACTCCCTCTCTCGCTCTATCCCACCTTCCCTCCCTCTCTCTCTCACTCTCTCTCGCTCGCAGTCGGTGCCTGCCCCGAGCGGCAGTTGCTGCGGGCCGTGGCCTTGTTGTGGTTTACTGAAAGTCTTTGCTTGCAAAAACACATTCATTATGCATGCATTTTAAATTGTAAATTTCACTGCTCGTCACGGCGCGCCCCTCTCTGTCTTTCGCTCTCTCTTACTCTCTTTCCATCTCGCTCGCACTTGGCGACAAGTTTAAGGCGAGCCAATGCGGATTCGCTGCCAGCTGTGGGCCATGGCTTAGACCTGCTGATGTGCCTGATGAGCTTTGCCATATTGTTTGAATTTTTATGGACCCAACAGCAGCCCAGCCCTGGACAGCCCAGCCCAGTAGGCATTGAGCGGCTTTTCGGAATTTTGTGTTATTATCCTTGGAACTAAGAGTCTTTGTGCATTGCCTAGGCTTCCGCTCGCCCTGGCCCTATTTGACTGCTGGCATTGCCAAATAATAAATTTAATTGCCTGGCAATTGTTCAGCTCTGTCAGCCTTCACTGCTGCCGACACGAATTCAGCTGCAAGAGTTGAAATAAATCCGAAATCCAGAAAGTGCGACTAATTTATAGCACTCTCTACGTTAGAAAAACATTGCCCGGCTTCCCATTTCTTCGAGGTAGTCCAAATCTGAAGAGTATAATTCAAGTAATTTATATTCTACGGAAATCAAAAGCTGAACCGAGCTCAATTTGTTGCTTTAACCTAAGCACTTTTATCTTTAATATGAAACTAAATTTTATTGAAATTAAATACGAGGGTAAAAATCTAAATTGAAAATTCCTGTTGGATTAATGGTGGGGCTGTTCCAGGAATACAAATTTATGCACAAATAAGTGACTGCCGAAATTAAGTTTTAAAATAAATGTTTGCACAGAGCTTTAAGCACACAGGAATTAAATAAATTTATATATTGTAGCATGAATGTGCTAATATGAAATTAAATGTATTTAAAGTCAACAGTAAAAGCTTAAAGTTTATTATTTTGTATATTTACAACATTCATTTAACAAATATATGGGAATTAGAGGGAACAGTAACTATAAGATAAGACACTCAACTAGAATTGTTTCGAGAGGAGAAATTCAAAGAATATATATAAAATATATGGATGAGCTGGAAATCTTGAACTCAAGCCAACCGGCTTTTTATCTAATAATAAATATATATTATGAAACTTAAACATAAATCAAATAATAATTAAATAAAAAATTTGAGTATTAATTTTAATTGGACTAACAAGATTTATAGATTCTACACCTGAGGCTTCTTTATAAGATAACAGTAAACTACAGCTTCTTGTTTTCTTATTTAAACAAATACATATTCAATTACAAAAGTGAGACTTATAATATATATATATTATGAATTGTTTGTTTACTTCAACTAAGAGGCCATTAATATATACTGAACTGGGAATTTAGATTATATTTATTTATCTCCAGCGCGTACGTCTTTACTCTTTATTCCTCCACAACTATCTATGATGCCATCCTGTAACCAGGATATACATGAATATAGATGTATACAAAGAATAATAAAAAATTAAAACACTTTATTTGACATGAAAATAAAAATTATGTTCAAGTCATTAATTCGTATTGTGCTAAAAACACCCATAAATTCTACGTTTGGACTGTGAGCCGAACCTTTCTGCGTGCTCTTTATACAATATATGGTTTGTTTCATCAGAACTGTTATGAATAGCAAACATAACTCTGTGTTTATCACCATTTTATTTTATTGTGTATATATGCTTTTTCTTTTTCCATTTGCGCAATGTATATAATACTATATATTATATTATATTATATTATTATATTATGTACATGGTTTTTTTATCCATTCGCTCGACTTATTCAGGTCTCCTTCCAAAAGGTCAACTGATTAGGAATTCAACAAGACGTTTAATACTTCTTAATTTAGTCGGTAGCTGTGGTAGGTGCTGCACTTGCAAAACGTTTGCTGCCGGCATTTTGCTGATTGGCCAAACTAGTAACAACCATTGAAGGTTTGCTCTTGTCAATTTGCGGCCACTTGGGCTGGCCAAGGAACTTCAAGGCGCTCAGCTGTATTATTAAAAGCGGCAAGTTAATTGAATATCTCCTTTTAAATTGCCTAGACAACAGAAGCAGTAACAGCGGCAGGGGCAGGGCCAGGGGCAACAGACACTCACTTACAACATTCCAGACTGTTTGCGGCGCCTGCAAAAGTTTTTTTTGTCTGTGGCATAGATCACAAACGCAAAAGGGTTTATATCACTAAACTGTCGTGTTGTTGCCTTCAAAGCGCCCGCCCCTCTGCTCGACTCCTTTAACGATGATCGAGATAATGGCTATTCAGGCAAATAGGCAGACCTATTGCCAGGGCCATGTAGTCATTGTTGCCAAGTGCCAACAAAGTCAAGCAAACAAAAACCCATCGACGTTTGTTTGCCATGTGCACCAAAACACACACAGACACACACACACACACACACACACACACACACCCACATACATATAAGCCACACCCTATTCCCTTTTTGCTCGACTTTTTTCACTCGTCCTCTCAACAAATCCGTTTGGGTCAGAAACTTTTGAAATTCCTAATCCCCATGCATGCGAGGCAACATCTATCTGAGCAGCTTTAAGCGCTCAGTTACGATAGGGATGCCAGGGTGGGCGGGTGCGTGGGGGCGTGGTGGTTCACTAGATACTCTGTAGAGGCTTATGAATGTGGCACGGGTTACGAGTCGAGTGCGCTCGCTCGGCTGCCTCGGCTAATATACCTAATCTTTCTCATGCCCCTCTGCCGTGTATTAAAAATATGTCACATGGTGTGTCGCCCGACTACGAAAAGCTATTTTACCTATCTCTGTCTTATCGGGACAAATTAAATCATCTATAGATATATGCATACAGCTGCGGTAATACCAAGAAGTAGTCAGACTGCTAAATCAATGTAGAGATAAAGTAACTCAATTGGTAATAATATATATTATATACTACTACTACTAAAGCTACAACGAATACTGCTACTACTACTATTACTGCGTCTATGACTGCTACTACTACAAAGACTACTACTATTACTGTTACTACTACAATAACTATTACTCTTACTGTTACTATTACAATAACTACTACTATTACTGCTACTACTACTATTACTGCGTCTATGACTGCTACTACTACAAAAACTACTACTATTACTGCTACTACTGCAATAACTATTACTATTACTGTTACTATTATAATAACTACTACTATTACTGCTACTACTATTACTGCTACTACTATTACTGTGACTGTTACTATTATAATAACTACTACTATTAGTGCTACTACTATTACTACTATTACTGCTACTGCTACTATTACAATAAATACTACTATTACTGCTACTACTATTACTACTATTACTGTTACTACTAGTACTACTATTACTGTTACTACTTTTACTACTATTACTGCTACTGCTACTACTATAATAACTAATATTATTACTTCTACTGCTACAATAACTTCTACTGTTACTGCTACTACTATTATAATAACTGCTAATACTATTTCTATTATTACTGCTACTACTATTTCTACAATTACTACTATAACTACTACTACTACTACTATTACTGCTACTACTACTACTACTATTACTGCTATTACTATTACTACTACTACTACCATTAATGCTACTGCTACTACTACAACTACTATTTCAACTACTACTACCATTTCTGCATGTTTTGTCATTATGTGAGTGTATTCAGACTTCGTCTACCTACATATGGGATTTTATTGCCAGATTTGTGCTCTTGCAACGGTTTAATCTTGATGTGCTCGGCCGACTTTGAGGGGCTCGTCTATAACCGATGTGAAACATTTAAGTTGATACTAAAGAGCCGCACTCAATCTGGCAAATGTGGGCTAATTTGAGTTACAAAGAAAATTCTATAAATAGCAAATTTGTCCTGCTCCCAGCCGCCCATGGCTGACCTTTGACAGTAAGCCCTCAAAGAGAATATCTTCGCGCATCATCTGAGGCAGGATGCACACATTTGTTGGTCTGAATGGGGAGGTCTATTCGAGGTTTTCTATGCTGAAGGTGCATCGCTGTTAAGTGGAGTTCCATGTTGTTGGTTGTTGCTTGAAGTTGTTTGATGTTGATGCGCAACTGATTTAAAGTTCCAAGGTTTTTTAAAAAGTCGCGACAGGCAAAAAGTTTCAGCAGAGTCTCTTCGGCTGCTGCTGCCAGTCAGGGCCAGCTCCAGAAATGCCAAAGTTTTGGCCACAGTTTCGTAATTGAAAAAGATTTACTTGTCTTGGCCCTAAATGAGGCCAGCTCATTTGCATAGGAACTGCCGTTGCGCCCTGAGAAATCAGTTTGATGAATTTAAAAGCCATTTCAGCTAAAACCGGCTCAAATCGTTCGTTAACTAGATCGGCCAGCCACATGAAAGAGCGGCCCAGAGCTTGATAATTGAAACGGGCAATCGCCATATTCCGAAATACATAGAACTCACCACATTGGCTTTTATGTTGACGCTTGGCCGTTGCTTTGGTTGGGGTTGGGGCTGGCGTTGGGGGGTGCAGACACTAAAAATTAACGACGCCATTTCACTTTGACCAAAGTTTGCGTTGTGGCCAGCAGCAGCAGCAGCAGCAGCGGCAGCGGCAGCGGCAGCGGTAGCGGCAGATAAAGTCAAAACAACATACTGGCTACACGCGCGTATTGTTGCGGCCAGAGCTGGACAAAATCGATAAAGCGGCCAGGCACCACAGAGTCACAGAGTCACGTCAAGCCCGAGCATATAAATCACAAAATCTTGCAGCAGCGGACAGCTCCTGGCCAAGTCAGCGACCGTTGGAGGTGAGGCCTTGACCACCAACAGGAGCAGAAAACCGCAGAGGGCATCGATATATTGGCTGGCTGTATTGCTGCGTGCGTGCGTGTATCTGTGTGTGTGTGTGTGTGTGTGTCGGAGGCAGCGTCAAGTTATCAAATGATTTATTTACGAGCCCGCTAGGCAAACAAACAAGCCGCACTGGTCAAAGATGGCAAGCGGGGCTACGACAATTTGCAGCAGCGACAATCGCTTGTAACAGAGAAGCCCAGCATGGAAGAGAGCAACACAGAGGAAGAGGGTGAGAGAGAGATAGAGGGATAGAGGGTGAGGAGCCTGGCGACATGTACAACTTCAAAATTGTTGAACCCACGAACCTCTCGAGGCGCAGCTCTAACCGAGACACATTTGCAGAAGCGACAATGACAAGTAAGACAAGAACAAGACTTATAGCCACGCCTCGGCTTTAAGGGAAGGCTTTAAACAGACTTTCGCCCACAAATCGAACGTGCTTAGTAACGCTGTCAATAAAGGACAGCCGACTCGAAGTCTATTTGAAATTGATATCATTGCAACAGCTGCTGCTGCTGCTGCTGCTCGAGCTTCAAATATTTATGAAATGAAATTTAATCATTTTAAAAGCCTATTCTAAATTGACACAGCACAAACACGATTGTTGCCCGGCCCTAAGTGGACCATATGTCCACAGCTGACTTTTGTCATGACACGGACTGCTTTCATAGATTTATGAGCCCAAAGATCTCAGGCTTTGAGCTCAACTCCAGCCAGGCAGCCTGGCGATGCTTTCGACACTTGCTGCCAAAGCCAGTGCATAAAAGTATGCTATGATTTTTATTAACTGTAAACAAAAGAGACAAAAGACAAGCGTTGCTGCCTGACAATGCCCGACTATTGGTTGCTGTATGACTAAGAGCTTCAATATATGATATATGCTATATATTTAGTGTTGCCAGGTGGATCCGTCGAATATGTATTGATTTTGTGATCTTTTTCCATTTAATACTCTTCTTAATCCGCATTTTATCTGATATGCTTTGCAAATTTGGAACAGTTTGTTAATACTTTTATTCATTTCTTATTATTATATAGAATAGCACTTTTTAAAAGGTATGCCATATTAGTATATTATAAATATTCTCAATTGAATGCATTATATTTGTAATAAGAAAATATATTCAAATTAAAATTAAAAATGAAAATTTGTTCATTTTATTTCATGAACATTTTTTGTTTTATCACTAATATTGAAGTAAATTGCTTAAGTAAAACTAATTAATAATAATATATATAATTGCTATATGAGAAGTCAAACAATATATAGACAAAAATAAATATAAGTAAATAAGTAATAAAATATTATTATAAATATAGAAATACTAACTTTTGCCTGTTAAATATAAGAGCGCATCCACTATATACCCTCATTCGCTTGCGTAGTAGAACACAGGGTGTAAAGAGAACAACAACTGCTACTCGTTTATGAATACAAATTGAACTCTTTAGAAGTTTGTTCAGGCTCTTCGCCAGTTACCTGACGCACCGCATTAATTCATTTAGCTGCCGAGCCACTGTGGCCTCAAGAGCGTCAAATTGAAAAAGTAATTCAAAGCTCGACAACGTTTTAAGCCACAAGTAACCGCGGGCCACAGCCGCAGCCGCAGCCGCAGCTGCTTTAGCCGCGCCACAACCTGGCCAGCGCCAGTTGCCGCCCACAAGGTGGTTTGCCAGTGGTTGGCAGCGGTATTTTGGTGGAGCTGCCGCAGTTTTAAGCAGAACCCACAGAAATTTATGTTTTTAGTGCGCTGACTGAGCTGGGAGGTGTCGGCGCTGCGAGCTGCGAGCTGAGTGCGCGCACATACAATAATTTTCAATTTAAAGGTAATTTTAACCCAACACACACACACACACATAGATGCTCGTGTGTGTAGCGGGCGAAACAACCGGCGGGCCAAAAGCCAACAGCATTTTGGCCATAATTTAACTTACAACAACTTTCAATAAGGCGACACAGGCAATGTTCGTAGACAGAGGCAGGCAGCACAAATTACAAAAACACCGACACACACACACACGCACGCACAGTAAGGAAGAAACAACACACACATACACATCATTTCTTGCTCGCAGCTAAAGTGGATTTAGCCATAAAATGGCTGTGCCACAACGCGAAGCAAACACGGGCCAGAACACAACAACAAAGTTAAATGCAGTTGATGCTTTAGTTGTTACCTTTTAGTATAAGTGTATCTCCCGCTTCATATACGTCTGTGTGTGTGTGTGTGTGTGTGGCTGTGTGTGTGCTGGCTGAAGTGGCCAGCAGCAGGTCGACATGCGGTGTCCGAGCAGGCGAGGGTTAGCACCGTTTGGCGTCGGCCACTTGCGGCGGAGATTTCCCGTAACCGCAATTCATATTTCACATTGCTTTCGGTCGTAAAACCGGCGGCGGCCAGGAGACTAAATGGCAGGAATAGCGTAGGAATATTACGCAAAGGCAGCAGCAGGGCTGACAGCCAGACAGGGCAGACAGCAAGAAAGGAGCGGATCGAAGCGAAGCTAGCTTCACTTGACTTTTACAGCACTTGCCGTTACGTATACGCCATGGCAGCCACGCGATTCGCTGCTACGCCGCTGGCCGCGCAAAGGTGGCGCAAAGTGTTTGCAAAGTAATTTCCGTTTCCTGCTTAGCAACGACGAGTGGCAGCCGCAGCGACCCACTTCAGCGTGTGTCGCTGTGACTAAAAGGGCGCCGCCTGTTATGCCTGCGGCGCTCATTAAGTCGCCTGCATGTGACGCCAGCGATTGAAATGCAAAGCAAAACCCAAAAGCTGTGGCCCCTGACCCAGCAACAGCGACAGCAGCAGCAGCAGCAGCGCCAAAATGGACGCAGCACTCGCTTCCAGTGTTGCCTGAGCCACGCCAGAGATAAACAGCCGAAGCATTTCAATTGCAGTTGAAATGTGAAATATTCACACACACACACCAGTCGGTTCGCAGTTCCGGGCAGCTCCTGGCAGGGCGTGGCCACAAGACCAAAAGCCAAAGTCGAAAGCAAAGGCGACGCTTCGATGAGGTTGGATCTGCAGCCGAAACTCCAAGGGAAATGGAGCGAGGCACATAACGAATTATTTTTATGTGCTGCCCGTTGAGCTGCACACATCAAATTGGCAGAATGCAGTCGGGCTTAAGTCAGCCAGCCAGTCGATGTGCAGCGCAGGAGCAGGAGGAGGAGCAGCAGCAATGGAGTTGCTGTTGCTGCTGCTGCTGCTGCTGCTGCTGCTGTGAGCTACGAGCTGAACAGAGGCACTACGCAAATATGTACACGAATATAATTTCAGCTTTCAGCAAAGTCGATAAATCGTTTCGTGCTGCATCAATTCAGACGATCCACGACGGAGCCAAGGCTGAAGGAGAGTCAGGTTGGCAGAATGGCAGGCCATGAAGCATCTGGCGCTGCAGCGATTAAAGAAGTTTTTATTATATCCTTGCAGAGGTCCTTAAATTTTGGACAGACCCAAGTGAAAAGCAACAGCTAATGGGAATATATTTCGAGTAACAAGAAGTTATGAGGATAGTGAAGCACTTCCTATTCATAGATATGAATAATAAGTTGTGATTATTTTGTAAACTAAATTTGGCTAATGAGAAGAAGATTGATATGTAAAGAGTATCTGTTATTCTACTGCTAGCAAGTTTGTTATCTTGTACAGCTGTTCTCTATGTTTCGGCAGCTATCGACAGAGCGGCTAATCAAAACTTAATCAAGAACCCCAATGGGTCGTTGGCGCAACATATGCGGCGCCAACTGCTGCAGAGGCAACCCTTATCACGTCGACATATAATGGTGAATCGTTGTGTTAGAAGGTTCGCACTTGAAGCAGCTAAAACAATACTGAGAATCATAGTTGATGGCAGGAGGCGAAAAAAATAGAGGGAGAGTGAGTGAGCACACAGTTAATTTGATTATACCATGCCGGAACAAAAGTAATCATAATAATCCGAAAATAATAATGAAAACGGAAAACAACAAGCAACATGAAGGCAAACAAAAAAACCATTAACTCATAACTATTAACAACGACAACAACAACAATAACAACAACAACAGTAACTGCCAACAACTCGTAAACAACAACGAAACTTATAATGGACACATGTACAAGGCACACAGACACACACACACACACACTCGCACAGAGCCAGTTGTTACTGCAAAACCACAATACATACACGAACACATACGCAGGCAGCGCCGCAGGCTCATTATCCTTTTTAATAAAGCTTATCAATGACAGAACATGCGAGCTGCCAGCAGCAGCCGTAGCAGCAGCTGAGCCAGCCGAGGCTGAAGCAGCTGGCGCCAGCGGGCATTCAGCATTATCCTGCCAGCCAGGAGCTGCTGCGACACTACAGTGACAAGAACAACGCACACAACTACGACAACGACAACGACAACGACGACGATGACAACAACTGCGATAACAACAACAACGACAACAGCAGCAACAACAACAGCGATGAGAACGACAAACAGTAAATTCAAAGGTAATTTATTATAGCGACACCTGTAATTACCATGAGCCATAAAATAATACCCACAAGCACACACACACACACACACATTACTTACATACGCTTATTTACACACACACACACACATTATATACTATGTATATGTGTGTGCGTGTGTATTTACATAATAAATTCCGATTTGCCTATTGTTGTTTCTGCTGTTCGGTGTAAGTTATTCCCTCGTTCGCATTCCCCGTGGTCCCAGCTGGCATAGCTCAGTTGGGCAGGGGGCGTGGCTGGGATGTCGCCAGAGATTTGGGTGGCTCTGTTGCACCTTTTGCAGCTTAATCAGTCAGTCATATGGTTATATGTCATATGACAGCATTTTACATGAACTATATGAAGCGACATGAATAATTGATACGGATCCAAGTCAGAAGTTTCCATCAAGCGTGCATTATTGGTTATCAATTAAAGCTGCGAGATGATTAATCAGAAATATGCAAGCTTAATTGTAAGGGAACAATATTACTTCATATTGTTAATATGTACGTGTGAGTGATAGTTATCAGTCAACGCTAAATTGAATCCATTCACTAGTCACAAATATTACGCATACGCAGTGTTTAAATCCATTACTTCATTTTACCCATTTGAGTTTTCTATTTCATATTATTATTCTTATATAATGTTTTGAATGTTGTGAGGTTTTTTTGAAAGTCTGTAGATAACAAACTTTTTGCTCGTTCTCCGTTGCTTAACTGCTTGGATATGCTATGACCTAAATTTGGTAAAAAATTTCGCCGACTCGACAAACTATTTTCTGGAAAGCCGAATTTTTCTTCGATAAACGTAAAATAAATAAATATAATTGTTTCCATAACAGTTCGAACAGTTCGAACAGTTCTCAGGATTGACGCAATCGAAGTTGAAGCATTACAAATGAATGCAGTAAATTAAATTGAACACATTCATTATTAAGAAAATAAAGATTCAGTGCAACATTTTCAAACAGAAATTTAATTTGTATTAAATATATATTACATTTATTTGGAGTTGAAATAAAAATAGAATACTCAAATGATAAAATGCAGAATTATTATATTATACCAAGTTCATTTAATGTTTGCTCACGATAGAAGGAATTTTCGTGAAATGCAAATGCAATAATAATTATTAAGATATTTATAGTGTTTAATATATCAATTTGAGCCTGTTCCATAATTATGTGAAATATAATTAGCTGAATATTAATATGGAAATAAATGAATGCAATTATTGTAGGTAGAAGAATAAATATTTATTGCTATATATAGCTATCTATAGCAATGTAATGTTACTTGGAGTTTTCATAATCATATTCCATAAATGAGTTCCATAAAGTATGCTATAAAAATTATGTCTTGTATGGATGTGCAAAGGTTTTCTAACAGAACAGCAATGTACTGCTTTATTGCATACAACGTATCCTCCTGCCCTGGCATAATATCAATCAAATAATATTACTTTTAGCAACTCTTGCGTCACAGCCAGAAAGACTGCAAAAAGCTGTCGCAAATGGAATTGCCACCTTTAATTGTTTGGGCCAACAATGTTGGA
The DNA here is from genome assembly GCA_035047565.1 of Drosophila mulleri. Classification (NCBI taxonomy): domain Eukaryota; kingdom Metazoa; phylum Arthropoda; class Insecta; order Diptera; family Drosophilidae; genus Drosophila; species Drosophila mulleri. The sequence continues at coordinate 3,335,936 of JAWNPK010000069.1, read as the reverse complement.
CGGCGCTTTTAGCTGTTTGCCAGCTGAACGGACGGGCACACGAAATGTTTTGTCTCTTCGCTCTCTCTTTTTTGCTCTGGCAGCACTTTTAATCTTGTTGGGTCACACACACACACACACACATACACACACACACAAACACACATGCAGTCAATGGCAGCAAAAGTTCCGCTCACATATTTTATATTTATGTTCATGTACTTGTCCGTTCGTCTCACTAACTGACTGCTGGGCCATAACCTAGCAGGCGCCGCCTCCTGCTCCTCCACCCTGCCCGTGTTCGTGTCTGGGAGGTATTTTGTGGTCGCTGGAAGCGGCATGAAAACAGCTACAAACGACTACGACAACAACTAAAATAACTACAGCTACAACTACAACTTCAACTACAACTATAGCTACAACGACAACAACATAGAAGCAAACGATACGCACTGCCAACATTTTCTTTATACAACACGTTTATCCTTGCTGCGTGGCGGAGCTTTGGCTTGCTTTGCTTTGCGTTGGGTTGCCTTGCTTTGCCCTAGCCTGCCCAATCCCCAGCGTTGATTGATGTGCTTTTTCTTGTGCTTGGCGCGGCTTCTAGTTTTATTGCTCGTTTTGTTTTGCTCGCTTTGGCTTTGGCTTTGTCTCTGTCTTTGTCTCTTGCGTGGCTTTGTTTACGGTTCGGTTGATGAGTCCTTGCGAACGCCGTGGCCGTCGACGTCGACGGCGACGTCGCCGTCACAGAAGTAGTACTTGCATACGTATTTGTTTGCCGTTGTCCTTTTGGCTATGTCCCCCAGTAATCGCATACGTCAAAATTATGCTCTTTCACTGTGAAATGACAGGGCACCGGATGTGTTCGTGTCACGCTGACATGGCAGGAGTCGGGTCTGGCAGGAGTCGGGCCGTGAGCCGCTCTATGAGCTCAGTTGAGCTCGGACACCTGTGAAATCTCTAGAATTTTTTAAATTGATATTCAAATTAAAGACGAGTGCCACAGATTTAACACCAAAAGGTGTGGCACACTTTCCGCAATTCCGCTTACACCACGCCTGTCTGGGACACGAATCCTTCCCATATATACATATATATGCATATCTTTTTAATTACACTAAAACGTGACGCTGTCCACTGAGCCTCAGACGGATCCGGAATCTTAAATGGAGGTCACTTGGGCTAACGAACAGCGTACGCCACACAGCCATCCGTCACACACACAGACACGCACACACACACTGTGACACACAAATACAGTGGGTAAAAACTACTGACACACTAATCCGATTAGTTTGGCTGACATTTTCTGCTGGCAAAGTGCAGCGCACGACAACGCAAAGGAGCTGAGCTGGCGACCCTTGCTCCGCTGCTCGCTGCTGCCTCACGTATTCATTCATTTTATTCAAATGTGACAGGCCAAAAAAAAGAACAACCGCAGCAGCAACAACAAAAACATCCCTCGGCAGACACAACAAAAATTGCAATAATTAAAAAATAAATAAAGCAGCCAGCGAGGCAGCATACAAATTACTCAGCCAGGCTCGAGAACAACTTTGGCCACTCACTGAAAACAGTTGCGTTGACTTTCTAGCCAAAAGGTCACGCGTGCTCGACTTGCACATACCCTAAGGTCATAAGCTGACAAATATATTTAAAATGCTGCGTCCTTACGCTTGGAATAAACTTACTCTGAAATATGTACATTGATATCGAAGATAGCGATAAAAAGCTTATCAAATTCTAAAACTACCTAAATTTCAAAAAAAGGGAAATTAAGCAAATTAATAAAAAAGTAATAATAAAAAAAATAAATAAAAACTAAAATTATTTATTTAGAGTCAATAATAATACTTTTACTTCTATTACATTTTTATTTAAGAGCTAAAAAACACTCTTACATTTTTAAATATAGAAAAAAAATGAAAATAATAATATAATAAAATTAAAAGAATGCAAAATAAATCAATATTTTAATTTAAAAGAAAATTTTAATACTTCTAAGAGGTTTTTAATTATAACATAATTAAAAATAACTAAAAATACTCTGGAATATTCAAATATAGATGTTAGCAATGAAATACTACTAATTGTAGCTCAATAAGAAAATATTTATTTTTTAGAATTTATAATGCTAAAATATTTTTAAAGCTGCTCAAATAAAAAATTTCGTTTTTCGCATAAATATTAATATAATTTTGTCATAATCCATTTCACTTTCTCATCGCATTGACTCATTGAATCAAGCTCTAGTTGAGATAGGTCTCTCCTCCTTGCAAATTTTATTTATTTATTTATTTTTTTTTTATTTTACAGTTTATTTTAAAAGAAGAAAAAATAATATCCACTAAATTTAATTCTTATTTACACTGAATTTGAATATCATATCAGCGCATGCTTATAGTCATGCAGCCCCGACCAACTTTTCCTTTCGTAGGGTATGCAAGGCACAACTTTTTACGGTCTTTACGTCAGTTGTTGTCTGCACGCTTTTACTAATTTGAGCCACTTGGTTTTTGTGCTCCCTTTTGGGGTCTTGAGTGTCAAAACCAAATGACAACTGCTGAAGGACGCGCGTCGAGTGCGTGCTTCAGCTGAAACTGCAGCGGCAAGTGCAAACTGCAATTGGATGTCCTTAAAATGCATGCAATTGGAAACAGAGTCCTTGCGCCATGCGACGCTCACTTTGCGCATGCCTCGCATGCCGTTTTTATTAGCGCATTTTAAATGTGACTCCTGCCAGCAGGAGTAGTCGACGAGACGCTGACTGCTCACTGCTGACTGCTGAGTGAGGCATCGGTACTTTGGGCGCAGTTTCGGCATTTTTATCACATAATATTTTATTTTAACGGCAATAAAGCGTAATTTAATGAGCCCATAAAACGAAAATACATTAAGGACAAGGGCGTACCTGACTGCCTGCCTGCCTGCCTTTGCTTGCCTTGCCTTGCCGTACTCCATCCTAGGCATCTGTCGGAGCGCAGCTCATTCAGTTGCCAAATTAAATGTGCTGAGGCTGTGGGCTCAGATTTGAGGCTATTCGCGCTGCTTCAGCTGCCTGGGCAGGCTTAGCGCCCCTGGCACTTATTAAGCGCATCCTTGCCTTGTCGCGCATATTACACATACGCCCCATATTTCATGCGCCATATTGGTGCCCGGCTCCTGCTCTGGCTGTCCTCCGCGACTCGACTCCTTCTCCGCGACTCGACTCGACTATTTATTCGCTGTCTTTTCTGCATAACATGACATTGACTTTTATTTAAATGATTTCCACTGCGACTGCCGCCGCTGCCGCCACTGGCTCCTGCTGCTCGCCATGGCTGGCCTGTTTGGCTTATCCTTGAATGGCTGCAGACTGCCATATGCCGTTGTTATATTTCTTACTTGAGCTTTTGCTTCTGCTTCTGCTTCTGCTTTTGCTTTTACTTTTGTTGTCTGCTACGAACTACTGCGGCTCCAGCTCCAGCTCCAGCTGCAACTGCAGAGCCAACTGCCTTTTCAGCTAGTTGTTTTCGCCAGTCGGGCAGGAGTCGTTGTAGTTGTTATTGCTTTGTTGAATGCAAGCTGTAATAAATATTGCAGTCGCTTCTCGGCCCGCGCTGAATGCTATAAATATTTGTTAGCCGTTTACTGTGCCATTGCCGATTTGTGATATTTGCTGGAAAATATTATCATACAGAGCTAGCAAATTTGCATTTGCCAAGCCATGCACACACATGTGTATATATATAAATATCTATACAGACTGCTGGATATGTCCTTTCTTTTGTGCCAGAGCTATCTTCTCTGTCGCCAGGGCAAATTGATTGCCTGTTGTCTTAAGTATGCAACACATTTGTAATGAATGCATATTAATTACGGCCGATAAGATCCATCAATACACACGTCCCACACATAAAGAGAGTGTGAGAGATAGAGAGAGAGAGAGAACAAAAGGGAGAGAGACGCTCACACACACATATGCATGACAGCTATTGCAATATAAAGCAATAAATTTTACCAAATGCAAAATCGATGCCAATTGCAACATTTGCAACACGTCTAATATCATTAGGCGCATGTAATGAGCGCACAAGTGTCCAAATGTCAACATGTATACTAAATTCATATGTATATGTGTACAAATATACACCATTGATATACATACATATATGTATATATGCATGTGTATGTGGACATTTGCACAGTCTGGCGCCACAGATGATTTGTACGCCTCAAAGCCCCCAATAAGTTTTTAATTAACCTAAATTTAGAAAACTAATAAAACGGCATAATGGACAACTATAAGCCGACAGCAGCAACAACAGCAACAACAAATATAAACAAAACGCAATAGAGCCTAAACAATTCAAAAACAATTTGAAATAATTTCAGGCTGGTTTCACGCAATTGGACTAAGAGATATCCTGTAAAGGGCAGCTATAAATTTAATTCAAAGTAAATTATCATTAGTAACCTATTTAGCTTATCGTAATCGTTAATATATATTCAATAATAAATGGAGAACATTCATATTTATAGTTAAATATATTTATATTTAATCATATATTATTAAATAAAAATTGAGAATATTCATTCATTCATTTCATAAAATATTTCACATAATAAATTTAGCTAGCAAACTAAATTACGTAGTGAACGACTCAATAATAAATAACACTATATACTGTATATTAGAGTACTTTATCATATATACAGGGCTGTCCATATTCCACTGTATCTGCAGCAAAACCATATTCCAGCTAAGGTATTAATTAAATCAGTTTCATTAAACACATCCTGACAGCCATAAAGATATATAAAGCTAAAAATTTATTAACTCATTTATTGGTTTAAGTGAATATTTACAAGATCATATATATTTTAGTTTTAATTATTATTTAAATTAATAATTTAATTATTATTTAAAAAAAATATTAATTATTATAAAAAAAAATAAATAAAATATATATATGTGTGTTAGTTAATTATTTACGATGGCAACTGTAGCTCATCTAGTCTGTGCTATTTTCTACCACAACCTTTTGCCAAAGGGTATAAAGGCACTCCACAGCAATTATGCGCGAGTGTGTGTGTGTGTGTGTGTGGTGCACACTCAAAACACCGCTGGGCAATCTCAACAACAACAATAACAACAACAACTTGAAATAAGAGCATTATTATTATGCAATTACAAGTGGAGCGACAGTGGCCAACAAAAGTTAATGAACTGCATGATTATTAAAATATTTGTGAAATTTTCGACCCAGACACAATAACAAACAACTCTATGACAAAGAGCACACACACACGCACTTACACACGCACACTGCTGTTTACATTTCGTATAACATCGTGTGCAAACAACAGCTGGACCCACTGTGCGTTAAGCTGGCAGCTGAAACCGCAGCAACTGCGACCCGGTCCAGCGGTTCGCTCTGAAAGTTGAGCAAACAAATATTTGCACATAGGCTTGCAACGGGATTGAGTCAGTCGAATGGGCGGCGGGGCGTGGCTCGATCAGCTCCTGAAATACATTTACAAATTTAGTGGCGAAATCGTTTAGCTCAAAATTGCTCGGCACAAAGGCCCAAAACAAATCAACGCAATGCGCATCAATCAGCAATTCAGGAATTCAGCAATTCGGCAATTCTCTCAACAATTAACTAAAAACCACACACACGCACGCACTCGCACGCACACGCACATATATAGGCACGTTTTACTGGTTAAACAAAAGTGCGTGCTTTTCTATTAGCCAAGTGGGGACTGTGGCTGCCATTTAGACAGTAGTCATAGCCAGTGAGTTAAGTGATGTGGTGTGGTGCGGTGCGGTGCGGTGGTGCAGTGGGAATTCAACTTCTGGCAGTGGCGAGCAGTTGAGCCAGCAGCTGTTATCTTCATCCAGCGGTTGCCCTTTGGCGCCCTTTCGCAAGTCATAAACAATTTAAAATGCCATATATCGCGTATACGCGACGTAGATTAAAAGGGAACTGCAAATTATTCGGCACGAAGACGAAAAACGCCCAAAAGCCAGAAACCAAAAACCAAGCCAAACAACAATACCTACAGCAACAACAACAACAACAGCAACAGCAACAGCAACAGCAACAAAAATATGAAACGGAAGCAAAAGGCGCACAAAACGCAAAGCTCAAAAGAAACAAACCATAAAGAAGGCAGCACACACACACAAGCACACACAGACACAAGTTTACGACCGCAGCGCATACGTAACGTTGTTTTTACGGCACCCACGACTCGATTTACCCCACAGCACCAGCAACAGCAGTGGAAATATAAATGACATATGGCTACATATGTATGTGTGTGTGGGGTTCAGGTTATTACACTCACATATGCGTATGCGTATGTATGTGTGTTTGGGGGTATCCGTAGCCAAGTAATTAAGCAAAGTACAATTTGGTACCATTAAGTAATTTCACATCGTTCAGTGACTCCCTGACTCCGACTCCGACTCTGACTCCGACTCTCTCTCTGACTACATCTGCATCTGCGACTTGTGTGACTCGCTTTCAGTTGGCTCCTGGTGTTTGGTTATTTATCGCTGGCGCTCAAATGGACTCGTTGGCCAGTCAATGCTAAATAAAACTAACTAACGTGGCCAGCTAGCCAGCTCCGTTTATTGCCCCACTCCAATGGCTCGTGCTGTGGCAGACCGCGTTGTGTGTGTGTGTGTGTGTGTGTCTGGGATGGGTGTGCTCATATGAAGCAAAGTTATTTTAAAAGCATTTCAATGTACGCTCTTTGCCTTTTTCCACTCTGCATATGCGAGTTTATTTTAAGCATTTGCACCCGGCCCGGCTCACCTGACGCTCGCCACGCCCCCTTTAGCCAACGCTCGCTTACAATTATTCGCAGTGAAAACGTTGCTCAACTGCTTTCCTCTTGTTGCTTCTGGCTTAAATGAAGAGAGCTTACCCCTCAGCTAGGGGTAACTGAGCTAATATATCTAAAAGCCGGATCTCACTCGCTCCAGTTTCATAAGTAAATTTTAATGTCGCATCGGCAATCGAAGTCAGCTGCAGATGGTCAACTCCACTTCAAAGGGGTCTCGGCATCTGCTGTATCCAATTGCCAAGCATAAAGTACATTGAGCCAATTTTCACTTTAGCCTTTTCCAATTATCCTTCAATAGTCCTTCAATACTCTGCAGTGAAATAAATCACAGCTAAGAGTAGTTTATCAATGCAAATCATAGGGTAAGGAAACAATGAGTGAATATTATCAGAATCTCTCTCTCTCTTTCTCTCTCTCTCTCTCTCCCTCTCTGTCCCTCTACATAACTTTCTCTCTCTCTCTCTCTCTCTCTCTCTCTCTATCTCTCCCTCTGTACATAAGTCTCTTGTGTAATGAATGAATGATATAATCTTCAACTCCAGGGCAGAGGTAGCTCGACACTCTTATCTAATTGCCAAGCATCGAGTTCAATAGTGCTTTCAGTATTAGTAGGCTACTTGCAAAAATGATAGGGATAAGCAACAATAAGAAATGCTTGTAAAACTCCCTCTCTCTTTCTCTTTCTCTTTCTCTTTCTATTTCTCTCAACTCATACAATATAAACATCATGATTGCATAACGTCAGCTGCAGGTCGTCTCTTCAATCTGAAAAATGCAAAATTACCAGGTATCAAATATCATTGCGTAAATCGCATAAGGTTGGAATAGTTCCTGCAATAGTCCTTTAAATAGTTGTAAATTATCAACAAAAATCATAAGGTAAAGAGAAAATAAGAGAATCCTCTCTCTCTCTCTCTGTGTATCTTTTACTCTCATACTCAAAACTCTTGTATAATGAATCATACAATCAATCTTCTTATTGAATCATATGAATATTGAAAGACTGTTTTCTCTGTCTTTCTCTCTCTCCCTCTCTCTCTCTCTGTTCAAGATTCTTGTGTAACTAATCAAATAATCAATCTTGTGATGCATAAACTTATCTGTAAACCTTCAACTTCAACTTTACCTTTAGCGAATAAGACTCTCTTTTATCTCTTTCTATTTCTCTATTCAAGATTATTTTATAGTGAATATAATCGGCTGAAATCGGATAAGGCTTAATCCCTTAAATATATGCGGTTTATCAATAGAGATCATAAATTTAATAAACATTAAGAGCAGATTTCAAGACTCTACTCTCTCTGTAGTCAGGACTTTTATATAGCTAATCAAATTTCATTTCATAAAAATTGTTTAGCCAATGCTAGATGGATACTAGAGAGAGTATTTACGAGTCGAGACTTCATGAAACTCTCTCTGCCTGCTGTGATTTGACACTGCTGTCCTCTGCAGCAGCAGCAGCAGCAAAGAACAACTGAAATCAAAACAATAAGTGCAAAAGCAACAAATGCGACAGTTGGACGAGACCAAAGAGCAAACAGAGTGAAATGAAGTTCAGCTGACCCCGGCTGACAGAAACATGAGACCGCAGCCCCGCAGCCCCGCACCACCGTACCACAGCCACAAGGCAGCAAAAACTGGCAAGCTTGCAAAAATAGAGGAGTTTAGCAGGAGACGGTATTCAGCATGCGTGCTGAGACTCTTTGCTGTGGCGATTACTGTTTGATTGGCCTTAAGCCATTCGGTGCCTAGTGTGCGAGTTGAGACAAACCTTTGGCAATGCAAATTTATGAGCCAGACATGACATAATAATTCACAGAGCTATAATCAAAGGCATAAATTACTCCGGCTGGCAGCTGCCAGAGAGCTGCAAGTGCAAAAATTAATTTCATTTAACTCTCTTGCAGCTGCACATGAATGTCAGAGGTCAGCAGAAAGAGCATTGACTAAGCCGAAAAGATTATCAAAAACTGAAAAGCACAATTAAATATGGAAATATCGAAGGCGTAGATCTCACATTCCGAGTCTCGCAGGGGCAGCTGCTGACTAATGTCACTTGCTTTCGTGTTGCAACATTCTGTGTCGACTCCGGGGCCAGTTGGCTGGTAACTAGAAATGGGTACGACAACAACAGCAACAGCACCGAGATGTCGTGATTATAGCAACAAAATGCAACTGCAATACATTTAAAATGTTTTTCAATAAAAGTTTTTCGTACACTGCACTTGTTTTCGCTGACGGCAACAGGACCTCGCACATGTGCAGCCACAGCCACTCTCCCTCTCCCTCTCCCTCTCCCTCTCACTCTCACTCTCTCTGTCTCTGCCTCTGTTGCGAGTGCCGCCAGCCAAGCTGAGCTATGTGTGTTTGTGTCCCTCTCTCTATGCAGTGACTTAGGTAAAACATTTTGTGAGAGGGATTTGGCTAAACCAACTTCAATTTTCTAACTCGGTTTTCAATTATGAAAAAGTGTTTAAATTTCATTTACTGTTTTCACCTGCTCTTAGAGCACAAGTTTATATACAAGTATTTTTGTATATAAATTAATTTTTATCTTTACGTGTTTTATTTACGTGTTTTATTTTCCTTGAACTGAAATAACATACAATTTTTTCTTCAAGTTAATAAATTTATTTTTTAAATCAATTATTTTTCTTTAATATTTTCAAATTTGACAAACGATGCTCCATATATATTCTCCACAGAGTGTTAACAGGAAAAGGCTTGCTTGTGCCACGCCCCTGTGCACCTCACAAGATGCTCAAGTATCTCTCTCTGTGTGTGTGTGTGTGTGTGTGTGTTTAGTGTTTGACAGTCAGTTCAAGTGTTGTTTTTCTCGTCCTTTCTTATGTGGGGCTGAGGGGCAATTTATCAGAGCTAACAGCGCGGCTGCTTACAATGAATTTCCTGCAGCTCGAGTAGGACACGAGTGCATAATCCTTTCAAATATACAGCAGAGCATCGTGTCCGACTTGCTGCTGAACAACGGCTGACGGGCGAGTCCTGTCATGTCCTACATGGCATTTGCTTTGAGGCGAGGCAGTTTTACAGCTAGCTGACTTTAGGGCAGAGATAGCCAGCTCATCTAATGTCAATCGCGGCAGCCAAATGGAGCTAATCAATCGTAATTAACATTTAATTAGTGACGTAAATGTCCAGAACTTTATGCCAGAGAGCAACGACTAGCATTAAAAACATTCAATGCGCAGCACATAAATATTTTTTATGACAAAATGGGCAAGAGGCGGAACAAACGCACATAAAAAGGAAACTGAAAATGTAAACGCGGTCATTGCCTCAAAGAGCAATGATAAATGTGCCAAGGAGCAGAGACGAGCTCGAGTGGGCGTGGGCGTAGGCGTGGGCGTGAGCGTGCGGCCGACTCCTGCCAGGAGTCCTCACTCCAGGTGGGGTTGGGGTACCAATAAAAAGCAGTTAAGCGCCACCAGCGAAACAAAACGAGGCACATTTAAAAATTACAATGACTGTCAGAGCGATAAGTAATTAAAATGCTCGCAAGGGTGAGCAGGACGATGGCAGATGAAGCAGGAGCCCGGACATCGCCTGCTAACAAGCAGCCAATAAGCGACTGTTAGTCGCGGCAAATGAAAACTCATAAAATATGAACGAGCACGGAGGAGCCCAGCCACAAACTGGGAAAGGATGAAGTCGCAACGCTCCCAGCTGACACCATATAAAATGCCAAGTTAAAGGCAGCTTCAAGGACTGTCGAGCGAAGGACTCCTGCTAAATAAAACATAAAACTATGTGACAAAATGACACACACGCACAGCGAGTGAAAGAGAGAGAGAGAGAGAGAGAGGGAGAGAGGGAGACAGTCCTCTAAAAATGTCACGAAAATAAAAATAATACAAATAAAAACTAACGACAACAACTAAATGTGACACAAAAATGCACATAAAAAATTGTACTAAGCGAACGGGAAAAAGCCAAATGAAAGGCGCGCAAATGAAAACTGCAAAGCGAACGACTCGCAGTCTTCCCAATGCAGCCAAAGAAAGGGGATGATGACGTGTAAAACGAGGGGGTGTGGCAGGAAGGGGGCAGTAGTCAACGACGGGCTAGGTGGCAAACTAGGTTGGAAGCCGCACAACAGCAGCAGCAATAACAACAACAGCTACGAAAAATGTAATGCCAAAAAGTATAGACGTCCTGCTAGGTGTGCTATATATATGTATATATATATATTTGTGTGTGTGTGTGTGTGTGCGTTTATGGGCTGCCTTTTATGTGCTCTGCGGCAATTTGTAGTTTGTAGCTGGAGCAGCGTTGATGCTGCTGCTATCGGTGCGCGGAGCAGAGGCGCTTGCCGTGTCAGCTGCAGCCATAAAATATAGATTTTATCATCCGCAGTTGCAGCTCTGCAACGAGACATAAAGATTTCGAATTTGTTGCCATCACTTGTCGATATCTGTGCGAGTTTATGAAATAAATTCATGTTGTGATTCATGCATTTTTAAATAAATTAATATTCGGGCCAAAAACAAATTCCAACTCTGCCCTGCTGAATGCCGCATCAGTGTAGTTTTTGGCTTAATTAAATTTATTTCTACATGTATAACATGGAGCACAAGTCGGAAGGAAGCAAATGCATTTATACCATGCTATACACCTTATAGCATTTATTTATTTCTTCGTGCCTGCTGAACTGTTAAAGCTACCTGGGCAACAAACTTGACTATCTACGAGTCTCACATAATATGTGCTCGAGTCCTCTTCAATGCTTACAAGTGCGTGGACCACTCCACTCTTTTCTCCAGTTCATTTACTCGCTTGAGATGCGAGCGCATTTACCATGGATGCAAACACGCAGCTGGAAAGCACTCTAACAAATCTCTCTGAGCCCGCATACACACCCAGCCCCCCGACCCCCCCGACCACTAGCACCTGCTGCGAGTGTTACTGCAATTTCTATTTTGTTGCTTCTTGTTTGCCATTTTCATTTGCTGCTCCGGCTGTTCTTCGTAAATATTTGCATGGCCACAGAGTCGTGCACTTCGTGTCCGGCAGGACACTCACTTAGTGCGTTCGCCCAGCGACCCATTTGGAAGTTTACAACTTCATTTGGCGTTTGCCCACGCGCCGTAGAGAGCGACACGAGGCGTATGAGTAATATTTGTTGCATGTGCATTGCGAAGGTGGATGGATCATTGCCGATGGCTGGCCATCAAATTGATTACACTTTCCATTTATAGACTTAGCCTGAATCCTGTCAATAAAACGAGCATCAAATTCCATTATTTTTGTAAACACAATACCAATACATACCAAAGGGGGCGACAGGGCTGCAACTAACAATTGCATTGGTCTTTCCCAGCTGTCGAGGGCGGGGCGGGGTGGGTGCGGCGCGGCACTTTTTCTGTGTGCGCAGAACAAACAGAAACGAGTTGGAACGAAAACATTTTGCAACAATATAAAAATTGTAAGCGAATGGAACAAAAACCCTGTCCAGCAGGAGGCGGCCGGCAAAGGCTTTGAGGAGGTGGCACGACCTTTGCTGGGGCCGAGCCTGGCTGGCGTTTATTGGCAACTGTGTTGCCATTTGTGTAAACGACTCGTAAAATTTTATATTGCTGTGCCTCCATTTATTTTTTCGCACTTTATTTTAGCGACACTTCTTGCCCCAAGTCTGGGGCTGGCTGCGCTGCATTGAGCTGCCTGTCAACAATGTTGAGCTGCAGCTGCAGACTTCTTATCTCTGCGGCAAGTCACATGAGGCTCGCACAAGTCACGCGCCACACCTTGAGCATGCATTTACTTATCAATTTGTATTGTTGGCCACTCGCACTCCACTCCAGCTCCACTGGGCTTGGCTCGTGGCAGCCTCATGCAAAACTCGCATATTGATTACATTTCACTCACAGACAGCTTGTCAATATCAATTGCCTTGAGCGAGCAGCACTTAGATCTGCACACACACACGCACACAGAAACAAAGACTGAATTCGCATTGCATCCATCACAGCCAAATGGCATTTCAGGACTCCTGCAAATGTGAATACAACATTTTTGCATTTTCGGCATAGTCGAAATTTGTGTAAATTCTATAAAATATTTATTGAAAGCTTTCACCTCCTTAAATATTTTGCAAATAAATTTGAATTTCTTTTAAAAATCATATAAAAATAATTCATAATTCATTCCAGTAAGAGACATTCAATTATATATGTATGTATGTATATATAAATTTTTTTTCAAAGCCAAATCGTAATCATAAACATAAATATGTATATCAAAAATCAATCCAGTTTTATTAAAAAGAAAATAAATAAAAATCTAAAAACTATTTATTTACAGCATGTTTTCCACTTTCAAATTTAAATCTAAATTTAAATCAAAACTGATTTGATTCGAATTTTAATATTATAGAGTTGTTTTAAGAAAATCTTCTGTCTTTTCATGCTTCTCCTTTAGGGGCAAACATATTTTTGCTTGCTCACAATATAAATCCGTGCACATAAAATAAATTTCCATATTATTAATAGAAATATTTTAATTTGGCTTGCAGCTTATCAAAGCTTTCGTAAGAGTCCCCTCTGCTCTGACACATATATATGTATGCATATCAAATGTATGTATGTTTATATATGTAATTTTGTATGCTGCGATGAAATGTGAAAATATGCAGTGACACTTGTGAAAGGCAGCGAGCTGTGCATTAAAGCGCGCTCTTGTAATTATGAGTGACGCCGTGTCGCAGCATTTGAAATGGAAAATGCGCAACTGTCAGGGAAAATGTAATAAAAAACAAAGAACAAATAAATGAAATAGAAATGAAATGAAAACATGGCGAAAAGTAAATTGCAATGCTCAGCGGGGCATCAAATAATCAAGCCGATTTCATCTTATTGAAATCGGTTTGATTGGCCGTTGGCCCCATTCAAATTAACAAACCTGCGAGCCGTAAGCCTGGCTAATTGCCAAGAGCTGTAGAGAACCAATTTGCACAGGCAGTTGCAGCGGCTAATCAAATTGCCAAATTTTGTCTATGCTGCTGCTGCTGCTGTCATGTCAAATAAGGCAGCTGTTGACAGTGGCAGCAGAAAGTATGCGACCTGGCGACATTTGGTGGCAGCTGGCCTGAATTGTGCCACACGTGCTGCAGCTGCTGGCATGTCCACAGGCAAATTAGAAACAAATTTGTTTAATTCAATAAAAACGTTGATTAAACCAAAAAGAGAGAGAGACAGAGAGGGAGAGACTTCTATAGATGGAGTGAGAGCGGAGATAGATGCTGAGCAAATGTAAGCAAATGAAATAAAATATTTGTGATTCGTTGCGCTCTCTATTTGCTGCTCTGGAATGCAGCTGGAGCTGGCAGCTGGCACTTGGCCAGAGCTGGCAAATGTGTTGCGTGCCTTTCGGGTCGCTCCTGCAAAATTAATTACTTAAAATTTCATGAAACTCCCGCTCGATATTTTAATTTAAAAGTTCTTTAAGCACCCCCCTTCCGCTGCAACTGTCCCAACCTCTCTATTTCACTATATTTCGCTTTCAATTCGCTTCTTTTTTTTGTTTTTTTGGTGCCAAAGCGAAACATTACGAAATGCAACCAAAACAACTGCTAAAACTTTTGATTGTTTTTGTTGTAGTTGCTGCTTTTTGTGTTTCGTACTGTTTATTGTTGCATTTTATTTTTGTTTTGCTTAGCGCCACAGCAGGGAAGGGCAGCGTATGCATGCATGTGTGTGTGTGTGTGTGTGCATTTCTGTGTGTCAAGCTTATCAGTGACGCCATTCGGGGTCAGAGATATGCAAAACCACACGGAGAGTACAAAACAAATTCACCGAGTACTTGCGTGGAAGCGTGTAGAGTAAGTTTTACTCTAAATTTAAAGTAAAACTCCGCTGCTGCTGCTGCTGCTGCTGTGGCGAATGTATTTTATGGGGCGCTGAAAAGTATGCTACGTTTTTTTCATTTGGTGTGTTTTAATTTGTCGACGACCCTAAAGCCATTCTGTTCATAATTTGTTGGCTGTGAATAGATAGAAATGTTGTCAAAGGTACAGCACATACACACACACACACACACACTCACACACACGACGCAAATAGCCAATTTGAAGGTGAAGGGCTAATGGCCAACGCATTCACGTACGTCGCACCAGCTCAAAAGGCGCGTAATTAAAATTTCATTTGAGCTGAAAATTAGACTATGAAATTTCAATAGCCAGGCGGCAAAGCGAGTTCAGAGCTCAGCCAAGTGGCGCAATATTGAAGCCTGAGCAGCAGGAACGCTCCAAATAAAAGCAAAGTAAATTAGTTAAATTTAATGTGAAAATCCTTTGATTAAAACCAGCCAAGTATATACATTAGCGCACTCTTGGGGCGTAGAAACAAAGGGAGGAGCAGCTAGGGCCGCAGCCAGCGGAGAGCTCTTTCCGGGGCTCTGCTGGCCGCGCTCAAACACGCTGAACACATAACGCGGCGCCACGCGCACTCTGCTAAGAAAACAACACACAAGACAAACAGGCCGACACATGCCCCGCCCCTTGCCCCCTCCCCTAGGACGCGCGAGCGTTCCCGGCGGTGCGCCCTTGGCAGCCACGGCATAAATTGTCAAAATGAATACAACAGATTAAGGCAGCGCGTGTACTGCTCGGCTGGCGCTTGGCGGGCTCTAGAGATGGCCCCAATGGCTCGAGGACTATCGCTGACGATAGTTTCAGCACAACACCCCATAAAACCATCAAGTTTAACTGTTATGGTTGCGCCTAATGCGGGGCCAGAGTTGGGTCTCACGAGCAGGGAACAAGACTTATTGAAATATGAAAGGTAGCCAGCAGTACCTCGATAAATATACAAGTGATGAAAGCCTTAACAAAAGTATTTAATTGGGGCATGGCACAGTAAGGTTACCAAGAAAAGACGTTTATCAATATATAAATAAATATTAAAAAATAATAGATAAAAAATTTAAAGCAATAGTTATATACTTATAATAAATATTAGTGGAATATATATTGCCAAGGAAGATTTTAAATATCTCTGTTTATATCAAAATCGCAAGTAAAAAAAAATAGTGTAATAATAACTATTTTTTCATTAAGTCTTTTTTTTTTAAAGATGGTATCAAGAATATTTCTATTGACTAGATCACATATTTGTTTTCATAGTTGTGATTCATAATAATTATTTTTATTTATAAATCAAAATTTATTTTTCTAGTTATTTATTGCAGAAGGCTTATTTAGTTCTTTACTTAAATTATTTCTGCAGCTAAGCTTCACCGCCTTCTACTTGAAATTAAGTTCTCGTTCTTCTCCTTTGCTTAGGCTAATCTTGATTTATAATCGATATTAATAAGTATCGATAGATGCAAGATCTATTAATAGTTAACCCTCTAATATCTTTTTGGCCTAATACCTTCTATTTTTTTTTTTTTAATTTTTATTCATGTACAATGAGTTGCAGTTCATAGATAAAAAATGCAATTTCAAATTGTAATATAACATATATAATAGGACTCGAGTCTTTTGCTCTTGCTGCTAATACAGCTAAAGTAAATATGTATATGTATGTCTCTCAAATTTAATAACTCTGCAATATTATTTGTATAAACTTTTACCGCGATAAAAGCATCATGATATTGCTGTGAAAATCGAACAGCTGTTAGCTTCATCGCCTCATCCATGGCTGCAGCACGCCCACACCCAGCGTTGACCTTGAGATGGCAAGTAAAGATAGAACAGCTAGCTATATAGAGCAGCAGCTGCTGGAGCTAGACGGTTTGTCGGCTTCCCGACTTTGGCTGTGAACGGCAGGCAGCTGGCAGCTGGCAGCTGTCGCTGTTGCCGGTGGCTACTGTAGCTGCGCAGCTGGCCGCCCACCTGTGGCAAGTTGCTCAATTTATTTATAAGCATTTAAAACTGATTTATGTGCGGCAGAGCAGGACAGCTCTGCGCAGCGCTGCTCGCGTGAGTTGCATCTTTAATTTGGCTGGGGCAGAGCACACGCCCGAGCGTTTACCGCAAATGCGTCTTCAATGAATTTCTCACTTAGCCGGCAGCAGCAGCACTCGTAGCAGGCAACGCATCAGCTGGCTGAGGCACGAGATTAATGTGGCATGCTGCAAATGAATCCTCTTGTAGCTAAGAGTAACGGCAGTAGCAGCAGGAATAGCAGGAATAGCAGGAGGAGCAGCAACTACTTTGCTGCACACGCTTAACTTAAACTTCAAAATTAATGAATTTTTGCTCAGAGAAGAAAATTGCCGAATAAGCAAATCGCTTCTGCAGTGCTTCGAGGCGCACTTGAATCAGTTTTGGGCGCAATCAAATTTATTTCTTACGAATTGCGCTTGAATTATTTTTATTTTATTTTATTTACTTACTTCTTCTTTTTGCTCTGATCTGCCTTCCATGTGGCTGCCAGGCAACTTTACATACACACGCACACGCAGCAGCGCTATGGGAATCTATTATCGCATTAACGATTTCTTACTAATTTTGGCACACACACACACATACACACTAGTCCTGCTTGGTATGAGGTAAGAAATATAATTAAATTGCGGGCCTCAACGACGTCGCCAAATGCAGCGACGCCAACGTAGGCAGGATGTGTATAAGCTCTTGGGCAGACATTGAAGTAAACTGTGTGCAATAACAAGTAATTTCATTAAAAAGGAGTCCTGCCAGCCTAACGCCGCCGCCGCCGCCGCCTCCGGCATGAACAGCCGTAAACCAGCCAGCCAAGCATAAAACTCAACAGTATGCGAATAATTCCCACTTGTATTTAAGTAATTATGCTAGCAAATCCCCTGAGCTACGAAAAAATATATCACAACAAGTAGCATACACGTATGTGTGTGTGCGTGTGTGTGTTTGTGTCTCCAGCTGTGTGGCAAATAGTAAAAAGTCAACGCCACCCAAACCCAATCAGATGTGCATTAGATTTATAAGCAAAGTTTCGAGCATGATATATCTATATGGCTGGTATATGTGTATATGTATGTATGTAAGCAGAGATACGCTGCTCGTCATCTGAATAGCGTTACTTGCATGTGCTCCCTTCATATTGAATATTTCCCTTTTTATTCGAGCTAAAGTGCCACAAATCTCGCATTAGCACATGTCTTTCTCTGGATAAATTAACTCAACTAGAGAATATTAGATGGTGATTCTTAACATTGAGTGTGGCTCGCAGTGTACATGCACATTTAGAGGAGATAGTAGGTCGCTCGAATTCAATTAAATATCATGTGAGAGAAGGAGGAGTTTAAGCTTCTTTGCTGCAATCGAAGAGAAGAGTTGGAATGGGAGGGGGAGGAGCTGTCACTAGAATAGCTTATTTGTGCATGTAAATCTACCTAGAGACATTTACTTCTGCCATAAATCAGCTTTTCTGTTACGCCAGGTGGCGAGCTTTCCCTAAGAGAATAATTCTCGCAGGAAAATGCTCACAAATATCAGGGAAACTCTTTGCTTCACATATTTGTGCTTAAACGTAATTTGAATGCTTTGAGTGCATTGTGTCGATTGACAATCGACAGACAGTTGAGCAGCGTCAAAGGGCGATTGCCTAACGTGTGCACTCCATCAACATAAATCACTCATACGTCACGTTAAACACGCTCAAAGTCCGAAATGACGGCGCGTTTACCGAGGACTGATTCGGAGGCCGCCCGCGAGCGGACATGGCCATAAATTAATTGAAGCTGCCACATCAGGGAGCCGAGTCGCGAATTGGCATTGTGTAAGCTGCAATTAAACTGTAAACGCGAGAAGCGAGCAACGGCGACGGCAACACCAACAGCAACAACAAGAACAAGAACAACAACCTCAGCAGCAACAGCAACAGCAAATTACAACCATTTACAATTAATTTGAACAACACTTGCCATGCAAATTGCGTGCCATGGCTCATAATTTCAACTGGACACACACACACACACACACACACACACACACATAATGGCAAGAAGTCAACGTTGGCATTAAAGAGCGAGGGGTCAACGTGCAAACACTCAATTAGCATATCAATAAATCAAGAAAAAGTGTTGCCCCACCCCCTCCCACCCACAGCAATCAGCTCGCAGGGCGGCCAAAATTTAGTTAACAACGCCAAACAATTTATTAACTCGGGCCACTTGCACCGAGCCCCATGGCTCCTGCTCCGACTCCTGCTCTGCCTTTGGCTCTGACTGTGACTCTGACCTTGTTTTGTTGCTGCGTGATGTTTGCGTGCCAACAATATTAATCATGGCCCCGGGCATCGTCATCGATGTCCTGCCGCTGGCCTTGGCCTCACCTGGCCTGCCCTGCACTCGCACCTGTATCAGACGTGTGCGCTGGCCGAGTGTTCGTTTGATTGAATCGGCCATAAATTAGAAGGCACCCTTTGTGCATAGTTCGATTTATTTTTGATCGCCGCCAATTAAAACGTTTGCCAAACGCCAGCCAGAGCCGGAGCTAGACAAACGCAATTGCCCCGCGCACTAATTGCCCACTTTGATGAATTAATTTATTTTAATTGGCCGCGCACTGAAAAGTGCGAGCACCAGCCATGAAATGGGCCCCAGTCGAGGCCGCAGCTCTGATCTGAAACTCCAAATAAGCTCTCCGACAGTCGCTCTTGACAACGCTCGGACAATGCAAGCAACAGTCGACAGAAAGTTGCTTCTCATACTCGTGAGTTGGCTCCAGTTTAAAGATTTCAATTTCACTTTTCCAAACATCAATGGAACGCCAAGTGCCAGACTCCTGCTGACTGTGAAAACATTTACATTCCATATTTGGCGGCGCTGTAAATTGCAAATATATATAGCTCTATATATGTATATTGTCATCAGCATCGATTGCTTTAGCTGAACTTTATATATGTATATACACGTTTATGGATTAAAATTTAATGTCATCTGCATAAATTTTTAGCTGTTTCTGTGTTTTGAAGCCAAAGCCGAGCTGAGCTGCAGAGAGATGCGCGATAATGCCACAGTGAGTGACAGCCAGAAAAAAATATAAATACAAATAAAAGAAAAATGAAAATAACATTAAAGCATCTCTATAAATGCATTGAATCTCTGACAGCGGCTGTCCGCCCGCTGCTGCCAGCTGACGCGCACCAGCCTGGACCCGGGCTACGTGGAGTGTCGCGAGGCGCTGAATCTGCCCAAGCACCGACGATTCAGCTTCGCCGAGATGTACACCATCAACATGGTAAGTCGGCAAGGCGACGCTGCGGCGATGTATGCAAATTCTTGAGTGTTCTTTGGTGCAGTGCCTCGAGGAGTGCAACTATATAGGCTCCGGCTACATTGAAGTGGATCCGCCGTACCGCCTGGACATGGTCCGAGTGCGGCGCAACTTGGAGCAGATCCTGCCGCAGCCGCAGGAGACGAGCGTGCCCTTCATGCTCGACGCGTACATCAAGTGCGAGGCTTATCGTGAGTCGCTGCCCCGCGCTGGCCGGAGTCGCGTTTGAGTGCGTTTAAAATGCGTTGCCCACTTTCAGGCGCCCACCACACAGCCCGCTTCGCGCTGCACCTGCCGGAGATTGAATTCATAGAGGAGAAGTGCAACCCCTTCTCCCTGCACGTGACCATCTGTGTGCGCATCCATGCGATGCAGAAGTGCCCCAAGGAGTTCTACACGAACAGCACCGAGTGCCGCATCGCCCAGGACTACTTCAGCAGGTGCGTGGACGACATTGAGTCGAATGTTGCGTAGGTGCCACGCCCACACGCCTGCGAGGCGATACGTGTAAATGAAATGAAATGTAGAAAAGTTCTGGGAGTTCGTGCTGCACTGCAACAAAAGCGCACAAGCAGCGCTTCAAAATAAAAGAAAAACCCATAAAAGTCATAGATGAAATATGGCAATTTGACTTTGCTCGCTGTGTGGGTTAGCTTTTCATCTATCTGCGTGTGTGTGTGTGTGTGTGTGTATGCTGTGCAGTGTCAAAACTGCAAATTGAATCACCCTTTTCACTCACCCACACACCATACACACACACACACACACACACACACACACATGTGCTAGCATGTCAATGTCCGCTGCTGCTGACTTTGCATAACTTCGTCTGTTCCTTCAAACTTCGAAGCGTTTTGGCACTTGGTTTCATATACCCTGTACGAGCAGAGCCAGCGGCTGGCCTGCTCTGGCTCTTTGCAGCATATAAATAGATGATGAATGAGCTATAAGATAGCGCTGTGTCATTTACTGTCTACACTTTGCAGCATTTCACTGCTCTAATTCGCCTTAAGCTGCATCTACAGAGTATTTGGGGAAACGGCTAACCCGTTCGCAGAGGTTTTTTGTGGCTCTCGTTTGTTTCTTTTAGCTTGCACTTTCTTTTTTTCAGTGTCGAGTCAGCAGTAAAAGTTGACTGGCATCGGTGTCGGTGTGTCTCTGTCTCTCTCTGTGTATGTGTGTGTGTGTCACAGGATGTGTTATGCAACTGAAACAAAGGCAAATTTATGTTTTAGTCCAGCGCCTAGCAGCGCCTGCCAACAACCAGCAGGCAGATGCAAAGAGCCAGCAGCCATCCTGCAGGTCCTGCAGCGTCAGGTTAAATGGACTTTTCTTTTCTTTACTGTTCTATTCTGGTTTTTGTCCGAAACGTCCTTTAAGGCGTTTGCTTCTGTTTGCGCCTGGGCCTTAAAACAATTAGCACATTACTCGATTTCTCTCTTTCGTTAAGTCCTTTCGATGTCTTCTCCCGCTGGCTTTGCCCAGCTCTGATTTGCCACTGGCTGACAATCAAAGAGCTTTTGCATTTTTCTTTAATTACGCCCTCAAGTCAAATTAAAAGCAAATGATAGTCACACACACATACACACACACACAAACACAGACACTGAGGGAAAGAGAAATAAAGAGAGTTACGAAGGGGGGATTTCTAGCAATTTGTAGCCTTTTCCATTTGCGGCTTTGCTGAGTTTTACACTTTTACAGTTTGCTTAGCCAAATCAGAGCGCACGTTTGCCAGCTTTCAAGGAAATTATTTTCACAGACAAAGTCTGGCCAAGACGGTCCAACGTCTGCCAGTCGGCCAGTCTGCCAGTCTGCCGGCGCTTGGCCAATGAGTTGTAAGAGTTTAGAAGGTGCCCCGCCCCATTGCGAGCCGCTGCTCAAAGCACCTAATGACCACTAGGTATCGCCCATTTGTGTGCCAGCTAATTAGTTCTGCTCGGCGCTTCGCTGCGCCACAGTCAAAAAAAAGGCGTCGAGTGCTCGTAATTAAAATAAAAATCCACTCGGAGCAACAAAAATAAAGTACTTCAGTCGGAACTAGGCGACTAGAATATACCCTAAACTACATGCTCAACTTTCTCCATGCATGGAAATATAGCCTTCATTGCGATGGAAATTCTGGAGACCAGCCAAACTTATATAAGAAAACTTGTATGCCAACGGCTCTTTGAGCGTCGTTATTAGCGGACTCTACTGTATGCGCAATAGATTACAAAGCCAGCGATCGATAGATAGTTTCGCACGTTGATAGTTTAAAGAATCGATACTATCGATCAATCTAATAGCCCTAATTTCTAATGGGATCCAAAAACAAAAACTTCTCATTGAAATTAAAATATTGAATTATTCTATAACTAAATTATTTCATTTTGTGAAACTTTGACTTGAATTAAATTAAATGGAAACCTTGGCCATATGCTTTCCGAATTATGCTATAATTAAAGCTCTTGTTTTCGCGATGGGAGAGGAAACTTAATTAATTTTGATTAATTTGTAAGAGCTTGAATCGTAAGTCGAAAGCTATCTA
The DNA here is from genome assembly GCA_035047565.1 of Drosophila mulleri. Classification (NCBI taxonomy): domain Eukaryota; kingdom Metazoa; phylum Arthropoda; class Insecta; order Diptera; family Drosophilidae; genus Drosophila; species Drosophila mulleri. The sequence continues at coordinate 3,313,371 of JAWNPK010000069.1, read as the reverse complement.
TTATTAATTTACATTAGTGGATTGTTATTAACAAATAAAATATATACGATTTGCTCAGTAAATTATAATATCAACTTTAGTGGTTTTCATAGTAAACAGAGCAATAATTGATGTCTTGAAATAAGTCTCATTAGCTGCATTTCTTAGATCAGTAAACAGCCTACATATGAACAGTCCGAAGATAGACTGAGAGAGTCGAACAATGCCTGACTTTCCTGTTATACAGATAAGTCATATACCCTACATTCCCACGTTGAGTGGGTATACAAATAAAGTGGAATATTATAAAGTCCTGCCTCAGGCATGTTGCACGTGTGTCTGACTGTCTGGTTGGCTGGTTGGCTGGTTGGCTGACTCTACGGTTGCCTGGTTGCCTGGTTGCAGTCAGTTAGCCCCTGCGGGGCAGTGGTGGGACGAGGCGGCTGCATAATTCATGCAACCACTGCCAACAATAACAAGCTGGTGCTGTCGGTGGTGCTGCTGGTGGTGCTGTCGGCGATGGGGCGGCATGCAATCAAAATTATTATAATTGCGACGCGTTCGCCATTGTGCGACAACAATGACTTCCGCTTCCGTGCTGAAATTCGCTTGTCTTCGCTGTTGCTCGTCCTGCTCGTTATTCGTTTTGATTGTTGCTGCTGTTGCTGCTGTTGTTGCTGCATGTGCGACGCCTGCATCTGCACTGTTTTTAGGCAACTCTTTGTACAACAATGCAGATAAAGGGTGCAGCTCTAGCCACCCCTCCTCACACTCTGTGACGGCGGCCGCGTTAGACTGTGGGAGTGCGACACATTAAGTGCCTGCAAAAGACGCGCGACTAAGTGAGCAACGCCCCCCGGGAGGCGCCAAGATCTGGGGAGCGGGCGAGACAGCGCCTAACGTGCTCAAGTGTTGAAAAAGCAACTGAAAATGCTCCGCTGGCATACGAAAGGGTAGCAAAGAGGAAGAAGTGCAATTAACAGTGGCTGAGCGTGGCTCTGATTAGCCAAGCTCTGGCCACAGCAGCGTCTCAGGATAAGCCCGAAAAGCACAAAGCTGCTCAAACAAAGCACATCAATCAAAGCACAACTAACGGCATAATTTGATTTGTATTGCGAAGGGAAATGCGAGAAATATGAGTTATACGAGTTATATGTGTGCCCTGAGTGCGGACTATTATGATTATCGCCATCATAACTTTGCCTAAGTGCATTAATTGAAGCAAAGTGTCCGCCCTCCCCTCCCCCTTCCTGCAGCCACAACAGCTGCCTAGCATATTTCGACTGCCTGCTCTCGGACGTATAATAAAGTGCATTTTAATTAGATTAATTAATAAGCAACAAAGTTTCTAGTTGCCAATCTATGGACACATGTAGCCTCATCCACACACAAATTGAACGTTTGTCCTGGCATGAATGAAGTTCTGAATAGAAGCGCTGATTAGTGAATGGAGCAAGGCCACACGATGCCCAGACCCCAATGCTGGAGTCTTATTCTATGTAAATACTTGCTTGCTCTAGAATTTCGGAATCAATACCCTGCAAGAGTGTGTGTGCTGCAGACTTAGTGCAACGCTATAAACGATATAATAATCTTAATATTAACCAGCATTTGGCACTTTGTGCTACAACGAAATCTAAACTAAAATAGATATCAATAAATTTCAAGCGGCAGTTTGCAGTCTAATGCTAAATTTTATACAAGAAAAAATCACTTATTTATTTAATATATCTTAAACATTTTATAATAATTAAATAGGAACAAGTCAGCCCAAAGCAGTTGCACAGCTTATTTCAAGCACTTACTGAATAAATATCTGTATTGTTTAAACGGAACATGAATATATTATGAATATATTCACAAATGAGACGGCTTTTAACTGATATGCTACGTAGATTATCATTAGCTCAGTGTGAACTCATAATGCATTATTAATTATTATCCTCATGCGAACTATCCAATCTAACATATTGTATAATAGTGCAATAAAGCTCTCATAGTAACGCTCTCTCGTTGGTAGATTACATAAGACAACTAAGATAAAATGAGTATTGCATCTCTGGTGCTGTTGAGGCTGTCGACTCGACATCCTTAACTCAGCTCTTAATAAATACAAACATATATTTTAATAAAAATAATGATTCAAATTCGATTAATTTCTTTTAATATACATACATATATATTTGCTATCACTAGTTTTCACTTCACTTCATAAATATCCACGCTACATGTGGTTTATAAATAACTATAATATCCAACCACTATTGCTATAATCCCTATTCATAGCAGTTAAATAATCGACGACTCTCCACCTCTAATTCTATAGGCCAACCGCTTGTTTTAGGCAATATTACCATATGGCAAAGGTTAATAAAATTCGAAGCAGTCATTCTCTTCAAGATGTAAACGTTTCTCTGCTTATTAATTCGTGAGCCTTGTAATTAGATTTTTCAGCGCCTTAATACAGGCTTAGCTTACAGGGTATTTAGCCGCTGTCAGCGTGCAGCTCATATTACTGTCTGCTGTGTATGCCGCACTTTAATTGGTTTATTTATGCCCACAAATCAGTGCCAGGGCCACGAGCACACTCACATCGCACGAAAGGCCAGGGACTGGAGGGGCGTAATTGTTGCAACAGATATCAGACGTTTATGGCCTCAAAGCAGCAGATTTGAGATACATTTTAATTAATTGTTATTACGCTTATCTGTCACACGGAGCAAACGGCAACCCCACCCGCCTCCTGCTTTTGTTTGACATGTTAGCTATGGTTCGTGCTGTTGGCTTTTTAATTGTTACGCATACGCCAGGTGGACCGGCACACCGACCCCCTTTGCATATTAATGTCAACGCGCCGTGTGAGCTCACGTTTCTCTCTGTGCGACTGCGTATGTGTGTATGTGTGTGTGTGTGTGTGTGTGCTCTACCCCCTTTTTATTTAGCTATTCGGCTGTGCTTTGCGTGCCTTTCACACTGCTCTTCCGGCATCAGGGGATAACCTGTCGCCATCCAATTTCACTCGGTGTCGGATTTTCGCTGATTAAATATGCGCGCATATTTCATATGTGCTCGGCACTGCCAGCTGCATGCTGCACACTCTGCACCCCCTATCCCGAAGTGCACTCGAAGCCGACAGCGACTGCTAATCGATCTGCTCGAGCTGCGGGCCGTCTACGCGAAGGCAAATAAAACTCTGGGTCAATTGGGGCCGAGTGAAAGTGCTGTCCGCTGGCTGTGACGCATGGAGCGGGAATAACATGTAAAGCAGCGACCGAGCATTAAGCCCAAGTGCCCACTTGACAGGCCCATGAATACAGCTCACCCGCACGCACACACTCCGGGCAATCTGGAGAGCGACACTCGGCCACAAATATTACAATGCGAGAGCCCAATACAATAAATCAACGACTCCTGTTCGCAGCTACAGATAAATGCATGAATTTCGAGTGCCAGCCAGCAACAAGAATAATAATATAATAACAATAAAATAAAATAACAAACTGCGTAACGGCCCATTTCGCACCACAGCCAATGAGCTATGCAAATATGAATGGAAAAAATCAGAACTTTGCTGGGAAGATGTGAGAGTACAAACAAGTTGATGCAAGAATAAACAGTTTCACATTTGGGTTCAATTTGCCTGTGAATAAAGTTGTAGTAGTAGGCGGAGAGGGGAGATAGCACTATATTAATCTATCGATACCTAATTATCAGGTTATCGATATTTAACTATACAAAGTAGCAATACAGCCCGACTTAGAGAAAAGGCGCTCTGCTGGCACTGAAGAAAATAATCTAGAGACATACGCGACTATTTTTTGGAATATTCGATTATGGTTTCAATTAACCGCAACTCATTTTGTGATGCAATTAAATCGCCAATGAAGCAACATAATCGATTATTGTGTATCGTATGATTAATCGTGTCATCATTATACCCAACTATAAAAGCATCGAGACTCAACTAGAAAGATATCTGGAGAAATAGAATACTATTCAATTCAGTTTGAAGAAAGTAAAAGTAAAGACAAAAATGAATTATGATGTTAAATAACTAAAGAATCTAAAATATATAAATTATTGCTGCTGCTGCAAATGTTTTAGTTTTTACAGTTAGCACACTCCATTGAGCAGCAACATAAAATAGATTACTTCTCTCGCTCATCATTAATTCTGCCTCTCTCATTGTTAATGCTTTGTAGAGTAGCCTTTAAACCCGCTTTAGTCTACCATCTAAAATACAAGCTTTCTCATATGTATAGCTGTCTCAATTCCTCCCTACTCCTCTGTATATTTAAATATAAATATTCTTTGCTCGAATTTACCATCGCTATAACGTCGAAGCTTTTGCAGCAGACTGTAAGTGTCAGAGACTCTTAACAACAGCAGAAAGTGTATGGAGCTGGCCTCGTGGGCCTGTTTCAAATTACAAATCATTTTTGGTAAATGGAAAATGTGGGCGCTCGCTCAGCTCTAAGTCAAAGTAATCTATATGCCATGTATGTGTGTGCGTGTGTGTGTGTGTGTGTTTGTGTGCATAATAATAGGAGGGCTAATCGCTGGCAAGGCTCTATGTATACATTTAGTTATCCAAAGAGGCCGACAGTAAATCTGCTGAAGGCACATTACGTATACGCACTATTCACACAAAACCCTTCAGATACTCGAGCGAACGTCTTAATGGCAACTGAAGTAGTGGAGCTTAGGAAATAATGACAACAGCAACCACACTCACACATACATACACACACACACATTGAGTTGGATAAGAGAGGTGAAAGTCCTGTGTATCGCTCAGCAGTGTAGGAGGGGCAGGAGGCGGAGGAAGGATGCGAATGCAAAGCAAAAAGAAAGCAAGTGGAAATCTGTTGAATATCAAATAACAATCACTTGGCAAGCTAAATATATCATTATGCTTAAGTAGGTGGCCGTATAACTGGCGTCGAAGCAACGACATACAACCACAAGGATAACGCAAGGATCTCATTTTAGCTAAGCTCACACACACCCACACAGTGAGGGGTCCCCGCAGTGGGACTCAAAATGTTTTGCGCGTTTGCTTTGCTGATGTTCCCTATTGTTGTTGTTGTTGTTATTGTTGTTGTTCCTTGAGTTGTTGTTGATTCTTTTGTTGTGTTTGGGCGTGTCGGGCTCGCCTTTTTTGTGTAGAGCAAACGAGTATTCCCTGTTATAATCCCCATGGCTTGCATGTTTGCTTAGCACCTACTCAGCGTGGGGAAGGTGTGGGCAGCAGGTGCAAGCATTGTGTGTGGATGGGGCACAGCAGGGCAGCTTATTTGCTGCTGTTGCTTCTTCTTATTTCGTGTATGTGATAAATTTGAGAATTTACAAATCATCGTCCATATTTGATTTGCATTGAATTTTTTATCGTATCTGCTTAGCTGCCAATACGTCTTGAGCTGATGTGTGTCTGTGTGTGTGGGTGTATTGCGCCTGCGGATCGAGCTCGTTTGTATTTCATAGAATTGCACAAGAGACTCACAAATTGCTTTCATTGATTGCCGCCTACAAAGCCAGGGCAAAAAAAAAAAAATTCTCTCAAAGCACTGGGAATAGCTAAAGGCTAGGCAAAGGTTGCAAAGTTGCAAGGTGAGAGACGGCCTGAGAGGGGGCAGAGGGTGGCGAGAGTGCAGCGCGAATTCGCGTTGGGAAATGGCCCTAAAGTGTCTTGCACCACAAGAGAGGCAGAGGCAGAGACAGAGGCATCTGCCAATTGCCCCAGAGCAGACTCAACGAGTGAGTAACGCAGTCTGAGAATGGTTTATAGCAAAGGCCATGGCTGTGACTATGGGCAGCTGCTGTGCCTAGTTGACCCGCTTTCAGCGGAGCCGCACTTATGCCGCGGACATCTACGTGAAATTATTGCGCTGCAATGCATCATCCAGGGTAAACAGCGGTAGGCGAAGCTCTGCTGGTGACATGCTGAGCAGCAGCAGCAGCAGCAGCAGCAGCAGCAGCAGCAGCAGCAGCAGCAGCAGCAGCAGCAGTAGCAGCAGCTTCCTGCTAAACTGAAGGGAATGCGAGAGCAGAAAAATGTATTTAAGGGGGAACCGAACAAAGTATTTAAGCCCTAAACAATTGAAAATAAATAAAACGAAACGAAAACTGAGAAGCGAAATGAGAAACGCGAAAAGCGAAAAGCGTGAGCCAGACAGCTGGGACAGAATTGACGGACACGCAACTAGAGTAATTGTTATCCTTGTTGGCTGTGCGCAGGCACGTCGCGCACTCGAAACGTGGAGCCTCGACTGGAGCGCGGACTAGAGAACACTACACAAAGCACAAACGCCACTTGAGCGTGGCACGCGCGCCATCTCTCGGCAGAAGCAATGCAGAGGCAGGAGACAGGAGACGGGAGGCAGGCAGGAGGCAGCAGCAACAAACAGTTGCAACAGCAACAGCAACAACAACAACAAAAAGCTGTAAGCAGCACTCAGCGGCACGCTCTCAAGGGCTTTGGCAGCGCGGCTGCAAGTGGGCGTGGCAAGGGCAACCAGCTAAAGCTGCAATCTTAAACTGGGAATTGGCGCTAAGGCCAGCAGATAGATGATATATATATATATATATATATATATATATATATATATATATATATATATATATATATATAGTATATATATATATATATGTATATATATATATATATATATGTATAAAATGCCATATGGAATAGAGAGCTTCTAGCTTTAACTGCAAATTATATGAAAATATGTGATAAATATTGAAGTCTTAATATTTTATATATTATTGGCAAACTTAGATTCACATTAAAGTGACAACACATTAAGAATACCACCAACAACTATCTAATGAAATCATTTAACTTTTTCTTTGACTACGAACCCACTTTGTTCTCTACTGGATGATGGATTTATTCTTCAATGGAAAGCCTTATGAATTTATATGGACTTCATAAAATGGAGCTTCCATCTATGAAAACTCTGTTCTCATTTGATGAATCCTCAAGTTAATCAAATGAATATCTATTATATCTGCTAGGTAATTGTTTGACATTTAATGGAAACGCCTATGAAGTCCTCTAGCTAAACAAATGTATTGACATCATACATATATCCATATATCCTTCCATCTATAAGAACCCTGTATTCATTTGCTCACTCATCATATAGACTTACTCCATAGAGATTCCATCTATTATATCTGCTAGTTAATAGTTGGTTTTATATAGTCCTTTAGGCCATCAAATGAAATTGTATTGAGTACTTCTATAGAGCTTCCTTCTATTTGCTGAATAATTATTAGTTCTCTAATAAAAATCCTTAAATTCATCAAATGAATTGGTAATGAATTCAACTATACAGCTTTATACTCTTTTTATCAGCTGGATCTTCTAACTCATCAAATTCATATTGACCTCATCTATAGAGCTTCCTTCTATCTGCTGAATAATTATTGGTTCTATATTGAGAGTCTCAATGAGATCATTTAACTCATCAAATAAAGCTATATTTTATTTCATCTATAGAGTGTCCATCTATGTCCAATCTCTTTTGTTTGATCTGTTTATTTAATTTCTTATTGGACTTTTGACTTTTGTCTTTGTTGCCTTTGGAGCACTGTAAACTTTTCGCAAGTATCCATTTCGTTGGGGACTTGTTTACTTTTAGTATTTCTGTTTGTCTCATGCAAATCGCAAACGCTTGGCCATGCGATTATTTATTTGTGTGCGGGTCCTCTCGATTTACTTTCGATTTCCTTGTGCCTCGCTGCCTTTCAATCGGGTTCGATTGGGGCAGAAGCAACAATTGCCTGGGCTAGGGCTGCTAAGATGTGGCATAAATCACATGTCGCCGGCATTGGCTACAACATGTCAACAGCACAATTGGCCGGCATGCCGAATGAGTCAACAGCAGCGCCAAAATGCAGCCAATTCGGAAAACGCTGCAACAATGGGAAATAGTCCATGTCGATGTCGTTGCCCTGGCCTCCCATCTATGGCTGGCTGATGGGTGATGCGAGAGGGGAGGGGAGAGCTCGATGTGGACGTTGCATGCGCGCTGCGATGGAGGCCGCATTCGTAATTGAAATACAAAGCCAATTTATTTGCGAAAAGCGATAAAACGCAAACAGAGCGAGAGCGGCTGGCAATAACAGCAGCTGGTTGAGAGGGGGGTGGGTAGGGGAAGGGGAGAGGGTTCGATTGGTAGAGGGGCCAGAAACGGTTACAGCAACGGGAAGATGAAATAAAGCATCAAAGTGGCAATCACGCCAATCACGCGTAATAAATCATTGCGTGAGTGTATGCGTGCATACTTATATATAAGTGTGTGTGTGTGTGTGTGTGTGTGTGTGTGGGTGTGTGTGTGTGTGGGTGTGGGTGTGCAGCCATGTCAAAAATGACGACAACTCAGCTAACGGCGGTCACGTGTTGTCAGCACACGCGAAACAACGCCAGCTTACACTAACACGCACACTTACGCACACACACGCATGCGAATGTTGGCTTACGCTTGTTTATGGACGGCCATATACAAGCGGATGTGAGTTGGCCAAGCAAATGAGCGCGCCGTGTGGTTGGGTGGTGCCGTGGCTCTGCTTGTTATTATGCAAATATTCATTAAAAATGCTTTGATTAACTCATGACAGTTGCAAGAACTTAGCCAGCGCGCAGCTGCAGAGGCGTGGAGTGGCCGCTCCACCGGCATCTCGCAGTTTCCGTGCCATTAAGAAGAACTCCGGTTCACCTCACGTGGTACGTGGCAGCAGCTACAGCAGCCTCGGCACCTGCCTTTATCGTTCGCAAGCAGCCCGTGTAATTTCCAGCTGTAATTGGTGTAATTGAGTGCAAGAGCGAAGAAAATATTCAACATGCCAGCAATTAACATAAATTCCCGCCCAGAGACAAGTGGAGCGCCATTTCCAGGCGCCGACTGCCAAATGCACTTTTCAATTACACATTACTTAAAGCCGGCTAGGAATCCAATTGATTTGAGTTACTATTTAAAGAAATACGTGTATATATGAGTTGATATATACATAATTGAAATAAATGATAAAAAATAAATATTAAAATATATTCAACTCATGTATTAATGAAACAACTAAATTGATAGTATATAGCTAATATATATTAATTTTGATAAAAAATGGAATAAATAAGGCTAAGTACATATATGCACAATATATATATTATAGATATTTGATAGAGCTTTATCCTATAACTATCACAGATAAAGTATCGACGTATATTTGACATAGCTTAAGCCATAATCTGGTCTACTTGATATTGAGTGTGGTGATGTCTAATCCTAACTTAATGGTTGCGAGAGATCTTTGTTCTACAGTACTTAGAGTCCTGAGAGGGACGACTAGCAAGCTATCTTTGACCAATTCTTAGTTAAGTTCTTCGCCTTAGAAAAGTGTGTAAAGTCCTTTGAAGTGCGAAACATAAGCGAACTTTGTTTCAGTGTATGTCAGGGGAGAACGCAGTGAACTGATAATGAAGCGCCCATCGTGCTGCTGGGCGTGGCAAGTGGAGAGATAAGCAAATGGCTGGCGCAGTGCGCTTGCCGCGGCGAGTGTCGCTGATAATTGCCCGCGTGCGTGACAAATGCAGGAGGCAGCGAGCGATATTAAAAATATAGCATACTTACATGCGCATGCGAGTATGCGTGGAAGAGGTCTAGAGAGGGGATGTGGGGAGGGGAGTGTGAACGCGTGCTGCTTATTTATGATAGTATGAAGCAATGTCAACGCATTGCCCTATTAACAATGCGCTCGAATTGTAGCGCAGATAAGCCTGAAGAGGGAATGGCTGGGGTGGGGAGGGCAGGGGCAGGTAAGTCCTGAAATAATTGTGCAATAAACAGCTCGGTCCATTCGAGCACATTTCTTATGGCCACGTGACACTTGCCAATGCTCATGCGGACTGTTTTCTTTTTCTCTTGCAGGAGTCGAGTGCTTTCAGCGCTTCGCCGAGCAGCCCAAGTACACGGAGGTGAATCCGCGCGAGGATGCGCTGCTCACATGCAAAGTAATCGATATGCGTGGCTCCTGCTCCTGGCAGAAGGATAACAAGGTAATCAAAGCGAACTACATATACAACAGCCGCCAGTTGTTCATTTCTCATATGCGACTCGACTGTTTGCCTGCACTTTATAAATATCCCAAGTTCCCACACCCACTCACACACACACACACACACACACACAAGGCAAAACAAATGAACATAACTAAAACTCATTTCATATGCGCAGCGCGTCCTGTGGATCAATTAAGTGTTGTTCCTCGACTGCCCGCCCTGACACATGTGCTGAAACTGCCTGCCAAAAGTAATTTACGCCCTTTGGCTGGAAGATCCAATAATGCGCGTGGCTATGACCTTCGCCCTCGCTGGCCATATGTGCGTCTGAGCAGGACTTCTTTGCGGCTCTGATTAGACCACGAGGCTGGCCAAAGTTTTAATCGAAAATGCGTGACAGCTCGCACCTAAGCCCCGAGCACTCACACACACACACTTATACTACCACCCACCTATACACACACACTCTCTCTCCCCTCTCTCTCTTTCTCTAACATTAGTCAATTTGGCGCCGCGTTACATGGAAATGCTATTATGGTCAGCAACTCGGGCTTTTGCTGATATGCTAGCTCCCATATCGACCATATATTTAAATTTTTCACCTGCATTCCATACAAGTCAATGCTTGACCTGCTGGAAAATGTTGTTAACGTTTCTATGCACAAGCAAAGCAATTTGCCAGCAATGCACTTGAAAAATACTCCAGCAAACCCAATTAACTCTCACTCTCTCCCATTCTCTCTCTCGAACACTCTCCTTGCTCCTTGTGCACTCGCAGCCAGCTGCTTTGAGAATTGTTAAGAAAACTAATTTTAGCATATCCAACATGCATATTATTTGAGGGAACAGCAGAAGATGTATAGCTGGCCATAAAATAAATGAAAATATGCATAAACTAATATAGGAGTCGAATGAGCTTTATTGTTGACAGAGACAGATAGAGAAAACAACTTTATTTTATTTATTTTATTTTATTTTATAAAGTTAGATATAATTAAAAATTAAGATCTAACTTAATTTTAACAGCACTGGCTACTATGGCCTTCGGCTCTAACTTACATACATATTTACATTGTTTTGTTGGTTGGGAACTAAATGAGGTGGTATAAATCTGTTATTTTTAGAAACTTGATTATTGAGCATATGTTTTCAGGGGTTGGGTTTGAGAGTAAGGATATGGGGCAGCTGTTGTGGAAGATTTGGGTTTTCAGGTGGGAAGTTGCGGGACAGTTAAAGAAAATATGTTGGATGGTGAGGTCTGTTGTGGTGTTGCAGTTGGGGCATGGGATTATGTTGTCAGGGTTGATGTATTGTTGTTTTGTAAATCTTGTGTGTCCTAGTCGGAGTCTTAGTATTTTTACTTGGTCGCTGCGTGTAATAATTTCTTGTTTTATGTTTTTTAAGTAATAGGTTGTGTGTGTCAGGTTATTGAGTTGCTGATACCAACTGTTGCAGACTTCTATATTTTGATGGAGTTTTTTGGATGATTCGTTGGCAAGGAATTTGTGTATATCTTTGGAATTGAAGTTTGGGGTGTAGTGGAGGGGCATTTTGGCTGTGGATTTGGCTGTGATATCGGCAAGCTCATTCCCATCGATGCCACAGTGGCTGGGTACCCAGAACAGTTTTATTTTGGGGGCAGATTTTGTAAGGAGTGTTCTTATGGTTGCGGGATATAAGTTGTTGTTGTTGGTATTGGAGATGGATTTTAGGGACGAGAGGGAGTCGGAGCAAATGATGTATTTTCCTGTTCTTTTTTTTTGGATCAGTTCTATGGCATGGAGAATAGCTATGGTTTCGGCGGATAGGATGGATGAGTAATGGGGTAGGATACATCTTTTTAGGACTTCATTTTCTGTAGTAATGGCAAAAGTGGCTGTGTCATTTTGCAGTGAGCCGTCGGTGTAAATGAATGTATGGTCTTTGTATATATGTTTGAGATTGACGAATTGTTGTCTATATGAGCTGGGAGGTGTGTGGGGTTTGCTGAATTGGTGTAGTGTGGTGTTGATGAGGGGAGCGGGAAATAACCATGAGGGGGTGATTGTTTTGTTTGGAGGTGGAAGGTAGGGGATATTGTGTTCTTTGCATGAATTTATTATTTTTTGCACTGTTGATGTTAGTTTGCTGTTTCTATGGTTGCAGTTCCGTTTTATGTATTTATGGAGTGGGGAGTCTGAGCTATTTAGGAGTGTTTTATAGGATTTGGCTGTGATGAGGTCTCTTTTTTGTTCTATTGTGGGTATATTTGATTCGAAAAGCAAGTTGGGGATAGGGGTCGAGCGTAGTGCTCCAAGGGATATGCGGATTGCGGCGTTAAATAAGGTTTTAAGTCTATTGAGGGTTGATTTGGGGGCATGGCCGTATATGAAAATCCCATATTCTATTTTTGATAGAAGCGTAGCTTTTGTAATGTTTATGAGGGTATGGGTGCTGCAATTTTGTTTGGGATTGGCAAGGAATTTTATTATATTTAGTTTTTTTGTTAGCGCCGGTTGTATTGCTTTTATATGGGAGTCCCATCTATATTTATTATTTAGTGTTAGGCCTAAGATTTTTAGGCTGGAAACGGAGGGAATGGGGGTGTTGTTGGACGATATGGTGCAAATGCAATTATGCCTTCGGCAAATGTGGAGGTGTTTTGATTTGTTGAGTGCGAGTGATGCTCCTGAATATGAGCACCATTCGTGGATTTGGGCAAAGAGGCTGTCAAGGTTATGGGATAGGTTTTTTTCTTTATTGAGGGGTATAAATAGGAAAAAATCATCGGCATAGGCGCAGAATTGCAGCTCCCTATGTAAGCCGATGATGTTGGAGAGGTTGTTGTAGGCAATTAGGAAAAGGATGACGGATATTGGGGATCCCTGGGGGATGCCGTTGAAGAGTGGATAGGGGCGGGTTATTATGTTTTTAATTTTTATTTTTATTTTCCTATTGTTCATGAAGTTTTTTATGTAGTTTATTATTTTTGGGCCGACTTTCCACCTGATGAGTTGGTCCAAAACCGTATGCACCCCAACTCTGTCGAATGCTCTTGAAAAGTCAAGGGCAATGACGGAGGTGTGCTTCTTGGCTTGCAGCGACTTAGTTATCAGGTGGTCTGCGAGGAGCAGACCGTCTGCAACTGACTTGCCGTGCTTAAAACCTGTCTGGTTTGGGTGTATCAGTCTGTTTTGGGTGACAAGCCACCATAGGCGTTTGGCTATTATTTTTTTCAAGTGTTTTTGATAGGCAGCAGTTGAGGGAGATTGGTCTATAGTTATTGATTATTGTTTTATTTGAATTGGGTTTAAGGATAGGGATGACTAGGCTGGTTTTAAAGGTTTGAGGGATGTGGTTGTTGAAAATATTATTGAAAAGGTTTTTTTATTCTGATCTTTAGGGCGTAGGAGGTGTTTTTTATTATGGGATAGGATATTCTATTTAGGCCGGGAGTTGTTCCTTTGAGGGTCTGTAATGAGGATAGTAATTCAATCATTGTAATTTCGGATTCTATTGTTTGTGCTCTCGAGTTGGGTATGTAGTTAATTGGTTTATTTGAGTATTTATTCGTAGTAAAGATTTGGTGGAAATTTTCGTCTTTGGATTGGTCTGACCAGTGTTTAGCAAAGAGATGGGCTATATGGGTTGTGTCTGTTGTGAGTAAGTTGTTAGTTGTGTCTGTTATACAGTGTATAATTTTGGTTGGGTTAAGTCCGCAGAGGCGTCGGATGTTAGCCCAAATTTTTTCAGAGGGGGTATTGGGTTGGATTGTCGACGTGAAGGTTGTCATGGCTTTTGTTTTTGTCATTTTAAGTTCTCTTCGAAACATTGCATTAGCTTTCTTATATTTTATAAGATTGTCATTGCTATTATTCCGCTTAAAATTTTGCCACGTTTTAAATTTATTTTTCCTTAGTTGGGTCAGGGTCTTATTCCACCAGGGGGTGTTCTTACTGTAGTGGTGTGGAGTTGTTTGGGGTATGCTGTGATGGGCAGCTTGCAGTATTATCTTGTTTATGGTTGCGGCCTCTTTATTAATGTTAGTAGATGTGGGTATGATTTCATTTATATTTTCTGTTAGTTTCGTGAAGAGTGGCCAGTCGGCTTCTTTTATTTTGAAAAAGGGGCGGGAAAAGTTTGTGGTTTGTGTTTGAGGGAACAGTGAGATTAGGATTGGAAAGTGATCGCTTCCGTGTAGGTCGTCGAAAATTTTCCAGGTAGTGAATGGTGTGATTTGGGGGGAGCATAGAGAGAGGTCTAGGTGCGTGAATGTATTATGAGTGGAGAAGTGGGTTGGGGATCCGTCGTTAAGTATGGTGAGGTTAGCGTTATGGACAAATTTTGCTAAAATTCTGCCTCTCTTGTTGTCCTGAGGTGAGCCCCAGCTATGGTGTCTACAGTTAAAGTCGCCTAGGATAATTTGGTTGGTGTTGCTGTTATTTGTCTCAAAATGGTCGCTTAGGTTTTTAGGTGTGAAGGCTTTGCTGGGTGGGATATATGCTGAAAAAATGTTGATTTTTGTTTTTGACAAGATTTCTATTGCAAGGGTTTCTAATTGTGTAGGTTGGCTTAATTGTTTGTGTTGTATGGACTTGTGGACTAATATCGATACGCCACCAAAACGATTGGAGGCTGTATTTGTGTAAATTTGGAAGTTTATTGGGATGGGAATGGGGGCGTTTTTGTTGTAATAGTGTGTCTCTTGGAGACATATGATTTGTGGTGAGCATTGTTTTATAATAGTTAAGAGTTCGTTATAGTTGTTTGTGTATCCTTTTATGTTCCATTGTATTATTTTTAACATTGCTATAGTTTAAGGTATTAGTTTATGCTATTGGGTATTGGTTTTTTTTTTTTTTTTTAAATGGATTCGCTGTCGCTGTTGGTTGTGTATTGGTTTTTGTTTGGGGGTTTAGTTTTTGTTTTTATTTTGGAGGGCTTAAAGTTAGTAGTTAGAGTGCTAGACTTATCTTTAGTAAATATTCTAAGTTTGAGGTCTTCAGTGGATTGTGTTGTGTAAGATTTGTTTTCCACGTTGGGGAGGTTGGCTTCAGTTTCCATGTCTTCTGTTATGGTTTGATGTTGATGGTGTTGTTGTTGTTGTTGATGTGCTTTTTGATGTGGTTTGGGTGTTGTTTCTGTTGAGCGGGCTGTGGTTGATTGTGTTGTCGCTGCGCTAGGTGGAGAGTTTCCTAGCTGTTGCATCGTGTTGGTTGGTGTGTGCGTGTATCGGGTCTTGGGTAGTGTGGTGGTTGGTGTGTGTGTTGTTGTTGTATGTGGTGCTGACTGTGACAGTGTTTTAGCGTAGGTAATTTGTTGGTTGTGCCTTTTGTGATATATATCAACTGCAGTTTTATGATCCACTTTTTCCGTTATTTTTATTGCTGTCAACTCCTGTTGTTTTAGAAAAGTAGGGCATTTGCGATCGAGTGTACTGTGTTGATGGTCGACTTCTGCGTTGTTTTTGCAATTCAGGCATCTTTGTGGATTATTACATAGTTCTCCTTCGGTGGTGTGCTTGTTTTCTGAGCACTTTTTGCAGGTCTCAGCACTTTTGCAGGTGGTTGCAGGGTGTCCGAAGCGGAGACAGTTTTTGCATCGCAGTGGGAGGGGGATGTAGGGTCGCACGCGGACAGATTCATAGCCAATTTTAATTGTCTCAGGCAGTTTATGTGTTGCGAAAGTGATCGTGATGAGTCCGGTTTCTATGAGTATGTTGTCTTCTTGGTTTGTGTTGTTTGGTTGTCTTTTTAAAATTTTGCGAACTTCGGTTACTTTTTGTGTTTTTAGTTCTTCTTGTATTACGCTTTCACTTATGTTCCGTAGATCGTTGCAGTATATTACACCTTTGGAAAAATTTAGTGTTTTGTGTTCTGTTGCCGTAATGTCGATGTTTGTCATTTTGGTAAGTCTGAGTAGTTTTGTAGCTTGCAAAGTGTTTTTTGTTTTAATAAGTAGGGAGCCGTCTCTTGTTTTTTTGCATGTTTCTACTTCTCCTCCACAGGCATAGTCTATAGTTTTTTTTATTACGAACGGTGACACTTTTTCAAACGATTCATTATCGTTTCGTTTTAAGACAACGTATTTGGGTTCGCTTAGATGTGTGTATTTATATTTGCTTATGTCCGGCGGTTCGTGCATGGTTGTTGTTGGGCTAAGCCCGGTGTAACTGTTGTAGCGTGAGTTTGTTTTTGGTTTTTTTGTTTTGATTTTTACTTTTCGGTTTGATATTCGTTTGTCGCGCGTTTGCTGATAAGTTTTTGCTAATGCGTTTGCGAAGCGGGGTTTTAATGCAGCACGTCTTATCTCCTGAGAGGTTGAAGTGATACTGAAAACAACTTTATATTCATCGAATAAACATGTGGATTAAAAAGCTTCCTAAGTTTGAGGATAGGTGGATCTCTTGACATGTTCTCATTGAAATTCTTATATTGGCCCATTAAGTGAACTTCCTTTTAAGGGGTATCTGGCAGCACAATATATCCGCTTTGATTTGTGGTCTGGTCAGCCGTATTCCTGTTTGTTATTCGGCTCCATTTTGGCATTTCGGTTATGTGTGGCTATTGCCTTTTGGTATGTGGCCAAAACATATCCGTGTTAATTTGCATAGCAGTCGAAAATGGTCAGCAGGATGCATTATATGTGGCCATGAAGAGTGGACTCATTATGGGACTGGCCCGAGTCCAAGGCAGATGAGCACTTGTCTTTATGTCGGAGAGCTGAGCTGAGCTGAGCTGATGCTGCTGCTTGTTATTCATGGCATTTGCGTGCGTTTGTAGCGTAACTTTTATTTGCTCCTTCTGCGTCCTTCGATGCTCCTGATCCAGCCCCAGCTGCCCGCTGTTGTTGCCACAGTTCACAGCTCTTGCTTAGGCAAAATGGAGTGCGGGCTGGGGAGGCAACGCTCCACTTGCATGACAAAAATCACAAAGCATTTCAAATGCACTTTTTCATATGCTGCACATTGCCAAGGATCGTATCGCATTGGGTCGAGTCGTGTCGCATCGCAGCGCATCGCATTGGCTCGATTTGCAGCATATACTTAAATGTTTACATGCTTTGTGCCTGCAGGGCACTAAGGAGCAAAACACATGGATGGGCATGACCAAACAGACCATTTGCATGCATCGAGTGTCTCACTAACACACATACATACATATATGTATATACTATATACTATATTCTATATTCTATATACATATACAGTTTGTTTGCCTTCATTTCGAATTCAACTTATTCTTGCATATTTATAGCAATTGTTGCTATTGTTGCCGTTATGGCATGTGTTTGCTTTTCAAACTAACTTGCCCATTTTTGCATAGCATTCGTGTGGCTGTCTCTGCAGTATTCCTTTGCATCTCGATATCTTAAGTAGACAACTTTTGTGTGTCTCCAACTGAGAAGCTTGCACTTCAATTGGGGCCAAGCACCAGTTCATAAATACCTTTTACGAAATGCTTATTAATGCAGAACTTCGAGAGCGAGAGACTCAGGCGAACAGAGAAGAGCGGCTTATTGATTTCGAATAGTTGCAAGAGCTCTTAACTATCTCTGTGAAACACAGCGACTTGACTGATATAATTGGGACAAAACAGTTGTGTGACTCAGTTGCTATACTTAAATCGATATTGGGCCAGTTGTGATCAGAATAATGTGATTATTAAGAGAATACATGCATATATTTAGTTGTAAATGTAATATAAGATTCGTGCATCTAATATCCTAGAAACAAATATAGAAAAGTTTTAAAAACATGTAAAATTTATACATTTTGTGAGAATTTGATATAATGTAGTTCATAGAAATCATTTTTATGATATAGCTCTTAAAGATTAATTTTTTTAAAGATTAATTGTCAAACATGAACAAATTTTATTTATATAAAGGGGGAGAATTTCTCATTTTCAATTCAGTTCAGTCTATAATGATAAACAGCTGCCATGAAGAAGAAATTCAGGATATTTTTGTTATATATTGTGCCAGCTAAACATTATGCGCTCTGCAATTTAATTTTTAGTTTTCAATAGTATATATCTCAGAAACAGTCCAAGGCCTGTGCTCTTAATATAAGTAAAACGGAAATCCATCTACTCTCTTTTCTTGGTTGAGCACGAGGTATAATCAGACTAAGAGCTGCCTGGCAAAGCAAACAGAACAATGCCAAATGGATGGCAGGCAAAATAATGTCAATAGGAAACGATTTAGTTCACGTTGAGGGCGCTTACCACACACATGCAAATGCACACACATACACGTGTAGACACAGACACACACACACACACAGTAGCTGGAGACAACAAAATATTTGGTGGTATTCAAAATTGTTATTTTGACAATTGGCAGCGCTGGACGCCAGCATAGAGCATCATCTGACCAACAGAGAAAGCGAGAGAGAGAGAGAGAGAGAGTGAGAGAGAGGGAGAGGTAGAGCGTCGCTTAACCTAGGCTTCATAGCTGCAGCTGACGACCATGCGATGGCTGGCCAAGATAGGACTCACAAAAATGTCAAAAGGAAAACGAAATAATAATTTAAACAAGTCTGGGAAAATGTAAATGTAAATGTAAATGCCTTGGGCCGAATGCAAATGAATACATTTATATAAGGGGCTGTACGAATATGCGAGTAATGAAAGTATTGTATACGAATGGATAAATAAAATATTCACTATTCAGTATGTTATGCTATTAAAGAAATATGTATTAATTAATTGAGACAGGTGCTGGCCCCTACCTGGGCCGGTGTTTTCATAAAGAAAGCATTTGCGGCGACAGCAATTAATTAACCCCATTAAGAGACGAGACAATGTTTAAAGGACTAAACGAACTGACAATTGGACGATTGGACAATTGGACAGCTGGACAACTGAACAACGATAACGCAATCAGGAGCGAGGGGGCGGTGCTGGGGACATAAATACCTAAATGCGAACGATGCCACGCTCAAAGATCACTAATTGTAATTTAATTTCCAATTAGCAAACAAACTAATGCCAATTTAGAAACGGCAACAAGCTTCCAGACGACGCCGACTGCTGCTGTAAGTGGAGTTAAACGACACGTAGTTGAAAATGGCAGCAGACAGCCAGCAGGCGGTGCCAAGTGGGCGGGAGGAGTGGAGGGGGATGGGAAGGAGGGAATTGTGGCAGGTTGCTGGGCTGGTTCACTGACATTCAATAGCTAAACTCTGTCCTCTATCTCGGCGACTATTGGTGTGTGTGTGTGTGTGTGTGTGTGTGCGTAGACCAAATTATGCGCCTGACTACATCGAAAAGTTAAACATGCTGAACATGTCGTTGTCCAGTGGCCCGCCCACTCTATTGCATTGCCCTCCTGCTTACCATCCTGAACATCCTCAACATCATCATCGACATCATTATCATCATCATCATCCATTGTTTCAGCAGCTGTAGTAATGCAATCGTCTCTCTCTCTCTCTCACTCTCTCTCTCTCTCTTTCCATCTTCTGGTTTCACCTTACAGCCTGTGGGCATCTATCTGAAGAAATACGAATGGGCACGTCCCTTGGGCGGAAATGGCGCCTTACATCTGGATCTGCATCCGCCCCCGCCCAGCGGCGGCGACTGCTCCCTGTGGATACGCTCGGCCACCTTGGACTTTGACGACGGCCTCTGGGAGTGCCAAGTGACCGCCAGTGATTTTACCGCACAAGATGCTTTGACTAGTCAGCCGGTGCGATTGGTAGTACGTGGTGAGTGTTAATCCAGCAGCTCAAATCAATGTCGTGCAACGTAACGTATGATTAATATTTGGGCTGCGGCCCGAATCAACTGGTGAAACTGGTGCAATGCATATGCGTCCCTTTATAGCGAAAAGGTAGCTCAAAGAGGTCTTGTAATGAGTGAAGAAGGTTTGATATTATACGAGTAATAACTAGTTGAGCATTATATAGAATAAGTAAGCTCTAGTCAGTGGTTTCCGTCAATTAAGTTAACAGATCTTCAACGTTTTTGCTTCACTTTTTAATAAATACTCCATAGCTTATATCTATGCAACATAAGCTATATCATTTTTTACATACTTTATAGCAGGACTGCTACTGCTAAGAGGCACTCTATAGGAAAAATACGTGGGGCTGGCTCAAATTGCCTCGTTTCGCTGATATTTGACTAAACAATTTCTTTAATAGCTTCTGCTTTACTTATTGGATTTCAATGTAATTTTCTGCATATGATCTATATATTCTCTTGAATATTTATCAATTAAGGAAAAATGAGAACAAGTTTTCATATTGCCTATGTGTGGAACTGAACTTTGATCTCAAAAACGTCTTTAAAGTTAGGGCTTGTGTCTTAAATATAGTAACATCGTAACATACATTAAATAAAATTACAATATATGAGAGCCTAGCTAATCGATGCAGTTAACTGGAAGTCCTTATGGATTATATTATTATGTTTACATTAAACTTGATCTATGCTGTAAGGTCGGCCCTACAACAAAAACGGTCTACCTCTTATAGGTCCTTAATTCGATGCATTCATGCATTTGTACATACTAGCGGAGGAACAGTTAAATTCAGACAGATTTATGGACATTTCTAGGTTACTTCAAGAATATATATATGGTGCTTTTGTTTGTTCAGGTACACATATGCATGTGTAGAGGGATAGAACTCCATCTTGTTGATGATGACATAAAGTATATTTAAAGTATCTATAGTCCATTTAAAGTGTCATATCAGTAAAGTTAACTGAGGCCACTTAAATGGTAAATTATCATAATGAGGTTAGCCGCTCTAGTGCACGAATAAAAAGGGAATAAAATAATATGAATCAAGCACTTTTGAATAGTTTTCAAGTGTGACGCAATCTAGGTGATTTAATTAAATTAGTTCTTAGGTTGCTCGCACAGCTGACATTTATTGCTGACCGCCCGGGTCGTATTAGTAATCTGTGGTTGACTTCCCTCCCGCTTTCTCTCTGCATCTCTTTCGTTACACACATTCAGTGGCGCCGCAACGCCCGCGTCTGGAGTTCGAGAGCGCTCCACTGCCGCCGGGACACAACATTACGGTGGACGCTGGCGCCGTGGCGACTGTGAAGTGCGCCTCGCATTATGGTAATCCGCCTGCAACGCTCAAATGGTATTTGGGTAAGTGTCGCTGCAGCCTGTTATCCTTTGATTGCACTTGTTATCCTGGCTACCTGTGACATTGTCATGTTAATTAATTTCAACGATTTGCCCTTCCTCTTTGCATCTCAATCTCCGTCTGGACAGGCGACCAGGAAATCTCGCCCATGCACCCGCAGCTGAATGCCACCGAGCCCGATAATCCACGCACCTGGTCAGCCACCTCGGTGGTGCAGGTGTCCGCGATGCGCGAGCGCCACGGCGACATTCTGCGCTGCGTGGCCTTCCACGAGAACTACGAGGCCAAATCAGTGCCAGTGGAGGCCCGCCTAGATGTCAAGTGTAAGTCGCAAAAACAAATGAGACAAGCAACAAAAAAAAAAAAAAATTAAAAAAAAAATAGTTAAATAAGTAACTCAAGCTTGGCTAGACGAAGCTGTGCTGCCCTTTGAGCTAGCTGCATTTGGCTTAAAGTCAGTAAAAGTTAAAAGACATTGCAAACAGCTGTAACAATTCAATTAGCCACAATTTGCAGCAATTTCCTGTTTTGTTAAGCAATTCAAGATTTTGGCCCCAAGACGGGCGAGCACAAGGACAACTGTCGAAGTTGGCCGTTTGTTGTTGACTTGTTTTGCTTACTCAACATCTCGCTCCCGCTCTCTCTTTGTCTCTGTCTAACCCGCTCTTGTTGTGCTTGCGCACTTTGCAGATGCGCCAACCATTCGTCTAATTGGCTCACCGGAAATCGACTTGGAAGAGGATAAGGATGCGCTTGTGCTGCGTTGCGTGGCCGATGCCAATCCGCCGGCCAGCATCGTCTGGCGACGTGCCGGACGCTCCGAGATAGCCAGCTTGCAGGTAAGTCAGCCGACTCTCTCTACCTACCTCCCTCCCTCGCTCTCCTTGGCATCATCCTGGCTGGCAGACTCCTTGCCAGCTTGTTGTTTATGTTGCAACGGAATTTCGACGTCTCTCGCCGTATTTATCTTAAGTGTAGCAGAAATTTGTAATTGTATTAAATTGCCAACTCTCTCTCTCTCTCTCTCTCGCTTCGTTTAGGAAACGCTGCAATTGCGTCCTGTCGGACGGCGAGACGCCGGACTGTACACCTGCCAGGCGCAGAACTCGGTGGGCACCTCGGAGCAGCTGTCGGTGCAGCTGGACGTGAAATGTGAGTCCCTTTCAGTATTTATCTTGGCCGCGTTTGCTGCTCTGCTAACTTTTGCTTAATTTTGTATTGACGCTCGCTTCCTCTGTTTACTCTGCCACAGATCCACCGAAAATTATTTCAGCCGGCCCGGACCGCCTCACCACAGCGCCGCTCTTCAGCCCAGCCGCCTTCGAGTGCGTCGCCGACGGCAATCCCATGCCAGCCTACAAATGGGTCCAGAGGTGAGTCCTCTTAACCCCAACCCCCATTTAGGCCACTCGCATTTCTCTGCTGCATACCTTTGGGTGTCGCCCCTCTCACGCAGCCAAGAATGCTCGCCTCCTGCTGCTCCCAGTGGCGTGAATTCGTGCTTTATGTACGTTATATCTGCGCACTATACAAATAAAACATTAACATGCCGTTGCCTCATTAATCTTCAGCAGCTTGTTGACACGGCTCACACGGCGTATAAGTAATGTTGCACTCAAAGGCAACTGCAAACAGCAATGTGCTGCACTCCGATATATTGGTTTTAACTTATTTAATTGAAGAGAAGATACTTCATACTTATTGCCAACGCATCGAACTACACTCGCGTGACGTTTTCCTTAATTTCCCTGCATGTGTGAAATGCTATAAAAACTGGTTCCTTGAATGATGGCATATCATGCTATCATCATGAGGATGATATAATGCCAGTTGTAAAGAGTGTATCAAAAGAACACTTTCCGAATTAACATATGTACATTAACATATGTACATTAACATATGTACATTAACATATGTACATTAACATATGTACATTAACATATGTACATTAACATATGTATATTAATCTTAAGATGTAAATGTTTCATTGCTTACACTCGTGTGTGGCCTTCCACAGGAGGTTGAGGTGACGGTTAATATACGTTTCAATTCTAATTTTGTTTTTTTTTTAGCTAACTATTACTTCTACTAATTCGTTAAACTCAGGTTTATATATACTATACAGCATTATCTTAATTTGTTACATTTCATTACTATCGCGATTCATTTAATTTTTTAATGGTTATTTATTTGATGAATGCTAATAAAAGACTCCCCAACTTCAGCTTTACATTCGGGCCCTCAAGAACAATTCATCAATAAAATTTAGATAGCTTAGTAATTAATAAAAAACAAGTATTAGCTGAGTCATAGCAAAAACGTAATGCATTGGCTAAGCTACAAATTTAAAATACCCACATTGGAATTATTTATGAGATTACAAGCTAAAATGAACCTGGTAAAAACTCAGCTACAAATAATAAAGTCACAGATGGTAGAAAAACAGCCAACAGCTTAGAAGAGTGTATACAGAGTTGGTTTCATTAGAATATGATAATAAACTAGAATTGAAGTAAGAAAATAAAATTTCCTGTATGCGGGTGAGCTTCCTGTGGCAGTTGCAGTGGCAGCAGGAGTTGCCGCTGCAGCAGCTGCCGTTAATGCGCACAGCTCTGGGGTCACGCCCAGCATTTTTTCACTTGAAGTTTGCGTCATTTAATTAGCCGCACAGCGGAAATTGTGCGCAAAATGAGAGAGTGAGCGAGTAACGAGGGGCAAAGCCAGCAAGCGGAGAGTGGGCAGAGAATCCTCTCCAACATTATGTAACTCTCTTTTAGCTGACTAGCATTAAAGAAATATGTTTATTTATTTTTATTAAAGTAAATTCCAGAATTTGAGAATTAGATTTGGGCGCCAGTTAAATGATGAGAGTTCAGCTAAGAAATTAAATAGATTACCCAATTACTTTTGATGCGACTTTAATAAAGATACCCACAACTTGCCTCACTAATGCATCCTTTAGCAATCCTGCGAATGAACGAAGCTAACTCGTACCCAAGGCGATGCAGCTAAACAGCATCCTGCTTCTTCGTGCTACAACAACATTTTTTAATTAGCAATTTTGTGCTGCTTTCTACGTCACTTTGCCCATTCCCCCTCCTCGCTCCATCTGCAACAGGGGCAGCCGCAATTTACTGCGGCCGACTTCTGTGCAGCTTCCTGCTGCAGCGCTCGGGTACATTAATATGCAAAGCAGTGCCACACTCATCCGTCCGTTTGTCCATTCAACAGGCAGCAGCTCGTCATGTTGGAAAAATCGAAATAGTCCATCATCACGTCACGTGCACCGCCCCCAACTCCACTTCCACTCCCTCTCGCACTCTCCTGTCGTGTTGCTGCATGCCACAAAGTCAAACTCGGAGCTCTCAGATCAGACGCCGACAAGCAGCCCGTACGTGATTCGAGATTTCATTTGTTTGTATTTGCCCCTGCAGCTACTCATACGACATATGAATGCCTCAGCAGGAGACGGTGTGGGAGGAGGGGGCGCTGCTTAAGCAGATTCGCCAGCGCGTCAAATTCTAATATCAAATGCCACATGCAACGCGCTGGCGTGTTGACTTAATGAAGCGTGCCCGCGCGTGTTTATCAGAAATTAAATGTCAATTGTTGAAAACTAATTTCCACGCTCGTCTCGCTCGCCTCCCCCTCTCCCATTGTGCCCCAAGACACATTAAATGGCGCGTGCCAAGCAAAACCAGCAAGGAGCAATGTCTCTCTCTCAGTGTGTGTGTGTGTGTGTGTGTGTGCAATAAATCAATGGTGTGCGCTGTTGACAGGCTACCTATGCCTCTGAGGTGGCTGGCATGCCGAAGGCGCCTCGACCACTGGCCAAGAGCCAACAGGGAACCACCGGCATGCAAATGCAACCACACAACTGGCCGCCACTCGGCCAGTGGGCCGATGTACATATTTGCTAAAGGAAAAGCCCTCGGGGGAGGCATAGGAAAGGCATGTCACTTTGATTTACGTGGAAAATTTCGACGGCGGGCCCCGCTGAATGGGCGAAGCTTCGAGCGCTTTGTGCCTCGCATTTTTCCATCGAATTCCTGCGACTTCATTTGCGCGTGCTGCCGGATTTGCATTTAAATGGCTTTCAAATTTATTGCTTCTAATTGCGACGAGTGTGCTCCACTGTCCCACTGCTCCGCTGCACCAGTGTCCCGCTTCAAAAGCCGCTTTAATTGGCGCTTTAAGCTGGCGACACACGCTCCCCCTGCCAAGCTCAACTATGCGCACATATCAAAGGAATTTGTCTGTGACCCCCGCACCGAGAGGGCCCAAAGCTGTGGCCAAAATCAGAATGGCTCTGGAGCAGTGGAGCTGTGCAGTTGTGTCGATGCTGAGCTGAAAGCATTTCGCAGCATAAAAGGCATTTCTCATATTAAAAAATGTATCAAATATTTTTTGCTTGCAACGAAGAGCAACAAAAGTATTTCGCCCACAAACGCAATTTTCAATATTGCTGCACAAAACTTGCAGCAGCAGTTGCCCCCTTTGACTTTCCACCGCACCACCACCCGCACCGTCCCTCCCCACACCCCCTTTCAAAAGCAATGTGGCTGTTGCATGCTTCCAAAATGATTTGCAGCTCAAAAAGCTGACAGCAAGAGAAACAAGAGAATACAAATATGTGCGTAACAGAGCAAGGCGAGGCAACATCTTTGCCCCAACTCCCTGCTCCTTTCAACCCTCCTCCCTCCCCTATTGATCAGCTCTTTCTCTGATTTCCACTTGCAGAATCTCGCATGGATCGAAGTACGTGGAGCGCGGCAACGAGCCGCGCCTGGTCATCGACAACGTCACCTACGAGTACCAGGGCGAATACGAGTGCCGCGCCACCAGCTACATCAATGGTCAGGAGCGGGTGGCCATATCCGATCCCGTCTCCCTGCAAGTTGTGGGTAAGTGCTCACACACACACACACACACACATGTTGCTGTGGGGCAGCCGCAAAAGCCGCAATGCCACAAAATACTACGAACTGGCACAACTGTCGCCAGTCACTGAAAAAATGCTGTACAAACTATGTATACTATATGTGAGAGTTCCTGAAAACTGAGTTACGACTGGCCGAGCAACTGTTGGCTAAGCGTATGGCCAATAATAACGGCATCGACTGCCACCAAAGGGGCGGAACAAAAATTCACAATATCATGGCCATGTAGGAGATTCCATGCTCTTTTAAAATTGGGAGAATTTAACAATTTTCAACCAGTCATGCATTTATATTTTAGGCTTTTCTCTGATGCGAAAATACAAACTTAAAGGCGGTAATTAATTTTTTAATTATTTTTTAAATTATCAGTCATTTTATTAATTTAAGGAAAACCAATACAGAGTGCATTTAAAAACATAAAGGGAATTCAGAATGGATAATATTGAAAATATTCAAAGTTAACGCAGAATATAAACTATATTCTATCTAGCGGGCTACTCTTCAAATATTGCCGTTCTATGCAATTCTCATGAATTTATGTATGCTATAAGTGTAGAGTAGCCATCAAGAATTAAAATATATTTAAATATATTTAAATGGTGCGTGAATATACACATTTATATGCATGTATATTCATACATATGCATACGTATACCTACTTTTAGTAAGGTAATTGAATGTACTACAAGATTCAAGTAAGCTTCACTGATGGCCATTTCACTTTGAAAATAATAAAATTGGTGTACTCGCTGCCTATGTATTCATTCTGTAGTTTACATAAAATTTAAGCACACTCTCTTTAAGAATATTCGAGCAGCAGTAGATACCAAACAAAAAAGAGGAAAAAAGAAAACCGATGGCCAGTTGTAAATTTACAGCCACGTTAAAAGCAACAACTCGGCGTGTGCCCCATGTGAGCGAAGTTAGTTGGCTCGCTAGTTTGTTACTTCTATCTCTCTCTCTCTCTCTCTCTCTCTCTCTCTTTGTCTAGTTGTCTCTTTTTTTACAGTTGCACATCTTCGTCGCGTATTCTCCGTGCAACTAATGCTCACTTAAAATAACACAAAACTCCATTAAAAACTGCAACCGGAAAACGCGTTGAAACCGTTTTAAGCGCCTGCGATTGGGCCAATGCCCCCACCATCCTCTGTCGTCTCTCGCACCCTCTCTCCCACTTCTTTTTGCCAGTCGGAAGCTTCTCCCGGTCTCAATTTTAGGCTGCAGGCGCCGCTGGTCTCACTGCAAGCGGCAACTGGCGCTGGCAACGGACTAAACCAAAATGTAACACAAAATCAAAATGAACTTATGACCACAAGCATAAAAAGCGAAAAAAGTGTACAGTAAAAAAAAAGTGCAGGGTATAAAAATGCAGACAACAACAAACAAAATGAAGAACGCAGAAGCGCGGCAAAATAGAACAACAGCCATGGCCAACACAGCCGCGTGAGAGAGAGTGGGAGGGAATAGGGGCAACATATATATTTAAATTTAGTGCTGAATACCACAGCACGTACATAATTTATGACCAACCAAGGACACGAGCAATTTAGCAGAGCCAGCCAGGAAAAAAGTGCTATATCCTTTATATGTCTGTGGCACAGAAAAAAAAACGAAACTGTGTCCACGCTCGCTGCATACACATACATGAGCACATACTCGACTGTGTGTGTGTATATGTAAAGTAACTAACGAACTAGTTAACTGACAACAACTAAAAAATAAATTGAAAATAAAAAAAAATCCAGAGCTCATTATGTGCAGCTGCGCACTCCCGACTTTCGAATACCCTGCAGGCAGCAAAGTTTGTCAAACTTTCAAACTGGCCAGAGACATTTAAAATTCGCTTAGTCTCGCTTGCCAGCAATTTATGCTCAGCATAGGCAGGCATTCGTTTTGAT
This sequence comes from Drosophila mulleri, assembly GCA_035047565.1. Taxonomy (NCBI): domain Eukaryota; kingdom Metazoa; phylum Arthropoda; class Insecta; order Diptera; family Drosophilidae; genus Drosophila; species Drosophila mulleri. Next base: position 3,285,399 of record JAWNPK010000069.1, on the reverse strand, counting down.
TTATATTTTCCAAGTCTACTTTTGCAGCTTTAAAAGGCTTTAGGCTGAAATTTATTTTCGTTTAAGCACACCTAATGCAAAATCCTAACGTTCCCCTTATACAATGTATACCATATGTTATCCCCCCTTCAGACATTGAACTGACTTTAAAATTTAGAAAAAGTAACTATACTTGTCATTGTAGAAACTCTTCAAATTGTAATCATGTGCATATCTTTGTTATCTTTTGCTATGATGGGAACTAAATTCAGTAAATCAATCTAAAGTTTCATAACGGAGACTTAAGAAAAATAATAAATTATTTAACGTTTGTAATATATAAAGCTTTCTAAAAGCCATTCTTTGAGTTCATAACAGATTTTATTTGTAATTGCAAATTAATTAATACAGGGACTATATATGTGTATATATGCCTGCTGATGTAGACGACAGCCACAACAGAGAGATACAGAAATGGAATATTATGAAACAATTATGAAATTTAATTTTCAAATTTGGTTATTTATTTTTTTATTTTTTTAATTAAATGAAGATATACCTTTGATTATTATGAAGTCTTGAGCTAACAAACTGATATGACTAATATATATAAATTTATTCTAGTCATACATATCGTATGCGTAATATACTTACATGGAAGTTTCCTTATCATTATAATTATTTTAAAGTATAGAAAAAATACAGTCAAAATATTAGCAATAAACAGATATTTTGATTAAATAAATATTTGATAAGTTTTTTTATTCATATTTCTTCTTCTTATTTATTCATTTTAACTATTAAAGCATTACAGACAACAAATTTGCAAATAGTTCAGTTAAATATTGTTCATATTTTTGTTGTTTATTAATTTTTAAAAGCATTGCAGACACAAAAGTTGTCAAATAAATAAATATAAGTGTGCACACTTCAGTTACTTATTTCCATATAAAGCTATTATAAACAAATTTTTAATATATGGATTTTCTTTTGTATTTTTCAGGTGCTCCGCAGGTGCTTCGCCTGCATCCCTCCATGCACACCGTGTCTGTGAAGCGCGGCGAGCCGGCCAGCCTGACGATGGTCGTCTGCGCCGATCCGCGGCCGCAGCTCGTGGCCTGGGAGTGGGGCTCGCTGCGCCTGGAGGCCGGCACGGGCATAGGTGCGTATACTTGACGTCAGCTCGCGCGCTTCATTGGGCAGCTAATGCAAATCAAATTAGATGCTCGCATGAGGTTTTTCTTTTTCAATAAGCCGCAACTCAATTAACGCACATGCGTGTGTGTGTGTGTGTGTGAGTGTATTTGCGTGCAGCCAGCTCTGTCTCTCGGTTGAGTGCTCATTAACAAACCTTTTCCGCAAATTTGACATTGAACAAACGTGGAGCATGCTACGTGTGACTAAACGGCAGACGGAAGACAGCAGGACAACGCACAAATCAAGACAAATTACATGTCCAGGAGTCGGCAGCTTCGATGCCAAAATCAGACGAATGCCGCCATCATGCTGCTGTAGTGTGGCATTAGCATTGGCAGCCCTGCAGCTCGCTCGTCCCTTCGTCCGTTGCCATGCTCGAGCAGACTTCCCACGCCTGTCAGCTGCCGGTAATCCCGGCTCGCAGCTGACAGCAGGACGCCGTGCCAGCTCTGGCCTCGCATGGAGCTCGTTTTTCAGTCTAAACTGTGCTGCATAACGCATTTTGTGGAGCTGCAGCTGCAGCTGCACCGACAGCTGGGCTGATCCATCTCCAGCTTCGGCTGGCAATTAATCTAGCACATTACTCTTCATTTTCAGCTTGTCTGCGTGCGCATCCGTCTGGCCCTCCGCTGCAGTCCATCTGTTCCCGTCCGCCTCTCCGTGCGTGTAATCCGGCGTGCTTGCCACTGACAGGAATCAAGCAAAGCGCATTGCATGCCAAATCGCACGCAGCTTCGCCTCCCAATCGTTGCGTATTTGCCACGTTGCCATCTGCGCCCCTTAATTGATCATTATTTGAGCATCCCACAAATTCGAATGACAAATTATTCAGACCATAAGTTACGCAATTATTTCTCTCACTCAACCATTTCTCTATCTCTCTCCCTGCCTGTGTTTAGATCGCTTCCGCGCCGATGACATGCTCACGGACTCGCGCGAGGACTGCTACCTGTCCACGCTCCACATCCACCACACGGACGAGCACGACTCGCGCCCCTACTACCTGGTGGTGGAGAACGAGCGGGGCACCGATCGCCATGCCATTCATTTGATTGTGGAGGGTACGTTTGCAGGTGCCTAGTGTTTTCTTTATTTTCCAATACCGTTTACACTTTAGTTGAAGAACATTTCATATTGCAAGCACTTTTAGTACTCCTGCTAACACTGGAAAGTGTTTGCAGAGTTACTCTTACTTCTTCCCTATATTCACTGGGTATAATTGCCCTGTATGACTCTATTTAATTTCACACTGCATGCTAAGCACTCACTAGATATTTCTCACGCCTTCACTATATACATTACTTGAATTAAACTCGAACCTTTTATACAATTAAATCTTCCTTTTGTGCTTGCAATCGACTGGCGTTCGCAATTATTCAACTATGGGAACACTGGCCGCAGAACCTTTGGAGATGAGCTACTTGCTGGGCGTCGCCGGCGGCTGCATGGCCGCCATTCTGATCCTGATCTGCCTGTGCATCTACGCCGTCAAGAGCAAAAAGTGCTGCTTCAAGGGTAAGTCGAAGGCAGCTCATTAAAAATGATAAACTCGGCTCGCTCAATGCGCGAGCAGCAGCAACAATTGCAGCTGCGCCAAACAATTGCCTCTCTCTCTCTCTCTCTCTCTCTCGGAGCGGGACGCATATTAATTACGCGGCGCTTCAAAGGGAATGCGCGTCGCAGCAATTAAGACATTTGCCCCATTATGCCGCCAGATGGCGTTGAACCTTACGGGCAGGCAGGATTCGCATTCGCTTACCGCATTCTGCTGTCATACTAATTGCAAAAACACAAAAACTTGCACCAAAGCCAAAACACACAGAAAACAACAAAAACAAACAAACAAACAACAACAACAACACAAGGCCAGAATAGAAAAAAGAGTAGAAAATGCGCGCCTTTTATTTCCTTTTCTACTCTGTTTTCTGTTGCTCCTTTTTATTCGTGCTTCCTTTCTTTGAAACTCAAATAAATCTCATAAAATATTCATTAGCGAGTTTTGCGCCGCCGACGCCTGCGGTCAGCTGGCTAACACAAAAGGGTTAAGGTCCTCCAAGGAACAACAATTGTACATATACATTTACTACTGTAGATATGTATGTATATACATTTTACTTTTATTGTTCTCTGACTGTAAATGCGTCTGCTTAAAGTCGCAAGGAGGAGCAGGAGGCGTCGGTCGCCTAATTAGAAATCAAAATCGAGTCACGGAACTTTTCACTGAGCGCGCAATTAAAATGCACATTTGTAAAAACAATTTACAAAACAGCAAAGGGAAAACAATTTACCAAAAAAACAAAAAAAAACAAAGTGTTGAGAAAAAGAAAAGTTTTTGCTGAGAAACTTGCTCAAGGACATCCAAGGAAACTTTTGCGAAGTCGGGCTTTAAGGAATTCGCTCAGGGACTTGCACTGGCCAATTGGCCTGCTGCCTGGAATGTAGCCGTAAAGTGTAAACTGGAGTTCTAAATAAGGCCAAATCCCCAAATAGCACGGCGCGTGCAATTTCTCAGTTGTCAATCAAAATGTCAATTTACAAACAGGCGCAGGAGCAGCAGCAGCAGCAGACGTGAAAATTGCTGCAGCTGGCGCCGATTGCCAACTTATCGAAGGGCATTTGACAGATCTTTCTATCACACGCACACACACACACATACACACAGTTGAAATCCATCAAAATTACCCCGCTCTCACGGCCGAGTTTAGGCCAACTTAACACCTCTTGGCCGTCAATGGATTCACGGCTCATTTGTCAAAATGTTGAAGCAGCAGATACAAATGTATCTGTATCTGCATCTGTATCTGCCATCTATCTATCCATGTTTGTCTGTCTGTCTGGGTGTCACATATGTCCGTGGGCTTGGCTTTTACTCAGTTTAAAGTGCCAGCATAACTCACCTATGCTCTAGATGTACTACATATATATATGTATGTGTCATATATAAATATATATTTATGGGAAATATACAAAGCAATTCTCTCATATATATTATTTTCACTCGCCTTTGCAGGTTCCACGGGCTATAAATCATCGGATAAGGACAGGTAAGTTGAAGCGAAACACAGACCACTCACACACACACACACACACGCATGCACACTCTCACTCACACACACTGAAAGCGCACAACAAATGGCCGGTTATGATACATTTTTATAAAAGGCAAAAGCAATGCAGCTTGTGGCCAACAGGTGGCGCTGGCATGCCAATTTATGCGTCCCGACTGGCCCCACCCACACACACACCCACACCCACACTCACGCACTCGCAGTCGCGCGCATCGCCCGTCCATGAATAATGTGGGCAGCGTGTGATTGTGCAGAGCATGAAATATTCTATGCTATATTATATATTCAATATTGCAAAGTCGGCTTTTGGAAAATATTTTCCTGTTTTGCGCGCAACGTCAAGCAAACATGCATGCACTCACACACACGCGCACACACAGGCGTGCACACACGCATGCGAACAATGCGAAACACGCCCCTTAACAATCGCTCATTGCCGCCCATCATTTTGTCCTGACATGAGTTATGAGGCTGTGGCAGTTATTTGGCTCTCGGCTACGCTGGCTCCTCTTTCTCCACCCCAGACTCTCCCCCTCTCCCCCTCACCATTTGTCCATTTAAAAATTACCATATTTCGTTTATAGAATACCCTCGCGAACAAACACACACACACACACACACACACACACACACACACACACACACACACACACACTCACAGGCGAGTCAAAAATTGCAAAGAATAGTTTTTGTGTGTCGGTAGAGCGGAAATGGATTTTGAATTTCCGTTATAAGCATAGCTGGCAACGCCACAGCCACATTTCCAGCGGCATTCATTATTTATGCGCGCCAAGCGGCAACGCAAACCCAGAAACTAGGCCCCAAACAACTAACAACCAAATTCATACAATTTTTGTATCAATCAAAGCGTAACGAAAGATTTTGTCAAACGCTCCAACCCCCCGAGGGATCTCGTTGGGATTTAATAACCAACGACCAAGCCACCAAGCCACCACGCCAACCCGACGTCCACAATGCCAAAGGGCACACGAAATAGCTGGATATTTAGATGTGCGATTGGCATGAAATATGCCAATCAAACGGCAGCAAATTAGACCAAACAGCGACTATTGTATGCCAGAACATGAAATGCCCTGCAAAATCCATTTTAAAAAGCTTTAATAATATCCCGATATATCTTTCTTGCTACATACCATATAAAAAAAATATTGTATGTATAAAAGCAAAGAAGTTCAGATTTAAATTATTCCATTTTTAAATAGTACAAATTAAATATTACAAATAGATTTATATTTACTTGAATCACATATTAGTCCCTGATAAATGAAATAGTTAAAACTGATTTATATTCACTAAAACAATTTTAAATTTTAGACTCAGATTCATAGAAACCCTAGGCAGATCTCGGCATTTCAACCACATCAACTCCTCCTAGCTACCCCGATACGATACACACACTCCCTCTCTCTCTTGGTTTGATTTGAAAAGTGTTCGATAACAATTTCTTTCTCTCTCTCTTGTTTGATTTGTGCCCGCAGCGAGAAGGCTGATTTGAAATCACGGTCGGATAGCACCAGCGGGCCCCAAGGTGATTCGATTTACACAACGCCCGCCGGCTTCCATCATCACCAGCAACAGCAGCAGCAGCAGCAACAGCAGCAGCAGCAGGCGGCAGCTGCCGCAGCAGCGGCATTGCACGCCGCCTCGCAGCATCCACAGCAACAATATCCGGGACATGGATCGCCGGAGGCAATGAAGGTACGCATGGCTGCAATGATATTACAACCGCCCACTAGGGTCTAGCAGGCAGTTGATAACGAAAGCAACGAGCTTCTCTATCAACAACAGCCAGCCCAACAACAACAACAACAACAACAACATGAACATGATAATAGTAATGCCAACACCAATACACACACTAACAACAACAACAACAACAATAATAATAATAATAGTATAACTAACACAACAGCAACAACAACACCGACTGTAACTGCAACTGCAACTGCAACTGAAACACTGACCAATAGCAATAATAACAATACATTAGAGTTAGCCAAGAGCAGCAGCAGCTCCCATAGCCTTAGCCTAGCCAGCACGCTAAATAGTAGCAAAAATAGTAGCACAAATAGCAGCAGCAGAGGGAGCAGCAACAAGCACCAGCAGCAGCAGCAGCAACAGCAGCAGGAGTTGTCAGAGAGCAAGCCAGCGGGTATTGAGGGTAAAACTCTGCTCGACTTGAATGTGGGCAGCGAGGGGGTAGAGGGCAATCAGGTAGCTGATCCCAGCTCGAGTGCAGAGGACAATAAGCCAGTGGACGGGCAGCTGAGTGTCGAGGAGACGCAGCTGCTGCTGCAGAAGCTGAGCATCAACAATCCGTTCTATCGCTTTCGCAAGCAGAGCAATTCGCTGCGCGAGCTGCGCCGCCTGCATCGCCAGATGCGTAGGCACAGATCCGAGACGGATCTGCAGCACTCGGCGCGCCAACTAGACACACACCAACACCTACACCTACACCAACACCAACACAATGAAGCCAAAGTTGTAGTTGTATTAGACCGTAAGCAGAACGTAGGGTTAAGTAGTTGTAAGCAAGGTATGAGTAGCACTAAGACTAGATCCGTAAGCAGCCTTATGCCGGACAACTCGACGGTGATCACGAATCCGTTCTCCATCTTCCACGACGACGAGATCCTCACGCTGGGCGTCAATCCGCGGCTGCGCAGCGCCAGCGCGGCGCGCCCGCAGCGCAGCGGCAAGGGTCTGCGGCGGTTCTTCGACCGGCAGGGAAATGCCGTACCGACCCCCAACGCCCACCACCAGCAGTTCCTGCACGGCGTGCCCGTGCGCCGCTTCGAGCGCCAGGACTTTGACCAGGCGGCGATGGGCGCGGCGCAGAAACCGAAGCGCGCGAAGGCGATCTTCAAGCAGCTCTCGCTGCGCCGCCTGCACAAGCCCGAGGAGCCGCCCTCGGTGCCCAAGCTGAAGCTCAGCTACCGCTACCCGAACCGCACGCAGAGCATCCAGAGCATGCGCGCCGCGGGCAGCGGGGGCTACGACATCCAGCACGCGCCCTACCGGCCGCGCCTCCACGTCTCCAGCACCAGCGCCAGCAGCAGCACGCCCAAGTCCAACTACTTCGAGCGGCTGCAGGCGAAGACGAGGCAGGGCATTCAGAAGATACGGGACAAGTGCCGCAACTTCAAGGCGAGCAGCAGCGACGCGAGCAGCAGCAACGGCGGCGACTTCAGCGGCTTCCACACGCTTGCCAAGGACGAGAGCTTCCGCTTCATCAGCGACCGGGCGCACATCTCCAGCTACGAGTCGCGCTGCGCCGCGGCCCACGCCGCCGGCAAGCAGGCGACGATCTACAAGAGCTACAAGTCGGAGATCGACCTGAGCAAGAATCTGCACTACCTGGAGCACTACCTGGAGCAGAACTTCGAGCAGCAGCTGGGCAGCAGCCGGAAGTCGGCGCACTCCGTGGGCCGCATCAGCGGCACCCAGCGCCGCGCCCTGGCCAGCGCCCAGCGCATTCGCGAGACAGAAACGGAAACGGAAACGGAGGGAGCGGGGGCGGGCCCACCGCCAGCAGCTGCGGGCACGCCGCGGCGACGCCACAGGCGCAGCCAGTCGCAGGCCAACAGCCAGATGGCGGCCAATTACGAGAATCTGGGAACCCTGCCAATATCCGCGCGTGGGGCGTTGCGCGCCAAGGGGCAGCAGGTCTTCCACTCGGACTCGCTGAGCAGCTCGGACTATGCGTCCGTGTTCAGCGGGCCCACAGTGCCGAAACGGGCCGAAACGACCTTACAGCAGGAGGAGGAGGGGCAGCAGCAGCAGGATGCAGAGTCTGCGCTCAAACTGCGCTACGAGCACCCGGATAAAATGTGCGAATACTACTTCGATAATTTGACCAGCTACGCGCTGGCCTTGGAGGAGAGCGAGGACCTGCTGCTGGCAGAGAGCGCCAAGTCAGCGCGGTTCTTCTACTACGACGGCGAGGAGGAGGCGCATGTCGTTAGTGAAGGCGCGGGCATTGAGGACGAGGCTGACACTGACGATCTAGTGGCCCCTGACGAGCCGGACTACATCACGCGCGACATTCGCATTCGCGTCAATGTCAACGAGTGCGACGAGCACGCTGATTGGTACCAGCGCCAGCAGCAGGAGCGGCAGGAGCAGCGGCAGCTGTTGGCGACATCGTATGATGATAACTTGGCCGAGAGCACATTCTATCAATCACTCAATCAGCACTTGCAGCGACAGGACGACAGGCTGAAGCCAGAGCCGGAGCTAGAGCAGGAGCAGCAGACGGTGTCAGTATCGGTATCGGGGTCGGTGTCGGGGTCGGTGGCTGAGTCGATGGCTTCCTCCTTGGGAGGCGGCGAGAGCTACTTGGCGCACTTCCGGCGCAGTCGCAGCGACTTTGAGCAGATCGAGCGAGGCAGCCAGCAGCGTCCGGGCGCGGACGCCGACCGTATGTACGAGCACGGCGAATACTACGGCTTTGGCGGCGACCCGGAGGTGCTGCAATCCACCAAGCAGCGGCGCGCCGACCTCATGGAAGCGCATTATGCGCGCAACTATTCCCCAGCAGCAGCAGCAGCAGCAGCAGCGGGAGCAGCAACAACAACGAGTCAGTTTGTGGAGCGCACACTGCGTGCTGGTGCAACAGCAGGAGACGCACCAGTCGGTGGTGCAACCACAATGCCGGCAGCTAACGCTGGCCCACTGGCCTTGGCTAGGCCAACCAGCGATGCGCTCTACGCCACCAGCAGCAAACAGCAGCAGCTGCAGCTGCGACCAGCAGCCAGTGTTATGGGAGCGACAACATCATCAGCAGCAGTGGCAGCTGCCACGCCTGCGGCTGCCCCATCAGCTGGAAACGCAAACAGCAATACGAGCGCAAATAATCGCTACATGTTGGAGAATTTGCGCAAATACTACGCAAATCAGCAGCAACATCCGCCCGCACACTCCCTAAACTCCTCCTCGTTATCCAATTCGTCGTCCTCCAACTCGTCCGTGTCGCAGCAGCAGAAGCTGCAACTGCCCAACCACATCTCTAAACACCACCACCAGCAGCAGCAGCAGCAGCAGCAGTTGCGTCGCAACTCGAGCACCTCGAATGCCTCCTCGACAGCGGACAATTTTGACACATTCATTGCGCTGCGCCAGGCCGACTACATGGCCCCCAAAGGGCAGCAGCAGCAGCCGCAGTCGCAGCAGCAGCGTCGTAGTCAGCATCAGAGTGGGTCGGGCAAGGCACCGCTAATCTCGGCGCTCAACTATTACGGGCATGGCCTGTCCGACGGCGGCAGTGTGCTCACGTACAATGGCAAATTATCGGCAACCGCAATGTTGTCACAAGTAAATTTGGGCAGATCAACAGCGATGCATCAGCAACATGTCGCGACACCAGCAACAGCAGCAGCAGCAACAGCAACAGCAAAGCCTGCAGCAGCAGCAGCAGCATCCGAGAGCTTCATACTGGAATATGAGTGTTAGCGCACGATTAAATTACTATCGATCCATTGGGACCAGGTGCTAAGCCTGCTCACTGTGGGTGGCTGATGGCTCTGACCACTCGACAACGAATTGCGAGCTCCACTCCCCCGTCTCTATCACTAACCAGTTTGAGTTTTAGCCAAAATTACAATTACAAATTGTTAACGCAACTGATTGGATTACCTTCGTCGCCCAGCCACAGCCCTCGCGCTCTCTCTCTCTCTCTCTCTCTATATACATATATATTTAAGACTCCGTTAGACTGATACGGATCAGAACTAAAGAAAAATACTAAACTTTAAAAACCACAACGCAGCTGTAAATGTAAGCTATGACTAAGCAGAATCTAACACTGATTGATTCTATATATCTATGTATATATGCTCGTAGAGTTAGGTATAGATTATCGTAAACTACTGACAATAATTCACTTCAATTAAGATTCTTAGCCAAGTTAATAGCGCATATGGAAAATGTACTCGAAATTGAAGACAGATGCATCGGAATCAAATCTAGAAAAGAGAAGACCTAAACATAATCCTTCTACTATATCCACTATATAAATCAAATTTACTCTACATTAACTGATATGGGCTCTCGATCCAAGCTAATCGTTGCATCTTTTGATATATATATATATATACATAGTCTATATAAGATTATCGATTGTTCACATCGCTGTTAAGTTTCTCAGTTTAGCCTAAAACTTAATCCCAATCTAAAAGATATCCATTTGCTCTCTGAGATCTGCAAGGATTGTTGGTTGAGCTTATGATAAAGCTACAACTAAGCCTAAGATTACTGTCGACCAAAATAATGGCTAGCTAGTTATTTGATTCCTGAACAGATTCTTTGCCGATCTCTGAGAGCAAAGTACTCCAAGTACTATACAGAAATATTCAAAGTTTGCCGCTAAACTAATTAAATAAAGGCACGAATTTTCAAATGCAAGGCAATTATGTTTAATTGAAAACATTAACAACAACTACAAAGCAAACTTATAAAAACAAACTAAAAAACACGTAAATATATATATAATAATAATAATGAAAAACGCGAAAACAACAATTTGAGCTTCCACGTTGAAATAAAGGAAATTAAAACCACGTACTGCATTAAGCGGCAGCAGCTAAATTTTCATGGCAACAACTACAACTACAACAACAACAACAGTAATAATGAGTGGCAGACATAATGACAAAGCGCATAAAATATGAAAATCTGTAATTACGCTGAAAGCAAATAATATTAAAAAACAAAATGAAAAAATGAAAAATGAAAAACATTCAGAGATGAAAGAAAATACGCTGGAAAAAAAAGCATGTGAAATTTATTTATTTATGCGGCAAAAGCGTATTACGTAAAAGGATGTAAATGGCTCTACTGGATTCACATGTACACCCTGTGTGTGTTTGTGTATGTAAATGCATTTAGCTACTATGTGTGTCAGTTCAATCAAGAAGGTGTTTAACTTTTAAGTACAACTGTAAATACAACTACAACTACAACTATAATTGCAGAGCAAAGAGCAACATTCATTTACACATTCCCTCACCCACTCACTCACTCATTCATTAATTCACTTGAGTTTTTCGGGCATGCAATCACTCATTGAACTCTCATTTCTGTCAGACACCGAGTATTTTTAATCAGCAGCTCGTCAGACCAAATGTTGCACAAATATTTGTATGATGCCAGGCAGAAGTAGAAAAAAAAAAATAAAAAAGAAGAGGAAAACTACTTTGAATTGCCGCAGTTACATATTCAAAATTATTGCACATGTGGCATCTGCTCGTATTTTTCAAGCCGATGCAATTATCTGTGTGCGCGCAATTTATCTCATTTGCGGCTGAGTTATTTCCAACTGCAGCAAATAACACAGCCAGCCGAGGCGAGTACCCCTCCCTCTCTCACTCTCACTCTGTGATGACCGCATCGCCTGCCCATTCATTGCATCTCCCTCTCTCACTCAATCCCCTTCGCCTTCTTTATTGTTGAACAGGCAACACACTTTTCCGCTTAATTTACTGGCTGGCAGCTGGCTCGGCTGGCTCGGCACCCAAAAGAAGATGCCACTGTGCCGCAGCACGGCCAGCGGTTGACAACAGCAATTGCTGCATAATGCATATGCCCAGTTGCTGCCCACTGCATGGGCCACGTTGATCCTGAGCCTGGGTGCCTGCCTGCTGCCTGCCTGCTTCCTCCTGCCTGCTGCCAGGTCCTGTGGCCGTTTCAATTGCTGTTTGCCTTTCCACAGCAACAACAATAATAATTCATGGCATGCTTTATGGCTGACCATCAACTTATCGGCAGTTGTTGCCACCCAGCCCCAAGCCCAGCGCCAACCCCACTTCCAACTCCAATTCCAAGAGCCAACAGCAAATAAATTAATGAAAATCAAATTAAAATTTAAATTTAAATTTAAAATGAATTCGACTGTGCTGCCATCAGTCGTGCAACATCTTATCAGTTGACAACACACAAACAGCAGCAACAACAAGCAACAACAACAACAACATTCATTTGCATATGAAAGGAATTTCAGTTAGCAATACTCAATTCAATTATCGAGCTTCAATGGGGAATAGGCAGAGATCAGAGATCAAAAGCGGACTGAGGTAGATCTGACAGAGACACACACACACACATACTCACAGACAAAGTATCACTGATCTATATAGAGGAAAACAACACACAGATATATGCCACACAGCTCTCTATAAATATAAATATATAGGAATGTATATTTATATTTATTTTTACATTTGATCCCATTCCTTTTTCTATGCCATGTTTACCGTTTGTTTTAAGTATTCGTGCAACAATGATAATAATAATATAATAATTATAATTATAATAACAACAACAGCAACAGCAACAGGCAACCAAAAACGCAGCCCTAGCTGCACCATTTACCATTTATATATGCATACAGATATATAAATAACTGTACCATTAAGTAATCGTATCTGATATACCTAGTGTTTTTACTTAGGACATCTTGCTGCATTCGTCTCTCGTATTATTTCGAAATGTGCTAATGTTTTAGTTTAGTTTGTGTTCATTTCGACAATTAGTTCATTGCTCTTACAATTTTTTGATATTCGATGAGATTTACAAATGGGTTGTGATAATACACACACACACGCATACACACACACAATACTCACACACTCTCACACTTGCATATGTAATAATCTCACTAGCTACACCGAATTGCCAGCGGAATGTGTACCCAGAAAAAAAAAAAAACAAAAAACAATAACGAATCACAAATTATATACAAAAAAAAAAAAAAAAACTTAAGATACCAGAATATGTAAAACATCAAAATCAAAGCAAGTAACCAGTAATATCTGCATATATATATATACTACTATATAATAACTATTCGTAAACTGTAATAATGTATGTGCTCCATGCATTTTGTGCATTCTCTTTGGTAACTCCTCGAACTCGAATCGTATGTTGTTAATAACTCAGTTTGTTTCTATTTGTATTAGTATTTATTCTTCCTTTTCCTTTTCTTTTTCGTTGTTTTATTTTGGTTTGTGTTGTGTTTTGTTGTGCCTCGTTCTCCTCGCCACGAACTTGTCTAGTGAGCAAATCGGAAATGGCAATCACGGCTAACGTTACGCCCACCCACACAATCTTAGCTGTACATCTAATCGTGAACCAGTTCCAGTTCTAGTTCCAGCTCGAAATGTTTGTTGCCTGTCCTAACAGCTATTATTTTGTACAACATGCAACATGCAACACATTTGTCATTTGATTAACAACCTTCAACCCGTTTAAAGTCTCACCCGCTCTCTCTCGCCCTGTCTCTCTCTCTCTCTCTCTCTCTCTCTCTCTCACTCTCACTGTCAATGTGTGTTTCATTTATGTTTCGTTATTTTTTGTTTGTCATGAGAGCTGAGGCATGTTTTATGAACTTTGAGGAAGCAACCGCAGAAATTAACAGAAAACTAACCGGAATGCAATTGTAGACAAACCGGGCTGCAAATGTGTTTTTAGTTTGTCCCACACTTACTTTACTCCTAACACGAATTATTATGATTTGTTGTTAATGTTCAAATTCAAATTCAGATTCGGTTGCATTTCATGAGCAAACACAAGCACAGGCCGATGCCTGTTGTTCTGCCTGCTGCACATTCAAACAAAATTGAGTTCGTTGCGTTCCTTTGACTCTGCCGAAAAGCAAGTTTAATTCACATTTTGATTTCCATTTTTTAACTGCTTATGCAGCATGTTGCCTCTGTTTCCGTATGTGTGTCTATATCCAATTACAGTCCTATTATTTTTGTACAATTTCATGGAATCTGACGCTGGTGCATTCAATGAATCGTAATGAATCCTTCAAGAATAGCCTGTCTTTTGTTTTTGTTTTTGTTTCTGTTTGCTGTTTGTTTGTGCAAAATATTTGCTCATAAATAAATGCCAGCCGTGGCGCAAGGAGAGGCACCACACAAAACTTGGCCAGTTCATAAATCACAACTTGCAAGTGCCACGCCCACGACAACCTCCTGGAAAGACTGTTGGCTCGACATGCAAAACTTTATGCCCCGGGCATCCGTTAACAGTTTGCGCAATTTGTAAAGGGCTGACATCAAGAAAAGGCATTTCATTGCATCATTACGCAATTGCATGCAACCGACTAGCCACTTGCCACTTGCCACTTGCCACTTGCTGCATGCCACACACACACCCACATTCATACAATTCACTCGACTCAAGTCGACTTTCGGGACTCGCAGCGCAGGCTTAGCAAAGCTTAAGAGCAGCTGCTGTTGCCGCTTAATTCCCAGCCCCATAGCCCCCTTCGCTGCCACGCCCACCGCGAAAGCGCGTCACTTGCGTTGCATTAGTCTTGTCTGCTAATAACTTGATCCAATTAATTGTTCGACACAACAAAAGGCTGAAAACAATGCGCAAAGTTTGCCTAGCCAACTCAACTTTGAACTTCTCTCAGTGTGTGTGTGCGTGTGTGTGTGTGTGTGGCATGTTGCATATTATATTAACCAAGTTGAGGCGATAACTCGACGAGTGCAACCGCAGCAGCGCATTAGACGCCAGGTATTTCTTGCATATTATGGTTAGCACATATGCGCACTCACCCACACACACACACACACTCACTCGGCACAGTCACACACACACACACACACCCACACAGACACTCACAGTTGTTTTGAATGCAATTTTGGCATACTACTAACCTCTCTCGCGCAATGAATGAAATGCACTAAAAGTCTCATTTTACGCACTGCCAACTCGATAACAGTGGATTAATGCATTTCAAGTGCCATGCATGCATGCACGCATGCAGCTCTTAATTACAGCCAATTAAAGCCGAGAGCCGAGAGCCGCAGTCAAGTACAAGTTCTCGCAATATTCTGGCCTCTTCTGGCCCACTTTAAAGTCCGCTCAAACCGCGAAACGAACGCGCAAACAAATCAAACGCAGCGCAATGCAAACATTAACAAAAACAAACAGCAAACACGTATAAATGTATATATATGCATACATACATACATTCATATATATTCATATTCATATACACTATATACATATATATATTGAACGCAATTATTATAATTTCATTTTGCTGTCAGTCAAACAATGCAAAAACTGAATTTGCTTTATTTATTTTCATTTTTCAATTATTAAAGTAATAAATATTGTGAATGCGAAAAAAAGAAGTTAATAATGTGTTTTGGTAAACAAAAAGTACAGAAACAACAACAACAACAACAGGCAATCGAGCTTGATGAAAATTTAAAACTTTCACCAACGGCACGTTTCTCTCTCTCTCTATCTCTCTCTCCCTTTATATAGAATTATATATATATATATATATATATTTTCGATATATTTAAATGTGGCTTATGTTTTTTGTCTTGGAATCTTTTGCAACAAGTTTGAACGATCTGAATTTGAGTTCTTAAATGTCGCGCTGCTTGGTTATTTGTTTTGATTTACATGTGTTTATTATATAATATAAGGACAAATACAAATATACATATATATACGTACATATATATATATTACGACTATCTGTAAGATCAGCCCTTTCTCCTGATATGCTACCTTTACCACATACGTTTATTTATTGTAATTGTTTACTGTTTTGTTTCTTATATTTGAAATGATTGAGCTACTACTACGTTTATGCCTTTTAGTTAAAAGTAAAGATATACGAAACAGCGCGTTTGCAGAGGCCAATTAAGATTGAAATTAAACGGCCAGGCGGCCAAATCGCTGATATTGATCATGACCATGTTGATGATGTTGGTGGTGATGATGATGATGATGATGACGTTTGAATCTCAAGTAAAATGCAATGTAAATGTGTGCACCTTGTATTTAATTTTTAATCATTAAGTGTACAAAATAAAATGTTCATATGCCTATTTATTTGCATCTGAAATGCAATTGCAGTCGATTTTCAATAAAACTTATTTTCCATATATCAATTATCATTTTTTATTTTGTTCCCCCCTTTTTGTACAAGACCCCATTTGCATAGAAGAAGTACGACTCCAACTCATATAGAGAGAGCCCTAGCAACCTTTCCTCTCACTCTTGTAGGCCTGCTCCCTTTCAATAGATATTTGGCATTTATTTATTATTGCGATTTGTAATAATTTGTATTGTACGTAGCGAAGAGAGAGGAAAGAAGATGAAGTAATAATAACAATGAATAGAAAAAAAAGAGTTATACAAATATTTATATGATAATTATGGATGATGCAGAGCAACTACTAATTTATAACAAAAGCAGAAGAAGAAGAGAAACTGAGTCCGCATTAAACGATGAGCAAATTTATAAAAACAGAAATGAAAAAAAAAACAGAAAAACAGAAAAACACACAGGATAATTATAATAATAATAATAAAAAAAAAAAAAAAACAATATGATTTAATTGCGAATATGTACGTGTGTGGGTGTTAATATTTATTCATTTGCGTGTGCCTCGATTCTTCGTTTTTCAGTTGAGTTTTCATTAATATTGCATTGGGCATTATTATTATTATTATTAATAATTATTGATTTTGTTCGTTGCATTCGTGTTCTCCACACTGGCGCGACGTGTGTCCATGTCCGTGTCCGTGTCCGTGTCTGTGTGGGTGTGCAAGCATTTGGATAATTTTACCCTCTCACTCACTCTTTCTCTCTCTCACTCTCACTCTCATTCTCTCTGCCTCCCTTCCACTCGTTCGTGTGGATGGAACAATACAAGTTTTTTCTGTTCTGATTTATTCATGATACGCGCGCAGCGCTCGTCCGTTTGTTATGAATTTTTAAAGCGCTGTGCGTCGCTCTCTGTTAGTTGATTGAAAAACTTAAATATATATTCATACATGTTTCCCTTTTAAATGAAAGCAAACAAACAATGCAACGAAACATGGAAAATATTCGTAATTGAGAATTGTTGGCAATCAACAAATGCATTCCGATTCCGATTCTGATTTCGATTCGTATGCAGATCCATTCCACAAACACCCCATTCTAAAGTCCCCAGCCCAACCGCACTCCCACATTGACACTGCACTCACACACACACACACACACACACATACAATACACAAATACTTTGACACCTTGGCAAATGTCTTAACTTGCATATACATATATATTTAGCATTTACGTTATCTCGAAACTATAATTACTTTATATCATTTGTGAGTTGCCCCCTATAATAAGCATAGTGTAACCACGCAACCCACCTCACCCACCCAGCATACGCCACCCCACCCCACCCATCCATTTAGTAAGACTTGATTTCGCACATGTGTGCATACGAAACTTCCAGCAGGCAATTAAAACTTAATTAGCCCCATGAGAGAATTTTCAAATAGTTTCCCGTTCCAATTTCCCAAAAATGCCCAGGAATTGCAGAAGGTAGAATTTGAAATGTTTTCTTTTCATGTATTTTTAACATGGTGAGCGCCCCGAATCTGTTATCATTTATCTCATACCTCTGTATCTCTCTCTCTCTCTCTCACTCTCTCACTCACTCTCTGTCTGTCTCTAATTATTAATATATATATACGCATACATGTAAATTGTTTATGGATTGATAAATTGACCTTAACTTACTGCATATATATACATATACATATACATATATGTATACATATGTATTCCATATATCTGAATAATATTAATGACTATATATTTATGTATATGATTATTTTTCTTACTTTTGATGACCTTTGATGATGTAATAATAAGCGAATGAACTGAATTGATTGACTTTTTACTTTGATATGTACCTTGAATTGTCATTTATATATATATATATACATTAACTAATATATCCAGTCCAAAAAAAATACAACAAACTATATATATATATACATATTCGTACGCATACCGTAAAGAACGCCGGATATTTTGCTGAAATTCCCACACTCCTGCGTTCGTTCCTCGTTCGTTCCTTCGCTCGCTCGTTCGTTCGCTCGTTCTGCTGATGATCGTGATTTGCGCATCAAATTTAACACTTACAACAACTTACAGTTAATAAGCATACTACTACTATTAATACTACTACTACTACTACTACTACTACTAATATTAATAACAACATTAATAATAATAATAATAATAATTGTACTTGTACTCGTACCAAGCTAATTTGATGACCTGATATGATATGATCATGATTTGTTATGTGGTGCAACCCCCGGCGTGTATACGAACGTTTTTGGATTTTTTTCAAGCTACATTATTTTACAAATTTGAATATATTTATACTTGTACTTGTACACAAAACATACATATATATCTCTATATATATAAATATTTATATTTATGCCTATTAACCTATACGACAATTAATATACGATCTAGTCATACATATAGTGTACGCATCATTCAATGCATATTGTAATTTTTAACTGAATGTTCTGTGATAACCAGCGAAGCGCAACAAGAGATCCTCAAAACAAACCCAAATTCTAAAACTCACACACACACACACACACACACACTTACAGCAAAAACCACCCACACAAGGGCGACACACATCAACACAAATTTTGCGATTACCTAGCGCTCACCTTGTACAGTTTTATTTGTTGTGCACACACACACACACACATATATATACACACATACGCATCAGCACGTGTCGTTTTGTTGTCACGATCATTTGTCGCACCACATGGCGTATACCTAATATGCGATCTGCCCTTGCAAGCAGCCATTTCTGTTTGATGGTTTGTGGTTTATGGCATATGTGGCATGGCACAGCTGCCAGGCCGAAACTCATTATAAATTAATTAGCCCAGCAATTAATAATTTCACGTTCCATTTAAGTTTGTTAATGAATTAATATGCTCCACAGCGACTGCAACAACAGAAACGATAAAGACTCATAGCGCACACAACATAACCCACACACACACACACACACACATATATATATACAGCCTATAGAACAATAGACTTTCTAACCACACACCGCCAGCCAAAAAGGTATCCACCACTAAGCACCACCAGCACCATCAGCACAGCACCACGTTGTTCTCTTCTGTTTCTTTTTACTTTTTCTTCTGTTTCATTTTCTGTCTCGCTCTTTGCATTGTAGCCTTTCAGACAACATAACTACCCGTGAAATTTAACACCCTTTAGCATTTCTAATGTGCACCCTAAAGTAATTTGCATACAAAAAAGTTTGCGTTTGCTTTGCTCATTTCTATTTGTATTTTTTCATTTTTACCTACTTTTTTTCAATGCTACGTTTCGTGTATGTGAAGCTGGCGACCAGAGTTTGATAACTTTTCAAAAATAATATTTTATTTTTTTTTTTATATATATATATATAAGTGCAACTTGAGTGTACAACAACAACAACAAAAGAAAGAACAAAATAATTACAACAACGTCTGGCTGGAAATGTAATTAAGCTTTTCACCTGCAGCACCAAATTTAATTCGATGTATTCGTTTTTTTTCGGTTTGCGTTTTCTGCAAAAACTAAAAGTTAATTTCGACTTAGTTTTAAGTGCACTAATTATGATTATAATTATAATTTTCGCAACGCCCCAACTGCTGCACTGCACTGCGCTGGCCGCGCAATTAAGTTACCTGCATTAAGCTCTAAAGGCCAACTGCCAACTGCCAACTGCCACCTACCACTACCTAAAGCAAACCCAGCAACCCCTACGCCCCTCGGTCACCTTTGCATCCCTTAAATATGTTATTGCACTCGCTCAATGCACTCACTAAATTTGTTATCGCTTGCCGGATCTAAAATACTTTTATGGACTTGGGGAAAGATCTAAATGTTTTTATCGCTCGTTTTACGAAATGCTGCCCTTAAGCATGGCTTCGATTTGCTGCACTCATGTTCTGAGATATGAAAACTGTTTGGGGCCAACAGTCGCATTACCATTCTCTATTATATATCTAAATGTGCATAAAGTAACTATAAATACTTTAATTTAAATTTAGTCCGAAGAAACATTGAATCAAAAATGTAGAACTGAAGCAGGCGAAAATAATCGTTAGTCTAGTGAATTTAAAAGGGAAAACAAAGTGGAAAGTTCTTAACAATTACTAGTACTACTCTAGACTTTAGTTAATTCCTATATATATTATCTAACGAATCAATTCGTTTTTATAAATAATAGAGAAGGGAGAGAAATGAAATTACTTCATTTAGAGAATATTATATATTTCTCGTATTTTGTTTTTAGTACTGCTATAGCTTACTGTTTTTTAAATTGTATAAGATTTAGATAAAGTATTCGCTTTAATAGATATATCCAAAACATCCAGATACATTTTTCTAGATTTTTACAAAAATTAGTTAAAAAATTTTGTAGTTAGAGCTATCTTCTGTATAAGAGCCAATCTCAGCGAATCGAAATCTATTAGGTTACAGCAAATCCTAAGGATTTAATATATTGCAATCTATATCTAAATTTGAGATTTCCAGCGATTGGGCATCGTCTAAAGACTACAAAGTAAGTACATGACGATAAATTGTATCCATATTATTTAATGTTTAATTAATTATATACCATCTGGACCCCCGTCGCTGTCTTATATAAGCCTAATTGAAACTGTTCTCTACTGTGTTTGTAATTACTTCTTCAGCTCTGCTCTGCTCTACGGATATGAGAAATCAATAATTAATATAAATATGTTTATGTATTTAATATACATTATATTTTCTCATGCAATTGCAATTTACTCTGAGATATCGATATTATGATTCAGCTTTATTGCGCATACTTCAGGGATTTGATTCAGTTTTATTGCGCATACGCCAGGTCGACGCAGTATATGAATTATAGAGATAAATCATATATTTATCTGAATATTTATTTCCATTATTTGTATAATAAATAATAGTGCTTAGTTTTCGTATGCACTGATTTACCGCATCAAATTGGATATTAGCTTAGTCTCCCTGTCAACTTGATGCCAAATTCTTGTTGATAAGCTGCAATATGTCTGAGCGAATTACTTTTCTGATTCCTGTCTGCGTGTGATTTTTCATGTCACAGTCTCTACGCGATTCTCGTTTCGTTGCGCTCTTATGGGGCCATTCATTTGGGTCGCCTTTCAGCGCCATTTTAATGCCTCATTGGACGGCATACAGGCATAGGCATACATACATACCTACATACATGCATACACATATATAAGACATATAATGCCTTGGCATTAATTTTATGGCATCTTTGTTCGGCCCTCTTCTTACATCATTTGCTGGCCCCTGGGCAGGAAATGCAAAATTGTTCTACGTTAATAAATTTTATTATTGTTATGAGTGTGCGAGTGTGTGTGTGTGTGTGTGTGTGTGTGTGGCCTTTTGTTTTTGCTTCCTCCACTGGCATCTTTGTGGCACTGCAGCTGCATGCTGAACATTTTATTGTATTTCATTTTAAGTTCAACGCAGCATAAATTTCCGTAAGGATTTATGTTGCCCAGCGTATCCTTTGGGCCACCTCAGCGCAGCCTCCGCAGCCATTTCGTGTGTCTGTGTCGCTTCATTCGGCACGGCAATAATTTATTGCGTTTGCATTTCCGCAACGGGTTCATTGAGCTGCATGGCCAGGCGACTCGCCTTTCAGTGAATGCCCTTCCGCTCCCCTCTCCCTCTCTCTCTCTCTCTCTCTCTCCATCTATCTATCTCTTAAAGCGACAATCATTTTGCATTTTGCTTGCCATTTAAAGCGAATTATGCCGTGCATCAAAAAACGTTTTCTTGCCAAATGAACTTGCGGCTAAAACTTTGCTGCCAACCGAGTGCAACTCGGCACATAAATAGCAGCAGCTGCTAAACTAATGACAATCGCAACGCAAAATGAAGAAACAATACGGGCATAAATTACAACAAATTTGCATAAGCAACAGCTAGAGATAGAAAAATCTCAGATGACATTAAAGTGCCGGAGACAATGGAAATCGCATGCGGCAAACAATAGAGCATCAAATTACAGCAAACAACAAGCGGCAAGAAATGTTAGCCGAAGCCACAGCAAAGCCAGTAGAAGACAGCAGAGCCAGAAGGATACTCCCACTAGCCACAAAACACACACGCACGCACACACACACATACACAAAAAAAAGAATCTCAGGCAGCAGCAACGGGCATCTATCGCACAACTTTGCATTGTCGTGGCTTTTGTTTCAAAGTGCCATGGCGTATACGCAATTTGTTTACACACACACACACACACACACACACACACACACACACACATACACTTATGTGCGCTATCAGGCTGTGTGCCTATTGTAATTTGGCGCTATTATTAAAAATCCTTTATGATGCCAGCGACAGCAACCGCAGCTCAGCTTTCAGCAAACGCATTTTCTCTGCTCTAATTGCACCATTAAAAGATGACAAACGAAAGAGCGTACTACTGCCGTAGACCCCGACTCCGCCGTAGCACTAGCACAGCTCGCAGCAGTGCCAAAAACAATGGCGTTAAGAATAAGGCATTTAATATGGTTTTTATGCGTTGCCATTTTTACATACCCTATACATGATGATGCTGAGCGAGAGAGTGCAAGGCACCATCATCAATTAGCTTACCGAATATTACAGAACTTACTTTCATTGAGCTACAGATCAATTCTCAATTTATTCCCACCACTCATTCAGATTATTATAGAATCTTTATTAAAGATCTTCAAAGGGTATTGAGCGAGCGACCATTGCCTTTCCGCTCATCTTTTCTGTTTTGTTTTTCAGATTTCAGTCTGCTTCTTTTTGGTGCACGGATGTCATAAATGGCATGCTCCAGAAGATGGGACTTAAGTATGTGAGCGCCACCACTGTATGTGTGTGTGTGTGTGTGTGTGTGTGTGTGTGTGTGAGGGTAGGTGTACCAAAGCCACTATAAATGTTATTTAT
This sequence comes from Drosophila mulleri, assembly GCA_035047565.1. NCBI lineage: Eukaryota > Metazoa > Arthropoda > Insecta > Diptera > Drosophilidae > Drosophila > Drosophila mulleri. The sequence goes on along the minus strand of JAWNPK010000069.1, from coordinate 3,262,305 downwards.
TTTCGTACATTTGTGCAGCGAGTATCACCATCTGCAGGTGTTTTTTATTTTTTAATATGCTAAAGCGCCAAGCGAAAAGCCCCAAATACAAATTTGCATTTTATTGCCTCCAGCTCAAGTGAGCGCCAAGTAAAGCTCTGCAATATAGAGTAAAAACTAGCAAAAATAAAAAAGCAGAAAAGGCTTTATTTCATAGTAAAGGATGGAATAGAACTGGCAGCGGACGAAGACAACTAAGCCTTAATTAATCCGCGACTCAATTAATAAGGAACTATAAGCACTTTAAGCTTTAAACTAAATTATGACTCCTGATTGCCAACCCTTTTACAATCCAGTTAATTCAAGAAAATTCTGTTCAGTCTTTGGCTTCAGTTTTACTTACTTTTTAAGAGAACTTAGGATCATTCCTGAAAAAAAGTATCAATAAATTAGTCATAAATTAGTAAATTCTTTCAATTTATTATGCTTTACTTTCCTCTACAATAAAATTGTTTTGAAAACCTTGCTGGAAAAACTTGCTGGAAGACAGTTTGACTCTTTTGGCACTCGCGAATAACCCAAAGTATTATAAATTTAGATTTAAATTATATAGAATATGTTCTTCACTTCAACTACAGTTATGCAACGATACATGTATATAGCTGTCCACATTCGCCGGCCATCTGGCAACTCTATAAGGTTGCCCATATTCGCCAGCCATCTGGCAACTCTATAAGGTTGAACATATTCGACGGACGCAGCCTTTTTTCTGAATAATTATTAATGTTGACCTTAATATTCACTTGATTTAGTTCAAGTAGATTAGTTGACTATGAAATCTCTCAAATAGCCGCTTTGTACGGCATTTTGTGCTCTTCGTAGCCGAAATATATAGGGTTGCCAGATGGGTCCGTCGAATATGAACAACCCTTTGCACCCTGTACAATATAACTTGTATATATAGCATATGTATATGTATTTCATTGACTAACAAGACTTGAATAAGTTTCAGTAGATAAAAGAGGAATCAAATAGTGTTTTTAAAAATGCTTTTTTGATTGATTTATAAGTAAAATTCTCATTACAAAAGAGTTATCATATCTTTAATTTCCATTCGCCAAGATTGTCTTGTAATTTTTCGCAATATTTCTTCGCTCCTTTCTAACAATACTGTGATCTCACTAATGCAGCCTTCGATAACTTTTGTCAGCCCAAATAATCAGCAGGAAACTATGGGATCTCATCAAACTTGCGCGTACTGCCCCAACTTAGTTGTCAATTTGAAGCGAATCGGCAGATATTTATGGGAATATCCCTGATAAATAATCGAATCAAGTCAAAGAGGAACATAAACGTTTTTCGGTTAATCGATTTAATGGACATTTGCAATGTATCTGAGTCGGGGTAAGTGCTCTGGTCGAGGCGCTCTGTGGCCTCGTCGCTCGTTTAATTGGCCTAAGACCACAAAGTCGGTCGCTTTTCAGCTGCTTTGGCCTTATTGAAAAATTTAACTTGTAATAAAATTTGATGACTTTGCGCTTTTTAATAAAAATGCGCCGGAATTCCGTCTGTCCGCCCGCCCCCTCCCTCCCAAACAGAGCCACAATTTAAGCGCGAATTTGTGTTCATAATCACAATTTTCGTACCTTTTCTTCGCTCACAGGACGCACAGGACGCTGCGTAATGACTACACAAAATATCACTCAGCCCCGCCCAGCTGGACTGTGCGTGCAATAAAAAGTAACGAGGCTGTTAGCATTAAAGCCAACGTTCGGTCCGCTGCGGCGGTCAAGAAGTCAGCAGCGAGCGGAGTGGCTGAAACAAAAAAGGAAAACCCACAGACTCATTGCCGTTAAGTCGGCGGTAATATTTAAATTTATATTGCGGTTGCTCTCCCGCTCACACTTTCACTGCTGCGCTGCCCGACTGTCCCGCTAGCCCTTGGCCTAGCCCCGCACCTTGTTTGGCCATCAATTCTTCGTTTAATGCCTGCGCAAATATTTGCGCAATCAGCAAACAAAACAAGCACCGTCGCCGCCGGAGTGCCCGCTGTTTGAGTGAAGCAATTGACCGTTGCCCCGGACACGGCAATTTACGTGCTGAAGGCAACAGCAACAATCACAACAACAACAATAACAACAACAACAATATAATAACAACTACCACAACAGCACCGCAAACTCGGCTTCCGCTTCTGCTTGTCCTTGAACCGCCAAAGCGCGACGCGTGATGCGTGCCACACGTCCGCGCGTTGACCGCGCTATTTGTGCAGCATACATGAACTTGCGCAGGTGTGTGCCCATCAGCCGGCCCCGAGCTCCCCCCACGCGACAAAAAACTATTGGTATTTGCTTTATACATATATATTCCTTTTTGCTGGCCAGCTTACTTTTGGCTCACGGCGCGTGCCGTAAATAACCTTGTTAATCATTTAATTTAAGCATGCACACATGATAGCGCCATCTACCCCTCCCCCTGCCAGCTCCCCTCCTACTGCTGCTGCTGCAGCGCAAACAAATTCAAATAAATGGCGCTGCTGGCTCGGCTAGCTGGCCAAAAGCCTTTCGGCACTCTTAATTTATTGTGATTTGCTTTCGGCTGATTGCTGCCATCTATGTATGTATGTATGTATGCATGTATGTATGTAGTACATGCTGCTGGCCAGCGACAATCAAAGGCTTTCTAGGCCATCTATGTTGCGCGAAAATATATGCGGGAGCAGGGAGTGCCATGCTGAAATATCATTCAATGTTCGCTCTCATCTCAACAAATTTTAGTCTACTTGAGAAAAATCTATTTATTTAAGTATTTTTAATATTAGAATATATGGTGAATGGCAGCAAAATTTAGTATATGCGCTAGGTAGCAAAATTAAAGTTATTGGGCAGAAATTGAAAAGGAGAAAACTCGCCGTGATAAAATAAAGAAACTTATAACTACGTGCCTATGTCAGATCTTTTATGTAAGGATAATTAGATTCCCGACTAAAAAAGGCTCACAATAGAAGCGATAGTTGCGATAGTTTCGATAGTCTGTTGTCTACCATTTCGGCATTGACTCGATAATGAAGCGATAATGAAGGATGGTTAAAGATTAGTTTCATAACTTAATTTCAACAAATCTGAAGCAGATTGATATGGCACCTGTTTTTATCAGCCCACACTGGAGCAACGTAAGAGTTTACTGCTTGCCGATCTAAATTGAACGAGTGATTGGCTAAAATGATGTTTTCTTCCATTAGTTCTCTTTTTATATGATAATGACTTTACTTAACTCGTGTTTCATTCTGCAAATAACATAATAAAGTGGAAAGAATAAGGAACATGACAATAGTTAGAGGAAACTAATTTGAAATCATTATTATATTAAAATTCTGTATACATACATTGAGAACCTTTGTCCCGTAAAAAGAGCACCCAAAGTCATAAAATATGCCAAATATAGAGTGGAGTATTGTGCATTAACAATTTGAGCCCAGTCTTCGTTGCCATTTCCATTCTAGTCACACACGTGGCCTAAATAGACGTAATTCAAATACCATAACCATAGGATTTAAATTCCGTTCAATAATTATATTTTTGCAGTGATGTGACAAGCTCTCTCAAGCTCTTGCTTTTCTGCAACTTTATGCACGCTACAGAAATTGGATTGAAATTAAAATTGTTGACTTAAATCGATTCATTTGTAAGCGTACCGTAAGCTTGTTGACCAAACAGCAATCAGCAATCGTTAACGAGTATCCTGCATTCGGTGAGAATGAGAACGGGCTGCTCCCGTAAGCTAAAGGCAGAAAAAGGCGTGGCAACCGCCATTAAGTAAATACATATTCCATATTTCTGTCTGCCTGTAAACAGCAGAAATCCGGTCAAGCGCAGCTGGTGCATAAAAGATGGGATAAGAGGAGCGCAAGATTCTTTTTGGAGAGAATGTGTTCACAGAAAGATTCAGGATACCTGCTAGTCAGTCACTTCCCAGCTATAAAGCTTAGTTGTTAAGAGTTGATCTATAGCTTAAAATGTAACATTTAAATAACAGATTCGAACATCGTTCATTTCTATATAAATCAAAGTAAAGTAAAGTTTAATTTACTCTATAAGCTTCGACCGTTCTTCGTCAAATCGCTTAATCGCAGTCGGCAGAGGGTATTTGGTAGTCGTAGCGAGACCATTTCAGTACTTACGCCGCAGTCTAAGTTGACATTTTGTTAATTACGGTTTCTTCTCGCTGCACAGCCGAACGGGCTGTGGGCCATGGGGCGTATGCGCACTATTTGGGGGGTCGATGCAGTAAACGTTGCATACTTTTGTGCGCGCATTTAAATATGTATTACTCTGTCGCACACACACAGCCACAGACACAAAGAGAGAGAGAGAGAGAGAGTGTTGCAGTTACTGCCCGTTGCACGTTGTGCAAATGCAAGTATTTACTATTTATTTACAACTTACATAAGTACGTGCTAGCTGCCCTTTAGCCGTCTCTCCCCCTCTCTCTGTCTCTCACGGTCTCTGGCGCATTTTATGCGCTAAAAGTCGCACACACAAAAATGCAAAAGTATAAACATTCTTGCGCTGGCAGCTGTAAAAGTTTTCGGTAAACGCATTTCAAACACTCGCTGAGATAGTTATTACAATTGTACACAAAAGTAGCAGCAACAACAACAGCAACAACAATGCTAAGGCGTGGCGCGGCGAGGCAAGTTGGAAAAACTTGCAGCATTTTCTTCAAATGAAATGCAAAGCGCACAACGCACAGCGAACAGCGAAGCAGCCATCGAAGTGGAGCGGAGCGGGGGCATAATATTTACAAAGCAGTTGTCTTCTTCTTCTTGCTCTTCGTCTTCATCCTCCTCCACCAAAATGGAAGGCATTTGCGAGTGCAGTTAGCTTTGATCGGCATATGGGCGTGACGCTGCCAGGCGGATGTAGACGAGCAAGCCGGAAGCACCGAGGACGTCGACTGCCGAGCCAAACATCCGCTGGACAATTGATGAAAGCGTTGTATGCAAAGCAGAGCAGAGCTGTACAGTGTAGTACAGTGTAGTAGAGTGCAGTGCAGAGTGGGGCGTGCCATAAGTTTGGGGGCAAGTAGCTCGGCAAGAAGCGCTTGCCGTGTGGAAAACTTTTGTGCAGCTGCTGGCGAGGATGAACCTCGGTTCCGCTATCTGGCGAATACACACACACGCATATATGTATGTATGTACAGTTGTATATATAAGTGTATACATCTTATCCAATTTTTTCGTGCTGCTGCCGTAAGAGGTCCTGCGCAGCGTCCTGTGATGTTTTTCGTTTCGTTTCGCGCCAGCAGCAAAGTGCACAGCGCCAAAGTTTTGTTTACAAAGTTTTCAAATTTTTGTGGCACCCAGTTGAACTTCCTGCTGCCTGCTGCCTGCCGCACTAAGCGGCGTTCACTTCCGGCTGTTGATGATGTTGCACTTCGCACTGCCGGCACTCCACTGCCGCCGACTCCTCTCAGCCGCCTGCTACTATTGATAATCTAACATCTCGCATGGAGTGCACCTCTCTAAATGGCTCTGCGACACCAATAATCCATCATTAGCGCCGCATGCCGCAGTTATGTGCGCTGGCTCTATTAAATTTGCCTGCCCGCTAAATGATGCAGAAAATGCAGCACTCGAGCTGCTTCAACTTGCGACTGTGGCACCTACTTGTGCGTCTATTTGCGAACAGCTCTTTCTGCACCTACTGCTCCTCCTGCTCCTCGTGCGGCTCCTGCTGCTTGTCATTGCGTGTAAAATTATGTCAACGCTTGTCAACTTTTATGCGCAGCAAGAAGTTTAGCCAAGTGCCACGCCCAACTTCGAGCCCATGCGCTAAAGTGCCTTTGAGTGTACATTGAGCGAATGAATGAATGAAAGTTTCTTTTGCCGCGCGTGTTTACTTACCGTTTGTGTGTTCTCTCTGTGTGTGTGTGTGTGTGCTGCCGCCATTTGTTATTGACTGAGCGTGAGGCGTGTCGCTGCACTGGCTCTGCCCGCTGCGCCAAGTGTGCGCAAACTTTTTAAATTTAAATGCGGAATTTACGGATACACGGCTACGCACACTCCGGCGGCGCACTGAAGCTGCGACTTTAAGACAGCAACTTGTGCGCTGCCCTTCAAGTTCAGCCACGCCCCCGCAGTCGGGCGCGCATTAGCGTGCCACAGCGCGCTTTCTTATTAAAACTTATGCCTCACTTTTTTCCAAATTGTCCCGGCTAATTAGCTTTCTTAGCAGTCGGTTCTGCCCCAATTTTTACACAATTTTTCCACAGTTTTTTTGTTCTTGTTTCTTTTTTCCGCCTTTTTTTCCCTTTTGTGCTCGCTTAATTTGCAGAGCTGCCAACTCTTTCCCCCGCTTGCCCCCAGCCTGAATTAAGCAAGTTTTACTCGCCGCAAAGCGACAAAGCAGCAGCCGCGCCGTAGCATGAAATTTGGCTTGGCCTCGCCTTGGAATTATCTTATCTTATATACATATATATACTCGTATCTGAATAGTTAGGTAGTACGCAAATAGCAACTGTATATTTCTATACACATACATATATATATCGTTTGTTCTCTATGTTTCCGTAACTGAATGCAACTAAGTAGAACTAAAAAAAATATATCAATTTATTTATTTGTTGTTTTTTTTTTTAATTTTCTGAATGTAATAAATATAATAATATATTTTAATTTCTTTTTACGGTTCATATAAATTTGTTTGTTATATGTATTTAATTTATCTATCTCTCTCTTTTTATTATAAATTGCTTAAATGCATATTTTTTATTTGATTTAAATTTATTATTTTATTTTATTTAAATTCATATTTATTTAGAATGTACGTTTACAAATTACTTTTCTTTTATTTATAAAAATTATAATTTGCAAAATATTGTTCGACCAAGAAAATCATTTTAAAATATTATTTAAATGCACTCATTTAATTTTTGTTTTTTAATTTTAGTGATTTATTTTTTCCTTTCAAGCACTATCTGATTGTTCAGTTTGACACATATAGATTGGTATATTTTTATGCTAATGACACCAGCTCTGGCAAACTGAGAAGCAGGCACTTTTAACCCCATAACTGACGCACCACGTTGTTAAGCAGAAGTACACACACACACACACAGACAAACGCATATTTGAACAGTTACACACACACGCACACACACTCACAAAATACACACACATATAAGCAATATATAAATATATATCTCATACACAACTTATATGATAAGTGTCTACTCTTTTCCTTTTTCGTCTCTTTTACGCTCTGAAATTTCATTTTCCGATAACAACCACAACAAATGCGCCCAACAACAACAACAACAACAACGACAATAACAACCAAAACCACCAAACACGCACACCAACAACAACAACAACAACAACTGCTAACCATGACACTGTAACAACTCCATCGACAACAATTGTTATGTTTTAACCACCAACACCTGCAACACCACCAACCCCACCACCACCACCACAACCACCCACAAACAACACGTCCAATACCACCAAACACCACAATCAGAGCGTGCCAGTACTGCGCACATTTGGCGGGCCTCACATCGCGTAGCGGGAACTTAACGTGGCCAGCACCACCAACATCAGCAATGTAGCAACAGCAACAGCAACAGCAACGGCAACGGCAGCAACAACCACTTGCTCATCGTCAGCAACCACCATAACCACGCCCACAGGCACACCACCACTACCACCGCTGCCCAACACATTTATAGCGATCAAAACGAAGAGCGACGTCGGCAGCGGCAGCAACAACAGTAACAGCAACTGCAACAGCAACAGCAACGGCAACAGCCTCGCCCTGCACAGCGGCAACAGCAGCTTCAAGTCGAGCGGCAGCAGCACAAACAGACGCTCGCCCAATGCACAGCAGCAGCCGCCGCCGTTGCCTATGAAAAACGGCAGCAAGCAGGCCCAGCAGCAACACGACTCCCAGTACCAACACCTCAGCTACAACATGACACACCTGCAACACCTGAGTGCACGCACCAACAACACGCTCGACCGCAAACACGGCCACGGCCACGGCCACGGCGAGGCCAGCGCTGGCGGTGACTACTGCACGCAGATCAATCCGCACTATCTGCAGACCTTCGACAGCTTGGATCGGGATCACTATAGCGTGACCAATCTGCATGCGCATGGGCATCCGCATCGCAGCCAGTCGAAGTCGCAGATCTACAGCTATGGCAGCAGCGGCACCGCCAGCGACACCTCCAACCAGCAGCAGCAGCACCCACACTACCACAGCAGCAGCAACATTGCGCACATTGAGCACCACTACCAGCAACACAATCACTCACACCAACAGCAACAGCAGCAGCAGCAGCAGTTGCAGCAGCCACTGCCACACCACCACCAACACCACAGCCTGAAGCACACGAAACACAGCAAGGGCCACAAGAACAAGCACAGCTCGAAAAACAGCAAGTCTCAGGATGATTTCAAAGCCATGCACAAGCAGCAGCAGCAACAGCAGCAGCAAAAGTGCGGCAAGCAGCAGCAACAGCAGCAGCAGCTGTCAGGCAAACGCACTTGCAACAACCAGCAACCACAACAGCAACATTATTCCAGCTCCAGTGATAGTTTACCATTTGATAATAACTATTATTAAAACTGCACAGAAGCACACACACACACACATACTAAATCACTCACACAGTCACACATTGCTGTCTCAGTTGTAAAGTGTTGTCGTTGCCCACAGCGCACATCCGAAACCAACACGCACACACACACATATATATATATATATATATGATAAAGCACACACACACACACACACACACCTTGAATGATACACACGTTAACACCGAGCATTGTGAATTGCCCTTGATTTGGTTATTCAGAGTCTGAAATAATGTACTACACTGCGTATACGCAACGTGCCAAAGCTCTAGCATACTTCTGTGCACTGCTCACACACACGCACACATACACACAGACATTTGTAGGCCATGCTGCTCTGCTAAAGGCAGCTAATTGTGTTGTTGTTTCTTTGAATTGAGAGTCGAAAGCTTCAAAAAATATTTAAATGGACTTAGCATAAATTAATTACAACTTAAATACATATTTTATAAACTAATTTAGAGCGTAGTGGAATACCAAAAAAGAAATTTACAAAATACGATAGTAAATGCAAAAATTGCTAAGTGTTGTAGGTCTTTGCAGCCAATCAAAAACAGATAAAGAAAAAAAAAAACAAGAAATCAAAGTAAGAAAAGTCATTTATTGTTAAATGTGGTCAATATGTGTGTGTATATACTAAATAGCTAATCGATAAGCATAATTAATTGATTAAGTTATGTGTAGTGATTAAGATTTCACCCCTGAACCTTTGCCCCCGCCCCTGGCCCAAGCTCACCAGCTATCCACCTGTCTTTCGCTCTCTCTCTCTCTCTCTCTCTGTCGCTCTATCACTCTTCATTTCTACGTCGCAGTCTTCGCTAATCAGCTGTTTATTTATTTATTTCATTAACAATTTGCTTGAATTAACTGCCAACAACTCGTACACAACAACATCAACATCAACAACAACAACATCACATACAAACAACAACAACAACTACAACATACAACACTGTGCCCCACATATTTAGTCCTCCACTTTGGCCAGCGCCAGCGCCCACGATGAGCTCGGCAACCTGCTCTGGCAGCAGCAGGCGAGCGAGTTCGTCGAGCAGTACCCCTGCCCGTTGCCGCCCATACGCCACTGCCACGCCCACACGCACGGGCACCGGCCGCACAGCGTGGGCGAGCTGCTGTCGCCCGAGCAGCGCCACCAGCGCGACCTCTTCAGCGGCGACCTGGGCATCCCGGAGATCCAGTCGCACGTGGGCAGCATGGTGCACACGTTCGAGACGCTGGCGCTGCAGCGGCGCCTGGCCGAGGCCGAGCAGGAGCGGGACCGCGAGCAGAGTAAGTATGAGCTGCGCGCGAGCAGCCACAGCATTAGCAACCACAAGAGCAGCGGCGATGCCAAGTACAGCCAGGTGAAGCGCAGGTCGCAGGAGCTGCGCCAGCGCCTGCAGCACATGCAGCGCCAAAAGCAGAAGCTTCAAGCACAGACCCAGGCCCAGGCTCAGGCTCAGGCACAGGCACAATCACAGCATCACAATCAGACTCCGACTCAGACTCAGAGTCTCCATCATCATCGTCATCGGCATGGCCAGTGGCCACTAACCGCACCCGCACCCGCAACCGCACCCGGCAAGCTCATCAGCAGCTGCAGCACCCACAGCCTGGCCAGCCAGCTGGCCACGCTGCCACGCCCAGCAGCGCCGCCCACGGGGGCACACTCGAGCGAGCAGCTGAGGCAGCCGTACGACGACTACCGCAAGAACCTGTTTGGCAGTCGGGTGAGCAGCGCGGAGGAGCTGCAGGACGAGACGTACATAGTGAACGCCGCCTTTGACGAGATATTTGCCAACTACCAGGACGACGACGAGGAGCAGGAGGCGGAGCAGAAGGCGCGGCAGAACACGCTGCAGGAGACGAGTCGCAGCTACACCAACAGCAACACTGTTACCAATACGGATGACCTCTTTGACGACGAGCACATGCTGGTCAGCCTTAGCGAGCTGGACGACGATGTCTTCGCCAGTCGCGCCCAAACTGCTTCCACCACGCCCACCACCGCCTGCGCCGGGCGCACGCCGAAGCACAGCCAGAAGTACGCGGCGCCGGCGCCGCCGATGCTGCAGCAGCGCTCCAGCACGCTGACCAATCTCTTTGAGCGCTTCAAGGGCAGTGGCTCCACAGCGGGCACCGTCAACAAGACCCACTCCGAGCAGCAGCTGCAGCCTCTGCCGTCCGGCGCGGCAGCTGCCAAGCTGCACAAGTACGCCGGACAGCCGGCGCTCAATGAGGAGCCGGACTTCAATCGTGGCTCCACGCTCAGCCAGTCCTTTGTGCGCCAGCTGAAGCGCGTGTCCTACAAACAGAAGCGCGCTCCGCCTGCCCCGCCGCCCAAGCCGCGCCCCAATGTGGCCCATGTGACGCCCCTGCGCAACGCCCTGATCTTTCCCAAGCGCTCAAAGTCCTCCAACGAGCTGCTGCTCGACGACCTCAATGTGCAGGCGCGTAAGTATTTCCGACGGTCCGAGCACAGCGCCGCGGTCTAAGGAGCCAGGAACCAGGAACAACTCGCAAAGCAAGCTGCACCGTCTCTCACCCAATTTGCTCACCTGCTAACCACAGTCACTCAATACGCATCTGAATACCCTTCCCAAGCGAATCGAACTTTAATAAATTTTCTATTGATTCAATTTTCGGTAGAGGCGACGCTTCTATAGGCTAAGTGTACCCGCCCCCTCTAATGACCCATGATAGCGATACCGATAACGATTACCGATCAAGTTACCACCAAACCGTAACTAAGCCGGAGTCAGCGTAGTTAACCCGCCGTCGCAAGCAAACAATCGAAAGGAAAGGCAGAACGTTCCTCTCAGCGTGGAACGGCTAGACGAACCCAAAGAGATTTGCGCCATAATTGGATTGATTCTTGATATTTCAGCACTCTTAAAGCCAGCTAATTGAGTAAATTACCATAATAGCATTAAGTACTAACAATATTTATACTCGTAATTACGTTTATGCAAAGCGAACAAAGCAAAGAAAAAACAAAAACAAAAACAAAAACAAATATAGTTATACTTGTAAGACCTCAGCTTATACATACATATATATATAAATATATATTTACATATGCGAATCAAAATATAATATGGCAAAGTGCAAAGCCCAGAAATCATTAACAAAATATTTATTCGTGTAAAAATGGAAAACTTTCAAATCAAGTCAAAGTTGTGCCCTCAAAACTTATGCATGTTATTTATGTAATTTTTTCAAAAGCAAAAATCAAATTATATATCTATATATATTTATATATATACAAAGTTCGCATATAACATATACTAACTATATGGCAAGTAACAGGAATTTGTGTAATTACGTAATCTGTTGTATCTTGTAGGCTAAACGTAGCAGAAGCTATTGTAAACCCATAACAAGAAGCAAAACATAACTAAACCTTTATGTGCATGCAATAAAAACGACAAAAACATATAAAATTACCAAGCTGTATTTATTACTGGGGAAGATCTCAGTTGAAGCGGAGCAAGAGCAAGATAATCCTGCTTGTAGAGCACTTAGCCATTCCATTCGTTCAATTGTTCTGGTAAGAGGGATTTAACGGTAAGCTGGAAATACTAGACAGCAGCTGGGTCAGTTCTTATGCAAAATCTAACATGACGAGACTTGAGCAGGTAAGCACACTTTAAGGTATCTCCGGCAAATAGCAAAGATGTACTTGGGTGGTGCTAGAAATTCTTGTATATACAGAGCGATATTCTGATATACATACATATGTATATCTAAATGCAAGGAATATCTGAACTAACTTTAAATACATATACAGAGTGGAGCACTCCAAGTGTAATCTATTCAATAGCTCAGAAATTCGATTGAGAAACTAGATTTTATTTATCTGAAATCATAGCAAATGAGAAAATAATATAATCAGAGATTTGATTTTGAGACGAACTTAAGCTGTACGAATGTGACTTGTTGGTCGTTTGATCCACAATGGACAATAGATTTCTGGTGCTTTACATATCAGATGGCAAACAAATATCTCGATATCCACGCTATTACTAGAGACTTAACTTAAAAATGTATCAATTATCCGGTAAGCATTATCTGTAAAATCTGACGTGTCCCTTGAGGTGCTACAAAGTCTTGTAGAGGCATCCATGGTCCACGACAAACATTATATACATACATACGTTGGAGATAACAAACTAAATTTGACAGCACTTCAAGTGCCCAAGCATACAACTGTTGTACCCTGTAGCAACCTGAGCCATGTTCAGCAATTAGTGCTGTACTCGCTTAGTAGGAGTTTCATATTCGTATAGAGATTACGGTCATTTGTTCCGATTTCCCTCTCTTCTTCTCTCCAACGCTCGTAGTTCTGGAAGAATAACCATTGTTGGGATAGTGCAGATGCTCAGGAATGGACAGCTCCGAATGGCTTTACATATAAATAAACGATACGGTACGGTAACAACATAGCAGCTCGTTATTAATAAATAATCATTTATGTCAAGCTACACGACAATTCGCAATATGTCAATACAATTTAATATTGTACAAAATACAAGTACTTAATTCTAACCCTAAGACTATTGTTGAGTGAAAAACTAATTTTGATGATTGATTGACGACTAACTAACATTGATCGCTCTTAATTAACACAACTTTCAAACCGGGATATTCAGCTTAAACCTAGATAACTGCAATCTATTTGCCCAATAACTTAGTCTGGTATATGTAATCCACAAGCTAGGAGCGGAGCTCTTCGGAGGGTGCTGTAGCCACAGTATGGCAGGGTTTAAGTTGATGCTTCTTCAGCTGGATGAGGCGACTGAAGGTCTTCTGGCAGGTGCTGCAGCTATGTCGCCGCTCGCCCGTATGGATGCGCTCGTGGGTGCGCAGCACACTCAACTGGGCAAAGCTGCGATCACAGTAAGAGCAGGTGTATGGGCGCTCGCCCGTGTGGGTGCGCTTGTGCAGCTCCAGCAGGTAGACGCGGGAAAAGGTGCGCTGGCAGACGATGCAGGTGTGTGGTCGCTCCTGCGTATGCAATGAGGCAATGTGCCGGCGCAGATTGCTGGACTCCACGAAGCCTTTGCCGCAGTACTCGCACTCGAATTCCAGCAACTTCAGGTGCCGCTTTTGGTGGGTCACAAGTCCGCCGTTTGTTTTGAAAGTCTTCGGGCAAGCGTCGCAGGCAAAGGGCCGCTCCCCATTGTGCAGGCGCAAATGCATTATTAGGCTGGATGCGGACTGCATGCACTTGCCGCAGTGCGTGCAACGATGGCGTGAACGCACATCAGGGGCGGGTGCCTCGGATCCACTGCAGCTGTGCTCCTCCAAATTGTTTTGCTGTGTAAAGCCATGGGCACATCGAGAGCAGCTGAATATCTCTGCGGCGGGATGCACTTTGTCGAGGTGCCGTTGCAACGTGGCCGCCTGCTGAAAGGTGGCGCCGCAGTCATCGCAGCTGTAGTGGCTAAGTGATGATTTCTCTGCTGTATCCACAGACAGCACTGCTTCTTCGGCTGGCTCCTCCGTCTCGCATTCTTCGTAGAATTCAACATTCTCACTGGGATCGAATTCAATAATATCATCTGCACTTATGGTCCGATCTCCATCTTCATCTACCACCAGGTCCTCGGCTCCCAGCACGTTTATAGCCAATGCCGCCTCCTCATCCTCCAAGCGCTCTGCAGTTCTCTTCCGCAGTTCTTCTTCCGTTGCTGCACATTTGTCTCGGAACTTTGCAGAGATGAGCAGCTCCTTTGTACACTCCTGGCACAAATACTTTGGATATGCATCCGACTTATCGACCTAAAACAAACAGATTTCCATTCAAATAATCAATTCGAGGAAAATATTGTGAAAATTCACTTTAATTTCGCCACAGCGTTCCAGCAATGTGCACAAGTCTGTCTGCTGCTCCTCCACATGCTCATATATGTCCACCAATAGCTCGTCTTGCTTTAGACAAGCGCGACACAGCAATTCATTTAGCTCTGCAGGCATCTCTTCATTGTTATTTATCAATTTATTTGGAAATTGAAATTTACTTTATTATCTGCACATGCTGGTGTTTATGGCTAAACACTCAGGCATTTTTAGTACATTTTGTATATCAGCTGTTATTGCTGCTGTTATCGATATTAGTGATGTGATACAACAGCGGCGCTTATTTAAAAAATGCTGATTCGATAGTTTTCTCTACAAGCTATTTTGTTGATAAAGTTACTTTTTTAATTTAGTAATTTACATTAAAGTAAATATAAAATTTGTTCTACAAATTGAAAATAAAAATCAATATAATTAAAGAGAAAAGAATTTATTATATCAATTACATAGATATATATAATATACATATATTTAAATATATTTGCGTTTATTCAAGAGCATCAAAGTAGCCAAAATACAAATAGCGTTTCAGACTATTTCTAACATCCTCTAGATAGTCCTCATTATAGTATTGACTTAACCTAAGTTCCCGATTCATGAGGATTTCAGATATCTCAAACTCTCCCTTCTTCATTGCATGCATCAAAGGTAAAAATGTTGTCAACAAAAAGAATTCTATAAAAAACGATGAATACAATTGGAAATATTATACAAAATATGTTATTAGAATTGTGCACTCACCAAAATATTTGTGTTGAAATATCTGTTGTCGAAATTCGGATAAAGTGGGCAGCTCGCCATTGAAATGTATTTTTTTCAAAGTCTCCGTAAAAGTAGAAAAGTAGATATATATTAATTCGTCGCGTTGTGAATGCCGTTGCTCCGGCGAGAGCATCTGATAGATAGAGTAAATGATATCGATGGGCATGGGACCCACATTGCTCATTTGGAAGTCCACAAGCATGCAGTCCTCAAGTGCCCCGCCTTCTTTGTTGTACCTGAACATTAAGTTCTTGATGTGAAAGTCGCCGTGGCAAAGGACATAATAGGCATTTTCTTGCGGATTTCCTCTGTGGCCCCTAAAAGTTTCCCTGCAGCGCTTCATATAGTTGGGCAGTATTTTCTCGAAGTAAGGCTTGTAGACTGTCAGATCTGGTACTGCTTCGAGCATTTCTATGAATATGCCCATCCCACTTAAAAAGAATTTATCTTCTTCGATTTTGGGCAGCTCGAACAAACTGTATTTCAACTCCTTAAGGAATTCTGGTTGCTCTTTGTTCAATTTATAGCTCACAGCATGCCACTTGCCCAGCTTACAGTATGCACTGCGAACCTCTTCGAAGGTCGGCTCCCTAGCCCGAAGGACGGTGTAACCCTGTACCAGTAGATCCTCAAATATCATCACTTGTCTTGGCTTTATGCTGTGGTAGACGCAGGGCGCATACAATTTCGTCTCATCTCCCACCTCACGGAGTATTTGCTCAAACTTGGGCAGGATCTTCGAGTACATGTTGATCTCGGTCTCGAAGACATGCGACTCACCCAACAGGTCCTTCTTGTGGCCGTCTTGTTCAGGCATGGTCTTGATGATGAGCGACTTGAAGGACTTCTCCCCCTTTGCCCCCTTATACTCCACTCCAGCTCTAAACATGATGCTGGCATAGTGATCCCCTTTGCCTGTGGCAGGTGAGATCTTAACATCAATTATCTCCACCTCTTCCCCATTTTCATGGGCACTCAGCACGTCTTTGAAGTATTGAGAGTCCAGCCACGAGGGCGCCTCCAGCTCATCCTGATTGTAAGATTCCGTATTTGGTGCCATCTCGCTTATAAATTCAGTTGACGAAAAACTCAGTCTGCAGATTCTAAAGCAACATACTCTAATAACCTACACTAACCGCGTGGGCGATCTTTTATACATCTCGTTATCAGGGGATATCTTAATAGCTGTCTCAGTTTATCTCAGCTTCATAAATTTCCTAACGTGCACAGTCATTGCATTTATTTTCAACGTCATCATTGAAACAAGATTTTCGTTTAGCAGCTTTAGTTATTGTCTAGTCTAAAATTATTAAAATCGATTATGAAATGTCAGGTATATAGTCGAGCCTTCAGCTTACTCCACTATACCAACTAGCACTGCCACAACTCTACTTTTGAGGAAAATCGGTTAATGGCATTTATCGAACTTCATAAAATGTAAGTCTAGGCATTTGTTAAATTGAATAAAATTGAAATTTGTTTGCCGTTTGGCTTGTTGGACAACCCCGATTAAGATAGCAAAAGCAGAAATTCTGCCAGGCGAGTGAATACTTGTAAATATTTCATAGCTGTGGTGAAGAAGTTTCGGCAGATAAGAACAATGTAAACATTCGGTGGGTCTGCTATCACCGATAAGAAATATTGCGTAATTATTATTGATGTGTGTGTGGCGTCTATCTAATAATAGATAATACAGATAGTTAACAATTGAACATTAATTGTTAAGATTAGTTATTGAATGTCATCAAAACTTCCTTGTATTTCTGTTATTTATGTTGTTATTAGTGAGGAATATTTCATTTAATTTAAATTATAAGTAAAGTCTTGCATTAGTCGATTATGTGTCATCCCTTAGGTCAAAATATCCCAAATGCAGCATTCGAGGCAAAAGATGTTCCAATTCTTGTTTGTAATCCTTATCCTGATACAACTGCTTGAGTAGGGTTTTATCCTGTAGCAGTTTGGCAGGATCGTCGCCCTTACGCATGCTATAAGCTCCGGGCAAAAATATGGTGAGCAACATAATATCTATTATAGATAGCAACAAATGAAGATTAACTTTATTATGCATATATAAACATTATTATATGCTGCTTTGTTATCTTGTTATAGTACCACGACTGACTTACCGCTGTATCTCCGATCGAAAATCTGTTTTCGAAACTCCGTTAGCCTGGGCACCTTTCCTTGATATCCGATTTTCGACAAAGTGCTGACGAAGGTATCGAAGTAGTAGTAGAGCAGAGCATCGCAACCATCCTTGCGGTCAATTGGACTGAGCAGCATATATTTCGCGTAGTGCAAGTCGTTGGCTATGGATCCAATGTAGGACAGCTGGAAGTCGAGCAGCATGCAGTCGCTGGCCTTGTTGAACATCATGTTTCGGATATGAAAGTCGCCGTGGCATAGCACATAATACGCATTGGCCTGTCGATTCTCGCGGTACTCCCGAATCACCTCTTGCCAGCGGAGAAGGAGATTTTCTCGCATGGGCTCAAAATACTTGCGATACTCTTTCAGATTTGCCTCCTGACTGATCATATCTATAAAATTAGGCAAGGCTTCCTTCATAAAGTCCTGCTCCATGAAGTTTGGTATGGTCGTCAAATCAAACTGCAGCTCATCAAATATTCCGGGCTGCTCCTTCAACAGCTTGAAGCTAACCGCCTGCCATTTGGCAAGTTTTCCGAGCACCGATCGAAGCTCGTCTGTGCTGGCGAATCTGTTCCGGATTACTTGGTAGCCTTGGGGCAACAGGTCCTCAAAAATCATCACCTGCCGCGGGTGCAGGCTGTGATAGACGCAGGTCGCACAAAATGTAATCTCCTCCCCCGCCGCTCGAAGAATTGCCTGGAACTTGGGCAGCACTTGAGTGAACATCGCAATCTCTGTTTGGAATATCTTGGAGTCGGCCAGAAACTCCTTCTTGTGTCCCTCCGCCTCAGGCATTGTCTTAATGATCAGCGACTTGGAAAACTTTCTCTTTTGTATCGAGTACTGCACCTGGACCCGGAACATCACGCTCGCATAGTGATCGCCTCTAGCACTCGCCGGGGATATCTCTGAGCTGGTCACTATTAGACTGGGCTCCCTAAAGTGCGCCACCAGCGCATCCTGGAGGAACTGCTCGTCCAGCCAGGCGGGTGCTTCCAGCTCATCCGAATTATAGTGAATATTATCGGTCATATTTAATCGAATGTTGATCAAACACTGTAGTCAGTCGCGTAGCTGTCAATAAACTGAGGGAGAATCGAGTACTTTTCCGCATTTATATTATTGTTGCTATCATGAGCTTTCGAAGCTCCTTTAATTTTTGGTATATTGTTGCGAAATACATACTCGATAGACCGTTTTACTGATTGAGCAATATCAGAAATAATCAAATCCATGTTCTCTCTTCTATGCACTGAACAATTTAATAGATAACAATAATAAACAAGCTGCCTTTAGTGCAAATATGTGGCAAACATTATATGTACTGTCCAGATAACGAAAAGCAATTGCTGCGGATGCATATAAACAAAATAAAGCCATTCAAAATGTATTAATACTCATCTCGGTCTAAAAATAAGTTAGGCCAAAGTTAGGACTCATCTAAATATAGATTTTTATAATTTGCGACGCCCGATCAATATTTATGTACTGAAAACTGTAGAACTGTAAACCTTTGATTTGAAAACTGAAAAGCTGCAGATCTTTTTTAAACCTATCCCAAAAAGTTTCAAGAGTAACGTGACGTAAAATTTTGAGACTAATACTCGAAAACTTTGGAATTTATAAACTATTTTTGGACAAGTAAGAACGTTGCAGTCGGGCGTTAACAACTGCGGAATACTCATTCACATCACATCAGCAATTCAGTAGCTAAGTTTAGTTCTAATACTGTACTGGGCGTAAATACCTCATTTTTGACCTGTTCTTAGAACGAGCTTGCGGTAACCTAACTGCAAAATTTGGATGCTTACGCTTCAAGAATGTGAAAATTACCGGGTATTTTTCGATATGCCACGCCCCTAAAAATGCGTATCAATTATCAATTCCAAATTTGAAGCTTTTCGCTCTTAAACTGCATAGCTCGTTGGACTTGGGTGGTCAACCCGCGTATATACATCAAATTCCAGGTCTCTGGCATCGATAGTGCCTAAAATATAGCAAAATATTAAAAATCACTATATCTTCAGGTCTGATTTGCCAGGCCCCGGCGTGGCGTAAACATACAATTTTTGCATCCGTTATTATAGAATCATACCATTAGCTCACGTGCAAAATTTCAACATTCTAGCTTTAAAACTCTATGAGATACACTTTTATCCGATTTACCACGCCCTTAATGGGCGTAGATATATCCGCCATAGCTTGTTGGACTTGGACGCGGATCTACATACCAAATTCCAGCTTTCTAGCTCTTCAACTAACATGGTTTCTGGTATATCGGAAGATGCATTTTCCGACTGCCACGCCCCTAGTGGGCGGATCAGGAAAATTTTAACACTTTATAAATCGGAGTTATACACGAGTATGTGTTCCAAATTTCAAGTCTCTAGCTTCAATAGCGCCGAAATGAACTGCGTTCATACGGACAGACAGACAAACGGACGGACGGACAGCAAGACCGATATTGCACAAAACCAATATACTAATTCACTTCGTGAATGAGTATAAAAAGAAAAAAAAAACCATGCAAATAGTGTTGAAATTTAAATATATGAAGCCAATGCCTTTTCTAAAAAAAACAAGTAAGAAAGCTCTAGTCGAGACTGCTCGACTACGAGATACCCTGAACCCTCCGAGCAACAGCCATTTCAATAATTTTTAGTGTCATTCAGCTTAAACAAACACACACACACGCGCAAACATATACATAGACACCCATAGGCACGCACGCATTAACAGACATGGGCTGCAGTGTGGGCTTACTATGGGAACTAAATTGTTCAATAACTTTTTTTGTGGACGTACGTTCTTCATGAAACTGCGTATATTTGCCAAAGCTCAAGTCTCTAGTATTTGAAATACGCCTTTTACAGAGATGAGGGTAAGGGGGTGGATATAGGGGTGGAGGGTGAATTATAAAAAAAATCGAAATTCTATCACGTGCAGTCGAGTCTACATTTAAAATTTGGAGACTTTAGCTCTAAAGGTGTAGGAGATATAATTTTATAACTGGTTTTCGATAAGGTTTTTGATCGATAAAAAAATAACGGGATGAGTTATCGATTTTTAGTGATAAACTCGATATCCGCGTGCTATATACGAGCATTTAAAAAAAAAGTTGAAGTCTCTAGCTTCTATATCTTCAGAAATCGACGCGTTCATACATACGGACAGACGGACAGACGGACGGACGGACGGACGGACAGACGGACAGACGGACAGACGGACATGGCTAAATCGATTCAGTTTGTCGCCCTGATCATGAATATATATACTTTGTGGGGTCTGCCACGCCTCCTTCTCCCTGTTACATACTTTTAACAAAACCATTATACCCTGATTTCCCATTTTCAATGGGTTCAGGGTATAAAAACTCTTGTTCCTCTACGGTCCCAGCGAAAGAAGAAGAATAAATTAAATTCATATTGGCTTTACTTAATTTTTAAGTTTCAGTTTAACTCATTTATTTATAAGGTCACGTCCATCTCCCTCTCTCTCTCTCTCTCACTCTCTCTCTCCCTCTCTCTCTCCTCTCTTTGTCAAGAGTGCTTAGTTCTCTCCAAAAATTAAGTCCATTGGGTCAGTGTAGATCTACACATATCTAAGCAGTATTTTCAATATCCCTGAAGTAGCCTTGATCAGTCATGCGCTGCAATAGGTATTCCACCTCCTGCTGGTAGTCCTTGTCCTTGTACATACTTGTGCGCCGTCGAAAAGGGTCAATGGCATTCTTCCGGGCAGCAATTTGCATGGGTAAAAACGTGGTCAGCAACAGAAACTCTAAGTACATGAATTTAATATTAAATCTGCTTTATTTGAAATATTTCTTATATTCTGCGCTCACCATTAAATCTCTTATCAATCATCTGGCTCTGGAATTCGTCGAATGTGGGCGCCTTGCCATGGTAGCCAATCTTTGTTAACGCGTGCTGAAATCTCTCCAAATAGAATTTAATTAGTTCGTCTCTTCGCGCTCCACGCTCTTCGGCCGAGAACAGCGTGTACATTGCATAGAGGAAATCATTGACCAGGGGACCCACATGGGAGAGCTGGAAGTCTATTAGCATGCAGCTGTCGCTACTGAGCATCAAATTCCTGATGTGAAAGTCGCCATGGCACAGGACGTAATACGAATCGTCTTGGGGACTCTGACGATACTCGTTCAATGTATCAGCCCAGTTCTGGATTAGATTTCCTCGCATGGCCTGAAAATACCTTTTGTACCTCTTCAGACTCTCTACTTCGTCGAGCATGTAAATAAAGTTGGGCAAAGCGTTTGTTATGAAGCTCTGATTCAGAAAGTTGGGTAGCGTGGCCATATTATATTGCAGCTCCTCAAAAAAGTCCGGATCTTCCTTCAGTAGCTTGTGGCTAACTGCGTGCCATTTGGCCAGCTTGTCCAGAGCGCAGCGCAGCTCGTCCAAGGTGAGAAGTCGGTTGCGTATCACTTGGTATCCCAGAGGCAGCAGATCATCGAAGATCAGCACCTGCCGTGGCTCCACGCTGTGGTATATGCAAGGCACAGAGAGCGCCGTCTCCTCGCCTGCCTCTCGCAGCACCGCCTCGAACTTGGGCAGAACTTTCGTATACATGGCGATCTCCGTCTGGAATATTCGCGACTCACTCACCATTCTCTTCTTCGTGCCGCCCTGTTCCGGCATTGCTTTGACGATAAGCGACTTGGCAGTGCTTCCCTTGCCGGTTGAGTACTCCACGCAAGCACGGAACATCACACTCGCATAATGATCCCCCTGCGCGCTGGCTGGCGACAGCCTGAGATCGGTTAACCTTAGCTCCGGCGCCTTCTCGTAACGCTGCAACACTTCGCTAAAGAACTGAGAGTCTAGCCACTCCACCACCTCCAATTCATCGGGATTGCAGCTCTGATTTGAAGCCATTATTCCTGATCCATTCAGCCGCATTTGCCTTCTGCAAATGGATGCATTTTCACTTGCTTCAGCACAGGCAAAAAGTTCTCTCTCGACTCTTTGAGCTTTTGAAAGCTCTGTGGGAGTCAACCCGCCGTACAATAACAATGGATACTCAATAAATGCCGTATACCCTATTAAATTGGCCAATCTAAAAGGTATGTTTTCTCCCATTTTAAAGGCATGCAAAGTGAATATAATATAAAATAATATATAATATAATATAAAACATATAATATGATATAATGTAAAATAAAATAAAATAAAATACAATAAAAATATTATCTGTAACATAATTTAATGTAATTTAATATCAATATTAAATTCACAATATTTTACGATACTCGCGCTCTCAATCAAATTATTAACGATTCAACATGTCCATAAAAGGTAATCTAGAAAGCAAGATACATATACAATACATACACGTACTTATACAAAGCGATTCCAAAGAGAGCAAAAGCTTTCAATTACTGAACCAAACATGCTATTGTTGTTTAATGTAAAGAGAAGAAACACACAAAACCTAAACTGTTTTGCTAAAACAAACTATTATACTCATTAATGAAGTGAAGTGAGCATATTAGTTTTATGCAGTTTCCATTTTGTTGTGAGCAAGGTGTTCCCAAAGATGGTCCTTAAAGAGCTGCAACAAACCACAAAAGTAACTATCTCTCACAATGTACAAACTTTTCATTATTGAGTTACTGTTGACCTAATCTATCTATAACCTACAAATGAAATAGCCTCTGCTAATCGATATTGCACAGTTTCTGACTGTGTATATTTAATTTCTCTGAGGTATTGAATTATTATCTATAGTTTCATTTTGTATATCTAACTATGTATATTATTACCGGTGGTTGAGGAAGGTGAGTTGAAGAAAATGCATTTGAATTTTGCAGTATTCTTCATCTTATGTAGATAGCATCCACCACGATGTCCCAAGGTCGTCTTTATGTCGTTGTTCTGCTCAAGACTACGAAAATCACATTATACATCATAAGAAGGAAAACGATTGATATTAACTGAAGCTGATGTAATTTCCCACCGTAATGCTCAAGATGATTATGATAATAATGATAGATAATAACAATGCTTGGTTTATTATAATAAAAATAATATTTGATTTGATCCTTTTTGTTAGCATATTTATACATAAAGCTATTGAATAAAGATAGTATATATGTAATTTATATTAAAAAAAAAATATACATACAATAAAACAGAATATACTATATACAATACAAGAGTAATACAAAATTTACAGGGTATCACATAGTACATCACTGATCTGCATCGAGCAACCCTTGACTATCATATACGGATAACAGTTCCCGCATTACTTTCTGCGTTGCTGGATTTCTGTAGCAGGCATTCTTGAAGTTGATCGCTCGCTGATCTGTTTTGATTAAAGCATTAAAGTCTGCGTCGTCCGTTTCCACATTCCTCTGGATGGGAAAGATGCCGAGGCTGGTGTGCATGGCTGCAGATGAAGGCACATCAAAGGACATTCAAGGGAAGTTGGCAAATATTTCAGACTTACCATAGAAGGACTTCCTCTTGAGCTGCACGTGGAAGTTATGCAAGCTGGGAATATGTGCCTTGTAACGCAGCTTTCTGAGCGTATCCGCGAAAATCGTGAAGTAGTGCTGAATGAGCTCCTCTTGGTGGTGCAAATGTAAATCCAACTGCAGCGACGAGTTCAGGAAGTAAAAGAGATCAATGGCCGGAGATCCCCAGACGGCGTACTGGAAGTCAATGATGATGGCATCCTCCAGCTCGGCAGTGGCTTCGTTGTACTTAACTAGGACATTGTTGGTCCAGAGATCACCGTGGGCCAGCACATTGATTCCCGGGCAGACGTCGAACACCCGCTTGCCCAGCTCCATGTAGACGGGCACAAGATCGTTCAGTTTCTGGGCATAGTGCTCATAGCCCGGCCACTGGGCCACGCACTTGCTGGCGGCCTGTACCATGCCCTCAAATATTGGCGCATAGTTGTTCGTGTGCCGGTTGAACATGCCACGATCGTAGCCCTCCAGGGCGCCGTTCTCGCGCTCATTGAGCACGGCCGAGGTGGCGTGCATCTTGGCCAGCTTGCGCAGCACGAGGCGAGCCAGATTGAGATCAAGGCCCAGCAGGCGGTCGGGCATCACGTAGCCACGCTTGCTGAGATCATCGAAGACTAGAGCCGAACGATCGTAGTCCACGGCCATCGTCTCAGCAAAGAGCTGCTCACTATCCCCGATCTCTAGCAGCAGAGCCTTCAGCTTGGGCAGAATCTGTTCATAAACGGACATTTCACGGTTGAATATGTCGTAGGGCTCCATGATTTTGCGTACGAACTCGTTGCTCTCGTATGTCGTCTTGATT
The DNA here is from genome assembly GCA_035047565.1 of Drosophila mulleri. Lineage (NCBI taxonomy): Eukaryota > Metazoa > Arthropoda > Insecta > Diptera > Drosophilidae > Drosophila > Drosophila mulleri. Next base: position 3,237,600 of record JAWNPK010000069.1, on the reverse strand, counting down.
ATATAGTTTCCGATCTGGGAGTTGCCGTCGCCGCTGACGAACTCCACCGTAATGCGGGTCAGGACTCCGCCATAGTTTTCGCCGCGCCCTAAGGCCGGTCGGCCGTCCAACGCGACGATCCTTAGGTTCGAGTCCCCGTAGAATTGGCGAAGGGCATCCTGCAGATATCTCTGTGTTAGCCACTCCGGCCCACCCGAAATCTGCGTGTCTGCCTCAGGGCTTGAGTTGATTAGCTTTGGAACGGCGTCCAATGTGGCTATCAGGTCTGAAACTGACATTACGCTGAGCTACTTTCACTGATCTATCACAATCGAGCCCCTTCCACAGCTGCTACTTGGAGACTGAGACTTATTGTGCCCGACTTTCCCAGCCACAGGGCTTTTTATACAACACCTCGCAGCAGGTGTCGGCGACGTACTCATATCGCAATTGTGATTTATATCTGAGAGTGTAATAGATGCTGGCTAAATATTTGCATATTATAAAGCATTTAGTATATTTGTAAATTTATACATACGGATTATATTTAGGCTTTATAAATTGTGGCACGCCATCCCACTCAGAGTCGCCCACGCTCTGCTGCTACTGCCCCCTAAACGAAATGTATGTATACATACATACATAGACTGACTTTAATTGACTTAGCTTCACCGTAAGATAGTCAAAGTTGCATAAAACGCAACTTTCTTGAATGTTGCCATGCGAACGTGAGACACATAAGCCACAGGACTACAATACTTTGAATAAACATTAAACAATTTAATTTTTATAATTTTCAAATTTAATAAAAAAAAAAAAAAATCATGTGGTAAGCGAATGACCTTTTAATTTCCTTTATGATTGTCAATATTTATACAGTTACTGTGTCTGGGTAAATAGTCATAATAATTATTCAAGACGGAGAATCATACGTGCACAATGTAGTAGCCAACGGAGTTTCAATCATTATATAATTTATGATTGTTTAGTGACGTATTACAGTAGTAAATCAGAATATCTAATTCTGATTTCTAATGAAATATAGCTACAATAATTCGAAAAATGAATTAAATAAATATTATTATTTCAATATGTAACAATTTTATTTAATATATATATTAATTTATAAAATGAATAAGAAAATTATTGAACACGCAAAAAAAAAACATTTTGTATGCCTAATTTAAATGAAAATAATAATAAAATTGCACGCATAATATTTAAAAAATTAAATTGAGAATATTAAAGAAAAAATATATAAATATTTAGAAAAATAAATGTTATTTATAATCAATAGTTAGGTATTTGGGATGCTGCGATTCACACTTTGAGCCAAGCATTAAATAAAATCTGGACTAAACTTAGATTCATTATTATTAGGTTTTCAATTAGAAGAACTCAAAGAACTCTAGAGTAGTCAAAATCAAACTATCGTTAGCTACCAAGATAAGAAATGAAGTAACAGCTGCAAATTGAATAACAATTGCATTTCTATTTATATAATTAAACAAGCCCAAAACACTTGGCGTTAATTACAACGTGATCTGGCCAATAGACCAAATGGTTTCATAATAACTTCTGAGCAAATGAGCCAGATAATCTATTGCATAACGCCTATATTAGCAATAGCAACTCCATTTTTCCAATTTTAATGTAATTATTATTATAACTATAAAACTATATCCGAAAACTGTTGCTCTGGCCCTAAAAACAAAATCAAGAATCTATAAATATGTAATGGATATTATAGATCATGATCATGCTTCCTTCAGGCCATCACATACATTCCGATGAAAGCATTCTACCTAGAATGCCCAAATACCATGGGCATACGACAAATACAGTAGAGTCGGGCTATAATGACTCCGCTTATAGCATTCATCCCGATATTGTGAGAAAAATTCGATGGCTTTGCTGATCCCCATGAAGTGATATGAAAGGGTCTCCGCTGGGTTATAGTGTCTATCGGATATAACGACGTAATATCGTCTCTCCCCTGAGCGTCGTTATAACCGGATTTTGCTGTAGTAGAATTGTAGTAGAGACATTACTACTATTATTAAAGTCTCTACTGTGCCTTCAATTTAAAGAGTGATATTCCCAGCCGTATATCAATTTAGATTGCACAGGGACTCAGATAAGTCCCCATACGATTACAGCCAGCAATTCGTCTGGCGCACGTCACAGACGCGCAAGCCATAGTAGCAGCAAAGCAAATGTTTGCTCGGATATAAAAGAGTCGCGCACTGGCAGGGTAATAGATAGTCGGGCTGCCTTGAGTAAATACAATTCAATTGTATTAAAAGGCAGCTTTCCTCTCGTATAAAAGTCTGCGAGCCCGTTCAAGATGCAACAATAGCAACGACATCTCAGGCACGGGCACAGCAAGACACTATGGCAGCGGCACCTGAGTGGTTGACGCACGATTACATCAGGCATGCGTTGAGGGTGCATTACGAGGACGCCGAGCTGCGGATTGTGCAGCTGGACGTGAATCCGGCTCTGGGCCCGGGCGAGAACTACGGCGGGGTGCTCACCAGGGTGCGGGTGCGCTTCGCACTCTCCCGGCGACCAGCAGAGGAGTTGCTTCAGAACCTGATAGTGAAAACCGCCATTGATGACGACGAGTTGACTAAGGAGCTGATGGCTCCCTATGACATCTACAATCGGGAAATGAACATCTACGAGCAGGTGCTGCCGAGGTTGAACGAGCTGCTCAAGGAGATCGACGAGTTCGAGCCGCTGTTTCCCACGGCCATCTTCGTGGATCGCGAGCGCATGGCCATCATCTTCGAGGATCTCGGCGTGGAGAACTATGTGATGGCCGACCGCATTAAGCGCCTGGACAAGGAGCACGCCCACCTGATTCTGCGCAAGCTGGCCAAGATGCACGCCACCTCGGCTGTACTGAATGAGCGCAGCCGCGGCAGCTTGGAGAAATACGATCGCGGATTCTTCAATCGCTATACGAACGCCTACAGTGGATACTTTGTGGGCGGCCTGCTGGCCGCAGCGCGATGGATGAGCCAGGAGCCTGAGATCGCGCACTACGGGCAGAAACTGTTCGAGCTAGCCCCTCACTACATGGACATAGGTCGCAATTGCTTTGCCCCGCTGAGCGACTCGGTGAACGTCCTGGCCCATGGAGATGTCTGGACCAACAACGTGATGGTCAAATACGATGCGGACTCAGGTCGTCCGGTGGATATTCTCCTTATCGACTTCCAGTACTCCTTTTGGGGATCGCCCACCATCGACTTGCACCATTTCTTCAATACATCGCTGAAGGAGCCCCTACGGCGCGAGGAGCAGAGCTCGCTCATTGAGTTCTATCATCGCATCTTCAGGGGCATTCTCAGAAAACTCAACTACAAAGCGAATCCCGTTCCCAGTTTGCATCAGTTCCAGCTGCAGGCCGAGCAGAAACGATTTTTCGGTAAGCTGTCTGAGATCATCTCGACTTAACTATAGATTAATTCATTGTTTTCCTATAGCTTTGCACTCGGCAGTTGTGGTGCAGCCCGTCATGATCAGCGAGGACCCAACGGACGCCTGTTTCAATGCTCTCATGAACGACGATGAGCGTGCGACTCGGTTTAAGAATCGGCTGTATAGCAACCCCATAGTGCAGCAGAATCTCAAGGCCCTGATGCCAGTATTTGATAAAAAGGGCCTCCTGGAGATTAATCAGTGCTGTTAGGCAACAAATGCAAAATGATTTCAGCACAACCTTAGACGATTTCTAATTTCTTCAAGAATCACACTTGGACAACTTTTAGTGAATTGAGGTGCTGAAGCTTATTTACTTGAGGTCAAGTTTTTAGTTGCCTTAACTGTAGACGTTGCAATTTTCCTGATCTTTCACATCACAAATAATACTAAATATAACATATAATATAATTTTTTATTGAGGCTCCATATTTTCGTATAATTTTCAAATTGGAAGACTCTAGTTTTAATATAAGTAATAAAGTGTAATTATAATTAATAATATATACAGTATTTACTGATTTGTCACGGCCGTGATGAGTGCATCCGTCAACAGCTTAACTTTAGTCGTAGTATATATTATATACGGATATTATACTATACTAAAATCTCTACTAACTTATAATCAATATAGATTTTTACTTCGTGGAACATAAAAACTATATGCTTTCCATTATAATAATGTTTTCCAATATATCTGTAAACACGAAATGTCTACCAAACTGTGCATAAAGCGAAGTAAATAGTAGTACAGACAACATTTGGTTTCAAAATAAGGTTTTAAATTATGGAGAATTTCAAAATAAATAAAAAGTACTGTAGCCTGGCCGTACGCTCTAATGCAATCGCGTTAGGGTTTCATGCTTCGATTGAAAGTATTCCCCAATTATTTATTCAAAGTAAGACTGTTATTTAAATGTGTACAAATTTTCACAATTGAAATAGTATTAAATTGATATACAATACTTTGTAGGCACACTCAGGGAAATTACGATATGTAGACCCAAGCACGCGTTTCCATCCTATCTGACTATCTAATGCAAAGGTCGAGGTCAGGCTATTAGAGTCGTTTATGGAGTGGCCTAAACTTAAATCACATTCAAGATTAAGATAATATTTATCTGGCACACGTCAGACGGCTCGAGCTGTAAAACAAATATCATATATCTACCGTATAATACATACATATGCACTCAAGGAAGGTGTTAGATAAACTGATAGCACAAGCCACCAAAACTCATACTAACTGGCTGAGTGGCTGGTACGTGATGATATAGCAGGCACTCAGGTCTTACAATAAGAATCCAAAACTATATATGGAGTTGGGCTCTGAAAGGGACTTGGATCAATATTAGCTCTTCAGATTGGTCATGAACCACTTTATACGACATGTGAGGCACCCCCAACTTGATTTCCACATTTTATATGTGTATCCCAGTATCCCAGAGTTCCTAATTTTTTGCCTGATTTTCATTGCAAGTTAATCAGAACTTTTTCTACTGAAAGTTAACTTGTCGAATTAATTTTTCGGATCTACCTTCCGATAATTTTTCTTTTCCGACGCTTGCACAGATTTATTAATAATCATCAACTCGCGAGATGATCGTCTACAGAATAATCCCATAGCTCAGAATGATCTGAAAGACCCATGCCCGATCAAAGAGGACTAATCAAGGTTAAATGATGTTATATAATAATAATAATGTGTACATTAGACTTTCCTCAAAGAAAACACTTGTTTAATAAACATAAACGAATTCTAATAACAGATCGAATAATAATAATGACTCTTACTATTATTAGAAAGCCCAAAAGAGTTATGCCAGCCGGTATCTTTGACTGTTTAATACTCTGCGTATTAATTTAAATAAATCAATTACAATTTTGTAAAAAATAATTCAAGAATCACAACAATATGATATCTCTCAGGATTATTTGCTCTACATACATATGCTCGAGTCAGTATAAAATTCTGCAAAGTTCATAGAGAAGTTAGTGAAGATTTTAACATAACTTATTATATGGTGCTGCATTTACAAATATCTTGTTATTCATATTCAGATTCATTAATGCTAAACAGATCAACGACATCTCTGTGAAACTGCAGTGAATATAAAACTGCACTGTAGACGAGTAAAAGCTTGAATAAACAAAGAACAATCTTGTTTGAGTCTTAGTATAAAACCCAGACGTTCGCCTATGATAAGGCATTAGTATACTACCCCGGCAGCCTCAATTACGGCACGACGATGACGAGTGCAGTCGTGAGCGACAATCAGAGCAGTAAAGTCTAGCTAGATATATAGTCCACCTGTTTTCTCTTGGCACCCAGCGTCGTATAAAAGGCAGCGAACTCCACACACGCAGCTCAGAAGCGCTTGATATCCGTAGATACAATTTGGTCATCATGCCCGAGCAAAGCTCCGACACCAACCTAAAGGTAGTGGTTGTTCCGGATTGGCTCACCCGCGAGTACGTCCAGCAGAGGCTGCGCAACTATCTGAAAGAGCCGAAGCTGCAGCTGCAGAAGCTGCACATCCAGCCGGCCACGGTGAATGGGGAGAACTATGCGAGCGTCATGACGAGGATCATCGTGGAGTACACGGACAAGGATCTGTGCCAGCATAGGGACAACTTTATAGTTAAGACCACGTTCGCCGACAAGGATCCGGCTGCGCACTTGCTGGAGCAATATGGCGTGTATGTCCGTGAAATGGACATGTACGAGCAGGAGCTGCCCAAGCTGGCCAAGATCGTTCAGCTGGAGCTGGGCGATAGTCGGAAAATCTTTGCTCGCACCGTGTATGTGGATCGGGAGCACGACTCGATTATGTTCGAGGACATGTCCTTGGACAAATACACTGTCGCAGATCGCCTGAACCAACTGGATCTGAGTCACGCTCAGCTAGTGCTGGAAAAACTGGCGAAATTCCATGCAGCCGGAGCGGTGCTCAACGAGCGGCAGCCAGGCATCTACGGCCAGAAATACGATCGCTGCTTCTTCAACAAGCACACTCGAGCCTACCAGCCCATCATGCAGAACATGCTGAGAGCTCTAATAGCGTCCATCGAGAGTGACAAGGAGCTGCATCAGCGCTACGCAGCCAAGCTGCACGGAGTCATCGATCGCATCATGGAATACGGCGAGCGGACGATGGAGCTAAGCAAGGGAGACTTCGCAACTCTCTGCCACGGCGATCTATGGACTACGAATATCATGTTCAATTACCTGAGCGACGGCACGCCGGACAATATGATCTTCATAGACTTTCAGTTTAGCGTTTGGAGCTCGCCGGCTATCGATCTGCACTACTTCTTCTGCACCTCGGTACAGGACGATCTCTATAGGAATCGACAGGCCGAGCTAGTGCAGTTCTACTACCAGAATCTCGTGGAGGCACTAACTAAAGTGAAATACAAGGGCCAAGTGCCCAGCCTATTTGAGTTTCAGCTGCAATTTCAAGCGCGTGCCTTCTATGGTAATTAGCTTATGGCTAAAGTCGAAACTTTTATTTAAATATATATACATATATATTTCTATTTTCTTAGGTATCTTCTGCTCGTTGGTTTTCCTGCCTGCCATGCTGCACTCTGGGCCCGAGGAATTCTCCATTGAAAAAGCGCTGTCTACGTCTGAGGCCGATGCGGCTCTGCGAGTTGCAGTCTATAAAAGCGAGCTATACCAAAAGAAACTCAGGAAAATCTTGCCTATATTTGATCACAAAGGACTGCTCGACGAGATGTAACTTAAATTGTTGTTATTTATGATAGAATATTTCGAAAATTACTCTAGAATAAACAAGTCGAAGTACGCTCCTCAGATTACTCGACTAGGAGATACCCTCAACCCTGTCAATAATTTATGGAAATTAAGTGTGCAGAATATGCATTTCTGCACCTTGTTGAATTCTAAATAGCAAACTTAACAGTATTCTAAATATGTTTAAAAAACGAAATAAAATGATCGATTTTTATCGATAATAATAAAGTATATGGAATATATGAATATGCATTTAATATTTCAGGCTTTAGCATGTATGGGACAATATTGTTGGGTAAATACGGACGGACAGACAGACTGAGCTCTTGCATGATTAAGATTATATGTGTATATGAATAATAATTATTAAGAATAAATATATACATATATAGTAACTTCCAATGTATCAGGCCCAATGTGCGCACAATAAAGATCTAGACGCGAACTATTATACCTGGGATAGTATTAGTCTATAAGCCGAGAATAACAAGGAGTATATATCCTAAATTTCAAATGTCTTGCTCTTATTGCGGAAGTACGCAAAGCTAATAAGCGAAACTATCAACTGTATATGCCCAACCCCTTTTTTTTTGGGAAAATATCTCATATATACAAATATATATACACTTTATATACTTTACACGAAAGATAGAGCAGGTGCGAATTTGAATAATTTATGGAGCGCACGCTCCATACAATACACCTAATTCTCTATACAACTATCCAATTCTGTGTCTGACGTATGTATCTGCTATGTAAATAGTACTCTTATTTGTGTTCACATGACTACGCGAAATTCAGATTGAAATTAATAGATATATACATATATTCTAGTCTTATGTAATCGCATAGGCCAGCCACACATAGATAGGACAATTGTCTAGATCAGCCAGCTTTACGACTGCCATAATGCAAGATTATACACACAAACTTTTCGGAATGAATGAGAGCCTCCGACTATAAATTGCGAGTGCTTTGCGAGTCGTTGCGAGACTCGAGACTCATCTTAACATGGTTGAAATACAGAGCGGCAACAGCAACGGCAGCCAAGATGGGGACAACTTTCATCCTGCCCCACAGTGGCTGACCGAGTCCTATGTGGAAACTATTCTCCGGCGCCATAAGCAGGACAAGGGGCTGAGCATTAGAAACCTAAATATAAGGCCGGCGACGGCCAAGGGCGACAACTATGCCAGCATAATGACCAGGATCAAGGTTGACTACATCCCAGGCGGGAGCACGCAAAGCGAAACGGAGTTCTTCATTGTGAAGACCACCTATGAGAACGATCCGTTCATATCCAACATCTTCGCCAGCTACCAAGCGAGCCACACGGAAATGGTCATGTACGACAAGATCCTGCCACAGCTAACCATCCTCCTGGAGGGCACCTCGCAATCGGAGAAGCTATTTGCCAAGACGATTCACGTGGACTACGAGCACTCGGCCATCATCTTCGAGGACCTCGCTGTACTGAACTACGTGCTGGGCGACCGCTTGACCGGCTTCGACTTGGAGCACACAAGGCTGGTGCTCCGAAAGCTGGCCAAGATGCACGCCTGCTCATCAGTGCTGAATGAGCGCCAGCCGGGACTCCTCACCAAACTGGATCACGGCATTTTCAATCGCCACACCCGAGGATTCACGCCCATGTTTGAGAGCCTGATGGGCATGGCCGCAGACTTTGCCGGACAGTGTCCAGAGCTGGGCAAGAGGTACGAGGATAAGCTGAGAGCCCTGCAGAAGCATGTGATGGAATATACAGAGAAAGTCTACGATCCACGAGAAAACCAGTTCAACACCCTAACTCACGGCGACTTGTGGACAAACAACATAATGCTGAGAAAAAAGACTGCTCACAGCGAGCTGGACTTGCTCCTGATTGACTTTCAATTCTCGGCCTGGGCATCGCCTGTCGTGGATCTCTTTTATTTCTTCTACACCTCACTCCAGCCGGAGGTGCGCAACAACCACCTGAGCGCCCTGATCCAATACTATCATAAGGTGCTGGTGGATACCCTGCGGGAACTGAAGTTCGGCGGCTATATACCCACGCTCAGGCAGTTGGTGTTGCAGCTCGAAAAGGGAAAATTCATGGGTGAGAGCATAGTTGATTCAATTCTTCAATGGAAGATATATTAATAAAATTCCTTATAGCTGTCACCGCATGCCTGACCTGCCAGGCAATAATGCTCAACGAAGAAACGAAGGATGCGGACTTCAACGGGCTCATGGTGGACGATGAGCGGGGCCGAAACTTCAGAAAATCGATGTACAGCAACAAGCGGCTTCAAGATATTATTATAAAATGGCTACCCGAATTCGATCGCAGTGGTCTGCTAGACCTGGTGGAACAAAATTAATCAACATTATACTATTTAATATGACAGTTTATAATAAAGATATATACCGAAAAAAAGAGAATACGTCTGAAATTTTTATTTTTTACATAAGAGAATGTCGCATATTGTATGAAGGATGTAAGGTAATTTTTAGTCTATCAGCAATGAAAGCCGACGTTATATTCATTTTTTCTGTATTTTCCCATCTTTCAATAAGAAATTTATAGATACATTTCTCCGTTATTTTTTATAAAAATGCTTTTTAATTGTTATGGCGCGAGTTCGAATGAAACTGAAACACTTTTCATAATCAAGAGTCAATATTTTATACTTTCATCGTCCAGGATATAAATTATCTGCTAGCTCTTCACCAAAACTAGAATTTTCTTAGTTCCCTAATAACGTGTACAAAGGATATTCCTCTAAGTCCATCTTTGAAACATATCCACCCATGTATCCACCCGTTTAACTGTTAGCCCATCCGTATGACCACCTTTAGGTATTCACCTATCATGAATTATTCAAAGTCTAATAATAAATATATTGAATTACCGTTGGTTAGAGTTCATAAATGCTTTCCCGATAAAAATATTCATTTATAACCTCTTTTTAATCAGGACATTCCAAGACCCATAAAGTCTAGATGACTATAATAAAGTATACAATTATTTGCTTATTTAAAAATCCTTTCCATACTATCGAAATTATATTAGACAAGCTATAAGACAAGCAATTGCATAGCTTGCTAGTACGTTATCTTAATCTTAACTTATCTGAGATACGCATAAAACAATTTCATGACTGCACGAAAGGGACTATTTACATAAGTTACTCAGCATTTCAAATTTCGCAAAGCTTCGTTCATTTCGTAAATGCCAAGTCATGTCAGATTCTAATTTAAGATCTGTTCGTATAGTTAAGCCTCTAGTTATAACCTAAACATTTATTGTGTCGCTTCTGAGCACATCCATTCAACTGAGCGAGTTGAAGTTTTGATGGCTGTGTCCTCATGATTAAAATGGTAGATCGATGGGTGCCCCAAAAACTTGACAAGCTGATCTTACTGTTAAAGTCCTCTTTAAAGATAAAATTGAGCAGATCATTCAAATTGTACTGGAAGAGCACTGAGTATATGAACATATTATTAAGGGAACTGAATGAGTATTATGCAATCGGCTGCAAATTACAAGAAGATGCTGTCCTAGTTTATTTATTTATTGTTATTATTATTTTTAGTTTTTTTTTTTTTTTTTTTTTTACGTAGTCATGTAAATCTGATGTGCTTTAAATCAAATATATTAGTTGCACATGTAAATAATTTATGGGCGGCACACGCCCATATAATATATAATATATTGTACACGTAATACAATCTATTTAATTCAATGCGAGTCGTAGCTGTCAGAAATAATACTCTTACTTGTGCACTGATGAATGTAATAACAGATTGTAGATATAGTATATAATACATACACTCATGAAGACAATAATAAGTACACCCGCATAATTTTGAAGATTTGGTCATAACAAACTAATTCACTTATTTTTATTAATAAATACCTAGTACAGAAACGTGAATTTAAATTTGGATGTTTAGGGCAGTAGAACAGATGTTTTGGTAAATAAAGTCAAGAAAGTTTTATTTTATAGGGTGTACCTATTATTTTCATCATAGGTGTATGTAGCTATGCCTCTCACAGTGGAACTGCTTTTCTATGGAAAGAGAAATCAGACATTTAGATCATATATTAGACGTATATGTACATTTTTTTGTTTATGTATAATTTATGATAATTATGTTAAATATACTATATTGATACATACCTTATTGGAAAGATAATTTTTCATTCTACATATTTTATGAAGTTGAAAAATAAAAAATCTAATATTAACGTTACTCACTGCATATATGTAATCAAATAAAAGAAGATTCAATATAAAGTTATCTTTTTCAATAGTATATATACAATCTAATCGGCTGCAATCTTCTTAAATATTCCTTCAGTTCCACACTGTAAGATATTCCTACGACTAATGCAATTGCCTACATCAGATTAACGACTGCCAGAACAAAGTTAAGTGCGAATGTTGGCTATAAATTGCGAGTGCAGTGTGAGTCGTTGTGAGAGATTCATCTTATCGTGACGCAAAAACAGAACGAGATGGGGACAAGTGGAAGACTGCAAGGGCTGACCGTTTCCTATCTGGAATCTGTTCTCCGTTGCCATAATCAGGATGAAGAGCTGCAAGTTAAAGACGTTGTTATAAAGCCCGCAACTGGCAAAGGCGAGATTTATGACCAGGATCAAGGGTAACTACGTGGTGCCACACAATCCGCAGCGGAGTCCATGATGATAAAGATCACCTAACCCCGACGAAGCAAGAGACTAATGAAACTGATTGACTTCCAGTACTCTGCCTGGGCCTGGAAATGTTAAAAAGTGCTCGAGTTTGACTGCTGTGGATTATTTGATTTAATACATTGATATTTATACCTACATATTAAAATCCTCGAAGCAAATGTCTATAAGTCTATATATAGAGCCTGATATTATAGACGAGTTTGACTCTTGCAATTCGTAGCATAGTTCGAAATCCAAAGCGCAACTGCTTCAATCTGCGATACTCCTAAGACAGTTTTCAAAGCTATAATAAAAGTACTTGCTATATTATATTTAAGATCGTAGGTTATTGTAGATATATACACGGTTTTGGATTAGAATTATTCTAAAAGTCCCAGCCCGCGTACTCCTTGACCACATCTTTGTTTTCCTTACGATGGCGATGCACAGCACTCGCCTCTCCCTTCGCCACGCAACGCTTGCGCTGATCCCGCTTCTCCTTTACGTCCATGTTGCGACGTATGCGATCTGTGATCACAGACGGAGCTATCGTGCTGGCCGTTGTGGAGTAGGAGCGCTGACTGCGTGCGTCGTTAAGCATCTGCTCAACCATCTTAAGGCGGTACATGCGCGAATTGGGATCGAGGCCGGCCAGCTCTGGCATTTCATCGGTTTCCAAGTCGTTTGAACTGATGGAGTGCGCATCATCAGCTAGAGCAGCTGCTTCATTTTCATTTGAAGCAGCATCAGCAGTCTGTTGCACAGCTTTATTAGATTCGCTTGTAGAAACGGACGAGACTTGTTCGGAGGCAACAGATTTTGGTGCTGTGGCTAAAGCATGATCGGATACCTCGGAACCAACAGTCAGATTGCCTAGGTATTGCGTGCACGACTCAATGTAACGCCGTATCGCATCATCCGACTTCTGCTGTGTAGGCTTGCTCTCGCTATAGGATACTTCGTTCTCCAGTTGCTTGCGGCACTCATCTATCTCAGCGGCAGCAGCGGGCACCAGAGTTGGAGCCTCGTCGTTGGCCTCCTCCTCTTCATTTTCCACTTCTTCAATCATGCCGTACTCCTGTAGCAGATCCTGTTCCATTTGCTTGGTGAAGCCATAGCCTGTGCAATGGACCTCTGCGTCCAAGTCATCTTCACGCACCAAATCACTGAATTTGGGATAGTCCTCGCTTTCGTAGCCAAACTTGCGACGGAACATCTCACGTACGCATGTGACGTCACGGTCAAAAAAGCTGCCAAAGATGGGAGATTCGTTAGTATTGAATCAAATTGTTTGTCCAGACACCTACAATTGAGCGTTCTCATGGGAAGTGGACATCATCTGAGGGAAATCAATAAGTATGGGTTTTCCTTCATCGGTTAACATTAAATTGAACTCGTTGAAGTCACCGTGAATGACACCTGAATTGCCGAGACGCACGATGAGATTCATAAGGTCATCGTAGACTTGCGGCACATCCAGCAACTCATGCACCTGTGTCCTGTAGAAGAATGGCGAACTTGTTTGGAAAACAGACTCGACTGAATTATGTTTTACTTACATGGGCCAACCGTTGACCAGTTCCATAAGAACGCAGTGCCGATTGAAATCAATGGGTCTGGGTACAGGAAAGCCGCGATCATACAGAGCAGACATGTATGCAAACTCTCGTGTGGCAGAAATACGCGACAAGTAGAGCCAAGAGGCCTTGTGCCGGCGTCCATGATAGTCTCGCTTGGACTTAACGTTGCGGAAACAGGTGCGTCCTAGGCGATGCAGCTTCAGGCAAATAGGCGTGCCCTCCTCATCAGCAACCACATATATGTTCGACTCCTTGCCAATTCCAATCTGGTTGCCAAAGGAGCTAACAGAACCGCGCAACGTGAGAGACTTCAATGCGAGGTAGTCATAGCCAGTGTTGGTCAAGCGATACCCATCATCTGCAAAACAAAATACAGCTGTTAGCAAGAAAATACAGATATTATTTAACGTATAGCCTACACTTCTTGCCACGCTCATAGGTCAGCAATTTGTGCTTGCAGAGTTCTTTTAGCAATTTATGTACGCCTCCAGTTTTAAGGTTGGCAATCGCAGCAGCCAGTGGCCCTGGCACCAATTCGTGATTTTTCATGCCCATTTCGATGGCTGTGAGCACACGAAAATCCTCTCTGGTGAGATAGCGCAGCACCGTGACATTTAATTTACCCATTCCGCTCAGGTTTTCAACAATTTACGTACATTCAATTTGTTTTGAGTCTTACACGTGCAGGTAAAACGATTACTTAGACAAGTGTATCGATATTGGCAGTAACATAACTTCGATAAGTACTCGTAAGTCAAAAGTATCGTAGAGTTATGCATTATTTTTTGGTTGGCAATACTCGGTCACACTTCGTCTGGTCGTCGTGTACAAAAATCAATTACTACTACTGCTGAAACTGGCTACGAAAAGCGCTACCGCGAGTAAACAAAACGCCAGTTAAACACAATTAGCAATAGAAGTTGTACGTGTTTTTGTTATAAAATTATCTTGAAGCATTATTCGCTCTGCGCTTGTGTTGGTTTGTGTCTGCGAGTATAAATGTGAGAGCGGTCGCGTTAATGTGTGTGTGTGTGTGGCTGCGTATGACTCGTGCTTTTTGCCGACATTCAACAAAAAGAATAACTGCCAAAAAAGTGGGCAGTCAGCGGCCGCATTTACCATTGCACGTTGTAATACATAAACCAAACGAAACGTCTAAAAACTGCCGCAAACTAATTTCTTCTATTGTCATTGAAAATATAAGCAAAAATGCATCCTTGCCCGTGATCGCGTGGGAATGTGCATGTTTGTGTATGCGTGCAAGCTTGGGTGTTTGTGTGTGTGAAGGTTGCATTCAAGTGCAACAAATTCAATTTAAAAAAATATATCTAAATCAAAATTTCCCCTCTCTTCTCTCCGATTCTCTGTTGTGCCACACCATTCTCCCATCCAACGAAACGACACCTGTCAAGCAGTAAATTAACGGAGCAATACATTTGGGAAAATGCAGATCAAAGAATTGTAAGTAAATTTAAATATTTATAAATGCTTATTTCTCTATTTATCTCTATGTATGTATATTAGTCCTTCTCAAATTGCAAAACGTGTACAAGCCGCTGATTGTGATAAATCGATTTTACGCTCATTTGCTCTCAGCTGCGACGCACTCGCTCTCTTTCTCTTTTGCACTCTGGCGTTGCTGTTGCTGTTGCCGCGTTGCCAACCGCTCCAAAAATTGCTTTAATTTATCAACTTTCTACTTGAAATCTGTGTTTCTGGACTTATTTGTATTATTTCTTATTCTCGAGCAAATGCTGTCTTATTTACAAGAACAAAAGTGCTCAGCTTTCCACATTCATTTGTCATGGCCAATTTTTTGGTTGTTTACAATGACTTCGTCGATGACGTAATGAGCATCGACGCTGACTTCGACTTCAGCAATTGGATTTCGACTGAAATGAGCGCAGCTTTTTACTTATACATGTGCTGTTTTCAATTATAACTTTTTCAAAAAGCACTAAAATGTTAAAGTATTGTATATGAATCTTAGACTTGCCACGTTAACAATTGTTGTCGTTGGCGTTGTGAGTGCTGCAAAGTTTGCAATGCTTCTTTGACTCATTTTTGACTGTGACTCATTTTTGTCAAGCAACTTTCGCTCTCCCTCTCGCTACCTCTCTCTCTCTCTCTCCTTTGGCCCCTTTGGGTTTTCATTTTCGACTTCACTTTTGTGCAATTTTACGCGCCGGTTTTCCAGCTGCGTTATCAGTCGCAGCGCTAACGACAACAACGTTTTAATCAAACAAGTTGGCAATACTGATAACGTCGTCGCCTGTTCCTATTAGATATGTGCATGTATGTGGGCTAGTGTGTGTATTTACTCTTTCTCTCTCCCTCTCTTTCGCTCTTGCGTACTCAGGTACTCAGGTTCGTGCTGAATGCCTGATGTATGCGGTATTAATTGACTAGAGGGCTATTTAGGGCATTACTTAGACAATTTAAATGCTAAATTACATTCTAGAATATAGCGATAGGCGAAATGTACGGTGTGGGACCTATTTATATATAAATAATAGAAATATATATTACATTTATATATATAATTATAGTAAACAAGCAAGCCTATTTATGCATATGGATAAATTTTGTCTAAATTGCAAACATAATTAAATGAAAGACACGTGAAAAGAATAAATAAATTTAGTTTGATGATTATGAATATGTATATAAAAACACACAGGCATAATTTTTTGGATAAACATTTGTATATGTATGTATATTAGACTTGCTTATCTTTGTTTTTTCTTTAAAAAGCGGGAACGCTAAAAATAATTAAATTCACAGAGTTATAAAATAGATTTCATTACAGATAGAAATTTTGAACAAAACTCGATTTATAATATACTATTAATATACTTTCATATAATATAATACGCAGATTAAATTACCAAATATTTAAATAGTTATATATGTATTTTGATAGTTATAATACGCCGTATATATAAGGATTTATTGAGGAAATAATTTTTTGCACTAAAATTGAATTTCTCGCAGTTCAAAATTATGAAAAGTTCTGCTAGCTGAAGTCAACTGCAAATCGATTGGCGCATCGTATAGACTGAGTGCATTCTCTCATTTGCAGGTGTCGCACGTTAGTGTAGTCTCCGGCCATCTGGTCATTACGTACCCGAAATTCGTCATTATCGAGCGGAAATGGCCAAAAATAAAACTGCTAAGATCGAAATAGATTAGATTTAAGTATGTTCGACATTATGTTCTGTGCACATATCGAATCATTAACTGGATGAAATATATGTATATATTTACAAATATATTTCGATTTCAATAGAATCGATATAATTGAAAGCTGCTGCTCTCATTTTAAATTTTTTACCTCGAGATAATAAATTCAATTCAAGCGCAGGTCAAAGAACCTTTTCGCAAAATAAACACCAAGGCAACAGATGCAAGAAGCTAAAAATAACGAATACAAACTAAATGAGGTTTTTTTGTTTACCACAGAAGGTAAATATATGTCGCTAATGAAATTTGGTGCAGGCTTGTGGGAGTCGAGAAGGTGAGCGGGGGACGTAGGTCATTTGCAGAGCAAGCGATAAATTGTTTCTCATATAATTTGCTGTATTTGTTATCTGGTATTGTGAATGGGAAAACTGTCGACAGTAATAAAAGAGACAAAGCTGAAGCGAACTCGTAAACAGTTCTTAACCACACATCAGTAATTAATTAATCATTGAGAGAGTGGGGAGCCGGCGCTTCGAATAAACAATAACGGGTTTGTTTATGTTCATATCGTGTGCCCATTAAAATCGAATACGAAAGTCTAATAGGAAATGAAAGACAAACACTCTGGCAATCATTTAGTTAAATAGTAAAACAGCAGCACTAAATTCGAGTTATCGCATCGAGTCAATATTTCTCCTCAGAGCATGTCATGATGATAAATCTAGTTCATACAGTATATATGCATATACATATGTATTTTACGTATATATCAAATATTGCTTCTGCTATCCACAGCTAAGCACAGGGTATATTGGGGTCGTGCACTCCCGACCAATTGCCAACGGCAATTGAAATATTTATGCGCGTTCTCGCAATGGGTTCACTTTTTTTTCATCATTTATACGGAGCGTTGAAATTTGAATTGTGCAAACAGAAATAATCAAATAAAAGTTGCAAAATAATACAAATAAAAATACAAATGAAATAGTAAAACCGAATGAGAAGAAACAAAATCGAATTCAGATTGATTTATTGTTAAACCGCTATGCATTTATTTTGTAAACATTCGTTTTTATTGCGCGGTGTGCGAACATTTGGTGTAACATTGCTTTTTGCTTAAATTTAATCGCATATGATTGGCTAGAATTAAAACAGACATCAGATTATAGAGCACATAGCTTTAAACACTTTGCCATACAGTTATTATATTAGCCAATTAATTTTCTTATTATTATTATTTATTTAGAATTTGTGTATTTATTAAAGAAAGTATTTCATGAGAAAATAGATAAGAAATGAATTATATACTGTTATTATACCATATCGCTTGTATATAATATATAATATTACTATTTCGCATGCAATACATTGTGATCATGCCATTAAAAATGTTTCCTATTTGATCTATAGTCATCTTTTGCGTCAGATTGTCATAAAAATAGTCGTCATTTTGTATTTATTACTTGCGTGACTTTATGGCTAATATGGGTCCGATTTATAGAGGTTTGTATCTTCTATCTCTCTTTCTCTCTCTCGCTGTCTCTTTCCGCGTTGAGGTCAACTTCCGAATGGCACACGCGCTCGCTCATTTAGCCGCAATCCGCAATGCTCAATTTGGTTTACGTTTTGATGGTTGTATCCGACTGTTGTTACCAGAGATTAGATAACATGGCCAGACAGTTTACAGTTTAGCCCCACTAATGGAGCCCACAGCTCCAAGTTAATAGTTCAGTATTTTGTTTATGATGGCCAATGGTCTGTGAACGCGAAGCACGGACAAAATGGCAGCAATAACAGTTTTAGATCGTGATAATTGAAGCGTTTAGCCGTCGAATTATTTTTAACAAAGCTGAAAGTGGACTTTAGGCTAAGATAGTATTAGAAGTGCTTGCTTATATTATTTAATGTTGTTGCATATAACAAATGAAGCTGATCTCATTAAACATATGTAAATGAAATTACATTTTTATTGTTTTTATATTGAATATTAAAATTAATGACGAGTCAAGCTAAACTTTAACATATCTGCTAAAAGGGTCAAAAACTATTTAATATATTTAAAATTAACTCTACTCGTCATCCATTTAGATTGTGTTCACATCTCTTTAAGGAATTTGTACCTTAATTTATTGTTCTGCTTGTGTGCTTCAATTATTAAATGAAGGCTATCTCTGACGACCATTCAGGCGGACTCCTTTGCCCACAAACAAACCGCACAAGCAGCCGAGCCTAGGCCAAGAATGTCTCTCATCTGACCAGCTAACAAACAAACCACACAATCACATGCACAGACACACACAGACACACACACATTCACTTTCTATTTTCAATTATGCCAACAATGCCAAAACAATGCCTCTTGTATTTCGGACCTCGAATCAAAGCATCGCCCCCATCTTGGCTCAGCTACTTGTGCAACAATCCATTTTTCCATTTTTGTTGTTGTCTCTGGTCTCCTATTAAGAGTTCTTCAATATTATTATTATATTTTATGTGATATTTTCCCCCTTTTACTCACTCGTGAGTATTCAAGCACATCGCAGCAGTTTCTAAAGTGCCGCCCACTTGTTTTTGTCTTTTTCTATCATTTTGCTCTCCCTTGCTTTCTTGTTCATGTATTTTATATGGTAATATATTGCACTGCTTTCCCAGTCTCATAGATTGCAAATTGGTTAATTTCTAAACTTGCTGATCTTTGAACTTGTGAGCCCCTAGCAACTACGGCTTGTGATATGTAGTAATCTCAGGATAGTCTATGGATCTATTGAATAACGTAGAAGCAGTCATCGATTGGTAGTTCCCGCATACAGCTATTTCACTTCATTTTGCCTCTGCGTTGTCTAGTTTTATTTGTGCCTTTATTGCCGTTTCGCTTTGCTTCCACAACTTTCCGAAACAATTCGTTTGACCTCTCACTGCTCGAGTATTGACGCAGTTACTTAAGACCCTTCCTTCTGTCGAAAACTTATTTACTTATCTCTTTTGGCAAACAAATTTGCCGCAGTCGTTTCTCTGGAATCGTTGTTGCTGTTGCTGTTGCTATTGCTGTTGATATTATCGTGAGCCACTTTAAGGCAGCTCGATGAGACTGTGAGCAAAGCGAGACCCGATGGGTCTTTATGAGCAACATTACTTTATCCGAAACTTTTCCAATTTGAATTGATTTAACGGCAACTGATTAAAGTGACAAACGAATCGTAACATTAATGATATCACTGCACTTATTCAAAGGGGATGACACAGTTTAATCTGAGCAATACATAAGTTTACTATGATTCAATATTGCTGATTAAACAAATAAGAATACCAAAAATACTTATTAATAATAATAATATTTCCTAATAATGATCTTTCATTAAATATTTGCTATTTCAAAGTGAGCCACAATTTATAATTGAAACATCTGTTTCGTGAATACATAATAAAATGAACCAAGTAATTTTCTAAACAATTTTACTTCATCTACAAGCTTAATCCTCTGCCCCTCTGAGCTCTGAGCTTGAGGACCATCCGGTTTGCTCACCAAATTAAGTGTAAATAAGTCAATTTGCACAATTTGTGAATAAATTGTGCAGCCACGCCCACTCAAGCATTGGGGCGTTCTGCCAGCGACTGCGTGCAAAGTGTTGTCAGGCGAAGGAAACGAGCATTCCTTTAACCTTTCGCTTGCTCGGCTGGCCGGGCTGGCTCGACAGAGGTTGAGCGACTCGCCGGAGTCCAATAAGACAGACCACCCAGCGAGGGCCGATTAGGCAGCCAATTAGCAACACATCATTACACGTGTCAACAATGGCCAAAGGTTAATTGCTACTGGAAGTTGCCTCTGAAAACACAAGACCTTCCGACAGACCCTGCCCCCAACGCTTGCCTCGTTGTTCCCCTAACGAAAAAAAAAGGTGACGACACTTATAAAACGCGGCTAAATGAGAATCTCGACTGCGTCAGTTTTATGGGCCAAGTTTTACACCTTGGCTTTGGATTAATGGCTGCATCAAAAGCTTACGTCACGACCCACAAATGAAACCCGCCGTTTTATATTTCAGCCAAAACAATTTGAGCTTTAGTCTAATAGAAGGATTTTATTCACTCTAAACAAATATGTTTAAGCAATTTATACATATAGATTATATTACTTGCAGACAAAATATTCATACTTATTTTCATATATCCGAAGGCCAAAATTAAATTATATAAAATCAGTAACATTCTGTTTCCAATGCTCTCCACGTTTACTAAATTACTTAGACGACAAACACAAGTCGGCTTGGTAAAAAAAAATAAAGACTTAGCGTCGCGCATTTGAGGCAATAAATTTTTCAATTAGGGCTTATACCACAAAAACCGTAGCAAACTAAAGTCAATGCAAATAAGTTTCAAGGCCGACGCAATTATGTTTTGAATGCGCCCCTGCCAACACCCCTCTCTCACTTTCTCGCTTTCTCGTTTGTTTCGTACATGGCTGTGTGTGTGTGTGTGTAAAGCGTAGTTTATTTGTACTTAAAGTGTGGCACACTTTTAGGCTGGCGCTGGAAATAATTTATCAGAGCAAAGGAAATGTTGGCATCCTGCTTACCTGTGGCCTGGATTTAATTAAATACACAGCGCATATTAAATTTAAATAATTAAAAATACCTTTTTTAATTTACACACGCATTCATATTCTCTCTCTCTCTCTCTCTCTCACTCTTTTTGCAGCCGCGTGACTTTGCCATTAACCGTGGAAGAGGTAAGCGAACGAATTGTTCAGCCGCCCTCCGAGCTGCTATTTATGAAGCCGTCATTCCTTTTGCACCTTACATTCACAGTATCAAATAGCACAATTATTCACGGTTGCGGAGGCGTCAAAGGAGAACACGGGAGGCGGCGAGGGCATTGAGGTATTAAAAAACGAGCCTTTTGAAAATTTTCCATTATTGGGTAAGCAGCTTTTCCATACGATGATGTACTTGGCTTCAATTGTAGTCTATAACTCTCTCTCTCTCTCTCTCTCTCTCCCTCTCTCTTATTCTTCTATATATCTAGGCGGCAAATATAATTCCGGTCAGTATACATATAAGATCTACCATTTGCAATCAAAAGTTCCAGCGTTCATAAGACTATTGGCGCCAAAGGGCTCATTGGAGATTCACGAAGAGGCATGGAATGCTTATCCCTATTGTCGAACGGTTATTACGGTAAATATACAGTAAATGCGAAAAGTTTTCGTCAATTATATGAGATATGTATAACTAGCTTAAGCATCTACATATAAACTCTTCCCAAATAAGAGGGTCGAGATAGGGGCAGGCAATTTTTATTTGCATTATTATTCAGCTTATACTGAAGGCGAATTATTGTGAATGTTTACAGGATATTATTATTAAAATAATATGATATTTATATATCTTAATCCCTGCAAACTTCCTTATTAAAATATAGCTAAATTGAATTTGATTTGGCCCCAACGCGAAAAGGGTTCAGGAATTTGAATTTTTTATACTTAAATAATAATTTATAACAACTAAATTTAATAAATATTCAGAATCTTAAAAATGATAAAAATAATTAAATAATCACAAATAATAAATAGATCATTAATAATTAAATTCCGCCTGACTTGTGTTATTATATATAAATAATAAAACAAGCAAATCTTCAAAATATTAAAAATTAAATAATAAACTTAAAAAAAATGAATAGAATAATAATAATAAATAATAATATTAATAAAAATAATATGCAAAAATACAAGAGAACCCATAATTCTTATACAATTTATGTTTTTAAGATTTTTTTAAGAAAATCTAAAAAACTTTATTAAAACTTGAGTGAAACTATTCAGCATTTGATCATGGTCAAATATTTCTGAGATTATAGCTGAATACTATAATAAAATAATAATACAATGTAATACAAATATAATAAAAGCTATAAATAAAATAAAATTTAGAGATTAACATTTAACATAGCTTAAATATAAATTTCCAAATGGGTTCCTGGTATTTAAAAAATACATATGTATATGAGGGGAGGGCAAGTGTGAAATCTAAATAATAATTAACGCAACTGTACTTGACTATTGTGCGGCCTCTTCTAGAATCCAAAATTCATGAAAGATGCATTCAAAATAACCATCGACACGTTGCACGTGAGCGATTCGGGAGATTCAGAAAATGTAAGTGAAATTTCAATTCATAATTTGACTAATTCGTGTGTTTCTTTCTTTTTCTTCCATTACTTACACTATAAATACGCATAAATACTAACAATATTTGTTAAATGCATAAACAAAACAATTTTCAAAAACTATATCAAAATTCATCATTTCAAAATTCGCCAATTTTTGATTATGGAATTTCAATTCAAAATTTATTGGGTGCGTTTATTTTGATGTTCGTGTGCATTTCTGTTTATAATTTGGCTGTTAAATACTAGAATCCTCGCTTTATGCATCATAACTTTTTTTTATATGTTGATTCATTACATTTTTCCGACGATTGTGGCGACAGTAATAATGTGAGTGCTTGGGTATTACCTTTTATTTCATTTTACATTTGCATTTATCTACCCGTCCTTTAATCATTGCGTTCTTCACTATCTGTTAGATGTGCATGTCCCTATTATTATTATTCTACTTAGCTAATCGATTTCTATCTATCTCTCTTGATCGCTTTGAATGTAAACTTCTTATTTGCCCTGACTGTACCCTAAACGGTGAATATTGTATGATTGTGCTTACAGGTGCACGAACTCCCCCCAGAAAAGCTGAAACTCCGCGAGGTGGTTTACATTGACATTGCCAATGATACGGTTCTGCCTGCGGACTACAAGCCCGAAGAGGACCCAACTACGTAAGTGCGAACTTCAGATAATCTACTCTTTCGACACATTACTGAGTGATAATTGAAATGCTCATAGAACGAAGTAATATCCGATCAGTGTCAAGATATAACTGTGAATTTTTTAACCCACATTAAATGGAATGCAAACTTACAAATTAAATGCAAATCTCTTTTTTCTGCAGCTACAAGTCAAAAAAAACTGGACGTGGTCCTCTCTTGGGACCCGATTGGAAGAAGCGCGTTGATCCAGTCATGACCTGCTACAAGCTAGTAACATGCGAATTTAAATGGTTTGGCCTGCAGACAAGAGTAGAGAATTTCATACAAAAGTCGGAGCGACGTCTCTTCACAAACTTCCATCGGTGAGAAACGCAAGCGCAAATTCAATATGAAATGTGCTAAATTACGTATATTTCTTACGTTTGCAGTCAAGTGTTTTGTTCAACTGATCGCTGGTACGGTCTAACAATGGACGATATACGTGCGATTGAGGATAAGGTTAAGGAGGAGCTGGATAAGGCGCGCCAGACGGGCACGGTCAGGGGCATGCGTGCGGATGGTGATTAAATATAGTAGAAAATGTTTAGATATGTACTTGTAAAAACACAACACAACACTGTTAACACAACATCAAAGAGATGCAACTGAATGATGGAAAGAAATGCATAAATAAATTTATAAAACTAACATAAACATCAAATGGAATGAAATCTACATAAATTCGTATGTATTTATAACAAGCAACAAGAAGAGCAAACACCAAGTGTATGACCACAAAAACATCAACAACAACAACAACAACAGCAGCAGCAGCAAAGCTTAGCTCTAGTGTAGCTCCCTTACAGCACCAAGACAACAACAGCAACAGCAAAACAGTGCCCGTTAGTTAAGTTTTATTTTGAATATGTAAAATGTAAGCAGGCTGCACACACACAGATACAAACAGTTCACCGTTTGAATACACACCCACACCCAGACATCCGTCGGCCCAATTAAAAGTCACGCTTTAGTATTAATTATCGGAAAGCCCCATTAATCGGATAATTAAAAGTTCAATTTGAGTTGTTTAAATAAATCATTTAAGTTGCAAATGTAAATGAAACCAACTAAATGACCGACAATGTATAAAGTTTAACTGTAAATGCAAACCACAAAGGTACTGCATTGAAAAAAGTATATACAAAATAAAAGAAAAACAAACAAACAAAACGTAAATTAAATGAAATGAATAAAAAGTGCATCGAAGCCAAGCAAAACCAACAAACAAAAGTCGAAATCAACTAACTGATGTTTTGCAATAACTATAGGAATATACACCCACACACACACACACTGATGGAATATAGAACAACTTTGTGGCGTATGCAAATTGGCCACAGAGTCGTCCGATTCCTCATGTGATATACATATACATACATACATATATATTTGCGTGGAAAACGTGTGCGAGTACGTCTTGTATGAGATTTGCATTTGGAAATGTGTTGGGGCAAATGCTGAATTTTATGCAGAATAGCGAGATCATGAAATATTTAAACGTACACAATGGAAAAACCAAACGAATAAAACGGGTTATTTTGTTTCCTCTTCCTGCCCACTATCGGTTATATGTAAGCAATATACATATATAACTTTTATTTTAAAAGCTTTCCTTATGGAGGTGTCGTGACACCGATTAGGTTTGTGTCACGACTACATCCATTGATAGCAACATCTCCTCTTATTGTTTAAATGACATGAATTCCATTGCAAACTATAACATCAAATAGTTTTAGAGTTCTTCAACGAATATTTTTGTATAAGCCAATATATTATATATACTGCCAGAACTATATGTAATGTTACAAAACACGATTTAAAGCACACACACACACATACACACTTAAGGCACCTCTGACAACTCCGAATTGCGCTCTAGTCACACCGAATACTTCAAGTACTTGCCGCTACATTCTGCTCAAAGTCCTAAGCATTATCTATCTATAAAACGTCCATTTTAAAGTAAACCTAACGGCTTTTAACAGAACTCTTAAATATCAGGCTAAAAGAAGCATCTAGAGACACTCTAGATTCAGGAGCGCGCACCCCTGATAGAGTATGTATACCAGGCATGCTGTATAAAGTATATTTAAAGAAAAGTGAAATTAATGGAACCTCATAAGCTTAAACTGCGTGAATAGCAACCGAAAAAAAAAATATATATATATATATATTAAATTAATTATGCTGGAAGTATTGCATATTTTATGGGGCTGCGTTTTTTCACAGACGAAAGTGACTCAACACACAGAAACACACACACATGCATACAAGTGGCCTAGCGTATGTATGCGTGTGAATGTACATAATACACACACACACACTCACACACATTAGCGAAATAATAAATTACTTGAATATGTGTTGAAGTGAAATGCGTTATGAGATGATATTCAACAAATAGTATTCGTATTTGTATTTGTATAAAGTGAAAAATTGTTATTTGCTATGTGAGTTGCCGTTCAATTTCGTTGGTTCGTTGGCTGAATAATGCATTCAGCAGATTTTACCTATATACATATATAGATGTATATATATAGCTAATGTATAATACGTACACATACATATACGATATACGCAATACATTTTTTCCAAAATGCGCTCTAAATGTTTCTTCGAATTTATTTGTATTTCAATCGGAAAAAATAAAACAAAGAAAAACTATACAAGCACATTTACACATACATATATATATAGTAATATGTATCTAAATTTGCATAGGATCTATGAGACATTTATTCTTATAGGTAATTTAATTTGTCAGGCGTTTTGTATTTTGTGAATTTCACTCTTGATTGAAGAATTTACATGCTTCGGCATTGTCGAAGTTAGCTGCCCTTTCCCCTTTGTTCTTCAAGTCTTGATTCGCAGCTACTGTCGAGGGACTCAAGTTTCAACAATAAATCCTTTTAGGTCCCACTATCCATAGGGCCAATAATACTCATGATATTGGCATGGGTAACCAAAAATTATTGCACACTTTCTACAACAAAAGGCAAAAATTAGATTCCAAATACAATTTAGGCATTCAAATGAAATATACACGACAAGTTTAGAAAATTAAAAAAAAAAAAAAGTAGGAAAAAAACGAAAATGACTTTTTTCCATCAGCCAACAACAATGAAACTTTATAAATAAATTTAAATACTTTAAAAAGTAATTCGCGTTCAAATTTTCCTATATAAAGTCAAATAAAAGTAATTCGTTTTTCTTAATATAAACGTTAATTGCATATAATTTAAATGTGTAATACGAATGATAATAATAATTATATATAAATAATTAAACAAATAAATATTTATACATAATAAATCACTTTAAATTAAGATACATTACTGAAATATGTACGAGTAACAAGTTATAAGCTGTTAAAACATTGAAAATACAAATTGTATTGTAGCAAATATTTTAATTAAAAAATTAAAAACAAAATAAAGCATTATTAATGATACATAAGCGACATTTTTATTATACATACACAACATACACGTATATATAGATATGCATTATTATTATTATTATTATATTTTGTTGTTGTTGATATAGGACATTAAAACACAGATACACTTGAAAATATGATTGGCTCTCGATCTCCTCAGTCGGCCAGCCAAAAGAATTGACGCACCTCCTCCTCATTGGAAGGGCGGCAATGCGGCGGCGGCTCTATTAGGGAATTGCGTAACGCCTTCATTGCCAGCATATTCCGCTTCGAGGCCAGCGACAGATCAATAATGCGATCTGGATAATGGACTCCAATCAAGCACTCGTAGCGCTTCTGCTCCTCAGCTGACATCAACCAAGGCTCGTGGCTACAAGGTAAGGAAAATATATGAAATACAGTTGGAGCTAGTTGAAAAACCAACTGAAACATTATGAATCATTAAACATTATATTAAATACATATCGAATCGGAATGTTGTTATAAGAAACCTAATATAGAGGAGCGTGTAAGTCTCAGTATGGTGTGTAGTATCGGTGTGATATCAAGATGTGTTAGTAATTGCCTACTGCACCGTTATTAGTACTATCGTACTATCCATTTTAGTGATAAATAAAGCATATATTGGTTGGGAGTTCCTCGGATATAGTCGGTATGATTTGGCAAAGAGAAGAATGCGAATAGATATGGAGAGACTGACGCAAGAAATCGGAAGTCAAAATAGTCGGGAGAGAGTAAGAACAAGTATAGCAACTGAACACATCGATAGAGTTATGATGGAAGGCGGTAATACGAAGAAAGCTGCTATAATGGAGGTCAGAGGTCGAATAACGTTAGGTTATATATATTTTCGATATATTTACTTATGTAAATATTCCATAATAATATGTTAGGAATAGTGATACGATATACATATAGTATATAAATAATCCCAATATAATAATAGAGGTTAAAAAAAATATATATGTTTAGCAATAGTACATAGTATATATCTTTTAATAAAGGTGATATAAATACTGAACTCTAAAAATGAATTTAAACTACACTCTAAATGTCATATATGTCTGCATGTATTTTCTGAAATTCGTAGAATTTCAGCTCTATTTTGCCCCATTTCCTCCATCCCACATTGTCACATCATATTTCAAAGATTGTCTGTGATCTCAGGTATTTACAACTTAGATTTCAGCTAGCACTTCATTCATTCAAGTAGCATTTAGCTACTGTTAAGGCTTTAACTGATAGATAGAGAGAAAAATGTTTCATTTGATAATGACTTCCGATTCGGAAAGACATTACATCTCCAGACAACTTTCATTCAATTGGCCATGGCCAATGGGACAACAGATATTCAGAAAGGCAATTTAAATTCAAGCACTACTCACATGTACTCCTTGGGCACGTGCTGCAGCTCTGGCACGTACTGCTTGATATACTGGCCGTTGGGGTCGAGGCGCTTGGCCAGCGCCACGGGGCAGGTGACGAGGGAGGAGTCCAGCAGTCGCTCGAATGCCGAGCTGGATACCCACATCCAGTTGCCAGCGCAGACCGACCAATCGGCGTCCAGCAGATACTTGAGGAAGTGCTGCAGGCCGAACTCCCAGTTCTGCCAGAGGCCGCCGCGCGTAAGGAAGGTGGCCACCGTGTTGCGGAGCGTGTGGTGCAGCCAGCCCTCGGCCAGCAGCTGCCGCATGGCGCTGTCGATCAGCGGGAAGCCCGTCTGGCCGAGGCGCCAGCGCTGCAGCTGCTCGGCATCGGGCTTCGCCCAGGGTATGCTGAGGCAGATCTCGTTGCCCTCCATGCGGTCGTACTGTGGGTTGTTCACCGACATCGTGTAGAAGTACTCACGCCATATCAGCTGGCCGGTAATGTGGGCGCCGCCCGACATTTGGACGCCCCGGACGCAGGCGCGCAGCTGCACGTTCTTGAAGAGGTCGTGCATGCACCAGTAGAACCTGCGCACGGACAGGCAGCCAAAGCGCAGGTGGGCGCTCATCGACTTGGGCGTATCCAGAATGTTGGGCATGGCCTGGTTGGGCAGGTAGTAGCCACGCTCGAAGGCGTGCTGCTCCACCTTGAGCCGCTCGCCCAGCAGCAGCAGCGCCTGCGTCTCGCCGCCCACCCAGTTGATTTTGGCCAGGTAGCCCATATTGTCGCTGTACACATTGAAGTGCTCCGGCGTGGGGGTCGTCTCAAAGCAGCCGATGTCACGGCGCAGCTCCGGGGACAGCTGCACAAACTTGACGCCCTCAAAGTGCGGATCGCGCACCGGCCTTGGCGGCAGGCCAATTATCTGCACCGTGTGCTGCAGGTCGAGCAGTGGTTAGCCAGACACCAGTTGCTAGTTGAGCTAGAGTTACTTACTAGGAACATCTGATAGGTCAGCGGGGCGATGCCGCCGTTCGTGTCGATCACCGTGCGTGGATCCCACAGCGTATGCGACACCTTCTCCACGTACTCGATGCCCAGCTCGCGGCAGAGGCTTTTGGTTGCTTCGTCCCGCTCGTTCCAGATGGGCTCGCAGTCCTGCTCCACGCAGATCTTGTGCAAGCCCACGTGCTCATGCAGACGCCGAAAGATGTGCACAGGCTGGCCCTCGCAAATGAGCAGACCGCCGCGTCCTTCCGTCGCCTCCTGCAACTGCCTGTCGATGTCCTGCAGCGAGTCCAGCAAGAACCGCATGCGATTGTAGCCAACATTTTTGGTGCCTAGAATTGGAGTAATCAATAAATTTGTATAAATAATATTTGAAGTACTAGATATATTAATAAATATTTTGTAAATATTAATAAATATTTTGTAAATAGTGCAGGTCTATCCTTCCATACTAGGTATGCAGGAAAAGTAGTAAGTGAGACTAAGTAAAAGCAAAATATAAATGCAAATTGTTTGAAATCGGTCCCTACACAAAACAAAATTATATATTTTACATAATAATTTTTTTTTTATTTTTACCAATAAAAAAATTACTTAACAATTTAAAAAAAATAATAAAATAACATAAAATAAAATTTAAACAAAAAATAAAAATTTTCAAATAAATAGAAAAATGAAATTTAAAGTACAGTACAAGTACGTTTTTATTATTAATTAAAAATATATAAATTGTAAATAAAAAAGAAATAAAAACTTAGTTTTTTTTTTCTTGTAATTTTCTAACTTTTTTTCGAAAAGTTTAGAATTACTTAATTTTTATTTATATGCTTTTCTTTTATCTGAACACTGAAAAAAATGAAAAAGTATTTTAACAAATAAAATAAAAATTAAAAAGTGCATGCAATATGAATAAATAATTCCTCTATTAATTTTATATAAAAATCAGAGCTAAATATAAATTAGTTGCTTAGTTTAAAATTTTCCAATAATTTGATTAATATCTTAACAGAACTGTTTTTATTATTAATAAAATATATACAAAAAAATATATAAATAATAAATAAAAAATAAATCAGGATTATATTTTTTTAATTTTTTAACTTTTTTTCTAAAAGTTTATATATAATTAATTTCGATTTAAATGCTTTTCTTTTACATGAACACTGAAAAAAATTAAAAAGTATTTAAAAAAATAAAAATAAAAAAAAGTGCGAGCAATATGAATAAATAATTTCTCTATTTATTCTATATAAAAATCAGAGCTAAATAAAATTTAGTTGTTTAGTTAAAAATTTTCCAATAACTAGCACCGTTTTCGGCCCAACTGTACGTATTCAATTAAAAAATATTTCCTACTTATGTTTGGCGATACACGCGCTGCTTATACATATGTATCTGCATATAAATATATATATATATATGTGTGTGTGTGTTATATATCTACATATATATTACTATCAAAGTCTCTCTGAGAAGCTAATTGCCAGCAATTGCAATGGTTTCTCTCGTCCACCTCTACCTCTGGCTCTCTGCCTCGCTGGCCCTCTCACTCTATCTCTGTATCTCTCCCTCTCTCTCTCTCTCTCTCAGCTTCTGGCGTATTAGAACGCATTGTTTTATTTGGGTTGATTGTACCTAAGCACGAGTAGAGTCGCCGCGTGCCCCCTCTCTGGTCGTGGAAACTTGATGTGCCTGCATCGCTTGCTCGAGCGATCCACTAAATATTTGGTAATAAAAAGTCGCTGAGTCGCGCTATTATCTCATAGCGCACAGAGAGAGAGCCGGCGAACGTAATCGTAGAACTCAGTCCAATCAGATGGACGACAGCGTCAGCTGCAACTAGCTTGTTGACTTGACTTGACTTGACTTGACTTACCCGCGCTCTCGCCATCGAATATGAAAATGGGTATCAGGGCGACGCCTTGATCTTTGTT
Source organism: Drosophila mulleri (assembly GCA_035047565.1). Classification (NCBI taxonomy): domain Eukaryota; kingdom Metazoa; phylum Arthropoda; class Insecta; order Diptera; family Drosophilidae; genus Drosophila; species Drosophila mulleri. Next base: position 3,206,316 of record JAWNPK010000069.1, on the reverse strand, counting down.
GGACAGCGCGGCCAGCATCGCCGGGTTGTCGTGGAGCCGTAGGCCGTGGCGAAACCAAATCACATTCGCACCGCGCCGTGCCATGCTGCAGATCTCTGAGTGCGCCTCAGTCTCGACTGTTTATCAGTTTTCCAATTAGCTGCTGGCTTGCTCCGTCGACGAGATGCGCTCGCGTTGACGTTCGATTTGCGAATGGAGCAACTGCGACGACGTGGACGGCGCTTACGACTGACTGCAAGTTCACTTGTTTAGGGGACGCGGCCGCCGCACTGAAGCTTTCGCTTTGACATGTTCTCATCGCCGTCGAGTGCGTCAATACAAAGCTGAGCGCGTGTGCCCGTCTCTCTCTCAAGTGTGTGAATGTTTACAGAGTGCATGTGTGTGCTTGTGTGTGTGTGTGTGTGTGTGTGTTTGTGAGTGGCAGTAGCAGCGGGAAGCACTTAACACACGGCTCGTTGCATTTTGAGCACTGCACTACGCTCAGCTAACCAGAGCCGCCCCCGCACACCCGCCGCTACGAGCGTCAGCGTCCGACTACAACCCCAAAGCTCAACTGTTGCTGCTTATTACGTCGCTAGCGATTTTGTTATGACCTCACCAAGGGTATCGCGACTATGTCATTGGGCTTGCACAACGTGCAACAAATTAATGAATTATATGCTTAAGTAAACTAGAGAGACATGTGAACGGTCAGAAAAGAGAGAAGAGCTTTTTAAGATTCAGCTAAGCAGCTGAATGTAATTTATATAAATATTCTAATTCGATTTGATATATGTGGCAATATATTATAACCGAATTATAACTGAAATCATAATAACAAAAGCATCCATATTGTTAATCATTGTGAAATGTCAGCCTTATGTCATATTTAAAAAACAAAATATTAATAATAATAATAATAATTCAATGCTTACATTACTTATCCGAATCAATATATCGGAAAGGAGATGATATCGCCTTATTTTAATTACCCATTAAGACAATAAAAAAAATATAAAGAAAATGGCGTTTTATTTTTATGCATTCTAAAAATGTTTTCTTTTTTTTTATCCGACTTCTTATTCAAACACCTCCAATTAAAACTACTTTGTAAAGAAAGAATTTCAAATTAAATTAAACGCAATCAAAAATATTTGTGTTCAATTTATGAGGGAGAATAATTTTAACGTAGCATACTTTTATGAAATTTTATATATATTTATATTTCGAAATTCTTAAGTTCTACAATATTCTCTTATTTTCGTTTGGGGCGAGCTAAAGAGAATAAGCACTACATATATATGATGACATGAGGTAAGATATAGTGACTGCAACAAGAAATGATTACAATCCAAATTTTAAGGTGAAAAACTTTTTTTCTAAGATATTTTTTGCAACCTTGATATGACTTAAAAGTAAATCGGTCGACAATCTATAATATAATGAAGAGTAAATCTAAACCTAAAAACTATTTACAAACAATTTATAATAATTAGCTAAAAGTTGCTTCTTTTTTTAATTAATTAAATTGATTTATTTATCAATTCAGATTTCTTTAGTAATACTTAACGCAAAGTAAAGTGGAAATTGTTGTTTTTGAAAAATATAAAATGTGTTTCATATATTCTATAAATGCTATGCTATGCTTTTCTAAAATTCGGCTTCTACTCATAGTAAGCCTTAGACTTACTCAAGCTGCGAAAGGGTATCTTCCAGTCGCTCGCTAAGCAGCCTTCAATTTTTGCTTGTTTGTGGTTTTGAAATTGACAGTACAATGGTATGTCAATTCCAAACCTAAGCCCTCAGCTGGCTTACTACCTCGTCTGTCCCGCAAATGTTTTTGTGTTAGCTTCTGTCGCAGTGCATCGAAAACTGCAGCTTTGCATGCCACCCAAAAGGGGGTGGGAGGGGCAGAGAGGCGTTAGGAAAAGGCAATATTGGTGGTAACTATAATCTGGCACGCCCATTGCCAATACAATGGCCCCAAGCAGACCCACGCACGTGGCCCACGTGTCCAACGCAACATTTACTCCAACAACAACAGCAGCAACAGCCGACAAGGATTGCAACAACTAAGAACAAAGCTGTGCAATTTTAAATTAATGAAGACGAGGGGCGAATGCAAGCAGACGTGCCGCAGAGGAGCTGATAAAAAAATGAAAACCCGCACAATGGACTAGTGGAAACCACCTGAGACAAACTATGCGAGGAGCATTCACCTTGTTGCCATAGAGCCAGCCAAGAGCTAACTGTAAATCGACGCTGAGATAGCGACAAAAATTTGTGCAAATATGTGAAAAGTAAAATAATGAATATACTGAAAAAAAAAATAAAAAATATATATATATATATTAAAAATATATATTTATAATATAAAATCAAAAGATAAATGAAAAGATCACTTCAGAATTATTAAGTTTATTTGGATCATAAGATAGCTAAGTTGAACTACATATATAAGCACTCATTTTATTTCGTTTTGGACTTTTTAATTTGTATAAATTTTAAACTATGAAAACATACAAATTGCATTTTTGAAGTTGTGAATAATTATTATTAATTAATAAATTCAGTTTATTGTTAATTATGCAGGTTGAAAAAACAAGAAACAAAATTTAAACATGATATAGTATAAATTATATTTCATAATTAACCCCGAAATTTATAATATTCATATTTATTTTGTGTATACAATATCTTCACTAATATGGATATATTAATTTAATTTTATACCATACAAAACTCGTATACGAAAATTTATTTTTCAGATTTATTTCGAGCTTGGGTTCTGCAGAGCTTCAATAAAGACAGATATAAATTCGTATTTGCCATTACATCCATCATTCATTATTTTATATTTTGAGTAATTTATTGTGTTTGCCGACCACTGTGCGCCGTGGTTACGTTAGCCGGCGTTCAGGTGCGCTGCTTTGAGTCCTTTGCGCTGTTTCCTTGGCTCAGCTGTCCTTGGTGCCCAGGCAGTTGCTTGTTTTTCTTTTGCTCAACACGTCACTAAGGAGTTGACGGGCTTGATGCCTTTGTGCAATCAGTACAAACACACACACACACATGTGAACACACACATGGCCACACACACACACAGAGGAAGGGAGAGAGAAAACAAAGGGATGCCGCCTTGTATGGCATCCTCTGACAGCTGTTGCCGCTGTTTGTGTTGACGGTTCGTTACTTTACATCATGGCAAGTCCACGTTCATGACATTGCAACGGAATGCGAATGCGAATGCGAATGGTGCAGCTCGTTGCAGAGCTGATTGTTGAATAAATTTTATATAATTTTCAGCTGTTTATTGTACTAGATTGTTTACTGTAAATGGCCAGTTATGTGTGCTCCAACTGCCATTAGATAACTGAGCGGAAGATGTTGGCCTCCTCCTGCTGCTGCTGCTGCTGCTGCTTAGCGCTTTGGCAGTCTAGAAACAATTCCTCACACAAATTCCTTGGAGCCATAGTGAAATGCTCAGACTATAAATCAAAGCAGCTGCAGCAAGCATTGAGCGCTGAGCGTTGAGTGGAAATAAGCACTTACACACGAATTGGAATTGGAATTGGAATTTGATTGCTTGAAGGCCTGCTCCTGACAGAGAGCTTCAATTTTTTATTGTTTTATTTCGCATAACTGCAACTTTCCATTGACGTCAGTGGCCGCAGACACTTGTGAGAGTTGACGCTAAAAATAAATAAATGTTTGCGAAAATAAAAATCCAAAGGCTTGGAAAATCGCACGTGTATTAAGCGTTTTTCATACCCATTGAGATTGGACGTGCGTTCTGCAGGGTATAATGTTTTTGTGTACGAATGTGAACACGATGCGCAAATGAATATATTTGTGAGTAAAAATATTTCAAATTTATTCATGGTGTAGAGGAGTACAGACAGGATGAGTTTATCAGCTAAAATAACTAAGCGTGGCTAATGCAAAGTTCTCTCAATTAAATCTATTTCACTAACATAATATTAATTAATTAAAAGAAAGCATCTAGAGACAAGTAATTCAATGATTCTCTTACGAGAAAACAGGAATTAAATAAATGAAACTCAGCTCTCTGTTCAGATATCTGCATTCTAGTCAGACACTCCCGCCTAGAGAAGTCTTACTTGTTTTAGCTACACAAAAATGAATCATGAATTGACGTCAATGAGGTCTCATAAAGGACTTGAAAGGAATTTATGCACATGGGAAAATAATAAACTGGCACATGATTGTGCTTCAGAGGAAGGATAAGGGACAACTACAAGCATTATCCATAGCTTGAATATTTATTAACTATTTTTCAATCGCTGGCTGAGAACAAATTGATTTTCTGTGGGGTTTTTGTCAGCTAAAGTTAACCTGAAGTGCAATTACTTTCGTTGATATATATTTTCTATTGTTGTGGCTGCTGCGTTCGTAGAAATACAAACTCGTTTATGTTGTGGTCAGCTTTAAGCTTCAGCTGTGTAATATTTTTCGGCTGATTTCCAACAACAGGCATTGCAGACATAAAGAAACATTCGAATCTCAATTTGCGCTTAGCTGGACCACAATCATTTCTGTTTGTAATGGCTGCTTTGGTATGCAACATAACGAAGACAATAAACCAAAATATCAATTTCCACATAGCAGCAGACCAATCAAGCTAAGCCACTAAGTTGCAAAAATGCCAAATCCAGTGACCTAATCGCCTCCGAGCTTTATTTATGTGTGTGTGCAAGCAGCTCATGAAAGTCATAACTGCACGTACTCATATCGTGCACATACAGATTGGACTTTTCCTTTCAAATGTCTGAGCTCCGCGTGTGAGTGTTTATGTGTGTGAGCCCAGAGGACCACTGTTGATTCAACAAATACAAGTCGTACAAGGAAACGCATGCTCAAATCAAGCATACGCACTGTTCAACTCTTGTTTGTGACATACTTATTATTACGATTTACCCCCTTGCCTTTCAGACACTCGAAGCTCGCATCAGAAATTAATTACCCAGATGTATGACAATTAATTCGCCGACTCGTTATCATCCGATCTGCCCACAGAGGCTTTCAATTCACAGATGTCCATATTTGTCGGGAGTTAATTGAGTCTGCTTTTAATTATGAATTCTCATCGAAAATTCTGCAAGCTATTTCAATAATAATATTATTTCTACCGAATTGAGTGAAGCAGTGCAGCAGACATAATTGATACAAATATTGAAAATAATAATTCTTAAAAAATAATGTACAGAAACTGTGCTAAATGCATTCCGCTTTAATTAGCTACATCGCTTGGCAATGGGCCAACAAATCGGCAGCATTTAAGCAAACAGTTATTAAATAATATTTGCAGTTGTGCTGTTGATGTTTACATTCGGCTTTCAATTGGCTAAGCTATTTATTGAGGCCTACAAATCATTGCATGCCACACCCACACACACGCACACACACACACATACGCATTGCACATGCTTTGGGTTATTTAGATTTCATCTTATCTATGCCCGGATGCCACATTAGTTATTTTAGAGCCCATGTTATTCTTTGCTGCCGACTGTTGTTTATTTTAAGTCAAATGCCAGACTCGCAGGCGTCCATTCAACCATAATTGACAGCAGTGTGTGGTTGAGTGAGCGTCTGTTTGTGTTGGGCTGTCAGCGCCAGCACCGCAGGACTTTGCCTCCTGGCATATGAGCCCAACATGCCTCTGGATGGACGCACTGCAGTCAGCCATTGTCGAGGCTGCCTGCAAGCCCATTGAAGCGTCCGCTCATCTGACTAGCCTCTGGACTCTGCTGGACTCTGGGTACAGTGAAGACTGCTCGTATCGGCCGGCTGTTAGCATGCAGTTCATTCTCAAATTGTAAATATTGTTTTATGTGTGATTGGTCGGGCCAGCTCTCGTTGCTATGCGTAGGCATGCGTGCCAACAAATTAACTCTCATAAATAATTATGTAAAGCAGCAGTCTGTCCTTTGAAGTCGCAGCGACACAGACACACACAGACACACGTACCCACAGGACATGGCCCAGTCGACAGCAGTCGACAAGCGCAGGTAGTACAGCAAGGTCTGAAAGTAGGTCGCCCAGTCGTCCTGCGGCCCAGAGAACTGCGAGAACGTGGAGCGTGGAGCTTGGACCGTGGCATATTATTGAATGGCTGCAGTGCCAGCTGTAAGCCAATTAGACTCTGATTGAATGCGCCAGCTGAAAGTCAATGAGGAGCGGGAGTAGTCGTGGGAGAGTGTGTTACTTGGTTAATTGCGTGGGGACTGCGCGCCAATCGACGTGATAAGAACTTATTTCCCGCATATATTGACTGATTGGCGGACGGACTCGGCACCTGACTGCGTGGGTGAAAATAAGCCGTAATAGAGAATTTCCAGACTGTACGAGTGATTTATTGATGTGAATAATAATGCGCAATCAATAGCTCGATGCTGAAATGTCAGCATGTACAATTGATGTAATGACTGATTGATTGACACCACAATGGGCTATGAGAAAACGTTTTGAAACTATGTATTAGGTTTCTTAATAGACAGGTATTTGATTTATAGATGAGGGTTTGCGTGATCCCACCAGCAATTGAAAAATATGTTTAGGTATAAGTTTAATCTAATTAATATACCCACTGATGCCATAATTTAATAAATAAAAGATGCATTGGTTAAAATTGTGAATATAAACAACTCGAAAATAATCATTACACACGTGTTTTAGTCATTGTAAGACTGTTGAATTATTATTATTATATCATAGAATATATATGTATATATATATTTATATGTACATATATGTTTCTATTAGGAATAAGCTGCCATCAAGAATATATATTCTTGACCAGGATGACAAGTTGAGTTGATATATCCATGTCCGTTTGTCTGCCCGTCCATACTTCGTATATGCATATGTATATTCCTCCTCTATTTTCTACGTATTTCCTACGTATTTCCTACGTATTTCCTACGTAATGCCTTGACGTAATATCTTTACGTAATGTCTTTACGTCATGTCTTTACGTAATGTCTTTACATAATGCCTTTACGTAATGCTTATACGTAATGCTTTTACGTAATGCCTTAACGTAATGCATTTACGTGTTTCACATACGCACGACTGACCCCTGGCTACTGACTGAAGAAATGCTGCAGCTGCTGCCCTTTATATAGGGAGACTTTCACTCTGACACTAAGTCGCTCTCAAATGTGCTCGACACCAGGTACGGTTCGTTTCAGTCGATCTTTAAGTATTCATTCATAACATTCTCTGCTGCCTCGAGCATTCTAGCTTCGTTTTACTTAATCATATATACCAAATGAATACTGCTGCATACATATGGGCAACTTAAATGATCTTCTGTCGATCTTCGTCGGCAGACGGACAGAGAGACAGAGGGAGAGATAAAGTGTGAGATAAACAGAGAAGCAGACAGAAGAGAGAGATATACAAACAGACATACGAACAGATATATAGGCAAACAAAATATATAAACGTACATTAATAAATTCAAATTATTAAATGACAGTTTCATCTGCTCTATAGTTATTTTAAGGACCAGCACTTCAGCATAGTCTGCCTCAATTAAAAGTTAATAAATAAATAAAATAGAGGTAGCAATACCATATGCGCTTATATCTATACTAATATATCTAACAATATATGTATATTTAATACATTAATATTAAACTATATTTTAAGTGCATAAAGACTTAACTTAAGTTAAATTTTTCAAAGAAAGAGCCCAATGATAAGATCTGCGCTTTATTGACTACTTTTACTTTAATTTCATACTCAACAAGATTCATTTGACTATTTACTGATTATGCTAATACTCCAAGATTTCCTTAAGATAAATTGATAGATTGACTAATGCTCGCTATTCGTCAGCAAGTTTTGAAGTTCTGCGTCATCGTAATTATTATACGATAGGCGCTATTCATATCGTGAGCAAGTGCAAGTCATCTATAAGAAAATAATTCGACTGAAGCTATGAGTAGCATCTGCTATGGGGGCAAGTGTCGCCAAGACGAGTGGGCCAAATTGTGTTTGATTTGATTAGAGCCCGAGCCAGAGCCAGAGCCATTCAGTCTCTCTATGAATGCGTATTTATGCGTGAGCGTATGAATCGCTTATGCGATATTTCGCTCAGCTATCTCGGCTGGGACTCTGCTGACATTATTTCTTTTATTTTCGTCCTCTTTATGCGGCCAATTTTGCTAATAGCTTTGATGTCGAGTGCTCGTGCCTTTGTATTTGTATTTACTCAGCTGGAAATGAGAGCCGAGAAGAAAGTGAAATGCCAGAAATTATAATGTGGCCCAGACCAAATTATAGATCTGCGACACGTTGCGGACCTATGCAATGCATAATTGAAAACGGCTCCCGATTTATGTTGAATGTTGCCCAAATTTAGAGTGGATGGAAACGCGTGGTATAAATAAAATGTAAAGAGGAATTTCGTCGGAATAGTTGAAAAGTTGTTCAAATAGCTTACCTATGGACAGGGGGGACATAATAACTTTGCCATGAAATTTGAACTTCAGTCTGTGCATGTACAAAACATATACTTACATATAATATATAATATACTCTAGTTAAGTTTGCTTCATGAAGAAACTGCGGCATAAACTTTGTTGCCCCAAGTTTCTTTTGTTATTTGTCAAGAAGTTTCTGGCTGCCAAAATTCAATTGAACGAACAAAAAGTTTAGGGCTTTCCAAAAAAGGATAGTAATGAACAACTTTTCAGCAATAAAAGGAGCATTTAATGCTCGTATCGTTGTTGTTTGTATTTATGCTCTGGCTCTGTTTGTGTAACGAATTTTGTCGCATTGTGGACCCCATGCTGGCCGTCCGTCCATTATTCAGGCTGTCGCTTATGGTTTTTGGTCAAACATTTGGCTTACATTTAATATTTGATCGGCTTATTGTCGACGTGTGTGCTGAGCCCAATTTGTTGTGGTTCTGCAACATCGAAGTCCTTCAAGCCCAGTTAGTTTAGTGTGCGACAGCTATTAGAGGCCAGCACATATGAGGCAGGAGAAGTTTTTCCAGACAGCTTACATATACCTGCAAGGGGCTAAATAGGAAAACGTCAGCTTCTGGCAACTTGAGTCGTATATAAGAATATTAATCACTCGAGCTAATGAGATATGAACTTGTGGAACAGATTTGCGAGCCCGATGGCCATTTTAATAAATGCGACAGGAAAAACAGCAGCAACAACAGCAGCAGCAGCAGCAGCAGCAGCAAGAGCAACAACAAACAAATATTAATCACTCTTAATGAATTTTATGTCAGGCGTGAATATTATCATCCAGCTTTTCGCTATGAGCGCTGACAGGCAGCTCAGGTATTTCGCTGATTAAAAATGCCTGCAGACAAATAAAGTATATATACGTACATGTAAATAAATAATATAAATACCCGAATCGGGCAAACAGGCATTTGATTTTCCCTGGGCATTCACAAAAATAATGTACGTAAAGCAGAACTTTTGTTTCAGCATAAACAAAAAATACTCGAACAAATTGAATTTTCATTATTCGTTTTTCGCTTTCATCAAACGTCGAGCTTCATTTCCGTTTGCCCCTGAGTGCCGGAGCAATTGCCTTTGCCCATGCAATGCAAAGTTCACATAATTGCTTAGAGCCAACACACAAGCTGAACTAATTTTCTTTTGACCAACGTGGAAATTGTATTTTTTCTACTTTTCGGCATTTTCTTTGCATTCAGTAAATCTTTGTAGTAATCGCCCGTTCGCTCAGCAATTTTTTACCTTTCCCAGTGACATCGTGTGCCCTATATTTTTACGGAAAGCAGCATTTGCCATGAAGGAAATGAAATCAATAGAGTGGGATAGCAGCAAAGATAGTTTACAAAGAAAAAAGGCAAACTCGATGCGAATGCTTCTAACAATAATAATACTAAAAACTTGCTTATTTAATTTTCTGTGGATTTGGGTTAAGTTATTATAAAAAAAAAATTTCTAAAATTTACTTACCTGTTCAATTTATATAATTTTAATTTATTTTTTATATCTATAAGTTGATTTAAAGGTATGAATTTTTATTTAAAAATCTATATTCAGTGACAGTCTCAATCTCGCATTTTAGTTTTATACATGCTTTTATTGAACTTTTACCAATATGTTTAAATCCTGAAATAAATCGATAAATTTAAGGTTTACACAACTGCTTTGGCACGAATAATATTAATAACAAATAATACTAACACTTCTGATGGGAATTCTGGGTGCGATTCGAGTTGCAGGTTCACCTTGCTAATCTTCATTTCCATTGAATATTTATTTTTTGTATCATTTACTATTTACTTTTCCATTTTTAAATTAATCTTTGAGTATATATTTTTCATTACATTTTTTTTCGAAAATAAATTACTATATAATAAAAGCTAGATATTCAAGCTTGAAGAAAAAATATTTATACTACTTTTGTATTATCTTTAAATATCTATTCCTCACAATTTAATTTATATAGTTAAAATTACTATTAATAAATATTTCTATAGCTTAGTTAAAGTCAAGGAATATATTCAAACTGAATGAAGCTATGCTACAGTCCAAAACTCAAATATAACGCAATGGTGTCGAACGAACTAAAGTAAATTCAATTAAGAGTCCATCCAATAATAAACACTCAAGCGTATGTAGTATTGTCCTTAAGTAAGATTCCTCAAATTCGTACATCTTACCTAATTTCTGTAATTTAAGTATGCTGAAGCCTTAGGCTTAATATATAAGAACTTTATCTCTCCCAATACATTCGATTTTAATGCTCGTATTAATAGAAAACTCAAAATGTGTTGTTAAACGTTCTTAATTCCTCTTAGATGTTTCAAGTAAATGCTTACCTACAGGTATAAAATGCAGGTGTTTCTCTCCTGACAGCTCCTGTGGGCCACAGCAGTTGGCGGTAAGTGGGCAAAGAGCCGGAGTCCCGGCTTCAGGCGACTTAAAGACAACTTAATCTTAGCGCTCAGATCTGGATTGAAAAATGGCTTGATGTGGCGTTAAAAAGATTTGGACGCATTAAATGCTACCGTTTATCTCGCAAAAGCCAACACACACACACACACACTTGAGTCGACGCGTCGGCTGCTACATAGGTATTTGGGGGCACACACACACACACATGCGGCTACAAAGGGCGGCGTTGTTGCCTGTGGCAGTGTTTGCTTAATACGCTTCAACTTCTTTACCCATAAGCCAAAACGCAGGATCATTCGCGCACAGGGGCTTTACAGAGGCCATGTGGGCATGTCAAAGGCACGTGCAATGCAGTATAAACAATATCAGACACACACACCATACACTCACACACTCTCTCACACACACACACCAACCAACACACATCTGTTTTATGTATGGATGCTGGACTAGCCGGCGGCATTTCATTTTGCACACACACATTGTTCTGCCCATTGGCCATGCTGCCAGTGCAAAATATTTTCTATTTTCCTCTCTCGCTCTCCCTCCCTCTCTCTTTCTTTCAGCTCTGTCGTTTTTTTTGTCTTGCCAAACGCCGTCACAAGCGGCCCCACTAATACACACATAAGCGCACACCACACGTCCACCACGAGGCGTATACACAATGTCAAAAACTATCGATGGCGAATTTACGCCTTGTTGTTGGCATCGATTCTCGTTTCAAGTTGCTGTTGTTGTTGTTGTTGTTGCTGTTGTTTGTCTTGTTGTTGGCGCATTAGTTCTTGCATTCACGCCCTGGCTTATTGGTTGTAAATATACCCTGTAACAGGGCACGAGATCTGCTTGGCAGTCATAAACTAAACTAATATTGCTTTCTTTTGTTATCTCTATAAAAATGAATGTCTGATATAAATATATACCTATATATTCGTATATTCAAATTATTCTTATTGTAGTACAATTTTCTGTATTACACATTATTTGGAAACTTCTGTATATTCATCATCCTAAAAAAAAGGGGAAAGAATATCATTCTGAACTCTAAAATTGTAAAATTAATAGAATATATGTACGTACAATAAATATTTTTCTAATTTGCATTAACAAATGATTGGATGGAACAGCCAATCTATCGATAGCCACATCGATGGCTCTGAGGCTGTCGATAGTTGGCGGGCTTGCGATGATCGTGTATAGCGCAAAGAGGGAGAAGAAAGCCCAGATCATAATTTTAAGTAGAAAGCGACGAAGCTCAGAAGCAAAATTAAACAAATTTATCCACCGAACCACACGAAACTCTTTAAGACTAGAATTAGAATTACCTGCAAGCATGAAGCTGCGTTTACTATAATCAAATTAAAAAAAAAAAAAAAACGTAAAGAGCCGTATCATGCAAATCGTAAAAAAATACTTTTTACAAATTTACAAAAAAATAAAGCCAAAATGAAATAATTTTGAAAGCTTTTGGACTAAAAATTTCTTCATATTATAGAGAATTAATGAAAATATATTGATATGATATGTTTAGTATTAAATTTCATCAAAACATATTTATCGTACATTCATAATACCCTAAATATATTTATAAACTAAGTCAAATATATATATATTGATATATCAATGTTACATATTTAGTCAACTACTTGGTATACCCTTTTTTTAGGGAGGACAAATTTGAGGTCGTGTATATGTAGCATATTTGTGCTTACATATTTTTTCGTTGGCCCCTTCTATCGCATATTTCACTACATTTTCATTTTAGCGCGTACTAAATACATATATACTCGGGCACACACTCACAGCCGTATTCGGAAACACACACGTGCATGCGAGAGCACGCACACAATGGCGCATTTCCTGTTTCCGCTTGTTGCAGAGTCGCAATCGCCATCGCCGTTGCCGTCACACACACGAGCCATGGGTCAGGGGCAGTTGGGGAAAATTTGCATAAATTTTACGTACTTTTCGCACAGAAGGCAAATTGCATTTTCAGCACAACACGTACTCCATTCAACTTACAGACACACACACACACACCCACACACTCCCACACAAATACGCTCACATACATAATCGTAGTTTTTGCTACTCCACACAAAGGTAGGCTGCGTGTCCTCGCCTGCTTTTCCCTGTCTGTCTCCCACGGCTGTTCTCTATCCACATATACACACACATATATACATATATATATTTATGTGTGTCTGCGTGTTGGTTTAAGGCATGCAAATGTTACGAAAATTGCTTTTTACTTTCCATGTATGTGAATGAGTTTACCCACACCCACACCCACACACACACACACACACGCATACTTATGGACAAAGTTCGAGGACTGCCCCCCATAGCATAAATCGAGAACGAGTACCTGGACAGAGACACACACACACTTACACACACGCACACACACACACACATAAAGTTAGTTAAGTGTTTGCCTTCAAGTTGTTACTACCGAATTACCTTTTATTGTCATTTTGTTGCCAACTCCACTCCGCACACAATGGCAAACAACTTGACAAAGCGAAATCAAATTTTGAATAAATAAATAAATCATATTCTAAAACTTTTGGTTTTGTACGCGCAAAAGTCAAATAATTTATTGCTTTTTGGGCTATTATTGATTTTTCATTTATTTTTATTTATTTATTTATTTTTTTGTGTGCCCATTTGGGATTTGTATTTTTCAATTAAATTGGAAAAAATTTTAAATAAAAATAAAATAATATAACATGTGTGAAATGTCCACGGCAAATCCATGAAAATCCAATAAAATATTTGTAGTTAAACTTTGGCAAATTCGATAGAATTCACATGAAAATCCGATAGGTTTGGAAAATTTAAAAAAATACTTCCGGGCGCAAACTAGATGTATTACACTCGAAGAACAATTGTGGCTTTAATTAAATAAGTAGAAATATATATTAATAATATTTACATATTAAGGTGTTTGTTTTATATTTTTAAATAAATAAATCACGCATTTCCTTCTATTCGCTATTTAATATAAGTTTCATTTGATTTGTTGATATTTTTTTTTTTTTTGTATTTTTATTAGCCACAAATATTTCGTTTGCAGCCACTGTAGTTAATCTTATACACGTTCGCCCGATTGCCCTCCTCACACCTGCTCCTTGAAGTGTTGGCAGCCTGTTAAATGATGTGTTGTTAGCCAATTTGGGAGAAATCCTTTTTTGTTAGACTTGCAAACAAAACGAGTTTCAAATGATTTATTTTATTACAACTTTAATGCGTTTAATTACTCCAAAGCAGAGTCAGAGCTCTGAGACACGAGCCGAGAGCCGAGAGTTAAGCCAACTGCTGGCAGTTTATTTTTAAGTGTTTTCTCCTTCATTCTCGTTGTCGGTTTTTGGGTGTGTGTCCTGGTTGGCTTCTCTGTTATGCATGCAAAATGTTAAATGCAATGTCAGGCGCCGAAAACGTGCTCAAATAATATTCTGCATATACCGAAAATAAAAACAAAGTGCTCTAATGGCTGAATTTTAAAATGCATGAGCCTCACCCCTCTTCACACTCTCGCCTCCCCTCCTGCCAACCAGTCGACTCTCCTTGTGTGTGTGTGTGTGTTTGCATTTGATCCAGTACATTTATATTTGTGTTTTTGTTTCTATTTTGCGGACTGTTGAAGTTCGTTTCTCTGAGATTTTAATATGTATGAGTTAGAAGATGAAGCAGTTATGGCAGGCACACACTCACACATACACAGAGAGTCACAGATAGTCACATCTGTGTATGTGTGCAGCATATTCATGCAGAGCTCTCGGAGCTCGCTTTCGTTTTTCTTTATTTTTTGGCCAGAGCTCTTCAATAATTTCCTTGACTTACCCAGCTTTGGCCGGGGTGTCTGTCGCGTTGTCGTATCGTTTGGCATGCTCTGCAAATTCGTAAGGACTCTGCCAGGGACCAGTTTGACTAATGTAACTTACGTGTAGAACATATTCAACTACCAAGCTCGGCGACGCGTGCCCGTTCGCCCGGCTTGTCTCCTAATAATGCAAAACATTTGTATGGCAAAAATGTTCCGAGCACCAGACAGGGACTTCATTTTATATCGCACTCACACATACACACACACACACACACACACACACACACACACACACAGGCAGACAGAGAGTAGAGATGCTGTGCTAGCAAATGTAGCATCTTTTTTTCGGCTCGTTAAGTTGGCTCGCTGCCATTTGTTTTATGTAGCTTACTCAATTTATGAATACCCCGATCCACACTCAAAATTGTGGCTGCTTTTAATGAGTAACCCCAAATTTAAAGACAACAAATGTTAGAAAAATTTGGCCAAGTGACATTTCCGCCTAATGCAGAATGCGTAACTCTCACTCAAATAATAATATGAGATTTGTAGTGTCACGATTTTAAGTTAGCCCTCAGGCATGGCAATTCCTTACATAAATCTATGTAAATATATAGTGTATAGCTATATAAATATTAAATTTATAAATATGTACATAAAGAAAGCTTTTTGAAGTAAAAATACAAATAATATTAGACTATTTAAATTTAAATAAATAAATACAATATAAATATAAATGATGAGACTTTCTAAAGGGACAACGGAAACTATTTTCACACTATTTTTATACCCTGAACCCATTGAAAATGGGAAATCAGGGTATAATGGTATAATGTTAAAAGTATGTAACAGGGAGAAGGAGGCGTGGCAGACCCCACAAAGTATATATATTCTTGATCAGGGCGACGAACTGAGTCGATTTAGCCCTGTCCGTCTGTCTGTCCGTCCGTCCGTCCGTATGTATGAACGCGTCGATTTCAGAAGATATAGAAGCTAGAGACTTGAACTTTTTTTTAAAATGACCGTAAATACAGCGCGCATATCGAGTTTATCACCAAACATCGATAACTCGTCTAGTTATTTTTTTATCGATAAAAAACCTTATCGAAAGACAGTTATAAAATTATATCTCCTACATCTTTAGAGCTAGAGTATCCAAATTTTAAATGTAGATTGATATGCACGTTATAGAATTTCGATGTTTTTTCAATTTTACCTCCCACCCCTATATCCACCCCCTCACCCATAAGTTTGTAAAAGGCGTATTTCAAATACTAGAAACTTGAGCTTTGGCACATACGCGCATATTAATGATATAAACACAATCTAAAAGTTTCATGAAGAACGTACGTCCAGAAAAAAAGTTATTAAACAATTAAGTTCCCATAGTGAGCCCACACTGCAGCATGCGTGCGCGCCTATGGGTGTCTATGTATGTGTGTTGCGTGTGTATGTGTGTGTGTTTGCTGTTGCTTGAAGGGTTCAGGGGATCTCGTAGTCGAGCAGTCTCGACTAGAGCTTTCTTACTTGTTTCTTTTTAATTTACTACATAATTTTCACGGTGCCTAAAAGCGGACAGATTGTAAAAAATTTAATAAAAAGATACAGAAAGAAATATATATATGTAGTATATTCCTCTCTCTCTCTCTCTCTCTCTCTCTCTCTTTCTCTCTGTCTCTTTCTCTCTTTCTTAGTCAACATACATTCTTTAATTGCCACTAAGATCGCAATTCACTCGGATAGTATGAGATATTAGTCTCTGTCTAACTCTACAACAGACAATCCCGACATAGTACCTACCAAAACTTCGTAATATCACACTGATACGATATAAAGATTCCAATAATGCTTTTGTTTTATATTGCACAATAAACAATCGTGAGCCTTAGAGTGCTTTCGAATACAATAAATCAGTGAAGAGTATTTCAGTTACTAACTCAACATGTTGATATAAAAGTGAATGGGTTTTTATTTATTCAACACGAGTTATTCATTTATAAACTAGTATTTGCCAAAAAAAACCCAGCAACTAAGTTCTTTGACTAAGAGAATACAAATATTCCTTATTTATGTCTCGAGTATTGGCAAATTGTCATTTGAATTATATATATATATGTATGTATGTACTATATACGTTTATTGCGAAACATTCAAGCCCGCTTTACAATCGAACGATTTTATGCGCATGGCTAATGGGAGACGTCAACAATGCCTAACTTTAAGCTGGCTCATTATTATTTCCTGAAGACTGAATGAGAAATGAGAATTTATGCGATATGCTGCCGGTACGCCATTTAAGCCACAGCCGACAATTGACATCCGCATCGGTGGGGCAAGGCTGAGCAGAAATCGAACACACTGCCATTGTGTTCTAATTTCGAATGGTGTCTGTTTGTTTGGGCACTTAAGCCGCAAACGGGTTGACGCCCGTGCTATAAAAGCCTGGCGTTGATTGCCAAACAGCAACAGTCGCTCACAAGCGGACAAGTCAACAAACACCAGCGTGAAGCCCAAACAAAAAACAAATCAAATCAATATGAAATTCCTCATCTGCTTGGCCCTGTGCATCGCCAGCGCCCAGGCCGGCTTACTGGCCGCACCCGTGACCAGATATGCGGCCGTGGCTCCCATTGCCACCTACTCGGCTGTGGCGCCCGTTCGGCTCTCCACCTACCCGGCTGTGGCGCCCGTTCGGCTCTCCACCTATGCTGGCGTTGCCCCTCTCTACAGGACACCTGTGGCCGCTTACGGAGTCGCACCTGCCGCAGTCTATGCCAGTCCGTTCTGGAAAAAGTAGTCACTGCTTAACGGTAATATATGGCCTGATCCTTGGATTACTTCAGAAATAAAATGCATAAATAAAAATACCATAAATCGTGTGTTGGCCGTGGCTTTCGAGTATTGGGGGTTAGCGTGTCTATTCCCGCTTCTCAACTCAATTGATGCCAGCTTATTGTATTCGAGATCTACTGCAAATATTAACAAAATGGTATATTAGCTCTCTGCTCTTCAGTCGAGCTCAAATTGAAATAGTATCAATCGAGATTTATGAATACTCCATAATAATAATAACTAGAAATGTCTTAAAGCAACATTTATTAAGATCACTGCTTATCTCTATCTATATCTGGAATATTTATATGATATACATATTCTAAACAATTCTCAAAGACTTTAGGGTATTTTCTAGTCGAGCATTCCTGACAGCTGCGCTCTTGCGCTTATATTCTTCATGTATCTAAACGTTTCTCTTGTTGTTTCCGTTTCCGTACATAAATAAACAGCCCTACACACACACTCACACACGTGCACACAGACAAACACACATGCACGTGGATGCCTTTATAAATGTGTGGGATATCCCAGCCATGTTATTTCTTGCGTTTTACGTGCTCATTATCTGCGCTTCCGAATAATTAGATTCAATTACCCACTCGACTGTCGCTGTCCTCCATTGTCAGCAAAGGCAGCCGCGTCTCCTCATGCCTTGGCATTGAAATATGTTCGCCTCGTCAGAGTCGTATGCACACGTATTCGCCGTTAGCCATTTAGTGCACTAATCTATCAATTTGGCTGGCATCTTTAAAAAGAGAGCTCACCTGCAGAGTTTGAGGGGTATTAGCACCCATCAGTAAGTCAATTGCCTGTTAAATTTCTGAAGGGTATTCATCAGGCTTTGGCAGGCTTTTAGCTATTCACGTTGCCATAGATATTCAGGCTTGGCCAGGGTCAGCTTCACCATTTGCTTGCCCATTCGTCCGAGTGCCACTTATTTATCATTTGTGCCCTCCTATTCATCTTGGCACAGCCACTTGAGCATGGGATTATGTTTAATGATGCCGAATTTGTCTGCTCGCTGGAAAAACAGCAGAACTTAAGCTGCTTAAGGGCACTCTTCATTTCCACCTCAGGCACCGTTGCAATTTAATAGATTCAATGTCTAATTAAATTTCAGATTAACAAAAAATAATCTTTTTTTGCACGAAATAATTCTTTCTTTTACACTCTGACCCCATTCAAGGTATAATGGACTCGTCAAGGTGTATGTAACAGGCAGAAGAAGGCGTGACAGACCCCATGATGTCAATATATATTACTGATCCGGGATGAAAAGACGATTCGTTTATATCGGTTATGCCAGAAGAGGAGTGAGGACTTGAATGCATTTAAGTACGTGCAGAGAGTTTGCATTAATAATCAATAATTTATGCCGCTTCAATAAAATCAATTTATAATTAATAATAATAATAAAAGACAGCAAATTTTACTTTTCCTATAATATCTCTCACGCTTCTGAAGCTAGGGTCAACTCGTCGAAAATTCGTTTGCTGCTGGTTTATATTATTCTGAATTTCGTTTACATATTTACTCCAAATTTAATCAAATTATTTCATGTTAAATTCAGGTCCATATCAACATTTACAGCCAAGTCGGAAAATGTTCAATAGTTCCTAAAAAATGTATTTATTTTGATCCCCTAGTTAACTCAGTATATTTTATAATAATTATTGCTCAAAACTTTTTCAAAGTCATCAAGTCATTTTCCATATTATTATATTCCAAACTCTCAGAAATACAGTTTTTATTTTTATAGAGAGATCTTCAGGCTCATATCACATTAAGCATAAATGAAACAAGATTTCTGTATATATCATTAAGTATTTTCGTAAAATTACGTATATTTATTCTGTATATATATTTTGGATTATTGTGTTTGAATCTGCTTCGCATTCGTAAGTAAAATTGTTATTTAAAATCACACATCAAATGAATTGCCTCTTGCTCTTAGGGATTACGTAGTACAAAGTTCTAACAAAATTAATCCTAAGTATTTAATTATTTATATGTGTGAGTGTGTGTGTGTGCTTGTGTGTGTTTGTGTAAGCATAGCGATGCGTGTATTATACGATCTATTTGTTATATTTGTTTGTATTAAGCATTATGTGCAACAACTTACAAATTAATATCACTATAAATGCACAAAGATTATAAAGTTCTTTCCATTTCCTAATAGCCGAAGATAGTTAGCTGGGCTTAGGCGGCTTAGGTTCGAAGTGAAGATGGAAAAAGTGCGATAGTGTGATTAAAATTCGGTGTGGAAACTGTTAGCCGTATCGATCATCTTTGATTGCAGAAATATCTCAGCATTATCAGTCATCTGTAAAAAAGGGAAGAGTCCTTAAGAACTGTAGTTAGACATTTAGTGGCCTATTCCTACCTCTTTAAGTGTTAGCAGTTCGTCCTTGTTCTCATCGCAGAGGCTGAATAATGTGGCCGCCTCCTGCAGAGCATAGCGTGGCGTCTTTGGGTTCACATAGTTCAGCAGCTCGCCTCGATCGGCTTTGCCATCGTGATTCCTGTCGATAATGCGCTTGAATTCCTCGCGGCGCTCCACGAGGGTTTTCGATATGAGAGACTTGCGCAGCAGATCCTCGTCGTCGTCCACATTCAGGTCGGAGAACTCCTCCAACGTTAGCTGATCATCGCCGTCCTGATCGAACTGCCGCAAGAGATCGTCCACCAGCTCCAGCAGATTGGACACGCTCGATTCCGGATGCCTGAAGCTCAGATACTCATCGATAGTCAGCGTGAAGAGATCCGTGCGGGCTGCCTCCGACCAGCGCGCCTTATCGCGCATCATATCCTCCCTGGCCTTGCGATTCAGCGTGGTGTGCCTGATCTCGTCGTGCTCGTCGATGTCCGCCTCGGTCATGCCATGCTCCCGCAGAAAGAAACGATGGTACTCCTCCCAGGTGATCAGCCCGTCCGCCGGCGCAATGTCCACGCGTCGAAACTCCCTGGCATTGTTCATAATGGCAAGGTCTATGTGCTCGACAATCCGCTTGTTGATGTATTGTCCCAGCTCCTGAATGGACAGACGCCCATCATGATTGCGATCCGCTCTGCAAGCAAAACAATATATTTCTCAGCTCAATCTAATATGATTGTTGAAGGTATATACATATATATCATGTATAAGAGATGGATGAGATAAGTCAACAAATACATAAGAGTGCTCTAGTTGAGATTGCACGACTACGAGATTCCCTGAACTATGCAAAGAGTAGGTCTCCCAAGTCTAACGGTATTCAAATGACGCGTAAAAAACTAAATCAAATTATTGATTCAGTGTTGTCAGGTTATCTAATTTCAAGCCAGATCTAGCCTATTTTAATGCGATATAGCCTATTTATAGTAAATCCATTGAAATTGAGTATGTGATGGAATAGCCACAAATTGCAGCAGACTATGCAGGAGACCGAGTCCTTAGGGAAACTTTAGAACAGAAGAAACTGCTGTCCAATAATTACTAATAATTATAAATATTAATAAACATAAGCTAATTAGCATATCAGCATTTTGCTTATCAAGCGATTTAACTAAACAAGCAAAATTCCGTTTCATATGTCCTCACTGTCTGTTTCCCTGTTTCTCTCACAATCTGCCTCTGTGTCTGTCTCTCTGTCTATCAGCCTAACAAGAAGAGAAAATACAGAAGATCATTTAAGTTGCCCATATGTATGCAGCAGTATTCATTTGGTACATATGGTTAAGTAAAACGAAGCTAGAATGCTCAAAGCAGCAGAGAGCTCTCCCATTGGTCACATAAAGTTCGACTGAACATTTCAGCATTTGAGAGCGATTTAGTGTCTGAGTGAAAGTCTCCCTATATAAAGGGCAGCAGCTGCAGCATTTCTTCAGTCAGTCGCCAGGCCTATTGGGGGTCAGTCGTGCAGTGCATTAATGTGAAATGAAGAGAAGTGTGTGATCGTCCAGCTAAGCATTAAAGGCAGTACGTAAAGTCATTACGTAAAGACATAACGTAAAGACATTACGTAGCCAATACGTAGGCAATATGTAGGCAATACGTAGGAAATACGTAGAGAAATTATGTAAAGCAAATACCTACAGTAAATATGGAAAGATACGTAGAGGAGATACGTGAAGCAAATACGTAAAGCAATTACGTAAAGTAATTACATAAAGCAAATACGTAAAGCAATTACGTAAAGCAATCCATTTGACATATGTATATGTAAGAATGATTAAAATTAAAATAAAAATTTAACCCATTTTCAAAGTTTCAACTTACTGAGCATAAATGATATTCATTTAATTGTCATTCTGTTTTGCTTATATACATATATCTCTTGTGTAGGAGACGCTTTATATATGACGCGTGAAATGTTGATGACAAAGTTAACCGAAAATGTCCTCAAATGCCAGGGGAGTAAAAATAGTTCATTTGTAGTCAAATAACTCAAACATAATGAATATAATGAGTCAGATTTATGAACGCGCTTGCCGGCCACACATTAAACTGCAATTAAGCAGACCGAAAAATGTTGTGATAATTGCGTGTGTGGAACTGATAGCCCTCATTTGTGGCTTTTCCATTTAAATTCCACTTTAATGCTGTGGCACAGTCAACGCGCCCGTCCGGAGAGAATTCGACAATTCGGCGAGTGCCAATTAAATTGTAGCTGCAACTGACACGGTCTATTGTTATAAATTTTAATTGTGCTGCTGCTTTGTCGGTCTGTCGGTGTGTCAGTCTGACTATTTGTCACTGACAATTCAGTCGCCCACACCGAGCCGGGTCGCTGTTATCAACACAAACGCAGCTCGTTAATGTCCTTCGGCTGAGCATTCCAATTAGGACACTGCAGCCGGCAGCCTCCTGCTGCCTGTACATTGATTTAGCACTGCCGCTGACCCACCGTGAAGAATGCCACAAACTAGCGCACAAGTTGCATGCAGCATGCAGCATGCAGCACGCAACCAAGCCTCGCTCGCATTCGCAAGTTCAACAGCATGGAAAAGTTATACGAGTCTAAAGAGCAGTGCAAACGGCGCACGGGCCAGATAACTTTTCGAAACTTATAGCCGGGCAAAACTATATCCTTTAAACGCGAGTTGACTCTTGATACTCGCATTCGTGAATCGCGAGGATAAAAGTTCATTTAATTTATGCAACAACAAAAATGGAATATTCCATTCTCTGTCGCTCTATCTCTTATACTCCTTCATTATGGCCAAAAGTCTGCTTTGCACTTCTTTACGTATATCGTTAACTATTTTTCATTAGTTGCTTTCTTCTACACTCCCTTATTAACCCTTAACTGTGATTATATCATCCCATATTCAAAGGTTGGACATCATTTTCTTTTATTCGTTTTTCTTCCTCCTCTACCTTTACTTTTCTGTTTTTTATCTCTATTGCTTCCTTCTTCACATGCATAGTTTAACTTTAGTCTTCCATTCAGCTTTTGACATTTACTACCACTATTGCGCGACTACTCAAATATATCAGATGCATCAGATATAGCCCAGTATTTCTGCATTCCCTTTGCCAACACTATAGAGTTTCATTCTCGCATTCCACTTGATTTTATTGCACAGTACAAACGGTTTGCAAGAATTTTTTGCAGTCACAACGTTGACACAAGCCGAACACGAGCCAAAGATCCCATTTCGCAAAATCTTTGCTGTCGCTTAAAAAACGGAATAAAAAGGAAAACTACCCAACACTGGCAATTGGCAAAGGAAAAGCCACAGGCTTATGCAAAATGCATTTTCGCCTAGCAACTAATCCCATGTCCTGCTGTTCGTCAAAGGGCATGCTGTTTTGCAACTAAACAAACTGTCGGACTAATCGGATACCCTTTAAAAAGTAAGTCTCTTAGCTAGACAAGCAATAGTAAAGTGCAATCCCCATGGGAAATGAATACAGAATTAGGCAGGAAACTATATTAAATATTTCATCCTAGCTGTTTAATATCAAATATTAATCATAAATAACTAAACTTCGAGTCTCAAACACCTCCTCTTGTCGTCTTGTCCTTGTTAGCTATTTTACGACCACAGGGTATAGAAAGAAATGCAAAAATGTGAAAAACGCAGTCGAAATGAAAAACTTTTCATCCAAAGTATGCGTAGAAGAGATGCGAAAGGGCGGAAAGCAAAAAAAAAGTTTCTTTTTACTATGTTTTTCGGCTTGTTTGTTTTTTATTTTATTTCTGGTGAATTTGTGCACCCGGTGCCCCTTCCTCTCGCACTCCCCTGGGCTACCGAAACTCCGAGCTGGCAAAGACCGCAACGCACACATACATTACGGAATGGAGGGGGCGTCGGAGAATGGGGGCGGAGCGAACAACAAAAGTTTTGCGGAAGGAAACTAGCTGGAAATCGCTTTAGTTGCCGGTTTATTTATTTAAGTTCTAATGCCTTAAATATATGCTAATGAAACCACTGTGCGGTGCAGCCACTGCCATCGCAGCACTGCCGCCTCTCTCGCATTCCGATCCCCAAGCGCACTTCAGCACAAACAGAATAAGAACGATTCATTCGGGTGGAACGGCTTGCATAATACCCGTTTACGCTACGAAAGCAACTAAATCTATTTGAAAATTCATATTGAACAAGTCAATTTATACTCCTGTTTCTGCTCATACTTCTCTTATAATAATAAAATCCTTACTTTCAATTCATTTCGAGAAATAATCTTCCTTTCTTTCTCACTCTTATTTTTTCTTTAAGTAATATTTTCCTATATCTTTTTAAATAGTCGCACACATAGACAATATCTATTTTATCTTTTTTTCAAGCTCTGTTTTTTGCCATTATAAATATTTTCGTATGTTTAATTTTATAACATATCTAGTTAAACCACATTATTTATTATGTTATCTTTATGTAATCTGTATTATTATAGCATTTTAAACTAATTTGAAAGTAGGTTGGTCAACACAGTTATAGTTAACCCAAACCCCGATTTACCAAACCGTTTGACTGGTAGACCTCAGCAGACTTGGGAACAAACAATAGAATATTGCACACAGTCAACAGTCTCCATATACTCACTTCACTGTGTGGACGAGTATCAAACAACAAACACAACGGCAAACGTTATAATCCCTGGGATACGCATTGACACTCCCCTGGCAGCCATTTCGTGATTATTTCGCCGGTTAGTTTGAGTGCATCACGAGCGTAGCCCCCACCACTGGATGCTTTAGCAACTGACACCTGTTTTGGGCAGTCGCATTCGTGCGAACAGCCGGCAGGCGCCCGGGGCGCGGCTCATATTATTCACACAGCCTCGCACCTCTGCTCGAGCTTAAGGCGCTTAACTAACAGTTGCCTGAGGTGTCCTGCCACTATTACGCCTCTCGCAAGTGTTTGCCTCTTTAGATTATGAAATTCAAATGCAGTTTGCTGTCAATACTAAGTGAGCAGCCTGCCACTCAAGAGCTTTATATGTATGTGTGCGTATAGCTATAAGAATGTATACAAATAGCTAAGGTATATCAAAACTGAGAGTCGGTTTATAACAATGCCATTTAAATTTGCTGTGTACCTGCTACGAAGACAGCTAGCATAGGTTATGCAACTTGAGCCTATAAAATAGAGTAAAATGAATTAGGTTTGGCTTAATTTTAGCTAACTTAATGACAAACTATCTTTAAATTTAGAATAAATTAAATATAGAAAAGGATATCAAATACAAATATTTTAAATTATAACGAATTTATTAAAATGGAAAGTTTAATTTTTAAAATTGAATTTAAGGTATAAATACTAATCAAGAAATTAATTATTAATTATTAACTTTGATTTGGTATCAAAGGGTTTTACTAATAAAAGGAAAAAAAATTAAAAATGCATTTTAAATTATTAACAAAAATAGTAAACTACATATATAACTTTATATTTAGCATTAAAAATGCGTAAATAAAAACTTTGTATAAAAATGATTGATATTAAATTAAATTTGAAACGAATGTGTACTAAACCTATTTAAGCTGCATGAAAATAGCCTGAAAGACCGTTAACAAGGACAGACATCGACCTAAGGGCCGATGATCCAATATTTATTTGGCTGAATAAACATAATTGCTCCCAAATGTACGGCCTTAAATGAATAGCAAGAAGTTGTAATTACTTTGGCTGCGGAAATTCGGGCAATTAGTCTTATAATACAATATACTGCAGATATACACATATACATACATACATACATACATACATACATACATACATATACATACGTATAAAGCTCAATTGATTGCAAAGTTTAAATTGCTGTGCCGTCGAGTGGAAAAAATGCTGTAAATCGTAAAATCGAACGTTTGACCAACTTAAAGTAATTTGCGAATCGCTTAGTTGGAGATACCAATCAAAATCAAAATCGAAACGGAATGCAAAGCAAAAATGCTAAATAAAAGATAGAAAAAAAAGCAACGAAAGTAAATAAAGCTTGGCAACTGCAGAAAAATGTGAATGCAGCCGAGTCTCAAATTTATTTGCTCGCAACTTGCGAAAAAATTTAAGCGAGCGATGCAAGGGGGAAGAGTCAAATAGAAATATTTTTGCGAGCTACGGAAATGGTTGTGTGTAAACGTGTTTCTATATTCAATAAATATTCAAATTGAATTTCCCATTTTCGCCTCTGATTGCAGCTGCGCCCGACGGCAGGGCCATCAATATGGCATCTATATTGAAGGGCCTTTGGTGGCAATGTGCCCGAGCACGATGGCATTAACCTAATCAGAATTAATGATAGTTTAATCCGATTAAATGCCCAATGATACATGAGAACGGGGCGTGGAGCACAGCCGACACGGGTCACTTGTGTGCGTATCGTATTAATATTTGATTGCGAGTTAAATATTAAACACAAATTGCAGCTATTCGGGCATTGTTCCCAGAAATGAAGACATTTTCAGAATACAGTTCGCACGAAAAAGCAGTGTACATTTAAACAGACATTTAAAGAGACTTTTTTGATTTAAACTGCAAGTTTAGCACTCAATTTATGTTGCTATCAATAAAGACCGATGGAATAGCTCAACTTTAAGTGAACGGCTTAAAAACAATGCATATTTATTGTGAAAGCAAAACAATTATATTATACATAGCTACACATGATTATACATCAAGTATATTCAATTTTGAACCCAATAACAAAATCAGAGCATCAAAGAAAAACAAACAAATATTCCCATATAATATATAAGCAACAAAATGTATAATCAAAAGTTTTCGGCTTTGTTACGCATACGCCACGTCGTCCACAGGCTGTGGATTTTTCATTCCCCAATAGCCCGCAAAGGTTCTGCATTGTTGTAAGTGTTGAATTTGTTGCTATTTGGAGCAAAATTCAATTTACAAAATTGATTGAAAGGTTGAATGTCAACACACCCGATATTAATAACAATCTAGTAGCATAGTTTGATTCGCAGCGCAAATGCGACGCCATAAAACTTTCTATATATATTTTTTATTCATTTTGATTTTGGTTCTGGCAAAGTTTTAAGCTTTGAGCTCGTTAAAAGTTGATCAAACTTAAGTGAATTTAATATTTGATTATGATGCTGACTAAACTCCATGGAGTGTAATGGAGTTTATTAAGTATCATAGTCTGATTTATACATATATCAAATATTTTATTAAATTCAATTACATTGCTTATGCAAATTTAACCTTAATATAGTAACAAAGAATAAATTTTATATTAAATATACGTATAAAACTGAAAAGTCTATGAACTGCCCTCGCATTTAATTCGTCATAATATATAATAGTCTGTCTAGCATAATCCTTTTCCCTTCAGGCTCTCGCACATAAAAGTTAGCCGCACGCATTTGAGCAGCTAAACCTAAACGTCGTCAATCATACGCCATGTTAGCCCATCGCCGTTATTAACTGCTCTCATAATCCTTGTGGCTCATTGGCAATAAATAAGCTGTACAGAATGCTAAGGACACTCGCCAGGATTTATGTTCGTTAAATGAAAAACTAACAAAATAGTTCAGCTATAAGAAGCAAACAAGTTTCAAATTTTCCAACTTGTATTTTCTATTCTGTAGCACTGTCGACACGTGCACAGCACAGCACAGCTTCCGCTCAAATCAATAATTATGATTGCCTTTCCTTGGCCGCCTGTCCTTAATCCGATTATCCGTCGCCCAATCAAAATCATTCAAAGTAACAAATCGCATTCGGGGTCCCCGAAGCACCTTTGCGCCCAGATCCGAGTAAAACATCTATCAACTGCTGCTGCTGCTGCTTCTTCCTAACCCATCGCTCACTCGCTGCTGCTGCCATAAATTTCACAATTTGTCGTACACACAATTCTGGCACGCACTGTGCTGCCGTCCATTCTGTGGTGTTCTTCTGCTCTTTTACCTCCCGCATTGACGCTATCTATTTACCGCTGTCCCCCCAACGGCGCAGCGTGAACAATAGCCGCCGGCAGCAGAGGCAACAACAATGAAGCTTCCTCCCAACTAGCGTCAAATTATCAGCCAAACAAGCCCCCACCCCTGCCCACACGCCCACTTCTCGTCAGTGGGCAATGCGAAGGCGTAACTTACCGCTTGAAAGCTTTTGCAAGTATTTGCTTCTCGTTCACATTGCTGGCCGTTAATATAACTGTTTCGGGCTGTGGCTGCGACGTTTTGCTGCTTGCAATACCAGCATCTTGCCTTCCTTTCGCCTCGCCTGCTCCCACTCCTGCTGCTGTTGCCTCTCCTCTATTAGCAGCTATCGGCTGCAGTTTGCGTCGCTGCTGCTCCTTCGCCTGGCCGTTGCCCAACACTAAATTGCTCGTCGCCAGCTGCGACTGCGACTTTAGTTTTTGCTTTTCTTCTTCTTGCTGCTGCTGCTGCTGCTGTTGATGTTGCAGCGGTTGCTGCTGTTGTTGTTGTTGTTGTTCGCGGCTATTAGGGCGTTCATTGAGCATTGACTTGGCCTCAGCCAGGCTCTGCTGCTGCTGCTGCTGCTGTTGCTGCTGCTGCTGCAGCTTGTGGCTGGTGCTGTGCAATATGAGGCCAATGAAAAACATATAAAACAAAATGGCGCACAGTGTCGAGCAGCGCAGCCAGCGGAAGCTTTTGCTCAGCTTGTTAAGGAAAGTCATTTTGCGGCCGCCACCGGACGTTCGCCTCGCCCACTTGAGCCCTGCCTCAACCGCAGCCTCAGTCTCAGTCTCCGCCTCACGTTGCGTGTAATTTGCAGAAATTTTTGTTGCCTGCCGCTTCCGTTGCTTATCCGGTGTTGGCTGTGTGTGTGTTTGTGTATGGGTGTGGGTGCGTGGGCGGCAGAGGGGAGGCACTCCTCAGGCACTCTTCAGGCCTCTGCTGCTTGTCGCCACGCTCGCTGATTCACAGGCGCTCGCCGTAATTGTTGTTGCAGCTGTACATTAATTGACTTTTATGTTGCACTGGCAGCAATGCTATGCCGTTGCGTTGTCAGCGAATTGGCCACGCCCATGCGCCCAAGATTTTACAGTTGCTACAAGCCAAGTTAACCTCTAATGCCACTTTGATGTCCTGTTCCCGTTCCCGTTCCCGTTCCCGTTCCTATTCCTCTTGCTGTTCCTATTCCTGCTCCTCCTTCTTGCTACATGCTCCATTGGCCAGACATGAGTTTTCAAGGCAATTTTACATGATTGCTTCCAGATTGCTTCCATGCATTTCCATTTGGCATGCACAACGCCGCGTCTCCAGCTGTGGCTCTAATAAGAAATAAACAGTTAAAGTGATTTTATGTTCATATTATCTCCACTTAACTACTTAACTCAATTTAAAACTAGTTCAGTGCTAATGCGATTTATATAACGATTGGTGAAAGGAGAAAATAAGTGCAAATTATTTTGAAATCATTCAGAGAAATAATTGCCGTGGTAGTAGATATCAAAAATGATATTCAACGTTTATTTATAACAATAAACGTATTGGCATTTATATTTCTTTAGTTTATATTCTTTAAGCTTTAGTAAGCTTTATGTTCAGAGAGTTTTAAAAGAAATTAAACCCGAATTATTTGAGTTAAATTGAGCAACTCGCTTTACTGAGCTTTAAAGCTTTATATTAATATTATTTTATTATCTTTTCCCAATTTTTGGTTTTTGAATGGCAAATACTTCTCTACTTAAAATAACTTTAAGATAACTTATGGATTTGTTTTAATACAACTTCAAACAACTGAGCTATGAGTATCCAAATCCTTTCAGGCCAGGGCTCTATTTCATTTAACTAAAGCTTTCTGCAGCTTTAATCGAAAATGGTTTACTGCTTAAGACTTTGAATAAAGCATTCTCAAGCTTTTTATACCCTGAACCCATTGAAAATGGGAAATCAGGGTATAATGGTTTTGTTAAAAGTATGTAACAGGGAGAAGGAGGCGTGGCAGACCCCACAAAGTATATATATTCTTGATCAGGACGACGAGAGAAGTTGATTTAGCCCTGTCCGTCTGTCTGTCCGTCCGTCCGTCCGTCCGTCCGTCCGTCCGTCCGTATGTATGAACGCGTCGATTTCCGAAGATATACGAGCTAGAGACTTGAACTTTTTTTAAAATGACCGTATATACAGCGCGCATATCAAGTTTATCACTAAAAATCGATAACTCATCCCGTTATTTTTTTATCGGTCAAAAACCTTATCGAAATGCAGTTATAAAATTATATCTCCTACATCTTTAGAGCTAGAGTATCCAAATTTTAAATGTAGATTGATATGTACGTTATAGAGTTTCGATTTTTGTTCAATTTCACCCCCCACCCTTATATCCACCCCCTCACCCATAAGTTTGTAAAAGGCGTATTTCAAATACTAGAGACTTGAGCTTTGACAATTATACGCATAGTAATGATAAAACCACAATCTCAAAGTTTCATGGAGAACGTACGTCCAGAAAAAAAGTTATTAAACAATTAAGTTCCCATAGTAAGCCCACACTGCAGCCCATGCGTGCGCGCCTATGGGTGTCTATGTATGTGTGTTTGCGTGTGTATGTGTAAGCAGAGAGACGCTAAAAATGATTGAAATGGCTGTTGCTTGAAGGGTTCAGGGGATCTCGTAGTCGAGCACTCTCGACTAGAGTTTTCTTACTTGTTTAAGATATTTTATTTTCATATACAATATTATATATTATGTTATATGCAAATTTAAAAAATTATTCATTTATTTTCAAATATTATATATTATGTTATATACAAATTTGTAAAAAAAAAAAATTATATAAAAATTAAAAAATAATATTATTCAAGTTATTATTTCAAATTTGTATTCATTAAATAAAATATCAAATATAAGTGTATATTTTATTATTTTTAAATATCATTTTTCAAGTTATTACTCTAGTTTGTATATATTTTATAAAAATCAATTTATTTTATTTGGATTAGTATTTCTATAATATTAAATTTAAATCAATGTATTAGTATTCAAATTATTATTTAAGATTTTTTATTTTCATATATTATATATTACGTTATATAAAAATAAAAAAATATATATAAATATGATTTAGTTAGTAATCGTATATTTTAAAATTTCACTTTTATTTTATATCGCATATTTTCAAATATTTTGTACTCTTCTTTATTGCAAACATTTCTGCCTTTGAGTACCTTGCTATTTCCTTTTTATATTTCTTTTCCTCCTCGCTAATTTTTGCCATGATTAACCCATGCTGTATTTATGGGGCGGCAATAGCCAATAAAATGCACCCTCTGCCCACTTCATTAACGCTCTTCAACGTGGCCTTAACACGTTTTGACTCAATCTTGAGTTGACTCAGTCACTAAGAGTCATTTTATGCATTTGTAATGTGTGTGTATAATTTTTTATGTTGCTATCGCTTCCTATTTACAGTTATTGCTTTGCCTTTGTAGCTCTTGTTGTTGTTTGTTGTCGTTGTCGTTGTCGTTTTCGATGTTGTGTTGTCTCTGTTGAGGCTTTTGTTGCACCCTGGCTTACTTTTGTTTTCATTTCGTTTGGCTTCGCTGGTCGACGTCGACGCTTTTGTTGCTGCTGTTGTCGTTTTTATTGGCTCGCCAAACCAGTTGAACATCTTTACGCACACGCACACACACATACAAATGAACAGCAGCAACGAGTCACAGCTGTTTGCCATTTGTAGCTGTTTCAGTTATTGCGTTTTTCACTGTCTTTTATTAACTGCTCCTTTTGTTTTATGTCTTTGTGAACTTACGTAGCTTATTAGCAGACGAACAACAGCAGCAACAGCAGCAACAGCAGCAACAGCAACGGCAACAGCAACAGCAGCAACATCAGTTCGGTGCAAAGCTGAGTGCAATGTGATGGGGGCAAAAAGTTGGCCATAAATTTTTAATAACCATTTGTGCTCAACTTGAAACGCAAAGTGTTCAGCAGAAAAGAAAATATACTGAATGCTGCGCGGTGTGGAGCAGAAGCAGCGAATGCTTAATGAATTTACTTAATATCGCAAAATCTAATCCAATTAGCAAGTTTATAAGCTCGCGCCCTGCAGGCCTGCCCAACTTTTTTTATCTGCTCGAGTTGCTGCTCATTAAAAGTGTCCACGGCGAAATGGGAACTGTGATTCATTTCAGCAGCACGGCAGCCCCTAGCCACGCCCATTTTGTCGTCCAGATAGTGTCAATTTCAATAAAAATTGATGATGAAGCAAAGTGCATGAAGCGAACAGAAAAAAAAAAAAAAGAAAATGCGTTAAACTTTATTGCAAAGCCCTCGAGCGACAGGCGAGCGGCAAGGGGGAGCAGGAAAAGTGCCGTTGAACAAGTGGAAAGTGGATGGGGAAGGCGGAACGCGGAGCGCGGAACGCGGAACGCTGAGCGCGGAGGAGTGGGATCTAGGAAACCGGCAGCATCGATAAGCACGCAGCTGGCACAAGTTTAAAGATTTGATTTACAAAGCACTCGCTCTCGCTCTCGATTTCTCTATCTGTCTCGCTCTGTCTCCCTGTCTCTCACGTCCACTCGATGGTGCTTTATGGGAGTGGACATGAATGGATAAAGTTACTGCTAGTTAAGCCCAGCTCCATATCCGATTCATGGCGCTGATGATGAAATGTTAGCATTGCTCTTGATAAATCTATTGATGCAGCAGCCACTGAGCAAACAGGCGATGGGAATAACTACTGAGCACACAATCGATTCTAAGGATTATTGTTTTCACACTGCATTGCAAATGCTCGGGCCAGCCACAACGCATTCCAGTCAGCGGAGACAATCTTAATTTACTCAGTAATATGTGTTGGGAGAAGCCAATTTGTGGAGAGATACACTGGGTTCTGAAACAGAAAACTACATTTCTTATAAGAGTTGACTTTACCCTTGACCTTGTTACCTAATATGAAAGAGCCGACAAAATATTCTCTAAGTATCTGCTCGAACTCGTTTCTTGTTGTCTATCTATTCGATTCATTTAACTCTACTCGTGAAGCACCTTGATATTTTTATAGAAGTTGCAATGCAGACAATGCATACGAATATATCTCGTTTCTTGTTATATATTTTTGCATACATAAAAAAGACATATGTAATCTAATAGGAGAATATTTGTATGTGTCTATACTTATTAGCAACTCTATCATATAATCCTAAGTGCAAAGAAACTTAGTTCCACTAAAACAACCCAACGTTGCGGCTCACTATCTCATCAAAATCTCAATTTACATATATAAATAAAGATATATAGAAGTAAAAATTGATAACGATGAGAATTCAATGTGGTATACAAAGTACAAATAGTTCCTATCTGAAATTGCGATAACTCAATCCAGGCTAAGTGGCAAAATAAAGCTGCTGAATTGAATTGTTTCATAATAATTCTAAACATTTAGTAGTCGTCGTCGTAAATATATTAGAAGCATATTTTATCCCTTATAAATTATATTTTTAACTAGAGCTCCCTTTCACTTCGTAATGCAATTAGAAAAACTATCATTATATAAGTTATGTCAGTTAAACTGCATCTATGTCACGCGTACAAAAACATAAAATAGTTTCAGCCATTAATAATGGAACAAAAAGAATTAGCTTGGCAAAAAAAGGCTTTTTAAAATGGCTTAATCACAAACCACATTAGTTTTACGCAAAACATCCTTATCTACTGAATCGTGACAAACCAGCTGAATACCCTAACATCGACAAGTCTCTACTCTTCTGACTAACATAATGCCACCAAAGTAATATACCCGTTGAAAACGACCTAATAAATACAAATCGAAATATTCAAATATCGAATTATCGAAATAGCTAATATCTAAATATCTACATATATGTATGTCTAACTATCGAAATATCTAAAAATCTAATATTCTGAATAACTGATTATATAAATATCTAAATATCTATCTAAATAACTAAGCATATATAATAACCCTGCTAGTTCTACATTTTTCATACCGAACAGTCGGAATTCGAATATGTTTGTATGCCATACCAAAACCCTATAATATATATACACACATACATGACACACCTTTGGCTTCATATGCATAACTTATTCCGTCGAATAGTAGACACTTGAAACACTCCGTAAACCACATATATGTATATATATTCGATAAAAATGATCAGAGTAATGCACAAATCAAAATTAGGTTAGCCCTTTTGGTATGGCGTAGCTTGGCTGCATATTGTGAAATCAATTTGAGGCATTATTAAATTTGGAAATTTTAATTGAAAACGAAGTTGTGGCTAATGGAAGGATAAATAGCTCGAAGGCAAAGCCGGCGCCCAGCCAGGCAAAATGTAAAATATGAAATAAAAATAAAAACATGTCAAATTTAATTAAAATTGTCTAGGAAAATGTGAAAATTAATTTAAATTTATATTTTACATTCCACAAGAGTTTGACATTCCAGCCACAGCCTCCCAAGGGATTGATTGCGATACGGCTTATGAGCGGAGGATGCCGATGCTGATGGGGATAATGATGATGATGATGATGATGGTGATGATGATGTGCAGAATGATGACAGTGATGGCGAATATTAAAGGCATACGTTGCTGATAATTTTAATTTAACTTTTTAATTGACTTGAAGTGGCTTAAACCGAACTTTTTGCCAGAGAGCCAAAACAAAAAAACAAAACCGAAAAACGAAAAATGTTGCCAAAATAATTTCAATTAAACAAAATTTGTTCAAGCACTTTTTCGATGCTTTGCTTTCAATTTCATGTTAAGCGCTCGCATACATGCGCATATATTTGTATATGTATATATTTATTCCGGAAAGTATGGAGCAGCAAAAGTGGAAATTGTAATTGAATTTCACTTGAAGCGAATATCTCTCAGCTCTTATGCATTTTGGTCGTAACCCCTTTTGCCATTCTATCAACTTTTCGGCCAACTCAAGCGGAGCGTTCAGAGGAAATGTGCAAATAGCCCAACCAGCAAAGAGCTAACCAAAGCCTCATCAAAAAAGAGAGACTAGCAAATAAGTTGATTTGTTGGTTGTTTGCTTAGACTGAAAATTCCAAAAAGCGCAACGAAAATGCAAATACAAATTGAGCTGTGAGTGAGATGTGACATGGGGGACGGGAAACTGCATACGCGTACGTATTGCAGCTGACCCTGACAGCGAGCTGGCTGCCAGCGAGAATCCGCAGCGTATTAAAAAAACTGGGGATAACAGAAACAAAGCTTGTTTGTAGAACGCAGCAGACACGACGTATACGCAACATGGCGTATACGCCGCGTAGCACGCAGCGCATTGCAACTGAAGTGCTAGGTAAATTACCATGGCAGCAGCAGGTGGGTGGAGACTAGACCAACCAGGATGCAGAATTGACATAGCACGCACACCCTCACACACCCAAATACAAACACATATGCACGCAAATTTGCTTGGTGTGGAGGGGGAGGGGAAAGCCACATGAAGCGGTGCTTAAAATAGAAGCGTGGCAAGTGCACAACAAAACTTTGCGTGCACTTCAAATGCAAAGCATCATCAACACAAACACACACACACACACAAACACACATATACAAACCAACACAGGCACATAAGTAGAGCAACAATATGAGCACGATAAAGTTATTTGATAGGCTTTAAAATACCCTAGCAGACCTTTAAGGTAATATTATCAGTGTCAAATATTTATGCTCACTCAAGAAAGAGAAGAGAGTAACATTGGTTTTGCGGATTATCCGTGCGGCTGTCTGTACGTCTGTCCGTGTGTTTGTCTGTCCGTTTAAATGCAATTTTCTTATCGTCATGAAGGCTAGAGACTTGAAATTGGAGCACTAGTTTGTATCGTTCAATTATAAAATGCTAAGATTTTCTTAACCCTCCCATTGTGGCAAATCGGTTGAATCAGTTGAAAGACTAGAGGTACACATTGGTGTAGGGGCATGGGAAATCGGGTACAACTGAATTGGCACGTGAGTTACTGTTACGGTCATATAAAGAACGATTATAAAATAAAATATCCAGATCCACTGTGAGCGTGATTTACACAAATCCTTATATATTTTGAGCACTATCAATGCTAGAGGTGGAAATTCGGGCCCAAGGCGAAAATAAGACGAATATATACACCTAATTTATAGTTCCTAAAATATAAGATTGAAAAACTTCAAAATTGGAGAGATGAGCTTCGTCTATTTACTACCAAAAAATAATTTGTAGCATGGCATACCACGCATTTCTGAGCGTAATGATATTATTAATTATAATTATAATTATCTGCAAATATGTATAATGTATTATAATATGAATATATGTATATAATATTATTACAAAAATTACTCTGATTTTTATTATTATTTTATCAATTATTATTATATATCAATATTTACATTTATCGTATTCAATGTCTACGATCTCAGAGAACCTGAAGCAACGAATATTCTTCACACATCAATCAAATTGCTGACCTCAACAGCAACTGACGAGTCGAGCAGGCCATGCTCGCATGCAAAGTGCTGGGTATTAATAAACACCTTCCCCCATTTGAGTTGCCAAGTAAATGCAACTGACTGCAAGAAATGCTGTAGGTTAGACATTTACACTTCCCATCCGCCCTCTAACACGCCATGGGTCCTCCCTCGCCCGCCGCCTGCTGTCATGACGACGCGGCGTGGCGTGGCAAAAACATCAGGTTGCCTGGCACCCGGCACGCCCCGTCCCGCCCCTCAACTGGTCGCCTGCTGCGCTGCCATTCTTTATATCATTTACACGCTGAATGTCGTGTGCATTGCAGTCGACACATTTCAATGCAAGGCAGCTGGAGCAGCTGGAGCAGCAGCATCACCAGGGAGAGCAACTGGGCAAGGGAGGAGATATTTTATGCGATGCAACATTTAGTGTCAGCCTCGTGTGCAAGATGGTAAGGCGAATTGCGAATTGAATTGCGAATGGAAATGTGCATGTGAATTGTTATGGCACAATCAAGAATAAAATCAAATAAAATAAAATTTAAATAATCGTTTCACATAGTGCGTAACTGCAAATTCAAGTTACCAAATTGAAGCGCCGTCTGTCTGGCTGTCGCCTTTACCTTCGCCATAAATCGAAGCATAGTCTGATTCGTATTGCAGTTCAGGGTTGAGCAAAGGTTGAACTTGGCAATTTTTAAAGCGTCAGCTGTTCGATTCAGTTCAACTTCAGTCTTAAATAGCCCTAAGTCAAACCTTGATTTGTAATAATTTAATTAATATGTTGTCATAACAATTACAGTATTTCAACATATATTTAAAACCAAAAAGCAAGCGCAAAATATTAATTTTATAAAATTATAACATCATAGAGAAGCCCCATTCAATTTATAAGGTAATAGCATTAGTAAAGCCCTTCGCCAGCTATTCGTTCTTAATGCTGGATTAGTTTTACAAAGCTTTAAATATTTATATTTGAGGACGCACTTGTCCCATTCATCATGCTGCTGTAACTAAACCGCTATTTCCATATCGCTTCGGGCCCCAATTCATCATCCATTCTGGCATGTGGCCAAGTTGCAGCCACGACTTTTCCTGCCGTTTGAAGCTTAAGAATAGTAAAGTATTTAATTACTTAAGCAGTTCATAATGAAATTATGATTGATTTGATTTTACTGATTCTAAGGGATAGTAAAACATTTCATCACTTTAATAAAGAAGTTATGTTTCATTTGCTTTAACGCATTCTCTAACACTTCAGCTAGTGAAAACTCTTTCGGGCTAAAGCAATTAGCCTTCAGAATCTGTGCATTAATCTGTGATTAATTACGATCAATATGCCGTGCTTAACCACCAAGTGCGTGCCACGCGGCGTATGAGCAACGTGGCGATGGAACAATTAGGCGTATGATTAATATTGATCGTTGAGCAATCAGAAACACATTTTCATGCGCCTGCAGATACAGCAATTAATTGTCGTGTGCTGCAATTAAAATATGAACAACAGCCCGCTGCGGCTAGCCAGCCCTACGCAGCCTCCCCCCGCCCTCTGCCACACTCTCACTCTCACTGTCACTCTCTTTTGCTTCCATCCTCAACTGACCTCTCTCGCTCACTCTCTCTCTCTCTCTCTCTCTCTCTCTCTCTCTCTCTCCATCTGTTGCCCTTTCATCTGCAGCTGAAACTGCGATTATGCTACTTGACCGCACACGGCTGTACTGTGGCCCACAACCTGTTTTATCTCCCTCTCTCTCTCACACACACAGAGAGTCTGTGCCTGTTGCTGGCAATCATGGCAATTGAATCATTTGGCTCAAACAGCGCATACATGATTTACGGCTCACAAACAACAACAAACCGTGAGACTTAAAAACTCAAAACCTGGTCATGATTGTCGTTTTGCCAGTTTTTGTTGTTGTTTTTATTTTTGTTTTATTCGCAACAAAAAAAAAAAGTGAAAGTGCACACTTGGGGCTAACACAACAAACAGCTCTTATAGCACACACGCACATTTGCATATTTTTGTTTGTTTAACTCTGTGTGTGTGTGTGTGTGTGCTAGTGTGTGTGTGTATGCCGGCATTTAAACGTAACAGATACTTGAGCTCTGACAGCTACCATGCAAAATGTCAGGCCGTGCGGGCAAGTCAAGCCTCGTGTTATGCACAGCTATGCAGGCCTTCCATGAATGAATGAGTGAGTGAATACACACACTCACACACACACACACACGCATACACATACAGATACAACGTAAACGTGTGTGTTGCGGGCCAACAACAACAATGGGGCGAGCAGAAGTGCAACAAAATGCATGAATAAACAACAACTCAATTTGAATGGGGCAACAGCAACAACTCAACAACAAGAAGGAGAAGAAGAGGAGTGAGGGGGAGAGCGCGAATGAGAGGGAGAGCGAGCACAGCTTGCAAAAGTCGTTGCGGTATTTCATCAGGCATTTTGAAGCAGTTTTGAATAAATCCACAAAATCTACTACTACAGTATATATGTATGTATTCTCGCGGCGAAAACAAATGTAGATTGTTTTTTTTTTTTTTTGCACCAATTTCAAATTAAGGCAAAACCAAAAACATTTATTTGTATAAACCAAAGCTCGCCCCGAAAAAGAGTGGAAAAACATGTGTTCTACATACGATTGCAGTTAGCTAAATTTATATGCGTGCTGCTTGAACAATGGGTTTGGGTCTCCCAAGTGAACAAAATAGTTGGATTGTTCGACTCTACGGATTTCAACTACGTATATGTATAAAAAATAATTATATAATTGGTCGTTTAAAATCAAAACAATAAAACGCTTTTAAACAAGTCCTAAAGCTGAAATACAATGTTCCCTGATGCCATTATAAAACTAAGATGCCATTAGAACTATAAGAATATTAAATTTTTTATTTATAAAGTTTTAAGTTTAGGTACAGTCTTAATTTAAGTTTTTATCGAAATAAATTACATAAGCTTTTGAGTTTTTTTTTCGAAACTCGAAGAAAAGAATTAAATTATCTTAGCATATATTAAAAAAAAAAAAATTAAAAAAAAAAAAACAATATTAAAACATGGAAAAAATATGATTTTATTTTTAATTTACGACTTTTTACAATTATTTATAATTTTTAGTTTGGCTTAACCGTAGCGCTTTATACAATATTTTAAGCCACAGTGTCCTAGAGGAATATTTAGATCTGATTCGATTTTTGGGCTTTCAAAATTCGTTTTGCTAAACTATTCATTAGCTCACGTTTAATATGTAAATGTAATTTATAATTTAGAAATTAGGTGGACGTGACTGCAAAACCTATTGACCCCAACCCAATTGCGTTCCCTAGACGCATGAATGAGTATATCAATAATATTTTATTATTACCTGAATCTAAATAAAAGGACATCCAATTACATATAACAGCAAATTTAAAGAATTTCTATACAATTTTTGTGTGCTATTTCTATAGAAATTCAATGTAAATAAAGTAGAAGGAACTTCTTTAAAATAGATATTCTAAAAAATAATTTACATTGACTTTATGAAAATAGAATATATTATCGATTATTTCAAAGTTGAGCCAGTATAGCATTAAGATGGCACTTACTGGCTCTGCGATAAGAGCGTTCAAGATTCAGATCGGAATATAATGATGTAGAGCAGAGCGCTTTCTGTTACAGAATAATTTTATAGACAATTTGATATACATTCATCGAATATTTGATACATCTATATATATTTTCATATGAGTTTTAGTCAAATTATATTTCGAATCAAAGGTCTCTATCGTTGGGCAAAGTGAGCAACAAACTCACACAGAAAAGAAATATTAAGTAGATTTAAAATTGCATTTCAACATAACACGCTGAGCACTCGGTTATCAAGTTTGTCGTTTATTTCTATTCTATTCTATATATAAATATGCATGCTATATATATAAAGTTTTTCTTTTTTATGCTCTTATCAAATTGATTCGCTGAGTTTCGCTTATTTGCAGAGCAGACAAATGCAAATGAAATTGCGAAAGCACTTTGCAAGCATAGAAAGAGACGGGAAGGGGGAGAGGGTATAGCGTAAGAGTGCAGAATAGCGGGACAGCAAGAACAATAAGTATATATGTAGTTAAACAAACTCAAAATTTATAAATACAAAGACGCTTCCCACGCACACACACACCCACAGCACAGGCAGAAAGAGTTTGAGTGAAGTGGAAGTGGGCACAGCATAGGGAAGGGGAACTAGAAGGGGAAGGGGCTGCCACCTGACGGGGTTGCCCTTCGCTGGATTGCAACAGAAATGACAAACGTACTTTTGATAGACTTGTTGACGACAAGCTCTGGCACTTGGCAGCTGTCAGCTACAGCCAGAGCGAACGACGTAACTGTGTGTGTGTGTGTGTGCGTGTGTGTCTGTCTGCCTGTCTGTGTGTGCGTGTTGGCGCCTGCTTGTTAGCATGGCCAAGCGACTATGTATGAGTGTGAGTGTGTTTGTGTACTACATGTGCGAGTAACGGGCCAGCGAACCAAGACCTAAGTTGAGCCACATTTTTGTTACATTATTTTCTTTTTTTTTTTTGCATTAATATATAATGGGCGAAAATCAATACAAATGATTGCTGGCCAATGCTGCAAACACGTTTTGCGGTTCAATTTTGGTAATTGCAATTAAATGTACATTGCAATTAAATCGTTGTGTTTATTATGCCCTACCACAACACCAACTACAGCAACAGCAAAATCAAACAGCAGCAACAACAACAACAACTATTTAAGTTACAAAAGCAACTGTAGGCTATCCGTTATTGCACTCACTGGTTGGTTGGTTGGTTGGTTTGTTTTGTTTTTGTATATTTACGCGCGCGTAGGAGTGAGACCAGATGACGAATTTTTAACGTGTTTTTGTGCTTGGCCACTGGCGCGTCAAATTTCGACAGCACGACCAACTCGCAGTAGCGACTATTACGTACTAACCTAACGTTGTTGTTCACTTACGTGCCGCGCTTTGGCCAACTGAAGCCGAAGTGAGTTTTAGCCGAGCCGAAAGCCGAAGGTGCTGAAAGCGAAACTCTTGCGTAGGGGAATCGAGAGAGGGGAAGAAGTAAACAGAGCCAACATAAGAAATAATGAAAATTAAAATAATTTATTTAAAGTTATTAAAAACGTGTATAATAAATATAATTTAAAATAATAGCTAAATAATATAAAATAAAAAAAATAAACAAATATGCGTTTATTGAAAAAGAGTATAATAAATATGAATGTATGTATATGTGTATATAAATATAAAAAATAAAAAAAATTTAATTTGTATTTTATTTATTAAGCGTATATAAATAATTGAAAAACTTAGCAATCCAGTCAATTTCAACGTAAATCATAACACTTAATAAATTGCTGCTCTTCGAAAAAAAAAAAAAAATACAATTTCAAAATCAAATGGATTTAAAGACCGGTAC
This sequence comes from Drosophila mulleri, assembly GCA_035047565.1. Taxonomy (NCBI): domain Eukaryota; kingdom Metazoa; phylum Arthropoda; class Insecta; order Diptera; family Drosophilidae; genus Drosophila; species Drosophila mulleri. The sequence continues at coordinate 3,164,458 of JAWNPK010000069.1, read as the reverse complement.
GTTAAATTTCTTAGTGTTGGCTAATACTGCAATCGGTACTCAGCCATGCGATAGCACTATCGATAACAATGAGTATTATTTGTGGTATTTTTCAGTAGTTGTTTGCATAGTTCGCTTTTGTTGCGCGTTCCATTCAGTAGTGAAAATTGTGAAATTCTTTCATAAACTAAGAATTAATATGATTTTTGGCATTTTGCCCTGACAAAAATTATGCCTGTGTAATGCTAGAAAATATTTCCTTGTGTGTCATCAAAATCGAAATCGATTTGGAAACCAACGCAGGTAAATGACCTAAATTGAACTACGAAAACAGAGACAAAGATTTGACGTTGTTGCCTTTGTTTTTTTTACGCAGACCTAGAAGGCGCTGTCTCTGCGGAGCACCCAACCAATCCGCGTGTGCAAAAGGAGCGTGAACGCGACCGCGGACTACGCCAGGCACACGAAATCATCATTGAAACATATACAAACCTACGTTGGATTAAGGAAACAAACGCAGCGAAGGAATTGAAGAAAATGAATTGGGCTGCTGCACTGCAGCAGCATACCAACAGCCCAACGGCTGGCAGCTCTCGGGAGACGACGCCCCGTGGCGGCGGCGAGGAGACCCAGGGGACTGCCTCCAACTTTCCACAAGAGCTCGGTTACTTCTCCGGCAATCCCATTGTGGAGGTCACCAAAGGCATAATACATCTCTACAAGAAAAAGTGCGTAGCAAAAGCGGCCCAAAAGCAATAACTAACTGTCATGTCTATCTTCCATTTCCATTTGACAGCGAACGCAAAGCCATCAAGGAGGCGCCTTCAAATCAGCTGTGCCTGCTCGCCGTCCCTTCCACGCTCAACTGCCACGATTTGCTGAACTTCATAGCGCCGTGTCATGCGGAGATTAAACACGTGCGCATCGTACGCGACGGCAGTCCAAATCAGTTCATGGTGCTGCTGGAGTAAGTGAATCAAATCAGATCACTTGTGTACAGTCAATATGTAATCTGTATAATCTGCTTCAGGTTTCGCTCAAATGAATCTGCCTTAGAGTTCTACAATTCTTACAATGGCTTAGCCTACAACTCCCTGGAGCCGGATTCCATCTGTCACGCCGTCTGGGTGTCAGAGGTCGAGCGTGGGGAACATGGTTTGCCACCCCTTGGTCATACTGAGCTGCCCACTTGTCCCGTTTGCTTGGAGCGCATGGACGAGAGCGTTGATGGCGTCTTAACGATTCTCTGCAATCATGCTTTCCACGCCAGCTGCCTGATGAAGTGGGGAGATTCCACTTGCCCGGTGTGCCGTCACGTCCAAACCCCGGAGCTCGTCGAGGATTCGGTTTGCATGGAGTGCGAGGGCACTGATTCGCTGTGGATATGCTTGATCTGTGGACATGTGGGCTGCGGTAGATATCAAGGCGGACATGCCGCGGCGCACTATCGTGCCACCAATCACACTTTCGCCATGCAGCTGGGCACCTCGAGCGTTTGGGATTACGCCGGCGACAACTTCGTGCATCGCCTGTTCCAGAACAAATCGGACGGCAAGCTCGTTGCCTCGCAAACGGAGAAGGATGAGCGCGAAGAAAAGATCGACTCGATGCAAATGGAGTTCACCTATCTGCTAACCTCACAGCTAGACACGCAACGCAAGTACTACGAGGAGCGCATGGAACGCCTGGAGAAGGAGTGGCAGGACTTTCAGTGCAATGCCAACGCGGCCAACTCTGAGATAAGCGAGCTGCAGCAGATGCACCAGAGCTTGCTGAAGGAGAAACAGAGTCTGGAGCGAAAGCTTGCCCAACAGGCAAACAAGTAAGTCAATGTCAAGTAGATACATCTCTCCTGAGACTGATAACTCCTCTCGCCTCGCAGACTCAAAGAGATGCAGAAGCAGCTGACTGAGGAACGAGAACTGTCCAAGGCCCTGCAGGACAATCAAGCATCCTGGCACATGAAATACAAAAACCTGGAACTGCAATACAATGAATTTAAGCACAACCATGACAAGGAGGTCACAGATCTCAAGGAGCAGCTGCGCGACGTCATGTTCTTTCTCGACACTCAAGAGAAGATGGCCAACACCGAAATGTCGGGCGCCTCCATCACAGGTGTCACCGATAAGGAACCTGCCACCACTTCGCGTCGCGCCAATCGTCGCAAGAAGTAGAAATACGCATGCATTAGGGTTTACGTTGAGCATTCAAAAAGAAGATTCAAATATAATAATAATATATTAAAATCGGCAAAACCGCATTATAAAGAAGTAAGCAAAGAAACAATAGAAATGTATTCGAAACAAAGTTGCACAATATATTGAATCAGAATCGAAACTGAAGCCTAAGTGTGTCGCCTAATACAAAAACAACTCTATATGTGATTTTCTAAGTGAAACAAAAAGCTAAAGAATAATATATTATACATAATATCTATATACATCTATCTATCTGTATGTGTAAAAGCTTATGTACTTAACATGCAAGGCTATTCTACTTGTAGAGATTTTTATCATCTGAATGTGAGTTTATATTGAATAAAAATTACAAATTTAGATCAGATTTGTTTATAATGAAGTAGTACGTTTAGCTGGTTGAAAAGTATTTCAATTAGTAGAATTTTTCGCTTTTCATATATTCAATTAGTAGAATTTTTCGCTTTTCATTTATTTTCCATTTTGCTGATATTTTTACTTTTTCCATAAAACTTCGGACAGACTCTTGTATTATATATTTCGGTAATCTCTGAAGACTTCGATATTAAGTTAATGCAGTTTTAAATGAGACTTGGCATAGTTTGACTACCCTCCAGTATTTCCGATTCGAACAAACAATTTCAATTGAAATTTACTGCTTGGGGCACTCGTTGTCACAGCGATAGGTCGGATCGGGCAGCTCCTTTACCTGGCACTCCTCGTGGTCCTGGAAGAGATCGAGCTTCTCCTTCACCTCATGCTCGTTGCGCTCCACATTCATCAGGTAGCCGGCTATGAAGCCGTACATATCCTGAGGCATGTGGATGTGCAGCTGAGCAAAGGCGCTCACCATGGTCTTGCCCATCTTCTCCTTCAGCTCCTTGGTGGCGGCATCGACTGCCTCCATATTCTTGCCCGGCGGCAGCCAATCGTAGTCCTTGAGGCAGCAGCACTCGCAGTACACATTCGGGTCCGATTCCTTCAAGAGTTTAAAGAAAGGCTGCAGCTGGGTCTCGCAGTGCTTCAGGTTCGCCACCTCCTTCACGAATCGCTTGTGCATCTCGCAAACATCCCGCTCGCAGCGCAGCACCACCGCCCGGTCCTGCGACAAGGTGGCCGTGCGCTTTATGTAATCCACCGTGTTCTCGTGGAAGGCCTTGAACTTGCACTTCTCCTCGTTGTAGGCCTGCATACACTGCCTGGCATACATGATGATGTTGTCTCGGCGTTTGCGTATCTCGTCCGAGCGCTTGGAATAGAAATGCTTCACTTCATCCAGATTGATGAGCCGCTTGGTGAGCTCCGCCTGCTCCTCGTCAGACTCACATAATCGAGGCTTGGTTGTTTTCTCCGTCATCTTCTTCTTAACCTCATCGCACGTTGCATTTGCCTTCTCAATCTTCCGCAGCTCCTCGTTCAGCTCGAGCTGCAAGTTCCTCAACTCCGTGTTCAAGCGCTTCACATCCTGATCACTGCAGATGAGCGTGTTCAACATCTCCCGCAAGCAATTCTTATGGGGATTGGGCAACTCATCGCCACAGCCGTCCAGCATCTTCTCTTTGTTATTTTCTCTTTAATACTATTGTACATAAATTATATTTAATTTATTTCGTATTTAAAAATATGAAATGGTTTTTAGCTGGATTTGAATAGAATTATTTGAAAGGTATGTGATATATGATGTATTATGATGTGAACTATGTGATATATTAGCTCTAAACTTCTGCTTCTCTGAAGTTGATTTATAAATGAAAGTCGACTCTAAATATAGAAAATTCATCAAAATATCCGGAAACTCTCTGCAATAATCTAATCGTCTTATGCACTTGGAGGATCTCTCCATTGTAATGGGTCATTCATAGAAATATTAGAATTTGTAGTAGAAAAATAATAATTATAGTTTATATAAATATATATGTATGCATGCTTGAATACATATAAATCTATGTACAGTTTTATACATTTTCAAAAATAATTGATTTTATCTAATATTCAAACTGGTTTAACCCGAAATCGGCGCTTATATTTCATATAGTTATATCAGTAAATATTTTGAAAGCAGAATACAAGTATGACCATCTAGCGAACACTTTTTTAATAGCTTTAGTCCCCCTTCCTCTGGTTGCTCCGGCTCTTCTTCTAGCTGACATCAACTGACATTCAATCAATCATTTCTTTTATTTTATTATTATTTTCACTGCCCCTAAAGAGGGTATCATAGTTTGCATATGAAGCATGTGGCGCTTAGGTGAACTCTGTTAACATTTCAATATGAAATAATTTAGATAATATGCATTAACATGGCATATTAATTACTTTCTCTTCCAGTCAGTCCGGGTTTTCAAATTGATTCCCATGTAGAGACACATCTTTTAAGAGCTGTCTTTTCAATGCCTACAGGAACTCTCTTCTGTACTTACATACTTTACTTTACATAAAACTATTCTATTGGTGTTATATTTTACCTGACTTGCTGTCTGTTAAAACTTCCTTTACCTTATGCTACAAAATAGGGAATTTATATTAACTTTTTCTATATACATATATGATTCCAATTATACTCAAAGCAAATATCTTCTAAGCACCAAGTTCTATCCCATAAATTAAAGATTTCTGATTAAATTTATTATTATTATTTTTTTTTTTTTTGTCTATGACTAAACAATTTCGAGTTTTTAATCATTTATGCACACATTAATAAAATATTTGTGCACTGAAACGATTCCATTGCAACAAGTTCTATGCAGAGTATTTTATTTTCGAGCTTCTTTCTTTCTTTTTTTTTTTATTATGCTAACATAATTTTAGCTGTCGATTGCTCATTTTGTTTACAAGCTCAACTTTATTTTTACCCATTGGAGCGCTCTCCTCCGCTCTCCCCGCCTGCCTCTGATCACAAATGAACCCGTCAAAAATTAATTTTGGCACAAGTTAACCAGTTTTATGTGAGGTCAGTCAGATCTATTGGCAGCTATTAAGCCGGCTCTGTAATTAAGTAAATTAATTAAATTTGAACACAGCAAAATGGTTTTTGATTCGCAACTTTTGGCTACTTTTGCATACTTATTAAAGTGTTTATTCGCTTTTATTTTGCCAATTTTTTCGCATAATTTTGTATAATTTTTGCATAATTTATTTTACGTTTGCTAATTAATTTTATAGAGTTTTGTGATGTTTTTTTTCTTTTATATATATTGTTGTCTCTGGATGTCACCGAGCTTGATTGATTTTGTTCGAAGACTGTGGAATGTTAGCACATGTCAGAAAAAAGAGTATAAAAACCATTCGAAAGCGTTTGCAAAACCGTTAAACAATTTCTAAAAGTTTATAGCAAGCTATAATTAATATTATTAATCTACCTTTTTAGCAATCAATTGACAGTCTTGAAACGTTATCAATCTGCAAATTTTCACAAATCTACGAAGATCATCTTAAATGAGCTTAAAACAAATGTTAAGCTAAAGTGTCTAAAAACTTGTCTTATGCACTGTAAGTTTCGAATATCTCTGTACACCACTATTCTGCATAGCCAGTATCAGAATCAGTATCAGAATCAGATATTATTAAACTTGAATTCATGTCATATTTGATCACTTTGTGATAAACAAAGATAATATCAACTGCAAATCTAGTTTAATATAAGCTAAAAAAATAGTAGCTTTAATTTGTATTTATATTTTAATTGCGATCCGTTATAATAGCAGCAATAATAAAATTTGTCGAATCAGTTTTAGATAGCCGGATGGATTGAGTTCCAATAAGCTCAATCCTTATAGCTATATATTTACAATATATCAGTCTCTTCTTCATAAGTACAGGACGAGGAATATTTTTAAACGCCGTCGGCTATTACCGTTGTTGTAATATAATATAATATTGCAATGTTCATGTAGCCTATTTGGATATCTAACTGAATTAAACAATACTAAATATAATTTAAAAATACAATAAAAAAGTATGTAAATATGTATATCAAAAAATAATATTAATAAAGTAATAAATAAATATATAAAATCAATGCAAGACCTCCTCTAGAAGAATCAACATTCAGCTTTTTATATGTAGTGACTCGTTATAATCTAGGATAAGGGCTTCAATCTCAACGAAGTGGAAAATCTAGCGAGTTATAGTTACCATACTTAGTTATAGTACTTATTTTCATCTAGTAAAGACTAAAGTTAGAGTTATTTAATTACAACTATTCAATTTATATATTTTTCATTTAAAACGCTTTCTGATGCTAACAATAATTTTTCAAAGATTCTATAGTTTCTCAGTCGACTTTAACAAATGACAGCTGTTTTTCTTCATTGAAAAGTTCAAAGAATGCCCTTTAGAAATAAATTAGAATAATTAGAATTATTGAACATGACTAATGAGCAAATATTGATTTAAAACTTTTACGAAGCGTCACACAAGACATTGGAAAGACCCGAATATGCAAAATAGATAGCAAGCAGGAGACCCAGGAGGTTTTCAAAAAAGAAGAGGAGACTCAGAGCTATACAGGGTAGATCCTTGCTTACATTTGCCTGACTTGTCTACCTAGGAAAGCAAACAAAAGCCAAACCGAGCAGAGATAGAGACGAAGACAGCGATCTACTAAGGACTTAAACTAATTATTTATTGAAGGAAAACGATTCGATTTAGTATATTAATGTACAAATCTGGAACGCGCTGAACTCAGGTTCAACTCGCCGGGCAAGTTATACTATGAGCTGCGCATTAGGAACATTTTTGAATAATTTGCGTATTTTTCTATTTTTTCCTTTTTTTTATAGCAGAAGAAATGAAAAATGATGCTGACCCTGGGCTGGGCCCGCACCCTTGACAAAAGGACTTGATCAAATATGCAAATGCGACGGATGGGCTGCACACAGATATCCTGTGCAAGGATCACGCGTTCAACCCTTTGTCCGATCCGCGAACGTGTTGTGCATAAATTAAGAGCGCTTTTTTTTAACCCTTTGTGCGTGCTCACCCTTTGCCGAGCTGCTTCTTAAGCAGTGTATTCCTTGCCATGGAAATGAGGCAAAAAAATCCGGATTCTTATTTTTTATACGAGCTGTCTTCCTTGTGCGCTCTTCCATTATCCTTGAGGCCTGTGGGTAGTCTCTTAGTAGAAAAAAAATCAAAGTAAGCACAAAAAAATCGTGAGAACATTTCTAGCGCCCAATATTCAAATGAGGCTCCGTTGCATACTTTTTTGGATAGCTGTACGTTTTTTTCTTGTCCTCGCAACAAATAAAAAAAAATCATCAGCCTGCGAGCGCATCCTTGCTGCATGCGCGCCTTTTTATACAGCTCGTCAATTTTTTAACCCATTTTTTTAAGGCTGCATTTTTTATGCTTGACTACAGAAAAAGTCGTGTATAATTGGGTCTCGTTTTTTTTACTTTTCATTTTATTTTTTTATGCTTGAGCAGGAGACCCTTTGAAAATATGTTAAAATGCTGTGTGACAAGTTTTTTTGGCAGCACTTTCAATGAGTATTGTTAATTCGTTACTGTAAGTTTATAGCTTAACGAATATATATATTTTTTTTACCTTTTTACAATGGAAAATATATAATTTTTTTTTTTTATAATTTTAACTTTTTTGTATCATGAAAATGGTAATTAAATTTACTTCAGTGCGTCATTTTGGTTTGCTTTCCCGGAGGATAACAAATTGCGTAGTTTGTCAAACACGTGCGACTCAATGCTATTATGTATATACAAAAAACCCAAAGAGGTATTTTTCTTCCGCTTTTCCAAATATTTGTTTAGTTGATTGTGAAATGCAAAAAAGAACGAATTCCGAGAAAATGACCAGAATACGTCTTAGGTCAACAACAAACAATTAAAAACCTTTTACTCAAACCTTTGATTTCACAGATTTTGTAATTATTTTTAGCCAGAAAAAAAGTACTGCAAGTAACAAACAAGCTTGAAGAAGCTAGAAAAAATAAATGTAAATATAAAAAATATAAAATAAAATTGAATATTAAAAAAAAGTAATATTTTAAAGAATTTGGTATCTATCTGTATCTGTATCTGTATCTGTATCTGTATCTGTATCTGTATCTGTATCTGTATCTGTATCTGTATCTGTATCTGTATCTGTATCTGTATCTGTATCTGTATCTGTATCTGTATCTGTATCTGTATCTGTATCTGTATCTGTATCTGTATCTGTATCTGTATCTGTATCTGTATCTGTATCTGTATCTGTATCTGTATCTGTATCTGTATCTGTATCTGTATCTGTATCTGTATCTGTATCTGTATCTGTATCTGTATCTGTATCTGTATCTGTATCTGTATCTGTATCTGTATCTGTATCTGTATCTGTATCTGTATCTGTATCTGTATCTGTATCTGTATCTGTATCTGTATCTGTATCTGTATCTGTATCTGTATCTGTATCTGTATCTGTATCTGTATCTGTATCTGTATCTGTATCTGTATCTGTATCTGTATCTGTATCTGTATCTGTATCTGTATCTGTATCTGTATCTGTATCTGTATCTGTATCTGTATCTGTATCTGTATCTGTATCTGTATCTGTATCTGTATCTGTATCTGTATCTGTATCTGTATCTGTATCTGTATCTGTATCTGTATCTGTATCTGTATCTGTATCTGTATCTGTATCTGTATCTGTATCTGTATCTGTATCTGTATCTGTATCTGTATCTGTATCTGTATCTGTATCTGTATCTGTATCTGTATCTGTATCTGTATCTGTATCTGTATCTGTATCTGTATCTGTATCTGTATCTGTATCTGTATCTGTATCTGTATCTGTATCTGTATCTGTATCTGTATCTGTATCTGTATCTGTATCTGTATCTGTATCTGTATCTGTATCTGTATCTGTATCTGTATCTGTATCTGTATCTGTATCTGTATCTGTATCTGTATCTGTATCTGTATCTGTATCTGTATCTGTATCTGTATCTGTATCTGTATCTGTATCTGTATCTGTATCTGTATCTGTATCTGTATCTGTATCTGTATCTGTATCTGTATCTGTATCTGTATCTGTATCTGTATCTGTATCTGTATCTGTATCTGTATCTGTATCTGTATCTGTATCTGTATCTGTATCTGTATCTGTATCTGTATCTGTATCTGTATCTGTATCTGTATCTGTATCTGTATCTGTATCTGTATCTGTATCTGTATCTGTATCTGTATCTGTATCTGTATCTGTATCTGTATCTGTATCTGTATCTGTATCTGTATCTGTATCTGTATCTGTATCTGTATCTGTATCTGTATCTGTATCTGTATCTGTATCTGTATCTGTATCTGTATCTGTATCTGTATCTGTATCTGTATCTGTATCTGTATCTGTATCTGTATCTGTATCTGTATCTGTATCTGTATCTGTATCTGTATCTGTATCTGTATCTGTATCTGTATCTGTATCTGTATCTGTATCTGTATCTGTATCTGTATCTGTATCTGTATCTGTATCTGTATCTGTATCTGTATCTGTATCTGTATCTGTATCTGTATCTGTATCTGTATCTGTATCTGTATCTGTATCTGTATCTGTATCTGTATCTGTATCTGTATCTGTATCTGTATCTGTATCTGTATCTGTATCTGTATCTGTATCTGTATCTGTATCTGTATCTGTATCTGTATCTGTATCTGTATCTGTATCTGTATCTGTATCTGTATCTGTATCTGTATCTGTATCTGTATCTGTATCTGTATCTGTATCTGTATCTGTATCTGTATCTGTATCTGTATCTGTATCTGTATCTGTATCTGTATCTGTATCTGTATCTGTATCTGTATCTGTATCTGTATCTGTATCTGTATCTGTATCTGTATCTGTATCTGTATCTGTATCTGTATCTGTATCTGTATCTGTATCTGTATCTGTATCTGTATCTGTATCTGTATCTGTATCTGTATCTGTATCTGTATCTGTATCTGTATCTGTATCTGTATCTGTATCTGTATCTGTATCTGTATCTGTATCTGTATCTGTATCTGTATCTGTATCTGTATCTGTATCTGTATCTGTATCTGTATCTGTATCTGTATCTGTATCTGTATCTGTATCTGTATCTGTATCTGTATCTGTATCTGTATCTGTATCTGTATCTGTATCTGTATCTGTATCTGTATCTGTATCTGTATCTGTATCTGTATCTGTATCTGTATCTGTATCTGTATCTGTATCTGTATCTGTATCTGTATCTGTATCTGTATCTGTATCTGTATCTGTATCTGTATCTGTATCTGTATCTGTATCTGTATCTGTATCTGTATCTGTATCTGTATCTGTATCTGTATCTGTATCTGTATCTGTATCTGTATCTGTATCTGTATCTGTATCTGTATCTGTATCTGTATCTGTATCTGTATCTGTATCTGTATCTGTATCTGTATCTGTATCTGTATCTGTATCTGTATCTGTATCTGTATCTGTATCTGTATCTGTATCTGTATCTGTATCTGTATCTGTATCTGTATCTGTATCTGTATCTGTATCTGTATCTGTATCTGTATCTGTATCTGTATCTGTATCTGTATCTGTATCTGTATCTGTATCTGTATCTGTATCTGTATCTGTATCTGTATCTGTATCTGTATCTGTATCTGTATCTGTATCTGTATCTGTATCTGTATCTGTATCTGTATCTGTATCTGTATCTGTATCTGTATCTGTATCTGTATCTGTATCTGTATCTGTATCTGTATCTGTATCTGTATCTGTATCTGTATCTGTATCTGTATCTGTATCTGTATCTGTATCTGTATCTGTATCTGTATCTGTATCTGTATCTGTATCTGTATCTGTATCTGTATCTGTATCTGTATCTGTATCTGTATCTGTATCTGTATCTGTATCTGTATCTGTATCTGTATCTGTATCTGTATCTGTATCTGTATCTGTATCTGTATCTGTATCTGTATCTGTATCTGTATCTGTATCTGTATCTGTATCTGTATCTGTATCTGTATCTGTAGCTGTATCTGTAGCTGTATCTGTAGCTGTATCTGTAGCTGTATCTGTAGCTGTAGCTGTAGCTGTAGCTGTAGCTGTAGCTGTAGCTGTAGCTGTAGCTGTAGCTGTAGCTGTAGCTGTAGCTGTAGCTGTAGCTGTAGCTGTAGCTGTAGCTGTAGCTGTAGCTGTAGCTGTAGCTGTAGCTGTAGCTGTAGCTGTAGCTGTAGCTGTAGCTGTAGCTGTAGCTGTAGCTGTAGCTGTAGCTGTAGCTGTAGCTGTAGCTGTAGCTGTAGCTGTAGCTGTAGCTGTAGCTGTAGCTGTAGCTGTAGCTGTAGCTGTAGCTGTAGCTGTAGCTGTAGCTGTAGCTGTAGCTGTAGCTGTAGCTGTAGCTGTAGCTGTAGCTGTAGCTGTAGCTGTAGCTGTAGCTGTAGCTGTAGCTGTAGCTGTAGCTGTAGCTGTAGCTGTAGCTGTAGCTGTAGCTGTAGCTGTAGCTGTAGCTGTAGCTGTATCTGTATCTGTATCTGTATCTGTATCTGTATCTGTATCTGTATCTGTATCTGTATCTGTATCTGTATCTGTATCTGTATCTGTATCTGTATCTGTATCTGTATCTGTATCTGTATCTGGATCTGTATCTGTATCTGTATCTGTATCTGTATCTGTATCTGTATCTGTATTTGTATCTGTATCTGTATCTGTATCTGTATCTGTATCTGTATCTGTATCTGTATCTGTATCTGTATCTGTATCTGTATCTGTATCTGTATCTGTATCTGTATCTGTATCTGTATCTGTATCTGTATCTGTATCTGTATCTGTATCTGTATCTGTATCTGTATCTGTATCTGTATCTGTATCTGTATCTGTATCTGTATCTGTATCTGTATCTGTATCTGTATCTGTATCTGTATCTGTATCTGTATCTGTATCTGTATCTGTATCTGTATCTGTATCTGTATCTGTATCTGTATCTGTATCTGTATCTGTATCTGTATCTGTATCTGTATCTGTATCTGTATTTGTATCCGGCCTGAACATATCCATAAATCCAGGTTAGAGTACTTTTAATGCTCAACTTAAAATTGAGTTTCCGTCAGACTCTATTGAATATTCGACTTAGATCACCAGGAATCATTGCCAATAAATGTAAATTTTGGTAAAACATCTTATTAAAAATCCATAAATTTCGCAATCTGACATTGATAGACACCAATAACATATCAATCCGATTGCTAATCAGTGGCCCTCTCACAATGAACACAAAGGAAACGCTATGCACACAACGCCACAGACCACAAAAAAACTCAGCAATTAAACCCATTGTATAAGGTGCAACCGGGCAGACAAAAGTGTGCAAAAAATAGGGGTTCAAAATTCAATAATAGACAAAAATCGCATCAAATTTCACAATATCGCACCTTATTAGAATCCAACAATGAGTTGAATGGCGATACAAATATGTTGGAGAACAAAGATATATAGCGAAACCAATATATGCAAAAAAGAATAAAACGAGAGTTGGCAGAGAATAGGAATACGAATCGGTGAATGGCAACAAAAAGGCGCACACAGACAACAAGAAGTTATGGGAAAAACATACACACCTCTCCTCTTTCGCCTTTCTATTCGAACTGTTTGCAGCGCGCCGAACTGGGCTAATCGCAGCACCCCACTCAATATATTGTGCGCATTGTGTAATAATTTCATAAATAGTTTATCCAAAGAATCGCTGAATGGCGACTAAATGCTAGGGTTACATTTTGCCCGCACAAGCCGGCTTCACACGCAGAGACTCGAGCAGCGAGATCCTCGAGGTCCTTTTCTTATGCTAAACTCGACTCAGTTCTGAGGGTTGTACGACCCCTGTGTACCCCCAGAGCAAAACCATTCCGTTACTCTGTGTAAGCAATTTCGTGTGTGTGTTTTGATTATGTCTGGAGTTTAGAAACCATAAATCTATTGATGGCATTGATGCCGCCTTTCTGCAGCATCAAATTATCTCCTGCCATTGAAATCCCATACTCACAATATTCAAATCGGAGCAATTCACATTTGCATAATGCCTCTGGCTACGGGGATGCACTGCAATAGACAAGGATCCCAGCTAGAGAATCTAAGCTAGTAAAACGCACAGATCAAGTAATGGATGGCAATAGTAATTTATTGGGCTCAAACACATATCCTTGCATTTTAGTTTTATAGTTGTTGCTATTTATATATGGCTTATTAATATTACTCACTCAGTTTTTCGAAAAATAAAAAAATCTGATAGAATTTATTGAAAGCTGTTCATATATGATCGTATATCATAAATTTACTATTTTTCGATGTAATTCAGTTTAATACTAAGAGAAGCCAACAGAAATTTGTAAACATATTTATGAAAATCAAAAGAAGAGAAAATAAAGAGTAATAAAAATAGCCAGAATGCTGAACTATTTTTGAGAATTGTTTAATTTAGTATTTAATATTTCTAATATCTTCTCCTCATTCAATCCATATTCTGCTAAATAAAAATAAAATAATAACTTTTTAAACTATTTTTAATCCAACTAGAATATTTGTACATTAGTTTATTTACTTATTTTAACATTTTATATTATAATATTATAATTTTTAGCTGTATTCAATCTTCTATTTCAATAGAAATCTTCTTCGCATAGTTTCTTAGGTAAAGTACCCCTGGTTTTCTCTGTGTGCTGTCCTGGCAGATGCCACACATTTTTTATCAACTCATTTTTGACCTCAGGCATTGCATTCTAATTATCATATCGATCAAAGCCAAGCGGGACAGGCTAAAAAAGGAATTGACAGTGAGCAGTGAAGGAATCCTGTGGCATCAGAGATCCTCAGCCAGCGTTTTTCTCATAGTTAACATAACAAAGGCCGTGATGATGCAGCCAAAAGGAAAAGCCTCGTGATGATTTCAGCACCCCAGAATCTGAAAGATCAGGCAAACAAAAGGCATTTGCTTGAGATATGGCAGATAGCAGATACAGAGCCCAACAATCCCTTCATCATTAGAGCATCTATAAGACTGTATATTGATATGCTAATCAATGAGTAGTCCGAAAGTCGAATGCTTCGTTGCGTTTATGATCGATGCGATCGCGAGTTGGCAAAAAAAAGAAACGACAAAATTTCAAATCATTTATCAATTAAATTATTGGCAAACATTGCGTAGCGCCCTCGATATAAAGAGATCGCACTTCAGCCGCACAGCTAGAGCGAGAGGGAGCAGATAGCGGTAGAGAGTGAGCGAGAGATAGATCGGGGTTGCACAAACAATTGGCAAATTTCCCTTTCTTGTTTTCAGCATTCGCACAATCTGCCAAATGATCGATTATAGATCGATGTATTGCCATTGTCAAGAGATCTTTGTTTCGGTTGTTTTTTCTCAATTTTTTCTTTCTTTCCTTTCTTTTCCTTTCAGTTTTGTGGTGTGTTGCCAATTCTGTCTCGTTCGCTCTTTTGTGTGCCGATTTTTGACGGGTTTAGCGATGATTTGTTGGTTTATTGTCGGCAATCCTCGGAGAAGGGCTGGCTTTTCCTCTTCCGAAAAATGTATAAAAAAAACAAAGTAAAGTATAAAGGATCACACTCGTGCCCAAATGCTTAACAAATATCCCTAAATGTGCTTTGTTTACGCCAGACAGACAATTGGCACAACCCTTTGATGGCCTCTCATTGACTTCTTGTGGGCGCACTCTATCTCTATCTCTGTCTCTGTCTCTATCGTTCTCTCTCACTCTACTGCTTCAATTATCGGATAGGTTTCGCTATTTATCCGATTTTAACGAGCTCGCATAAGACACTTATCTTTATGCGCCCGTAAACATAGTTTATTTCAATGAATTTATTGCTCTTTTGTATTTATTTTTTGCTTCTATTTGCCTATGTTTACTTTTATTTTTCTGTATATTCCACACCATTTGAGTGAAACACCTGTTAAGTTCTAAAACTGGTTTTCGCGTCTTCGCAGTTTTTGCCGGTTTCTGGGTCTGGGCTTCAGCCTAGGCTCATAAAATTTGTCATGAGATTGATCTAAGATGTAATTTTATTTTTAGTTTCTATTTTATGTGCAGCGTATTATATTTACATACATTATGTACTTTCAAACGCTTTCAACACGTTTGAATTTCATATCTACAATTTAAATGTATCATCTATGTAGTTAAAATCAAGTCTATTCATTCTATTAAGTTGTTCATCAAACTGGTTTTTTTATATTTACATAATAAATATCCAATTTGAAAGCCAATACTTGAGGACTCGGTGTGAAGCTCCAGGCTACCTTTTAAAATAGCTCCAGTTGTCTGAGGTTTATTGCCTTTCTATTTACTTAATTCTTTTATACATATTTACATATATATTAATATGTACATACATACATGCATAATATATTTTCATTTATGCTTCCATTTTCAAAATATATTTGAGTGTTAAGTTTGTGTTTTTAATTGTCATGGGCTCGATTAAAAATATAATAAATACATATATTTTTATCTGTATTGTATTATGTTGTTCAAAGTTGAATTTATCAAGATTTAAACTGTTATTAAGCTATAAAGATATTCATTATTATATCTTATTATATCATTATTATATTATATATGTTGAAAAAATCAATCAGTATGAGCTTTTCGTATATATAAAAACTATATACTTTTTAAATACGCCGTAAAATTATATTTCTGGCAGAACAGTCAAGATTTAATTTTTTTTATTTGATTCCATTATTATATTAGATAAAAGCGAAATTAGAAACACTTTTTTTTATTAAGTAAAGAACTTGTTTTAAAGTGTATTTTTTATAAGATTTGTAATCATTTATTTTGGGTTTCGTTTTAATAACAAAGAAAAAGGCTTCACATCTTTAAGACCAACAGTTGGAAATAATATGAAAAAAGTTTATGTCTTCAATATCATAAAAGATGAGTGTAGCTGGTGTGATCTAGATGAAAGAATGGATATGAAGTGAGACAATGAACTATGAACTATGAACTGCGGAAGAGTGCGAGAATTTCGCAAGAGAGCCATGCGGTCTGGCAGGTGTTCCAGTTGGGCTCTTTTACGTCTGTATGTGGAGGGATGAAGAGCATGGAAGGTAAGTGATTGTGTATCAGTACCTTAAGAGCAAAACTTCTCAATACTTTTACATCTTTATAGGAATATACAAATATTGCCTTACATTTATTTCGTTGTTATGCAGTCTCATACTAGGAGAACGGATCTAGATATGTATGTACGTTTTGTATACCATCTTACTAATATCTAATTCTTATTAGGCATTCATTCTACTATAATTTTATACATTTCTCTAATTTATTTTCTTTCTTTTCTCTCTGTTGGCACAACGGTACAAGCAGCGCGAAACGAGCAAAATCTTAAAAATCTTTAAGCTACGTTAGGAGAACCTTCGATGTACTCGTTTTTCGAGTGAGCACTTGTAGCCATAAGTTGAAATTCGTGATGTGTTCGGTAGTTCCCTAAAAGCAGATTGTTGTTGTTGGGGAAGAAAAAACCAGAATTGAAAGAAACTTATAAAGCCGATCCATGTCGAAAGCTGAATACACTCACAAGTCACATATAAATCTTGCATTATCTTTATAATATACGATTTGAAAGGAATGTGTGTAAAATTGTTTAGTATATCTAGATCTTCTGATATATACAACTATAGATGTAAATATGATAAATCTGAATTTACGTCACCTGTTAAAGCAAATATGCTTTTCCAAACTAATTCCAGATGTGATGATTAAATGAAATATCAAGTGAAAGAGCATAAAAGTACAAAAATCTGCAGCTCTGCTTAATTAAAAATGGAATGTATTGGTATTTCGCACATCCGTTTCAATGTTCAAGCCAATATTGTAATATCTAAATTTAGCTCAAAACAACGATTCAATGAATGCCCATATATTCAAATTTGAGCTCCGCTCGGACGATGCTATCATTAATCTTCGAAATGCGACGTCAATCGGCGGTAGCAGCAGCTGCTTCTCAATTGCGATTTCTTTGCTCTTGAGGGTGATAGGAAGTTATGGAAGGAAGCGCAATGCTAAGCATCTGAGAACGTAAATCTCTTGTGAGTTTTCTGCTCTCTTCCTCCGAGGCAACGTAAGCGGATTATGCGCATTTGCTTCTGCATCGTTGCATCCTTTGATCCTTGCTGCGGTTGCCGGACCTTCAAATTACAATAAAATTGATGTAGAATCCATAAATCGATTTGCTTTTATAAATATTTTTCAGTTTTATTCATTAATCTTTTAACATCATTTGCTTTTTAAATTAAGTTCATTTTTCGCTTACATATATGATTAAATATAAAATAGATCCTAGGCGTAGTTTGGTTAACTCTTGATTTATACAGACAAATTGTGGATTGTATAACTCCGTTGATACGTTGACTTGTACAGCACATTATAATTAGTTATAATATGTACACTCGTGGATATATAACTATCGCAGTACTTTGTACGGCACCTATGATACTCTATATATTATAGGTTGTTGTTGTACAGGCTTACGGACTACCTCTATCGTGGACAAAAAACTGTTTGCAACTGGAAATAATGGAAATTTCGAGTTGAATAGAGTTTTGTGTTTGTTCTCGTTTCCTCAATCTTGCTTGTAAATATTGCTTATAGTTTAATTATGTGTATATAGTGTGTTCTAGTAGCTAAGTGAAAAACCTGAGTTTGCTTTAAAAAATAATCTTCAAGTAAATTCCTTGCGGACGAAAGCTGTCAAAGCCTGGTTTGCTGTATGCATCTGTCACATTGGTAGACATATTTGTTGTTATTTGCTTTCTTGAGGCAGTGTGGAGCTAGTAAATCTGTTTATGTGCTGCGATGGGGCAGCGCAGTTGCCGCCTGCACCTTGTTAGGCGCACTGTGCCGCCACATCAGAGCCGCATAGAGGAAACCAGGCATCGACAGCTGTCCCTCTCTCTAAATCAGCCCAAGCTTAGCCTAACTTAGCCCTAACTTAACTTAAGCTGCTTTCGCTGTCATCGTAGCTGCTGCTCTTTCGGCTGCCGTTTGTGGCCGGTGGCCCGATACTATTGGGCCTTCTCCTTGGCCACGGCGCTGAGACCCAGCGCCAAATGGTCGGTGGCCAAAATTCCGGCGCTGGGCTGATGCGCATAGTTACGTATCTGATGCAGCGAGATTAGCTGCGTAGGAAAGGCGGCGGCGGCAGCAGCAGCGGCTGCGTTCTGCTGATACAGGTAGGCGGCAGTGGCTGCGGGCGGTGCTCGGTGCTGCTGCAGATGCGTGGGCGGTGGTGCGACGGTGGCGCTCAGCGGCGTGAAGGCAGACGTTCCCGGTCCAGGCGAATGAGCATGCGTCGCATGTTGCTGCTGTTGATGCTGCTGCTGCTGCTGTTGTTGCTGTTGCTGTTGCTGCTGTTGTATATGATGCTGTGGCGTGCTCTGACGCAGCACCAGATCCTCGCCAGCCTCGTCATGCGGGCTGTGCGAGTGCCCTGGCGTATCTCCGCCGCTATTGGCCAAGCGTTGATGGTGCTGCTGCAGCAGTTCCTGCTGCTGCTGCTGCTGTTGCTGCTGCTGCTGATGCTGGAGTGTCGCAAAGTTGGCATAGGAACTGCCATTGGCTTGCGGCAGCTGCTGCTGTATGGCCTCGGCCAGCGTGGCGGCGGCGCTATCGACGCCCATTTTGGCCCAGTACGCGGCATTGGCGTCGTTCATCGCCTGCCTCTGCAGATTCAGCCCAATGCCGCCCGCTGGCACATGCTGCTGCAGATTGGCGGCCGGCGTCGTGTGGCGCTGCTGTTGCTTCTCGGCCTTCTCGGCGTGCTTTTGCAAATGCTTCTGCAGATAGGTCTCCTGCGTGTAGGACTTGCCGCACAGCTGGCAAATGTGCGTCTTCAGATGCTTCGAGTCCTTGTGCTTGGGTATGTGCTCGAGCAGCGTCACCTCGTCGCCGAAGCACTTGTAGCACGAGTTGCACTTGAACGGCTTGTCCGTCTGATGGCAGCGCGAGTGCGACTGCAGATTCGAGAGCTGCGAGAAGGCCTTCGGGCAGCCAGTGTGCCGGCATTTGTACGGCTTGTCGCCCGTGTGCGTGCGTATGTGCTGCTGCAGGTGCGACAGCTGCGTGAACTTGCGCTGGCAGATCTCGCAGCGGTAGGGTTTGATGCCCAGGTGGATGCGCGTGTGCTGCGACAAATAGGATGAGTTGGCGAAGGATTTGCTGCACGAGGCGCACTTGTACGGCTTCGTCTGCTCCCCGCCCTGGCGCTGATCCTCGGGCGATGATCCGTTGCTGCCATTACTGCCACCTTGCTGCCGAGAAGGCGAACGACTCGGATCGTACTGCAATTAGGGAAAAAGAAAGAAAAACTTTTCTTTTATCGAATACTAAAGTCTCTCAGTGAAGAATATGCAAACAGATTTCATTCGTAACGATACAAACAAAATTATCCTTATTGTAGATAAATACAGGATAAATATTTATATTATTTAAATAATTTTTTGTAATATTAATACTTCAATATTGTATGCACTATTTTTAATTATCAAAATTTAGCAACCAAATCTAATAAAATAATAATTATAAATTAAGCAAAGTAAAAATAATCTTGCATTTAATTTTGAATGTAAGCATTTAAAAAATAAAAATAAATTATAAATAAATTATTTTTAAACATAATAAAACATTTTTTCCTAATTATAGTTTCCTAACAATTTTCATGACTAGATTCTATTAAATACATACTTTCATTGGTTTTATATATTAAAATTTGTATAAAATTGGCAAAAGCGTAAGATTTGTATATGAAAATATATCCCTTGAGAATATAAATAAAAACTATTGTTTTGATATATTTTTAAATTATTACGAAACTAATCGTCGTAGAAGATTTGTTCTTTGGAAATAATTCACAAAAAGCGTAGTATTTCCCATTTGAGTCTAGGAAATGTTCGTTTCATAGTAGAAATTGACATTGTGTTCTAAAATTGGGCCTAAACCTTTCAATAAAATCACTTCTGACTTTATGCCAACTCATTTTGAGTGATTCACTATTATTAGTCGGGTTATAAAGCATTTTACACTGCGTTGCAAAGTCGTTGAAGTTTATTCATTATATTATACTCATTCATTCATTTACTTATACATTTGCGATGTAGATTAAAGTATTAGTGTCACTTCATCGCTCATATTTCCTATAATTTCCTGTAATACAAAATTGCTATACGTCGATCTATTTGGCTAAATCTATTATGAATTACTAAAGGTGAAAGGAAATATTAAAATTATTGTCCCTACGGGAGTCATGCAAAATACCTTTTGTAAATGTCAGTACATTATATATTATCTTATTATATATTTGATCTTTAAAGCCAATATCATCTTAGCTTTACTCACCTTTTGCTCCTGGTGCTCGCTGAGCTGAGTAGGCGTTGCCGGCGAGCTTGGGGCACTGTAGTTGCCCTTTAGCTGCGGCTGATGGAGCAGCTGCTGCTGCTGCTGTTGCTGCTGCTGCTGCTGCTCAGAGTCATGCTGATGCGATTGCTGATGCTGCTGTTGCTGCTGCTGCTGCTGCTGCTGCTGCTGCTGGTCAATCAATATCTGTTGCTGCTGCACCAGCCCGTTCTTGCGCGAGTAGTCCAGACGCTCAACGTTCTGGCGGAACTCGTTGATGTTGAAGGGCTTGTAGTCGTGCACCAGCTGCTGCTGGGTGAGATGGCTGAGCGTGCGCAGCTGATCGATGGATCGGTGCAGGTGATAGTCGCTACCAGCGCCATTCGGCGTCGTCGTTGGCAGTTCGGCAGCCATAAGCGGCTGCCCGCCTAGGTTCAGCGGTCGATAGGCGATCGTGCGAGCGTCCAGATTGTGGCCTTTGCAAAAGCGAGCGCTTCAGCGGAGATTGGAGAGAAAGAGAGCGTAACCGAGCCGGGCAACGATTGCGACTAAACTGAAATCGAAACGCGGCTTACACAACTTCTTGGCTTATACTGTTTTTTGTCGTTCAGGTTTTGTGCTGAAAATACAGAAATATTGTAATTGTTATTTAGGCTTCCGTCGCAAATTTCTGTAGAGTCAACAGAACTGTTAAACTACTTTTTCCAGTTCTCCATTTGGCTTTCGCGTTGCTTCATTTTTTCTTTTACAAATAGTTTGCAATTTTTTTGAGACTTTTTGTACATAAATTTAACATAAATGTGCATGAATTAATTAATTGTTTATGAATTAAACGTGCAATAAATAAAACAAAACTTTGCAAGCCAAGCACTGAAAAAACAATGCCAAAAAAACACAAGATAAACAAAAAAGGCGCTTGTGCACAGCAAAAAATTCGATGTGACAACACAACATTTCATTTATATGAAAAATGCAAAAAGAACAAGTAGAAATACCATAGTCGGGCGTATCTGTCCACACGATACCCGCTCAGGACTTAGACATTACTTAAAGTGGATTTATAAATTTTTGTTTTCTTAGTAAATCTGTTTGATAAATAATTTATTTTAGATATCTAACATGGCTCCAGAATAAGTATCTCGTTCAAATTAGCCAGCCAATAGCAAAACGTATATACTCTATTCTACAGTGAACGAGAGCAACAAAAATAAAATTCTCTATTTTTTCTGCACTCTTTGAGAAAGAGCCGGGAGGCCAGCTAAGAGTCAGGGGCGCCAGTGGAACGTGTCAATCACCTCGAGAACTGAAGAACACAGAGCAAAACTCTTTGCGAAAATGGGGCAATTCGTAATCTGCCACAAAGATGAGGCTCCCCAAAGCAGATGCTAAATAAAGAATAGACGAGAGGCACTTATCTGATTTGGAATACATTCAAGAATTGCAGAATAACAAAAGAAGACAAATTCAAATTACGCTAAAACAAAATAAGTCATCAAGCTCTAGTCGGGAGCAATTGAATAGGAAACACCCTGGAAAAGCATACATATGTAGATCTACTCTATGCATACTCTTTGTCATATAAACGTTCGGTGAACCATAAACCACATTTAACCTTTTAACTAAGATCAAAGATCAAAGATCAAAGATAATTACTATATAAGTGTACAATTTTTCGATTTTTTTCTTATAGATATTAAAGCATTAATACTGTATGCTCTCTTTGGACTTTATCAGTTTTAAAAGGACATTCGATAATATAATAATGGTGTATTATAATGTAAACTTGCAGTTTAGCTAAATTCAATTTGTTTTCAATTTATGTATATGAAGCACATTAGATTACGTGTAATATAATATTTAATATTATATAACATGTAACAAATTTAAATTACATATTACACCATTGTTATTTTGCTTGAGAATTGTTAATGGGTCAAATCTAATAATTTAAGTTTATTGTTTGCTATTAGAATACAGTAAAAATATTTAATCATATTATTATGTGAGCTATCTAATATCTATCTACCTGCTTTAGATTTAAAGCTGGCTGGAAAACTATAATGTAAATAACGTTTTTTTTTTAACAATTACATTGTATTTATTTGTAGTAATCTAAAGAAAATTGCATAAAGCTAGAGAATGTATTAGAAAATCGAAAACTATAATAATCAAAAAAATAAAAAGGAAAAACTACCAAATTAAAAAGAATTGTTTTAGCAAAATACTGTTTTGTTTTTTATAACTATACAGAATGTATGTATGTTTAAAATAATTTTGAGTATGAAATTGCTTAAAGGTAATTTGAAATTTTTTAAATAAAAGGAAATGCAATCTTTGAGCGAATTTTCGATTTATACTATGAAACAATGGATCAGATGTATCTGATCACAAAATATAATATAACACAACAAATTAGAATATAAATCTCAAGCATTTATTTATACACATATTTTTAAAAATTTGTCTTCGAGTAATTAAAGGATATAGTTTTTCGGTTGGAGTTTCTGCAAGTGCTTGATTATCATCCATTGTATTAATATTGTACATTTTATATCTTTCAGAATCATTTATTCACTAATGGTCAGATAATAAACGAATATTTACTATATCAAATAATTGTGGTGTCGGAAGTATTACTTTTGTTTATTTACAATACGTAAGTATTTAATTTAAGATTAACTTTTGTACTAATTGTAAACAAAGAAATACAGGTAGGGAATACAACAAGAACAAGTTGAATATAAGACAAGAAGTCTTTGTTTATATACACGTGTATTTATGTATTTATATAGTTGTTAAAGGTATATTTACTTCAAATCAATTTTTTTAAATACTAAAATAAATGTTTATACGCATAAAATAAATAATATGAGCTTCCTCTTTAATTGAACCACTCTGCTTGACCCAGAAACCAACAACAAATAGCAAGAATTTGTAAACAAAAAGCTGTCACAGGTGTTTGTCCGCCGTATTTTACGTGTGTTTCCCTCGTTTTTGTATTTTTTCCTTTTTTTTATTTTTTTTTGTAGAAAAAAATCAATAAGAAAAACATCTGAATTGGCGCGCGCCGCATTGAAATAAAACAAATTGAGTTATTAAATCGGTCCGAGAGAGTGAAAGAAAGAGATGGAGCGGCTAAGCGCCGCACAAGAGTGGGAGAATGAGTGACACACATACAGGCAGACACACAGACGCAGTGCGTAGCTGTTTTGTTGTCGTTACTGCCGCTGCTGCGCAGTTGACGTCAGAAGCAGATTTTTTGTTTCTTGTGTTTCTTTTGGTTTTTTCTTAAAACATTTTTATAGCTGGCTGGTCAAAAAACCGGTTGTTGTTGTAGCTGTTTTTTTATTTTTTTTTTTCTGTTGATATTGGTCCATCAGTTGATCAGAGGGCAAAGGCTTAGGGGAAAAGGCACACAGGATGCTTTAGTCGCCTGTTGACCCTGCCGTTGATAGATCAGTAATATATCTTAAAGCGAAAAATATACTGCCGTAGATTATTACTATTCGGATTTGTTGAAAGTGGCTTCAAACAAATAAACATACATATGTACATATGTATGTACATTGTATATCAAACACACATACATACAATGCAGCGACTACAGCTGAAGACGGAATCACTCAGGCGGCCCCAAAGCACGCTAACGCCAACGTTGCTGGTTCAGAAGCATACATATGTATGTATGTATGTATGCATACAAAAAAAAAAATAGGTATACACAAAAAAATTTAACGAACACACACAAAAAACATTCAAGCAAACATATACATATGCAAACATATACTCATACACACACGCACACAACAGTGTACAAAAAACGAATCAACGAAAATTAATTGAGCGCGAGCAGCGACCGCAGCTGAACAGCATAAGAGAGCAACAGAGAGAGTGAGAGCGCGCGAGCGAGCTAGCAACATAAACAAATGAAGAGCCGGACAGAAGCAAGCTGCAAAAAAAACGGAATAAAAGCTTGGACTGCTAAGCAAATAAACGAAAAAAGGCTACAACGGTTAGTGGGGGTGACATGTGCAAAAAAAAGAAAGGAGAAGAATAAAGTGCTGAGCGCGAGAGCAAAAACAGCAGAGATAAAAAAAGACGACACACAAACCGCCACCGAATGAATGGCACATAAAGAAGTCAAACATTGACCAGGGCGGGTGGGTAAATATTGGCAACCGTCGTTGCACAGTATAACAATTCCGTTTGCATTTGAGCAAATGTTTTGATGATTGGCAGTGCAAATTGTGAATTTGTTTTGCGTCGCGGATTTGATATATATTGAATAAATGCTTTTAAATATTTAATTATCTTTTATCCCTAGACTATGAGACAATATGTATGTATATTATTTGAGGTTTTTAATTGATCGAAATAGAAATTGTAATCAAATAAGCAAAAAAAAAGTAATATTTGACCACTGTAAACATAAAAACAGCTATTTTACTCGGAAAAGTAACCAAAAAAAAAAAAACATTTGGAAGTACTTACCAACTGGAAATGGCAGTTGTTATTGTGTTCTCTTTTTGCGCGCGTTTCTGTTGATATTTTCGTAGTAAAAGCACGTGCTCTGCTGACCTATTAGTGAGGGTGGGGAGGGGGTGCTCGCGTTCCCTTCCGCTATCCTTTCACAACTTTTGTGCAATTTTACGTTTTCAGCTTTCGTGTTGCGTGCGTAGGGAGCAATATTTTGGTTATGATATTTGCCTATCTAGGTAAACAACCCGAAGTTACTTATTATTCACTTTTTTATTTTTAATATTATTAATTTTGTCTATTTGCACTTTTTACGTTTTCTCTTACGAATTTGGAGTACACTAAGCACACACGCACACACATGCAGACTTGAGAGCTAAGGAAAAAAATGGCCGCGCACGCCAAAAATACACACACACCAACACACACTTGAGTGTAGCGTATATGTGTGTTTGCACTTGTGCTGCCCTCTTTTTTGCAAAATTTGGCGCGACTTAATTTTGGCGCCTTGATTAATTATAAATGATGAATGAGGGGAGATCGCACGATTTACAGCATGCAACGTTCGTTTCGTTTATGGTTTGTGCTTCGTTTCGCCCCTCGTTATTTACATGCTGTGCGTACGCGAACAACAAATCACTACGGAAAACGTAAAAAAGACGAGTGTGAAGAAGAGGAACCGTTCGGCTCGGTGGCAAAAACTCGACTGAAAAAAATCACTCAACTTTTTTCATGACATTGCAATCGGAAAGCAGCTGTGAGCGTAAGTACCTGGGTGTGTGTGTGTGCTTATGTGTGCCTGTTGGCTCGTTCGCTCTCCCTCTTGCACGCGCATTGAAAAAATGCTTGTTTATGTTTTTTATGTGTGTGTTTTTTGCTCACCACTATTGCGCTCTTTGTCTTTCTGTTGTGCTCTCTGCGGCTCTCTCTCTGTGTTTTATTCCGGTTTTACTCTGATTGGTTGTTATTTCTATGAACATTTTGGGTACCCTGTATTTTTTATGAATACGCAATTTTTGGAAAGGTAATCCGAATTAACTTAAAAGTATTAAGTACATTAAGTTTCCAATATCGAGTAAAAATATGATTTACTAAATAACATTTAAAATCAAATATATTCAGTTCAAATAATATTTTAACAGAGATAGTGAGGCCAAACCCTTTTAAAATAATAATATAATTATTTCCCATCATTTTTAATTAATGTACTTTTACTAAGGAATAGTTTACTTATTGTTGTCTTTAAATTTAATGTTTTGGCTGATATACAATTTAAATTTGCGCTCCATAAATCCAAGGTATCGATATTTTATGTGTACGATAGTTTTAACGCTTTACAACATTTCTTTGCAGTGGAGTAAAATACCGTTTTTAGTGCTCTAAATGACTACATTGCTCAGCTGTTCAGCGCGTGCAATGTTTTTGTTTTGGCGGTAAAAAATATTAACTTCTGCCAGAAATTGTGTTACTTTAAGTATGTCTGCACCATGTAAGAGATTTCTGAACGTTCTAGAGAAGTGGCCAGCAGAAAAAACGAAAGTCGGCAGGTAAGACAGCTTCCAGACACCTACAGTAAAATGTTCGTTCAGCGGAGTCTTGCAATGGGCGTTATCTAACCATTTCACATTGTATTTGCTTATAGCACAAAATGTATGTCACTTGCTATGCTCATTTGCTGTGCTTTAGGTCGAAATAAGTAAGGAACATAACAGAACAGTTAATTTGTTGTCGCTGTTGCACATGGCAACATGTTCCACAGTGGAATGTAAATTTTGTGCGGTTGATTATTCGATTTTATTTAAACTTGTTTTCATTCGGCTGTGACACACACATGTCAACAGGTTCCATAATTTCAACTTGATTATAGAGTCTATGATCATGCAAGTGTTTTTTGTCTATACATATGTATGTATATTGAAATATGGCAACATTTGCCACAATGGAAGCAATTGATTGTGGATCGTATTTGGGCAGAACATTTGCCAATTTAACGTAAGCCCTGCGGCTTCAGTGCCTTAGCGCTTTTTGTCGGGCTCGCTTGGCTTTTTTTGTATGTGTGGCTTGGCTTGATTAAAAATCGTACTTCGTAATGTCTTCTAAATACGCCTACCAATTAATACCGGAGAGTTTCCTTCTTGGCGGCCAGGAAGTGTCTATGTAAGTGTCTAAAAGCGAATTCATGAATATAAAGAATAGATGCAAAACTGCTGAAAGTAATTTATAGCAACTTAATTTAACTTAATCAAAATAAATAATGCACATGTTGGTCGTGGCCTGACACACTAAAATTAAAAATATATTGTACATTTAATATATATTTTAGTTGCAACAAAAAACTAAAAGAATGTATTATTTTATTATAATATAGATTTATATACATTTATATAAAGGAATATATGTATATATTAGTTTGAACTTGTTACTGTTTCCTAAGATCATAGCAGTTTATTGATTTTCTATGCGTCTTAAATTGGAATACGTTGACTATCTTATCAATTTATCTATTGTGTGTGATGTCGGTAAACGTAGTAATAGAAATTTGAATATTATTATTTCTAGCTTCGAATTGACTTGTAAATACTTGAATCCATTTCCCCGATGTTTAGCTTTAGCTCCACTCTGCAAAAGTTTGCCTATTTTCAATTCTTGAATTTCTTTAAATGGAATCAATCATAATTAATAGTGCTTCAAGTCCAAAGTTTTGTTGAGGAGTCTTAAATCTGATGATGAAAATTGTTGATTTTAGCTTTTGTTTGGCTTCTGCAAAGGTCTGCAGTATAATAAATAGTTGAATCCACTTGTTGCTTTGCTTTTTGTTTATCCTTAGCTCTACTTGCTCACTCGAATTTCGTTACCTGAAATTAATCAACAGGTATATTGGGTTTCACTACTCTATTATTGTCAAAACTCGACTCAGTCTCTGTTTATTGGTTGGGTCTCGCATTTTGGGCTTCGTTTAGCATCGTTTATTGTTGAACTATTGCCAAGTTTTCGCTGCAACGAAACACACAACAAACACATAAAATTGCGAATCTGAACACCAAACAAACCAAAACTTTTCTCTCCCACCTAAAAGGGATCTTGGCGAGCAAATCCGCAAGCAAGCGGCCAGGCTAAAAGACGCCTCCAGTCAGAACTCCGCAGCCATTGAGCAGCTGAACAGGCAGATCGACGCCTTGGAGAGGCTCTCGAATAACGTCTACGCGAAGAAGTATACGAGGCGGTTCGAGTCGACGGCAACGGGCTTAACTGCTGCCCAGTGTAACCAGGTGCTCAGCTCGGAGTTTCTGCAGTATCTGAACGATGGCAAACGCAATTAGAGCCCAGCAGCTGATGCAGCGATTCCTGACCAGACTAAGACCAACAGCAACACAGAACAGACACTACACAGCCGCGGCTACGCCTTCAACTCCAGCCGAAGCACCTCCGCACGTGCCGGTGCTGTGCGACACGGCTATCGAGTACCTGCAGCCGATGCCTGGTGGCAAGTACATCGATATGACCTTTGGCGCCGGCGGACATACACGGCGGCTGTTAGACAGCTGCCCGGAGACCACAGTGTACGCCCTCGATCGAGATCCAGTTGCCCATCAGCTAGCCCAGCGCATGAGTCAGGAGGAGAACTACAAAGGACGCCTAATCCCAATGCTTGGCAAATTCTCGGACCTGCCGCAGCTGCTGCAAGCTCTAGAAGTGCCGCCTCGGAGCTTCGATGGCATGCTGTTCGACTTTGGCTGCAGCTCCATGCAGTTCGATGAAGCTGCGCGCGGCTTCTCCATCTCCCACAACGGGCCGCTGGACATGCGCATGGATTGCGGCCGAGACAGCGTCAGCGCCGCCGATGTGCTGGCCCGCGTCGAGGAGGCTGACCTGGCGCGCATTCTGCGCGTCTATGGCGAGGAGAAGGCGGCCAAGAAGATAGCGCGTGCCATTGTCGAGGCGCGCAACGCGCTGCAGCGCATAGAAACCACTCACCAGCTGGCGAACCTGGTGGCCGCAGTGCTGGGCGAGGGGCAGCGCATGGACAAGCTGCAGCGGCCGTCGCACGTGGCCACCAAGACGTTTCAGGCCCTGCGCATCTTTGTCAACAACGAGCTGAACGAGATCAACTACGGCATGCTGCTGGCCCAGGAGCTGCTGCTGCGCGTCCAGGGCCGGCTGGTGGCCATCACCTTCCACTCGCTGGAGGACACCATTGTCAAGCGGCACCTCAATGGGAATGTGATTGAGGGCGTGGCCAATCCGGTGCCGCTCAAATACAGCGGGCACGATATCACCCACGATCCAGAGCTCATGGACTCGTTCGTCCGGTCCAACTGGCGCCAACTGCATCGGCACGTCATCCTGCCCGATGCCTCGGAGATCGCACGCAACAGCCGCAGTCGCTCGGCCAAGCTGCGCGCCGCAGTTAAGATAAAGTAAATAATAGATTATAGACGAAAACTCTGGTCAGGAATAAAACCGAAGACACTGAAAACTCTCTCTACCCCTCTTTATCTGCCTTACTTACCTAACTCTCTCTCTATCTTTTGTTTATACTTGGAATTGCTAATTGATATGTCCACCGATTTCCATGTTATCTGCATAGCAATTGGCACCTTGCGATAAGGCACGTTTTTTCTGTTTTGTTTCTACTCTTTTTTTACTTTGTTGCTGGTTTCTGTTTGCATTTTGTGTTTTCTCGTGGAATTTGTTTGTTTCGCACCGAATTCAGGCATTAAATAGATTACGAAATCATGAAATAGAATGATTCCAAACGCACAGTGGTTCCAAAGACGATGTTTTACATAATGGAAAGCTTTTGGAAAATATAACAAATTTGTTGTTCTAGTGTTAAAATAATAATAATAATAAAATAAAAGTGAATAAATAAAATAAAATCGTAGTGATTGCAATTTAAGTTTTAAAACTAGATTATTAGTTTTTGTTTTATTTTGATATACTTACAATATATTTTGTGTATGTGAAAAATTTAAATTATTTTCAAGCTATATATATTTTTTAAATTTTTAATTTGTTGTTTAAAAATAAATGTTTTTCAAGTTTAATTTTTTCTCTTCTTAAATATTTTAAATTAAATTAAATTTTCTTGCGGATTAAAAATTATTTTAAACAATTTTATCTATATTTTAAAGTCGGCTCTGTCATGCTAACAAAGTTATAAAATTACTTGTTGCCCGTTTATAAAAAAAAATAATAATAATAATAAATGTATATTAATAAAATCTTGAAATAATGAGAAACAAAATTTATATTTAAGATATTTTTTATGAAGTTATATTACATATATGTACATGTACATAAGTATTTTTCCACAATTCGAACGATTTTCATTATATTACTGCGCTGTAAAATTATTAGGGATTGTTGGAGAGTTTTCCTATCACTTAACATCTCTTATATGATGGAACTCTTTTAACCATATAACCAAAGCAAATAGTCGAAGCCGGCTCGCATGTCATTTTGCGGTCACAGAAAGAAGGAGAAGGAGAGAGAGAGAGAGAGAGAGCGAGATTGAGAGTGAGAGAGATCTGATTGTATGGCGGGATGGAGGAATCGTGTCTTGTCTTCTCTACACAGTCGCGTATTTGTTTACGAGTAGCTGTGACCCTACCGAAACCCAAAACCGAATAATCACAAATGTCAGCTGATAAGCGAGCGCTGGAGGGGCGGGCGGAGCGGGATTAGCCTGAGATCGAGCGTAGGCACACACACACACACAGCCGCACCTAGGGCCGCCCATAGATGTGCGGCTACGGCTATGGGTATAGATAGCACCGGCACGGCCGATAGGAGCTCAGTTGCATTGCGCGAGCGTTAGCTATCGTTGCTATCGTGCCTCGTCCACGGACCAAACATTGCGCGTCTACTTCAATACATTGTGCGTTTTTGCAGAGAGCCGAAAGCGAGAAAGATGACCGTGGAGGCGAAAGTCATATCCGGCACGGCGGTGGCCAAGTGAGTAGCCATCTGAATTGGCCTGACCTCTAATGCTGAATGCTAAATGCACCACGGTGCACCTGTTCCCTCCGCCAGGAATATACGCGAGGAGCTGCGCCAGCAGGTGAATGCGCTGAGGGCTGAGGGCGCTCGATTCGTGCCGGGACTCCGAATCGTGCAGGTGGGCGGCCGCGAGGACTCCAATGTTTACATACGCATGAAGATAAAGGCAGCCACGGAGATTGGCATCAATGCCGTGCACGTCCAGCTGCCAAGATCCATCACCGAGTCGGAGCTGCTCGAGAAGGTGAGTCGAAGTCGATGTCAAAGTCAATCAAAGTCTTACGCAATAGCAGACAGAAGAAATACTAATCAAAAATTAATTATCAACTAGCTCCAGTAAAACGAAAGCATTAAAATAAAGTCGATATGATATACCTATATATGTTGATACTGACTTACACATATGCTAGGTATACCAGCTCCTAGTTGTTCAGTTTGTGCAAAATATTAAGACTTAGAATATTATTTTTTTAAATGTTGAATAATACTAGACTGCGTCATTATCGCCTTTAAAATAATCAGCTTAACATAATATTAATATACGTATAATATACACGTATATTTTTACTGCATGTGCCTAAAATAGGTGACCTATTGCTCCTAAGGTATGAAAATAATATAGAATTTGCAAATGAGATCAATCTGTGAGGTAATAAACAGTGATTGCGTGACCTATTGTTCCTAAGGTATGAAAATAATATAGAATTTGCAAATGAGATCAATCTGTGAGCTAATAAGCAGTGATTGATAGTGGAAGCTAAAATTTCATTTCTTTTGATAATATTGAGAACTACATTGATGATCTAATTTTAAATTATACAAGATCTTATTACCGAAATTCAATTGAGGCTACTTTAGTTCGTATCTGTAATTAACTTTTTACAAAGAAGAGGAGCTTAGGCGATATTGAAATTGAAGCTCTACAAATTTAAAAGACACTGTTTTTTTTATCGCTTGCCCCATGCATTTAGTTTTTGGACAATCCTTAGAAGCGGTATAACGCTATCTACATACATACATATATACAGATGCTATCTATCTATTTTTAACGGGAGTAATATATGTGTATTTTAAATTTCGGAGGGCTTACCAATTATAATAAGTGATTTCTTTACAGCTTTCCAGATTAGACATTATGGATTCAACGAAATTGAAAATAGGTATTTTTATACCCTGAACCCATTGAAAATGGGAAATCAGGGTATAATGGTTTTGTGAAAAGTATGTAACAGGCAGAAAAAGGCGTGGCAGACCCCATTAAGTATATATATTCTTGAGCTGGGCAACGAGTCGATATAGCCCTGTCCGTCTGTCCATCCGTCCGTCTGTCCGTCTGTATGAGTGATCTCAGAAGTTATAAGAGCTAAAGAGCTGAAATTGTTCATGTAGACTCGTGTATATCATACGCAGTACGAGTTTATCATAAATAATCGATATCTTTTTATCGAGGATAATCGATAAATTAATATTGTTTTTTCAGCCATATTTGAGCACTATTAAACCTAGAGACTTCAGAGTTACTGCCTATATTAATTTGATAGATACACACATTTTGTAATTTACAGATTTTGGATACCACGCCCCTTCGCCCACAATTTTTAAAAAACGTATATCAAGTACTAGAGACTTGTGCTTTGGAATGTACACACATTTACATATTATGATTACGTTTTGAAAGTTTCATTAAGATTGTACGTCTACAAATGAAATTATTCAACAAATAAATTCTCATAATATTGCCCACACTGCAGCGCAGCCCAACCGCAGTCGCTGCTTACTGCGCAGTTTGCAGAGCGCGGGCCTATGCATACGTGGGGATGCATGTGTATGTATGTGTGCATAAAAGAACTGCAGAATCCTTAGAATATCAGCTTGGAGGGTTCAGGGTATCTCCTAGTCGAGCAGTCTCGACTAGAGCTTTCTTACTTGTTTGAAGACAAATAAAAACAAATATTAATATAGTAATGCAAAAAACTTATATATTATTTAAGTTTTTCACATATATTCGCGATACCCAATTAAATAATGACAGATCTTAAATAAATGACAGAATTTATGAAAGATTCTGTTGATCAATAGATTTCTTAATTGTTCAATAAACAAATGAGTGTTAGTTCAATGTGTTACATATTTAATAAGGAAATTATCACACCCTATACATAGAGCATTTAATTGAATTGCTATCAAATAATTAACACCTCGACTGTTTTCAATCAATCGCACGTCATGTGCTCCCACAGCTGAGCGACCTTAATGCCGATCCTCAGGTGCACGGCATAATTGTTCAGATGCCTCTGGACTGCGAGACGGCCATCGATGCGCACCGGATTACAGACGCCGTCTCCCCTGCCAAGGATGTGGATGGCCTGCACACAGTGAATGAGGGTCGCCTCGCCGTCGGCGATCTCAATGGCTTCCTGCCCTGCACGCCGTGGGGCTGCCTGGAGCTAATACGCAGCACCGGAGTGGAGATCGCCGGCGCTCGAGCCGTTGTCCTCGGTCGCAGCAAGATCGTGGGCACGCCAGCTGCCGAGCTGCTCAAGTGGGCGAATGCGACGGTCACCGTTTGCCACTCGAAAACACGCAACCTGGAGGAGATCACGCGCAGCGCCGATATTCTGCTGGTGGGCATCGGAGTGCCCGAGATGGTCAAGGGCAGCTGGATAAAGCCCGGCGCCGTGGTCATCGATTGTGGCATCAATGTGAAGCCAGGTGAGTGGACAAGGCGAAACAGAAATTTGTGGACTCCCTGGGAAATGGGAAAAGGTGAAGTTGCTACAGCCCCAAATTATTAGGCATATACATATGTATACTCTTGATTAGAATGGGATCATTAGGCACATATATTGTATATTAAGATGGGAATTTGGTTCATCTGTCATGGTTGTTCGTCGGCCTATCTACCAGTCCAACTTGAGATGTCAGTCTAGACTTAATTACTGCCTTGTGGATATCTTAATCTATCTACAAAATGTAGATATTATAAAAACAAACAGAAGAAGTTGTGGCTGATCTATTGATCGAGTATTATCCGTCAGCTCTGGGTACACTCAGGTCTCAGGGTATTTCATAGTGGAATTGTACTGAAATTTACTTAATGTAGCTTAAGTAGGAATCATGTGAAGTTATTGAATAAGTTTTTCAAATAACCCCGGGGTATTTTCTGATTTGCCTCTACCGACTAGAATATCTTTTTCACTTAAGCTCATCCGGGTATATGATCTTTAAAAATGGTCTATCCCGACTGGAAATTTCTTTTATTTCCAATTGAATAGTCTAATGTAAATCTAGGGATCTGTGAGGTAAAGCTTTAAACTTTTTTGAGAAATCTTCACTTTGGTCAAGTTCTACAAATGAGTGTGTATAGGGTATCTTCTATTCGGTACAGAGTACACTTATTTGCCGCGTTCAATCTCTCCCTCGGTTATCGCCCCGTTCGATCTCAGCTGCGACAATGATAAGCAGCTCGGCTAGTTGTTTTCCATGCTCTGAAATTTTATTTGAAGCTTAGTAAACAGATTTCTCTGGGCTGCAGCAGTCAACAAACTGCTGGAAGTCTGACGTAGGCAGCATAGATATAGTCCTAGGCATAGGCATTGCAAATTGAACTGAAATATTCCCATCCTTGTGAATTGCAGACGCGTCTAAGGCTAGTGGCAGCCGTTTGGTGGGTGACGTTGACTACGAGCAGGCGAAGCTGGTGGCCGGCTATCTGACGCCAGTGCCGGGAGGCGTGGGGCCAATGACCGTGGCCATGCTCATGAAGAACACCGTGGTGTCGGCCACCAGGGCAGCGGCCAGCGCCAGGCGCAACCGGTGGCCGCTGGAGCTGCTGCCGCTGAGACCCGCCAGGCCGGTGCCGTCTGACATCGTAATCGCGCGTGCGCAGCGACCCAAGCACATCGGGAAGCTGGCCGAGGAGATCGGGCTGCTGCCGAGTGAGGTGTCGATGTATGGCAGCCGCAAGGCCAAGATCTCGCTGAACGTGATTCAGCGGCTAAAGGACCAGCCGGTGGGCAAGTATGTCGTGGTGGCGGGCATCACGCCCACGCCCCTGGGCGAGGGCAAGACGACCACGCTGATGGGCCTGGTGCAGGCGCTGGGCGCGCACAAGCAGCGGAATGTGGTCGCTGCACTGCGCCAGCCCTCGCAGGGACCCACCTTCGGCATCAAGGGCGGAGCAGCGGGCGGTGGCTATGCCCAGGTGATACCCATGGAGGAGTTCAACTTGCACCTCACGGGCGACATTCACGCCGTAGCGGCGGCCAACAACTTGGTGGCTGCCCAACTGGACACGCGCATCTTCCACGAGGCGACGCAGTCGGACACGGCTCTGTACAACCGGCTGGTGCCGAAGATCAAGGGCCAGCGCAAGTTCTCCCCCATACAGCTGCGTCGCCTGAAGCGCCTGGGCATTGATAAAACGGATCCCGATCAGCTGACCCCAGAGGAAGCCGCGGCCTTTTCGCGACTCAACATCGACGTGGACACCATCATGTGGGAACGCGTGGTGGACATCAACGACAGATATCTGCGCGAGATCACGATTGGCCAGTCGCCCAGCGAGAAGGGCATGTGCCGCAAGACGCGCTTCTCCATTGCGGTGGCCAGTGAGATTATGGCGGTGCTTGCGCTCTCCTCCAGCCTGGCGGACATGAAGTGTCGACTGGGCGAGATGGTCGTGGCTTTTAACAAGGACGGCGTGCCCGTGACTACCGACGATCTGGGCGTAACGGGCGCCCTGGCTGTGCTGCTGAAGGACGCCCTGGAACCGAACCTGATGCAATCCCTGGAGGGCACCCCAGTGCTGGTGCACGCGGGTCCCTTTGCCAACATCGCTCACGGCTGCAACTCGATCATCGCCGATGAGATCGGCCTCAAGCTGGTGGGCACCGAGGGCTTCGTGTGCACCGAGGCGGGCTTCGGCTCGGACATTGGCATGGAGAAGTTCTGCAACATCAAGTGCCGCAACTCGGGCCGGAAGCCCGACGCCATGGTGCTGGTGAGCACGGTCAGAGCTATTAAAATGCACGGCGGCGGAGCTCCAGTTACGCCAGGAGCCCCGCTCAACAAACAGTACACAGAGGAGAACCTGGAACTGCTGGAGAAGGGTCTGCCCAATCTTCTGCAGCACATCTCCAATGGATGCTCGTTCGGCATGCCCGTTGTGGTGAGCATCAATGCCCACGTGGCTGACACTCCGGCCGAGCATGAGCTCTTGAGGAAGGCCGCCTTGCAGGCAGGCGCCTTTGCTGCCGTGGTCTCCACCCACTGGGCAGACGGAGGTGCCGGTGCCGTGCCTCTGGCCGAGGCCGTCATCGAGGCCTGCCAGGTGGATAACAAATTCAAGCTGCTCTACGAGCCAAGCCTGCCTCTGACGGATAAGATGACCAAGATAGCGCAGACCATGTACGGAGCGGGCCAAGTGGAACTTAGCCAGGAGGCCAAGGATCAGATCAAGCGCTTGACCGATGCAGTAAGTCATTCATATTCATGTCCCCGTGGAATTGGCTTAAATGTTTTTGCTTTTGCAGGGCTTTGGTTCCCTTCCGATCTGCATGTCGAAGACCTCCGGCTCGGTCACTGGCGATCCCGACATTAAAGGTGCACCCAAGGGCTTCACCCTCAAGGTGCAGAGTGTCTATGTATCCGCCGGAGCCGGCTTTGTTGTTGCCATGTGCGGCGATATAACCAAAATGCCCGGACTGTCCACTCGCCCAGCCATCTATGACATCGATCTGAACACCGAGACGGGACAGATCGAAGGATTGTTCTAAGAGTCGATGGATTATCTTATGACACTGATTATGACATTTGTTAATCTAAGTTTTAATAATTGATGTAAATAACTATCCTGTCTAAAAATTATATATCAAAACAAGTAAGAGTGCTCTAACAAAATCTATCTATCTCTTTGGAATATATATGTAGATCTACACAGCAAACCTTAAGTTTCCAGCTCTTACAGTTTTCGATAAGATTAAATCGTTAATCATCGGATTACTTTGATATACCACTAACCCTATATGTATGTACGATATGGTATATATGTATATGTATTCATACGCACTGAATGGAGGGACCTAAAACATATTCAAATATGGGAGCACTGCTTCCTTCTTTATAACAAGGGAGGAGAAGGGCACGAGCCTGTTCTTTAATGTATAGCCCCAGCACATACTGTTCAGCTTGAATCCATTTATGAAGTATAATGAACGAAACATCCAACTATGTATGATCGATATAGCTGCCAAAATTATTCCACATAGAGTCTAATCCGTAGGGATTTATTTATTTAAGCAGCCGGGTCGGTAGTAACGACATTCAATGTAACTTGACATTAGGAATCAGAGGAGAGTTGAGCAACTGTTTGAGGATGTTCCGAGTGCGTGTGCGCAACATAGCCCATCCAGGTATACGGCAGTTCATACTGCGGACTGCCGTCCTCAACTATTTGGGCAAGTTGTTGCAGCTGCAGTGGGACGACTGGCAGAACCAGCGCATGCACTTGCGTACACTGCAGCACGAGGGGCCTAAGACAACAGAATCGCCTGCCTTGGATGAGCCCACGGCAGAGGCTGTTTTTGATGCTGCCCGCGAAAATTTGGCCCAAGCAATCGACGAGCTGCGCAGAAAGGTCGCCGGCACACACAAGCTGCTACAGCGTGAATACAATGAACTCTTTACATACATGATGGACAAGCGTGACCTGTGGGACAGTCCCGAGTACTTCAAGGCCAAGACTGCCCTCGGCACGGCCAACCACAATCTGAGAATGTATATGAGCGCAGAGAAATGAACAGAAAAACAGTTGCCAACAAACACAGTTCCGTTTGAATGAATAAATTTTTAGCAACAATAACTAGAGGAAACAGCGTGTAGATATTATTTGTAAAAGGGGATTTCCACACGGCCAGACTTTGTATTCACCGTTTCCCAGCAGGTGCACGTGAATGTGGAACGATCCATGTGATCCGTATACAGTTTGCCATCCAAATGGTCCATTTCATGCTGGGCAATGCGCGCGTTCCAGCCACTCAGTTCCAACGAGAGCTGTTCGCCTTGCCTGTCCAGCCCGGACAGTTTAACCGCTTCATAACGCTCCACTTCCGCAGAGAATCCGCGAACGCTCATGCATCCCTCCGGATGCTTGTGCTTGGTATAGTTCGTCACACTCAGTCTTGGATTGATGAATACCTGTGCGAACCAGCCGACAATAATTTGTGAATATTATATAGTATGTGTGAATAGTATTACTTCAAGTTACAGTCAATGGCAGCTCGGACATTTGTCGTGCCCTGTACGTCGCTTCGGGCAGCTCCTTTTTAATGCTCCGCTTAAACTCCATGGCAATTATGCGCAGGGAGACTCCAATTTGAGGTGCAGCAATGCCCACACAGTCATACTTGCGTAGCACGTGCACCATGCGATCCACTATCGCCCGAATCTCTTTGCTGTCCACACAGTCCACAGGCACTTCTGCTGCTCTGTCCCGCAGCACGGGGTCTCCTATCTGTGTGAAGTGGCTGTACGG
Organism: Drosophila mulleri; assembly: GCA_035047565.1. Classification (NCBI taxonomy): domain Eukaryota; kingdom Metazoa; phylum Arthropoda; class Insecta; order Diptera; family Drosophilidae; genus Drosophila; species Drosophila mulleri. The sequence continues at coordinate 3,125,924 of JAWNPK010000069.1, read as the reverse complement.
CGGTAAATTCGTGCGCTCGGTCGTCCACAGCTGTTGGTACCACTTCCTGAAGGATTGAGAGGACGCATGGCTGGTGCTGAGTTGCCTCGTGTGCAGTGCACACAACTTATGTAGCTTTAACAACATTTTTTGCCTTTTGCCGGCGTAAGCGTAACACTCTGCAATAAAAAAGTCAAGTTCATTTGCTCATACCCTTACAAAGATACTTCTTTATATCTCGTCAAAAATTAATTTGACTTTTAATTATCCCACTTTTTATTAGCTAACGTAAACACTTAAATAATAATAAAAACAATTATATATGTACGTTTATGCCCTTATTTATGTATTTACTTGTGAAAAATAGCATTAAAAATACGAAAATACATTTCAGCCAGGGCTAACTTACATTAATCGATAGTTAGCAGGGCAATTCTTGCGATAGTTCGTGTTAACCAGCTGCTCGGAATTTAGGCGCGAAGCAACAATTGAATTCAAATTTAGAAATTTGTTCCAAATGATTACCTATCAAACGTTATGACATCACGTCCACCATTTGAATTAATCCGTGCCCATGTATTGCAAGTAAAGCTCGAAACGTCCATTCGGTCAATGTAAACAATGCCATTTAAATGATCCATTTCATGTTGCGCGATGCGCGCGCTCCATCCTACAAGTTCCAGTTCGTCAGGTGTTCCAAGCATTCCAATGCCAGTGACTCGTACACGATCGTATCGAGCCACTCGGGCGGAGAAGCCGCGAACGCTCATGCAGCCTTCGGGCTGAGTGTGCTGCATATCGCCGATTATCTCTATTTTTGGATTGATAAAAACCTTAAGAGATAAAATGATTATTTATTAATACATGGGTAGGGTTTTAACTTACGCTGAGTGGCAGTGTAGACATCTTTCGGTGCATGTACACTTCGGGCGTAAACTGTTCACGCTTTTCCTCACGAAACTCCATTACAATAATTCTCAATGGAACACCCAATTGGGGCGCTGCGACGCCCACACAATCGTAATGCCGGAGCACTTTTACCATCTGATCCACAATGCCATGGATTTCCTTGCTCTCTAATCGTTCAGGTGGAACTTCTTCTGAACGAATTCGAAGCACAGGGTCGCCAATTTGCGTAAAGTGATTATACGGCGGAGCCGTACGATGTTCCAGCTCTACAGACATTGAGATTAGCAAACTTACTAAGCTGTTTGCGTACTTTTTAAGCACGTGATAACAGCCGCACGATTGAGTAATGCTAGGTAATGCAAAGCGGTCTGTTGACTTAACAGTGTGACGTCCATATTTCAGAAAATGATGCGTGCGCGATTAAATTTGTAGGAAAATTAAGCAAGTTTGACACTATTATATACCTTAAAATCAATAGATAAAATAAAACGAGCTGCGCGGCTAACTACAAGTTCCATATAGATTCAAAAATCGGACAATATAATAATTATACTATTAATACTAAAACTCATGATAAGCTTTTGATATTGTAATTAATGAACACATTTTATTTTATTCTACAGCAGGTCAGCAGTTGAAAGCAGCAGCTTTATTGAAGTACATTCAGCGTGTACTATACTTGAATGTTTAGGTAGATTGACATAAATAAACATCACTGGTGGCAACAATTTTTTTGACATATTACCCATTTTGGCCAAAATATTGCTGATAAGGCGAGGCCACCCATTCCATTATCTACTTAATTTTATTTTTATATAATTTTTTTATATATATACTGATTGACCCCTTCATAGATGTTTACTATTGAGCATTGAAAATATATATTGTACTTAGTTTTGGTTGGTTAAGACTGCTTTTCATATCTCTACTTAAGTGCCCGCCAAAGCGATAACAGAACAGAAACTGAAAGCTGTGACGTCACAAAAGCTGTTAACATTAAAAGTAATGCAACTGCCCACACAACCTGCTAAGTATTTCAATAGCTCTTTCTGTTATTAAAATGAACTACTTTACACTGAATAGCGAACGATTGCTAAAAATAATCGATATGCAAGTGAACTAGTGACTAAAATGATCGATACAGTTCATGATTCTAAAATGAGGTACTGAACTAGTTACGTGAACTAGTCTATTTACGTTACTGAACTAGGTAATGATTTGAAAATGAGTGATTGAAGTTACACAGGAAGTAAGCCTTGCCTCTTTGACAGACTAAGAACACACCAAACATCGACTTTATTATATAAAGTGATGATTAGTTATAGTAATGTGATGATTGGAAATTGGAATAGAATTCGGAATTCAATTCGCGCAACAATCAACAAACTCTGGTTGAATTGTTTTTTGGTATGTTCGTTTATATATTATAGGCATAGCATCGATTACTTAGAATGTAATATTGTAAATGTCTCATTCAAATCAAACATGAAGATATTTTTGCATTATCAACCACACTTTATTCCTCAAAGAAGTGATCGTCCTGTACTGGCTTCTTGCGTTCCCTTGACATGCTCATTATTGATCCAGCTATACTGGATCGATTATCACTGATAACGTACGCGTTCTTGCGATGCCTAGCAATAAGCTTGAAGTATTTGGCAATAATGGTATTCACTGGGGGGCCATATCCTTTTTGGTTCAAATCCTTTGTGCAGCGTAGATAAATGTCCTGCAAGACACCGCCAGTTCGATAAAAGTTGATCAGTCGATCGCGTCGAACCCACTTTGCGAGCATTTGTAGGCTGAATGGCTCATAGATGCGAAAGACTTTAAAGAACTGATCGTAGTGGGTGGACATCTTACGCATCTTGTTCTCGTTTATGTTGGGCAGGTGCAGACACGGCTGCCGCACAATCTGGTACGGATCGTACTCAGTGGAAAAATTGGCAAATCGTACCGCCGGCCAATTCAAGTTCAGCATGGTATCGTATAGAATCTTTGGATGCCCCAATATCCCATGTGTCACATCGATCATAAACAACTGCGGCCCCGGCACAATATACTCCAGTTCAATCTGAACAATACGCGTGTCTGTGCCCCGATACTTTCGTTCACCTATCCATAGGATAGGCAAATCTTCCTCGGGTATGAGCTGAAGCTCCTGAATCAGTGGGGATACCTGGCTACGATAGTTGACAAGGCGATTGTTGCGTCCATATAGCAGACTGACTTCCAATGGCGTGAATTTCAGATACTCAGGTTTATTTACAACGAAATGCTCTGAGCGAAATAACCTATTCATCTCCATTTCAATCACATAGTAGGCACGTCTGTGCAGGGTAATCCATACGATCTGTATGGCCACGGCTAGGAATTGCTCGTGAAAGTACTTATCCTTAATGGTGGCGGAAATATTAACAATCTCTTTCATGTGATAGAACTGCGCCATATCCCCCTCACCCTTTATGATCGCACTATAGTTGCGAGCTACTAACATCCGGTACTGACTCAAGTAGATCGAGAATATGCGCTTCATATCGTTCGTTTGCTCACTTTGTATCTGGGCCATGTTGCCGGCCAGTTCATCTCGTCGAATTAGCACGAATTCGACCATCCGCAAGAAGTACTCGAAGTAGATGATCAAAGCATGCAGCAACCTGTGCACAGCCGGCTTGTGAATAAACTCGATAAATTTGACAGTCAGAAACTCGCTGGGCGATAAGAAGAGCACCAGATCTCGCACATCGTTGATTACCACTGTATCTGTATCGAAAGTATTATCCCCACGCATGAATTCCTGTCGAAATATCACCTCCTCCTCCTGATTAATTGTCCGCAGGAATTTATAGCCGTTTGTCTCTATATAGCGCTCCCTCTTATCGGCCAAGTCGTGGTGCTGCTCAAAACGAAGGCTGTCGGATTTCTTGTCCCACGACCATTTCCCACTGAGGTATTTCGGCACATAAGTATCGGCATAAATGCGCTTCATATCTTTCTTTTGTTTTAATTTGTAATTTTTTTTATATATTTAAAAATTTTTTTTTTTAATTTTGTGTTTTATTGTGTTTTGTGTGTTTTGTGTTTGGGTAAAAGAAACTCATCAGATCTAAGATGCAAATAACGATTTGAAAGCTAAAGCGAAGCAAGAACTGTTTTTGAATCATTGTTATATACAGTGCACGAATTTTGGACGATCGATGGACGAATACCATCGAATTTACTATATAGATAATACATTTATTATATTAAATAAAAATATTTTGCCGGGGATCATTACGCTGTGCAATCAAACCAAATATTAAAAGTTTATGTCTTATGAAAAAAAAAAAAAAAAATAATAATCATAAAAATAATATATATATATTAAGGAATGTATCCTGTCATAAGGCGCGATGTATCGAATTCGCAACTTGAGGCTTCTTCGAAAGTACAACTGATGGCTTTTTATTTCAATTTGGGAAGATTTTTATCGGATGCGAGCGCATTCACATTCTGATGAATCCAACACGGGCTATGCCATTTGCTTGTGTATGTGTTTGTTTCTAAAATGTATGACAAAAGTCAAAATTGTATAAAATACACATGGATAAATACGAAAAGGCATAATTTTTATACATATTTCATATTTTTTTTTTCAGTTTTTCATTGCTATCAAATCCCAGCTGAATAGGTTGCTAAAATTTCATGCATAATGGCATTGCAATGGTGGTTTCTAGAATATGCATAGTATATGCAAATCAAAACACAAAATTATGGGATGTGCTGGAAATATATTGTAAAATAGAATTTAGCTACCCCTCGCCTGTTTCCACTCCTCACATTCAAATTAACAAAACGACGCTTCTGACTCATATAAATGTTGTTGTTATTTTCTAGAAGTACAGTAAATGTGAACGTTCCACATGATTTACTCCCAGTGCAAATAACTAATCTAATACGTTTCGGCCGTGTCAGACTCGATGTCAAGCAAATTGACGCTGTGAAATCGATGCATTACGTAAACGCGTAGCTAGTTCGATTCGTTGCAGTCATGCTTTCAAAAAGGGTATAAAACGGACGGTCCAATCTCGAATGATATCTTCGTTTTCAAAAGGAAGCTACAATCAATATGAAACTGGTAAGAAAACACATTGGTTTACTCACTTAAATATCAGTTCTGTAACAATCTTATGTTGGTGTCTTTTACCCACAGATTCTTCTCACTGCTGTGCTAGCTGTCCTGGCATCGGGCTGCTGTGCCGTGTTAGCACCACCAGATAGTAGGGCTGACCCGTCACCAGAACCATTAAAGTAAAAGCTAAAACTAGTTTTTGAAATATAATGTATATTCAAATATACAATTAATAATGCAGCAATAAGTGTTGAGCTGTTCAAGTTATTTATTTTGGGTACTCAAACTAACTCGTAAGGCGTATCAAATTATTAAGAAATTTAAACTATACATTATTGAGGATGTAGACCTTTGGTCAGTGTACAGATCGAACCAACAGAGATGATCAAATGAAAAGACCAATGTAGAAAGCTCTAGTCAGAGGGGCCGAACAAGGCCCCGATGGGAACATTGATGTAAATGTAACAAGTAAGAACGTTGCAGTCGGGCGTTACCGACTGCGGAATACTCATTCACATCCCATCATCAATTCAGCAGCTAAGTTTAGTTCTAATACTGTGGAAAATGCAGTTTTTTGCGATTTGCCACGTACCTCGTTTTTGGCCAGTTCTTAGAACGAGCTAACGGTAACCCAATTGCAAAATTTGGATGCTTACGCTCCAAAAATGTTAAAATTACAGGGTATTTTTCTATATGCCACGCCCCTAAAAAGGCGTAACAATTATTTTTGAGGCATCAAATTTGAAGCTTCTAGCTCTTATTCTTTAGGAGATATAAGTTTTTGTGGTTTGCCACGCCTCCTTTGGGCGGAGATTTGTCCACCATAGCTCGTTAGACTTGGGTTATCACCCTGCGTATATATACCAAATTTCCGGTCTCTAGCATTAATAATGCCTAAAATATAGCCAAATTTGAAAAATCACTCTATCTTCAGGTCCGATTTGCCACGCCCCTAGTGGGCGCATATAAATCATAAGACAAGTAAGAAAGCTCTAGTCGAGACTTCTCGACTACGAGATCCCCTGAACCCTTCGAGCAACAGCCATTTCAATAATTTTTAGCGTCTCTCTGCTTATACAAACACACACATACACGCAAACACACATGCATAGACACACATAGGCGCGCACGCATGGGCTGCAGTGTGGGTTTACTATGGGAACTTAATTGTTTAATAACTTTTTGTGGACGTACGTTCTTCATGAAACTTTTAGATTATGTTTATATCATTAATATGCGTGTATGTGCCGAAGCTCAAGTCTGTAGTATTTGAAATACGCCTTTTACAAACTTATGGGTGAGGCGGTGGATATAGGGGTGGGGGTGAAATTCAACAAAAATCGAAATTCTATAACGTACATATGAATCTACATTTAAAATTTGGAGACTCTAGCTCTAAAGATGTAGGAGATATCATTTTATAACTGCATTTCGATAAGGTTTTTTATCGATAAAAAATAACGGGAGGAGTTATCGATTTTTGGTGATGAACTCGATATCCGCGCTGTATATACGGTCATTTAAAAATAAAGTTCAAGTCTCTAGCTCTTATATCTTCTGAAATCGACGCGTTCATACATACGGACAGACGGACAGGGCTAAATCAACTCAGCTCGTCACCCTGATCAAGAATATATATACTTTGTGGGATCTGCCACGCCTCCTTCTGCCTGTTACATACATTTCAACAAAACCATTATACCCTGATTTCCCATTTTCAATGGGCGTAGATATATCTATATCTATATCTTTCTAGCTTTTCAACTAACATGGTTTCTGGTATATCGGAAAATGCACGATTTGCCAGGCCCCTAGTGGGCGGATCGGGAAACTTTTAACACTTTATAAATCGGAGATATACACGAGTATATGTTCCAAATTTCAAGTCTCTAGCTTCAAAAGGCCCGCGCTCTGCTAACTGCGCAGTAAGCAGCGATTGCGCTTGGGCTGCGCTGCAGTGTGGGCAATATTATGAGAATTTATTTATTGAATAATTTCGTTTGTAGACGTACAATCTCAATGAAACTTTCAGAACGTAATCATAATGTGTAAATGTGTGTACATTTCAAAGCACAAGTCTCTAGTACTTGATATACGTTTTTTACAAATTGTGGGCGAAGGGGGCGTGGTATCCAAAATCTGTAAATTACAAAATGTGTGTATCCATCAAATGTATATAGACAGCATACAGCAATCTGAAGTCTCTAGGTGTAATAGTGTTCAAATAAGGATGAAAAAACAATATCAATTTATCGATTATCCTCGATAAAAAAGATATCGAATGAGTTATCGAAAAAATATGATAAACTCGTACTGCGTATGATATAGCTCTCTAGCTCTTATAACTTCTGAGATCGACGAACTCATACGGACGGACGGACGGACAGACGGACAGGGCTATATCGACTCAGCTCATCGTCCTGATCAAGAATATATATACTTTATGGGGTCTGCGATGATTCCTTCTGCCTGTTACATACTTTTCACAAAACCATTATACCCTGATTTCCCATTTTCAATGGGTTCAGGGTATACAAAAAAAAAACGAAATCCAACTATCGGTTATTGTCATAAACAAAAGAACGTTGCAGTCGGGCGATACCGATTGCAGAATACTCATTCACAGCCTAAACTTTGCCTCTAGTGGGCAACAAAAAGCAGGGCATGATTTACTCCCAGTGCAAATCGTTAATATAATACGTTTCGGCCGTGTCAGTCTCGATGTCAAGCAAATATATGTTGTGAAATCGATGCATTTCGTATACGCATAGCTAGTTCGATTCGTTGCAGTCATGCTTTCGAAAAGGGTATAAAACGGACGGTCCAAGCCCGAATGATGTTTTCGTTTTTAAAAGGAAGCTACAATCAACATGAAACTGGTAAGGAAACAAATTCGTTTGCTCACTTAGAAGTACAAATCTTATTTTGGTGTCTACTACTCACAGATTCTGCTCAGTGCTGTGCTAGCTGTCTTGGCATCAGGTGGTATCTCCGCCGAGTCAAGGGCAGACCCACCAGAAGAACCATGGCTACCACTAGATAAGTCTGACCCACCACCACTACCACCACTACCAGCAAAGTAAAAGCTAACACTGGTGTTTTAAATATAATGTATATTCAAATATACAATTCATAATGCAAAAATAAGCTTTGAGCTGGTCAAGTTATCTATTTGTATTTTATTTATTTATTTTGGGTACTCAAATTAACTCGTAAGGCGTAACAAATTAAGGAATGTAAACTATACATTATTGACGATTTAGGTGCATACAGATATTAAAACAAGAAAGAAAGCTCTAGTCGAGACTGCTCGACTAGGAAATCTCCTAAACCCTTCAGAGAACTGACATTTCAATAATTATGAATTATAACAAAAACCGAAATTCTATAAAGTACATATGAGCACTAAGCAGATTACACAAAAATATGATAAACTCGTACTGGGTTTGATATACTCGAAACTATGTATAACTATGTACACTTTGTTTGGATATTGTCTGCTGAAATCGATGTGTGCTAGCATACGGATTAGTGACGGACAGACAGACGGACATTGCCATACCGTTACCCTGATCAAGAATATATTATACTCTTATATTATCCTAATAATATTTAATGTACAAAAAGTATATTTTTATAGCCTGAACCCATTGAAAATGGGAAATCAGGGTATAATGGTTTTGTGAAAATGTATGTAACACGCAGAAGGAATCATCGCAGACCCTATAAATTATATATTCTTGATCAGGGCGATGAGCTGAGTCGATGTAGCCGTGTATGTCTGTCCGTCCGTCCGCCTGTCCGTCTGTATGAGTGCGTCGTTCTCAGAAGTTATAAGCTGGACAGCTGATATTTTGCATGTCGACTCGTGTGTACCATATGCAGTACGAGTTTATCATATTTTTCGATAACTCATTCGATATATTTTTTATCGACCATAATCGATAAATTGATATTCTTTTTTCAGCCCTATTTGAACACTATCAGACCTAGATTTACTGTGTATATGGATGGATACACACATTTTATAATTTACAGATTTAGGATACCACGCCCCCTTCGCCACCAATTTGTAAAAATCGTATATCAAGTACTAGAGATTTGAGCTTCGGCACATACACGCATATTAATGATATAAACACAATCTAAAAGTTTTATGAAGAACGAACGTACGTCCACAAAAAAAGTTATTAAACAATTAAGTTCCCATAGTAAGCCCACACTGCAGCCCATGCGTGCGCGCCTATGTGTGTCTATGCATGTGTGTTTGCGTGTATGTGTGTGTTTGTATAAGCAGAGAGACGCTAAAAATTATTGAAATGGCTGTTGCTCGAAGGGTTCAGGGGATCTCGTAGTCGAGCAGTCTCGACTAGAGCTTTCTTACTTGTTACTAATTAATACTACTAGCTCCTAGGTTTAATGAGTTAAGATAGTGGTCCGCCCTTCGAATAAAGAGCACTCATGGCGGGACAACTGCGCCCACGTACCAAAGTGGTAACTGGTCTTGGGATAATTTGAGGTCCACAGGGATTTGGAGGATGCGGTGAAGCGATATATTGAGACGAACGGCTTCAAATTTTTAGGGAAAATTAACACCGAGGATACGATACAATGATCATCACCAATGTCCGAGATCTGGTCCTATTTTGGATGCCCAAAGAGTTTCTGAATATTTTCTACGTTTGGTAGAGTTCATATTGATTCCCAGGGATGAGCACCATGGCAACGTGTGCACTATTCAGGGCAAACAGGCAGTCGAAATGAAACGTATTCTTTCGATTCATCTGTGCCAGTATCGCATGCTGGTGGGCCGTTCCTATAGCGTGATCCTTTTGGGCGATACCAAGACGACCAAATTCCATCACCCGAATAAGTGCAGATTCCGCTAATAAATTATGATATGTAAAACAAAAAATACGATTAAAATTGTTTATTTATTCATTAACTGTAAAACTGTAGAAGACTCGTGATAGAGTTTCCTGATTTGTACACCCCAAGTGGAAATAGATGTACAATTTTATAAAATACTGTTATGAACAGCTTACAGACACATGTAAAATTAAATACAGAATTCAAAATTTTTCATTTTTGTATATTTACATACGCAAATTAACATACATATGTATGAATGTGCCTTATGCTTCTATTTTGCTTCAGGCCATAGTTTCCGTTCGCTAGAATGTTTGCTCCGATATCGGCAAGAGCACGTGTCTACTAATTGACCAATTATATTTAGGAACTTGCAAGTATTTAATGCGCAGGGGGAATAATTGCTTTTCCGCTTAGCCGGTGGCAGTGCATTGTTTATCTGGTTTGTTGACTTTGTATCAAGTGCGCCTTTGGTAGCGACTTTTTGTTGTTTAATAAAAATTTATGTAGATTTACAGCCCTGCAGCTGCGGGGCAAGCAAACAACAACAACAACAACAGTAACAACAACAAGTACAAGCCATACTCCTGCGGCCATTATCCTGCCACGAATTTACTGGGTTACTTATCTCATTATAAATTTACGCCTCTGTCGCGTTAACGTTTGCCACTCATAATGCCGAACGGGCGTAATTTATGAGTGTCTTGAAATGAATTTATGTGCGAAAAAAGCCAATGGCTTAATCGAGGGTGAGGCACTATGAGATACCACGGCCGACGACATTTATATCCGCTCTATATGTATGTATGCAGCGATATCTACATCTGACTTAGGTCCAAGATTAACATATTTTAACATATAAATATGATCAATTCTGCCTTGTACATGCGAATCTATTAGACGTATACCTAATTTGGATTTAATTGTAAAATTCACAATTTACTTTATTCACTTTCCATTTGCGATTTTTATTCGGATTTGAGAAATACATTTTGTTTTACCTTGAACCCGTTGAAAATGGGAAATCATGAAATATATACAATATATGTATTTATTAAATATATAAAAAGTAAAAGGGAACGTGGTAGACCACATAATATACATATATATATTCTTGGGTGAGCTGTCCGTCCGTCCGTCTAACGTGAAATTCTATATGTGTACCACACGCAGAACGTTTTTCATCGATAATTCGGATGCATTTGAGTTCTGTCAGTGAACATATTCAGTCGGTAGATTTATGTATGAAGAGAGCCAAATCTATTGCTCTGCCTATCTGTATCATGAATGTATATAATTTATGTGTGGCGCCCTGCATGCCGTCCTGCCTCTTACATACCTTCCACACTGAATCATCATGTCCCGTTTCAATGGGTTCAGGGTATCAGCAAAGTATCACAGGTACATAAAACGCTGCGTTAAATTTACTCAACAGTCACCTATTAACGGGAATTCCCCCTGGCCACTCAAACGGTCTGCACGCGATATATTTACCAGCACATTAGGGTGGGCCAAAAGAGCTCAATTTCATGGTATGTGTGTGTATTTGAGTTTATTGCAGCATGTAAATAAAATTTTTGTGTCTGTTTCGCTTGTTTTTCCTCTTTGTATAATTGTTGGTGGTAAAGCGCAGTCGTTTACTTTTTCATATCCATCAAATGGCTATATTGAATATATTTATTTAAAATTGCTGCACGCAAACACATTATCCTTTTTTTTACTTAAAAATAAACATTTATGCAATGGAAATTGATTTGCTGGAAATAATCATAGGTACGGGGTGGAAAAAACTTATATAAAAATCCCAGCAAAATTAACTTAAAAACTACAACTTAAAATTTAAACTTATTTCTACTGTGTATGTAAAAAAGTATTATAAATGGAACCTAAACATCTATTTATAAAGTTAGAGTGCAGCTTATCTACTTTAGTTGATGTCAATTCTACCTTTGCTTTAATAATTTCATTCATTTCATTTAATTTACTAAAACTTTTAAACGAACTTTCTAGCGTAAAATTAATTTAAATTTGATTTTTGTTTAATAAATCTAGCTATTATATTTCTCAGTAATAATTTAGCTCAACTGAATTGCTATATGAATCGACAGTGGAATCTCTTAAGGTTGAAATATTCTTAAAGGCATTATTATTCCTTAGGCAGGAGCTCTCAAGAGTAATGCAATTGCAATTACTGGTACGAGTTTCCTTGTTAAGCAAACCGATTGCTCATATCAATAAAAAGTAATGTAATTTTTTAAGTATTCGCCGCAAGTTCCATTTGGCTTGGCGCAAAATTAATTTTATATACAGCTTCTGCACAAACGAAGCTACAACGAGCGTGGTAAAAATCAGCTCAACTTGTGCGTGATATAACTACATAATTTAAACCCTCTTGAAACCGACGGGGTGTGGCACAAAACAGTACAGTAATGCTATATACAAGCGGATATTCGACAGGAATTTAATATAGCTTTTTAATGCAATGAGAACGGATAACATTATGTTATTTAACATTTATTTATATACATAACTTTTATTAACAATTGAATACAATTCAAATTATTTGAGCTTATGGTTATTTTGTTTTTGTCTTAGAAATTTAAGATAAAATCAGTTTGGCTGTCATTTTGGTATCCATGCGCACAAGTGCTTACATCTTTGCTTTACCGAGTTGAGTTCTTATTTCGACTCGTTAAACGTGACTTTTAAAGCAACAGAAGCTGAACTGAACTTGTAAATGAAAAATATGCAGCACGAGCAGACTAGAAGTAAAAGTTGTGGTCGTCTGTCTATTGTTCTCTTTGACACGCTGTCAACAAGTAGCAGCAGTTGTTAATGCTATTCTTTTTCTTCAGTTTACTGAGGTCAACATGTTGACAATGATATCTAGAATGGAGTCCACAGGAAGTCTTGGGTGCTCCGCCTTTAGTTTTAATATTTAGTATTTACCTTTGGCTGAGGTCTCGCATTTATTCTCTCAGTGTGTGGCTATTGTTTTTCGGTGCCGGCATGATATTTCTTGGGAAGGACAACAAGGGAACGCCCTTTTGTGTTGGTTGCGGCAAGAAAGGGGGGGCCATGCGTCGTCCAAATGCAACAGCCTGCGAAATGCTTTGCCATGCGTCTACGGGCGAGAAACTTTTGAGCACAATTAAGAAACGCACGCAAGCCTTAAAAGAAAAATCACTCCCGTTATACATAGCTCTGCAATTAAATTGAGAACAAGGGTAGCGAAAACAAAAAGCATTTTTAGGACCGGCCCACAGGGTATGGAAAATGGTAAAATAAAACATATATATAAGCTTCGTTTCGAGCAAACATAAAGTGACACCAGAATACGTAGGGATATAACCACAAGATTTAATTTTATTTAAAATGCGCCGAAAACACAATCTGGATTCTTATGAAAGTTTTAATCAAAATCTATATATAGCTAAATATATGCAGCTTGAAAGCCTTAGTTCGAAATTTGACTGTAAGTTCATGCAGTATCCTTCTTTAGATTTGCCATTGATGATAAATGAATCTGATAAATTTATTCTGCTCTTTACTATTTCCTTTTCAATTTCTGTTAATACCAATTAGCAGGAAGTATCAAGTTAAGCTACGGCTTACTAACTATATAGATATGTAAATACAAATAGGAAACGATTTCTGTACTTAGATGATTTTTCAATGCTTGCATGGAAAGGAAGAGGCTAATATTATCAGACACATGTATATATACACACATATATATATACATTACATTTATTACATTTTATTTATTGCTGTGAGTTACCATTGAATCTACGCTAATTAATAATAATTGATGAAAATGAAAAGGAGGACCAGCTGCATCAATTCAATATATTAAAGCCAATTTAAACAGTCCCCACGGTGCAGAGTAGAGAGAATCACGCATACGCCCGGAAAATAACACGCATACGCCGCATGGTGCGCAACGCATTCAATTGAAAGACCGGAAGTGTCGCGTGGATTCATGTGTGCGTGTGTTAGCCTGTACGAGCACATGCTCCCTAGGTCTGTGCCCAATCAACCTTTCAGCCAACTCCTCTTCGCTCTGTGTCCCATTCCGGGCTCTGGTCTCTCTCCAGATCTGTCTCCCTCTAAGCTTTCCGGGGACTCCTTTTGACTGCCTGTTAACTTGCGCTTTCTTAATGGCTGGCTGGCATTAATGTTTATTGCGAGTGTTGTTCGCATGCGGGCGTCTTTTGAGGTGCTGCACAAATTTATTAGCTCCCTGATTTATTCGTTAAATCGCATGTCACGTGGCTGCAGAGACAGATGATGTGGTTATCGCTGCGTATACGTGATGGCCAACGTATTCAGCTGTGCCGTTCCCGCAGCCAAAATTAAATTCTTCTGCATTTTAAAGCACTCATAGCTAAAAATACAACAGCCATAAAGCCGAGCTAACGCACATCTGTTAGCTGTCAGTCGGCCTTTTATAGCCATTTCCGAATATGTGTATATGAAATACATTTTGACTTTGAAACTCAACCAAGGAAAATGGGCACACATTCAAGTCTTTTATGTTTAAGTATGCACAATTGATTAAATCGAGTTGAGTGCTGCGTATTTAACTAAATTACTTACGATGGCAAATTGCCCCAATACTTACTCACATCTGTCATTGCATGTGTGTGTGTGATTGGCAGGAAAACATATACATACAAAAATTAAATATAGTGTAAATAAAATATTAAAAAAATTAAATGTGTTTTTATAAATGTTTATGTCTATATATGTCCGAAAATTAATTATCTAAATATTTTATATTGTTTAAATTTAATTCAAAAAGAAAATGCATGAAAAAAAAAAAGTGACAAAAGCTATTTTCAATTTGCATTAAAATTGATATACATTAATTATCCTTTGTGTTGGCGTTCTATTCAATTACTTTCATTTTGCGTTCAGTTGCGTTTGCTGTATATTTACATTATTATTAATTTATTATTACTTAGTTTTAGTAATAGCATGTCATTTTGGCAAATTAATTTGATTGCACTATTTTGGCATTGCTAAATGTAATTTACAATTTAATTACGAAATTCACTTCCCAATTTGCATTGATTCAAATGGAATTAATTAAAGTTCTATATTGTGGCTATGGCCTTTGTGCCAGTACAACTTTGCATACCCTCAGCCAGCTATTCGCTGCGAAATAAATCGAGTTTCCCAACTCAATCGCAGATTTGTGTGAGCCCTACTATTGCTGTCATTTTATTTCGTTTAAGTTAAAATTAAGTAAAGTTGTTGAACACCTGCTTTCATTTTGATTGACTTAAAGGGAGAGATTTGAATGTAAGTCCTAATATGATATTAAGTCTCCACTGTCAAATAATAATATTGTCAGTTCTGTCTGTTCTAATCACAAAAGCTATATATTTAATAGCTGTTTGCTTATTCGTTATATTTAAGTACGTAGAGTTTATTTACTGGTAGACGAATCAAGTTACTTATTTAAGATTTACATTTATATATATTTTATGCGAATTCGAAGACTACCTCTGCAGCCTGGCTAGAGTAATAATAGAATAAGATATTATGCAAACAACAGCGAAGAATAAATTTATAAAAATATACGTTTCGTATCAATTGTTAATTTCGATTGAAGTTATATACCCAAACTGCCTATTTCAGATGCTTTCACCTCTGACATTTTGCCATTTGTGTATGGTCATGTTTATTTGAATTAATTTTTAACTTTTGGGTGCGAAGTCATCCGCTTGGGCCTTTTGACATGCCGCGTGCTGTCTGTCGACGTTTGTTTGTCTTACCGCTAATGTCAATTAAAATGCAGCCCAACTGCCGCGCCGCTTGTCGGCCAAAGCTGACAGCAAGGAACAGAAGGTGGCCACAGGGCGTGTGTAAACATGCCAAGTGTCAGCACAGACTACATTGAAAGCCAGCACGTTTCATTGATTAGCGTGTGCCTCTCAACAGCTGAATGGTGAATGGTAAACATTGCCTGAAGAAAGGTGAATTTATAGGGCTAATATGATATCATATATATATGTATATATATATGCATATATTTATATACATATATAAATATAGTGTTAAAATCGTTATACTATTGTCGACCTTAGGACTAAGACTAAAGATACAAATATTTGTAGGTTAGATTTATACCATGTACTGGCGGCCAATTCTGATTTTTGTTCTCTATGGTATTATGTGTTGTTTGTTGTGCCTGAGCAGAGTATCCTTGCTTGTCATCAAGTCTGAGTGGTCTAACATAAATGCTTGTGCATATGAATTGACACTTTTGCCTCGCAAATGTGTTGCGTGCTCAGGCATGAGCACAAAGATGTGCAGACAGAGATAAAGATAAGGGCCACTTGTGAAATCTAAATAGGCAGATGACCGCTGGCCCTGACAGCCTCAGAATATATAAGAGGCCGGCGCTAAGCCTTACAAACTCAGCCAGGGATACACTAGACTTAAGAGTGGGATTTATGCACGTGTTTGAGTATAAAAACCTAGACTCACATGACTAATGAATAATTGTTGCTGAGAGAAGCGACTGCAAGTCCATATAGTAGATACACAAATTCAGATACTAAGGGCAAGAAGAACAAAGAACTCTTTTCAGTTCATGACATATTTATTATATACTTTCGTAGCATTAACAAATTGTTCATAATTTACCAAAGAAACAACGAAATGGATTCCGTCGAAATTCTTGCAATAAAGTCATTAAAGAAAGGAAATAGCGATCTATCGTTGAGATTAACGCGGAGGGATAAGAAGCGAATGGAGAAGATCTATCTGGTGGCACTGCTCTTCGTGGGCATCGGCTTGAGCCAGATGGCAATTGCGAGGATTACGAGGTTCGATTTGCGTGGCACGGTGCCAATGCCGTGCCTAATGTGGCTGGTCACGGGGCTGGTGTGTGTCATCCTCATGGTGTACACCGAGCTGCACGACACGTTTCCCGTCAACTGGACGCTGGGCCTAGTGACCGTGGAGAGTATGACCCTTTGTGTGATATGCTACGACTGGGCCTCGATGAGTTCATGGCTGGCCTCCGTCGTTGTATTGGCGGTTTTGGTGCTCAACGTGATTCTGTACGCCGTTGCCTCGAGCTGTCCGCTGCGCTGCATACCCACCTATCGCGTAATGCTGATCGCAACCATTGTCTATACCGTCGCCTATATACTAATTGTGATTGTTGTGTTCTCGGTCAATAAAGCGTACCTGGTGCTCGTCGAAGGCTGGACTTTCCTGTACGTGAGCCTGTTGTCGTTCTACTGTGGCAGCCTAGTACACAATCGCCACCTGGATGTATACCGATCTAACGAATATATGCTTTCCGCTACATTAATTGCATCAATGTTTTTATACATGACCCATCTGCTTCTTGCCATTTTGGGTTATAGCCTGGCTTTACAAGCAAAATATGCGACAGAACGTTACTGAGCACTAATACAATTTGAATAGTAGTATCTGTAATATAGTGTAAATAAATTGTCGCTTATGTGGAATAGAAATACGTTCAACGATTCTCAAATGGAATTGATGAAATTTGCATAAATAGAGTACACACTTTGAAATACTTTAAGCGGATGCAGCCAAACATATTCCTCCAAAAGGATAACAAAAGTGGTCAATATGAAGCATTTTGTAAATATATAATGTTTGGCAACGGGCTCTATTTGTGTGCGAGAGTTTGCACTGCGCGCGCTGTGTATTCAGGCAGAAGTGAGTTGATAAAGAGTCGCAACACCCGAAAAAGGCCCAAAAATCTTGTCCCAAAAATAGCCACATAATTCCAGCAAATAAAACGTGTGCGACGGACACGGAAATGAAGATTTCGCCCAACAATTTCGATTCGCACAAATCAGCATGCGTCAGCAAGCGCTTTGATTCGGGCAGAAGTTGACCTCTGAAGGCAGTGTGACATACATAAGTAAAATACATTTGAAATGTCCATAAAACCCTATAGAGTGAGTCAATAAAAAATATATTAGAGGCAGTCATAAGTCCGGTCGGAAGCCACATTTACTTCAGGTAAAGTGTTTAAATCTATTCAAATTTGAATTTTCATTTTACACATTTGGAATCTGAATAGTGTTAGAGCATACATAAGTTTGACTTTTAAATTTTGTTGTGGGGAGGAGTATTTGCAGTTGTTCTTGTCTTCCTGCCGAAACTTTGGAAATGGCGAAAAATGTAATTTCGCTAGGTATTTCTCTAGAGGCTCCCACATGAAGGAACAACACACATAGAATGATTTACGAGTACGACAATGTTTTCTTTTGTCTGTTGAAAACTTAAACGAAAGCGAACAAGCCAGCTTAACTATTTTTAAAGAGTTCAGACTTTTGTTGCTACTGCACACCACAAACCATTTGGACAGTCAATTGAGAGTCAACATAGAGAGAGAGAGAGAGGGAGAGAGAGAGACTGACTAACGAGGACCAAATTAAGTTACACCACTGAAGTCCCGAGTATCCTTTTTTCATGCCAATAAAATTACATTGACAGATTGCTACCCGCCTTTGGCTTGCCCAATAAGTTATGGAAAACTGTGCTAGGCAAATATATTCAATTTAAAATATTTTATGGGATAAGGAAATGCTGATATTGTTCGTTTAACTTTATAAAAATCACTATTGTATATCTTTAAGTACAGTATATTGGGCATCATAAATAGAAATAGCTTCATACTTGCAATAAAAATTAAAATATTTTTAAACTGTTGTCGTTAAAAGCAGAGTCTCATTTATTCAATTACAGCATGCAAGCAAGGTAGAAAATGTGGACAGACTGCCAAGAGGCAAGATTAAATGAGTCAAGACATCGAATTAAGACTCAACGTATTTGATTGGCAAGCGAAATTAAGAGATTCATCGATGGGAAGACTAATTGGCAAAGAAATCGCCAACAATTTGCTGAACAAATGCTCAGATTAATCATTCAAAGTTTCTGTTGGCCTGTCAACGCGACAAATTTGTTGGGACTCCAGACCCAGCAGAGTGACGGAGGACTTGCCCCTAATCCCAGGAGACAGCACACGTAAGGAATAAGCTGCTTGCCGCTACATTCGGCTGTCCTGCTTCAATTCGGCACGTGGAAAGTCGCCAACTATTTGATAAATGCGAAACTGAATTTCCGATGAGTGCCAGGAAGGCAGACGTCCAGGGGGACGAAACCGCGAAGAACGTTGTGCAGCGAATGATTGAATGCCTCACCAGGCATTATTTTGGAGCTAAGTGCAATGCTATTTCTTTTTGCTCTGTTTCAAAGCAATGTGAGATGCTTTCTTGTGTAAGGCAACAAACGAACTCAGTTTCGCAGAAATGCGTATTTTTATTATATAATAAATTTAAATATGTATGAATGGAACAAAGTGTGCGAGGTAGAGGGAAAGGCATAGAGAATAATAAGAAATACTTGCTTGCACATATATAACTATATATATTTGAAGCTTTTGAATCCATAGAATGCAAATGCAAAAAATGTCGTTTATAAAATATTTAAGACTATAAGAAATTTAATTATCTTTCGCAAAACATATAAATATATTTCTTGCAATAATTCGAAATGAATAATTCTTAAGTCCTTTAAATCGATATAAATTCATTTTGTTTACAAATAGCCGAAAAACATTCATTACAATATGACGTAAGGCGTAATTAATCATTTAATTCCTTTAAGTAATTATTAATTATTCTGTTATTAAAGCATCAAACTAATGAATATCAATTATTATTATATTTTTAAAATTTAATTTCTTTATGGAATCTTTTTCAGGAGCACACTAAAAACATTTTTAAATTTTTTGTTTTTGTGTTATTAAAGCATCAAAATAAGAAAACTCAACTTTTGTATCATCATATTTATTTATTAAATTCCTTTGACGTGTGTATAACTTTTCAAATTGAATGCTAATGTTTATTGTTGCTGTCATGCTTCAGCAATTGCCTCAATTTGCATGTCAAATGTCCCCTGGGTAAAGCAACTGAGCAAATGCATGCTTTAGGCCGCAACTTTTTGGCTGGCTTGTAAGTCACTTCTGATAAATGAGCTTAATCAGCTGTTGTCAAGGGTGAGCATCCTCCAACAGCCAGAAGCAGATCCAGTAGAGAGTTGACAAATGAAAATGTCGCCTGTCCTCCGACTTAAAAGCCCTTGCGTCGCCGTCTCTCCCCGCCTACCTAAAGTTATACAGGTGATTTAGTTATATAAATGAAAAAGTAGAGCAACAGGAGCATAGCTCGTGGCGTTCGTTTTCATTCACGCTATTGACACGGACGCGACAGTGGGCGACTTAAGCCGGCAAGTATTCGAGCAAAGTGTGGCATCTCGCTTTGGTAGATAATGGGGATTACCAGATGTCGGCTGTACACCTACACCCTGCAAAAGATTATCGATGTAATTTGTTGCAAGAGGGCTGAGCACTGAATGCTTAAAATATCCCTTAAACAAGTAAGAAAAATCTAGTCGAGAGTGCTCGACTACGAGATCCCCTGAACCCTTCAAGCAACAGCCATTTCAATCATTTTTAGCGTCTCTCTGCTTACACAAACACACACATACACACGCAAACACACATACATAGACACCCATAGGCGCGCACGCATGGGCTGCAGTGTGGGCTTACTATGGGAACTTAATTGTTTAATAACTTTTTTTCTGGACGTACGTTCTCCATGAAACTTTCAGATTGCGGTTTTATCATTACTATGCGTATAATTGCCAAAGCTCAAGTCTCTAGTATTTTAAATACGCCTTTTACAAACTTATGGGTGAGGGGGTGGATATAAGGGTGGGGGGTGAAATTGAACAAAAATCGAAATTCTATAACGTACATATCAATCTACATTTAAAATTTGGATACTCTAGCTCTAAAGATGTAGGAGATATAATTTTATAACTGCATTTCGATAAGGTTTTTGATCGATAAAAAAATAACGGGATGAGTTATCGATTTTTAGTGATAAACTCGATATCCGCGTACTATATACGAGCATTTTAAATAAAAGCTGAAGTCTCTAGCTTCTATATCTTCTGAAATCGACGCGTTCAAACATACGGACAGACGGACAGACAGACGGACAGGGCTAAATCGACTCAGTTCGTCGCCCTGATCAAGAATATATATACTTTATGGGGTCTGCCACGCCTCCTTCTGCCTGTTACATACATTTCAACAAAAACATTATACCCTGATTTCCCATTTTCAATGGGTTCAGGTTATAAAAAATAAACTGTTTTTATTATAAAACTATATAATTGTTTAAAATATTTTCTATTTATAAAGAATAAAATATTTAATATATAACACCCTCAACTGGATTAAAAAACAAGTAAGAAAGCTCTAGTCGAGACTGCTCGACTACGAGATACCCTGAACCCTCCGAGCAACAGCCATTTCAATCATTTCTAGTGTCTTTCAGCTTATACAAACACACACACACGCAAACACATACATAGACACCCATAGGCACGCACGCATTAACAGGCATGGGCTGCAGTGTGGGCTTACTATGGGAACTAAATTGTTCAATAACTTTTTTTGTGGACGTACGTTCTTCATGAAACTTTCAGAATGTGGTTTTATCATTACTATGCGTATATTTGCCAAAGCTCAAGTCTCTAGTATTCGAAATACGCCTTTTAAAAACTTAGGGGTGGGGGTGGATATAGGGGTGGGGGGTGAAATTGAATAAAAATCGAAATTCTATAACGTACATATCAATCTACATTTAAAATTTGGATACTCTAGCTCTAAAGATGTAGGAGATATAATTTTATAACTGCATTTCGATAAGGTTTTTGATCGATAAAAAAATAACGGGATGAGTTATCGATCTTTTGTGATAAACTCGATATGCGTGCGCTATATACGGACATTTGAAAAAACAATCAAGTCTCTAGCTCTAATAGCTTCGGAGATCGACGCGTTCATACATACGGACAGACAGACAGACGGACAGACGGACATGGCTAAATCGATTCAGTTTGTCGCCTTGATCAAGAATATATATACTTTATGGGGTCTGCCACGCCTCCTTCTCCCTGTTACATACTTTTAACAAAACCATTATACCCTGATTTCCCATTTTCAATGGGTTCAGGGTATAAAAAGGGCTATTTATAAAATTTATATACACAAAACAGCTGAAGATTCCAGGTCTAACAGTGTTCAAATTAGGCTTAAAAAACGAATTCAATTTATCGATTATTCTCAATCAAAAAGAAATAGGGTGAGTTACCGAAAAAATATGATAAACTCGTACTGCGTATGGTATACACGAGTATGCATACAAAATGTCAGCTCTCTAGCTCTTATTTCTTCAGGGATGTCGGAGCCCTTACGGACAGCCGAACAGGGCTCGACTCTTGTCATCCTGATCAAGAATATATATACTTTATGGGGCCTGCCACGCTTCTTTCTGCCTGTTACATACATTTAAAAAAAAAAAAACCCTTGTACCCCGATTTCCCATTTTCAATGGGTTTAGGGTAGAAAAATATGAAATGTCTTATAGATCTGTTTAAAGAATATTTGAAATATGATTTGTAATCTGGATACTCCTCGTTATTTACCCCTGACTCATATAAATGTTGCTGTTGTTTTCTGGAAGTACAGTAAATGTGAATGTTCCATATGATTTACTCCTAGTGCAAATAACTAATCTAATACGTTTCGGCCGTGTCAGACTCGATGTTAAGCAAATTGACGCTGTGAAATCGATGCATTACGTATACGCGCAGCTAGTTCAATTCGTTGCAGTCATGCTTTCAAAAAGGGTATAAAATGGACGGTGCAAGCCCGAATGATATCTTCGTTTTAAAAGGAAGCTACAATCAACATGAAACTGGTAAGAAAAAAAAATTTGTTTGCTCACTTAGAAGTAACAATCTTATTTTGGTGTCTTGTCCCACAGATCCTTCTCACTGCTGTGCTAGCTGTCTTGGCATCGGGCTGCTATGCTGTTCTTAATACTATTACTCTCCCTAAAGGGCGTAGTGCAGACCAATCTCCACCTGATAATTAAAAGCTAAAGCTGGTTTTTGAAATATAATAATTTTTGAAATGCGTTTTTTACAAATTGGGGGCGAAGGGGGCGTGGTATCCAAAATCTGTAAATTACAAAATGTGTGTATCCATCAAATGTATATAAACAGTGAATCTGAAGTCTCTAGGATTAATAGTGTTCAAATTAGGCTGAAAAAACCATATTATTATTGTCGATAAAAAAAATATCGGGCAATTGATCGAAAAAATATGATAAACTCGTATTGCGTATGGTATATACGAGTCTACATGCAAAATTTCAGCTCTCTAGCTCTTATAACTTCTGAGATCGACGCACTCATACAGACGGACAGACAGACGGACGGACGGACGGACGGACGGACGGACGGACGGACGGACGGACGGACGTACAGACGGACAGGGCTATATCGACTCAGCTCATCACCCTGATCAAGAATATATATACTTTATGGGGTCTGCGATGATTCCTTCTGCCTGTTACATACTTTTCACAAAACCATTATACCCTGATTTCCCATTTTCAATGGGTTCAGGGTATAACAAGAAAGCTCTAGTCGAGACTGCTCGACTACGAGATACCCTGAAACCCTCCGAGCAACAGCCATTTCAATCATTTTTAGTGTCTTTCAGCTTATACAAACACACACACACACGCAAACACATACATAGACACCCATAGGCACGCACGCATTAACAGGCATGGGCTGCAGTGTGGGCTTACTATGGGAACTTAATTGTTCAATAACTTTTTTTGTGGACGTACGTTCTTCATGAAACTTTCAGAATGTGGTTTTATCATTACTATGCGTATATTTGCCAAAGCTCAAGTCTCTAGCATTTGAAATACGCCTTTTACAGAGATGAGGGTAAGGGGGTGGATATAGGGGTGGAGGGTGAATTATAACAAAAATCGAAATTCTATCACGTGCAGTCGAGTCTACATTTAAAATTTGGAGACTTTAGCTCTAAAGGTGTAGGAGATATAATTTTATAACTGACTTTCGATAAGGTTTTTTACCGATAAAAAAATATCGGGACGAGTTATCGATCTTTTGTGATAAACTCGATATGCGCGTGCTATATACGGACATTTGAAAAAAAATCAAGTCTCTAGCTCTAATAGCTTCGGAGATCGACGCGTTCATACATACGGACAGACGGACAGACGGACATGGCTAAATCGATTCAGTTTGTCGCCCTGATCAAGAATATATATACTTTGTGGGGTCTGCCACGCCTCCTTCTCCCTGTTACATACTTTTAACAAAACCATTATATCCTGATTTCCCATTTTCAATGGGTTCAGGGTATAAAAATTATTTTGTACTATAAAAAGCTGTATATAATATTGTATATAACTATTGTATATTATATATACAATAATTATATACAAAAATCTACGATATCATGTGCTTGATATTTGATATTGACGTCTGTCAATATGGGATTAAAATTCTTTTAATGTGGCATGTCTAATGTTCACCTAATTTTAACTTTTTAATCATAATTGACTAGTGTCCTTAATTTAACTGAATTTGAGAAGCGCAGCAAAATGGAAAGTTTTGAGTCTCTTAAAGTCTAAAGTCTCTTAAAGTCTAAAGCCTCTTAAAGTCGCAAGTCTCTACTTATGGAATACAACAGTATTGTGCTGGCCAAAAACTTTTGCAGGCGTAGCTGTTAAGTCCGTTGTGATCATAAATAGAGGCAGAAAGTTTAGCCAAAAAGAAAACTGAGCTCAGTTTAATATACACACACATACATACATACATATGTATATGTACTTATATATATAAAACCAGCAATAAGTAGGGACAGCTATTTCATGAAGAATCCCACAGGAATGGACGACAGCAGCTTGCGAATATAGCTAGAAATAGCTGCCTATATTGTAGTGAGGGAGTTATTTCATCCTGCCAGACAAGTTGGGCAAGAAACCAGTGTTAAACATTAATTTGACAGGCGCTTAAACGGCGAGAGTGAAATAAACTTGTTTTTGCGAGGCATTTAATTAAGCATTGCAGCTGTCAGTGGATAGATGTATGTGTATACATATACATATATACATACAGTTATGTGTGTGTGTGCGTGGCCGATGGTTCGCCTAATGACCCTGTTGACATTTCGAAATATTTGGGTATGTTCAGCTCTCAGTCGAGACTTAATGAATCCGCAAAACTTATAAAGACTCCCAGCGGTCGTTTTTGCACCCAGTCGAAAGTCGCCTGAAGGTCGGCAACGCCTTTTCCATATTCTTCTGCAATAACATGTTTGCTAGTCATTGTAAATGTATTGAAATTTTGATTATTGGCTTCAGAGTGGCTGCTGGCTTTGCGGGGAATGTGTGTAAGGGTTACGACTCCGGCGGGTGGTCGCACGTTCCCTTTGTTTATGCACGGGCACCAATAGGGCCCGAAAAGTGCTCGAAATTGCCTCAATTTAGGACTCATAATCGGCTATAAATATACAAGTTAATTTTCTAAGCGCTTCCCTCTGTTATTTATAGCCCTCACAATCATATGTGCACCAGCAATCATTTATGGGCTATTCTCGTTTATATGCTCAACACACAAAACTTGGGAAGGAAGTCATATTATTTATTTTACAAGCGCTTGGGGAAAATATTCCTGAAATGTGGAAAAAGTTTTAGATTAATTGTTTGCCTCAGTTGTTAAAATTTGTAAGTAAAGTACAAACTCTCAAGTATATTTCTTCTACTTATTTGAATGATCAATTCGAAGAAAGTCTAAAGTCACAAAAGCTAATTAGCATTATATGAAGACATACATTTATTTATATAAATGATACGCTTATTAATAATCACTCTTGGAAAAGTCCTTCAGAAGGCTCTACAAGTTTTCGTTGTGTGAACTGTGGGCTAAGATTAACATGCAACAAATCATTCTTTCACTTACTCTCTCAACACTTTCATAATAAGGAAAGTTTCAAATAAAATTGTCTTCATCTCAAATGTTCTGGGTTGTTATTTCTAAAGCATTTCAAGTATTTCATGCAATGGGATAAGAATTCAATCGCAGCCCGCTCCACTATACAAAAGTGAACTCAATTGAACTGTCGCAAAAGAAATAGCTGAGACTATTGACAAGCCATGAGTGAAACTAATGCAAACTTTCCTCAGCTGTCAGTGGCAACTTCTCAGTGGGCGAGAATTTGGCAGAAAAATATGTGTAAAGATTAAAGTGTGAGCTAAAGGAATATTTCTGATTCATTTTGCGGCATGGACACGCTGCAAAAAGTAGCCAAAGTATACAGATTATACAAATAATAGATAATAGGAATGATAGTAGAGATTAAATTATATTAAATTTCGCATATCCGTCACTCACTTCTCTCTCTCTCTCTCTCTACTGCCTCTGCGCTCTACATGACATAAGCGAAATGATTCTTTTGACTTTTGGCATGGCGCGTTTAATATAGAGTCTGAGATTTGGGGCTATTCAAATCGCTGTTGACAGCTGTCAAAGGCATTTGACAGTTTTTTCTCAAATATTTCATCAAATGTTGCCACATGCTGCCCAGCAAATGATTATTATCAGATATATCCTACATATCATATGTATATATCAAAACAAACGAAATGATTGCGCTTTAATGTACAAAAGAATTTGAGCTCAAGTGGAACTCTAAAACGAGCTGAAATAAATCAGTTAAGTAAAACAAGAAAATGGCATAGACTCAAACTCTGAAATTAATATTTATAATATTTTTTGCTGTCTCTGGCGAGCTCGAAAACTTTTTTTATCTGCCTCGCTCTCTCTTTCTCTATTGTGCACATTTTGCGCTTGTTTAAACAGCTTACGCGCTTCGCTGCAGATTGCCTCGACAACTGCTGCACTGTTTCCTTTGTTTCCTGAAAGAAACCACGGACTGTAAACATAATCTTGGCCCTTTGGGTCTGCCGTTTGCTGTTTGTCGTTTGCAGTCGTTTCATGCTTTTCTGGCGACGCATTCAGATTAATTGGTTCAAGCAGTGACAAAAGCAATGCATAAAATCTTTTCATCAGTGCATTACATCTTTGCATCAACCAGCAGCAGAGCTTGCAGCAGGTGGGTTTCATATATCAGTTGAGTGGCTTCTCCTTTTCTAATATTAAAGACAAACATTAACTGGAAATTTAACAAAATTTAAACTGCATCACGTCTTTCCATGAACAAACAGCTTGATGTGCTCAGCGAACGAATTTAGTAACTAAAATATTCAAGGACACTCAAGCGCGCAGAGAGCAAGTATACTAAGCGTAACTTTGATATGTCTAATAACAAACTCCACAGGAACAACCAAAGATAAACACTTCACCTAGCAGTAGTAATTTTGCTCAGCTTAAGCTTCTGTAGTTTAATGGCAGCGTAATTCAGAAAAACCCTGATTTCCCATTGAAAATGGGTTCAGGGTATACAAAGAAATAATATGAGTTATATATATAGTTATGTAAAAATAATAAGCTAGCTTTTCTATTTTGCGGGAGAGCGGACAGACGAGCAGACGGACACGGCTTGCTCACTCAGCTCTTCACCCTGATCTAATATAATTAACTATGCTCAGCACAGCTTACCACGTGCTTCTGGCAACCAGCCAAACTTGTTGTTTGCTAGATTGTGAGCAATTTGACAGATTTAAATGATATATAGTGCATATGAACTACCAGTTCTTTTTAATGTTTTCCTATTTCCATTCTTCGATTTAAAGAATTCAGTAACGTTTGGAGCCGTTACTTAAAGTATAAATACAACGTAAAGCAACAATATACACATAAAGTCATGAAATGTGTTGGAAATGCATTATAAGTAGCTCTGCCTAAAGTATATTCAAAATATAATTTAAAATTTTGATACCCCGCGCTTGCTCACATTCAAATCAACAAAAAGACATCTGACTCATATGAATATTGTTATTGTTTTTCGGAGAGTACAATAAATGTGATGCTCCACATGATTTAGTTCCAGTACAAATAACTAATCTAATACGTTTCGGTCGTGCCAGACTCGATGTCAAGCAAATTGACGTTGTGAAATCGATACATTACGTATATGCGCAGCTAGTTCGATTCGTTGCAGTCTTGCTTTCAAAAAGGGTATAAAATGGACGGTGCAAGCCCGAATGGTATCTTCGTTTTTAAAAGGAAGCTACAATCAACATGAAACTGGTAAGGAAACAAATTCGTTTGCTCACTTAGAAAAAAAATCTTATTTTGGTGTTTTTTACTCGCAGATTCTTCTCACTGCTGTGCTAGCTGTCTTGGCATCGGGCTGCTATGCTATTGGTGTTGAGCCTGTTGAACAAGAACCACCAAAGTAAAAGCTAAAACTAGTTTTTGAAATATAATGTGTATGCAAATATACAATTCATAATGCAGAAATAAGTTTTGAGCTGGTCAAATTATTTATGGTGGGTATTCAAACTAAGTCGACAAATTGGTTTTGAACTTAGCCATTTTGAGTACGAGCAAGACTTCTCTATTCGAAACTGTCTGATTTGGAAAAATTTTTAACACAATTAAAAATAATTGTTCTTCAATTTGAATTCATTTCACGCTTTGGTAAAGTACAGATTTTTTTGTGAATGGTATTATACAATAATTTAAGGGCTTAGGCTATTTCTTAGCCTTTTCTGCTTAGATATTTATGGTAACACATGACATTATTTCTGAGATACCTAAAAATGCATACGTATAAGAAAAGTGATTGACTATGTTCAGCACAGCCAACCATGTGATTTTGCCAATTACCTATATTTAAAAATATATGTTGTTCAGACATAAACATACGAATATACGAAGATCGCACTCAGCAACTAGCAGGTAGTGCGATAGGAAAAGATAAGGGCCACATGTACGGACTCTATGAATAGACAGATGATCACCAACCCTTGCAACCCCAGAGTCACATTACGTAAGAGACTATCGGCCATAATATGTAATAAACCAATGCTGAGCATGCAGGCGCATTAGATTTAAGTGTTGAAATTATGCATAAGTCTGGGTATATAAACCCAGGCTCAGAAGAATAAAGATCAGTACGAAACTAAACACCATCATAGTCAAGTGTATTCGTTCATATGTAAAACAAATTTTGAAATGTGTTATATAGATACCCCTCGCCTCTTTCCTCTGCTCACATTCAGATTGACAAGAAGAGTACAACAAACTTGATGTTCCACATGATTTGTTTCTAGGGTTAATAACTAATCTAATACGTTTCGGCCGTGTCAGACTCGATGTCAAGCGAATTGACGTTGTGAGATCGATGCATTACGTATACGTAGCTAGTTCGATTCGTTGCAGTCATGCTTTCAAAAAGAATATAAAATGGACGGTGCAAGCCCGAATGGTATCTTCGTTTTTAAAAGGAAGTTAAAATCAACATGAAACTGATAAGAAAACAAATTATTTTGGTGTCTTTTATATGTTACCTCCCCTTGGATAAATATGCCAGACCAACCACCACCACCGCCAAAGTAAAAGCTAAAACTAGTTTTGGAAATATAATGTGTACTCAAGTATACAATTCATAATGCCAGAAATAAGTTTTGAGCTGGTCAAACTTTGTAGACTTAGTTTGAATAGCCACCAAAATTTGGTGGAATTTAGCCACTTTCAGAACTTTTCGGAACTGGACTGATTTGGACAAATTCTGATTAAAATTGAAAACTCTTATTCTTAAGAAGACGATACAACTTTTGAATGTACCTTAACAAAATTATATGTCATTATATGTTATGATATGTCCAGCTCAGGAAGCAAGCATTCGTATAGGCCTAAATAATTATTGTATCACGACTAAATCGGTGACCATTGGTAAATGTACCTACAGATCGAACCAACTGAGATTAAAATTATCTAATGAGAAAACAAATTAAGAAAGCTCTATTTAAGTTTGATTGGAAAACGGAATATATTTAATATTTGATATTGGTGATATTGATATTTTGTGACCTCGGCAGACTACCTGGCTCCATATACTTTTCATAGAGTTAGCGAGCTTGGAGGAGTTTCCAAAAGTAAGCAAGTAAGTAAGTAACTGCACAGTAGCCACGACGAGTAAGAAGGCATGCAGAAATGCGGTAATAGGCAAGTAGTTATAAAGCACAATTACAGTACGCGCCAAAAGGTTCCACTCATTTTTCACTGTGGCAGAAATATATTTTACTTTAATATTATATTTTGGTTGAACTATAATTGAATATTAGATATTCTATTTGCATATGCCATGGGAAGATTATTCATTCATAAAACGCAGCAATTTCAGTTGATAAGTAAAATTGATTTTGTTTGCGAATTTAAATTACAATTTCAATCATTGCGTCGTCATATTCAACGGGCTTTACACATACCAATGAATATTTAATGGGAGCACTCGAAAATCATTGAAGACAAAGAGAACGATGCAACAATAGAGCTTCCATGACCGAATCGAAATTGTGTGGCTTTCGAAACAAATTTGAGATGTGCAAATACACATGTACAGGTAAGGGGAATCACCTGCTAATGAGCACGTGCCGTTGGTTAGCTCAAGTGTCGCACAGCACAGCTCGCAGGACGTGCTTGACGATTGCCAAGGGTAGCCCTAAAATATTACACAAATCAAGTGAATAAACAAGCTTGACCGATATGTACGCACTAGCGCTGGCATAGACACTTTCTGTCGCCTGTCGACTCTCTTTTTCCGGTCAATTTGTTTTTAAGAGCGGTCTCCTATCGCATTATTTATTTATGACTTGTCAGTCATGTGATTGGCTCGCTTGAGGTGAGCATGCCACCGATGCACTCACACTTTAATCTTGCTTAAATTTCTCTTCAAATTAATTTTATTTGGTCAACAAGGAACGACTAAGCTTTAACACTCGAGCGCATTTATAGCCCCGCCTCGTTGCCTCGCTGGAGTTTTCGTTCGCCGAAGTGTGAATCCATTAGCCGCTGACAATTTTAACACATGTGGATTACCTAATGAAAGCATGAAAATTGCTGAAAAGACAATTGGAAGAAAAGCCATGGGTAACTACACATCGAATATTTTAGACACTTGTCGATATAGGGCATTATTGAATCGTAGTTATAATAGGTGCATAAATTTGTTATAGTTAAAGTAGTAACTGACTTAACAACGTAATTCTATATTGAATAGGTTATAAATTTGATTTAATAAGTCAAGTAATCTAAAGTAACAAATTACGATTCATGCAATAGACTGACTGACTAACTGATCTAAACTCTAGAAGTTCGAGTGGCTCTTTTTGATTATCAGTACATAATACATATATATTTAGAAATGTATGTTAACTCCACATATATTTCTCTGCATTGCACATATTCAATCAAATTTGAAATATCCCCAGCTAAGACTATTCAACACTCCTGTGCAATCGTTCTTCGGCGAGTGCAATTCATCATGCCCAGCGTATGATTTACTGTGGTCAAATTATTTATGGTGAGTATTCAAACTAAGTCGACAAATTGGTTTTGAACTTAGCCATTTTGAGTAGGAGCAAGACTTCTCTATTCGAAACTGTCTAATTTGGAAAAATTTGTAACACAAAAATAATTGTTCTTCAATTTGAATTCATTTCACGCTTTGGTAAAGTACAGATTTTTTTGTGAATGGTATTATACAATAATTTAAGGGCTTAGGCTATTTCTTAGCCTTTTCTGCTTAGATATTTATGGTAACACATGACATATGGTGCATGCGATAACATTATTTCTGAGATACCTAAAAATGCATACGTATAAGAATAATTATTGACTATGTTCAGCACAGCCAACCATGTGATTTTGCCAATTACCTATATTTAAAAATATATGTTGTTCAGACATAAACATACGAATATACGAAGATCGCACTCAGCAACTAGCAGGTAGTGCGATAGGAAAAGATAAGGGCCACATGTACGGACTCTATGAATAGACAGATGATCACCAACCCTTGCAACCCCAGAGTCACATTACGTAAGAGACTATCGGCCATAATATGTAATAAACCAATGCTGAGCATGATTTACTGTGCGTATGACGTATACGCACTGACGTCCGTCGATTGAACTGGAAATGGCGCAATGCGAGTTAAAAAAGGCTTCACAAAAGGAAACAAGTAAGAAAGCTCTAGTCGAGACTTCTCGACTACGAGATCCCCTGAACCCTTCGAGCAACAGCAAACACACACACATACACACGCAAACACACATACATAGTCACACATAGGCGCGCATACATAAACACGCATGGGCTGCAGTGTGGGCTTACTATGGGAACTTAATTGTTTAATAACTTTTTTTGTGGAAGTACGTTCTTCATGAAACTTTTAGATTGTGTTTATATCATTAATATGCGTGTATGTGCCGAAGCTCAACTTAGGGGTGGGGGGTGGATATAGGGGTGGGGGGTGAAATTTAATAAAAATCGAAATTCTATAACGTACATATCAATCTACATTTAATTAATTGGAGACTCTAGCTCTAAAGATGTAGGAGATATAATTTTATAACTGACTTTCGATAACTGTTCTGCCTGTTACATACATTTCAACAAAACCACTATACCCTGATTTCCCATTTTCAATGGGTTCAGAGTATACAAATTAGTTTACTTTTAATAGCTTTAAGGGTAAATTCAAACTATGAATTATTGAGTTGTATATAGGTATTTGAATTTGTGTGATTTCTTCAGTTTATTTTCTTTTATTTCACCGAATTGAGTTGGTTTCGAATAAGCCGAATTATTAGCACACACAAGTGTATATATACTGTCCCAATTTGGGACACACGTTGAGTATTTAGCACACATTTTATTTAAACTTTTTTTTTTTTTTAAATCTGTCAATACCTCGACCCCTAAGTGCTGCATTTGATATACGAAGATTTGACATTTGCTCTGGCACCTGCCTAAAATACTTGGCTTTGATTTAGTCAACGAGACTTTGGCGGGACGTCAGCTAAATGCGCAATTGGAAACATGCCACAAGAAGGGCGAGATTCAGGGCTTGTTGTCAGAGGAAATGTGAAGCCTTTTCTATTCTATTTGCGATAGGGACGTGCAGGCCATATAAGCGGCAATGCTGGAGGCGTGGCTGGGCCTGGTTAGCTGTCAAATCGACGTGCAGCATTAAGTAAATAGGAATTGCTTAGATGTCTTCCATGTCTGCCCGCCCCTTACCCCACCTACGCTTGTTTAACTAACTGTGCAAATGCTGAGAGTATCTATAGAATCTCAATTAGGAAATTACGCTTGACACGTACCACCATTGCGTAGATTGGGTGCGTTTCACTCTTTTAACTTTTTCCTAATTAAATCATACTTCCAAGGAGCAGCAGCAGCATCCGCAGCAGTATCTCTAATGTGCTATGAAATATATACAATTGCATAAATATTCGTGTTCTTTTTTTTTGTCTTTCACAAAATTATGCAAATTGTTAACCGTGCTCCATTTATGCAAATTTGTAAAAAAAAGAATTCAGTAAACATTCACAGAAACGATATGGCATTTATTTATGGATTCCTTTCCGCACAAGGGAATAATTTCAAAATGCAATATCCTTCCCTGAACATGAAATTTTATTGTGAAGCTCAGGTAATATTTCTGCCTTAATTGACTTAGCCTAAATGCTGCATATTTTCATAATTCCCTCATTAAGAGTATTTGAAATGTCGTTCCAAATTACTTCTCAGCTTTCATTTCAATAGGCAAATCAATACGTAACTCGGCTTAAATGCCTAGACAGCTCCTCAGTTTTGTGTCTTCGCTAATGGAGTCTAAAAATACATCAAAGCGAGTCTAAACATGTAAATAATTTATATTTAGTCAATGCGTTTGACGTAAATAAAAATATAATGTAGTCTTGTTTACAGCTGTCAGAAGAAAAATAAACTGAAATACTGAGAAATTTAACTCAAGTTAAGAAGAGCATATAAATTTAATGGTATTTCATATCGTAAATGAGATGATATATTCCCACAGACTCTCAAGAATAGCTCAAAATTCTTTAAATTATATTCTATAGATAATATCATGGAGACAATTATTTTCAGCAGTCACTGTATTTGTTTTCCTTTTAATCCAAGAAAAGTCAGTTTAAGACAAATTCAACTTGTATCAGGTACGATAGTACAATAGTCAATGACTTTTTACGTGGCAGATCATACTTCTACTCATTTTTAATTTATGAAATAAATATTTGGTTGCGAGTTCTATCCAATATAAGTTGGGTATTTTTATTATAATATTTAAATTCCTTTCTATTTAATTCCTCTTTTTTCCTTTTATGTATAATAGTAAAATACTTTACCTTTCACAGTCTGTTTAAGCATGTAACTAATTGAAGTTTTAATTAACTAGCGCTACATAGGCCTTGACGTAGCCCTGCGGCGGTTGTTGGTCAACAGCCATTGGGCTGCTGCTAAACTTGGCCAACTTCATCCGTTTGGCCAACTTAAGCCAATCTCCTACAGTCCACAAGTGCGGCTTCTGGTCATTTATCTTTCGTTTATGCTGTGCAGCACATTACCTCCGTGGCAGTAAATGTTAAGCGTTTTCAGTTGATGGGAAAGTACTTTTAGTCCTTTTGGCCGTCTATTTGACGGTTTCTTCAGTTTATGCGCATCAGCGATATAGATCTGCCAATTTCTCCAAACTGTTATTAGACTTTTGCTCTACCCAAGTCTATCTGCTGAGCGCATGATTGGTTCGCCAATGGCCAAATACTCTGTTCAGCTTTAGCTTTGAAGCAGCTGACGGCTATGATTAAAGTACAGTGAATATTATATTGATAGAAGATTACGTAGAATAAGAGAGGAAAACAAATATAAATATATATGTATACATATAAAAATAGATATGTATTTTTAATGAAAGCTTTGCAGTTTAAATTGAGAGTAAATAATAAAATATTCTTATTCATGTGTCCTACTCGCTTCGCATATCTTCAGTTTTGCTTATTGTTGAATACACTTGAATACTTCATTATGAGGCAATAAAAAGAAAATGATAAAGAAAGCAATGACGATATTACATTATTTTTGTTGGGGAGGTGCATGCATTGTGTTTGGACTCCCTTGACAATGAATGGAATATGTAGCTCATTCGAAATGGATGCCTATTTAGCGTGCCAAGAGACAACAGTTGGTCACTTCTTGATAACAGCTGCTAAATTATAGATATCGAAATTGAATAGCGTTGGCAAAAATTCTGATGTCTCCAGCTATGCCTATTGACAACGTAACAAACTCAAAAAGTACATTAGGTATTCGGGAGGAATTAGGTTAGGATTAGCCGATTCCAACAAGTATATTACGAGTACACTTTGTTGTGTCTAGCAGCAATGATTTTAGATGTTTATACTCTGAACTTGTATTGCATGTATGTAACAGGCAAAAGAAGGCGTGGAGGTCCTGCATAGCTTGTATAGCTATAGAAACATGAAATTTATATGGAATTCCGTATATAGAATCCATAGGTGAAAAAACGAGGAAAAAACATGTAAGAAAGCTTTAGTCGAGATTCTCTACTACGAAATCCCGTGAATCCTTCGAAGAATTGATATTTACACAAGAAACACACACGCAGAAAAACATGGGGATGCAAACATAAACATGCATTGGCTGCTGTGGAAACTTAATTGCTTAATCATTTTTATACCCTGAACCCATTGAAAATGGGAAATCAGGGTATAATGGTTTTGTTAAAAGTATGTAACAGGGAGAAGGAGGCGTGGCATTCCCCACAAAGTATATATATTCTTGATCAGGGCGACAAACTGAATCGATTTAGCCATGTCCGTCTGTCCGTCTGTCCGTATGCTTGAATGCGTCGATTTCCGAAGATATAAGAGCTAGAGACTTGAAGTTTTTTTTTTAAATATATATATACAGCGCGGATGTCGAGTTTATCACTAAAATCGA
Organism: Drosophila mulleri; assembly: GCA_035047565.1. Classification (NCBI taxonomy): domain Eukaryota; kingdom Metazoa; phylum Arthropoda; class Insecta; order Diptera; family Drosophilidae; genus Drosophila; species Drosophila mulleri. The sequence continues at coordinate 3,090,133 of JAWNPK010000069.1, read as the reverse complement.
TAAATCATCCCGTTATGTTTTTATCGAATAAAAACATTCAAGCTCAAATCAGGCGCCAGTATAGCCAATTGTGAATGATTTTTAATTTTTTTAAATTTGTCACATATTCAATGGAATATGTAGATCATATGCTGAAAGTTTCATTAAATCCCGTTAGTTCTATCAATTTTTTAAAAATCATCAAATGTTTGGCCAATTAACAAACGCACGTGAAACAGTCACTGCAGTTTTCCTATACGTGTGCACACACACATTAAAATAAACAATTAGTTTAGTTTAGATTTGCTAGATGGCGCTGCAGCAGTGAATGTATTGCTGTTTTGCCATTAGTCTGTCAACAAGTGAAGTGGCGTTGTGGAAAGCAGCGTGTCGCACGATCGAGAAGTCTCGGGTTCGAATCCCAGAGCGGGCGCAATTTACGTTAACTTTTTTAATTGTTTTAAAATATTCAAGTATTTAATTAAATGAGTCTTCTATTTCTCTTATATTTTTAAATACATTTAAATTGAAAATTTAACCACACTAAATGTACATTTTTATTAGTTTGGTTCAGGGTAGTATCTAGTCGAGCACTCTCGACTAGAGTTTCCTTACTTGTTATACCCTTAACCCATTGAAAATGGGAAATCAGGGTGTAATGGTTTTGTTGAAATGTATGTAACAGGCAGAAGGAGGCGTGGCAGACCCCACAAAGTATATATATTCTTGATCAGGGCGACGAGCTGAGTCGATTTAGCCCTGTCCGTCTGTCTGTCTGTCCGTCCGTCCGTCTGTCCGTATGTTTGAACGCATCGATTTCAGAAGATATAAGAGCTAGAGACTTGAACTTTTTTTTAAATGACCGTATATACAGCGCGGATATCTAGTTTATCACTAAAAATCGATAACTCGTCCCGATATTTTTTTATCGGTAAAAACCTTTATCGAAAGTCAGTTATAAGATTATAACTCCTACATCTTTAGAGCTAGAGTCTCCAAATTTTAAATGTAGATTGATATGTACGTTGTAGAATTTCGGTTTTTGTTCAATTTCACCCCCCACCCCTATATCCACCCCCTCACCCATAAGTTTGTAAAAGTCGTATTTCAAATACTAGAGACTTGAGCTTCGGCACATACACGCATATTAATAATAAAACCACAATCTGAAAGTTTCATGAAGAACGTACTTCCACAAAACAAGTTATTAAACAATTAAGTTCCAATAGTAAGCCCACACTGCAGCCCATGCGTGTTATTGCGTGCGCGCCTATGTGTGTCTAAGTATGTGTGTTTGCGTGTATATGTGTGTGTTTGTATAAGCATGACTGCAACGAATCGAACTAGCTACGCGTTTACGTAATGCATCGATTTCACAACATCAATTTGTTTGATATCGAGTCTGACATGGCTAAAACGTATTAGATTAGTTATTTACCCTCGAACTAAGTCATGTGGAACATCAAGTTTGTTGTACTCTTCTTGTCAATCTGAATGTGAGCAGAGGAAAGAGGCGAGGGGTATCTATATAACACATTTCAAAATTTGTTTTACAAATGAACGAATACCCTTGACTATGATGGTGTTTAGTTTCGTACTGATCTTTATTCTTCTGAGCCTGGGTTTATATACCCAGACTTATGCATAATTTCAACACTTAAATCTAGTGCGCCTGCATGCTCAGCATTGGTTTATTACATATTATGGCCGATAGTCTCTTACGTAATGTGACTCTGGGGTTGCAAGGGTTGGTGATCATCTGTCTATTCATAGAGTCCGTACATGTGGCCCTTATCTTTTCCTATCGCACTACCTGCTAGTTGCTGGGTGCGTCGGAGGCATGTATACGATCTTCGTATATTCGTATGTTCATGTCTGAACAACATATATTTTTAAATATAGGTAATTGGCAAAATCACATGGTTGGCTGTGCTGAACATAGTCAATAATTATTCTTATACGTATGCATTTTTAGGTATCTCAGAAATAATGTAATCGCATGCACCATATGTCATGTGTTACCATAAATATCTAAGCAGAAAAGGCCAAGAAATAGCCTAAACACTTAAAGTATTGTATAATACCATTCACAAAAAAATCTGTACTTTACCAAAGCGTGAAATGAATTCAAATTGAAGAACAATTATTTTTATGCTACAAATTTTTCCAAATCAGACAGTTTCGAATAGAGAAGTCTTGCTCGTACTCAAAATGGCTAAGTTCAAAACCAATTTGTCGACTTAGTTTGAATACCCACCATAAATAATTTGACCAGCTCAAAACTTATTTCTGCATTATGAATCGTATATTTGCATACACATTATATTTCAAAAACTAGTTTTAGCTTTTACTTTGGTGGTTCTTGTTCAACAGGCTCAGTAAAAACAGCATAGCAGCCCGATGCCAAGACAGCTAGCACAGCAGTGAGAAGAATCTGCGGGTAAAAAACACCAAAATAAGAATTTTCTTCTAAGTGAGCAAACGAATTTGTTTCCTTACCAGTTTCATGTTGATGTTAGCTTCCTTTTAAAACGAAGATACCATTCGGGCTTGCACCGTCCATTTTATATTCTTTTTGAAGGCATGACTGCAACGAATCGAACTAGCTACGCGTATACGTAATGCATCGATTTCACAGCGTCAATTTGCTTAACATCGAGTCTGACACGGCCGAAACGTATTAGATTAGTTATTAACCCTAGAAACACATCATGTGGAACATCAAGTTTGCTGTACTCTTCTTGTTAATTTGAATGAGAGCAGGGAAAAGAGGCGAGGGGTATCTATAACACATTACAAAATTTGTTTTACAAATGAACGAATACCCTTGACTATGATGGTGTTTAGTTTCGTACTGATCTTTATTCTTCTGAGCCTGGGTTTATATACCCAGACTTATGCATAATTTCAACACTTAAATCTAGTGCGCCTGCATGCTCAGCATTGGTTTATTACATATTATGGCCGATAGTCTCTTACGTAATGTGACTCTGGGGTTGCAAGGGTTGGTGATCATCTGTCTATTCATAGAGTCCGTACATGTGGCCCTTATCTTTTCCTATCGCACTACCTGCTAGTTGCTGAGTGCGATCTTCGTATATTCGTATGTTTATGTCTGAACAACATATATTTTTAAATATAGGTAATTGGCAAAATCACATGGTTGGCTGTGCTGAACATAGTCAATCACTTTTCTTATACGTATGCATTTTTAGGTATCTCAGAAATAATGTTATCGCATGCACCATATGTGTTACCATAAATATCTAAGCAGAAAAGGCCAAGAAATAGCCTAAACACTTAAAGTATTGTATAATACCATTCACAAAAAAATCTGTACTTTACCAAAGCGTGAAATGAATTCAAATTGAAGAACAATTATTTTTGTGTTAAAAATTTTTCCAAATCAGACAGTTTCGAATAGAGAAGTCTTGCTCCTACTCAAAATGGCTAAGTTCAAAACCAATTTGTCGACTTAGTTTGAATACCCACCATAAATAATTTGACCAGCTCAAAACTTATTTCTGCATTATGAATCGTATATTTGCATACACATTATATTTCAAAAACTAGTTTTAGCTTTTACTTTGGTGGTTCTTGTTCAACAGGCTCAGTAAAAACAGCATAGCAGCCCGATGCCAAGACAGCTAGCACAGCAGTGAGAAGAATCTGCGGGTAAAAAACACCAAAATAAGAATTTTCTTCTAAGTGAGCAAACGAATTTGTTTCCTTACCAGTTTCATGTTGATGTTAGCTTCCTTTTAAAACGAAGATACCATTCGGGCTTGCACCGTCCATTTTATATTCTTTTTGAAGGCATGACTGCAACGAATCGAACTAGCTACGCGTTTACGTAATGCATCGATTTCTCAACGTCAATTCGCTTGACATCGAGTCTGACACGGCCGAAACGTATTAGATTAGTTATTTACCCTCGAACTAAGTCATGTGGAACATCAAGTTTGCTGTACTCTTCTTGTTAATTTGAATGAGAGCAGGGAAAAGAGGCGAGGGGTATCTATAACACATTACAAAATTTGTTTTCCATATGCTTTTAGATTTAGGGAATCTGCAAAATCATATTCGAATATATCTGCCCTGCCCCCCCAAGAGGCGTAAGTTTCCAGATTTTGTACTTATGTTACCCATGTAACTTTTGGCTCCTATTGCAGGCTTGTCTTCAGCTTCTTCAGCTTTGGAGATTTTTAAATCTTCATCTTGTAGCACTGTTAATATTTGACTCTCAATAAAAACAGTTTCCACTAACAAAAATGTATTCATTAATTCAGCAGTAAATATTTTAATTCAAGTTGTTTTAAATTCCAATTTAAATTCTAATAATTGGGAATTTACCATTAGTTTTGTCTTGGCTTTGACCTTATGCACTCTCCGCTGACTGTTGTGAAAAATGAATGAATGATAAAATAAAATCAATTGCACAGAATAGAAATTGAATTGGAAATGCCATATACAACATAGCATTCAATACTTTCGAGTGGCTTTCGTCGACTGCTATGCGACTGCGATGCGAATATTTGCGTAGCAATTCGCACAATGTGCCCATGCTCTAGTCAAAGCATTGGTGGAAAGATAGTTTTAGAATGCAAATATTCAAATATTCACTGGAATCGGTAGAACGTGTATATGCCCAAGCACAAGCCTCTAGTATGTGAAATACGCCTTTAACATATGTAATGGTATGGGGTGGATATCGGTTTGGGGGTACATTACAAAAAAATATATATATTGTATATATAGTCGACCAGTGTCGACTAGAGCTTTTGACTTTATTTTAATGTAAGAGCATTTGACATTGTGGCTTTCTTACTGTGGCTAATTAAAATGGAATGCTTTTCGGTTGGCAGCATTATCCTTGTTGTAGTCAAGCAGTTGCCAAAAATAGCAGAAGTTCTTAGTCCAGAGCTATTCTAAGTCTCTGGACTAATTGGGCAGCCAACATAGAGCTTTCTGAGAGTAAACCTAGCTTTGTGTAAAATTTAAAGCTTGAGTTTTATTTTGCTGTAGCAACACGACTGAGAATTCAGGGCATTTTTGTTATCTTTCAAATCTAAGAGACTGAATGCATCATAACATACATTATGAAGCTAATATGTTACGGATGAGAATCAACAGCCGAATAAATGTTGTCCGTCTGTCTGTCTATACGTCGATTAAAAAACAATAATTCATTTACCTGACTGCGAGAGCAGCAAACAAATGATGTTCTCTTTAAATTAAAGTATTACTTTGTGGTATTCCACATAGTCAATTTTTTGTGCTGATACAGTACTGAATCATGAAAATCGTCCATTGAAATCCGATAAGTGCTATAAGACTTCTATGAAGTGTTTATTGAAACGGCAATTAACGCCAAGTACTCGCAAATTTTATTTTATATATTTTATTGCCGTGCCATGCAATGGAGGTGAGGGCGATGATGGTAAGGCGGATGCGTGTAGCCTTGTTTAAAAGTCAGCTCAGCCAAGGGTATTTGCTAGTCGTCACTTCCGACTAGGGTTTTATTAATTCTTTATTATTAAGTTCAAAAACAGTTTGATGAAAACAAATGAGGCATTATCGATTTTTCTAGAGCTTATAATAATATAGTTAATCATTTAATTATTTGGAAGGCTATCGAATTCTAGGAACTCATAATAGAAAATTCCTTTTTTGTGATTCTTCTACACACCAACTTCCCTTCAAATCAATATCTTTAATCACCTTGGACGCTGAGTAGACGTGATGATGCTACAACAAAATTAGCAAATTAACAAAGTTTCAGGCAATTTAATACCTTCATGATTTGTTTTTTATACCCTGAACCCATTGAAAATGGGAAATCAGGGTATAATGGTTTTGTGAAAAGTATGTAACAGGCAGAAGGAATCATCGCAGACCCCATAAAGTATATATATTCTTGATCAGGACGATGAGCGGAGTCGATATAGCCCTGTCCATCTGTCCGTCCGTCCGTCCGTCTGTCCGTCCGTCCGTCCGTCCGTCCGTATGAGTGCGTCGATCCCAGAAGTTATAAGAGCTAGAGAGCTGAAATTTTGTATGCATACTGCTTACTGCGCAGTTAGCAGAACGCCTTTGCGTGCGGGTGGATGCATGTGTGCAGAATGATTGGAACATCAGCATGGAGGGTTCAGGGTATCTCCTGTTTGTATGGCTCATTACACCTTGGCAGGGGGAGGAAGCGCCGCTCTCTTTACTTTACTGTGCACTAATTAAATGTGTCAGTCGAGAAATTTAAGTCAAGCATCCTACATAAGTTAAACGCACTGTTCAAGTGAGAATAGGAGAACTTCTGCCATAAGTTGACCTGGTGCAAGCGTTATATAAATTAAAATTAATTGAAATATTTGAAATATTTAACACACATGAAGGGCGCAGTAGCCCCATTGAACAAGCATTCCCAGAAACGCTCTCAACACAAGCATTTTGTAAATATTAGCACACACATGTCGTATACTTGATTTTCATTTCAGTATAATTTTCGAACGTTTTATAATCAATTTGTGCTTTCATTCGGGAATAGCATTCCGAGGGCATGACAAATTTTCATCTTTACCCAAAAATGTTGGCGTACCAAATGCGGTTAGTCGTCCCTTGATCAAGTTCACTTCAGTAATAGGATACCCTGTTCGAATAATTGATTAAAAAAACTGAGTTAGTTATTATTGTAATACTAGCTAAAATTATAAAATATCTATATCTCTTTTTTTTTTTCAAATATATATTTGTATATATTATGCATATAACATGTTTTCCTTTCAAATACTTATCTGTACTCCCAGCATATGCACAATCAGTTGAATGGAGCCCTGGATTGCAATTAATACTGCTGCTCAGAGGTTGACAGCAGACGAATTTACAATTTGTGCTATATAGCACAATTCGCATCACATGGAAAAGTATCTGTGCCAGGCCATGCGAGTATTTCCTTCGGTTGCGATTTTATTTGCTGAGAGACTCTCGATTCTGATTCATATCGTGCTTTTTACGAGGCGGCCATCAAAAGGCGCGCAATTAAGCCGCTTATGTGGCAAAGGATAATGACATGAGTTTCATCAGACGTGCCGTCTGTTAGGCAGGCAGGCGAACAGTGTAAACGTGCCTGGTTGCATTAACGCATGCTTATACCCAACCTCAAGCAAGTACAGGGTATATAGTTGCGGTTTTGTCAGGCGTGCATTCAGGATTGTATTTGGCTTGTGATATAGCTATAGCAACAAAAATGCGAATATTTTGTATAGTGAAAACACTGGAAGGCCCTATAGATTCTCATATTTTTAAACGGTTAATTTAATTCACATACAAAGAACTGGTCAGAGCAACTGTTGTGGAATATAACAGCACCCAGGGCGCCTCAAAGAGCTGCTTTCAATATATATGGGAGTTAAGATATTGAGTATGTATAATAAATCTTGCGCACCGTGAAATTGTTCTTATAATTATTATGCTTCACATTATTGTTAATACAATGTAATAATGATTTCCTTTATTTTTTTTTTTTTTTTTTCAGTGTACCCACTCATACCGGGTATTCGACAGTCGAGTTCGCTTAGGGATTTCACTCTGCTTGGATGCGATACAAGCTTCTCTTTGATTATGCTCGAACTACGGCTGCCAGGCTAGCAATTTGTCAAACAAAGTTTACGATTGTGTTGGCTCAAGCATTTAAATTACCGAAAAATTGGAGCACAAATTGCGTGCCAAAGAAAACCTTTGCCCTTTTCAACTCGCGGCACTAATGTCGACGTGAAAGCTCTCCGGTTTCATTGTACAGCATTTGAAATACTTAATTTCTGCTGAAGGATGGCATAAAAGTATAAATCGACGAATATGTTCAAAGACAGCCGAGCAGCCAGGCAGCCAGACAGCCAGTGCAAATTAAATGATGTCGACTTTACAAGCGATTTGATGGTCTCTCCGAGCACTCAACTGGGTCAATACATGGAAGAAACAGCTGTGTGGCTTCTGTACACGCACACTCAAGCCGAAACATGACTATATGTATGTATGTATATGCACTCTTTTTTTTAAATAATTTTCCGTGCTGTGGTAGGGCTCCTTTTGTGGAGACTGCCAGGCGGCGTGGGCGTTCGGGGTAAAGTTGTAAACTTTGCGCATTTATTAAAATTGATATTGAGCGGCAGGCGTGGCCAATACGACGAAGGCACTTCAAGCAAGATGTCAACCTCCTAAAGTGATAGAAAAATTGTATAAAAATAATAAATGAATTTTAATTAAATGCCATTGAGACTGCTAGAGGGATACAGATACGGATTATTTAATCAGCAGTAATTGTAAGTAATTGGGGAGACATTTGAAATTGGATTTGTAAGAGCGGGAATGTCCTGTCCCTGTGTCTGCTAAAGAGATGAGTAAATTTCCAATAAATAATGACTTAAATTGAAACCGAAACCGAGCACTTGTATTAAGATGGCGCAAATTGTAAATTCAATATTTTGTGACCTTATCACCGGACAGTTTCTAAGAATTGTTTAATGTCGATAAAGCTACCATCCATATTCCATATTATTTGAAATATTTCAAATGACCCATTTCCAAGGATCTTCGTAGCATATACATAATTCGCAGGAATTGGCAGGAAAATTAATTTAGTTAAAGTCTTACCTAAATACTAGTAATAATATTAATAATAATATATAGTTTTCATGTGAAAGCATAAAGTATTTAGATATACATATATGTAGGTATACATACATGTAGCTCTGGAACCAAAACTTAACTAATATGCCGAATAAAAAATAAGAGTAAATTAGGAAGAGTGACATTGAAAGTTGTCATTGTACAATTACAGTCTCTTTATAGAATAATAAAGTTCAAAATCAAGTGGTAAAATGCCCGATGAGTTGCTTCTCCAGCAATTTTGCTTCTGTTCTTCAAATATGATTCCATGAAACGTGACTAAATCTCTCGGTTAATTTACGCACTCAGCCACATAGGTGACAGAGTGGCACGTTTCTGACATAAATTTGCATACAGTCTGACAACTATCTGCACTGGAGTTGAGGGACGCAGCTGACTCTAATAGGAAGGCTCGTTGACTGCCTCTGACCTAGACATAAACACTTTAAAAGCTGTCTTGGCTGCTGTCTTAACCGTCGTCGTCGTACTTTGGCCTAATTGCCCTCCCCAACTATCTGGCGCAAAGTTAACGTGACGCAGATGAGACTGTCAGCTAAAGAGCATTGTTAATGGATGCCCCACTTCATACATAAGTATATCAACAAAGAGTTTAAAGCGTTTACACGGTGTAAACATAAACATTATGCCAAGTCTAGTTACCTCCATACTTTGATTTGTGAAAATGAAATAATATGATATATATGCTTGAGCAGGATGACGGATTGAGTCGATCGATATACTTTGTACTTCGGATTTGTCGGATTTTTCGTCCATTTCTTTCCCAAAAAATGTGTTTTTAAGAGGAGTCTGTTAGAACGCCCCACTCATATAAATAAGCAAGCAACACTGATTAATGAGCTCACTTCAATATGTATATTTACCAATTAATAAAATAATATATATATTTTTTTTTTATTTAATAAATATGTCTGCAGCATATTTACATACATTTCTTTTCGCATCAAAATGAAGTGGTATAGCTTTTCGACACAGTTCTCATACTACTCCTTGAATGCTTAAGCAAAGTGGTCCCCACTCAATGATTTTGTATGTTGTTCTTTCCTATAGGGTATATCCTAGTCAGATAGTGCCATCTAGACTACTTCTACATGTTTTGTGATAAGTTTTGACAATATTTGGTTTGTTAAATTCCCAAATCGTTGCAAACATGTTCGTATACCCATAGCAGTAGCACCACATTCTGTCTCTCTCTCTCGCTCTCTCGAATAGTTTAGCAAAGTTTCGAGATAAAAAGTTGGATCTAACAGCGGCACAAAGCGAAAATTTGTTGGCCAGCGCCGTCTGAAACTGTGTTTGCGACCAGTTTGTGGTTACTTAGCTGTTTGCCCGCAGGTTCGCTTCATTTAAATAAATGCTCCACCGATTCCACTGAATATTTGCGCTCTGAAACTATCTTTCCACCAATGCTTTGACTAGAGCATGGGCACATTGTGCGAATTGCTACGCAAATATTCGCATCGCAGTCGCATAGCAGTCGACGAAAGCCACTCGAAAGTATTGAATGCTATGTTGTATATGGCATTTCCAATTCAATTTCTATTCTGTGCAATTGATTTTATTTTATCATTCATTCATTTTTCACAACAGTCAGCGGAGAGTGCATAAGGTCAAAGCCAAGCCAAAACTAATGGTAAATTCCCAATTATTAGAATTTAAATTGGAATTTAAAACAAATTGAATTAAAATATTTACTGCTGAATTAATGAATACATTTTTGTTAGTGGAAACTGTTTTTATTGAGAGTCAAATATTAACAGTGCTACAAGATGAAGATTTAAAAATCTCCAAAGCTGAAGAAGCTGAAGACAAGCCTGCAATAGGAGCCAAAAGTTACATGGGTAACATAAGTACAAAATCTGGAAACTTACGCCTCTTGGGGGGGCAGGGCAGATATATTCGAATATGATTTTGCAGATTCCCTAAATCTAAAAGCATATGGAAAACAAATTTTGTAATGTGTTATAGATACCCCTCGCCTCTTTTCCCTGCTCTCATTCAAATTAAAGAGTAAAAGAGTACAGCAAACTTGATGTTCCACATGACTTAGTTCGAGGGTAAATAACTAATCTAATACGTTTCGGCCGTGTCAGACTCGATGTCAAGCGAATTGACGTTGAGAAATCGATGCATTACGTAAACGCGTATCTAGTTCGATTCGTTGCAGTCATGCCTTCAAAAAGAATATAAAATGGACGGTGCAAACCCGAATGGTATCTTCGTTTTAAAAGGAAGCTACAATCAACATGAAACTGGTAAGAAGACAAATTCGTTTGCTCACTTAAATATCAGTTCAATAACAATCTTATTTTGCTGTCTTTTACTCACAGATTCTTGTCACCGCTGTGCTAGCTGTCTTGGCATCGGGCTGCTATGCCTATGTTGATGGTCCTGGTGAGCCAGAGCCTTTTCCAAATAGGTCAGACCAAGACCCACCAGAACCACCAAAGTAAAAGCTAAAACTAGTTTTTGAAATATAATGTGTATGCAAATATACGATTCATAATGCAGAAATAAGTTTTGAGCTGGTCAAATTATTTATGGTGGGTATTCAAACTAAGTCGACAAATTGGTTTTGAACTTAGCCATTTTGAGTACGAGCAAGACTTCTCTATTCGAAACTGTCTGATTTGGAAAAATTTTTAACACAATTAAAAATAATTGTTCTTCAATTTGAATTCATTTCACGCTTTGGTAAAGTACAGATTTTTTTGTGAATGGTATTATACAATAATTTAAGGGCTTAGGCTATTTCTTAGCCTTTTCTGCTTAGATATTTATGGTAACACATGACATTATTTCTGAGATACCTAAAAATGCATACGCATAAGAATAATTATTGACTATGTTCAGCACAGCCAACCATGTGATTTTGCCAATTACCTATATTTAAAAATATATGTTGTTCAGACATGAACATACGAATATACGAAGATCGTATACATGCCTCCGACGCACTCAGCAACTGTCAGGTAGTGCGATAGGAAAAGATAAGGGCCACATGTACGGACTCTATGAATAGACAGATGATCACCAACCCTTGCAACCCCAGAGTCACATTACGTAAGAGACGAGCGCTGAGCCTTACAAACTCAGCGATAGGATAAGAATAGCTAATCGGCCAAAATATGTAATAGACCAAATCAGAGCCTGCAGGCGCACTAGATTTAAGTGTTGAAATTATGCATAAGTCTGGGTATATAAACCCAGGCTCAGAAGAATAAAGATCAGTACGAAACTAAACACCATCATAGTCAAGGGTATTCGTTCATTTGTAAAACAAATTTTGAAATGTGTTATATAGATACCCCTCGCCTCTTTCCTCTGCTCACATTCAGATTGACAAGAAGAGTACAACAAACTTGATGTTCCACATGATTTGTTTCTAGGGTTAATAACTAATCTAATACGTTTCGGCCGTGTCAGACTCGATGTTAAGCGAATTGACGTTGTGAAATCGATGCATTACGTAAACGCGTAGCTAGTTCGATTCGTTGCAGTCATGCTTTCAAAAAGATTATAAAATGGACGGTGCAAGCCCGAATGATATCTTCGTTTTAAAAGGAAGCTACAATCAACATGAAACTGGTAAGGAAACAAATTCGTTTGCTCACTTAGAAGAAAAATCTTATTTTGGTGTTTTTTACCCGCAGATTCTTCTCACTGCTGTGGTAGCTGTCTTGGCATCGGGCTGCTATGCCCTAGTAGGTGAGCCAGACGGTGGGCCAGACATTGATGCAAAGGCAGACCTACCCCCACCACCACCAGATAGTAGAGCTGACCCGCCACCAGAACCATCAAAGTAAAAGCTAAAACTAGTTTTTGAAATATAATGTATATTCAAATATACAATTAATAATGCAGAAATAAGTGTTGCGCTGTTCAAGTTATTTATTTTGGGTACTCAAACTAAGTCGTAGAGCGTAACAAATTATTAAGAAATTTAAACTATACATTATTGACGATTTATGTGTGACCATTGGTCAGTGGTAGATAGATGATCAAATGATCAAATGAGAAGACCAATTTAGAAAGCTCTAGTTAGAGGAGCCCAACAAGGTGAGCCCCGATTGCAAAAAGTAAGAAACTCTTGTCGACACTGCTCGACTAGGAGATGCTCTCAACCATATGAATCAATCATTCTGCGTATCTTTTACATACACATAGAAAATCTGAGGTCTCTCGGCTCAAATTACACTTGAAAAGAAATCCAACTATCGGTTATTGTCATAAACAAGTAAGAACGTTGCCGTCGGGCGATACCAATTGCAGAATACTCATTCTCAGCCCAAACGCTGTCTCTAGTGGGCAACAAAAAGTAGGGCATGACTTAGTTCCAGTGCAAATCCTTAATCAAATACCTTTCGGCCGTGTCAGACTCGATATCAAACAAATTGATGTTGTGACATCGATGCATTTCGTAGAAGTGAATTAGTATATTGGTTTTGTGCAATGTCCGTCTTGCTGTCCGTCTGTCCGTATGAACGCAGTTCATTTCGCCGCTATTGAAGCTAGAGACTTGAAATTTGGAACATATACTCGTGTATGTCTCCGATTTATAAAGTGTTAAAAATTTCCCGATCCGCCCATTAGGGACGTGGCAAATCGGAAAATGCATTTTCCGACATACCATAAATCATGTTAGTTGAAGAGCTAGAGAGCTGAAATTTGGTAAGCAGATCCGCGTCAACCACCCAAGTCTAACGAGCTATAGGGCGTGGCAAATCGGATAAAACTGTTTCTCCTAGAGTTTTAAAGCTAGAACGTTGAAATTTTTCACGTGAGCTAATGTTGTGATTCTATAAAGACGGATGAAAAAGTTATATATCTGCGCCCAATAGGGGCGTGGCAAATCGGATCTGAAGATATAGTGATTTTTCAAATTTCGCTATATTTTAAGCATTATTGATGCTAGAGATCTGAAATTTGGTATACATACGCGGGTTGACCACCCAAGTCAAACGAGCTATGGTGGATATATCTCCGCCTAAAAGGAGCGTGGCAAAGCGCAGAAGTTTATATATCCTAAAGTATAAGAGCTAGAAGCTTAAAAGTTGGAAAGTTCAGTTACTGGTTACCTCCTCTATCATCGGTACCCCAAAAATAATTGTTATGCATTTTTAGGGGCGTGGCATATCAAAAAATACCCTGTAATTTTCACATTTTTGGAGCCTAAGTATCAAAATTTTGCAGTTAGGGTACCGTTACCTCATTCTAAGAACTGGCCAAAAATTCGGTGTTTAGGCCCATTACGGGCGTGGCAAATCACAAAAGACTGCATTTTCTACAGTATTGGAACTAAACTTAGCTACTGAATTGATGATGGGATGTGAATGAGTGCTCCGCAGTCGGTAACGCATGGGAGCAACGTTCTTAATTTTTTAATTTTGGTATTTACACTAAGTCTAGAAATTGGTTTGGAACTTAGGCAGTTTGAGCCCATAGGTCTTAATTTTTAGGAGCGGACAAGTGAAAATTTTTAAATCAATACTAGCTGACCCGGCAAACGTTGCATTGCCATTGTTGTCTGTTGTTCAGGTTGGGATACACTGTGATTAATTTATTAATCGGATTTACATTCAAGCACTTTGTGGTAAATGACATTCTTTGTTTTTTGGTCAGGTGCAAAAACAAATAATGCGGATGGTTTGCCAACACGTGAGCATGCCACGTACAATTGACAATGAGAAAAACACGCCTTTTCTAGGTTGAAGCCACAAATAGTCAAAGATTGGCCCTGTGATTTGTTGATCGTCATGGCGAAGGCAAGACGAATCTGGAATTCGTTTAAGCCCAAAGGGCATATCTGTTGGAATCATCGGAATAGTTGGAATAAGAACTTCCTCATCTTTAAATTTTCCTTTGAGTATCGACGCGTGAATCACATTGCTCATCAGTTTTCTTATCACCAAATGCGTTCCATTGCACAGTTTTGGTTGGTTTAAATTTCTAAGCATGATAACTACCGAGCCAACTATCAGTTGTAAATTGTGCGTTGGTAAACCAGGCACATACAAGGAGCTCAAAAATTCAGTCGGATAATTTGTTACACAGTCGATAGAGTACCTACGATTTGATTTTCAATTATAAAATTGAGGTCCACTACATCTTTAATTTTAGCCGCCAAAATTGCTCGCTCACTTAACCATTTAGTGTTTTTGTGTTTAGTAATGATATCCGTTCTTCGTCAGATAATTAACTCGCGGTATTCCGTTGCCTAATTGCATTACGGGTCCGCTTGGAAAGATTAGATCTTCTAGGACGTGGCATTTTTATGAATAGTAATACTATGCCCTTGCGCAAAACCACATCAAACAATCGAGACAACCTATGAAAAGACATTTACACTTTTGTTAAACTGTAGAATAAATATTTAACTTAATAAATAATTTACACAAATTATTGTCTAAGACAAATAAATATAACAGCACCTACCTGAACTTTCGAGATATTTTGCTTCTGAGCGCACGCGTATTATTTTACAATCTTGTTTATCAAATGTGTTTTTTTATGAATAGTCAGGTTCGCCTGAGGCTGTGCCGTAGACTGACTAAATACATTTGTTTATTTACTTTTCTACTATTGTATAAGTAGAGAGAAGGACCAAAAACTATCACTGTTATCAAGCCTACTGAGTAAATTCTCAATGAAAATTTGACAGCTCCGCAATTAAAGTACCTTTAGGGAAAAAACCGCGTGTTTCAAGTATTCGTCAAAGTTTTCAGTATTTTTAAGACATATTCTGTTTTAGGTTGCTTTTCCTCGCTCGATAGCGTAAATTGAATACGGTTAGACCTGGAGACTTCAGATTTCTTTTGTATAAGTCCATGCAACGAATACACAGATTGTGTAGCTAATACAATATACGCGTTCAGACGGACGGTCACACGAGCCTCAAGACGCACAAAACAAATGTACTCATTTTTCTTTCGTGAATACAATTCTATTCTATTGCTAGAAAAGTAGGAAGGAAACATTTTACTAAGCTTAATTTCGAATATATATTCAGACGATTGGGTCTGACAATACCATTCGAGCTCAAGGCTCGAATGAACATTTTAATCAGTTGAGAAATGGGAGTTATTACTTAGATTCTTCAGCTTGCAGATCTCCCGTTTCTCATCAACCGCAGTTGCAAGTTTTGGTTTGTTATCGATATCAGATAAACCGCGACAAAGTTCAGTGCGATGATGGCAGGGAAACTGCATTGGAAAAATACTTGTGTTAGGAACAGCCGAATTCAGTCAAACCGAGTCCCTTCAATTAATGTGTTATCCACTTTACGGCCAAATGTGGTCAATAAAATGTAAGCTGAAAATAAAAATTCAGTTTTGTAGCCCAATCCCCAGACACACATAAAAAATAATATTAACTGAATAATCAAACTTAATTTCACAGATACATGCTCCCATATAGCTGCAAACATTAAAACACAAAATCAGACATTTCGCTGTAGCAATCGTTGCAATAAATATTAAATAAACATTATATGCGGCTCATAAATTTCTTGGCCGACAGCGAGAAACATAAAAAAAAATAAAGTGACAGACAGTCAAATACAAACTGAAACGCGAAATTGTTTCTCTTCATTCGTATTACTTTGTTTTCCCTTGTTTTTATACTCGCTCTCAAAATAAACGAGCACATTGGATTGTTTCATTGAGTATCTAGCTATTGAGCTGATTCAATTGGAAGTTGCAAATAGAGAAATACATTTTTTTCTAATTTTAATTATTTCTTTATTTTTCCTTTTACACCCTGAACCGAGTCGAGAAGGAATAGAGACTTTAAATTTGTTTTTAGGTTGCACATATTAAACCTGTTTAAAAACAAAAAACAAAAATGTACTTCGTACATCTTTGGAGCTAAAGTGTCCAAATTGTGCATATATATTTATGTATATTTTATATAATTTCGATATATTGAGATATTGATATATTTATATTCGATTTAAATATTTAGTTATATTTATTACTATAGCTATCCATCAATTCATTCGCATTTCGCAGCCAGTTGCTTCGGACTGTAACGCTAATACATATCATTTTTGTTGACTGTTTCATGTTTACGAGAGCAACGTATAAATATTTGAGCTCTGATTTAATAAAAATGTGGCAACATTTATGTGGCAGTTACCACAGTTACATATATGTAAATATGTATTTATGTCTGATAACAGTTATACATACATATATAGTTATATTAACTAACATAATTAACTATAAATGTTACCTGGCAGGAGGCAGGCGCTGTATTTATTTCGATTATTAATAATAAATATCGAGTCGATAAAGATTGCTTAACGTTCAGGAAAACGTGAATTCATTAAATGTATTTGAATTGCGGATGGATTAAAGAGCTCTGCTGTATGTAAATGCACTTACGTCAGGCTGTTACCAGATAATTCAGTGCTTGCTAAACAGGTTATGCAAATGCATTTATCTAGATTAACTGAAATTGAAAAATTATATTTTTAAGGAATCTAAGCATTATGATAAGCAAGAAAATCGATAAAAATAAGCAACGAAAACAAGTGAAAAAATATATATTGGCTGCATGACTTCACTCTCAACGTCCATTCGATATGAAATCTAATGAGAGAGTGAGAAGCATAAGACATATTGAGCGAGAATAAATGAAGCCTCGAAACGGAATGAAAAGATGCCAAAGCATAAGGGCGTCGAGTCACGTGAGTTATTGCATGCATTTTCTATCTAACTCTTGCAAAGGCTCGAAAAGCAATAAGATATTTTCCGAACGCGTCCGCACACACTTACAGACCAAATTTACAGTATATGTATGATCATTTTTATGCCTGTTTGCGAACTTATCAACTCATTAACTCGCATTTGAATTTCATTCAACCCATTTTGCGCATTCTTGATTCGAACATAATTTTTTTTTATACCCTGAACCCATTGAAAATGGGAACTCAGGGTATAATGGTTTTGTTGAAATGTATGTAACAGGGAGAAGGAGGCGTGGCAGACCCCACAAAGTATATATATTCTTTATCAGGGTGGCAAGCTGAATTGATTTAGCCCTGTCCGTCTGTCTGTCTGTCCGTCCGTCCGTCCGTCCGCATGTTTGAACGCGTCGATTTAGGAAGATATAAGAGCTAGAGACTTGAACTTTTTTTTAAAATGACCGTATATACAGCGCGGATATCGAGTTTATCACCAAAAATCGATAACTCGTCCCATTATTTTTTATCGATAAAAAATCTTATCGAAATGCAGCTATAAAATTATATCTCCTACATCTTTAGAGCTAGAGTATCAAAATTTAAAATGTAGATTCATATGTAAGTTATAGAATTTCGATTTTTGTTCAATTTTACCCCCCACCCCTATATCCACCCCCTTACCCATAAGTTTGTAATAGGCGTATTTCAAATACTAGAGAGTTGAGCTTCGGCATATACACGCATATTAATGATATAAACACAATCTAAAAGTTTCATGAAGAACGTACGTCCACAAAACAAGTTATTAAACAATTAAGTTCCCATAGTAAGCCTACACTGCAGCCTATGCGTGTTTATGCGTGCTCGCCTATGTGTGTCTATGCATGTGTGTTTTCGTGTGTATGTGTGTGTTTGTATAAGCAGAAAGACGCTAAAAATTATTGAAATGGCTGTCGCTCGAAGGATTCAGGGGATCTCGTAGTCGAGCAGTCTCGACTAGAGTTTTCTTACTTGTTTTTCATAATTTTATAATCAAACTTACTGCTTTAAAAAGTTCATTGGCCGTATTCAAGAATAGATCTAATGGCATCTTAACTTTTTGCCGTTTAGCCCTTGTAACAGGTAAATTTTGTGGACAAGTCAACTTAGTCAAGTCAGCTTAGATATTTAACATCTTTGCTAATATGTCCGCTTTCAGGAATTTCTAATGAATGATTCTAATCAGTTTTAGGCACATCCGAGCAATTTGTGCTCTTCAAAGAAAAACCTAAGAGAAATGGCATATTAATAAAAGTAGAAAACAACGACTCATTCACATCCCGTGTTCTGATTTGCCACACCTTCAATTGGTATATACATATGTATATACTTATATTATTCTTGTGCAAATCACCAATTTTGTATCTAAGTTTTGAATTTCTAGCTCTAATACTGTAGAAAATTCAGTTTTTGATTTGCCACGAACCTAGTGACTGTAGACACCTCATTTTTGGCCAGTTCATAGAAAGAGCTAACAGGAACGTAATTGCAAAATTTGAATGCTTAAGCTCAAAAAATGCGAAAGCTTCGATATGACATGCCCCAAAAGAGGCGTAACAAATATTTTTGGGCCATCGATAGAGGTGGTTACCAGTAACCCAACTATAACTCTACCTTTTAAACTGTAGGAGATATAAAGCTTAAAATATACATAGTAGAATTTAAACAAGTAAGAAAGCTCTAGTCGAGACTGCTCGACTACGAGATACCCTGAACCCTCCGAGCAACAGCCATTTCAATCATTTTTAGTGTCTTTCAGCTTATACAAACACACACACACACGCAAACACATACATAGACACCCATAGGCACGCACGCATTAACAGGCATTGGCTGCAGTGTGGGCTTACTATGGGAACTAAATTGTTCAATAACTTTTTTTGCGGACGTACGTTCTTCATGAAACTTTCAGAATGTGGTTTTATCATTACTATGCGTATATTTGCCAAAGCTCAAGTCTCTAGTATTTGAAATACGCCTTTTACAGAGATGATGGTAAGGGGGTGGATATAGGGGTGGGGGGTGAATTATAACAAAAATCGAAATTCTATCACGTGCAGTCGAGTCTACATTTAAAATTTGGAGACTTTAGCTCTAAAGGTGTAGGAGATATAATTTTATAACTGGTTTTCGATAAGGTTTTTGATCGATAAAAAAATAACGGGATGAGTTATCGATTTTTAGTGATAAACTCGATATCCGCGTGCTATATACGAGCATTTTAAAAAAAAGTTGAAGTCTCTAGCTTCTATATCTTCAGAAATCGACGCGTTCATACATACGGACAGACGGACGGACGGACGGACAGACGGACAGACGGACAGACGGACATGGCTAAATCGATTCAGTTTGTTGCCCTGATCAAGAATATATATACTTTGTGGGGTCTGC
Source organism: Drosophila mulleri (assembly GCA_035047565.1). Taxonomy (NCBI): domain Eukaryota; kingdom Metazoa; phylum Arthropoda; class Insecta; order Diptera; family Drosophilidae; genus Drosophila; species Drosophila mulleri. Next base: position 3,070,362 of record JAWNPK010000069.1, on the reverse strand, counting down.
CACGCCTCCTTCTCCCTGTTACATACTTTTAACAAAACCATTATACCCTGATTTCCCATTTTCAATGGGTTCAGGGTATAAAAATCACTATATCTTCAGCTCCGATTTTCCACGCCCCTACTGGGTGTAGATATATAATTTTCCATCAATCTTTATAGAATCGTTCTAGCTTTAAAAGTGTGGAAGATACAGCTTCATCCGATTTGACAAGCCTCCAATGGGTGTAGATATATCCATCATAGCTTTTTGATCTTGGGCTTTTTAGCTCTTTCACCAATGTGATTTCTGGCATATCTGAAAACTCTTTTTCGACTTTCCACGCTTTTATATTACTTTAAAGCTTTAAAAATCGGAGATATACACGACTATGTGTTCCAAATTTCAAGTCTCTAGCTTCAATAGCGCCGAAAAAATGCGTTCATACGGACAGCCAGACATGCAAAAAACCAATATACTCATTTCACTTTCGTGAATGAGTATAAAATGTCCTTGACCTGGCAATTTCATAAGCATTACACACTGTCTCCGGTAAGCCCACACTGCAGCCCATGCGTGTTTATGCGTATAACGAATACATAAATTTCGTAATTTACGGATTTTGGATACCACGAAATCCCATAACTTTATGTTACGCTGTATTTTGTTACATTACGTTGTTTTACGTTTTAAATAACTCAATGCATTTTTCTAAGTAGGAAAACATTTAATAGAATATGTAGTATATTTCATTCAAATCCAAGTTTGGCTAATTGCCAGAAGCACGTGGTAAGCTGTGCTGCGCATAGTTAATCATTTCAGATCCGGGTGAGGAGCTGAGTGAGCAAGCCATGTCCGAACAGGCGGGCATGTCAGTTCGCCCTGCCGCAAAATACAAAAGCTAGATTCTTATTTTTATATAACTATAAAAATAACTCATTTCATTTCTTTGTATACCCTCAACCCATTTTCAATGGATATGAGTGCGTCGATCTCAGAAGATATAAAAGCTATAGAGCTGAATATCAGTGTGATTAGAATATCAGCCTGGAATGTTCAGGGTATCTCCTAGTCGAGCAGTCCCGACTAGAGCCTTCTAACTTGTTAATGAAAATAATCGATAATGATTCAAATAATAAATCTATTCAGATGGTGCGGGCTGAATGTTTGCCAATTTATAAAAATGCAAAATTATTCACTTATTAACTAAATTTGAAGCTGGTCTAGATCTGTTTAAATTATAATCTAAATATTATTTGGAATTCGTTCTGAAAGTATAGTTAATGTGATGTTCCACATGATTTAGATCTAATGTAAATAAGTAATATAATAGGAAAAGATGTCAGAAAATTGTATGGTGTGGAATCGATGCATTACGTATACGCAAGCTAGTTCGATTCGTTGCAGACATGCTTTCAAAAAGAGTATAAAATGGACGGCCCAATCTCGAATGATATCTTCGTTTTTAAAAGGAAGCTACAATCAACATGAAACTGGTAAGAAAACAATCAATTTCATTTGCTCACTTGAAAGTAACAATCTTGTTTTGGTGTATTTTACCCACAGATTCTTCTCACTGCTGTGCTAGCTGTCTTGGCATCGGGTTGCTATGGCATTACTGCTACTGATCCTTGGTATAGGTCCGAAATACTAACATCACCAGCAAAATAAAAGCTAAAACTGGTTTTTGAAATATAATGTACATATATGCAAATATACAATTCATAATGCAGAAATAAGTTTTGAGCTGGTCAAATTATTTATGGTGGGTGTTCAAACTAAGTCGACAAATTGGTTTTGAACTTAGCCATTTTGAGTACGTAAGACTTCTGTTTTCTGAACTGGCTGATTTGGACGAACAATTAAAAATTGCTATTCACTAAATAAGTCGATTTCATTTGTATATTGGCTTTGTGTAATATCCGTCTTTCTGTCCGTCCGTCCGTCCGTATGAACTTTTCGGCGCTATTGAAGATAGAGACTTGAATGCAGTGAAGGACTAGAAGTCTGCTCAGCGGACTCAATAGAATGGCATTTCCTCCTCGATCTTCTTTCTTTGGTGGCCATCGCCTTTAGTTTCTATTTCTGCCCAATCCCACAGCGAGCCTTAAAGATTATGTTTAAGACTCTGAAAACATTAAGTGGCAATAAAATATAGTCCCACTACAAGAAGATTTAATCAACAACAAAAATCTTATTATAGGGCATACTGCATCCCAAGTGCAGGGCGCGTGCATGCGTGATGATGCATGCGTATGCATGTGCACATGCCGTCTGGGCTTAACTACGGGAACTTCATTTCTGAATAAGGTGTCTGGTATATACTTGATTAAACTTGCATTAAGGTTATGTGTATTTGCCAACCCACAAGTCTCTATTATTTGTTATTTTCAAATTTCGGGTTTAGGAGGCATGGTATCTAAATCGAATACGTATGATACGCAAGAATATTCATGTAAAATCTAGTTGCAATTCCAAAACACATTCACTTAGAAAATCGTAGCAGAAATAAGATAATAGGAAATGCTTGCATGTTTGAATGTATAGGAAAAATGGATGCCTACACATCTTGTTGGATAATCTGTGAGCAACTTAAAGGATTATAATCAAATATTAACCATATGAACTATATATTCTAATGAACGTTTGCCAATTTAGAAAGAATGCAAACTCATTTTCATATTTGCTATACTTGACGCTGGCCTTCAATTTTAAGAATTTAGTAACAATTGTAGCCGGTTTATAAAGTATAAAAAAAATCAAAATAAAGCTACATATGTATGTGTGAGATGTGTTATAGATCTGTTTAAAGTATATTCTAAATATAATTTTAAATTCGGATATGCCTCACGTGTTTTCATATTTAAATTAACAAAAAGAGTCTTCTGACTCATATAAATATTGTTCATACTTTCTGGAAGTACAGTATATGTGATGCTCCACATGATTTAGTTCCAGTGCAAACCCTTAATCTAATACGTTTCAGACGTGCCAGATAAAATGTCAAGAAATTTTATGGTGTGAAATCGATGCATTACGTATACGCGTAGCTAGTTCGATTTGTTGCAGACATGCTTTCAAAAAGAGTATAAAATGGACGGCCCAATCTCGAATGATATCTTCGTTTTTAAAAGGAAGCTACAATCAACATGAAACTGGTAAGAAAACAATCAATTTCATTTACTCACTTGAAAGTAACAATCTTGTTTTGGTGTATTTTACCCACAGATTCTTCTCACTGCTGTGCTAGCTGTCTTGGCATCGGGCTGCTATGCCCTAGTAGGTGAGCCAGACGGTGGGCCAGACATTGATGCAAAGGCAGACCTACCCCCACCACCACCAGATAGTAGAGCTGACCCGCCACCAGAACCATCAAAGTAAAAGCTAAAACTAGTTTTTGAAATATAATGTATATTCAAATATACAATTAATAATGCAGAAATAAGTGTTGCGCTGTTCAAGTTATTTATTTTGGGTACTCAAACTAAGTCGTAGAGCGTAACAAATTATTAAGAAATTTAAACTATACATTATTGACGATTTATGTGTGACCATTGGTCAGTGGTAGATAGCTGATCAAATGATCAAATGAGAAGACCAATTTAGAAAGCTCTAGTTAGAGGAGCCCAACAAGGTGAGCCCCGATTGCAAAAAGTAAGAAACTCTTGTCGACACTGCTCGACTAGGAGATGCTCTCAACCATATGAATCAATCATTCTGCGTATCTTTTACATACACATAGAAAATCTGAGGTCTCTCGGCTCAAATTACACTTGAAAAGAAATCCAACTATCGGTTATTGTCATAAACAAGTAAGAACGTTGCCGTCGGGCGATACCAATTGCAGAATACTCATTCTCAGCCCAAACGCTGTCTCTAGTGGGCAACAAAAAGTAGGGCATGACTTAGTTCCAGTGCAAATCCTTAATCAAATACCTTTCGGCCGTGTCAGACTCGATATCAAACAAATTGATGTTGTGACATCGATGCATTTCGTATACGCGTAGCTAGCTCGATTCGTTGCAGTCATGCTGGTGCAAGCCCGAATGGTATCTTCGTTTTAAAAGGAAGCTACAATCAACATGAAACTGGTAAGGAAACAAATTCGTTTGCTCACTTAGAAGAAAAATCTTATTTTGGTGTTTTTTACCCGCAGATTCTTCTCACTGCTGTGCTAGCTGTCTTGGCATCGGGCTGCTATGCTGTGTTGGGTGGTGGGGCTATCATTGAGCCAAAGGCAGACCTACCAACACCACCACCAGATGGTAGGGCTGACCCGCCACCACCACCAAAGTAAAAGTTAAAACTAGTTTTTTAAATAAGGTGAATATTCAAATATACAATTCATAATGCAGAAATAAGTGTTGAGCTGTTCAAGTTATTTATTTTGGGTAAATGTAAAAAGTAAGAAAACTCTTGTTGAGACTTTATGAGCGTGATCATGGGGTCTATAGTACTTGAAAAGGGTTTTTTACAAATTGGGAGCGATGGAGTCGTAGTATCCAAAATATGTAAATTAAACAAGTAAGAAAGCTCTAGTCGAGACTGCTCGACTACGAGATCCCCTGAATCCTTCGAGCGACAGCCATTTCAATAATTTTAAGCGTCTTTCTGCTTATACAAACACACACATACACACGCAAACACACATACATAGACACACATAGGCGCGCACGCAATAACACGCATGGGCTGCAGTGTGGGCTTACTATGGGAACTTCATTGTTTAATAACTTTTTTTGTGGACGTACGTTCTTCATGAAACTTTCAGATTGTGGTTTTATCATTAATATGCGTGTATGTACCGCAGCTCAAGTCTCTAGTATTTGAAATACGCCTTTTACAAACTTATTGGTGAGGGGGTGGATATACGGGTAGGGGGTAAAATTAAACAAAAATCGAAATTCTATAACGTACATATCAATCTACATTTAATCTACTTTTGGATACTCTAGCTCTAAAGATGTAGGGGATATAATTTTATAACTGCATTTCGATAAGGTTTTTGATCGATAAAAAATATTGGGACGAGTTATCGATTTTTGGTGATAAACTCGATATGCGCGCTGTATATACGGTCATTTTAAAAAAAAGTTCAAGTCTCTAGCTCTAATATCTTCTGAAATCGACGTGTTCATACATACGGACAGACGGACAGACGGACGGACGGACGGACAGACGGACAGACAGACGGACAGGGCTAAATCGACTCAGTTCGTCGCCCTGATCAAGAATATATACTTTGTGGGGTCTGCCACGCCTCCTTCTCCCTGTTACATACTTTTAACAAAACCATTATACCCTGATTTCCCATTTTCAATGGTAAGAAAGCTCTAGTCGATACTGCTCGACTACGAGATCCCCTGAACTCTTCAAGCAACAGCCATTTCAATAATTTTTAGCGTCTCTCTGCTTACACAAACACACACATACACACTCAAACACACATGCATAGACACACATAGGCGCGCACGCAATAACAGGCATGGGCTGCAGTGTGGGCTTACTATGGGAACTTCATTGTTTAATAACTTTTTTTCTGGACGTACGTTCTTCATGAAACTTTCAGATTGTGGTTTTATCATTAATATGCGTGTATGTACCGAAGCTCAAGTCTCTAGTATTTGAAATACGCCTTTTACAAACTTATTGGTGAGGGGGTGGATATACGGGTAGGGGGTAAAATTAAACAAAAATCGAAATTCTATAACGTACATATCAATCTACATTTAATCTACTTTTGGATACTCTAGCTCTAAAGATGTAGGGGATATAATTTTATAACTGCATTTCGATAAGGTTTTTGATCGATAAAAAATATTGGGACGAGTTATCGATTTTTGGTGATAAACTCGATATGCGAGCTGTATATACGGTCATTTTAAAAAAAAGTTCAAGTCTCTAGCTCTAATATCTTCTGAAATCGACGTGTTCATACATACGGACAGACGGACAGACGGACGGACGGACGGACAGACGGACAGACAGACGGACAGGGCTAAATCGACTCAGTTCGTCGCCCTGATCAAGAATATATACTTTGTGGGGTCTGCCACGCCTCCTTCTCCCTGTTACATACTTTTAACAAAACCATTATACCCTGATTTCCCATTTTCAATGGTAAGAAAGCTCTAGTCGATACTGCTCGACTACGAGATCCCCTGAACTCTTCAAGCAACAGCCATTTCAATAATTTTTAGCGTCTCTCTGCTTACACAAACACACACATACACACTCAAACACACATGCATAGACACACATAGGCGCGCACGCAATAACAGGCATGGGCTGCAGTGTGGGCTTACTATGGGAACTTCATTGTTTAATAACTTTTTTTCTGGACGTACGTTCTTCATGAAACTTTTAGATTGTATTTATATCATTAGTATTCGTGTATATGCCGAAGCTCAAGTCTCTAGTATTTTAAATACGCCTTTTACAAACTTATGGGTGAGGGGGTGGATATAGAGGTGGGGGGTGAAATTGAACAAAAATCGAAATTCTATAACGTACATATGAATCTACATTTAAAATTTGGATACTCTAGCTCTAAAGATGTAGGAGATATAATTTTATAACTGCATTTCGATAAGGTTTTTGATCGATAAAAAAATAATGGAACGAGTTATCGATTTTTGATGATAAACTCGATATGCGCGCTGTATATACGGTCATTTTAAAAAAAAGTTCACTCATACGGACGGACGGACGGACAGACGGACAGGGCTAAATCGACTCAGCTCATCGTCCTGATCAAGAATTTATTTACTTTATGGGGTCTGCGATGATTCCTTCTGCCTGTTACATACTTTTCACAATACCATTATACCCTGATTTCTATCGAGCTCTTGCAAAGGCTTGAAAAGCAATAAGATATTTTCCGAACGCGTCCGCACACACTAACAGACCAAAGTTACAGTATATGTATGATCATTTTTATCCCATTTTTAAAAGGTTCAGGTATACAAAAAAAAAAAAGGAAGCATTCGTGCAACTCTCTAAAAGTATTAGAGAAATATAATATTTCCACTACATACTTTTATGCGCTAAGCGCTATGCTACCACATACAATATCCAATATACATATAATGGAAACAGAGAATCAATGCTGCTAAGAGACTAGCCGCATCGCATAATTATGTGTATATTAATTACTTATATTACTTATTATACAGACATGTAGATTTATTAATTGAACATTCATAGATTTATAGTTCACAATCCTATATCCTATATCAAACATCCCAGGGGTTTACGATGTGATTATTATAACAGCGCAATTTCATAATACTTGCATTATTAATCGTTCTAAAACAATGATTAATTAATTTATTTACTGCATTTTAGTGCCTCCGATTTGATACAAGCGCCAATTGAATAAATAATTGGATTGCATGTGGGCGTTTGGCTAACTATTATGTTGTGTATACCGTTATATAGGTTATTTATGTTCATTACCAAAAGCTAAATAGCTTGGCACAACTAATATAATTTAACTCTGAATGAGAATGGCGACTGAAAATTAATGAAAATATTTGTAGCACATTTTTGTGGGCGCCGCTCATGAATGACTGAGCTGTAATGTGTCTGCCAGATTTTTTTGTTAGCTTGTTTACAATAATAAAAAGACTTTGTTTTGCACTGCTTAAATATTTACATTCAAAATTTATTCATAGGACACACACAACTCCCCCTTGTTATGATTCTTCCTTGTTGTTTTCCACAACAACCAAACAAACTCAAGCTGAGTGTGAGCGTGAGCGTGCCTTTATGCATTTCCCTCGTATCATTTTCTTTTTGCTAGATTCAATCAAGTGTAAGGAAATACAGCAGACATATGGAAATTTTGGCACAGACGTAGATAATAGACTTAGACACAAAGCCTGCGTAGCCCTTGAAAATGTCGTAACCTTGTTCATTCTTCAAATTGGAATATATGTATATGTATATAATAAATTCTTGGTATTTCGCCACTCAAATCGTTGTTCTTTTTACGTTTTCGGATTTTTATCCTCGAATGATTTTTAATAATGCTGTAAAGATGTTTACAACTGTGATTTCCAAACAGCATCAAATAATAAGTGAAACACATGACGTTTTGTGCATGGAAGAATCGCACAAAGTTGGATGAGAAATAAAGAGAAGATTACTTTTGATGCTTTATTAGAGAAATTTCCAGCAATTGAAAATCAATATAATATTTGAATCTAAATTAAATTATAAAATGTTTTCAGTATTTTATATATTTTATTTCATAATTTACTGAACCGCAACAAAAACAAAAATACAAAATTCTGCTGAAGTCGGTTGAATATTTTGTTCTTCTGTTGAATCGAAATTGTGTTGTCACGGAATCACTGGACGCACTTGAAGTACGAGCAACGCATTTTGGAATTCTTCGTTTTTGTTGATTTGCTTCTGTCTCGATTGATTTCAGAGATGGCCGCCATAACGTCATTCCAACTCTTGACCCAAGTAGTTTGCTGACAGAATACAACGCGACAGACAGAGAGTGAGAGTTGGAGGCAGATAGAAAATGGAAAAATGAAAATGGAATAAAACCTCAGGAACGTGACAGGAAATAGTTGAAATGCCATTAATCCTCACCTTGCCTGCGCCAGCACTCGTTAGCCTCCAGGCATGGCCTAGGCCACAACAATTTGGTCCCAGCTGTGCGGCCGCTGTTATTCGAGACGCATTGCAAGCGAATGCACAATAGAGTCCGCTGTGTGATTGCTAAAGCAAAGGTTAAAACCTGGACAAATATAAAGAAAAATGGACAGCTTGCTGAATAAGAAATGCACTCATGTACATGTTATCTCGGTTATCAGCTCAAGCTCAAGCTCTAATAGCTCTCATAGTTGCTCCATCCAATCCGTTACAAAATGCATTTCAGCAGCTGTCGCACAGAAATAAAACAAAATACATAAGTTTGTGTGGGCTTTATGACGTAAATCCTTTGACGACATTCCCAGCACGCCAACAAATTCTCAACTCGACTCGACTCTTGGCTCGCTCCTGCTGAAAAGTGGAAAGTGCTCAGCCAGCAGAAGCTGGCGAAACTGTTTGCAAACAAGAGTCAACAGCAGGGTATGTTTGACTGTGCTGTACCCTGCTGCAATTACAAAGATGAAATAAAATCCAGAATTTTCTTCAATTTACATTTTTTGCCAGATCGAGAATGTTTGGGTTAAACAAAAAATACAGTAATAATTTAATTTAAGAAGATATATTTCAATAAAACGGAATATATCTTATAGATATATATATATATATAGAGGGTAACATAGCTGGAGTGTTTGCAGTCAATGAAAGACCAAAATTCATACATATATACATATATACCATACATATGTATAAAGTGAGAGTGGAAAAACTTTGATAAGTGCATTTCCTTTTCAAAACTCTCCAGACTAGCACGCTTGTTGCAGCTGTTGTGCTTATTGTTGTGGGTATTATAATTGTTGTTGTTGCGTAACTTTCCGTTGAGTATAACATTTTATATCCCATCTGCTTGGCACATTTGAAATTTAGCTCGTAAAACTTGGCTTGCAATAATCTCCTACCTTACAAGCATCAGCTGACAATTTAATATTGCAACGTTATTAAGTAGAAGAAAAAGAAATAACTTAGGCTAACTTATAAATTGCTTTACAAAGTCCTGTTAAGAGTTTACTCATTGCATTGTTGGGAGCTGTCTAAAAATCAGACATCATATTTTTCTATTCATAAATTGATAACAGAGACAATTTTCGGACATGCTCTTATGTTAAACAATTATTCATGCACATTAACAAAAATAAAAAGGAAAGAAAAATAAAATGAATAAAAAACATTAATTTAATACTAATCAACTTTCACCCACAACAACACTGCACTGCACAAAAAAAAAAAAAAAAAAAAAAAAATTGTAAATAAATTTTTAAATAAAAAGAAAAAATACTTTGAATAAAAAAATTTTTTTTTAATAAAAAAATTCAACAAAAAAATGTTTTTAAAAAAGAAATTTTAAATACAATAATTTTTGTTAGTAAAAAAGTTTAGATAAAAAAATTTTAAAAATAAAACAAATTTGAAAATAAAAAAAAAAAAAAAAGCAACAAACTAATTTTAAAAAATAAAATAAGAAGCAAAAATAATAATGAATTAATAAAACACTTCACTGCACTGCCCTGCACGTACGACTGACCCCACCGGGTCTGGACGACTGAATAAATGCCGCAGCTGCTGCCCTTTATATAGGGCGACTTCCACTCAAAGCCTGAGTGACACTCAAATATTGAGCAGAGTAGAGATCGTTGCAGTCGATCCAATGGGAACATGCTCTGCTGCTGCAGACATTTTCTAAATGATCTCCTGGAGTACTTCGACATCCTTTGCACTTCTTGGGCTGTGAGATGGACATAGGCTTGCATGGGAGGGGGAGAGGGTTCGACAGATAGACCAATATACCAACAGACATGCGAACAGATACATATGTATACAGGCAAACAAACATACATAGATTTATATATATTTTTCTACGGACCTCGTATTCTTTGTAAATTGTAGATTTCGCAAAGTTTGTGCCCATTTTCTCTACCAATTGTTTTTGTTGACCATTTCATTTAGGTTATTACAGTTCATTTCCATGGCTTGCGTTGGCTGGCGTACGTACTGCAGACAAGTCAGCGGAAAATGACGAGTTTTCCGTTGTTTCTCTGAGTTTTCGCTACAGAGCGCAAACATAAAAAATGTAATTCAAAACAGCTGAGGATACAAATTGCGGAACGTGCGAATAACAGAAAAAAATATGAAATAGCGCCTCTCGCCCAGTATGCAGCGCATCTCATATTGTCACACACACACGCGCAAACACAGCTACGCACATACACCCAAACGCAGACACAAATACACGTAAAGGAACATTGTTATGTTCGCAGTTGGGAATAAATGTCTGCGCAGGGTGAAAAGTGTAGCGAATTGTTGTTTTTGCTTGTTTTTACTTGTAACATCGAAGGCTGAAAAATCCAGTAGAGGTAGGGAGTATCCGCTTTCAAGATACCATAAAAACAAGTATGTACACCTCAGATTGCTATAGAGTGATAGTGTTGCCCCTTTAATATAGAAACTACATTTGTAGTACATTTATATATCCATATATGAGACTACTACTAAGTCTAATTTGCTTGCTATTAAGTCTAATTTGAAATACCGTTAAAAACATTCCTTCGTTATGACACTTCTCTTTAAAGTTAATTACAGGGTATAATAACGGGTAAGGGTAAGTGAAAAACAGAAAACTATTTAAATACTGCCGCCATTGTCATTGTTTATTTTAGCTTTTAATACACTCACAGGGTGTTAAGATTCTTTCAAGGCGTTAATATAAGTTTCATGTTTTTAAAGTTTTGGTAAGATTATAAATATCGCTCGCACAAGTAAAAACGAAAATGAAGTTGTTATAGTTGGAGATTGGTAAGCACAATATAAAAGATTCTGATGTTATGCATTCCCATAAGATAATAATAATATAAATTTATTATAAAATTGCATACTTTTGAATAAAAAAAGAAGTTGATTTTAAATTTTAAAGATATGTTTTTGGTAATACATAATTAGTTAATGGTTTGCATTGGATATGAAGAGTTTTTTTTTTTCGTAATAATTAAAGGGTATTTCGAGATCGTCATAAACATGTATTTCGTTGTTTATTGAAGAAGAATATGCTTCGCTGTGGGAACAAGCGGTCTAAAATGGTTTTTTGTATCTTTTTGTATAGGTTGAAGACTTTTTGATTTTATTTATTACTGTTTCGAAATATTTGTGAGCATGCTTAATAAAATAAAGAATGTCAGTTATTTGGGGTAAATATCATGCTTCGTTTTCATGCTTAAACCCAACAATTTTTACAAATTGTAAGTTTTGTGGGATAATGTGAAGCATCTGTGATTTCATTGGGAGCATAAATATTGCCTTTGGGTCGGTGCTAGCATTTCACATTCTTATATTATCCTTTGCGTCTGCTAATGGCCTTATCAGCGGTAACAAAGTTAGATTGCTTGTAAGGGAGGACTGTTAGAGGAACAGCAGTGTAATTAATATAGATAGAAATAGATGTGTGTCTGAGAGCATAGTGATTATATATACATATGTATGTATATATGTGTGGGTATTGTTAATGCCAAGGCTGGATTAATGTCAAAGCTGGCGCTGTCAGGACATCAGGGAAATCAAATTATTTTTCGTTAAATGAGATAATTTTTACTTTTCTTACTCGCAAACGAAGGAAACAGGTATATTGGTTTTCTATTAATCTACGCTTATTCGAAATGAAATGAATTGGGACTTAAAATGTATATTTGAGTATACCACCAGATGCACCCGATAGAAAAGTCAAGATGAAAATGTGACAAATGGGTCACTCTCATTGTTATTTCTGAGCCGCGAGCGAGCATTATGCAGTCAGTTAGCAGCAGTCTAAAAACTTTTTATTTTGTATTTTTCATCATTCTGAATCTTTTTGTACACATTTCAATGGAACTGCGCGTTGTCGGCTGTGGCTCAGTTTAGAAATTAGTCTGACTGCCTTGCTCCCTCGTTCTCGTTTAAACGAGTGTGTCCTGCTATCTCGCAATGGCAGGACAATGGCGTATTATCTAATTACTTTGACTTCCATTCTGTTGTCTGCTTCAGCAGCTGCAGTCCAACGTATAAATTTCCCTTGCTCTGGTCCGACAATCACTGACAAAACTTTGGGCAATGTGCGTAGCGTATATATAGCGAAAAGCTCGTTGCCTAATCTGGACTTAATTCAACCGAAACTCAAATCAAAGGATCCCGCTTTCAAATCCAAGCAAACGGCATGCCAAACTCTTAATTCTTTTCACACTCACAAAGTGAGATGGTATATTGGTTTCGTGTAATGCCCTCCTTACCCGGCGGCCAAGGAACTTGAAGTACTATGTCTACCATAGCAGAGGTCACCTATAGGGACTTGAAATTTGATAGCAGCCCAAGTTCAAGAAGACATATTATCATCTAATATACATAGATATATATGTATTTGCTGGATATATCTTTGCATATTGGCAAATCGGTTAACAGCATTGGCCACAGTTTTAAAACTATATCCTCAAAGTTTAACCCGCGCGTTTCTGCTAAGATCCTGTGCAAATAACTGAAGGTATGTGCGTACACGCCCACTAAAAGGACAGCTGATTGAGACTGAATAGAATGTATTTTGTATAAATTTCGAATATGGTCAATAGAAATATGTATAGTCGATTTATATCCGTTTATAGGAGAGTTTTTAATATTGATTAAACAAAAGCAACAAATAAAATAAAAATTTCGTGCATTCATATATAGGTATGCCTCATGAAATCATAGTAATATTTATTTTACAGTCTTGGAGCTAGTTAGCTGTAGACTCCTTCTCGACTTTAAAGTCAAAAGAGATTCAGCTGTATGCTGGAGCGTGAATGAGTATTATGCAGTCGGTAACGGCCGAACATAGAATTCAAACTTGTTTTTTGTTTAGATTAACGACCTTTCGACAGCTTGTGGCCCGTGTCTAAGAGCCGTGAGATATGCCAGCTTGGTGCTTGGGGTTAATATACAGACCATGTTTCGATAATGGCCAAAGCAACCGTTATTCACGACCCAAGACAAACAGAGAGCCAAACTTTGCATAAACACTGTTTGCAACGCAAGCAAAGCAAGCTTGAGGTGTCTCGGATGGGAAGGGACTGGGGCAGACTGCTGCTCTGAAAAAGCAAAGGTCACTGCGTTCCATTTAATACCATCAGTTGACTTGGCCACTGATATAGTATCTGTGGGGTTTGCTCCGAATGACAAATGTGCTGTGCGGTGGGGTCGAATTATGCACATGAATCGAGCTCAGATAGAGAGAGAGAGGGGGAGACAGGGAGAGACCCTAAGTCGGACACCAGCTGACTGGCCACTCCCAAGTGTGCTGTTTGTTTGCCTGTCCAGTTACTATATACGTATGTGTATGTGTATGTGTATGTGTATATTTATGCAAGCGGAAGAGTTCTGTCAGCCACTTTGTATGTGAGCAGTGAAGCTAATGCAAATCAAGGACAGACCAACGACCGTAATGTGCCCAGCTGCGAATGATGCAGATATCTTGTTGATTCCGTCACCCGAAACCTGTCAGCATATCAACTGTTAATTGCCTCGGACAGAGGAAAACACTCAAGTGAAACACTTAGCCAGGCCAAGCCTGGCAAAATGTGCTATTCTCAGCAAATGAATGGGACGGACAGCAGCTCAGTAATAGGAAATGCTCTGAGCAGATTTCAACACATTTTCAAAATCAAATTCCAATTGTCAGAGTCCTTTGCTATTTGCTCATATACTCTGTATATTCAGATGTTGCAATAGTGCATGATAAAGTAGAAGAAATCTTCTCCTAGTCTCCTAGTTTTGTTGGATCGACTCAAATTAAATTTTTATAATTTGTATTATTTAGTTGCAAGAATGCTCTAATTATTTATTGTGAAACGCCTGTTGATGTTGTCGGAACGTTTACCAATGCGTTATTTTTTGGATATATTCTTGACAGTCCCCAAAACCGTTATAATGTAATCAACCCTCATCGGCATCAAATTAAGATGGGTCATACAATATTGCTCATCCATCAACGAATCAGCATTGTTGGCCTGAAATTTGGATAAGGTAATATAAATATATAGACAATCGAACTCTCAACTCTACTTACATTATATTAGCTGCAGAGCTGCCCATTTGATCTGAATCTGGATATCTTCCTCTAAGGCTGATCATTTCGTTCTGGTATTTGTTTGCCAATCAAGTTTCTTTTCTGCCAGAGAAGGACACATACACCCACATAACTTGTGTTATACTCTGCCAAATTTTGTGCCCCACTTCACAATATGCGCTAATTGCACTCGAGACATTTTGACAACTTGCGATATGAAACTGTTGCCAATTTGTCCAAATGGATTTGGTTGTTGTTGGGTAGGTAAACGTTTCACTTCACAGATGAAAATACAATGAATCACGCATCGGCTCTTTCATGCTTGCACTATATATCTATATATGTATACTGCATATACATACATATGCATGTCTAATTGACGAAAACGTATTAACTTGAATGTTGAAAGAGTAAACGAATAGGAATTTAGGAGCTTAAATCGTCGACGATTTGGATGGGCTATTCCACACTGCCGTCGTCAGCAACGAGTCCAGTCATTACATTATCATTAATACTTGTCTGCCTCTGGGCGTTCATGTTGTAGTTGTTCAACTTGTAGACGAGCAGAGAGAACACCTCTACCGGGAGGGTCGACTGCAGCACGTTGAGCAGCTTGCCAGGCTTGTTGCAGACAACGATCGCATTCATCAGATGATCGGCTCCCCGCTCGAAGTTGCCCTTGGTGATCAGAATCTCGCCCTTCTGGATTTCCTGCATAAAGTAGCGCTCAATGGAACCCTGATCGGTCAGTATGGGCGCGCCTTCGTGCTCATCGGGCTTCCGGTTGCGGCGACGGCGCTCGTAGAGCTTCTTCTTGAATTCGGGATGGCTGCGGCGCTTGCTGTCGAAATAGACGCAATAGCCGACAAATGCGACGCTGGCCAAGCCAGCGACGAGGCCCAGAGACGTTTTATTGACAAGCACTCCAATCATTTTGAAAGAATTTTTGTTGTAACGAAATATATATTGAGAGCGGATAAAATCTTGGGACTGAACGATGCTACTTTTAAAATTGTGTTTAAAAAAAAAAAAATTTATTTTTATGCTATCCAATAAACCGATCGACTGCTAAGACGAACTAAAAAAATATGTTTATTCCAGATCTATTCAAATAAACGAGAGCTCAAATTTCAGGATATGTATAATGTAATGTAAATCGATGTGAATTCAATTTCGATATGTATATGTATTTAAAAATATAAATTACCTAAATAGTGTAAAATATTTATACTAAAATATTTACACTAAAGGTACATATGCGCATACTTACATACATATGTATATTCGATTCCTTGTTATAAATACTCACTCAACTTGTATTAAATTATAAATGAATTTCTAACAATTGAATTAATTAGTTTGAATATCATAGTATATAAATATGTATATTGATTCGTTAAAATTGCAATTACATCTTACGAATCATCGAGATTTTACTTTTAAATCAACTAGATATTGAATTTGTAAGTATGTGAAATTAATAAAGTTAATTGGTATACAAAGAAATCTTTGGAAACATCAGCAAATTACGTCTTTTTCTTTCTGATTAGACATCAACGGTTGGCCGCCCCTCTTTCACTTTCGTTATTCAATTACTCAAATGCCCTAACACTATCCTACAAGCATTTAAAGCAAAACATTCTCAGAGCACTTTGCTAAATTCCTAGTAGTCAAATGTCTTGTGTGATTGGCAGTTGGCATTCAATTAAGTATCAAAAGTTTTCAAGAAATTTGCAATTTTCATTTACCCGAAAGGAGCTAACGTTTCGCCAAATCCTTTTAGTTTGAAAAGTTCAGCTAGTGAATTTCATTTATATTGAATGAAGAGCACATACATGTATTTGTGCTTTGTGTGTATTGCATGGCCAATAACTAATTAGACTTTTGCTTTTATGAATACTGCAAACGCAATCGCATTTAAATTTGATTCTAGTCATTTTGTAAATATCTATATATGTATATGTACATATATTGCAATTTCTACTGTTGGCCATATGAACCACATGACGTCGAGTTGCCCATTGGCTCCTGATGCGCAGTGAGGTGCGTATTTCTAGGAATTTGTATGCGCTGAATCCACTGAAAATGGTAAATCGGGGTGTAACGGTTTTGTTAAGTGCATGGCACAGGCTTTCGTATGTTTGAACTGAGACTAGAAATATAAATATATACAATATAAAATATATTTTTGTATATATTCATACATATTGTATCATCGAGCAACTCTGCGCAGTTCCAGCATACCCGCTTTGCCCACACACAAAGAGCAGAGGGTATGAATGGATTTTTAAATATCTGCAGTGAAAATGTGATTTGGTAAAAGAATCTCATACGAACGTGAACAGATTGGAATGAGTTTTGCATTTGACAGTGACATGACATTTGTATCGACAAGGAAGAGGAACGAAAATATAATTTCAATCGCACATGTATCGAATTACACATGTGTGTGTGGAATATGCAAATATAAGTATTTTATTACGTGCTCAACCTTTGTCAAACTTCGATGTCAAATTAGCGCCTTGTTTAAATTGAAGTGGAATATTTTTCATTCCTTTGTCAACTTTTAATTTCAGTTGAAATTTTCAAATATAATGAACATAATCAGTTTATTGTTAAAATATTAGGTAAACCAATTCAAGTTTTCTTAGCTTGATTTTCATATGTCTCAGCATAAGTTAGGAGTTACCAAATTTCAAGATGGAGTAACTGAATACATTTCCAGACAAAGCAACTAATTGCCCTTAGCCTTTAACTTTTCTAGCTTGCCAAGCGTATTCAGAGCTCGAGCATTGACAGTTGTGCCAATTGAACTCCGTTCAAGTTCTTTCATAACATAATCACTCCAGCGCACTTTCCAATTAGTTAGTCAACTTGTTGCGTGCCCATTGAAATTGCAGCAGCATCTTCTTATGAACTTCTTATTGCCATATGTTCTGCATCTCGTTGGGGATTTGATTGCCATTTAATGTGGCTACAAGTCGATACAGCTGGCCTGAGCTGGGTGGCCCGCCCTGCCCGCACCTTCTGATCGCCCACAAATGTCGACGGTTGAATGCCGATGTCGGTTGCTGGAGGCAACGGCATGTGATATCAGTGCGGTAAGGCACTGCTTTCAGCTGAATTCGAATTTGAATCTTTCGCTGGCATGGCAATGCAGTAGACAAGTGAAAGAGTGGCAGCAATCAGATAAAAACAGGTCGGGCATAACCGACTGCCCAATACTCATTATCAAAAAATATGAAAAATCCTAAAAAAGAAAAGATTATTACAAACCTTGGCGATACTAGATTCAGAGTTTTCTCCTTTTTCTTCATGTCGACTTACCACGCCTCCACCGAGTATAGCTGTATATAGTACTGATATTTTTACATTAACTGACTTATAATTTGAATACTCTCCATTTAATCGCAACCAAGTGAAACAAGTTTATATGGACAGATGGGCAAAACTAATATACTCATCTGACTTGGCGAGCAATAACTTAAAAAGCTCAATACGTCGACACAAAAGAACCCGCCCGCCGAAAATCATAATATTATGCAAATTGTTATTTTATGCTTTCCCACCATTAAACGGCATTTCAATGGAATATTTTCCATGTCTTGGCTCTCTCTCTCTCTCTCTCTCTCTCTCTCTCTTTCACACGCTCGCTCTTTCCGTCTCACTTTTGCAGAACATCCCATAAAATCCTATTACGCTTAATGTGTTCTCGGCAGCAAACAAAATAACAATCCGTGCATAGCTAGCTGTAAATAGGGTTTATCGTCCAAGTTATCAGAACAAGCAATTTGTGAGCATTAACGCTGCCAAGTAGAGAAAAACTGAGAGTGTTGTTGATTGCTTTTCGCAGTTTACAAATTGCTAAGAGCCTTTGTAATATGCTGTGTTTAATTCTTGATGTTTAACATGGCTCAGCGGACTCACGTTCCCTGTGACAGCTGTGCGCGCACATCTCAAAGAGTTTCCATGGAAATTCGAGCTTCCCTACAGCTGCTAAGCCATTGAGCATGCCCACATATGCACGGTATTTGTTAACTAACTGTCTCTACGCAATAATATTTAGCCAAAGAAATCTTTCTTAAAAATAGTTGGTTTTCATAACGTTCTACAAATATTACATTTCAACACCATTGAAAAAAATAAATTATTGTTCGTCATTTAGACGTTTTAAGGTATTATTTCCATATCCATTATGCTTTTCTGACCTTTTTCATTCAACTTTTAAATATGCAAGTTTTGAGCACCTTTGTGAAAGTCCTTTCGAGCCACCGATATCCATTTGCAGTGCACTCCAAAGTATCCACTCTGAATAGCTGAATGAACGACAATTTTGCGTCTGCATTCATTAAGTGCAAGGCAACCTTTGGTCATGCCAAGTTTTCCATCGAACAAAGATAAATAAGGTCCAGTGAAAAGCTGAAGTAGCTCGGAAAAGCCCCAGGCTGCGATTTGTAAGAGGGACAAGTTAATAAATTCTAACTTAAAAGCTTCGCATAAATTATCAAATAGTTGTAGAGAGCACTCTCCAATTAGATAGATTGAATTACGATTTAATCAAGCATTAAAAGCCAGCAAGCGTACTAAATTGAATCAACACGCAAGCCGGTGGAAAACTCACAAAAATATTGTAAGAAATTCAAATTCAGAGCAAATATACATATACAGATCCTACATTTCGTTTAGTTTACTAAAATACTAATACATTATGTATTCGACCTTTAAAAATTATTCACTGCGTGCGCCGAATAAATAAATATGAATTATTTAATTATATATTTTCTTGCATTTGACAGTAAACTAAAAATTAAAAAAATGTTTATGTTTATACACTGAACTCATTAAATTCATTGGGTAATCAAGGTATAATGTTTTGTTAAAATGTGTGTAACAGGCGTGGCAGACCCCATAAAATATATATACATATTCTTGATCATGGGCGTTCTGCTATTCCCGTTATAGTGGTATGTATCTACTAAAAATTAAATTAAATTTTTTATTTGGATATGCTTGGAAACTGTCCACAAATAAATAAATGTGACAAAAAATAAGTAACCATAGGTAATACAAGTGACATTTGAATGATTTGTAGAAGCAAAAACGTCGCTGTTTCACTACTCGCTCTCCTCTCCACGCTATACAACTGAGGAAACGATGAATAAAAGCAGAACCGGATTAACAAGTAGAGGTGATGGGCAGTTGCTTGGGGCTTCCGATTTTAGGGGTGCCCAAAAAACAAAAGTTTTTTAGAAGTGAGAGTGAAAGAAATTTATAATCACAACTGCCTAAGAGAAATGAAAAGAAAACGACATTTTTAAAATATGAAAAGTATTTTTATTGATATTATTACATTATGCCAATAAAATTTGTATAAAAAAAGTTTGTAATTTAAACGAAAAAAGGGAATTGTCGTGAGAAAAGAAGGCCCAAATTGATGGCTGCTTGGACCCGCTGAGGGTTAATCCGGCCCTGAATAAAAACATGAATAGGGAGCCGTTATACTTTCGATGGTTTTTCCGCGACGCAGCAAATAGAAAATTAAATATTTTGTGACCTTAGCACGGGAAAACCGTTATACTGACTAAGATTCGCCATTTTAATGGGTTCACGGTATGAAATGCTAAAGCTCAACAAAAATTCCCCTTTGAATTTGCAGCCCTGCTTCAGAGTGCATGCTTGAAATATGAAAAGGTATTTAAGTTTAGAGGCATTACTTACCCCAAATTTAACTGCCACAAAAATAAACCAATAGCATTTTGCTTGACAACTTTTTAAAATTTCACCAGATTTACGATTTATTTACAATTTACACAAATACATATTTATCTTTTTATTTATATACACAAATACATATAGTCAACATCAAGGTAGCTCAAACTTGTGTGTTCATAACAAATCAAAACTATAAATGTTAAAACTAATCAAAACTAACAATTAACAGCTTTCAATTACTTATACACTTTTTCTGCACTATTTCAAAGTTGTTCGCTTAACTTGAATTGTATTAAGTAAAGATTCAATGGCATTCAGATATCGAGCTACTACAATAAACTTACACTTATAGATTTATTTAAAAAACTTACAGCTCTTCGATGATGCTTCAGGTAAGTACAAAGTGGACTGCACTAGAACGTATTTCATTAGACTCTAAAAATTCATATAATCTCGTTATCATTCCTATTTACAATGAAACTTGTTCTTGTTTGAGTGGCTCTCGTGGAGAAGTCGAAACCGTTTTAAAACTCGTCCATCACAGCTCCTGAGTTCCTGTCGTCTTTTGGCTGTGACTGCATGTGTGAGCGTGACTGTGACTGTGACTGTGAGTGTGACCGAGACTGTGACTATGGCTGTGACCGTGACTGTGGTTGCTGCTGCTCTCGGATGCTTCCTCAATGGGATTGTTGTCCTCATCGCATGAAATGTATTTGATTCGGACTCGCTGACGCTCGCCCGCACTGTTGTTTATGGAGAGACAAATGGGGGAGCTATTGTCATCCATTGGCCTCTCGATGACGCACTCCACGGCCATGTGGTTCAGCGCTGCCCCCGCCGCCGGCTGCCTCTCCCGCGACGATGCGGTGGGCACCTGCTGGATCTGTGTCTCCATTGTGCTGCGCTTCCATTGGCTTTTGGTCTCCACTACACACACGCACACACACACACACACACATATATATGCCGATTTGATGAATCACATGATAGATCTACCTACAGAGTCCCATTGTACGTACCTCTAGTGTTTCGATTCGAGCTGTTCTTGTTGGCCAACCTACTCTTCGGGGAGTCAAACTTGTAGCGTGTCAGACCCAAACAGCAGCAGAAAATGATGCGTTGAAAGTACATGCGGAACCTGTAAAGGGAAATATATGAAATATAAAATGAAAATTGTACTTTTATCGTTTTCCACTCAAACTACCTCACCTCTTGTTCATCCAGTAGTAGATGATCGGATTGACCATCGCATTGGACATGGCCAGCCAGTAAAAGCCGAGATACATGTGCTGCACGTACTTGGTGGATGCCACCTGGTTGTTGTGGTAGGCATAGATGAAGAACATGTGGTAGGGCAGCCAGCAAATGGCGAAGATGGAGACGATGGCGATGAACATGCGGACGACCTTTCGCTTCGACTTCATCGACTCGATCTGGCGGTCCGTGTTCTCGCCAATCGAGCGGCTGCCCCACAGCACTCGACCCATTAGCGAGTAGCAAACGAGCATTACGATCATCGGTATGCCGTAGGTCAGCACCAACAGGGTCAGGTTATAGCTGCCAATTGACGAGTATTCAATTCAGTATTCAGTTAGCTTTAGTAGGGCTGAGAGGGGCTGCAATGCACTTACACGTAGTCGGTCATCGACGTCGGGTAGCGTCCGTCGGGCCACATCATAAAGCAGACTGTACGCGACTTTCCGTTATAATAGCTGCCAAGTAATCATTTTCATAAATCATCACCCGTTCATTGTCTCGGCTAATGTTAATTGCTCTAAATGGTAAGGTTAACAAGCGCCTAAATGCAATTTACATTGTGGACAAAGGTATCTTCGGCTGCTGCGGCGCCAGACACTTGGCAACATAATTTAATTACTATGAAAGCGAACCCAGCCCGAAGTGCCCTGAGAAATTATCACGGCCCAAAAGTTAGGCGCGAAACGTCCTTCCGCCCGGACGGAAGGCAACACCTTAAAGTCGCCTTTCACATTGAAGCTGCCTTTTCATAAGCATCTACTTTGGCAAATTGAAGACATCCAGTGCGAGGGGCTCATTAGGCACGCAAATGGCAGACAGGTGATTAATTGAGCGAATTTTGGGCCATTCAAATTGCCAACTTGACCAGCAGATTTGCACCTCAACAGATTCGCCTACCATTGCAATTGTGCATTTGAAACGTTTTGACCTCATGGCGCATTAAATTACAATTAATTAGTTAACAATTATGCTCTAATTTGATTTATTTAACAATTTTAATTGGATCTCAATAGCTGTTATATGCATAAATAAATTGTTAATAGTAAATGAATTTGATAGGTTATTGATTTCTTGTCAATTTTGCAACTGTGTTTAATAATAATAATCTCGTCAAGTTAATTTGGAGTAAAGCTGCATTCGATTCCGCTTCGTTTGCACGTTTATCGGTGAGAATATAGATCAGATATATGTATGTACATGTGTATGTCTATATATGTACATATATCATAGTTAGATAGTGAAAATTTGCATAATTTACAAAAATGCATTCCAATTCGTTTGGTATGGATTGATTATATTTTCTATATTTTAAGTGTAATGTATGTAAGGTTTTTTTTGGCATTTCAAGTATTTTACTTTACATATCTTCATACATACATACATATATGTACTACTTATGTATGTATGTACATATATATAAGTATATCCACCTACAAATATAACTAGGCCATATATAAATCATAGAATTTATCGAATTTATTTATAGTAAAACTGTTAGACGAATTGCCGGATGAAATAATATATTGTTCATATTAAACAAATTTCTCGTCAGCTTATTATTCCGTTTATTGCACTTACATATATTTATGCAGATTGAGAGCTCAACATGTTATAAATACTGCCATAAGTGAGCTTGTCTATTACCCTAGGCAACGTTTTATCTCGAGAATGTATGCCAGTGCCACTCATTCAATCAGCCGTCAGTCCGTCAATCAGTTAGTCATAAAAGACTAAAAGCTTCAATTCTATTAAGCGAACTTGCCATTTGGTTCATTGAAGTGTGCGAGTTTGCGTAAAATTCAAATGAAAGTGAAGTCAGGAGGAGCCTTGTTGAGCTTCAGGTGCTCATAGCGTTAGCTAATGCAATATATTTGAGCAATGGCTATGGCAATGGGAGTGGCAGCGGCAGCGGCAGAGACCTAGTAGAGCATCCTGGAGTATCAGGGAATCGATGGAAATATGCTCAGAGTCCACAGCGGGCGATTGAGCTGCGGGTGGTGTTGCGCGTGTGAAAGTATCTACGTGAAAAGTATCCTGAACTTTCGTCTTACAAAGTTCTTTATGTTTATTACTGCCGGCGAGTAAACAAAATATTCAGCTGAGACTGCCGGCCCAGCCGCTGACTTTGTACAGCCGAGGCAAGGTCATTTATATACGTAGATATGTATGTATGTATGTGGATATGTATGTAAATCGTGGAGGGGCACTTCACTTACTGCTTTGTCATGATGCTGGAGTAGAGCAGGCAGGGGGCGGAGAGGACACAACTCAGGGCCCAGATCAGGACGAGAATAAAACGCACCTTGCGACGCGACGTGCGCCGTTTCAGAGGGTGGACTATGGCAATATATCTGCAAATATACAAAATGGATGCAAAAACGGATGCGGGGGAGACGGGGATGCGGATGCGGATATTGGTGCAATGAAGATTATGGCAAACACTTAGCACTCACCTGTCGAACGAGATGGCGACCAGAGTGAAGACCGATGTTGATACCGTTACGTTCGCCACAAAATTGTTGATGGTGCAATAAATCGAGCCAAATGGCCAATCCGAGTTCACCATGAATATAAAGTTGAAGACACAATTCAATGAGGACATTAGCAGGTCAGCGATGCTCAGGTTCAGCAGGAAATAATTTGTGACCGTGCGCATGCTGCGATGTCCTGCGGACAGAAGCAGAACCAGAAACAAGGAACACTAAGACGTGATAGCAAAGACAAATCCACCGGATATTGCCAGCCTCGTTCCTCAAAGGCAATCACAACTAAGCTGTGTGACTCCGATACGCGAGTTAAGGTCACATGCGCGCATGGCCAGGATGTGCCTTAAAGCGCCGCTCAGAGTCGAGCATTTTAAACAATTGCGAACACGTTAAGAGCTTACCTGTAACAATCCACAGCACAATGCCATTGCCCGCAATGGCCACGAACATCATCAGGCCAAATACGATGGCCCAAATGGTTTTCTGCTCCCACGGCAGTTCATATGGGCGCGTGGGCGATGGAAATAGACATTCAGTGATAAAGTCCCTGCACAGCGATGGAAAGAGAGAGAGAGAGGGAGAGAGAGAGAGAGAGAAAGTTTAATGCACATATCAAAATGAAAGAAAAAACAAATGAAAAACTATTGCTCAACGAACACAACAATTGCAAATACGAGCTTGCACAAATCCTTTGAACACGCTTGCATACATGATGTATGTATGTGTGTGCTTGCGTGAGTGTGTGTTTGTGTGTGCATTAAAATACAAATCAATTTACACCACAGCGGGTTCAATAAACCTGCAATGCAAACAAACAGGAGCACATGTTTGTGCACGTGTCTAAAGGATTCCGCATTACCTAAACGCTTCTCCATTGTGCGACACACTAAACTATATAATGTCTTGCATAAGTCAGTCATGTAACAATTAATTTTCATAAATTTATAGAATTTTTCATTTAAAAACTTTACTGGTAAAGCTAAATAATAAATGTGTAAAAATGTGAATAATAAAGAAAGTATTTGAATAAAGTTTTTGCATTTTATTATAAGAAATCACTACAATATCGCATACTTTATGCTTTACACAATAAAGCCTGCAAAGTTGCTTATCAAAGCTCGAGCATTTAAAAAAAAATGTATACATAAATATATAAAACACCTGTCAACTACCAAGCTAAATTGAATTGCTTTCTGTGTGCACAAGATAAACTTTGATGTTCTGTCACATTTTTTCACCTGTCGCAATCTGTCTAAGGCAGCTCTAAAATCACAATGAAAACTCAATGAAGCTCAAATTCGAGCTCAAATTGGAAAAAGGAAACTGCCGATGATGCGAGAGTAACGCAATAACGCTGCAAATTGAATCTGTAGTTTTAAGTGATTTCGTTTGACCTGCATTCGCTCAACATGAGCGACAATTCTAGATAAGCCACTTGGCCAACAGTGAATTTTACAGGTAAGCAGCTAGCTGCTAGACCGAGCTAATATTTCATTTTCATTAATAGCCAGGCAGCCTGATTAGTGGCAAATGTACTAGAGCACGGCCCATTAATTAGCCAAGACTACAGAGGCCAAGGCCAGGCTCTTCAATGAGATGCGTTGCATGAAGCAGCTATTATAATCGCTTGATCTCTACGAGATGAACTAATTTTACACTGAAAACTCTATGATGCCTTGGGGACTAATTTTGCTAATGCTGCGTAATGGAATGATAATTAATTAAACTCATTTGGCAAAGCCAAGCAAATTTGGAAGCAGCTTATATGTAGAGATATATAAGTAAAGGGATGTTTATAAATAAACTACAAATAAATTTATTATTGCCTTTAAGCTCTTTTCATTTCTAATAGGAAATGCTTTAGCGTCGTTTTATTTATTTTTTTTTTTATATGCAAACTACATAAATATAAATATTTAAGACTGTAATAATTTATAAAAAGAATGTCTTTTATTAAAATTCTTATAATAGAAAAGCAAACGAATACACACACACACACACAGTGCAATATCAAATTCCGATTAAATCTATTTTTAGATTTCTATTCCCAGCTGCACTCGATAATTACTGAAACTCATTTTATTTGTTATTTTTCCCCTTCAGGAATTTGAGTTGTTTAAATTCTTCATAATTAAAATTTAAAATCATTTACTAATTGGACTTGGAGGATTAAATCAGAGCTTGTTTATTCACCGGAATAAATATAATTTCTGATTTTCTTGCAAATGAGGAGAGCTTTAAGTTATGCTAATCGCTTAATGCGATTTGAAGGTTGCTCCTTGTTGTTGTTGTGTTATGTGACAGCTTAAATAAATATGAATTATTTGAATTCATTTACTTAAAATCTTATCGACTCGACATGCAGACGCATCGAAATATTCAGTTACGTATTTACTTCGAGAAGCTCAATCGAATACAACCAACTAGACTGCCAAAGGGCGCTTGAAACTTAGTTTATCTAATTCAGTTTGACTTGGATTACATATAAATTTAGTAAATAATTATATATTAACCAGGGCGCACATGCTCATAATTAACTCAATTAGCCGGGACGAATACAATATCGATTTAATTACCGCAAAGGACGTCCCTAACCAAGTCGTCGCTCGACTCGTTGGCAACAATACCAGGCAATCAACGTAAGTTCGAAGAAAACTCTACGACTTGAGCAAGGATAGAATAACAAAGATAAATATTATATTTAGTGGCACTGTCAGCATTATTGCATTTGCTTTTGCTCGCTCATTGGCGAAGTAAATGGCCAGCAATGAAGTTGTGCAGCGCCTGCCTGAAGTCGTTTTCAGGCAATTTTAGATATGCTGATTTCTGAACATCGATGATTAGAAAGCTGAAAATATGAATGATGAATCATCATATTTTTCTCTATTTTACATTAACTATAACAGTCAATTGCTGGTATGCTCAACTTTTCGTTCGTTTGCTTACTCAATACTAAAATAGTTTTATCGACTTATCCGATAATTGATCTCGATATCGCTCTGCGCTCGCCGATAATAATTACAGCTACAAATGATGCTAAAAAATGACAGATATGCTAAATAATGACAAATATGCTAAATAATGGCAAATGTGCAAAAAAATACAAATGCTTCCTCCATAATTAATTAATGTCAGTATGCAGCCAAATAAAAATGTAAGAAAATGTGTTTATTGTTTGCATATAGATATATACATATGCAGATTATTATACATAGTTCCTCCTGCCCGATTCAAAGACGAGTATTCTGCAAGTCGAGCAAATGACAGCAGTTTTCATTCATGTTCCGCGGTGAGTCTTGAGCAACTCGAGAGCAGAACAAATTGCAACAATTTTTCTAATTGAGCTAATGTTGAAATAACATGATGAGCACACTCAATATGAACTGCGGCATTCGTTTCAATCAGTTGCGGGTGGACTCAATTTATCAGAGAGCCTAATTAACATGCCGTTTTCATTCATGTGCCATGGCCAGAGAACCTGAAATTGTGTGCATAGTGAATATGAGAGCGAATCGTACATTGGAAATATGTATCTGCTTTCAATTTGCATTATTGCATTGTGCGGCATTTGCCAACACTGGAGCAGCAGCCAATATTTTAGTCTGAGCCCGGCCCAGTCCAAAGCTCAAACCCTAATTCATTTAGCTGTCATTGGAAAAAGTTCTGCATGGGACTAAGGAAACGGAAGCGCTTCGTTATTGTCTGCACTTGAGTGGCATGTAATTTGCGTAGCCTACATTCAAATACAAAACACCGCAAGTTGGGCTGGGCTCGTGACACGAGAAAGCACGAGCGGTGAATATCACGAAATATTAAATAATTATATATGCACATATCATCCGCTTCACTTTAACAAATAACCACAAGTTCAATATATATTTATATCAGTTTGTCACGGCTTATTTGCGGCTTATTTCTCAGTTTCAGAAAACAAGGATTTGTAGTAATTAAATAAACAATTTAAGCTGTTAGGCCATAAGCAAGAAACCATTTAGGAACTATTCAAATTTGAACACAAACAGCTTTTTGACAATATAAAAAAATATTGCTATTAGTAGCCCACGCCAGTTTTTCAATTTACCTACAAGTTAGTAAGCTCCTTAAGTTGCTTTATTTGAGAAATAATAAAATTAAATGTTCTATATCTAGTCATAAAACAAAAATATAATAACAAACGCTGGTGCTGACATGTTATTTCCCACTTAAAATTCATCAGATGTCATTTATAATACTTGACTAACAGTAAAATCCTTCACTTCATTAAATATTCAGGTCCAATAATTCAATTTATTTTATTTATAATATTTATTTTATTTATAGTATTCATTTTATTTTTTATTTATTTTATTTGCTTTAATTATTTTATTTGTTTTATTCATTTTACTTGTTTTATTTATTTATTTTATTTTATTTGTTTTATTTATTTTATTTATTGTAATTTTTTATTTATTTCATTTATTTTATTTATTTATTATTTTTAATTATTTATTTTTATTTTTAGTTTATTTACTAGCTGGCCCGGCAAACGTTGCTTTGCTCTATCCATCAATTCCTCTACGTCTGTTCACTATGAATCTGCGCGCTTCTCTTCGTTCATTGCTGGTTTCGCTCATCTCGTGCCTCTTGCAATTTTGATGCACATAGCTGGATGAAGAAGAACTCCAGGAGATCATTTATGCCTGCAGAGAATGTTCCCATTGCTCTACCTGGCGCCCAGCTCAAAATTTGAGTGCCCCTCAGGCTTTGAGTGGAAGTCGCCCTATATAAAGAACAGCAGCTGTGCAGTTTATTCAGAAAAAAAAAATAAATTTCAATAAAAAAAAATTATGAATAAAAAAAAATTTTAAACAAAAAAATTTTACAAAAAAAAATTAAATCAAAAAAATTTTCAATAAAAAAAATAAATAAAACAAAAAAAATAAATAAAACAAAAAAAAAGTTAAAAAAAAAAATTTAAAAAAATAAAAATAAAAAAATAATTAAAAAAAATAAATAAAAAAAATAAATAAAAAAAATAAAGAAAAATAAATTTAAAAAAAAATAAATTAAAAAAAAAAATTGCCTCGCACGTACGACTGACCCCACCGGGTCTGGACGACTGAATAAATTTCACAGCTGCTGCCCTTTATATAGGGCGCCAGATAGAGCAATGGGAACATTCTCTGCTGCTGCAGGCACTTTCTAAATGATCTCCTGGAGTTCTTCTGCATCCCTTGCTCTTCTTAAGCAGACGAGACAGAAATATATATATATATATATATATATATATATATATTATATTTCTATCTTTTTTTTATCAAATGTGTTTTTTTATGATTAGTCAGGCTGTCGTAGACTGAGTGACTACATTTGTTTATTTACTTCTATACAATTGTCAACATGAGAGCAGCACCGAAAACTGTCACTGTTATCAAACCTACTGGGTATCAATGAAAATTTTCGTCAATTCTTTTCAGTATTTTTAAGATCTACTTTCCTACTCGTGGCGGAGACAAATCCAACAAATCAAAAACCATAAAAATATGTAGGTCCAGCACACATCAAGTTATAAGTGTCGTAACACTTTTACACAACTTTCTTTTATATATATAGATTTATTTATTTATTTTATCTTATTTTTTTAATGAAAAAAGATACAACTTAGTTTGCTTGATTGTGCCTTAAAATAATAAATGAATTTTATTTGCATTCAAAGTTTCTGCACAACTTTCAGTTTGTGGTCCCATCGTCTCGTGTTTCAAGTGAACGAATTCGCATTGTTGCCATCTCTAAGTCCGGCACGAACAGCACGTAATTACGGTAATTGTTGTTTATTGCAACTTTCATAATTGAAAAACAAATACAGAAACAAAACGGAAAACTTTAAATTCGTAAATTTAAAACATTTCCCTCTTGGTGTTTGCCATAATCTAAATTGCCGATCAAATTTAAGAGAAATCGCAGCTAATGATTACCATATCTAGCCTTGTGTGCAGGTCCCATTAACTTAATTTTGATTTTATTATAATTCCATTCCATATAATCCATTGGCACGAAAATATATAATTGCTGTCATTATGCTAACAATCTGGCAAGAATGGCCGTCCGAAAGCCGAGGCTAAAGCAAAAGTATACTAATTATTTCCGTTGGCCTTGTACATTTAACTTTTGCTGGAGGACTCGATGAAGACCACAGCGTTTCCATTATTATTATGTTATTTGTGTACTTCAATTTAAATATTTATCGGCATTTTTCAAAAGGAAATGTTGGACGACGAGGAAAAGTCTGAGCGAAAGTAAATTTGGCATCGACCTCTCTCAGAGCTTGGCACGCAATCAATTTTGCTTCTTATGCAAATTTTAGCCAAGGCGCCAAAAAAGCAACACGAATATCCTGTATATAAACTATCATGGAGCCCCAGTGTCAAGTTTTCAAATGTTTTTGACATTTCAGAAAGTTCCAAAAAAAGAATCTGCTCTGATTGCAAAGCAATTGCATTTCTTAAATGTGAAATGCATTTGTTTGTCAGCTCCAGGTTTAAGTGCATTTAAAAGCGTAAATAGCGCATATCCTTCTGCTCTAGATATTTTTGCGAAAATATGCTAAAGCGTATAAAGCGCTATAATGATATAAGAAAGTCAGTCAAAAAGTTGGTCTGTTGAAGTTTATGAACTTTGGGACTTGAAATATTAAGCTAAACATAAATATAATAAATATAATAAGCAATAAATTATAAGTAAATCTTGTACAATTTATTTCATTGTTTTTTTCTGTTTTCATTTTGCTTAAAGTCAGCTAAACCATTCAGCTAAAAACTATTTAATTATGAATAAGGAACCAAAAAATCAATAGAAATGTCGCAACTTTAGTCCTTTGCATGTGCAAGCTGCAAGACCTTACACAGTCCTGGCTGCCAAAGAAAATTTGAGTTGACAAGCAAACAAGTTGTTTACAAATCGATATTGTTTGTCAAAAGCCAAATGAGCAAGCATTTTACGTACTATTAGCGGGAATTCAAAATAATGTAGCCTACCTTTCAGCGCTTGACGTTAATCATAGAGCAGCGTGCGGTAACGTGTGCCACGTATATTACACACAATTGTAGGGAAGGCAGGCGCAGGTGCAAATTACCTTCATTATGGTATAAATTATTCGATTAAATAGTTTCCTCTCAGCGGCATTAAATTAGCACCTACATAGCTGTCGGCCGCATGAGAGCTAGTCAGGCCCCACAACAAATAGTGGAATAGTTTCTATGCTCCCAGCTATGGCATATGAATTGCAAATTTCAGAGTTGAAAACTCGCTGTTGCTAATTTGCAGCCGCATTTTAAATGAACCTCTGTTGCAGCCGACATTTGGTACATTACATTGCATGCGTAAATTGAGAGGTTTTGCGGTTTTGTGCCTTTGTCACAGTCGCATTCGCATTCTCAGTTGCAGTCACAGTCGCTGTCATAGCCACTGCATTGGCAACCGCAACTTCAAGTTCGCGCTGCCTTAAAGGTGCGAAGGGTAGAGTTGCTAATGGTAACGGCAAAAGTTGCAGCACTCGCTAAGTAACTCTTGATGGCCGCGATACGAGCTGTAAAAGTTAAGAGTCACGTTGCCAAATAGATAATAATAAGCCAGCACAAAATTATGTACAAGCTCAAGCCAGCCCTTGGCAACAGAATCTAAAATCAATTCAACTTTGGAGCACAAACAGGGAATGGCATTATGGGCAGGCTGCTCATAAATAGAGCTACTTTAAAGTGAAGCAAACTTTAAGCAACAACTTTATTTGAGTGCTCTCAAACATTTAAAGATTATAACAGTAAACAAAATAAAATATAAAATAAACTGTTTAGTTTATTAGCTCTATAAAATTAGATTTTAATGCCAGCATGCTTTAAATATTGTGGCACAGAAGCAATCAATTCTGAAAATACATTACGCCGAAATCCGCTTACTGATAAGGCAATCCTTTAATGCTCACCGATGCTTGACAAATGACCGAGGACGAGCTGCCTTGTCAGAATCATGGCCACTCGATCGCATCACTGGTCCCTTTATTATCGACAGTTCGGCTAGGCCCAAAAAAAAAAGCAAATAGGCTATTCTTGTCGGGAATGTGCAGGAAGCAATTACCCTGAACTCATCGTAACTCAGCGTAGAAGCAATACATGCCCAGAGCGAGAACTCTATTAGCTAAAGCTGCTTAAATACATATGGAGAATAGCTCGTATAATTTACTAATTTTATAGTCTACAGGATATATATATTATATGTACATATATAAGAATATATATCTCAAATTGCACGCTATTTTCAAGCATTTAAAGTCACAGATATCGATGAGTGCAGGCAAAGATACATCTCGATTAATAGTCTGTGGATTCTGATCAAGCAGATATACATACATATATCGCTTTCCCCTGTCTATTATATATCACATTATACCGTACTTTCTATCTATGCTATCCCAAAAAATATATAATATAAATATTCAATGGATCCAGCGTTACCTTCTATCTCTTAAATAGCACAACATTATACCATATTCTCACATTTTCAGTGATTAGAGGGTATGACAACAATGAGCTTTTACGCATATGCGTGCTAATATAGGCTTGTTTGTTTATTTGCTTGCAGCATCTACACAAATTTTGGGTCACGTCCAGAGACCTCTCCCACTACTTTGCCAATGCAAAGCTGCCCCATTTCAATTTGGATTTATGGCCGAGATTTCATTCAGTTCATTGTTTTGGCTTTTCCCTTTGAAGCTCGCACTGCTGTCAGAAGTGTTGAGCAGCCACAGAACAAAGCGATGCAGAGTGAACATGCTCTACACATTGCTGCCATAAAATGGTCACTAATGTATTTATAGCCAGTGACATTTTCAATTTAATTAGGTATTTAGGGCAAAGCAGGCCATAAACTGAATTAGGGCTCGTGGCTGTACATGAAAATCTAATATTTATTGAGTGGACAGTGAAAGATCACTCTCTAGTCAACATATTTTATAGATAAGAGGAGAGTATAACTGTTTTTATTACGAATATAAACTAAACTCAATAATTAATAAGAAAAATATCTAGTATCTATAGTATACATATGTATGTTTAAAATCAATTATATATAATTGATTTTTGAATTATAGTGAAATAGAAGTATGTAAGTAATTGTATGTTATATAAACAGCAAGAGCAAGAGCATAGTTGCTATACACTCGATATTTGATTTATAGGATAATAGAGTATTTATATACGTAACAATCAAAGCAGAGGGTATTTAAAAGTCGAGCATTCACTGGAAATACTCGACGGGGCTGACTTATCATTGTAATACATACCACTACCCAAATTTCAACAATTATTCAGGAAAGCACCCATAAAACAGGAAACGGGTTTCGGACAATGTACAGGGAGAAAAAAACGTAATTGAAAAATTTGTCATATGCGAATTTCTGGCTGGAAGCCAAGAGAGCGAATACCAAGGGACAGAGCAGACGCCTTGTCAGCCCTGAAGTGGATAGCAGAATAAGTAAGTGGAATAATTGCAAGAGTATTTGTCCGGGCACATTCTGACATTTTTGCTGGGCTAACATTTGGCTACGAGCGCACGCATTTGGCCGGAACGAGTTATCCTTTTGTGTCCTTCTGCCGTTTTTTGTTATTGTGCAGGAGCAAAGCCAAACAGTTAGCGTTGGCCTCTGGTAACTGTGTGTTCTGCTTGAAGTGCTCTAAATTATTTTTATGTGCACGCATAAACTGTGATTGGATTCGGGGCCCGGCCATAAAAGGCTCCAAAGACTATTATTGGATGGCATTGGCCAAAATTCCGATTCTTGTCGCTCGTTGCGCATCAAAATCAATAAGCGCATGAAAAGTCATAAACATAAAAATGCCAGAGCAAAATATTTTCAAGCAGCTTTAAATCCAACAATCTTTGCGCATTATGTGCACTTCCATTTCGCATGCCCATTGGCGCAGTGGAGCCAGATTAGTTACGTAGACGCCTCACATTAAGTTAGAGCCGACAAATGGAAAGAGCGACACACTTATAAAAGCGCTCTCAATTGATGTTCGACACGTTCCAGGGCCACGTTGAAGTTGCAAATGCTTACATTTGTTGACACGTTGATTGCGTCTAAGCCCCGTGCCACAGGCCTCATAATGAGCTTAATACAGACACAGCTCAGGTGGTCAGCTGACCGCTCGCTGGGCAGGCTGAGGCTCGCCGCTGACCACACGCATTCACAAAGCCGAAAAGGCCCCACAGAGAGCGCCCACTTAGCATGCATACAGCGAAGCCAAAATAAATCCCAACAAGTAAGAAAACTCTAGTCGAGAGTGCTCGACTACGAGATCCCCTGAACCCTTCAAGCAACAGCCATTTCAATCATTTTTAGCGTCTCTCTGCTTACACAAACACACACATACACACGCAAACACACATACATAGACACCCATAGGCGCGCACGCATGGGCTGCAGTGTGGGCTTACTATGGGAACTTAATTGTTTAATAACTTTTTTTCTGGACGTACGTTCTCCATGAAACTTTCAGATTGTGGTTTTATCATTACTATGCGTATAATTGCCAAAGCTCAAGTCTCTAGTATTTGAAATACGCCTTTTACTAACTTATGGGTGAGGGGTGGATATAAGGGTGGGGGGTGAAATTGAACAAAAATCGAAATTCTATAACGTACATATCAATCTACATTTAAAATTTTGATACTCTAGCTCTAAAGATGTAGGAGATATAATTTTATAACTGCATTTCGATAAGGTTTCTGATCGATAAAAAAATAACGGGATGAGTTATCGATTTTTAGTGATAAACTCGATATCCGCGTGCTATATACGAGCATTTTAAAAAAAAGTTGAAGTCTCTAGCTTCTATATCTTCGGAAATCGACGCGTTCAAACATACGGACATACGGACAGACGGACAGACAGACGGACAGGGCTAAATCGACTCAGTTCGTCGCCCTGATCAAGAATATATATACTTTATGGGGTCTGCCACGCCTCCTTCTGCCTGTTACATACATTTCAACAAAAACATTATACCCTGATTTCCCATTTTCAATGGGTTCAGGGTATAAAAATGAGCCCATTGAAAATAATGCATACGCTAAAATGTAGATTATAATACATATAATCTTGATCAAGATATACAACTTGCCCCGTCTATAAGAACTATTCAACTGAAGATGTGGAATGTGAAAGTTAATTTGTAGTAATCTAAAATTTTTCGCTTTCCCATAAAAATAAAAAATTTTTAAATGGCAATCGGACACTGAATTCGAGTCAGCCGAAGCGCTCGTTGGGAATTTGTCATTTCAACGCAAATGGCTGCGAGTCTGGGATGGTAGATGGTGCAGATGCCACGGACAGCCGCGTATAAATTTTTTCTATGACGCAATTACGTGGATTTTCGCCCGGGTTCTGGGTATCTCCTAGTCAGCAACTCCTGGCCAGAATCCCCGACGTTTTTTTCTTCTGTGGGCTAACTGATGAAAGTTTTGTCCCGAACATATTTTAGTTGTTGTTAAATGTTCTGTTTGTGAAGCTTGTGCGGTGCGGGATTAGTTGGAAAGATTCTCGCACTGAATTCAATTATTGTTCGTGGCACAATTCTCTCCAGTTGTATGACACCTGAAAAGCAATTTGCGAATTTTCGCATAGGGCAAATCCCCAGCTTATAGTCACTCTGCGAATGTGAACACCTTTGTGTGACACGGCTAAATATTGTGACCTAAAATAAAGTGCCTAAAATGTATATATACATATGTATGTGAGTATGTCGGAGCTAGCTGATGATGTTCACTCTCCATATTTATAGACAAGTATAAGCTATACGCTCTATAGCGAGTTACCTGTGCTAATGTCTTTATACAATTTAATTGCTCTCTATCTCTCTCTCTATCTCCCTCTATCTCTTACAGATCGAACCAACATAGATGATCAAATGATCAAATGAGAAGGCCAATTTAGAAAGCTCTAGTCAAGGGTGCCCAACAAGGTGAATCTCTGAGCCCTGATTGCAACAATGATGTAAATATAAAATGTAAGAAAACTCTTGTTGAGATTGCTCGACTAGGAGATACCCTGAACCCTCCAAGCTGATATTCAAATCATTCTGCACTTTTTTTATGCACACATACATACATACATATAAATGCATCCATACGCACGCATAAGACGGCGCTCTGCTAACTGCGCAGTAAGCAGCGACTGTGCTTGGACTGCGCAATGTGTGGGCAATATCCGGAGAATTTATTTTTTGAATAATTTCTTTTGTACTATGATTATCTAGATGAAACTTTCAGAATACGTTTTTTGCAAACTGGTGACGAAGGGGCCAATCTGTGTATTCATAAACCATATGTTTTAAAATCTCTAGGTCTAATAGTATTGGAATTATGCTGGAAAAACAAGAGCAATTTATTAATTATTCTCGGTAAAAATATATCTCTTCTGAGATCGACGAAATTATTCAACAAATAAATTCTCACAATATTGCCAACACTGCAGCGCAGCCCAAGCGCAGTCGCTGCTTACTGCGCAGTTAGCAGAGCGCGAGTTTATGCGTGCGTGTGGGTGCAAGTATGTATATGTATGTGTGCATAAAAAACATGCAGTATGATTAGAGTATCAGCTTGGAGGGTTCAGGCTATCTCCTAGTCGAGCAGTCTCGACTAGAGCACTCTTACTTGCTAATATAATAAAATGAATTAAATACAAAAAATATGTGAAACCTTTATTGTGTTAAATATATTTCTAATAAAACTTCTATTACTATCCCAATGAATATTTCACGTAAATTTCATTTAACTGAGCTAAAACTGATTTAATTAGATTTACATTCGAATTCGATTGCATTTGAACTTAATTGGACTATTGCACTTGGTTTACATTGATAAAAGCGTTTTAATTTGCATTCCCAAAGAGTTTATCTATTTTCTATCAATGTGTGATATGGGCAGAAAAAGAAAACCATAAAACATGCCATTTAAATATATATTCATTGAGTGTGTATGGCTAGCAGATACTCATTGTTTTTCATATATGTATATACATATAATTTAAACTTTTAATTGAACTTGAAAAAGTTTTTTATTTTATCGTATCATACTAAAGCAATGAGTATCTGCTAGCCATGCACACGCAATGAGCACATTGTTAATTTTGTTGTTGTCCTCAGCATACAAAGCGGCATAATGGAAAAAGTTTTACAGAACGTGCCTTGAGATTCTTGTATTGAACCATTGAAAGGTTTAATTGCCAAAGTACATGAAGTAAAGTCTCAAAGGTTATTTGGATAGGAGCAGTTTGAAAGATTTAACGTGTGAAGCGCTGTATTAATTAAGTTTATGTGCACACAGAGACTTATACAATTTGCTTGATAATTAGAACACAATGGCTAATTGAGCAGGAAACTTTGTCCATATCGAATTCATGTAAGAATTGTTGAATATATAATTGTCTATTTAATGTAGTTAACAGAGTATTAATGATAATTGAACAGAGGATTGAGGATATTCGACGGAACCACGCTTCTTGTAATACAAGAACATCAAAGAAAAAAACAACCAATATTTTTTGATGTTGTCAATAATAATAATTAAATATATGAGGTTTCTAGATGGGGTTTTCAAATAACCCTGTACATCAAACAGAGTATTTAAGCCTATTCCTCAATTCGATTAGCTAAGAATATCTACTTTGGCGTAGACTTTCACAAGACACATCTTGATATAGTGTTTCAAGTCATGCAGTCCTTCGGACTCAATTTAAATTGCCAATAAATTGTGCTTTAATTCTAAAGACAATTCATTTGGAATTCCTAGAAATTTGAGAGACCCGACATACTCGAATCCTGACGTATGCAAATTTGTTTGTTTATTTATTTATTTATTTTATCAAATAATATTTTTAGACGCATAGCTAAACAGCAACCAGTTTTTCGTAGAAAACAAGCAAAAGTTTAAGCTCAATCTGTTATGTAATGGTCCCATTC
The DNA here is from genome assembly GCA_035047565.1 of Drosophila mulleri. Lineage (NCBI taxonomy): Eukaryota > Metazoa > Arthropoda > Insecta > Diptera > Drosophilidae > Drosophila > Drosophila mulleri. Next base: position 3,032,215 of record JAWNPK010000069.1, on the reverse strand, counting down.
CAGTTGCAATTTGTAGACTTGTCGAGTCCTGTCTACTAGGTTCATTCTTGCGTCCGTCAACATTTATTGCTGCACTTTTCTCACTACTTGTATTTGCACTATCTTTTTTCGTAGGACAATAAGTCTTCGTGTCATTTTGTTTGCACTTTTCAGCACTTGTTTGATTTCGCTTGCTTTTGGTGAGTAATTGTTCATTTCTGTAGCGGCATTTGAGGCTAAATTAAATAAAAGTTTTTCTAGGGAAGCTCATTAACTTTTTCTTTTGTTTTGATAGTTTTTCTAGCTTTAATTTTAGCTCAGAGCTGACCTACGTTATAATTGAAAATATGCGTTAAAAAGAATAATCAATTAAAATCAGCAACACAGCTAACACAGCTCAGCCAAATAATCAAGCATCGATATTGTATGAAAGCCACCTTTTTCAGCAATTTCGAATTGGAAATTTCTCTAGAATTTTATTTAAATGTTTATTTATATGCCCCTAAATGTTAGCTGACCAGAATTTGTATGGGTAAGCGAGACTAAATATCTCATCAATTGAAATATGCTACAAATGGTTTTTACCAGGGGATTTAAATTAATATGCCATTTATTATCTTAGCATAGTCAATTTAATAAAATATTTCACATAGAGCTATACGGTTCAGCAGCGTGCAATGTGCTTTATTTTTCGTATTCATCAATTATTTATATTTAATTAATTTGTATTAATAATTTGTGGGTAGCTCAATGCAAAACAAAATAAAAATGCTTTTAGTTTCATTTGACAGTTTTTCTTGTATGGTTCTAGGCAGATTTTATTTAATCAGTTGCTATAAATATGCATTCAATTCAGCAGAAACAGATTAAGTATTCGGCTAACAGGTGTGCCAATTACATATTGAATATTCATGAAATATTCATTTTAATAATGCTGTCCATGACAGTGTGGGATGACTGTGCTGTTAACATCTGCTTAGTGACCGCTTTCAATGCTACATATATGCTACAATAGATTTCAGTATTGTCGGCGGCTGCCTTAGTTCGTTCATTAAATCGTATTGTGCCACTTTTTGTTGTCATTATTTCATCGTTGACTTGTATATTTTATTATAGCTTTTGTTTGTACCACAGAATATCTTATTGTAAATTGTCATGATGCTGGATGCCGCAATTGAAGCTAGAGAAAACTGTATTTTCTACATTTTCAAGACTAACGGTAATGTAAGCATCCTCTATTTGCACACTAGTGCTAATAAGTATGTATTAGCCAAATAAGCTCTACAGCTTCAATAACACCAATGTGTTTTTCCACACGACATCAGGGAGGACTTCGCATAAAACCTCCTTTATTTTTCTTTAGATTGATTTTGTTAATTATTTTCCCGTTCCTAATACTCAATTACTGAATTAAACAATTTATACTAATGGTAAATGCCCAGAAAGCATTAAGTCCGTATTTAACGACCGTGCTCAGATCGAAAAAAAATTAATTTAAATTGCAGTTGGCTTTCTACTCAGTGTAAGCACATAAATATATGTACATATGTATATAATATAATAAATCTAACTGCTCCTAGTTTCAGTGATGTCATTTCAATTAACATTTATCAAGATGGGAACTAGATTTGGAAGGTAAATTAAGACTTCACGTCAACGTATGCCTTGGGTACGGCCCTCGTCATTCAGAACTTACTTTGCCTCGTTGATGCTACCGAGATTATCTCGATTCTCGATGATGCCGGATAGAAGGCTGACCACCTCGGTACGGTTGAGGCTATTCAACAGCGTTGTGTTCACAATGCTGTTCAGCTCGAAGCGACGCACGGCGAGAATTGTGCAGTTCACCAGCAGTTCCGTATCCACAATTTCCGACATTATCTTTTCTGTGCGAGGGGAGAGGGGGTACCGTTAATCGTTGCGTGCGTCAATTTATTTCACTGCACTTCCAAATGGCTGTCCGCGTAGGTAAGAGGGCTTGGCTAACTACAGAAGCAGCAGCAGCAGCAGGGGGAGGAGTTCCAAAAGTGGAAGCGTGGAAGCAGGAGCTGTAAATGCCACCTTTGCGGGGCTTAATTATCCGCTCTATGTGCAACTCCTGTGCTTTCTGTTGAACGTCTTTGTGGGCGAAAGATTAATCGGCTTTTATGAATACTTAAGCCATCCTACTACCTGGGCGTGGCAAATAACTATTTTCGTAGAATGAGCCGAAAAAAATCGACAAAATATCGTGGTCGCTGTGACGCATTGCGCTTGCTGTCACTTTTCTTGAATTCAATTAATTATTAAATAATTCGTATACACAGCCGTCATTATTATTTTTAATTTAGCTTTTTTTTTTAATATTTTATTATTTTAATTCAGCTTTTTATTAAGTTATGACACAAAATTAAATCTCAATAGAGCAGCGAAAATTTAATTTTTGTAAGTTAAGCACACAAAGTAATATTTATTAATTTCTTATACATTTTAAGCAGTATACTACAAAAAAATTTAACCTACTTAAGGTAATACTTAAAAACAACTATTTTATGATATACATAATAGTATTATCAAGAAATTTTTAATTAATATTTTAGGATTATATTTTTTCACACTTATTGACACTTTTTTTAATTTGATTATTTAATATTTTATAGAATTATAAAACACTAATGATAATTGTTGATTTGCAATTGAATAATTATACTTTAGGTTTTTAATATATTTTCCCTATATTTTTATTTGTTTAACGGTAGATTTTGAAGGCCGCAACATATATTTAAAAATGCACTGAATCCGTTTAATTAATTGATTTGCATCATTTACATAACTACAATATTATTTCGTTGCTTAAATCTTTTGTTTCGTTCGTTGTCAACTCGAAGTATGTACATCAACAACAACGCACATTCACTTAAGTACAATTTCTAAGAGAAAAACAATTACAGGATGTCGTGCTAGCGCGCGACCTTTAGAGCTATGAGTGTTGCCGACGACTGCCGCGTTCCACATTGCGACTACAAAATGTGTGCCGCACAATTGCCAAAGCGGCGTAGTCATGAGCAACGCAACATCAACATCTGCCTTGCAGAGGCACGGGCTTAGCAACATTAAACCACAACCTGTTGAGAGACGCCAGTAATAAATGGCTGGCAGCATGTTGCTAAGGAGTTTGCAGCATGCTGCTAAGGCGTTGGCAACATTTTATTGCAGGCGTGAAAGGAATGAGAGAGAGAGAGAGAGAGTGCGCGAGCCCATGCTCTCTAATTTGCTAGCATCATTGTTGCTGTTGTTGCCATTGGTGTTTACACTTATTGCCATCGGCTTCGGCGTTGTTTAGGCTGCGGCTGCGGCAAATAAATTTCTCATGCTGCGTGTTGATATGATGAATGACCTGTAATCATCATAGAGGACATTGGCAAAGACAGTGGGCCGTGCTCTAGCGCCAATGTGTGGGATGTACAAGTGTTTTGTTTGTTTGTGGCTTGCTTTTGCATTTGTATTTGTGTTGTCTGAAGTCTGCAAATGTTTGAGAGTCTACTTCACTGTTCGCTTGTACGCCTAACGTTTTATGTGTTTGTGTCTCTTTCTGCAAGTGAGTGTGTCCATGTATTTGCGCATTTCAGATTACGACTGCCCATTTCGACATTTATGCATCTTCCATGCACACACATTGACACAAACACACACACGTACGTGTGTGCGAATAGAGCTATCTTTTTAGTACGCAGGCATATGCATTTGTGTTTTTGCGCTTAGTTTATGACATACATTTGCTGTGTGTGGCCTATGATACGCACGCACACACATACACACGCACAGACACAGTTACATATCTTATCCCGCCCTAACACATTTGCTCTCTTGTTTATATTCATGTTGTTTCCAACATGTTTATTATGTAAAATTTATGCGCATTGGTTGTTCTGGTGTTGATGTTCCAGCTAACACACACACACACACACACACACACACATACTATATGTTACACATTTGCCAATCAGATATTTGGCAGCATAATAAATCATAATTTACGTTTTTTGTATGTTAATAAAGATATTAAATATGCATTAGAAGCACAAGGATTAAATACAATCGTTAAACTATAAAACATATTATATATTATTGTAACTATTCATATATATTACATATATACATATATATTTTTATGTTTTCCGGAATTAAGTTTCTTTTTTTTCACATCCAGTACTAATGCAGTACAAGCATTTGTACTTTGTAAAAATAATTTCAGCGAGTATTAATATTATATTAGTCTACGTTTCCACAGAGAAGGAATGTGCAACCAGTGAAGTTCTTCCTCACTTTTGTTTCTGCTCATAAATTCATATCAATCTTTTTGGCTAGCACTGGCTGACTGACTTCAGTTTGGATTGCAACTCAAAAAAGAAACCAAAGAATATATAAAACGAAACCTTTTATATCTATGATAAAATCAGGAAACAACATATATCAAAGTGCTTCTAAGATAAGTATACCAAAGTAGATGCAACTTTATAATAAATAAATAATATAACTTTATATAAATATATTAAATAAAATTAGTAGAAATGACTAAAAATCTTTGAATCTCACTATTGGATAAACTTGTATTAAATAAGTCCCGAATACTTTTGTATCCTGGGCAAATTTCATTTAATTCTGAAATGCTTAAATAAATGTCATTGATTCGACGCAACTTTGTCAAATGCTTTAGCTGGACAATCTCTTTGTTTGAAAGGAAATCCTAAACTATTAATTTCGATACCAACCAAGCGAATGGAACGCAAAGAACTCCTCTCCTTGGCGACTTTTACATGGAAACATGTGTCAATTACCATTGACTTTGCTTTGATGACTGAGAAATGGCTTTCTTGTGAAATGGCTGGAATGGAGCTGATTGCTCAGCGCTCTTTCAACACTTTTCATCTTTTATTGAACTGAGAATTTGAAGAGCAAAAAAATAATATGAGCAATTTAACAACAGAATTTATAAATCTTGTATGAATTCAAATAATGCTTGAAATAAGTTTCGATTACATTTCCATATAATGGCAGTGAGCATAAGTTTCTATTGATTTTACTCACTCCATCACTTTGAAAAAACTGTCACAAATGACAAGACCCTTCTGCTCTCTTAGTACTCTTTTATATTGTACATTAATATTTACTCAAGCGTAATAGGAATTCATTTTTGCATGTGCTCATTAATTTAAGACAAATGAAAATAATTAAAAGAGTTTCGGTCGAGTGCAGCTGATTCGATAATACATGACTAAACAAATTATCTAAATTTCCCAATTTAATAAATGTTGAAAACCCACTCACAGAACTATTACAAATATAACAAGTAAGAAGACTCTAGTCGAGACTGCTCGACTAGGAGATACCCTGAACCCTCCATGCTGATGTTCCAATCATTCTGCACACACACATACACATGCATCCACCCGCACGCATAGGCCCGCGCTCTGCTAACTGCGCAGTAAGCATCGACTGCGCTTGGGCTGCGCTGCGGTATGGGCAATATTATGAGAATTTATTTGTTGAATAATTTCGTTTGTAGACGTACAATCTTAATGAAACTTTCAGAACGTAATCATTATGTGTAAATGTGTGTACATTCCAAAGCACAAGTCTCTAGTACTTGAAATACGTTTTTTACAAATTTGGGGCGAAGGGGGCGTGGTATCCAAAATCTGTAAATTACAAAATGTGTGTGCCCATCAAATGTATATACACAGTAAATCTGAAGTCTCTAGGTCTAATAGTGTTCAAATTAGGCTGAAAAAACAATATAAATTTATCGATTATCCTCGATAAAAAAGATATCGAATGAGTTATCGAAAAAATATGATAAACTCGTACTGCGTATGGTATACACGAGTATGCATACAAAATTTCAGCTCTCTAGCTCCTTTAACTTCTGAGATCGACGCACTCATACGGACGGACGGACGGACGGACGGACGGACAGACGGACAGGGCTATATCGACTCAGCTCATCGTCCTGATCAAGAATATATATACTTTATGGGGTCTGCGATGATTCCTTCTGCATGTTACATACTTTTCACAAAACCATTATACCCTGATTTCCCATTTTCAATGGGTTCAGGGTATAATTAGCATGTGACAGCTGTTTGTGGTCAGACTTCGAGAGGGGCGTTTCGAGGACCAACGGGAAGAAGAAAATAATACAAATTTACTTTGTCATCATGATTGAAATATATTTAGCTTAAATAAACCGCACAGCACACTCGATTGACTTGATTGATAAATACATATGTATGTATTCAAATTGATACAACTATCTGTTTATTAGGCTTTTGTAGCGAAGTGAGAAAGAATAATGCGAGATGTCAATTTGATATATCATCTATATTTGACATTAGATTTCTATTAATAAATATTATTACAAATTATTACGAAATTTTATCAATAAATTTTTGTCAGCTGAGTGGCTGTTTAATATTAATTTTCAGGAACAAGGACATTACAAATGATACTAAAAAATACAAAATCGAAAGATTATCAACAGATTTATGTAAGAAAATATATACACATGTATTTAGACTTACCCAGCATTAGAAAAGAGAGCCAAGCAAAAGGTGCCCAACAGTTGATTTTGATAAATAATGGTAGTAATATATTACCAGTAACCGAACCCAAACGTCCGCATGTCATAATTAATAACAAAACCATTGTTCTACAAGGGGCAATAAAAAGATTATGAATGTAGAATATGGACTAAGTGATCATTTAAATTGCTCTAAAAATAAAAATAGCATCTCCCTGGGCGATGAGGCAAAGTCGGCTCATTGTTACTCAATTCAACCTTTTGACATACATACCTTACCAAAGTAGGAAAATATACCACAGTCATACTCATAATAGTGGAGGCACAGATCCCCATGACCATTAAATAGAATGCAGAGGTAAGCAGCATCGAGACGCTAGAGTTGGTAAAGTACAGCCCACCGACGAGGATAGTTGCTATAAACAGACTGATCTCTGAAACAAAGCAGAACATTTTCCTTAGTCCGTGTCATAATTGAATTTTCAAATAGAGCAAAACTTACTGAGCATGTGGCTGGAGAATGCTTGAAAGCTCAGCAGGGGAAAAACTATTAAAAAGCCCAGTAGTCCAATGGCAGCAACAATAATATTGTTAGTGTAGGATCCTGGTTGATAATGCTGCACGATCAGGTTCATTATTTTAATGCTGGAAATTATGGGCCAACAGATCCGCCTACCTACTATGTCGCATTCCTGACTTTTTTGTTCCTTTGTGAAGTTCATTTGGGAATTGTGCTTGAGGACTGCGCACATGCTCCGATCCGCATATCCTTTCACCTCAAAGGCGTGCATCGTGGCAAAGATTTTTGGCATCCACAAACGAATTGAGTTTACACTGCAATGGGGGAATATAAATAGGATATTATTGAATATGAAATATAGTAAATTTATGACTAAAAATATAAATTTAAAAAAAATGTATATTTTTACAATCATTTTTGTAATATCAATTATATTTAGATTAAAATGCAAACGTTGAATGTTTTAAATTGCTAAATAATAAATACATATAAATTAATAATTACCATGTTAATTTGAATAATAATAATAATAAATAATTAACATGTTACAATATTAAACCATTTTAAAATTCTTGATTCATATTTTTAGAATTTGATTAAATTACCAGACTTTGAAAAAAAGTGTTTAAATTGTATATTGACGCTATTCTTTAGCTGTTAAAGAAATATATTTATTATTTACCACATAAGTTGGAAAAAGTGCAGCATATATACATGAATGGACACTCCCAGATAAGGATATTTGCACAATAGTTTCAGCTGCTTTAGTCCTTCACTAAATATATGCTTTGCTTTGCGGCACCTCTGCATCACCGACAAGTGACTTTTTTCAATTTCCTCTGGCTTATCATCCATCACACTTTTGATCTGAATTGCCGATAGTTGAATAAGATCCTTCAAGTACAGGTGAACCGATAACTTACCGGATAAGCTTCGCGACTTTTGCGGTTGTTCATTGCGTAAATACGTTGAAAAGATTTCAATGCTTTGCTGTAGTGGCCTTGGGCCATAAGGAACTTGGGACTCTCCGGCAGAAAGATATGCAGAAGTCCACTTAAAAAAGTTGGCAGAGACAAAATTGCCAAAAACACCTGCCATGTGTGAACTGAAAAGGCAAATTAAGAGCACAAGGAACACCATTGCGGTCGGGAAAATCCGACAGCGAGTGTGAGGACTCTACTTACACTTCATGACGCCCAATTTAAAAAAAATATGCCGTGGTAATATTAAGTAGGCCAGTAGTGGCAATATTATCGCTCCAAGGGAAACACACAAGCCAATAAAGAACATTATATAGTGCCTGTGCTTCTGGCCATGGAACTCGGCCACATAGCTTATGACAACCGCAAAGGGGCCGCAGATACTGGAGGAAGGTAGTAGATGTGATTGGGACACGGACAGCATATAGGACTAGCTTGATACCCACGCTAGTCCATCGAAGAATTTAAATATCATCAATTGGATTGCATTTTGACTTAGGGCTGAGCAGAGGACAAAGATACCATCAATGAAACCGCCATAGATTAGAACAGGGCGACGACCAAGTGTGTCCGATACGAAGCCCCATGGTATGGCTGATAAAATCATGCCTAGAAAACTCTGTTAGAAGATGTAGTCAATAACTATTCGATATCATTTACCTGAATAGGTCATCGCATTCAACATTCCCATGTCCATCACGCTGAGGTTCAGGTCACACTCAGCCGTTGGCATCACATATGATATCACCGAGGCAGAGAATACCATTGATGTTAAGCAGATGAACGCGCAGAAAACAACTATAACGTTAAATATACCGAAGCCACATGCGGAAATGGCCGTCTCATAATCTGCAGTTTCCTCTGGTGCTACTTCTTTGGCCATCTAAATCGCGACTACTATCATGAAATAGAAGTCAATACTAAAAATTCGAGAAATTTTGAAAGTAAACTTTAGGCATTGTAGATTCATGAAATAATAACAATTTTCTCTAAATGATATATGCACTTTTTATACCCTGAACCCATTGAAAATGGGTTCAAAATCTTTGACTGTAAAGATGCGTTGTATGGAAATGTTAATAATTTTATAGTGAACAATAAGAGGAACGGTACTACAGAAAGTCATTGTCGTACACTTTTTTTAAGGTCATCTTGCATTGGAGTATGGAAGTCAAAGTTTTAAATCGTCCGCATACATAAATATCGTAGAATAAGAGATACAGCTAGGAATGTAATTTATAACTGGTCAATTTGGAGGACGAAATAAGGCTCCTGTAAAATGCTACGACTGTACATCTATTTGCTTTGCTACAAAGACTGTCTGGTTGGAGCTAGTCAAGCACGTCAGTAGCACTGACAAGAATGCAGTGAAGGACTAGAAGTCTGCACAGCGGACTCAATAGAATGGTATTTCCTCCATGATCTCCTTTCTTTGGTGGCCATCGCCTTTAGTTTCTATTTCTGCCCAATCCCACAGCGAGCCTTAAAGATTATGTTTAAGACTCTGAAAACATTTAGTGGCAATAAAATATAGTCCCACTACAAGAAGATTTAATCAACAACAAAAATCTTATTATAGGGCATACTGCATCCCAAGTGCAGGGCGCGTGCATGCGCGATGATGCATGCGTATGCATGTGCACATGCCGTCTGGGCTTAACTACGGGAACTTACTTTCTGAATAAGGTGTCTAGTATATACATACATATGTAGTGGTCTTGATTAAACTTGCATTAAGGTTATGTGTATTTGCCAACCCACAAGTCTCTATTATTTGTTATTTTCAAATTTCGGGCTTAGGAGGCATGGTATCAAAATCGAATACGTATGATACGCAAGAATATTCATGTAAAATCTAGTTGCAATTCCAAAACACATTCACTTAGAAAATCGTAGCTGAAATAAGATAATAGGAAATGCTTGCATCTTTGAATGTATAGGAAAAATGGATGCCTACACATCTTGTTGGATAATCTGTGAGCAACTTAATGGATTATAATCAAATATTAACCATATGAACTATATATTCTAATGAACGTTTGCCAATTTAGAAAGAATGCAAACTCATTTTCATATTTGCTATACTTGACGCTGGCCTTCAATTTTAAGAATTTAGTAACAATTGTAGCCGGTTTATAAAGTATAAAAAAAATCAAAATAAAGCTACATATGTATGTGTGAGATGTGTTATAGATCTGTTTAAAGTATATTCTAAATATAATTTTAAATTCGGATATGCCTCACGTGTTTTCATATTTAAATTAACAAAAAGAGTCTTCTGACTCATATAAATATTGTTCATACTTTCTGGAAGTACAGTATATGTGATGCTCCACATGATTTAGTTCCAGTGCAAACCCTTAATCTAATACGTTTCAGACGTGCCAGATAAAATGTCAAGAAATTTTATGGTGTGAAATCGATGCATTACGTATACGCGTAGCTAGTTCGATTTGTTGCAGACATGCTTTCAAAAAGAGTATAAAATGGACGGCCCAATCTCGAATGATATCTTCGTTTTTAAAAGGAAGCTACAATCAACATGAAACTGGTAAGAAAACAATCAATTTCATTTACTCACTTGAAAGTAACAATCTTGTTTTGGTGTATTTTACCCACAGATTCTTCTCACTGCTGTGCTAGCTGTCTTGGCATCGGGCTGCTATGCTATTGGTGTTGAGCCTCTTGAATCAGAACCACCAAAGTAAAAGCCAAAACTAGTTTTTGAAATATAATGTGTATGCAAATATACAATTCATAATGCAGAAATAAGTTTTGAGCTGGTCAAATTATTTATGGTGGGTATTCAAACTAAGTCGACAAATTGGTTTTGAACTTAGCCATTTTGAGTACGAGCAAGACTTCTCTATTCGAAACTGTCTGATTTGGAAAAATTTGTAGCACAAAAATAATTGTTCTTCAATTTGAATTCATTTCACGCTTTGGTATTATACAATAATTAAAGGGTTATGCTATTTCTTGGCCTTTTCTGCTTAGATATTTATGGTAACACATGACATATGGTGCATGCGATAACATTATTTCTGAGATACCTAAAAATGCATTTTATGATTTGCCACACCCTTAGTGGGCAGTACGGAGAAGTGTTCAGCCGCTTAAATCCGAGGATATACCCGAGTGTATGTATCAAATTTCAAGTCTCTAGCTCTGACTCTAGCCATAACGGCTATATGTTTTGCATTCATTCAGTGAAGGGAAGGACATTGCGCAATACCAATTTAGGCAATTCACTTTCGGGAATGAGAATAAATATATAATTGTTTTTTTAACTGTACAGTCTATGCATCATTTTTTTCTACCTCATCAACATTCATGGTATAATTAGCAAATTTCAATAGTAAATACCTTAAAAATCAATATAAAAATTAGCAAATACCCTTATATTGTCCGATTCGTGAATCTATATAGAACTTGTGATTAGCTGCCTTGTTATACTCTGAACCCATTGAAAATGGAAAATCAGGGTATAAGGTTTTGTGAAAAGTATGTAACAGGCAGAAGGAATCATCACAGACCCCATAAAGTATATATATTCTTGATCCGGACGATGAGCTGAGTCGATAAAGCCCTGTCCGTCTGTCCGTATGTATAAGTGCGTCGATCTCAGAAGTTATAAGAGCTAGAGCGCTGAAATAGTATGCATACTCGTGTATACCATATTCAGTACGAGTTTATCATATTTTTTCGATAACTCATTCGATATATTTTTTATCGAAGATAATCGATAAAATGATATTGTTTTTTCAGCCTTATTTGAACACAATTAGACCTAGAGACTTCAGATCTACTGTGTATATACATTTGATGGATACACACATTTTGTAATTTACAGATTTTGGATACCACGCCCCCTTCGCTCACAATTTGTAAAAAACGTATATCAAGTACTCGAGACTAGTGCTTTGGAATGTACACACATTTACACATTATGATTACGTTCTGAAAGTTTTATTAACATTGTACGTCTGCAAACGAAATTATTCAACAAATAAATTCTCATAATATTGCCCACACTGCTTTAGCAGAGCGCGGGCCTTTGCGTGCGGGTGGATGCATGTGTATGCATGTGTGCAGAATGATTGGAACATCAGTATGGAGGGTATCTCCTAGTCGAGCAGTCTGGACTAGAGTCCCCTTACTTGTATATACTTCATTTTGCTTGTTTTGGATCACTTGGCCGATCTCAGATGTAGTGCCCGCCAAGCTTTAGCACTATTTCTAGGAAGGGTATGAAAGCGTTGAGGAGCATAAAGAATTTGTTTGGGCGACGAGCATGCACCCACACAATTTCAGTCCCTCGCTCTACTCCGAACAGGATATTGATGACGCTCTGACCTGTTCAATGAGAATATTCGCAGCGCTGCCAAGGATGTGCAAAAGACAAGCCCTAGTCAACCCGCTCGCCGAGCCGGATCCTTGATGCTCATTTCCGAGCTTTGCTATCTACTACAAAAAGCGCCTACTCACTTAGATCTGAGTTGGCCCGATAGCGGTCACAGATGTTTGAGAACATGCTGGAAAATATGTCGACTGCAAAGGACGATAAATTTAACCTCTTGAAAGCCACCAGAAATAGGCGTACAGCAAACCCCCATAAAAATGGCCCGGATAGCTGGTGTCGATCATATGAAGGCAAGCGGAGGCTCTTGCCACTCACTTGGAGGCCCGCTTTCTGCCTTTCAATCTAGCATCACAAGAACACATAAAATTTACCAAGCACACTGAAGTCTTAGGGTCCATGCCGACCGGCTCGCACGAAAACTGCCTAATTCGACCACCCAAGTCCATCAAGCTATGACGGATATATCTACGCTCATTGGGGGCGTGGCAAATCGGATAAAACTGTATCTCCGGAAGTCATAAAGCTAGAAAGTTAAAATTTTGCACGTGAGCTAATGTTATGATTCTATAATGACTGATGAAAAAATTTTATGTTGACGTCCACTAGGGGCGTGGCAAATCGGACCTGAAGATATAGTGATTTTTCAAATTTTGCTATATTTTAGGCAATATTGATGCTAGAAACCTGAAATTTGGTACATATACGCGGGGTGACATCCCAAGTCCAACGAGCTATGATGGATATATGTCCGCCCAAAGGGGGCGTGGCAAACAGCAAAAGCTTATATCTCCTACAGTTTAAGAGCTAGATGCTACAAATTTGGATAGTTGAGTTACTGGTAACATCCTCTATCGATGTCCCAAAAATAATCGTTTCGCCTCTTTGGGTGCGTGGCATATCGAAAAATACCCTGTAATTTTCACATTTTTGGAGCGTAAGCATTCAAATTTGACATGTACTTTACCGTTAGCTCGTTCTAAGAACAGGCAAAAAATGAGGCGTAGGCATTGATAACACGGAAGTAAACATTTTTATAAAATTAAAAAAATATAATAGAAGCTAAAATAACAAAAATTAGCAATTTACAAAAAATAGTTTCCCGCGGGATTTGAACTCGCACCCAAGCCAAATAGCATGTTTGTCAAAATAACTAAAACGAATTTAACCGGCGCCTCTGCCGACAGCGCTACCGCCTGCTTTGAACAACAGTAAATAAAACGAAATGATATTCTTATTATGAAAAGCTAGAGTAGCGGTTGAAAACTTCAAGAACAATGCAAAAATCAGTAGCATTTGAGATTCTTAGAACACGCTAGAGTACGCTACATACACACACACATAAAAGTGAGCGCGTGTATAAGAAGGCTGGAATGCTTGATGCTATGCGTGCAGACTTATGTGTATCTGTATGTATATATGTATATACATTATATACATACATATATGCATATATGCAATGAGGGCTATTTAAGAAAAAACAAATTTAAACTTATAAAATTGTTCGATTAAGAAAATGAAAAGTATTAAGTACCCTTTATTAAAGCTCACACCTTCCCAATAAAATATCTATTTTATAATAAAAACGAAATATGTATGAAAAAAAAAAAAAAACAAAACAAAACATTGGAGGGGGCTTTGAATCTCCGCTACTCTAACATAACTCGCGTTGCCGTTATAACCCACGCTATTGCTTTGCTTGACTATATGGTAGCTAAAATATAATAACGTAATAACAGAGCATCATCTGACAAAACTACAGTAACAGCTAGAAAATCCAGAAATCAATCGCAATTCTTAGAATATCAAAAAAGGCACGCTTTTGTCTATACGCATAGAATAAACAATGAGTTTGTGCACATGTATTAGAAAATCGCGCTGATCTGCTGCTAGCTTGGAACCGGTATCCAAAATATACAAAAATCAAAATTGTATAAAATTGATTTGAAGATCCTAGTTCTAAAGATGTACTAGATATAAACGGCAATAGCTATCGATGATATTTTTAAATTATAATGGGATCAACGTTTGGGCTGTGAATGAGTATTCTGCAATCGGTATCGCCCGACTGAAACGTTCTTACTTGTTTTTTTTTTGTCTTTAGAATTATTTTCTTTATTGGAGATGGATGGTACGACAACTCCTTGAGACTTAAGTTCTTTAAGTATTTCATCATTTGTGACGTTGTTAAGGAATGGGGCATATACTGTGCCTTTACAGTAATTAAGATTTTTGTGATATTCACAAGATATATATATCAGAAACGGACAATTTTCGCAACAATTAATTACTTGTATGCATAGTTCATTTTAAATGTGCCAAAGTTTCTTGTTCCTCTATGGTTATTTTTTAAATGATATGTACTTTCATATATTGTTTTGCTGTTCGTCGTTAGTAATGATGTCTTTTAAGAAATCCGTGAGCCTTTTTGTTTTACAAGAATCCCAATGCGTTTTTGTCGTTAAAGGTATTTTTTTTAAATAACGAGATAGATGAGTAGTCTTGCTTTTATAAGACCTAAATTTTAAAGAGGAAATGCATTATCATTTTCATTTGAGGAGTGCCTGGCTAACATTGTAGCCTTGTAGAATTACAACTTTGGTATCGTTTCTAGTAGTAATTGCTACATGGGCAGCTATTTTTCTTTTTAGACGGGGCCAGATCTATCATGAGTTAGTTTTTGTCTACTCAATAGTAAGTAGATAACTAGTACTTCACCGAAGTAGGTGCTTTATTTGCGTTGGGCGTGTGCGAGTTTAACGCTGAAGAATCCTAATGGCTGGCGCTCTTAACTGATTATTTAATGAAGAACACCGCCAATTGCTGTGTCGCTGTTTTGTCACCAGGATGTCGGCTCGAGCTGCAAGTGGTAGGCACTTGGTCAAATAAGGACGAGCTTACCAAGACTACTAACAGTGTAAGACAGATAACAGTGTCAAAATAGCTAGATTATCTGAAATAATGACGTCATGCTGTCAACTCGGCTGCCCGCTTAGCATACCCTACTATCACTCGTCAAGTCGGTTGCGAAATTGTTGCACTCTTAGGTTGATGAGAATTTGTGTTATGTGTATTATCGAATATATTGATTAAGAAAATAAGAATAGTGCCAGATGGGCACACTAAATACCCGTCCTGAAGTGGGGCATCCCTGACTAGAGCTTTCTTTCCTGTTTTTCTCTCTAATTGAAACGTCATTTTGATCTCTATATGATCGATTTATAGATACATTCACTGTTCAAACATGAGCCCAGCGATCTAAAAAAGGGATACTTGAATAAACATCTGTGCACTTGTTTGTTTGGCAAAATGCACCCTTCTAGTGACTGGAAGTAGTTTTAAGAGTCTCTGTGAGGTATATAAGACCTAGGATTTTAGGCAATAAACAGTTCAGTTCAGTTTCGATCTTGAATTCGGCAAATGTGGAGTTGTTTTTATTTAACGCTCTAACATTCACCAATAGTCATATGCTGTTAGTCAATGTAAAAATTGAATTCTTAAAATTGAAGGCCAGCGTCAAGTATAGCAAATATGAAAATGAGTTTGCATTCTTTCTAAATTGGCAAACGTTCATTAGAATATATAGTTCATATGGTTAATATTTGATTATAATCCTTTAAGTTGCTCACAGATTATCCAACAAGATGTGTAGGCATCCATTTTTCCTATACATTCAAACATGCAAGCATTTCCTATTATCTTATTTCAGCTACGATTTTCTAAGTGAATGTGTTTTGGAATTGCAACTAGATTTTACATGAATATTCTTGCGTATCATACGTATTCGATTTTGATACCATGCCTCCTAAACCCGAAATTTGAAAATAACATATTTCAAATAATAGAGACTTGTGGGTTGGCAAATACACATAACCTTAATGCAAGTTTAATCAAGACAACTACATATGTATGTATATACCAGACACCTTATTCAGAAATGAAGTTCCCGTAGTTAAGCCCAGACGGCATGTGCACATGCATACGCATGCATCATCACGCATGCACGCGCCCTGCACTTGGGATGCAGTATGCCCTATAATAAGATTTTTGTTGTTGATTAAATCTTCTTGTAGTGGGACTATTTTTGATCGCCATTATAAGTCTTCAGAGTCTTAAACATAATCTTTAGAACTCGCTGGAGGATTAAGCAGAAATCGAAACTAAAGGTCGTTTCCACAATCCAACAAAGTAAGAAGATCGAGCAGGGAATACCATTCGATTGAGTCCGCTGTGCAGACTTCTAGTCCTTCACTGCATTCAAGTCTCTATCTTCAATAGCGCCGAAATGTTCATACGGACGGACGGACGGACAGAAAGACGGATATTACACAAAGCCAATATACTCATTTCACTTTGTGAGGAGCAATATAGGTATGCACGTATTGATGTATATAAACGTATGTATTTGCTGTGCGTTTATATGCATATACGTGCATATACATGTTGCTCCACACAGCGACGCGAATACTGTAGGAGTGACCCTCGCACTGGAAAGGGGGGTCAAAGTCCGGTTAGAGGCGGTCTCTTTCGCCCTTACAGATTCAGCAATGGGTTCGCGTCGCACGCACGACGATCATCGACGACCGTTAGCCGAGGTGCCGTTCGGGCCGAGTGATAGTAGTGGACACTTTCACTCGTAGGGCGCCAACGGTACTTCGGCCAATGGGAGGCTGCCACGTGATTTGGCGGGAAAGTGGCGTCACCCAGATCACGCCACTTTACCGTTTTTATGGACAATAACGGCAGAAAGGCCCCGCTCCAGAGCCGAACAGGCCCCGTTACCACACGAAGCAGGGCCTGTGGCTGGGGTATAAAAGGCCACCAGCGACTCCATACGGGAAGAAAAAGTCAAGTCGAAAAAACGATACGAGAGAGTGCTGCTGTCGAAATTTATATAAAGTGAAGAAAGTGTCGAAATCAAGTCAGCGCGAGTGGCAAACAGGACTCCCAGGACATCGTGGGAACAGCAAGGACATCGTGGGAACAACAAGGACATCCAGCGGCGCCGATCAGGACATCGGTGCATATCAGCAACGTAAGCGAGGCCTGCACACCTGGGTGAGTTCGCGTAGCCGTGCGTAAGAGAAGTGATTGTGAGTGAACGAAGCTAGTGTTGTGCTGTGAGTGAGCGAGATAGTAGGAGAGATCTGCATAGCTGGCGAACCACCAGAGTTTACAGATCCAGATCCTGGCGTTCCTCAAATCCTTACGGTGAACTAGCGTGTTTAGCACAACACTCTCCCAGCCGGAGTGCGTTGAACAAGCGCTCAGTAGGTGTGCGTCGCTAAGCAAACCAGCGAGCCAGCATACATTTACATAAGTGACATGTACATTTCATATTTATTTAAGAAAATATACCATTACGCTATAAAACCTAAATCACAAAGACTAATTAATTATCGCAGGGGCTTCAACAAATAAATTTGTTGGCAACGAATCCACAGTCTGCTGAAGCTAGCTCAGCTTAGACTCGGGATAAACCGAAGGTTCGTTACAACTTTCATGAAGGAGTATACAAATTAAATCGTCTTATTTAGTGAATAGCAATTTTTAATTGTTCGTCCAAATCAGCCAGTTCAGAAAACAGAAGTCTTACGTACTCAAAATGGCTAAGCTCAAAACCAATTTGTCGACTTAGTTTGAACACCCACCATAAATAATTTGACCAGCTCAAAACTTATTTCTGCATTATGAATTGTATATTTGCATATATGTACATTATATTTCAAAAACCAGTTTTAGCTTTTATTTTGCTGGTGATGTTAGTATTTCGGACCTATCCCAAGGATCAGTAGCAGTAATGCCATAGCAACCCGATGCCAAGACAGCTAGCACAGCAGTGAGAAGAATCTGTGGGTAAAATACACCAAAACAAGATTGTTACTTTCAAGTGAGCAAATGAAATTGATTGTTTTCTTACCAGTTTCATGTTGATTGTAGCTTCCTTTTAAAAACGAAGATATCATTCGAGATTGGGCCGTCCATTTTATACTCTTTTTGAAAGCATGTCTGCAACGAATCGAACTAGCTTGCGTATACGTAATGTATCGATTTCACACCATACAATTTTCTGACATCTTTTCCTATTATATTACTTATTTACATTAGATCTAAATCATGTGGAACATCACATTAACTATACTTTCAGAACGAATTCCAAATAATATTTAGATTATAATTTAAACAGATCTAGACCAGCTTCAAATTTAGTTAATAAGTGAATAATTTTGCATTTTTGCTAAATTGGCAAACATTCAATAGAATACGTACCTCACATATCAGCCCGCACCATCTGAATAGATTTATTATTTGAATCATTATCGATTATTTTCATTAACAAGTTAGAAGGCTCTAGTCGGGACTGCTCGACTAGGAGATACCCTGAACATTCCAAGCTGATATTCTAATCACACTGATATTCAGCTCTATAGCTTTTATATCTTCTGAGATCGACGCACTCATATCCATTGAAAATGGGTTGAGGGTATACAAAGAAATGAAATGAGTTATTTTTATAGTTATATAAAAATAAGAATCTAGCTTTTGTATTTTGCGGCAGGGCGAACTGACATGTCCGCCTGTTCGGACATGGCTTGCTCACTCAGCTCCTCACCCGGATCTGAAATGATTAACTATGCGCAGCACAGCTTACCACGTGCTTCTGGCAATTAGCCAAACTTGGATTTGAATGAAATATACTACATATTCTATTAAATGTTTTCCTACTTAGAAAAATGCATTGAGTTATTTAAAACGTAAAACAACGTAATGTAACAAAATACAGCGTAACATAAAGTTATGGGATTTCGTGGTATCCAAAATCCGTAAGACAGTGTGTAATGCTTATGAAATTGCCAGGTCAAGGACATTTTATACTCATTCACGAAAGTGAAATGAGTATATTGGTTTTTTGCATGTCTGTCTGTCCGTATGAACGCATTTTTTCGGCGCTATTGAAGCTAGAGACTTGAAATTTGGAACACATAGTCGTGTATATCTCCGATTTATAAAGCTTTAAAGTAATATAAAAGCGTGGAAAGTCGGAAAAAGAGTTTTCAGATATGCCAGAAATCACATTGGTGAAAGAGCTAAAAAGCCCAAGATCAAAAAGCTATGGTGGATATATCTACACCCATTGGAGGCTTGTCAAATCGGATGAAGCTGTATCTTCCACACTTTTAAAGCTAGAACGATTCTATAAAGATTGATGGAAAATTATATGTCTACACCCAGTAGGGGCGTGGAAAATCGGAACTGAAGATATAGTGATTTTTCAAATTCTACTATGTATATTTTAAGCTTTATATCTCCTACAGTTTAAAAGGTAGAGTTATAGTTGGGTTACTGGTAACCCCCTCTATCGATGGCCCAAAAATATTTGTTACGCCTCTTTTGGGGCATGTCATATCGAAGCTTTCGCATTTTTTGAGCTTAAGCATTCAAATTTTGCAATTACGTTCCTGTTAGCTCTTTCTATGAACTGGCCAAAAATGAGGTGTCTACAGTCACTAGGTTCGTGGCAAATCAAAAACTGAATTTTCTACAGTATTAGAGCTAGAAATTCAAAACTTAGCTACAAAATTGGTGATTTGCACAAAAATAATATAAGTATATACATATGTATATACCAATTGAAGGTGTGGCAAATCAGAACACGGGATGTGAATGAGTCGTTGTTTTCTATTTTTATTAATATGCCATTTCTCTTAGGTTTTTCTTTGAAGACCACAAATTGCTCGGATGTGCCTAAAACTGATTAGAATCATTCATTAGAAATTCCTGAAAGCGGACATATTAGCAAAGATGTTAAATATCTAAGCGATTGACTTGTCCACAAAATTTACCTGTTACAAGGGCTAAACGGCAAAAAGTTAAGATGCCATTAGATCTATTCTTGAATACGGCCAATGAACTTTTTAAAGCAGTAAGTTTGATTATAAAATTATGAAAAACAAGTAAGAAAACTCTAGTCGAGACTGCTCGACTACGAGATCCCCTGAATCCTTCGAGCGACAGCCATTTCAATAATTTTTAGCGTCTTTCTGCTTATACAAACACACACATACACACGAAAACACACATGCATAGACACACATAGGCGAGCACGCATAAGCACGCATAGGCTGCAGTGTGGGCTTACTATGGGAACTTAATTGTTTAATAACTTGTTTTGTGGACGTACGTTCTTCATGAAACTTTTAGATTGTGTTTATATCATTAATATGGTGTATATGCCGAATTCAACTCTCTAGTATTTGAAATACGCCTATTACAAGCTTATGGGTAAGGGGGTGGATATAGGGGTGAGGGGTAAAATTGAACAAAAATCGAAATTCTATAACTTACATACGAATCTACATTTTAAATTTTGATACTCTAGCTCTAAAGATGTAGGAGATATAATTTTATAGCTGCATTTCGATAAGATTTTTTATCGATAAAAAAATAACGCGCATCATACATACGGGCGTTCATACATACGGACGGACGGACATGGCTAAATCGACTCAGTTTGTCGCCCTGATCAAGAATATATATACTTTGTGGGGTCTGCCACGCCTTCTTCTTCCTGTTACATACATTTTAACAAAACCATTATACCCTGATTTCTCATTTGCACTGGGTTCAGGGTGTGGCGATCTGGCATCACAATAATTCTCGATCGAAACTATCGATAAAACACGATCTCTCAATTTACCATCATTAGTAATAAGAATACATATACACACTTCTTAAGCTTCAGCGCGTCACATCACATGTACATATTACATCAAACTTAATCAATACAATATTAGCAAATCATAGCTGTGTTTTACTTTAATGCAAATAAATAGTGACGCATACATTCTCCACAAAAACCAACAAACAATATTTTCATAAATGGGAATCCCCACATTCACATACATTCCGCAACAATTCCCATAAGGGTATAAAAAGAACTAAATGAATGCTCTTTTATTTCCAGGCGAATGACTGCTTTAATGTTCTCAACGTTTGTTGAAGAATGAAGAATGAATGAAGAGAATGAAGAGAAGAGCACTTGAGACACGAAATAATATTTTGGACGAATTGAACAGCCTACATATATTGAGTATGGGAGCTAAATAAGTAAACAAATCTGCGATTACAGGTACATTTATTACAAGATTAGCATAGATTAGCATACATAGAAAATTAGACACTATGATAACTAACTAAAATAAAACAATCACTTTTCACATAACTGGAAGAGCACAAGCCTTCAAATATACAATTTTGTTATCTATAAATGCATAATATAGACCATAAGAAGAAAGACTACGATTGTACAATATATACAGGATATCCTAAGCAATATTTATTTGACAACTTAAAAACTACAATAAAGCTATTAAAAATTTAAGCGAAAACCGCTTTCGATGGATTGGGAATAAAAATAGACAGCACAGCAGCAACTGGAAATAAAAATAGAAAATTAAAAAAAAAATTAAATATATAAAAAATATTTGTTGTGCACTTCCTACCATATACATATAAGTAACAACAATTTACATATGTATATGCTCTTATAATATATACGATATAATATAGTATAGTATAATTGTATAACTCATATTATAAGTGCAAAAAAAAACTTACACAGCATGACAAATGCGACCATCACAAATGGCGGCACACAGCCGATCTGTATTAAAATCGGGAAGAGCAGATTGCCAGATAGCGCGCCCAAGCGACCACACATCATGGCGATGGCCACTACCAAGGAGCTGTAAAAATTATTGGTATTTGATCGTATATACGGGACACAGATACGGAATACGGCATATCTTACCGCAACTGAGTGGGAAAGAGCGAAACAACAGCGCCCAGAAGCGACGAGACAGCGATTCCGCCCACAGTGACATAGGCAGAGGATAGGGCAATTATCATCACACTATTCACGGACCAATACAGGCCTATTCCGAGAATTCCGGAGATGAACAGACCATAGGCTAGACGAAAAATAGATAGAAAGATAATTTTACGTTATTTTATATGCGTCTTAAAATATATGAATACACAAAATTAAACACAGTAAAGAGTAGTAACAAAGCTCTACGATTACGAGATACCCCGACAGTCCAATTACTCTACGCTTCTTCCAGAGCAAAGATTTGTAATATTTAATATATGTATATACGCTTTTTTATACCGTGAACCCATTGAAAATGGGAAATCAGGGTATAATGGTTTTGTGTAAAGTATGTAACAGGCAGAAGGAATCATCGCAGACCCCGAAAAGACCCATATATATTCTTGATCAGGACGATGAGCTGAGTCGATATAGCCATGTCCGTCTGTCCGTCCGTCCGTATGAGTGCGTCGATCTCAGAAGTTATAAGAGCTAGAGAGCTGAAATTTTTTTGTAGGCTCGTGTATACCATACGCAGTACGAGTTTATCATATTTTTTCGATAACTCATTCGATATCTTTTTTATCGAGGATATTCGATAAATTGATATTGTTTTTTCAGCCTTATTTGAACACAATTAGACCTAGAGACTTCATATTTACTGTGTATATACATTTAATGGATACACACACTTTGTAATTTACAGATTTTGGATACCATGCCCCCTTTGCCCCCGATTCGTAAAAAACGTATATCAAGTACTAGAGACTCGTGCTTTGGAATGTACACACATTTACACATTATGATTCTGAAAGTTTCATTAACATTGTACGTCTACAAACGAAATTCAACAAATAAATTCTCATAATATTGCCCACACTGCAGCGCAGCCCAAGGGCAGTCGCTGCTTACTGCGCAGTTAGCAGAGCGCGGGCCTTTGCGTGCGGGTGGATGCATGTGTATGCATGTGTGCAGAATGATTGGAACATCAGCATGGAGGGTTCAGGGTATCTCCTAGTCGAGCAGTCTCGACTAGAGTCTTCTTACTTGTTCGTTCTTTTCAAGGGATTGTGGTATTTAAAATCGAAAAGTTACAAAATCTTTCTATGTATTGCATTAAACCATTTATCGTTCATTATGAATAACGAGAGAATGGTATCAAAAACAAAATTTGATAAGCTCGTACTGCTTATGGTATACACGAGTGAACGTACAATTTGAAGTCTTTAGCTTTTGTAGTTCACGAGAGCTGTACGTTCAAACGGACGCATAAACTGGTAATTGAGTGAACGGATAGAAAGATATGCCTACATCAACTCCGCTCGTCAGCCTGCTCAAGAAATAAATAATTTATGGTGTCTGCCACGCCTACTTCTGCTTGTTACAAGCCCATTCTATCCTGAATTCCTATTGTCAAATTTCAATAAATGTTATCTGAAAAACAATAAATATGCTACTTACTTAACATGCGTTTCGCACCCGCTAGACGTATGATTGCAGCAGCAAAGAAATAGCCCCCAAATCCACAAGCGGAGACGATGATGTTGTTCAAATACATATCTATTGAAATAGTTGGAGTCTTTAAAAGAGATAGAGATTAAAATGAGGAAGAGAAAACAGAGGAGGTCAGAGTGATGCAGCAAATAAATGAGTGAATGATGAGGCTTGATAAGCGAATTATCTTAGCTCGAATTAAGACTGATTAAAAGTGATAAGAATTTATCACAGTCTCACCTCAGCACAGGCGCTCTGATAGTTCGTCAGTGTTTCGGCTGTTCGATTCACGCTGTAATCGAGAATGGTACACATGGTGGCCGAGGCATTGTCATCCGCATGCTCTTCCTGATAGTCGGCCATGGAGGAGAACAGCTGGGGCAGCCAGAGTCGAATGGTGTTCATGCCCAGAAACATGCAGAACTGCATCGTGTAGCAGCGGAGCGAGAGGCTCAGCAGTGGCTTGTGGAACATGGGCTTCATCTGTTGCATGCCGGAACGTAGGCTCTCCAGCAGGCTGCGCGACGAATTAGTTTTTGGAGCCTCTGGCCTCTCCTCTACTGTGTAAATAGCCTCGCCCTTCTGGGCAGCACGATTGGGCCCCTCCAAGACAAGCGTCTTCACCTGGCATGCATAGAATAATAATTTTCAATATATTTTGTTTCTTTTTTGCTGTTAGCAATCGCACTCACGGGATAGTTATCCTTTGGCTGGCCAGTATTGATCTCGTAGATCTTTTGCAGCACCAGCAGGGCCTCCGAATTGCGACCCTGCCCCATTAAGTATCTCGGACTCTCGGGCATCAGACACATAATGAGACCACTTATTAGACTGGGCAACCCGCAAAACAGCAAAAAGATTTGCCAGTTGTGAACTGAAAAGGGAAATAAAAATCACTTTGGGCTTGTACAGCGGGGCCCGCGGTATCGCAGATTCTGATAATCCCGACTAGAGCACACTCATATTTATCTTCAACTTACTGTTTAGACTGCCAAAGAGCACAAAGTCCCAGGGCTGGGGAAAGGTGAGCCAGGCCAGCATTGGCAGCAGCAAAGTGGCGGCGCTCACAATCATGCCCACAATCAAGAGCACATGAGAGCGGTACTTGGGTCCGTGCATCTCTGACAGATAGGAGTAGAGCACAGCTGAGGGGCCGTTGACACTATGTGGCGACAGTTAGTTGACATAGTAAATTCCCAGCTAAATAAATATTGTGGGTAGCGCCAGCTTACTTACATGAGTCCACCAAAGAACTTGAACGTCACCAACATGACGAAATTTTGACTCAGCGCGCTACCAAACACGCAAATCGAGGTCAGCAAATACCCATAGACGAGCACGATGCGACGACCCTTCGTGTCGGCCAAATAGCCCCAGGGTATGGCGGAAACGATCATGCCCGCGTATGCGCAGGCATTCAAAATACCCTTGTCTGTCAGCGTCAAGTGCAGATGACACTCGGCTATTGGCAATATGTACGACATCGTCGTCGACTCAAACATATTTGCACAGGTCGCCGGTATCGCGATGATCAGCAGAATTAGATTGAAGCGGCCAAAGCCCGCAGATGTGATGGCCGTATCAAAGTCTGCGGGCTCGTCCTCTGAAGGACAAGTTCTGGTTACCGCTGTGCTCTTTGGATTGCCATCAGTATCGTCATCCAATTCGATGTCTGAAAATTTTCAAATTGAATTAAACCTTTTTTATACCCTGAACCCATTGAAAATGGGTAATCAGGGTATAATGGTTTTGTGAAAATGTATGTATCAGGCAGAGGGAATCATCGCAGATCCCATAAAGTATATATATTCTTGATCAGGGCGTATGTATAAGTGCGTCGATCTCAGAAGTTATAAGAGCTAGAGAGCTGAAATTTTGCATGTAGACTCGTGTATACCATACGCAGTACGAGTTTATCATATATTTTCGATAACTCATTCGATATCTTTTTTATCGAGGATAATCGATAAATTGATGTTGTTTTTCCGCCTTATTTCAACACTATTAGTCCTAGAGACTTCAGATTTACTGTGTATATACATTCGATGGATACACACATTTTGTAATTTACAGATTTTGAATACCATGCCCCCTTCGCCCACAATTTGTAAAAAACGTATA
The DNA here is from genome assembly GCA_035047565.1 of Drosophila mulleri. NCBI lineage: Eukaryota > Metazoa > Arthropoda > Insecta > Diptera > Drosophilidae > Drosophila > Drosophila mulleri. The sequence goes on along the minus strand of JAWNPK010000069.1, from coordinate 3,006,331 downwards.
TCAAGTACTAGAGACTTGTGCTTTAGAATGTACACACATTTCCACATTATGATTACGTTCTGAAAGTTTCATTAAGATTGTACGTCTACAAACGAAATTATTCAACAAATAAATTCTCATAATATTGCCCACACTGCAGTCGCTGCTTACTGGCTTACTGCGAGGGCTTATGCGTGCTTGTGGATGCATGTGTATGTACATATGTGTGTATAAAGGAAATGCATGATGATTAGAATATCCGCTTTGAGAGTTTAGGGTATCTCCTAGTCGAGCAGTCTCGACTAGAGCCTTCTTTCTTGTTTAATTTACATATACATACATATTATTTCTTTTATTATTTTTTAGTATTGTGCACTTTACACTTAAAACCTTAAAATAATTGCCTATCACTTTATTTTTTGTACATTTTTTATTTTTGGTAAATTAGTTGAACAGTTTTACTAATATTATTATTAATGTATATATTATTCTATCACGATCTTGTACCTTTTCCTTTATCACGATTCTCATTTTCAATATTTTTCTCGCCCATATTGTTTAACTGTTTGATGTATTTTGTATTTGAGAATGGCAATTCTTTTTTAAATTAAGTAATTTATGTTACAAGTCAATTGAAATGTCCCAGTCAATAGTTACACATGCACTATAGTATATTAATTTATCACAGATGTCTTTCTATGTATTTCACTATTTCCGAGCACTTCCAGCTCTACGCGTTGTCTGCCGGCGAATGACGAAGTGTTCTGAATGGCACAGGGCTTTTATTACATCTTGTAGTGAAAATTTGAAGATTCATTTCTAGATCATTAACACTTTCTTATCAAAGATAACAAATCTTACACAAGCATCCCATAAAGATTATGAATGGATTGAAATTGAATTAACCGTATTCTCTTTTAATATTTCTCTAATGAATAATACAAGAGTTGTTACAAATCTGATTAAATAAAAGCAAATCGAGCCAATTCGTGTCTTTCTATACTTCTATACTATTAATACTTTAAATTATTGATCACGTTTATCTACCTAGACTCGTATAGCCAAGAATGCTTGGCCACTCATGGGTTAAACACTTTTTGTAAGCGTGTGGATCTGTAGGCAGATATCTAGGCATCCTCCAGTCATCATAGCCGAGACAACGTGTCTCTAATCAGCGACAGCCCACAAGTGATGATAAGCGAAAAGGTAGCAACCAAGATAGCATAAGTTAAATTATATTTTGGGGCAGGTAAACGCGTGATAAGCGCGTTGCCTGCTGCTTTAGCAGCTGTGAATGTTTAAACAATTACATGTAAATAGTATATAATACCCATAATAATAAAAGTAAATGCTTAAATAGGCATCACTGTTGTAGGAGATACGTCATTAGATCGTTATACACTGCGAAATCCGAGTATGGATCATATGGTTCAGACGTTAATCATTTCTCGTTTCGGGAACGACTTTCAAATAGTAATACATATGAAGGCACTCTATCTCTATGTGTGCTTCAGATATACAATATAAAAATGAAAAATGTATTTTGAGCCCGTAGAATTAGCGTACAATTTATATATATCTATATATTTCAACTTAGCCTATGCATATAATGTTGACTAACAAAGTGTCTCCGCTGCATTTGTGTAAATGTTCGCATATTCCAGTTATTCTATCAGTCAATGGAATCCACCAATTTGCACATCATGCGATCATGCTGATAACTGGGATCATTTTTGGCTGCAGCATTCGATTCGAGGGGATCGACTTCCATTTTAATCTTCGCTCCGCCATGCTCATCGTCATCGTAAAGTGTTGGCAGTGCTGCGAAAGCACTATTCACAATATCACGTACGCGCTCCAAATGCTTCTGGAAACGTGTAGCCGTTTCTACCCGCTGCCTCTTCTGCATTTCCATCATCACGCGCAGAGTCTCGCGCGCTTGATGCGGGCGGAACTCATTCAAAAGGTGGTGCATATTGACAAAGAGCAGACTGATGTCATCAATCTGTAATGATATATCGTAGAAATATTATTGTTTCAATTAAAATTTTCTGCTCACTGATCTACTGACTTTCTCTGTGCGCCTCGGACTATCGGGATTTAGTATCAAAAAGTCAATTAGATCCAAGAAGTTAACGAGCAGCGAGTGATTCAGCTTCTTGAGCTCCTTGCGGCGATCAAAGTGTATGGGTATCAGACGCTTGATGTTTTGCGACTCCAGAGAGCGTATCATCTCGTCGTTGTTGTACTGAATGCCAAACATACTGTAAACTTCATGCTGCGACGGTGGTGGAGGCGGACGAGGTGCTCGATTTCTCCTGATGTTCTCATCTGTATAATTGCTGATGTAACGCTCCGGTGGCATGGGCAAACTGGACACCTGAGTTTCAGCGGCGGACATCGTAATTTTTTATTTTTACAGCCGGTTTGCACTTTTTGCGATTTGTTTACTTGGTCGACTACAAAATAAATACAGCCAGTGTGGCCGTTAGACACAATTGTAAAAATACCAACAAAGAAAGAAACAAAAATACTAGTGGGAAATTCAGACAACTATTTAAAAAATATACATTTGATCCAGAACTTAAACGATTTTTATTATTTTATCTTTGCAATTTTATCCAAGTAGCAAAAAAAACTTCATGGTCACTGAGACGAGTATTAGAATTAACAAAGGCATTTCCACAGGTTGAAAATCTGCTTATTGATATTTTAATTATTTAATTTGTACCTTCCAAAAACATAACTTTTTATCAGACACTGCGCAGATGTATGGCAAGCGCTGATGCCATGCCAGGCCGCCGTACGTCTTTAAAGGCGACTCAATAAGCGGTACAGTTGATTTTCCCACGAAGACTTTCAATGTAAGATCCGGCCGCCCAATGGTGGCTATGGCAATCTCGGTGCTACCTGGAGCAAAGCGTACAATACGGCCTCCGTCTTCGTGCACCTGTTTTATGTCAGCAGGTGCAAATGGACGGCTTAAATCCCAGGTGACAATGTCGCCACCAGCCAAAGCTGTTACAAAAAGCCGATTGCTGTTTGCCCAATCGGCGGACATCAGTGGAAATTTTGGTGATTCGACAGAGACTACTGTTTGCTTGCTACGTACATTATACAGATGGATAATGCCTAAAAGTACATAAATATGATAATAGTGGCTGCAGCTCAAACTGATAAATATCACCTACCGCGCTTCTCTGCCACGAGCACCTTGCTGGGATCCTCCGGATGGCTTTTAATGGACATGCCCGCCGAAGAAAGGCAAAATGTGATTACGTTCTCCAAATTCGTCGCGATATTCCAAAACTTGCATGTGAAATCGTCGCTGACCGAAGCCAGCAACTCGCCATCACAGACCCACGCAATGTCATTGATGTAGCTGCTGTGTCCACGCAGGTATTGCACGCTGTTCAACTCATTCAAATTCGTGTGAAACAGTGTCAAATTACACTTGCCAATCGAAGCGCACACAGTAACTTTATTTGGCGTACAGTTAAGCGAGGTGTCCGGCGAGAAGGCGATTCTGTGACATCGTGCATCCTCATCCGGTATCTCCATGTCTTGCACATGATTCCATACAAACGTCCCGCTCTCCTCCTAACAATAAAAATGCCATATTATTAGATATTCTATTGTTTTATTTCGTTATTACTTGCCGGCAGACCAATAAGTATCAAGGATAGATGTTTTTGTTGGGCTACGCAGATTAGGTTATAGGCAAAGTCATTCTCGCATATTTCGAAGCAGCTAATGGGCTCACTCATCAATATGTTGTGGTCTGGTTCCGTTGTTACTCTCATTTTCATTAAATTTTGTTATAAATGGTAAAACAACACAACAAATTGCCGGCGCCAATTTTTTACACAAGTGTTGGTCAATTTCATTAGATTGGCGCAAGTTGGCAGGGTAGACTGGCAGAACATTGTAATCGACGCCAACCTCACTCGTTTTTCTTATGATTGGCAACACTATATACACCAAGCGTAGCCGACTTTGCGTATTGAAGATTCATTTCCTTTCTTTCTATTTCAGCGTCTGAATTGAACGGACGTCATGGTGAGTGCTGCTCTGGCATTGTGAAAACTATAATGGAAAAAAATAAAGAAAATACATTTATAATAATAAAAGCTTATTAATTTTATTGTGAAATAATAATAAAATATAACTTAATATAAAGTAAAAAATGAAAAAGAAAAGAAACGGGCCAACCAAAAAATGATTTTATAGCTGACACGTGCATTAAAGACATGCATTTGCATACATAACCTCAATCAAAAATTGAATTGAAATATTCCGAACTAAATAGGCAATCAATTAATCAATTAACCCGGCATTACTCTTATTTACAGTCGCATCGTAAGTTTTCTGCACCTCGTCATGGCTCTATGGCCTTCTACCCCAAGAAGCGCTCATCCCGTCATCGTGGCAAGGTTAAGGCTTTCCCCAAGGATGATGCCACCAAGCCAGTGCATCTGACTTGCTTCATCGGCTACAAAGCCGGTATGACGCACATTGTGCGTGAGGCCGATCGCCCTGGATCAAGTAAGTATTAGAAATCATATTTATAATGTCTACTCAATTTTCCATGATGAGGAACAGTTAAAATTTTATGGTTAGAACACATATGATCAACCGTGATTATCAATTAACTAGGGCGGACTGACTCGCACACGCAAAGAATAAAGATTTTTGATTGACACGCACGTGCTTAACCTCAATTTTTCAATTTCTTGTAATATAGAGATCAACAAGAAGGAGGTCGTCGAGGCTGTCACCATTTTGGAGACACCGCCAATGATTGCTGTTGGTGCTGTCGGCTACATTGAGACTCCATTCGGCCTGCGTGCTTTGGTCAATGTCTGGGCCCAGCATCTGTCCGAGGAGTGCCGTCGCCGCTTCTACAAGAACTGGTATGTACCTAAATGCCAGACGCCATTTTCTTTTTTCAAGAGTTGCACACGTGGTTACAAGTTGTTTGGTTTCTTTGCTTCTGTATGATGAGAATTTGGTATCTGAATGACTCTGTCGAAAATCTTGTATACCATACTGTTGCCTTCCTTCTGAACATAGTTGCAAAGCTACAAAACTTTTCTGAAAGCTGCGTGTGCGATGTAAATTTCTTAGTTTGATTTTTACTAACTTGAATGAAAATCATAAAGTTCTTCGATCAGTTCGCTGAGAGAGCTTTTCAAATCAATGCAAGTCGTGTGAGCAGCATTTGGCCATTGTGTCCAATTGATGAGTGAGCACGTCATGGAAGATTGTCATCTCCGCTCGCTATTTTAATAGGCGATGAGGTGTGCTTCCCGTTTTGTCTCTCGCCCCGCACAGACTTGATACACGGCGCTCGATTGATAGAGTCGGCACGGCACTGTATTAATTCTCCAACTCCAAACTTCGTCCCAATCAGGTACAAGAGCGAGAAGAAGAAGGCTTTCACCAAGGCCAGCAAGAAGTGGACCGATGACTTGGGCAAGAAGAGCATCGAGAACGATTTCCGTAAGATGTTGCGTTACTGCAAGGTCATCCGTGTGATTGCCCATTCGCAGGTAAATATATATCATTGATTTGAATCAATCAATTAAATGCACGACGTCCTTGGTCTTGTTGCGCCGGCTGTGCCTCACGGCCGGCCGGTGCGCCTGGCCTAAAAAGCATTCGCGCTGTGATTGTTGATGCACAGTTTATGGATGCAACGTCGAAGATTAAATTGCCCTTCGGGTGGCGATGCTTGATATATTCCAGTAACGGTGCGCAGCCGTTCAGGCGATGAGCGCGCGGTTAAACCATATCACGCACAGTCTCTTCATATGTAATTCCAATTTGATTTTAACCGGTATACTTATTCCTTGATCTTCAGATCCGCCTGATTAAGCAACGCCAAAAGAAGGCCCACATCATGGAGATCCAGCTGAACGGTGGCTCCATCGAGGATAAGGTCAAGTGGGTGCGCGAGCACCTTGAGAAGCCCATCCAGGTCAGCAATGTGTTCGGCCAGGATGAGATGGTCGATTGTGTGGGCGTGACCAAGGGCAAAGGATTCAAGGGTGTCACCTCGCGTTGGCACACCAAGAAACTGCCCCGCAAGACGCACAAGGGTCTGCGCAAGGTCGCCTGTATCGGTGCCTGGCATCCATCCCGTGTGTCCACAACTGTGGCACGCGCTGGTCAGAAGGGCTATCATCATCGTACCGAGATCAACAAGAAAATCTACCGCATCGGTGCTGGCATTCACACCCAGGATGGCAAGGTAAGAATTTCGCACCTGCATAAAAAAAATAAAAAACGCCTTCAATGATGATAAAAACCTTTAAAAATAACGACATCGAAAAACAAAAAAGCTTGATAAACCGTGATATCTATAATGATAGGACTGATCACATTTTGAAAACCAACTGCATTGCTTTAGTAGCCAGTCGATTAATGTATACTCTTTCACTTTCAGGTCATCAAGAACAACGCTTCCACGGAGTACGATTTGACCGACAAGAGCATTACCCCCATGGGTGGCTTCCCCCACTACGGTGAGGTCAACAACGACTTCGTCATGATTAAGGGCTGCTGCATAGGCTCCAAGAAGCGCGTCATCACTCTGCGCAAGTCTTTGCTGCGCCACACCAAACGCTCGGCGCTGGAACAGATTAAGCTGAAGTTTATCGACACCTCATCCAAGATGGGTCATGGTCGCTTCCAGACCCCTGCCGACAAGTTGGCCTTCATGGGTCCACTCAAGAAGGATCGCCTCAAGGAGGAGGCAGCTGCTACAAGCGCTGCTGCTGCCGCCGCCTCTACCGCCTAAACATGTATCCATATTTTGTATCGATCAACCAATACAAGATAAGATCCGTTTACTCGGTGTTTTATGTGTTGACTTCTGCCGTCTCCGTCACGGCACGGTTGGCCCAATAAAAGATGACTTTATAAAAAGTGAAAAACATTTTGACTCTTGTTATACATATAAGGGAATAGAAACTATCACTTCAAAGGGTCCCATCAGTTACATTGAATAGGCTACATGAGTTGGGAAGTCCTCCTTGTATTTCTATGCTATCAGTATTCCTTACTTGAAAAAACAACTGTTGGCTATCATTGAATTGGAGCGCCTCCAATTAAAAGCCGTTTATATATAAAGTAGGTTCTATAGAAAATAGGAAATTTAACTAATTAATATGTTTGGTAACTTAAATCAGTCTTCAAGGTGGAATTGGATCTTCTGTTGCTCTTTATTATTGATTAAGTAATGATATTAATACATGTATAATATTTAAGTTCCTTAGAGAACCTTAATGTCGGCCACAATCTTCTCGTTGTCGTATATCTCCTTGGCATAGCAGAGATTAGGATAGTCAAAGGCGGCGCCATATCGGTTCTTGCAACCAGAGGTGGCCTTGTCGCCGGGTGTGTACACGGGCTGGCCAATCACGTTGGTTGTGGCAAAGTTACAGGTGAGCACGAAGTGGTTGTAGTAGTCGCGAGAGAAGCGCACAGCGGCACAGCCCAAATGGGTGTTCTTCTCTGCCACGGCAATAGTGAACTTGGCCACATTTTTGTTGGGCAAGTCTTCTGGGAAGCTGGCCAAGATCTCAGGGGAAGCATTGGCACGCTGGTTAAACCAGTTCTCGATCTGCTCCTTGATAATCTCCGCATCGGTGTACTCGGACTCGGCACCGCTGTAGCTGAACATGGCATTGTTCTGGCCAGCGTAGGCGAAGCGCTCTGTGCTGCGGCACTTGTCGGGCAGGGACTGGCATGTCTTTACGTTGAATAAAGCCAAGTGGGCCAGTTCCTCGCACCAGGTCATCTTGGCCATGCGCGCTGCCTTGGGCAATCCCTCAATGGCGCCACCAGCAACTGTGTTGCGCAGCTCATTGAACAGGGTCAGGATCAGCTTCTCGTGGGGCTGCATGTTCACCTCTCGCACATCCTTGGGGCAGTTCTCGCTAAAGTTCTGCAGGATGTCTGTGTTTGTAGTGGATTGCTGCTAGAAAGGATTAAATACTTACTCCTTTATTGTTGCAGGCAATGTGCTTGTCCAGGCAGGTGGGCAAGGCGCAGTAGTCGACGGAGGCGACGAGGCCTACCAAGGCTGTGGCCAGCACTAGGAAGCTACAGACTTTGGAGAACATCTTGTACTTGCTGGCTGTTGGCTTGCAACTGAGGCATCCCTACAACAGTAGCCCCATTTATACCCCTGTGAGCTGCGCCAGTTGCCACAGGTGTTATTAATGCAAAGGAGTGAGTCAATGCGATAATGGGCGAAAACACAGATGTGAGAATGGATTTGGCTGAGCAGAGCTTCAAGTTAACTCAGTTGCGATGACATAAACCAGAAGTTGTACATAATCGAAGCATGTGTTGGCCATGCACATGAATGATTGTACAGCGGTTCTAGGAATTTGTGCTCCAAGCAGTGCTATAAATGCGCCTCAACTTCGCTGGTTGAGCATCAGTTAAGTGTGAACAGTTGATCGGAACAACATGTCAACAATGAAGGTATTCCTTTTGATGACTGCCCTAGTTGGCCTCGTCGCCTCCATCGACTACTGCGCCTTGCCCACCTGCCTGGACAAGCACATTGCCTGTAACAATAAAGGAGTAAGTATTTAATCCTTTACAGCAGCAATCCACTACAAACACAGACATCCTGCAGAACTTTAGCGAGAACTGCCCCAAGGATGTGCGAGAGGTGAACATGCAGCCCCACGAGAAGCTGATCCTGACTCTGTTCAATGAGCTACGCAACACAATTGCTGGTGGCGCCATTGAGGGATTGCCCAAGGCAGCGCGCATGGCCAAGATGACCTGGTGCGAGGAACTGGCCCACTTGGCTTTATTCAACGTAAAGACATGCCAGTCCCTGCCCGACAAGTGCCGCAGTACGGAGCGCTTCGCCTACGCTGGCCAGAACAATGCCATGTTCAGCTACAGCGGTGCCGAGTCCGAGTACACCGATGCGGAGATTATCAAGGAGCAGATCGAGAACTGGTTTAACCAGCGTGCCAATGCTTCCCCTGAGATCTTGGCCAGCTTCCCAGAAGACTTGCCCAACAAAAATGTGGCCAAGTTCACTATTGCCGTGGCAGAGAAAAACACCCATTTGGGCTGTGCCGCTGTGCGCTTCTCTCGCGACTTCTACAACCACTTCGTGCTCACCTGTAACTTTGCCACAACCAACGTGATTGGCCAGCCCGTGTACACACCCGGCGACAAGGCCACCTCTGGTTGCAAGAACCGATATGGCGCCGCCTTTGACTATCCTAATCTCTGCTATGCCAAGGAGATCTACGATAACGAGAAGATTGTGGCCGATATCAAAGTACTTTAAGGAAGGGGAGAAAGTATGAATATATCCATAGTTGCTGACTGACCGCTTTACAATGTAATATAAATCCTTGAAATATATAATAATAAAAACAATAACAATTTCGCATTCCATTTAATATTCCGCATTAGTCGCGATTGTATATAGAATCAAATTGTTTTAAGCAACACAAAAAATGCATTCCAATAAAAATCAGCTGTTTCATTTTTAACAACTTTGCATTCAATCAGCTGATCGATATTTGAAGTAAGTTGGCAGCTCTACCGTAAGCAAAGATGTTACGCCAGGTTTTCCGAATCGGCAGTAGGCGCAACTTTAGCTATAAATCTGTACGTCGGCCTAACCTTGGTGTGCTGTCTGACAATGTGGAGTCGGAGCAGAGCCAGAATTCGAAGCAGCCATCTGGGGTAAATGCGAGTCAGAATGGTAACCTAGTTAAGCAGCTGGCCGCCAAAATTCAAGCGACGGGGCCCATCACCGTGGCCGAATACATGCGGGAGGTGCTAACGAGTCCCCAGGGCGGATACTACATGAACCGGGATGTGTTTGGGCGGGAAGGTGACTTCATAACATCTCCAGAGATATCTCAGATTTTTGGAGAGGTGAGTTCCGTCAGAGTATACCCAACTGAACAGATCTGTGATCAAGAAATTTTAATTCAGCTCGTGGGCATCTGGTTGATGAACGAATGGCAGAAGCTGGGCAGTCCGTCGCCTTTCCAGCTTGTTGAATTGGGACCTGGTCGGGGCACACTGGCCCGTGATGTGCTTAAAGTGTTGTCCAAATTCAAAAGTGGCGCTCAGTTCACCATGCACATGGTTGAGATTAGTCCGTACCTGAGCCAGGCGCAGGCGCAACGGTTTTGCTACAAGCATGAGGTCCTGTCAGAGGGGGATCAGCTGCCACACTACCAAATTGGCACCACGGCCACGGGTACGCAGGTGTTTTGGCACCGCCGGCTAGAGGATGTGCCAGATGGGTTTTCTCTGGTGCTGGCGCACGAGTTCTTCGATGCGCTGCCTGTGCATAAGCTGCAGCTGATCGATGGTCAGTGGCAGGAAGTGCTCATTGATGTGGACACAAAATCGACGACTGCCGATTTCCGATACGTTTTGTCCAAGGCTCAAACGCCCGTGTCGAAATTGTTCAAGCCGGTGCCGCAGGAGCAGCGCAGCTGCCTAGAGTACTCGCTTGAAGCGGAGCGACATGTGGGCATTCTGGCAGAGCGACTAGAGCAGCAGGGGGGCATCGCCTTGATCATGGACTACGGCCACTTTGGCGACAAAACAGACACGTTTCGAGGATTCAAGCAGCACGCCCTGCACGAGCCACTACTGGCGCCGGGCACGGCGGATCTCACAGCCGATGTCGACTTCAGGCATCTAAAGCACGTCGCGGAGATGCGCGGCCACATCCACTGCTGTGGGCCAGTGCAGCAGGGCGACTTCTTGAGAAATATGCAGGGCGAAGTGCGCCTAGAGCAGCTGCTGGCCCATGCGTTGCCCGAGAATCAGAGCATCATACGCTCCGGCTACGAGATGCTTACCGATCCAAAGCAAATGGGCAGCCGGTTCAAGTTCCTAGCCATGTTTCCCGGCGTAGTGGCTGCCCACCTGGAGAAGTATCCCGTGGCTGGCTTTGGATAACATATCTTTTGTATTTAATATATAAATGTTGCGTTCTATACACGATCTACTATAGTTATGTTTCGAATGTAGGCTATTTCTTTTGGAATGCTGCGTTGATGGTGTGCATCTCGCTGCTGGTGAACTGAAGGACAGCGCTGATGGCGTTCAGCATGTGTCGCTTGTCCTCCGCATCTCGGGTGACAATGAAGCTAATGACAACGTTCTTCAGATACTCCAAGTTGGCGCCCTCGCGCGTCTTGCAGCGCTCCAATCTGGATTGGAAGATGGACAAGGATGTTAACACAAAGGGGTATCAAATGGAAGCTTGACTCACCTATCCACTTGCTCCTCGAGCTGTTCGATCTTTTCGTGCATCTCCTGCTGCGCCGTAACTTTATCCTGTATGGCTTTCCTAAGCGTGGACTCCGCTGCGTATTTCGCTTTGCGCAACGCCGTAATCTCAATGTCCTTCCGTGCCAGCTCGTTGGCGTAGTGCAGCATGTGACAGTTCTCGCCCAAGGACAGCTTTTTGGGCTTCACTTTCATCTTCGTCTCCCGTTCGCCCTCGACCTCCACGCTGTCTGCGTCCGAGGAGTAGGCACAGGTCTCGCTAGTTTCTAGAGGCGACGCGTTTGGCTTGTGGAACACCTCGAAGGAGGTCTGTAGCGTCTTAATCTCCTGCTCCTTCTCGTCGAGCAGTTGGAGCGAACGCTGCCGCTGCTTTTGCAGCAACTGCTCCAGCTCGTTCAGTTTGCAGCGCGTCTCATTTTCCAACTCCGCCTTCGCCTCCTGCCACTTGGCACGCTCGTTCTTGAGCGCTATGCGCATCTTGTCACCCTGCTGCTTCAGCTCAAGCTCGGCCTCGTCAATGTTGCGATTGAGCACCTGGACCTTGTCCTGCAGTGTCTGAATGTGCGTCTGCTGCAGCTGAATCTTCTGCTGCAGATGCGCCTCCTGCTGCTTACTGTTGTCCAGCAATTTCTGCAGGTTCTGCAGCTGCTGCTCACACTGGACGTGGCTGTCAGCGCTGGCTGTCGCATGGCTGCTGGCCAGCACCGTGTTGAGGTCTATGGGATTGGAGGAGCGCGCATTGGCACTAGTTAGCAGCTTCTTGAGACGAACAATCTCATCCACCAGAGCACCTATGTCCTGGTCGCTATCTTTCAGCTCCTGTACTGCGGGCGCTGTACGGGTTTGCAACTGTTCCAGCTCTTGCAGCTGCTGCTTGAGGGCATGGATGCTGTCCTGATCCTGTTGTCGCAAACGATCGTAGCTGCCTACCGTGTTGCTCAGCTCGGCCAGGCGAGACTCCAAGTTGGCCACCCGATCCTCGTGCAGGGCTGCCTGTCGTCGGCTTTGCTCTTCGGCGCGCAGTACCCGTCGCTGCTCCTGCTTGATGGCCACCGAGTGCTGCTCCTTCAATTGCTGCATCTCCTGGCGCACCTGCTGCAGCAGCGCGTTGCTGTCGGCTGCCGATACTGCAGCGGTCGTTTGCTCCGCTTTGGCCTGCCATTGCTTGAGCTGGGCACGCGCCTCCTTCAGCTGGAGCTGCAGCTCGCGCAGGCGGCTGTTCTCGGCCTCGTTGCTGGCGAACTGCGTCTTAAAATTGTTCAGCTGCATCTCAATGTTCTCTTTGAGGTGTCGCTCATCTGCGTACAGCTTCTGCAGCTCGCGCAGCATAATCATTTGATTGTTAGTCTCCTTTTCCCGTTCCTGCCGCTCAATGATCCACTTTGCTTTCACTTCGTCCACGTCGCTTTTGGCGCGCTGCGCCTGCTCCTTGGCCTTGGCGTGCAGCTCCTGAATGATCTGTTCCTTTTGAGCTATCTGTGCGCGCAGCTGCTTTTTATCCGCCTGAAAAGACGCCTCCATCCGCGACTTTTCCGCAGAGAGTGTAGCCAGGGAATTCATGAGCGTTATTATTTGCGTCTGCAGCTGACCTTTTTCCTCATTGCCGCCGGCTAGGTCGCCGCCTGAAGCTGTGGACCCATCAGTCCCATCGCCGCTGACTTCGCCACCGGTTGGGGCTGCTTTGGAATCGACAGCATTTGATTCCTTGCCAGACGTGACTTCGGCATGCGCTGCTAAGCTCGTCTCAAGTGCCTCCTTCTCCTTGAGCAAGCCCTTGTACGCTGTGACCACGTCTGCAATTTTAGTTAATTAGCTGCATTTTACATTTTGTTTATTGCACAACGATTTACCCTTGAGTCGCTTCTCGTATCGTGACAATTGCTCCTTCTGCGTGGCCACCAGAGCCTCCAGCTCACGCTGTCGCTTATCCATGTTTCATTCGTTCCAATTGCAAGCAATCAAGTTTTTCACAACTTTAATCTGAATTTAATTCTTTCTATCGTGGCAAACAAATTGAAATCGACTGCAGCAAAGCTATACGATACCCTGTACTCTAATCGGATGCTGATATGATTGACTTATAAGAATTCATAAAAGTTGATTACTAATCAGTTCTTTTTATTTAATTTATAGTGCTCATATTGAAAGTGTGAAGCAAGCGTAACTGCGATCGCGACATAAATTTGTATTTCAATACAAGAATACATTTTTATTTACTCGAAGAGAGCTAACAACTATTTCATTAAACCTTATTTTCATTAGAGCTCTCGTTATTAAGTCAATAATACAAGAAGTCAGCTATTGTTGTTTACATTTTCATTACTAATAATAGCAATTATAGAAGTAAAACAAAACCATTATACCCTGATTTCCCATTTTCAATGGGTTCAGGGGATAATTAAATGCATTACTCCAGAAGACAGGTATCTCACAGTCTACCTTTATTCTTTTCTTTCGTTTGTTTTGTGCTTTTGATAGCAGCTGTTGACAGTGCTGCCAAGTTGGATTGTATCAATTATTTTAATTTATATTTTAAATTAGCTTAAACTCTTACATTATATTTATCAATATGAAATAATCATAAGCTACAATAAAAAAGTAATATATGTATATATAAACAGGACTTATTTTTACCATTTGCATTTGCAAATTTTTCAATTTGTGTACACTGTCCATTACTGTTGGCAGAGATGCCAACTTGATTTTATTATTAACTACTTAAACTTATGAAAATATTTAAATACGCTAGCGGTTATGTGTCACCATCCTCTTTCATCATTTGTTCAATTAAACGTTTACGCTCCTCTGCCTGGCGCAGCTTGCGCATGACCAAGTCCTCGTAATCCCTAGTAGTTGCATTACTCTGATTGGTTGGAGTTATGATTTTGTCTTCTGCCGGCGGATTTACCCACTGGAAGTGCAGTGGATTCGAAGGATTACCTTTCTCATAAGCCAGCACCATATCGCACGCTTCTCGTGTCTTCAGCTCCACCATGGCACGTCCGCGAATCTTTGGATTCATGACTAGCGCAACTACCTCGCCGTATTTCTTCAGGTACTGCATAAGACGCTCTTGTGTGTAGCCGCCGTTTCTGTCATCGCCTTTGTCACACTTCCACTTAATCTTGATGCGATGCTGTGCGGAGTCAAAGGCTGGCGCTTGTTGGCGTTGCTTCTGTTGCTCGGCGTAATTGCGTTTCAGTTGTTCCCGCATAGCTTGTTGCTCCTCTTCTAGCAACTTGGAGCCTTCGCGGCGCAAACGTTCGATCTGCTCCTGCAGCACTTCCTCATCGGTTTTTCGAACTGTGCTGTACGGTTGTCCTGCCTGCAACTTATGTAAGGCTGCGCGTTCCCTTTCCTCGAGTTCCTCTTTTAGTTTTTGTCTTTTACTGTCCAGCTGTTTGGTGCGAAGTTCAGCTGCCTTTTTGGCTTTGAGTACCTTGTCGTAGGCGGACCGGGCTGTGGCATCTGTTAGTATTTCCAGCGCCTTGGATAGCTCATGAAATCGTTCGACGGCCTGGGGATTATCGGGGTTCTTATCCGGATGACAGTCTAGCGCACGTTTTCGATACGCTTTCCGAATCTCGGCCTGCTCGGCCTCGATGGACACGCCGAGCAGGTCGTAGAGATTTATATCACTGTATTTTTTGCTGCTCATATCTTTAATTTTACCAATTTAACAACAAATGTTGCAAACGTTTGCGAATTGTTTACAAGCCAGATAGGAATGCTTTCTGCTCAGCTGTTCAGTGCAATAGGTTGGCAGCGCTGCGGGTTAGCTAATTTTATATTTGTATTTTTATTTTTAAGCAGACCAAAAAATAAAACAATATATTTATCACGATGAAGTCATTATTGACGATTTTGGTTGGCCAGTCCTATCTTTCGCGATATTAGCTTCGAAATATTTGTACACATATTTATAGGCGGTGTAATATCTGCAGATCAGCTGTTAATTGAGACAGGCTGGCAGCACTTCGCCCGCAACGTGTGTTCCATTTGTATATGCGTGAATAATCCAAATATTGTAGATCTAGAGAAGTCAAAGAGATAATGAGTATTTACCACGACGAGGTCGAGATTGAGGATTTTGAATACGACGAAGAGGAGGAAATGTATTACTACCCTTGTCCCTGCGGTGATCGATTTCAAATTTCCAAGGTATGTGTGCGCATATCTAAACTTGTGGCAGTTATCAAGGTTTGTGTCTTCGCAGGAGGAACTTATTGAAGGGGAGGAAGTAGCCACTTGTCCAAGCTGTTCACTGATCATTAAAGTCATATACGATGCGGTAATTTGCTTAACTTAATCTTGCAGTATACAAATTGGTAAATTATATTTTATTTTACAGGATATGTTTAAAGCGGAGGAGGACGAAACAGCGGCGCTTAACGAGAAGCTAAGTGACTTAAAGCTAGAGAAAAACTAGCTCCTATTTAAGAGTGTCACCAAGTGGGTAATGATGCAGTTTTTATTTGTATACTTTCGTTTATTGTAAATAATGTGTTGACTAGTAAACAATTAGTTTAAATAATACTTTACCGCAAATGTTTGATTACAGTTTTTGTTATATAGCTTTAAAAAAATAATTGTATCTATAAATAAATATTGAAGCGTAAATAAGATATAAATAATCATTATTTGTAATGCTTAATGTACAACTCAACTACATAAATTATGTATTGCACTAGGCGCTAAATTTGAATATATATAATATTCAGGAAAACACAAGGAACTAATTTTAAGTACGAGCTGTGTGTGGAAATGTGAACATTGTTACATGGAAATAAAATAAATCATATGAACTGTGCCTCGCGTTTCACTTTCTGCTTATGAATTAGGAATTCGACTTAGGTGTAAGCTTTTTAGATATTGTTAAGAGTCATGTAGCATTTACAGAGAAAGAGAGTGAAAGCATGTACTTCGTTCTGATATACTTCGAACGACGTGTAAAATGTGTGTTGTGCTTGGAACAGAGTTAGCACTTTTGCTCCAGACCATGCTGGGTTGCCGTTACAGTTATAGTACCTATTGTTCCAGCCATGAGCCTGTGACGTTATTCGGTGATTTAAGCTGTTAATAGTATTGGAGGTTAAGGCGAGTCTAGATATTAATGTAAAGAGAATTTCACCTTTATGTTAAACTGCTTTAACGTGCTCTCCAGTGCCATGGCATTGCCTGAAAAATAAGCGGCAATTGCATTGTGCAGCAATATGAGCTGCTTGTGCATCACTTTTATCTGTAGGATAAGCAAAGTTTATAGACCATATAGTATTTCTGTAGTATAGTATTTCTAGTGTAATCAAGACTCACGCGATTCTCGTCGAGAAATTGCATTTTAACGGCAACATCTCCTCGCAGCTTTTCGTATTGATCCTTGTGATGTGCAAAACTGCGTTGCGTTTCCTCCAGCGAAGACGCGGCCTGAGTTAACTCAGGCTTGCTGTTCTCCAAGTCCATGCGATAGGCATCGAATTCAATTCTGACAATATAAAATAAATCTGTTTTAGTTTGTTCGTATATAATCTATAGGCTACTTTATGGTCTACCTAGCCGTCTCGTATTGTCGTATTGTTAGCAGAGTATCGTCTATGGTCTTATTACACAGCGTGTTCACCGATGAAATGAAAAAGTTTAATGCATTTAACAGCAGTTCACCGTTTTTGGTCAAATTTCGTTGCGTTTCCGAGTTGCAGATGAACTCCTTCTGCAGCTCGGGATTCTTCTGCGCCAGGTCCGCGAATGCATCGGCCAGCGATTGCTGCGAAGCGACAACGTGTTGAAAGTGTGAGCTAAACGCACGCGTCAAACGTAAAATGGATAAATATTTCCGTTGTGTTTCACGCAACTGTTCGATCTGTGCCTCCAGTTCCGAGTCGACGGTACGTTGCGATTTGCCCAACTTCTCGAGCATTATTTGCCGTGTGCATTTGTACGTTGATATGCTCCAGTTCTTGAGGCTATCAATCTTCGAGGCGCTTGTTCTTATCAGGCTACTGCTGCCGTCTGCTGAAGTTAGAAAGCCATTGGTTGCATGTGGACTTGTTGGAGACATTGGCGTGGTGGGTGCTGCAAAGGAGGACACAAAGATCGTTTCGTTGATTCATTGATTGTTGCATAGTTGGGTAACGCACCTGAATGGTTTCGCAAAGGCAAACTGGTGGACATGCTTAACGGGTTTCCTGTGCCAATACTATGACTGCTATTGCTACCGCTCACTCCCATTCCAATTCCTAGACTACCACCCTCTGTGCCTGTGTGGACGGCTCCACAGCTATCGTTCATAGATGGTGTGTCCTTGAGCATTTCATGTATGCTGCGCTCCCGTTCCGCCATGCTTTGTGTTACTCGTTGCCTTATCGGAAAACAATAACTTAATTTCACCAGAAAAAATCGTTCAACTGGCTCTTGCGAGGGGCAGAGGCGTAGACGAATTGCCCGGTGGTTGTACTTAAATCAATACCGCACGCTATTTGGTGCGTTTGCAATGCTTGCTTGTTTGTTATCCACACTAATTATAGTTGATTGCCAATGCAGTGCATTCGCAATTGCAATTTAAATAAGTTTTGAGCAGAGAAAAACCATAGAATTAAATACAATGCTGTGTGACCGACGTTGCGGCTATATAAAAATACCAAATTCTTAGGTTACCAAATTTCGGTACTATTGTGTTGTCAAGTCCAAATGTTGAGTGGCATCAATTATTAAGATTATTAAGACTACGTTCTGGAAAACAATTAAATAAGTCTTTAGATGAAATATTGAAAATGTATAGAGTTTGAAAAGTATGACAGCACCGTCGGCAGTCCATGTAACGGATTAATGTGAATGGTAGACCGATATTATAGAATAAGAAAAACACGGAGTGACCGACACCCCGAGCTGGCAAAAATACCATATTTTCTTCGCAGATATGAAAACTTTCATATATCTAAGCATGTGTACAAAATATTTCTCTTTAGAGCCCTAATGATGACACTAGTAGTGTTGCCGAATCAGCTATTTTGTAGCTAAATCCGGCTATTTTTTAAGGCCGATTGACACAAAAAAAGATAAACAGCTATTAGCTACAAATCTGGCTATTTTTAAATATTACATTTAGCTAAAATACAAGCGAACTTTTAGCAGAACTGGTTAGTTTCGATATTTTTTTTTTGTAGTGTCACACTACATGGAAATACGGAATCATCCGAGGTTCTCACTCTCGCTTAGTAAGAGAACATTTTTGTATTAATATGAGTGGCAGCACTGGCCTAACCTGATCGGTATGGCAGTTCATGTAAGCGAATAAAGTGAATGGCAAAGAATATAATATTAATTTAAGGGGAATTTTGGCCAAGTTAAGCCACTCTTCCTATAAATATTATAGTGTATACATGCTTTTAACTGTGATTTAAAGAGCATATATCGTAAGTATGATACCAATGCAACTAGTTTTAGGCATCGGCTGCGTAATTGTGGCTGCAGTCGCTGCAATTTACTTTACTAACTCGGTGCCTCAACAACCTCACTCGAGTGGCGGAAGCAGAAGAGATGATAATAACGATCGCAGCTACAATAATAGCCAAAAGCGACAGTTTCGTGAAAGGTGAGTATACATACATATTTTATTTTACTCTAATATATACATATATATTTCTTGTTTCTTTTAGCAAGCCTGGCGACAAGTGTCTTATCTGCCATGAAGAAATGACCGTAAAGTCGATGCGTAAAATGAGTTGTGGACATGCGCTGTGTACTCATCCTTGCTTTTACGAATATCGCGAATGGCGTCGAAATTGCCCATATTGCGAAAAAATCGTGTTCCGCATCGATCAGCCCGGCGACTCTTGCTCGATCTGTTGTGAGCCCATGGAAGTGCAGACAATGGAGTACCTACGCTGCGAGCATGCGCTTCACACACAATGCCTGCAGGCGTATAAGAAAAGCAATTATAAGACTTGTCCCGTTTGCTTTCGTAACATGTGAGCGCCTCGAGCTGAATGCATGCAGTATAAACTAGAGCAATACAAAATGCAACTGATAATGGCACAAACAGAGTTATATGCATATATATATGATAACCTTGGTATGATAATTTGTAGAAATCAAAGCAATCCTAAGAATATGTCTCGAATGTAAGCATGAATTATTTTGATTGCAAAACTAATGTCCGTCTTCAAAAAATATAGGCTTTACCGCATTAACTCCATAAATTAATTAATACATAAAAAATCTGTTCGACGAGCAATATACATGTATGCTAAAAGTAGATATTAATTTCTAAAAGAGATTATTATTACCGATAGTGTCATATCAATGGCTTGCGCAAGTACTTAAATAATATGATATCAACAATAATAATATGATATCAACATTGTAACACATGCATATAATATATTAACGGCAGATTAATTTAAGTGCCTTCTTGTACTGTTCAGAAAAGGTTTATTAAAAGCTTTCTAGACTTGTAAATGCTTAAAGAAATGCTTCCAGTACAGGTGCCGCGCATCGTTTCCAATTTTCCCGCCAGCGCAAGTCCTGGAACTGTTGCAGGCTGCGCTTGAAGCGTGAGCGAGTCTCGATGATGCTTGGGTTGCTAGGGAAGTGCTCGAACCAGAGACGCAGTTGCTCGGCCAGCTCCGAATGGTCGTTGAAGACAAATCCGTTCTCGCCGTGCTTCACTAGCTCGGAGAGGCTGAAGAGAGACATCTGATTGACTTAATCTGCTTGTATTGTTATTTCCGACTTGCTCACCATTTGAAGTTGTAGGCGCAGACGGGTAGCCCACTGCCAAACATATCGACCACTTTCATTGGTAAATCAAGCCCGCTTGTGCTCCAATGTAAGGATACGCCAAGATCCGCGCTGGCCAGCAAGCTCGCATAATCCTCAGCCTCTAGCCATGGTGTTACAATCGTAACTTTTCGCCATTGCAATTTCGCTATTTGAGCCTCGTATTGCGACTTTTGTGGGCCCTTGCCGGTAATGATGCACAGCAAGGATGGATAGACATGTGGCTCGGCTGTAGCCACGCTCTCATAGGACTCCAAGGCTTTCAGCAGTATGCCAAAGTCCTCATCCGGCGTCCAGCTGGTGCTCGACACGAGTATTGCTTGCCTCTGTGGCTTATAGAGCACCGTTCCATTGGCCAGCTTCTGAGTGAGTGAAGTTGACTCAAGCATGCCCGATTGCTTTAGATCCGCGTAGCATTGCGCCATAAAGGGCGCATAATCTTTGGAAAGCTTCATAAAAAGTTCGTGCTTTTGAGGGAGTTCTATGGGATGGAATTGCGCCGGCGCTCGGTCATAGAGCACATGCACGGGCCTGCAAACACAGCGAACCGACAGTTATATAGTTAGTATGGGACTGCCGCGAACAGTGGCATTTCTCTCACTCACCCAATATTCCAGTTACGCTGCAGATCCTCCTTCATGGCATTAGTTACACAAAAGTGTGTATGACCCTTGCTGCCAAAATAACGTTCTAGTCGCCTGGTGAGACGGATGAGCCGGTTCTGCTCTCCTCCGGCCATGCCCAACGCCAAGATAGTGTAGGTGTAATTATGCCAATCGATGGCTAGCTTAGTTCGCGTCAAGGCGCAGTACAAATAGCAAACAATTAACGTGGGTATGCCGGGTGGGTTTTGTACAAGCAAGAAATTGGGTCGCCTTATCGAGATTAGGGCCATCAAGAGACTTAACGTTTGCCAAATGGCTTTGAACAGCAGCTGCAATTTGGGTGTTAGGTTTGTGATGGGCACAGCAGAGAGTTCGTGAATTTTGCACTTGGGTTGTGCCACGGTTAGCGCATCTAGCGGCTGTGTCTCAATATATCCAATTATGTCCACATTGTAATTGTCTTCGAGGAGACTCTGAGCGTGGTATTGCATACGTGGACTGCGTCCTATATCTCCCAGCACAATGACGCAAGCATTACGTTTTCTCAGTTGTAGTTCCACCATATTCTTAACCAAGTGTCGTCTGCTGCAATTAATTGCTTTAATCTACTGCAGTTCAAATGCAGTTAATACTCATTTGTTAAACCTTTCAATTGTTAACCAGGTAACTCGCCATTGTGGCGGTAATGCGATATACATACAATTGAAACAATCGTTAATCGATCAAAATAGCTAGCCAAACAGCTGTGCGCAAAGTGTGGCCGTATATAGATTGAGCTAGGCAAGTTAACAGCTCAGTTGAGTTTAACATTCTGTTAAGCCGTTTTGAGTAATTTGGCCGCGCACAATGTTAAAGTCATTTCAAATGTTCCCTTACTGTTGGTGTGCAAGGACGTAACGCGGCATAACGTATAGCAGATCTGTTTATGGTTCGTGTTATTCAAACTGTGCGTGTGTGTGTGGGTGTTATTTACTGAATGCCCTCTGTGGCTACTACAACTAAATACATATATAAATTAAAAAAATGTCAAGTGCTAAGCTAAATAAACAACAAAAGCAAAAACAATATTAAAACAGTCGCAACTAACGGGTTAAATCGTCATTACTTTTGCCGCCTGTGATGCGGCAAATTTTTGCCGGTAAGTGAATGAACCAAAAATACGCAATTTTGTTTTGGCATTCCGGTTTTCCGCTACGTATTCGCCGGCACAACAAAGCGACCGCCCAAAACTCGCCCCAGCTCCCTTCCCGCTCTCCACACCTATTGCAGGTTGGCGCCGTCGCTCTTACGAAGTCCCGTTCTGTCTACCCGCAAAAATGTCAATTTCGTCTGTATGTGTTTGTGTGTGAGAATTTTTCGGTATTTGTCATTCAGTGAATGAGCTCCAAAAGTATGCAGTATTGTTTTATTTTCTTTAATTTATAAATTATAAGTGTTGACTTTTTAGACTTTGTTAATAATACTATCAATATTGGTATGTGTGTGTGTGAGTGTTACGCACAAAGGCGTAGTATATATGCGCTTACGTTACGAGTGAATAGACATAAATACGTGTTCACACACACACACACACATAAACGTATTTAGTTTGTCCCATTAGAAAACTGTCTGCAGCGTCTGCGTTGCCAGACGAGACACAAGCACTCCCCTTCTCTCTCTCTCTTTATTTCTCTATCTCTCTCTCTCTCTCTCTCTCTCTGTCACTCTACCGCCGCTGGTGACTTGCCTCATGCATAGTCAAAGCCAGAGTCAAAGCCAGACCCAGAGCCACCCCCAATGACAGGCCCAGAAGCTCAGCCAGCACACAGGAGCTCGGGACTCGCAATGCCTGAATGGTGGCTGGTGGGTGGTGGGCGGTGGGCGGTTGGTGGCTGTTCGGTTCATCCCTATGTGGACCTGGTCTGCTGCAACTTTTCGCCGTTGGTTTTTGATTTTTGTGCGGCTTTTTATTGCGTGTCTAAAGTTTTGTTGCGCGTTTTGTTTCCATATTTGGCAGAAAAAATATGCAGGAGGCGTCGTCGGTCAACTCATTTTTTGCAAGTGTATTTGAAATGCCAAATACTGCTCTGATATCCACATATGATGGTTTTATGTCAGTGTTGCTTAACTAGCCTAACACCCTGGAAATGTACACTAAGTAGTTCATAATAATGAAAGTTAGAGTATTGGTCAGGCATACATACATGCAGACAGACATAAACATTCACATACATACAAATATAGTCAACGATCATAATTATCTCCTCGCATTTACAAACTAATTAACTCGTTTCTCTTATCTTTACAGCATTATAAAACATATCATAACGGATTATTTACACATATATGTATATATGTGAACTGAGTGTGAACTGTTCATCTAATGAAATCGCACTAAGAAAAATAAAAAGAAAAGTTGACGAACTATTGAAAAATTGTCTATATCGTGTCGTGGCTAATCGGACTAAATATAATTCACTGCGAGTGGCGAGCAGAGAGCAGCGAGAGGTAAGTTGCCATAGTTGAGAGTCGATTAACGCGACATCAACTGCAGCTCCAGCTGCAAGTGCCACAGCAACGCGTGTGTGGCATGCCGTGGCAAGTACTTCATTTGAATAATTTGCAGTGGGGAAGAGCTGTGGCAGAATGTGCCGGCGCGTGTCTAGACGCGACAACAACTAATGCAATTTGTAGAGAGAGAGAGAGAGAGAGAGAGAGAGAGACAGGGAGGGAGAGAGAGAGGATAGTTGGTGAACGGGCAAAGGCGCAAGGTGAGGCTGGTGTAGGCATAGCCAAAGAGACCGCTGTGTGCAGCTGCCTGGCAAAATACTCGTGTATCCTAAACAAACTTCCGCCTCGTCGGCGCACATACCAAATATGTAGCTTGGCTATAATTAAAGAGGTGCGTGCGGGATAGAAAGAGAGCGAGAGAGCGAGAGAGAGAGAGAGAGGAGTGCGGAGAAGCTGCTAGAGAGACAGCGACAAGTGCATGCACAGTTCTTCTGCGGCTATTTTTGTTGTTTGCATTGGCTTTTCTTATCGCTCTCCCTCGCTGCCGCGGCATCCCGCTCGTCCCTCTGCTTCATGAAGTGGAAGACGCTGAGCTAACAAACGGCGCCAAGTGCCATTTGTGACATTTGCCCAAAAAGAGAAAACTCGACACATGTGCGCCTCGACTGGGAAAGGTCCACGAGTTCCATAGGGCTTCAAGTGCGTTAAAATATGTATATCAACGGACGTACATACCTACTTCCAATGCATATCTAAGTGTAACAAACTGTTTGCTGCAGGTCACTCTAGAGTCAAATCAAGTCAAACTACCTAAATTTGGAGTCATATCTTCAGCTTAAGCGAAAGATGGTAGGTAGTTCAATTTGCCTTATGCCTTAAGTGAACCCTGAACCCTGCGATCATATTATACGAATTCGAAGCATAACAAATCTCTGTATTTATTACAGGAGCCCATATGGTAATATCAACTTTCCATATTACATTTAAATATAAAATTAGATGATCGATTTATATCGATAATTATAGTAGGAATCGAAAAAACTTTGCGATATAATCGGAGAATAGAAATCTGTTAAGTCAGCTGACAGACTTCCCCATTTTGTTTATAGATCTGCAAAAATTCATTCGAATGCGTGCATTGCTTTTTGAACTATATAAATCGATCTCAATTGAATTCTATTAGAATTAGTCAGCTTCTATTTTAGCATGGATAAATCGCCCCACAACAAGTCATTGGAGGCAGAGCAGTGGGAGGTAGAGGAAGTGAATGGAAGAGATAGTCATAGCTAGAAGTTTTTATGTGATATTGGAGTTTCAGGTTTGACAAAGACGAAATTCTGTTCTTTTTCATATATACATACGGCGTTAAACATATGTACATATATATACATTTAAATTCGAATTTAATGGGCCGACTTTACGTTTGCGTGTGCGTCTTTATGTGTGCGTATTGAGTGTGCGTATGTGAGTGCGTTTGTTTTAATGGAGTTTTTAGCGTGCTCCAGACTACATATTGGCTGGGGCTTCAGTGTATTGCCCGGCCAGGCACTTGCGATTAGTGTTATGGGCTTCAGCTTTATGCTCAGTTAAAGTTTTTCGGTCCTTTTGAAATGTCCATTTCCATAATTAGGCAAATTTGGCTGTTGGGAGACAATTGGGTGAAGGCAACGATAGAAAAGGGCTCCAAGTGGGCAGCCTGGCAAAGGGTGGAGAATGCTTGGCAAAAGAAAGACAAAAACTGCAACGAAAATAACAGCGAATCTAGAAGTGACGCCAATGACGTTGCTGGTGTTTTGCAACACTGCGAGTTGTCCAAAATTGCCAACGGGCAATTGTTGCTGTTGCTGTTGTTGTTGTGGTTGGAGATGGAGGAAATGACTAGTGGAAATGGAATGGGAGGCGCTCTGTCAACTGCAGCGTGAGCGCAGAGCCGCTAGAAGAGTTTGCGTGCTGCTCATACCGAACCATTTAAGTAAAGGAGTGAGCTAGTTTAGAGAGTGTGTGTGAGAGAGAGATAGAGAGAGAGAGAGAGCGAGCGCTGTTGCTGTTATTGTTATTACTGCCGTTGCTGCTGTTTCGGGGCAACATTTTGCACCTTTCACGTTTATTGTGACATTATGCTTTAAATAATGGATAACAACAATAAGAATAACAGCAACATGAACAAAGCAAACACTTTTTTAGAACAACTAGCAATAAGGGAATGAGATTGCTTTAGGGCGGCAAAAAAGGTGCCCTGGACTGGCATTGTTGTTGTTGTTGTTGTTGCTGTTGTTGGTTTTTCGTGTGTAACTGCCGCACTTTGCATTTTGTTTGCTTTTGATTTTGGTTATGCTTCTGCATACATATTTGCTGGTCATAAAAGGGTATAATAACGTTATAAAAAAGGGATGTGATATAAAATGGATACATTTATTTATAAATATACTTTATGTTTTCTACCTGAACGCATGTAGTATTTGTATCCTCAGCTGTAACATGCTCGTTCCATCAAGAGAAGTCAAGTCAATTATTACAGGGTACAGCTCTGGCTTCATAATCGCTCAACTCCGCTTAGCTTTTTGTCCTGTTTGCCTTTGCCTGTTCTTTGGTATGCTTCAACATTTTGTTATGATTAAAAGGCAACCGCAGACCCACAAAAAAATCAAGAAAAATGCAAACTTGAGCGCGGCAAATAGAGAAGGGAACCGAGGGCGGTATGAGGACCTGCCATAAAGTAAATGGAAAGATTGAAGTCAAGTGAAAAACATGCTGATTAAAATGTTCAGCAAATGGAAATTAACAGTTCTAAAGAGATTCACAAAACGGAAGCTGAACTCAGATATGAATATGAAGAAAAAAGAAGAGCTCCAAAGCACAGCAGAGGAAAACTAAATGGATACTTTAATATATTTTACTATGTAAATTTATGAATATCGGTTGTATATATGAATGATTTTCATATATGTATATTACAGTCTATATATATTATTATATATATATATGTATATATATAGTCCCTGGCAGCCTATTAAAACTAATTACTTTGCTGTGTTTTTGCCCGTGCTATGGTTATTGAAACACACTAAGAATCCAATTAAAATAAATTATGCATTTTATTAAGGCATTCAACAACAACAGCAACAACACAACAACAATACCAACTATCAATATGTGTAAAAAAGAACATGTTGAAGTCAAAGTACGGCGAAAAAGACAAGAAAACAAAATAAAGAAAGATGTCAGGTAACAACAACGGAACCCAAGTTGAAGCTCACGTGCGCCTTGACGGCTTGTCACTTTGTCTGTGGAGGCAGCTGAGCGAAGAGTGATTGGAGGGATGCAGGGCGGCGCGGCTGGGGTGGGCACTGACTGTGCCTCGACAGCACCTACGCGGGTGGGCAGCTCCATTGCCACAAAGTGAGTCATTTAAGGAGCACGAGCACGAGCACGAGCACGGGCCTGTCTTTTGGGAAATTCAGAGCTGCTGACTTTTTGTTGGCTTTTGTTGGCGACATCGTGTCAACTTGATTATAGATATGTATGTATATATGTATATGTGTGATTATGTATGGGTGTGTATACATGTATCTGTGGGCGTGTATGGCTTTGTCTGGCAATTAAGATCGGCATTAATGTATACACTACAAAGAGAGAGAGAGAGAGAGAGAGAGAGAGAGAGAGAGAGAGAGAGAGAGAGAGAGAGAGAGAGAGAGCTGACGTTTAATTTCCAATAACTCCAATAACTTTACATATATGTATATATTTTTGTAGACATTCGTAAATTCCATGAAAATATTCCTTTAAGGAAAAACAAATAACATATAAAATATAAAA
This sequence comes from Drosophila mulleri, assembly GCA_035047565.1. NCBI lineage: Eukaryota > Metazoa > Arthropoda > Insecta > Diptera > Drosophilidae > Drosophila > Drosophila mulleri. The sequence continues at coordinate 2,979,362 of JAWNPK010000069.1, read as the reverse complement.
TTTGACTTTTAAATCTGTTAAGAGGTCTGAGATATTTACTTCTGAAAAATGATAGACGATCTCTGATTTTAATTATTTAGAGAGCTGCAGGTCCAAAATATTATTATATATAGTGTTACAGCTCAATTCAAAACATATTTGTATGCAAAGTGAAATCAATTCGTGTAAATTCCATCACATTGATGCTGCAAATATTTTCTAATTTTCTAAAGCTCTGCAGGAACAGGAATTGAGTTGCCAAAATCCGGCTCGTCAGTGTGAGGAGTAGTATCCTTACTCTCCCACGTATCTGTCTTACTTGCCGATTTTCTTTGCTCGTTCCATTGTTGCGTTCTGGTGGCTTGTAATCAAATAAATGAGTGCACCCAGGTGCTCCCTTAACGGTACTCCACCCCTCCCCCTGTACCCCTAACCGCGCGTGTGGTGCTACGGCTGGTGCTTTGCCTTGTCTTCATTATTGGCTTCAGTCTGCGCTGGGACATTCCTTCGCCCTCTGCCCCTCCCTAGCGTTCATTGTGCTCCGCTTCGGTTTTTAATGATGCGCAATTTGTCGTTAATTTTCAGTATTTTATTTTATGTTTTGTTTTGTGTTGCGAATGCTTCTCCACAGTCACTCTGTTACGTTCGCCCACAGCGCTGGCTGAGCTCCTTGGAGTCCATCATCGCTCCCCTTTCCCCTTTGATTGAGCTAACTTTTGTTTTATGTCTTTAGGCCGTGCGACAACTGCCGAAAAGTTTCTTGAGGCAGGGCCTCCATAAATGTGGAGTTTAGTTGCTGATGCTATTTGATCTAAGACCTGATGTCCTTTTCGTAGCTATTAAAGTCTGATTAAACGCTTTTGCCCATAAAAAGGGCAACTTTCATATGAAATATGGTTGCCAAATTCTTCCTCTTCAACAAATTTGAATTTCTAGATTTCTTAAATTAAGTTGACTAACCAATTAATGGCGCTTGAACTGTTCTGATTATAGTCATTAAATAAAAGGAGTGAAAGTGAAAGATACAGAGTGAGAGAGAGAGAGAGACAGGCAAGACGAGGCAAATGAACTGCTTACAAAACTTTTATCAACCTAAAACAAAATGACTAATATTGGCAACAGCTTAAAAATATCGTATGTATATTAATTATTAACGTATACTATAAAAGCTAAAGTCAAGGCATGCAATGCTAGATGTGTTCATAACAAACTTTCAGTATATTTTCCATGCAGCGTGGACTTACTGAAGCGAATCTTGATATCAAACATATTAAATATCCTCATTAGCTTTATCTGTGACATTTATATGCTATAGTTCTTTCTTCCGATAACCTAAGAACTAAAGAAACAAGTAAGAAGACTTTACTCGAGACTGCACGACTAGGAGATACCCTGAACCCTCCATGCTCATGTTCTAATCATTCTGCACACATACATTCACATGCATCCACCCGCACGCATCCACGCTCTGCTAACTGCGCAGTAAGCAGCGACTGCGCTGCAGTGTTGGAAATATTATGAGAATATGAGAATGAAACTTTCAGAACGTAATCATAATGTGTAAATGTGTGTACATTCCAAAGCACAAGCCTGTAGTACCTGATATATGTTTTTTACAAATTGTGGGCGAAGGGGCGTGGTATCCAAAATCTGTAAATTACAAAATGTGTATACACAGTAAATCTGAAGTCTCTAGGACTAATAAGGCTGAAAAAACAATATAAATTTATCGATTATCCTCGATAAAAAAGATATCGAATGAGTTATCGAAAAAGTATGATAAACTTGTACTGCGTATGGATAACACGAGTCTACATGCAAAATTTCAGCTGTCTATCTCTTATAACTTCTGAGATCAGCGCACTCATACGGACGGACGGACAGACGGACAGGGCTATATCGACTCAGCTCATCGCCCTGATCAAGAATATATGTATATACTTTATGGGGTCTGCGATGATTCCTTCTGCCATTACATACATTTTCACAAAACCATTATACCCTGATTTCCCATGTTCAATAAGTACTCGTCTGCATTATATATGATATATATTAATATATTTGAACCCCCGAAACCCCCCTGTATACGCGCCTGTATTCAAGTATTTTATGTACTCTATTTAATTTTAAATATAAATTTTGACTATTAATTATCCATATAAAGAGAATTAAACTGAGTCGGATGTGTTACGAATGCTTCTTCGTTAATGTTCCTTTTTTTAATAATGTTCTTCCACCTAAGGCCCCAACGAAGAATATTCAGGTTTTGTTCAGTTGGTCAGTTGGTCTTCTTTCGTTGTTGGTATGCGAATTGATACGTCTCTTTGGTATCACACCTGCTGAAGGAAATACTGTTAGGTTGCTCATTGTTACAGCTGTGGAGTGCATTATGCTTAACCACAGAGAATGGCAGGGACTGCACCACAGCACCACCGCACCACTCTTCACAGCTTGCCCGTCGCATCATATAGCTGCGGACATTGGCCCAGAATGTTAGATGAGTTTACGCGACAGGCAAATGTGCAACAATTGACAACAAAAACAGACGCAGAAGCAGAAACAAACGCCAGACGATTGCAAAGATAACATAGATGAAAAAAAAAATGGAAGAACTATATACATATATATAGAGACACAAAGAGAAAGAGAGAGCGGAAGAGAGGAAAATGTATGAACGGGAAGAGAGAGAGAGAGTAGGAGGGACAATTAAGTGTCAAGTTTTTCACGAGCATCGTATGGCATATAAGCCAGGATGGGGTGGGGGGATGCGGGGGAACTCGTCACGGCATTGAAGCGACGAGTGTTTTATGCTGTTTTACATTTGTTGGTCGTTGACAGTGTGTATGACGCCGGCGGGGCGCTGAAGGGGTGCGGCGCTGTCAGGCGGGGCCCGAAGTTGTGAATGGAGCTTGGCTCCAGTTGGATCTTGTTGCTGTGACATTTGTCAACCAATTCGTGGCGCTAAAAGTAGAAACGGAAGTTAAATTGTCCAATGCGTAGGCACTGATGAGCCACGAAATACCCTGTATATAAATGTTGATATTAATAGTAAACAATATTTTTAAAAATTATTATTGATTTTCGCTGTCACATCTAGTATATATAATCTTACTTTCTTTATATTGAACATAAAAAATCAATAAATTTTATAGTAAAAGTAAATATGCTAGTATAATATTGTAATATAAATATAATATATTTGATCTCGCAGGCAAACAAGAATTTCAATACATTTAACTGAAATGAATCTAAGCAGCATATGAAAAATATTATAAATAAATAATAAAATTAATATATTAAGAAATCACAATATACATATGTTCTCGTGTCAAAAGTCATCTTATCCAAACCTGATCACTCTTAAATATAGGGTAGTTAGGGGAAATATCCGAGAAAGAGGAAGAGACAGACACAGCGGCTGAGCGCGAGCTAGCGACGGCACAACGGGGCGTATGTGTAATATCCGACTCTGGTGCAGCTGCTGTGTCGGATGCCTCAGCAAAGTGGATTATGTGTTTGTCTGTGTGCTGTGTGTGGTGAGTCTATGTGCTTGTGTGTGTGTGCATTTCATTTGCCTACCAATTTTGTTGCACTTACCCGCACTCCCGCCGCTCGCTCGCACTCTTCCGTTTTTCGCTTTTCTGCATTTGCCAAACAATTGCCAACAAAAGCCGCTTACAACACTTGAGGCGCGCACATTTGTCGTTGCGTTTGGCGTTGTTGTTGTTGTTGTTGTTGTTGTTGCCAGTCGTTGCTGTTGCCAACTAGACTCTGACTGCAGTTAAATTACAATTGTGCGCTTTGTTGCACACTTGTTTGCAGATTTTTACGCCTAGCGTACCGCACACATTTTTTATTGCAGCCCTGCGCCCGCGTCTAAGCCAATAACTGTTGTTGTTACAGGTTGAAGTGTGCAGGGGGCCTGTGTCCTGTGTCCTGTGTGTCATCTACATACATACATGTGTGCTCTCTGTGTGTGGTTTGCGCTCAACTCTGGTGCCATTTTCACATTTCGCTTCGCTGCTGGGGCTTAAATGTTCTAAAATGCTAATCGCATTTGCTTGATTCTGTTATACAAATACATGTGCATGTGTGTGTCTGTGCCCTAGTATTGTTACATATTAATTGTTGTGCGAAATTAAAATTGTATTTATAAGCCATAAATCAGGTGTCAGCATAAACCGAGTAAAGCAGCATTTTTACGGCTCGCTATGCGCAGCTGCAGTTGCACGAGCTTAAACATTTACATGGGCCAACGCACACACAAACAAGCTCATTTGCATACACACAGAAACACACACACACACACACACACACGCACACGCACATGCACACATTCACACACACACACAACAAGTTTACTTCATTTGCATGAAATGCGACGTTTTCAAAAATGAAAAGCATACATTGATGTCTGATGGGGTATGCCTCACGAGCAGATACCTCGTAGCATGTGCTGCAGTGCTGTTACCATTATTACCTACAGGTGTAAACATATGTATGTAGTTTCATATCACAAAATCGATTGTGGGATATGAAATCTCATGAAAAATAAACATATAAACAAATAAAAAAAAAATTTTGTAAAAATATCTGCAAAAATCAGACATAATTCATTTACATATGTATCTATCGACATATCCCAAATTCACTCTAAATGTTTTCAATATTCGCATCATACCTTTCCCATACATTTTTAATGGGTATTCTTAATAAAAAAGAAATGTTGAATAATTTCAACTGCACTTGGAAAAGTAACAGCCACAGACTTTTAAGCATCCGAACTCGAGTGCTGAGTAGCTACAGCAGGGCGGCTCAAATAATTGAAAGAACCGGGGAAAGACCCAAAGAGAAAGAGAGAAAAATGCAAGAGAGAGAGAGAGAGAGTGGGATAACGTGTGCCTTCAGATATTCGCATAGAGCTGTAGTTGCAGCTACTAAATATAGCAACAGTTTTTATAATGAAGCTCGCCAACTTTTTTATTTAAAACTTATTAAATTTCTGGGGTTTTGCAAAATGTTATCCCGCCTCTTGTTGCTCTTGGTATACGTAGTTTGTTTGCGCCTCAGCGGAATAGTACTTAGAGTTTTGTGCTACTTAGCTGACATGCTCGTAAGAAGGATAAATGCGTATTTAGAACTATTTCGTCTAACATTGATTCAAGAATTATTAGAGCTTTGAGCTGCATGTCAAATAATGCAAATAAATTTTTTTTTTTTTCATTCTGAAAATGCTACGAATATATTTATTTCAAATTCATTCAAATAAGGAACGTTTCTTACCTATCTATTCAAGGTTTGTCTAAAATGTATATCAGTTATCGAGCATTTTCGTCCTTGAGCCCTCGATTTGCCATCGACCTTGTTGAATTATTTAATTTACTGAATTTTAAACTTTGGTTGGGCCTACACTCAAACCAAATTTGTCTTCTCTATTTTATTTGTGCATAAGCCAAAACGAAAATAAAAAATAAATGTAATAAATAAACACAAGAAATGCAGCTCCGTAAAACACCAAAAAAGGTCTAAGCCATTTGCTCTTTGCTAAAAACCTTTTAAAGAGAAAGTTTCAAGTTTTAATAAACTTTATTTAATAATTTCTATAGCTAAGAGAGTTGTGTTAAATATTCCGTTCGCATTTGCGATAAGAAATTAATAATATTTCATTTTAAATTCCGCAGAAGATTGGAGCTATGTGTGTTAAACCTAGTTAAATAGAGTCTAGAATAGTTTAGTACGAGCAACTAATGCATGCAATATATTCAGTTAGACTATAGCCTCTTCCACTAGCAGCTCAGCTGTCGCAGCTTCACATTTTGGCTGCACTTTGTAATTGGATTCATTTATCTGGTGAACGGAATTGCCTTATGCCGCACTGCTGCATTAGTTAATCTTTGTTGGCTTTGCAGCACGTGAAGCTTTTGCCAAATGTTCTCCCATGCCATGCCCCGCCGCGCTGCCACGCCCTTTTGCCATTTGCCATTTGCCATTTGGCTTTTATTCTGCCGCGCTTTTATACAAATGCAAATGACTTGTACATAAGTATATTTCATTTCATTTGGGGCACGACAGTAAGCCAGCGTTGGCCCCCACCCCAGCTGATGACAAGCCAACGCACTTGCCACTTGCCACTTGCCGCATGCCGCATGCCACACATTTCACATACGAAAGAAGCTGAGCTTCAGAGGCGGCTTGTTGGTCACCTTTGTTACCTGTGCTACCTTGCGGTTGCCTCCTTCTTCCTTTCTTTCTCTCTCTCTCTCTCTGTCTCTGTCTGTACCCAATTGCGAGACCTTTTAAATGTGTGTTGCGTGACTTTTGCACAACTTTTTTTTTGTATTTTGTATTTTATTCCTTTGTCGCTCATCAACGCCAGGACTTGCCAGCAAAGGCATTCGCATCCGCATTTCCTTCCGCCTTCCCTTATCCTAGCCAACGCACTGTCGAGCCTGTCGCGCTGCCATTTTCTGTTTCACTTTGATGAGCATAATTTGTGTAAAAGTTGCTCGAACGATGCTCGTTCGGTAGCTTTATTAAATGGCGCATAATTTAACAGCGGGATTTCGCTTTATCGCGCTGCAAACGTGAACGGGAATGTAAAGGCTGATGCGCAGCTGAACATCATCTTTACTCCTCTCCACTATTCAAAGTGTGTGTGTTTTGCTGGTGCCTACTTAAGGGCGCGCACAGCCGACGATGATGGGGAAGATGACGAAGATGGGCACTGTGGCACAAATTGAAACTTAATTACTGTGTCCACATTTGGCGAAAGCCGCTTAAGAGGCGCCGGCGTCGCCGACTGTGGCAGACTGAAGCAGCAATAAGGCGGGCTAAGACTCTTGTTGCTACATGTGGAATACACTGAAAGAAAAGCCAATACAACAGCACAAGACAAGGCTGAAACAATCACTGAGCTGGTGCTCGCTTCAGAATATTCAAGAATAGGTTTCAAGATTGTACTTTTTGTTCGTCATAGTTCTATCAGAGCTCGGGTTAGAATGAAACCATTTACTATAAATATTATGTTTTTGTAAACAAAAGAGAGTAAATAAAAGCAATAAAAATCAATATTAACTTAACAATCGTTTGATATATAAGTTTATTGATAGTCATTTCCTCACTATCGATAAAAATCGATATGTTGTATTTGCTTTTAATTTTTTGATATAAGTTCAAAATTTCCCTGAAGGATTTAATCAAAAAGTATTTCTGATTTTTTTTTTTGATTAAATATTTTAGATATACTTTAAAATATAATAATAAAATATAATAAATTTATAAAATATTTTTGATATATTTTTATATAATTTTATTTTTCTGATTCTTGTTTAGCAAAATTAACTAAATTATTATATTAGATAAGCAGTAATTATATTTATTTAATTTAATTTTCTTAAGTTCCATTTATTTTTCAAATATTAAAACGCGTCAGTTACTCATCGCATGATTTCTGAATTGTAAACTTTTGCAAGTTGCGCCAGTGTGCGAATGTGTGTGTGTGTGCGTGTGTTTGAGCATGTATGTGTATGCATGTGCTAGCCATTTTCCGCCCGTTTTAAGCGGCTTTCGTTGAAGCCTCGCCAAGGGTTCCATATACATATGTACATGTTCCAATTTGGGTCGGTGGGTTAAGCCGTTGCTCATTATCGTTGTTAGCCATGTAATGGCAGCCCAATTAACTGGGCCAGAACACAGTTGGCCATAGGCAGAGCAACCCTTAATGGAGTTGTAAGCCAAGTGACAAACAGCAAATACCAATACAACAAATACAGTTGTCTCGTCCTTGTGCCGCTGACCGCACATCAAGTCCAAGGCGCCCAGACAAGCGAGGCGATCCATAAAATCGAGTCGCCAATTCTATTTGCCTCCCAGCCACCCAAAAACAGAACTGCAAGAACTGGCAGCAGAATACACAGTGTTGCACACATTTAACGTTTGAAATATTGATTCGAAGACACTGGCCAACAAAAGTGGGATTTGTTTTCTGCACTCGAACTGATATGTGCATATGTATGTATATATTATTATAATAAACGGGTAAGCACTTGGCAATCCGATTGGGTGATACTTTTATTTTATGCAAACTAATATACCTCTTTGTTCGTTTGAGAAGAAGGCATACAATTTTTTCTATTTATGTTAGTGTTTCACTAATCACAAAAAGTATCTTGTTAAGATATATGGAAGATATATACATATATGTATACAAGTATATTTGACGATTTGACTGAGTTGAGATTTTCCGGCTTTAAGCAGATACCATTCGGACTGACTTTAAGCCTGATGCAATAGTGTTTATGATATCGCTTCAATAGCACCGAACAATCGGTTTTAAGTTGGGAATCTATGGAATATGTAGACTTTGGTAATTGTTGGAAAAGCATGCCGATTGATTTTTCTAGCTAAATTGTTGTGCATTTCAATTGTCGACCAGTGCATGAAATATACAGTCGCATTAAATAAACATGGGCAATTTGAGCATGGGCATGGCTCATTATTAAAATGTAAAATGCGTAAATGTTATCCTGTCAGTCTGTCAGTGCGGCCTGTCGAAAATCACGAATTATGGGGCATGCATTATGGCAACGTTATATTCCGTTGCCGCGCATCCTGTGCGTGTCATTAATAAGAAATCAAAAATCGATTAAGTACGCCTCTCGCTCCACGCTCCATGCTCCACGTTCCATGCTCCACGACCACAACTTTCAACCGTTCCATAGAGACAGGGAGAGAGACCAAGCCGTTTATAATGTCGGGGCTGTAAAAAGTTTTAATTGACAGACATGTTGCGTTAATATGAAACATTTTGGTAATTCACTGTAATTGCGTGCCTCAACGCAACATTAATTAATTAATCGGGCCAATTGAAATACTTAGAGCATCATCAACATCGATTCGATGCGTCCAATAATATGATCCTAATTGGCTGCCCTTTTAATTACACTTTGCAACAGAGGGTGCTTTAGTAATTGATTACCCTATTTAATACTTTTTATGCTGATAAATGTGCATTTACTTTACATTTACTATCGAACGTAGTGGAAGTAAAGGTATTTGAGGAAAATCAACAAATATTTGCATTAAAATAAAAGTATTACATTTTTAATTGGAATTTAAAATATTTATTATTAGCATATTAAAATATTAGAATATTTGTATACATATAATACATTTATTGAAGTTGTCCAGAAGGAACTTTAACTTCCCACTATTATTTGTATTTCATATAGCTAAGCTCACAATACACTGAAAACAAATAAAAGTGCATTTGTTTGATTGACAGATACCCGAGCCACAAAATGTTTATACTCAGGGGCGTAGCAAGACTGTCGTTGAGGGGGGTGATTCTTGTCGAATGACCGACTTGCCTCGTGTATTTGATTTCCATTTAGCAAATCAATTAAAATAGCATATAATATTATTGAGTTAATCAATATTCTGATTTCCGCATTGATACCTCCTCACTCATGATATTTGGTACGTGCTCAAGTAAATGAATTTCGTATATTTTCAATCCAGTCAAATATTTGGAAGAAGTATAGAGCATGAAGTTTGAATAAATATTAATAGCTCGGCAATGAACATGGATTTGTTAAGCGAAATTTTAATATAAATAATTACAAATATTTTATTAATAATATAATGATGATAAATATACATAAATAATTACAAATATTTTATGAATAATTCATAATTCATAATATATGCCTTATATATTTAACCCAATATTAATTTATCTCAAAAATAAATGTAAAACCTATATATGGAAGTTTTTATTTTATTAAAAGTAAATATCATTTAAATATCTGCAGTCTGCTTATTTTTTGCCAAAAGTCAATTATTATGATATACATATATTTTAATTTTGCTGAATTTCCAAAATAATATTTAAGAGTTGATTTGCAAACGTGGCACAATTGTTGTTTTGCAGTGTGCTCAGAACAGGTTAACCGGATTTTTGGCTGCAAAAATCTAACAGCTGCCGCAGCGGATGGAGCGAATGGAGCGGATGGAGTGGACGAAACGAGTCGCTGTAGACTGCGAACTGCCGCTGCTGTTGCTGTTGCTGCTGTTGCTGCTGCTGCAACTGCCCATTAATTTGGGGCAAGCTAATGCCGAAAATTATACGGCAATGGTAACAGCAATGGCAATGCCAAAATTTGGGTTACCCTTGTCGGTTAAACCGGCTTTGCTGTGCACTGGGGCAACATGTGCGTTCCCTACGCGGCGCTGCTCCAGACCCCCTCGGGACCCCCTCGCTGTCGCAGTGGTAAATAAAAAGCAGAACAGATGTCGCGGTCAGCGTCAGCGTCGCCGTTGGGTATTGTGTTACCTTTTCGTTTAGCTCGATTTACCTGTTCTGTTGGCTATTGCTGTCCCTGTCGCACCTGCTGCTGGCGTCTCTTTGATTTGCGGCAGGTGCAAATTGAGCTAGTCGACGAGTCGTTGCTTTTTGCTCATCATTTCGGCGATCCGTTGGCCTTAACTGATTTGCTGTGCACACCTGCTGTCTGCCTGCCTCGCTCGTCTGCCTACCTGATCTTTTTTGCTATAATAGCCTTGTCAGCGTCTCTGCGAATGTTAATCCAAAGCATTTCAATGGCCTTTGTGTGCAGCTCTTTAGATCTTTATCTGAGTGCTTCTCGAGCTGATGCGCCGTCTCTCGTCGTTGGCCCTTCTCCGTGTCTTCTGCCATCTTCATGTCAAAATAATTGTCATAACTAATTTTGTTACCTGCTACCGTGCAGGTAGCAATTAAACTCAAACCGAGATACAAACTGTGACTGTGACTGTGTCTGTGTGTGCTCTGCACAATTCTCCAGTTCTCTGTTAGCTTCTCATGTGTGTTAATTGCGTTCTCTTTCCGCCTGCCTCCGGGCTGGGGTTTTGTTTGCTATCTGCTCTCTGGCGACAACAGCTTCGAGGTGTAAATGCAATTAATTTTCACATTCTTATGACAGCGAGCGGGCGGTGCGCAATTAGGGATGCCATCGATTAGGATATGACTTGTTTATTGTACAGTTTCCTCTCTCTTTCTCTCTCTCTCTCTCTCACTCTCTTGCTCGGTCTCTTTTGCTCTCTGGGCTGAAGTCTCTGGCGGAACACTTTGGCAAACAGAATTTCCTTCATTAAAATGAATCAACTCCAAAAACTAAACTTTACAACAGCAGCGCCTCAAGGGCCATCTGCCACGCTTGTGGGGCGTGGCAGGGGCCACAGGGTGTAAGGCTGGGGCTCTGTGGGTTCAGTTTGGGTGTGCTGCATTTTCATCTCTGCAGATTTACGAAAAATTACAATTGTGTACACGGCCACTTCAACTTGAACTGCCAAGCATGTCGCTGCTGCCAGTGCTGGAAATGCTTTGCAGTTAGACTGGGGCCAGCCCAGTCCCGCTCTGCCTTTTTGGTACTGCCGCGCCCCCTTCGTGCTGCACTGTCTGCACTTGGCTGTGTTATTCCATTGCCGTCGCATTGTTTGACAGCCCCGCTCTGCCAACCAGAGCCAGATAAAAACTTTTTGACTATGCATATATACAAGCCAGTGAGAGAGAAAGATACAGAGAGAGAAGGGAAAGAGAGAGAGAGAGAGAAAGAGAGCGCGCGCAAGTGAGAGCGAGTGCAAAGGCAAGATAGAGGGAAAATCGAAGCAAAGTAAATGAAACGAAACGAAAACCAAATTCAAAGCCAACCAAAAAATCGATAAGAATAACGTACAAGAATTCTAGAAAAATATTTAGCCAAGTCGATAACGAAATACTCTCTGGCACAGTTTGATTAGCAGTTATCTAAAATTAATTTGAAAAATTGACGAACATGTAATATAAAGTTGTATGTGTTTAGGTAGAAAAGTAGATCATTAAATATATTTTGTAATTTAAGAAGGAGCTGAGAATTCCCTGATCCCTATTTAAGTTGAATTATACTGGAGCAAGTGCAAGTTGTATTATTGTAGGCTCATCAATAAATTAAAGTAAAGTGGGAAACGAGAATTCAGAATATTCTGAGCAATCGAATTGGAATTCTTTTGATAAATTGCAAAGCTGATGACAATTTGATAACTCCCTTTCGCTGGGAAACTGCCAGCAGCTCGACAGGGCATACTCAGTTGTCAATACGAGAGTATGGGTGTTGGGGGAGTGGGAGAGGGGGTACCGGTACGTCATTTTGCCAATAAATGGAATGCTTGAGAGTGTGCAGCAGAACGTTTTCTGACTCAACTCTCTGCGCCGCCTGCGCTTCCATTACATTTGACAGACGCTGAAAAGTACGTGTTTAGTTATGGACTAGCCCAGAGCGTTCAATGGAGACAGAGTTAGAACGTGGAAGCGGAATGGGAATGGATTTGGCAAAAGGTAATGCCACTTTAAACCGATGTGATAAATGCGCAGAGGTTGCGTCTGCCTATCGATAGAGGAAATATCACATCAAGTGTCTGCCTGCTGGGTCATAAAACACACAACAGGAAGCGGGCCAGAGTGGAATCGAAGGATGTAAAGGACATGAGCAGAAGCCAGAACTTCAGAGCTTCAAGTGCAAATGAGAAAAGACAGCCGTTGCTGGAGGGAGGAGAGAGGGAGGTAGGAGCAAGAGCAGCAGGAGGCGTACCAGAAGTAGTGGCTGCTGCTAGTGCTGTGGTTATTGTGGTTCAGTTCAGCGCCTGTGGCTCGCTTAATGGTCTGCCAGGCGTTTGGGCGGCTGTTAGATATTTATCATTTGCCACTCGGCTCAAGTGACGAACGAGCCACAAGCACTGAGTGCGAGCCAAAAATTGAAAAATGACTCAGATGGCAGAGAGCAAAGGGCAACAGGGCTCTCAAAGTGTCTGCAGACTGTTCGCAAGTCAATTACAATTTGTAATTTGGGACCCCATACGCAATGAACTTGTCAAAAAGTCACATTCTCGGACCACATACGAGGCTCACAGCCAAGTTGTGACAATCATTTGGCCCCATTGTGGCTTGGGCCATTACGGCTTATCAGTAGCTCCAGCGCTATCTATGTATGTGGCATGGACAACTATTGTCGACAGCTGTCTGTGCTGCTATCTATGTGTGTCAGTTAGTCAACTAAATAGTCTCCGGACATCATGAAAGCAGTTTCTGATGTGCCACTGCCACACCCCCTTAAATTCACAGTGCCAGGTGGTCGTTGGAGTTGCCTAAAACATTTTTCAGTTCTTTGTCTGCGCTCTATAGCTCCCTCCCCTCCCAAAACAACATAGAATATGTTTTTTTTTCCTGTGTTGTCGTCTGACTTGCCTTAGATTTCAGTGTAATTTATGTTTCTATGCCGTAGACCGTTACTCTGTTACTCTCTCTCACTACCTCTCTCCTCTCTTTGTGGTGTCTTCTGTTTTATACACTCCCATGGGGCATTTCAGTGCAGTGCTCCACACAGAAATATTTTCATAATCATAAATCATAAAGTACTTATCGAAATGAATGGAAAACTTTTGAATCATTGACTCTGTGAACTGAGCTGACTTTCTATTTATATAGAAAATATCAGAGTTGCAGAACACAATTATAGTTTCCAAACGTATTTTGGGGCTCAGTTAATGATTTATTGATTTATTTATTGACTTATTTGCTTACTTTTATTTGGACAAGTTGTGTGATGTACTGATAAAGCTCATTAAATTAATTAGAGTAAACAAACGGAGTAGTTTTCTAATTTATTCTTGGAACTCACTCTGTGAGTGATTAAGTATTGCTGATTGAGTAAAAATATATCGAAGCCTCAATTATCCTTATTAAAAGTTTTTTTTTGCTTTGTATTAAATACTTTACTCAATTTAATTTCTTCAAATGAGTCTTAAGTTGTAGCTCATTTATACTTTTGACTTGAAATTAATTAATTAAATATGTTTCAGAGAGTATTTTACATTTACTTTTGTATTTTATTTATTTTTATTTACGATTTCTGTTGGTCGTGTTTCGCATTTCGACTCTAGATTAAGGCCTCATTTACCAGGTGTTATTAAGTCCCGCTTTCTCTCTGCCGGCACCGCTCCCCCCTCCACAGCCTGCTGACCAACCCATTTAACGGCTTTTGTGAGAGAGTGAATGCATGTTCCTCCCCATTCCCCCGCGGCTAGTGCATCATCAGCGAGCGCTCGACATGGCTCATTTGCTTAGGCTTTAAGTTTGGCTGATTAAATGGCCCAGATTGCTTTGGCCAACTATCTGGGCCTGACTGTGCCAGATCTTAATGAGCAGCTGCTGCAGCAGCGGCTGGCGCACAGGACTTTGGGCTCTGAGCACTTCCGTGAACGGGCCGGGCGACAGTTTTTATGCGGCCCTGATTAATCTCAACACTTTCCGAGCCATTAATTTCAATGTGACCCCAACAGAAGAAACTCTGCCTGACTGCCCTCCCCAGCAAGCCAGCCCGCCAGTTGCAACCCCAGCTCGTCAAACATAACAAAACCTAAATTCCAGTATTTAGTAGAGTGCCTCGTATGGCTTGGCCTGGGGGGTGGGGGTGGTTGGAGCAGCGTCCAGTTTGACATTGTGCAGCTGCCGCTTGGATCATCAATGGCCGCTCGTTGGGGTTGTTATTGCCTGCACTCACCTGACGAGACTTTGGCTCGCCTCGACACCTTTCACTCCTGCTCAGTCACTTCTACAGCCTCTTAATGCTCGCTTTGTGCAATACAACGGAGCCTGAGCAGTCCAAGAGGATTTGCAGCCTCCCTGCTCCTCTTCCTCCTCCTTCTCCTCCTCCTCCAATGAAGAGGCGTTAAAGCCACAAACAGCAGATGGCGCAGAGGTTTCCTTTGCTCATTGCAATTTGCAATGCCTCAGGAGTTACTGTTGATTACCTCTAAAATGCACAGCAAGTGGAGAATGCTATGCGAGGTTGGTTACACAAATTTTACAGATAATAAGAATAAGTATAAATGAAGCTTGTTTTTGTTTATATAATAGTAAAAAATTAAGTATTATTTTTTTTACATTTTATTTATTCATATCTACGCTTATATTTATATCAAGAATATATATATTTATTTATATTTTTATTAATATTTAGCTATTATTTTATTATATTATATTTATTTATATTTGTAATATTTAGCTATTATTTTATTATATTTTATTTATTTATATTTACATTTATATTTATGTATATCATATACACATAATTTTCTTTAATAATTACTATCAAAAGATTCATTGCCCTAATTAATGTAATAAATATTATACAACAATATATAAAATATAAATATTATACATGAATACAAAAATATATTTATTTTTAGCTATATTTAGATCATACCCAAAAAACTTCATATGTAAATATATACATGATGTTTACCCCGAAATTTATATAATAATTGTAATCAAAAGATTCATTGACCTAATTAGAGTTAGTTAGATTAAAGTCGTTGGGCATTTGGCAAGACGTAATCGTGCAGTTCGGTCTAGCATTGGCAGCCCCTTTGAGCCGTCGCCTGAGCAATGCGTGTCGTAAAATGGCTAAAATATGGCCAGTTGCTGCCAGTGGCAGTGGACGAAAAGGCAGCGAAAAGCGGGTCAGCCAAAGGGCAGTGGCACGCATTACTGAGTCGAGTCGGGCGGGGGCGTTGGCATGGCAGCACCCTAATCTATTTACAAGCAGTCGTTAAAGGCGAGAGCTGGAAATTGAAGTTCTGCTAGATGGAACGTATTTATTTAGCTATTGCGAGTCTCCCTCGTCCTCCGCCGCCTGGCAACGAAATTACATTTGTACCTTTAATTTATTGAATGTTTCGAATGCGTTGTCGGACTCCCACATGTGTTACGACAGCGCACGACCTCTGGGGCTCGGACTCGGACTCGGACTCGGTTTGGGTTGGTCTCGGTGCCGGGGTCGGGGATGGCAAGCTGGAAAAGGTGTGCATGTTTGGGTTCTCTGGGTCACCTTGGTTCTGGGCGCCGGTTGAAAGCTTCATTTGCTACACGTCTCGAATGAGGCGTGAAAATTGCCAACTAATAGAATCGGCACGAAAGGGTTGCCCCTAATGACACGTCATGTGGCACGTGCTGGAACGAGGCGGGTTTTGTTCAGGTGGTGCCCAAAAAGAATAAAAGGAGAAGGAAAATAAAACATCTAGCAGAACTCGGCATTTCATTTGTTTTTGGCCGACAAAGCCTTGCACGTCCATTAATTCCGGCTTGCAACATCTAAAATCCCTGCAGAAGAATTTTGGACAAATTTCTTGGGGAAGGCGGCGCCTTTTGTCTACTGCTCGCACCTAGGAGCCAAAGCTTAAGCGTCCATAAATTATAAACTGACTGCGGAATTCGCCTTTGGCCCGCCAGCTCGTTAACTTGGAGAAACGAAATCCTCGCGTCAACTTTGTCTGGCTCGCCTCTCACCTCTCGCCATTCCCATATACCAAACCCTCCCTCTGGCTATTTACATACTGCTGTATCCTGTTGCCCCGGACAGTCAATCTGTGCAGACAGTAAGAGAGAGAAAGACAGAGAGAGAGAGAGAGAGAGAGCGAGCGAGATGGAACGTGTGTGTAGCACATTTAATGCCCTGCGCTTGCAGACAACAAAGGATGAGTGCAAATTTATCATTTGGCTGCAATGAGCCAAAAGTGCACAGCCAAAGAAAATGCTCGTCCTGGCCAACTCGTGGCAACTGTTCAGGACAAATCCTTTTTGAGCTGCCTGCCGGCAATGAGCTAAAGACTCTGTCTGTGTGCGTGTGTGTGCCGGAAAATTTGCGTGCAAACGAATGAAAAGTTGAAACTTGAGTGAAGTTTATACGCTGCAAATATGTGATACACAATATATGAACTATTCAGCTTAAACATTTTAAGCATAACATTTTAGCATAACATTTATTTCAAATTGATTTATTATTTCTATAAATTCGATAAAAATCTTTAAGAGTTTAATGAATGATCGATTGCACCCTTTAGTCGAGACTCTTCGAATACGAGATCCCCTCATTCCTTTGCTTCTCTTCTATATACACTGGCTCTAAAAATGTAGGAGATGTAATTATATAAATGCATTTCATTAGGGTTTTCAGTAATAACAGTGATTGTTTTTATATCGGGACCTACAACAAATGAGAAGCCTATAGCTGTTCTAGGTTCTGAGATCGTTGCTTTAATATATATATGGAGAGAAGGACAGACATGCAGACGGACAATGCTTGATAAATATATAAACGCTATGTCTATTACATATGTACATACATTTGAACAAAGTCATTGCACACAGATTTCCCATAAACAAACGTAATTATATATATGAAATCAAATGAAATCTATTATTAAATTAAAGAGTAAACACATAACATTGAATTGCAAACAATAAGCGAATATTAAATAATGAATAAAATAGTTTCACTTTGACAAGTCAATAAATTATTGCATTTCCTTGATACTCGATATCTGTGTGCGTGTGAGCGTATGCAGAGCCGGATGCCGTGTTGTCTGGTTGCGAGTGCAGCCACAGACACGGACAACAGTGTGCAATATTAAACTACACTCGCTCCATTATGCTCAGATACACCTACATCAGATACATCACATCGCACACAAACGTGCATATATCAGAGCGCACTGCACAGTCACGCAGGAAAGTATTCGTACCGTGTACTTTTTATGCTAATGTTTTTTGCAACAGCTTTGTGCCGACAAAACAAAAACGACGCCAGGTGTGTTCCGGGCCGTATCTTCGGCGCCGTCTGCTCTTGTGACTGCTGCACCTCAGCCAAGAGTCCTGCTGTCTCCTGCCGCCTCCTTCTCTGCCCGCTTGGCCAATATACGCTTTGTTTCTTCGCCTTCCACACTTGACTTTTGCTGTGTTTTGTTTTCTGGTTATTTATTTTTGCTCAGGCTGAGACATGAAACAAAGGGCAAGGCACCTCAGCTGGGACTGTTGTTTTGGCAGGGCTGGGAGGGGCAGCTAGAGGGTCCGCCAGTCGTTGGGGCAATCAAATCGGGCCAAGAATTATGCGAGTCGCACAGATGCGTATTTTGTTTGATATATGGATTGCTCTGAAATGGAAAGCATTTTGGCCCTGCCATTGTCTAGCCGGCAAAAGTTAAACATGATTTCCTTATTTATTTCCATTTTCCCCGCTCCCCAAAAACCCTTTTCGCAATTTTCTTTTTCTCGCATTTCCTTTTGTTGCGTTTGGCATAAAACATAAATTGCGTTTGTCGTTGTTTCCGTCTATTTTTTTTTCTTTTATTCTCTGAACCGCTCTCTCTCTCTCTCTCTTTCTCTCTCTCTCTCTCTCGTTTGTATTGCTTTGTTTGTGGCTGCAGCAGCAACTGCGGTCGCCGAACAGTTTGACAATCACTGCGACCCGCCTCGTCGCCGCGCATGCAAAACTTTTTCCTCTTTTGCAAATGAGATTTCGTTCAGTTGCCGTGATAAATTGTTGATAGCTTTGAATGTGTTTACATTGATGCTTGCTAGGAATGCGCTGCGGAAATGAAGGAACTGCTTGTGTCGAGGGCACTTGTCTATGTGTATGTGTGCGTGCGCGCCCGCGCTCGTGTGTGTGTGTGTGTGTGGTTGGGTTAGAGTTCTTGTGGTGTCTGGAATTCGCTTGGAAAGAAATTTTCATGCTCTATCGCTGAGGAATTTATTTTGAGGGCCTTGCCTAACGCTCTTGTAAAACATTTCTCGCCTTTTTTAATCCTCAAATGCAATGACCTTAATTCACAAATTATGCACAAGAGTCTGGAGTTGGAGACAAGAGCACAATCCTTATAAATACTTCTGCTAAAAGCATTCATTTTATCCCTTTTATTAAAGAGAAAGTAAGGGACATTTTATTTTTGGAGTAAAATATGTATAAATATTTCTGTGGTAAGGTGGTTCAGGGGTTTTCGACATTTTTCAGCGAGTATTAAACATTTTACCAGTTCCTTGTAGACTTCTTTATCGAGTATACATTGCTTGAGAAATAAGATTGATTGAGAGGTTGACTGGAATAAAATATGGAATCAATTAAATGCTCGTTTAAAGATGTAGTTCAATAGGTCATGAGCGATCTCCACCTGATTAACTAACGTAGTTTTGAGTATTAGTAAATCAGTGAATAAATCTGTCTAGCTTAGAATAATTTAGTAGTATTTTCCAACTACACAATTGAAATTCAGTTTATTTAGTGCCGTGCAGTGCAATGAAAGCGAACAATTTAATCAGCTTTATTATCATGACAAATACATATTTTATTGTTAATTTATACTTTACAATAAATGTAAATGAAATACTTGTACTTCATTAATTAGCAGTCTTTGTGACATATCAAATGAATAAATAATAATAATACGAATAAAATGGTTTTTATAAACAAATAATTTTGGTTAATTTCATAATTGAAAAGTAATTCCAACATATAGAATTGAATAGCATATTCAAATGAAAGTTCCACGAAGCGCTCTTAAATGCTAATGCGAAATGGGAAAAATGGAAATGAAAGGCGGTCAGTCAGCAGAAAAATTGGTTGAGTTTATGTGTTTTTATTAGCAGCTGCAGCAGTAGAGGCAGCGGCAGCAAAATGAAACAAAATGAACTGAAATCCAATTAAAACTTAAATGCAGCAGCGAGCAAGCCAAAAAGTCGAGTTGCAGCAACTTGAAATGTTGAATTTTAGCCGGGCCCGTGGCCCGTGCCTTGCAAGTGGCATCAATGGTCAAGTTGAAGGCTTTCGGTTGCCGTTAGAGGGCCGTGGGGGGCATGCAGGGCTCGAGGGCGAGCATATTATAAATAACAGCCAAACACGCAAACAGTTTGTGCAAGTTTATTTACCAGGTGAAGTCTTCATGGCCCCTGCCACTGGCGCCCGAACGAGTTAACGACGCGCCCGACTCGGCCACGTTTGGTTGCATGCCAAGTCTCGGCCAGGAAAAGCAGCGCAAACGAAGAAAACTTTGCGTCAAGAGCAAAGTACAAAAACTTTAAGACAAGGAAGTAGTGAGTGCTACCTGCAGAAGTGGCTAGTTTTAGCGGGAAAAGTGCTGCCGACGTAGCTAGGCTAGATTAAATTGAAAAGAGGAATAAATAATGTTAATACACACAAGTGCGGATACTTTCGAGAGCTGTGAATAAGTTATATTTCTTTTTATAAAAAAAGTAAATTTCATACTGAGAGTAGAACAATAAAATAAAAAATTTAAAATAAATAAATAATCTAGACTGAAACTTTCGACTAACTGATATTTGAATAATTGATTCAACAATTTTTTTCCTTTCTTGACGATTATTATTGTTATTTTCAAGGAATAAGAACATTAAACTAAATCAAATTTAAATTTAAATAAAAACATAAATGAAAAAAATAAGAAATAAAAAAAAAATAAAAAAAAAATAAATAAATAAGAAAGCTCTAATCGAGACTGAAACTTTCGACTAACTGATATTTCAATAATTATTCGCTGCTCTGTTTTCAATGGGTTCAGGCATCCATAAAAAACAAAAAGTTTAAGCAGCCAAATAAAAGCTAGATTTGGCGGGAATAGGCTAACTCGCAGGCACTGCTGATCAGCAATAGGAACTTTGATTAGGTTTCCCTGCCTGTGGCTTGCTTAGAGCTGCAATGAGTGGAAGCCAGCGAATTAACTAACCAAACTGGCACAGGCGTCCACGGGCCGAGCCAACGTGCCTTGGTTAGCTGAAATGAAGACGCTGAAAAGTATGCTACGCAGCACAAACATATACCCAGGCACGTGCGCCATTTTGAATACAACGCACCAGTCAACCGAGAGAGAGAGAGAGAGAGAGAGAGAGGGAGGGAGAGTGTGAGAGCAAAGTTTTTGGCAAATTGTGGTCAGGTGGGCAACGCCTTTATGATTATTGTCTTAAAATTAATCAATGTGTGCGTGTCTGGAGCGGAAGAAGTTTACAGGCTAATAGATTCCTGGCAGCGCAATCCACACGCCCCCAACAGGCCTGCGTTCCCGAAAATTAATAGGCTTTGAAGCTCAGTTCGAAAAGTGATGTATTCATGCTTGAAATTAATTAGATTCCGGGCGAAAACTTAAACAAATTCTTGGCCACAGGCTCAGCAAGAGTTCTCCCCCTGTGTGTGTGTGTGTGTGTGTTTCTTTCTTTTTTTTTTTTTTTTTGCTCTGTGCTTAGTTGTTTTGGGCAGCAACTTGTGCATTCAGCCTGCAAATTTCTTTTGCTCCTTTGTGACCCTGGCAGGATTCCGGATTTACGTTTTGTTGACTTTAAGCAACAGCTCAAAAGGCTGCGCAGTATGATTGTTGTAGCTCGTGTTGTTGTTGTTGTTGTTGTTCAAGTCGTTGGCCTCGAGCCATGGCATATGCTACACTTGATGCAATCCCGCATAATGATGTTGATGCCAGCTGCGTGATTATTACAATATCATTATTATTTTTTGTTCCTGTTCCTGTTGTTGTTGTTGTCTCTGTTGTTGTTGTTGTTGTCTCTGTGGTTGTTATGGCAACCACACGCTCGTGTTTTTGCTTTGACAAGCCCCAAGATGTCGACTGGTTAAGCGTACAGATTATGCTTTCATAACTTAAAAAACATATACATACATATTATATATATATATAGCTAAAAGCTTTAATGCGATTAAGTCAGGCTTTCTTTTAGAATTCTTTAAAAATTTAAAGCGAGCGCGTGGAATATGCTGTATAAATAAAATGTACGAAGCTATTATGCTGTGCTAGCAAATAAATATTGATTTTTCTAAATGCCAAATAATCATTCCATTTAAATGGCAAGCCAGGGAGCTTAATTTTCTAATTTTTTTCCTGCAGATTAATTTTAATTTTATATACAGTTTTTTCAACAAAGGTTCAAGGGTATAAATTAAAATACGAATACATATTTCCTTTTGTAATACTTGTTTTAAGCATTGTCTTGATTGATTTTTCTTGTTCAAGCTTTCAAAATTGATTTGGCAACGGATTTGTGTGTCAGCAAAATGAATTTTAATTTGAGTGAGAGCTCAGTGGAAATTCTTTGCCTCAGTTGCACAAACATATTTAAATCTGCAATGAATAAATAAAGCCCTTTGAATGAATTTATTTGTGTGAAGTATTTAGTAAAATTCATTCTCACTACGCTTAGACACTTTGCTCACTGCTTTTTGAATCAATCTAGTATGTTGTAGATCTGTCGGAGAGAGGAAATCAATTTCTATTCAGTTGTTTTTTGTAGTATTTTTGATGCCGGATTTGCAATTTGCTGTGAAAGACGCTTATCATGGGTGATGTTGACAAATGGATTGAGATGGTGAAGCAGTGTCAATACTTGCCAGAGAACGAGCTGCGCAAGCTGTGCGAGATGATATGCGAGATTCTGCTGGAGGAGGCCAACGTGCAGCCGGTGAGCAGCCCAGTGACCGTCTGTGGGGACATCCACGGCCAGTTCTACGACTTGCAGAAGCTGTTCAGCACCGGCGGCGAGGTGCCCGACACGAACTATATATTCATGGGCGACTTTGTGGACCGGGGCTACTACAGCCTGGAGACGTTCACCAGGCTGCTGACGCTGAAGGCGCGCTATCCCAGCCAAATAACGCTGCTGCGCGGCAACCACGAGACGCGGCAGATCACCAAGGTGTACGGCTTCTTCGACGAGTGCTTCAGCAAGTACGGGAATGCGAATGGCTGGAAGTATTGCTGCAACGTCTTCGACTTGCTGACGATTGCGGCGATCATCGATGAGCAGGTGCTCTGCGTGCACGGCGGACTCAGTCCGGAGATTGTCACCCTGGACCAGATGCGCACAATCGAGCGCATCGGCGAAATACCCTGCAAGGGCGCCCTGTGCGACCTGGTGTGGTCCGATCCGGAGGACATTGAGTGCTGGGACCAGAGCCCGCGCGGCGCCGGCTGGCTGTTCGGCCGCAAGGTCACCAACGACTTCATGGCCATCAACAATCTCAGCCTCATTTGCCGCGCCCATCAGCTGGTCGACGACGGCCTCAAGTACATGTTCGACAAGAAGCTGGTCACTGTCTGGTCAGCGCCCAACTATTGCTATCGCTGCGGCAACGTGGCTGCCATACTCAGCTTCAAGACAGCCACGGAGCGCTTCGCCCACATCTTCCTGGCTGTGCCGGACGCTGAACGTGTTATACCCAAGCGCAATGCCACGCCCTACTTTCTGTAACAACCAGCCCATAAACCGAAGCACCGTATGATAGAAAGCCAACCCACACACACACACACTCGCACACCCTCACAAAACAGTTTACAAATAAACGAAATGAAAGCAAAATATTTATCGAGTTTGCAGCATTTCTTCATCCTTTTTTCCCCAATAAACCAAATGAAATAAATGAAAATAGAAATAAACAGGAAATAAACAAGGCCTTAGCTTGCAGCAGTTTAGCTTTTCCCTAACATTTCTGTTAATGTGTCAAAAATAGGGCAAATTGCTTTATTAAGGCAAGCTCAAAGAGTTGTTGGGCCTCTAGTTTATATTGTATAAATTGATCACTGTGAATGATTTACTATGAACCGAATGAGAGACAAAATGAGTTGTAACTAACTCTATAATGTACAATATATACCAATACATATTATGGATTAGCTGGGCTGTCTGTCGGCAGAATGAGCATCGAAACCTAAATATTCGAAATATGAGCTGCATATTCTTGTGCAGCGCTCGCAGTAAATTTTTATACCCTGAACCCATTGAAAATGGGAAATCAGGGTATAATGGTTTTGTTAAAAGTATGTAACAGGGAGAAGGAGGCGTGGCATACCCCACAAAGTATATATATTCTTGATCAGGGCGACAAACTGAATCGATTTAGCCATGTCCGTCTGTCCGTCTGTCCGTCCGTCCGTCTGTCCGTCTGTCCGTCTGTCCGTATGTATGAACGCGTCGATTTCTGAAGATATAGAAGCTAGAGACTTCAACTTTTTTTAAAATGCTCGTATATAGCGCGCGCATATCGAGTTTATCACTAAAAATCGATAACTCATCCCGTTATTTTTTTATCGATCAAAAATCTTATCGAAAACCAGTTATAAAATGATATCTCCTACACCTTTAGAGCTAAAGTCTCCAAATTTTAAATGTAGATTCGACTGCACGTGATAGAATTTCGGTTTTTGTTATAATTCACCCTCCACCCCTATATCCAACCCCTTACCCTCATCTCTGTAAAAGGCGTATTTCAAATACTAGAGACTTGAGCTTTGGCAAATATACGCATAGTAATGATAAAACCACATTCTGAAAGTTTCATGAAGAACGTACGTCCACAAAAAAAGTTATTGAACAATTTAGTTCCCATAGTAAGCCCACACTGCAGCCCATGCCTGTTAATGCGTGCGTGCCTATGGGTGTCTATGTATATGTTTGCGTGTGTGTGTGTTTGTTTAAGCTGAATGACACTAAAAATTATTGAAATGGCTGTTGCTCGGAGGGTTCAGGGTATCTCGTAGTCGAGCAGTCTCGACTAGAGCTTTCTTACTTGTTATTATTGGTTTATTATTAGGTAATGTATCCCCCTAAAATTTAGCTCTAGGACAGGCATTGAGTATTATATGCATGCCTAGACCGTATCATTAAGGTCGTACCTAATTCAAAGTATCTAGTTTCCCATAATATGATTTCGCAGGAAAGCTGCATAGATGTGTGCGCGTGTGTGTATAGATGTATGTATTTATATGAGAAGCTTCCATTACGTCATATATTACTCAAATTATGTTATATTATGGCACAACTCTCAATTTTCTTTCATATAATCGTGATTAAGAATAGATTTCTGTTCCGCTTATACATTTACATATATATACATACATACATATATATATCATATACATCCCAATTTCTAATTACATGAACATAAATTGATTGAACTCAGAGCAAAATTGAAAGTTTAAACTGCAATTGATTGGAGCTTAGGGAACATGCTTTAGAGTAAGCGTTTCTTAGCCACTTTGCCGTTACTTTTTTGTCCTTTTTCTCTTCTCTTTACGGTGGCTGTGGGGGAGGACATGTCAACTGTCGACCGCCATTTTATACAGTTTTAAATGGAGGGCGAGAAATTGGTGAAACAAATTGAACAGCATTTATCAGCTGTCAGCAGTTTAAGTTGATGAAACAGGCAGCCAGGCTGGTCCCAGTTGCCAGACAGCCAGTCAGCCAGTCAGCCAAGCAGGCAACCAACCACCCGGCCAAGCGGTTCCCCAGTGCACTGCAATACCCTGCATCTAGTGTGACAGGGCATGATATGCATATATACATATTCTGATATTTTATATAGTATATTTTCAGTATGTATTCACAGTCATTTTGGTAGAAGGGTATCTAGAGTGTACAGGCCATCTCTTAGTCGTTCATTGAATATCATCAAAGCTCGTTTGCTTGGTTTTTTGTGGCGCTTCATTTGACAGGCGCCTCAATAATATGTACATAAGTATCAAAGTGGGGGCGTGTGCGGGAGCAAAGATTGGACTGCTCGCCGCATTTTGATGTCGATTTCATAAAGTTTTTGATTCAGCGCCGGGGCCATAAATTGTGAGCAGTGCCTCGGCTAATGGGAGCCAGAAGTGTCCTCTGCGCAAAGCATTAGCTCTGCAGCTATTACTTGTGTGTGTGTGTGTGTGTGTGTGTGTGTGTGTGTTGCCCCAATCTTTTCTCTATTTACTGCTCTGCTTATGATGCCATCTTCGACACTCGATAAAGTCAATAAGCAAAATGAACGCAGGGCATTGTGTGTGGTCATTTTGTTGCTGATAACAACTGTTGCCCGGCATTTCAGTTGGGGAGCCAACAAATTGATTGGGCTCCATGTTGCTTACGCATTCGATTTATAAATCATTTTTCACCTGAATTTCACCTTCTCGTTCTCTTTGCAGCATATCAAACAAGGGCCCCGATATTTCGGCCGTGGTAAGTTATGCGTTTTATTATTTTTAATAGAGTCTTTCATTGATCAAAATTCAATTAACGTACATGCTGAAAACATTCATTAATATCTGAAAATCTGCGCTGACAAGTATTTTTTGAAATTGTCAGCTGAAATTATTGATATTATGCTCCTGAATTAATTTTCCAGTGAGCGAGATTCTTTACTGATTGAAATTAATAAATGATATTTAAAAGCATATGAAATTCAATTCATTAAACCATGTATATATATCCACATGTATACATATGCCCTATTTACTCTTTCCTTTTCACTAATATATCAGATTTCTGATTTGTTATTCGATGCGCTTTGCTGCGTTAGCCAATAAGATTTAAGCAGTATATAAAATTACTAGCTCTGGGTCAGTTTATTGGAGAATTATTCGCAATTTAAACATGATGCCGTAATTAGGGTCAGGCTTCATATATCACGTATACACATGTGGAGGATATACAGATCGAAATCAGCTAAACGCGAAAACAATATAAGCCATCTGAGAAGCTTTTTGACTGAATGAAAATTGACCTAATTGACATACAAACTTAAAACAGCTAAATGCGCTGCAAAAGCAACGGAAAAGCTACCTGTGCCATTTTTTTGTTTAATCCAAGTCTGTCGATTTGTGTGTGTTTCTTTTCTTTTACATATATACATATGCATATATATTGATCCGCCTTTCCATATGAAAGCTAAGTATGTATTTCACAACTGTCTTAGTCTAGCCTGATAGATGAAAAGTAAAAATATCCAATCTGCACTGTATTGAAAATTGTGTATTCTATTGTTAATAAATACTTGCTTTTATTTGTATATAATTAATAATTATAGCGACTGGTATATGACATTATGTAGTTGGTCATATAAAATACTAAAAATATATAAAATACATTTTAACATCCTATGAAGTTACATATATACTTTTAAGGACGCTACGGCCTCGCAAAATATATTCCTGAGTTCTAGTATTTTTGGGCGTGTATTAAGCAGTCGGTCATGGCTGATTTCAAGCTGCTTACTTGTATATAAATATATATATATATATATATACATATACATATACATTCTTTTATTTTAGTTAGTGTGCCCCATTTAAAATGTAGTTTGTTGAACTTTCGCAGTGCAATTTGTATTAGTAATGCCAATGGCAAACAAAGAGCTGCGGAGCATAGCCAGCTTTCGGCTTGAAGCTCGAGCCAATGAGTCGAATGATTTGGCCAATTGAAATGCTGCAGCAGTTGCCGCCAGATGCTAGCAATAATTCACTTTTGGATAGCTAAGCAGCGGGCAGGAGGCGAGGCGTGTGGAATTGCGAATAAGACCTACAGCAATGGATTAAATATGCAATCCGAGTCCGAGTCCGAGTCCGAGTCCCAGTTGTAGTTTCGAGCAGAGCAAATGAAAGAAGTTGAGTCATGACTTTAGCAACAGCTGGAGAATAGCTCTAATTTCAAGTTGAATGCAGGATGTCAACAGCAACGGCTGCTGCAAAAAGTTGCCTCAAATGCGCTCATGTGTAAGAATGGCATTGTTTTGTATTTGGCCGTAAACAAAGCGGCGAACCGAACGGAACACAAGGAAAACTTCTTTCCTGTTGTTAAAAACTAGGCAAACAGGTAAAAATCTGCCATCAAGTGAATAGCTGCAACAAAACATCTCTCAACACTTGGCGCACACTTTTAGCAACAGCAGCAGCGGGAATGGACTTCAATGGTCTGAAGATCCTTTCAGTTTTCATCTTGGCATAGTACCTGCTAAAGTGCTATTGGGTTTCCTTTTGCTTTCTTACAGTTGCAGGCTGTTGGTGGAGGGGCGGGGCGTGTTAAGAGAAAGATAAAAACTGAAGAAAACGCCAAAGCATAAAATGTAGCACAAGCAACTCTACATACATATATGTTGCCACCGATGTGGGCAGACGCGAAGATATCTCGTTTTTTTAATGAAGACAAAAATGTAATTTAATTTTTATTTGAAGATTGACTACGGCAATACTTAAATCTTTCATGTATATTAGATGTATAAGATTGTTAATTTCCTAAAAGTTTTATTTTTTTTATTTTTATTTTTTTATTTTCATATGAACATGGATATTTGTACAGGATATATGAAATACTTTAATTTAATTTATATATAGACAAAAATAAATGAATATAATTTTTATTTGAAGATTGACTCAAGTATTACAAAATTATGCATTGATGTACGTAAATAGCTTTGTCTAGAATATAGTTGTTCATTTCGTAGAAGGATTATGTATATTTGTTTAATGTATATGTGCATACGCACACATACGCATTCGGCAATTAGACAAAGAAATATATGTAATAACACAACTAGAAAACTTAAGCAGAATTTGTATAACATCACATGTTAACTTATCTGTTAACTTTCTGTTATAGAACTAAAACACTGTTACGCATTAATGATATGGCTGACTGTACGGTACTATTCTATTTTACTATTCTACTATTCTATCTTATTTCGCTATATAATGAAACTAGAAGTTAGCTCTTGTTTCATCAAAAGTCTTCAATATTGCAGAAGGGAACACAGATTTGTGGAGACAAACGTGAAACTCTTCTGTCTTGGCTGCAGGGCATTCAAAGTTGGTTTTTGTAATTTGAATGCAAAAAGTTTAGCTAAGGCTTGGCCAGGCGTGCTCTGGTCTGCTTTGGCAGGGGCGTGGCAATAACAAGTCATAAAATACATAGTACATAGCAAGGCAAACAGAACGCGGCAAGCAACACTGTGGAGGCGTGGCGATGGCACAGTGGGCCCAGACAGCACAGCAGCTGGTGCAGTTGAGTGCACAAAATGCCCACAAAATGGTTGACGTCTGTCTATTGTTGTGTATTGTTGTTGCTGTCGTTGTTGTTGTTGTTGTTGTTGCTGTTTCTCGTTTCCGGTTTCATAGCAGCCGCATTTTTGGCATGTGTCACCACAGCAAAAGGCTGCCAAAATCTTCGCACTGCAATTGCATAGGGAAAGGAAAATGCTTTCGGACTCGTCTTCCTCCGACCACAATGGAAATGCATTTTCCCAAATTCCATTTGTTTGAGTTGAAAGCAAATCCTTTGAAAGCCAACCAGTTGCCAGTTGCCAGTTGCCAGTTGCCAGTTGCCAGCTACAACAATGCTAGCTAGCCATTAATAATATAAAATGGTTGCACAAATTGAGCATCGCAAAGTTATTCCTGTATGCCGCAAGCTTCCAGCCCCGAAACTGGCCTATAAATTATTACCCCGAAAATCGGTGTGCACTTTTCCAGCCAGTTTATGCATTTTCCGCTGAAAATGGGACAAAAAGGCAAAGCCAACTGCCGCAGCAAGGAAAACAATGCGCAACGCTTTGAACAAATACGCGAAACCAGCTATCTTCATAAAGTGCTTTTAGTAGAGCCAAAATCAAGTTAGACTAACTGAGCTACACTCACAGGCTTTATTAAATGTGAAATATATATCTCAATTAGAGTTAACTCACAATGCGAATGCTGGCTATAGAAATTATGAATTTAGTGGAGCCAAACTCAAGTTAGACTAGTTGAAATACCAAAATTGAGATTCATTGGCAGGCTATATTAAATATGATACATTGTATGTATTCCTCAATAAAAATGAACTCAGAATGGAAATATAAAAGGAAGGTAGACCGAATATACAGTTAGACTAGTTGAAATACAAAACTGAAATACCCTCGGATTCTCAATGAGAATTAACTGACAAATCGATTTCTGATAGTAGAAATTACGGAAATACATTAACTGCATCAAATGAAATTCTTTTAAATAAAATAATTATTATTGCATGCAAATGTGAAATGTAAATATTAACTATTAACATGACTGTTCACTTATGAATAAAACGTTATTTATTTTGTTAACAATAAGAGAAAGTATTTGTGTTTAATTATGATTAAAGTAACTGAAAACTCATTAAATAAAAAGTTCAAAATAAAAAACAGAAAACTTTTTCAATCGAAAACAAATATCCAAAAATATAGATTTTATTGAAAAGTTATTCCATTTTTGTCAGAGCAGACATTTTTATTTTGTTTTTTTGCTAGCATACAAAATATAATATAATTTTCAATTAAAATTTATTTCACTCTTTGTAATATCTACAGATTTTGTGTAAATAGTATTTTATATTAATTTAATATATGGATATAATTGAATCGCATAGGAACGAGAACAAATTATTGCGGGATTCAGGATGGAAACATGCTAAAATTAATTAGGTAATCGATTCATAAAAGGGCATTTAAATGGTAGACAGATGGAAAACATTTAATTGTGCTTAACTGACTAAAATGTGTGGGCGAAATCCTCATTCCGATGACCTCCTTTTATATTTCTAGTCAGCTTCAGAAGGAAAACAAAAAGTCAAGTTTTCCTCGAAAAGTCTGATTAAAATTAGAAGAAAAATGTGTATTAAAAGGTTCCAGGAGCGCACGTAAATAAAAGAAATATCAATGTTAAAGCTCTAATAAGACGGAATTTGAGCATTGCCTAGCTACAAGCTATACAAGCTATACAAGCTATACAAGCTATACAAGCTATAGGCATAATGACCTTCAGTGGCTTCCAACGCAATATGCAGATTGCTCAATCAAATTACGCCGCTTATGATATATACACGATATGGCGGCTCGAATAAATTCCATTGACGGTCGGTTTTGTGGCATTTTCAAAGATCCCGCCCCGCCTTTGGCGTGGCCGCCCACTTAAGGCGGCGGCTGAAGTACATTTTCGTGAGTACAAATTCCACTTGGCCTTATGAAAATTAGATGAAGCTAAAGCATGACTGAGAGCATCTTTGCCGGAGTGCGAAAGTTAAGTGCGTAACGTTGATATCAACTGAATGAGTCATGAGTTTTCGACTCGGCATATGTGCCGCATAATTTTCCATAGCAACAAGAAGAAAAGAGAAAAAATAAAAGAAAAGAAAAATGAAGAAGAACAAGAGCAGGAAATTTGATTCAATGAATGGCAGTGCACAGTTTTCTTTTCTCTCTCCAAGCACACATAGTATACATATTTATAGCTTTAAGTTGCTGCTGCAGGAGTACATAAATAACAGTGCCTGTATAAAAATATTCGAACTGCTGCAGTTTAAAGCAGACAAATTTTACCGCCTTATCGGTGGCCCATTGTGATAAGAAAATTTATAGCTGACACACACATAGAGAGACAGAGAGAGACATACAAACACAAAGTAACAAGAAAAGGCACTGGGTTTGGAGAAAGTGTGCGGCTGGAGGAGTAGGGGGCGAAGGGTGCAAAGGGAATTGTGGCCCATGTCGCTTTGGTAACATGAAACTTTACTGGAGAATCACAGCTGGCAGTCGAAAATAACACTTATCGCCCGAACGAAGGCGCTGGCTGGCTGCTTAAAGTGTCTTGGCAACGGCTGTAGATATGTATGTATATAGTTAGATATATACACATACATACACATATAGATGTATATACAGATATGAGATCTGTGCTTTTATTGGCTTTTCGGCAGCCTCACACACACACATACACATAGAACGTAACTCGTTCTCGTTTGTAGTTTACTTTTAAACCTAATCCCTTCTTATTGAAAGCCAAGCGAAGGACATTGAGATAAATCCTTAGGCTAGCAAGTGTATGCGTGTGTGTGTGTGTGGGGCACGTGCTGCTCCATTTTGTTGTGAGGCAACGGGTTGAACGCTGTTTAAGTTCCGGTCCGACGCATTGAGCAATTTATGACTAGATTACAGTGAACGCTCCCAATACTGCCCCAAACCGACGCACACCTCCCCACCCCATTCTCATCCATTGGCCCCAAGGCGTTGGAGGCTTGGATTTCCATTTGCATGGCCATAAAACGTGGGCAGCGGCAGCTTTGACTGCCGACGAACTGTTTGGCAAATTGCAAATAATATAATAATAATATAAATAGACTATGTATGGCATTGGGTGCGGCTGCCGTTGGCTCGGGGCGTGTGGGGGCGCCGAGGGAGGCAGAGCCATTAAATGTGGCTACAGCGGCGACAACAATTCAATTTAATGCTTCATTGGAGTCAGCGCCGTTTCGGCCTGATTTTGTATTGTTTTATTTTATTTTCAACTTTGTTTTCATTATTTTCTGCTGTTGCCTGTTCTACAATTTTATTGTTGACGACCGCGTGTCGATTTAATTTAAAAAAGAAGCTATATCGTTTGTTTTCGCATTGTGTACATCAAATTATAAATAAAAGAAGGCAGCTTTATCAACAAGTTCATGCGGCGTATACTTAATGCCAGTTCTTTAAAATATGACAGGCAAGTTGATTGATGGTCGGCAGGATTGAAACGTTGACCAGCAGCTGCAGAGCAACGATCAGAACACCAATTAAGCTATAACTTTTTGATGGCCAGCGACTGAGGCAATGAAAAATTGCATGCCGTGTCAAAAATGAAAATGTCATGCCCGAAATTACAATTCAATTGCCTAGAACAGGCGACGCATGGACATGCCTAGACGCGGCGTAGGGCCATAAATCCAGCTAAAGGCATTACACACACACACATGCACACACGTGGGGAAATGTGTGTAATAAGCAGCGCCTACCTCAGCGGCAAGCCTTGGTGGCATTAGAGCATTACGGCAGCTGCAAAAATGTTTGCGAAAATAACAACTAATAAAAAGGGGGCCGCAGCTTTGGCAGCTTTGGCGGTGACATTTGAATTTCTGCGCAAAATTTCCTTAGTCTATTGTTGTTGTTGTTGTTGTGGTTTTTGCTTTAGCTGCTGGTTAGCCGAAAATGACGTGACATGCATAAATAATTGAGCTTTGCAGCAGCCGAGCAAGCAGCAGCAGCAGCAGCGGCAGCGACAACAAAAACAAACAAAGCCAACGACAAGCGGAAATGAAATATGGCGAATAACAAAATGGCGGCACGACAGCCGCCATATTGAGCTGAGCGTATAAAATATTTATGCACTGCCATATGGAGCGGCAACAACAACAACAAGCCATAAAGCGAATTGCAAGACAAATAAATATATATGTATATCAAATATATGTATAAATTTATATATATAGATAAAGAGAAAAGAGCAAAGGTTAAAGTTAATCTACAAATCCTTTACTCTCCTCTCCAATCAAATCAAAACTCTTGGCAGGCGAAAAAGGTAGAAGTCAGTCGAGTGATTTATGATTTGCAATTAATCAGACAAATGGAATACTCCAGCGCTGCCTTTACACTGATAACGCAAACAATTTAGGCAAATGAAGCTCAAATATTGAACAAGCGCAGCTACAATAGAGTGATTTAATCAACTCTTTTGCCGTAGTCAAAGGCTGAAGCAAGCAAATTTTATTCTTATAGATACAAGAAGCAAGACAATGCCACGCCCATTTATGTGGACAACAATTTGTTGAATATTTCACTGTCATATGTATAAAAAATTAGAAATATATTTAATTTATGCATTCCTCTGAACTAGGTTTCTTTAAATTTATCATTTTAAATATCTGTTAGGAATGCCAGCTAGAGTAAACCAAGGTGGTCTGGTTAAAAGGATACCTTACTTTACTTTATTTTATGGGGTTTGTCAATATATAATTCTAGTTGTTTTTTGTATAAACTGGTAAAATAAACTGCATTTACAATGTATGCATTATTAATGAATGGGTATAAAAAGGTCATCTATATATGTTTGTATAGGTATTATCTCATTTATATCTTCGTAGACTCTTCTTAACACAGCATATGTATAGATATTTACTTATGCAACTCTTAGCGATTGCTTTATCTTATCTTCACGATCTCTTCTCTCTTCGATCTCTTCACTCAGCCTAATCTGTACATATATTTTACTCTCAGCAATTTCATTTTTTTTGCCCGATTCAATACATGTATATAAGTATATATCAGAGCTAATGGCGCCGCGTAATTATGCGTACAATATTTTTGTATATATTGCATGGAAAAGTTTTTTCTATGCTTTGCTCAACGCAGGAAATTTATGTAAAACTAATTTGAAGTTGAAGCACAGTTATTTTTTTTTTCATTTTCTTTTTCTCTGTAGAGTGTTTTTTTATTTTATTCAGTTTGGCGTTGCTGTTTCGCTCTTCTAGAATTTCAATTAAACTTTGCGTCACTTTGTCGCGCATCTCTGTCCGCGCCAGCTGTCAGCTGCGAATGGCGGACTCGGGACTCCGGACTGCGGAGGCTGTTTCTGGAACCGCAACTTGGCCGCGCGGCTGTCAACATTGGTTCAACACAAAATTTCAGTTTAGTATTTTACGCTCGACGCTTTTGCCTAATGGTTGGATTGGCAGCCGAATTGGGTCTGCGGGCTGGGCAAATGTTGGCCAGATGAATAATGCATTTTTATCCACAATTTACTCAAAGTGCTGGCAAGCTTAATATGCAGTTGCGCCTGGCAAAAGTTGTACCTGTTCGACGTCCCCGACTCTCCGCACTTGTCGCGCTTCTATTTCGTTCGGAAAACTTAATTATGAGCCGTGCTTGGGAAAGGCTTTTAATGCAAATCGTCAATAGTTTCTTTTTTCTTTCTTCCTCTTAATTTGCTTCTGCCTGCTTTTCATCTAAAGATGTTCTTTGAGGCAGTTTTTCCAGCTTGGCTCTTGTTCTTTTGCTTGTTGGCAAAGTTAAAAGCCAAACAACTTCATTCATATGCATAAACTGCAATCAAAAACTTTGCCCTGTTGCCAGCCATACTGTGACTCTCCCGTTGGCAAAAGTATTTTCAATTTTTAATAATCGTGGCTTATATGGGCGCCGACTGACTACGAGCAGCCAGCCAGCCAGCCAGCCAACCAGCCAGCAGCCCATCAGCTATTGCCAATAACTATGCTCTTAAAGCCTGCGAGCCAATGGGTAAAGCAGATAAGCGTCGGAGATGCTGATGCTGAATGAGATGTTCCATAAAAGTGAGTAAACATTGAGAGACTCACTGGGGGAGAGAACGAGAGAGTAGTTGGCAAAGGCGGGAGGGGGACAGAGAATGAAAGAGGTATGCAAGTTGAGATGAGCAGGAAAAGTTTTATAGATTTTGGTATGAGGCAGGTTTCTTTATTGAATACCCTTTCATTGCTAGGAAAACGGTTCTGAATATGAATATGAATGAAAACTATAGTTGTATGATAAATGTTTTATTCATTCTTTTCTTTTAATACCACAAACCTATTGAAAATGGAAGGAACTTAGGGACTGTAGAGCTACTCAATTGATTTACAAAAAGATCAAATAAAGATCAAAATTGTAATCCTGCATCGTGTTTGAATTGTCAGCTCCTACTCAGGAGTTCCAGTGAAATAAAACAATAAAAAAAAAAACTTCCTATTCTGGGTGAAAGCAAATATCCAATTTGTATCGAAAATTATTATAATACCTGTATATCTTCAGTATATATTGAGGCATTCCCTCCTAGATGTTTCCTATATATTTGTTCTAGTGTTTTCGTCTTTTAGTTAATGCCAATGGATATCGAATAACTAGTTTATGTCTTCAGAAAACGCTTTGAGTGTCAGTTATTATAAAATACCAATGATAATCAATTTCGTTTAATTGAGGTTTTAGTGAAGCATTAAAATGCAATTCATATTCATTTATATTTACCTTTCATCAAGGCTCTTAAGCTCCTTGGGTAAACTCAAATCCTAAATATTTGGCTTGTACTACATATTATGATTATCAAAGTTTCATAATTAATATTTGAATTGATTAATCAAAATTTGAGCCAAGAAGGTAAATTGTTGGTTATTTCAATGGTTGCATATTAGGTTGATAATTTGGTTAATTAATTTGCATGTTGCTTGCTTAACGTGTTTCCCCTGCACAAAGTCCCCTCAGCTATGGATAGGGAGATGGGTAAATAGAGATAAAGTGCATTGCAGCTTCGTCTTGAGCTCTTGGGCTTCCTCCTGCAGCATTTGGAGCTCGTTGCGGAAGCTGCACTGGCATTTGGCCCAGATTCAGTCGTCGCTCAGCCATTGAGTTCTATGCAAATATGCGCAAATGTGTTCATTGCTTCAACGTTTATGACACTTGGATGAGAGTCTTCCATTACAGCAGCTCGTGGCCCTTTCGGCAGCATTTTGCTGGCGGGGCTCGTGTTATAATCTTCGACAACTATCGGCATACATGTGGCAGGCAGGCCTGGGGGCTGCATGCCCCCCATTGGTTATCATCTTGGCTCTGGATAGATACCAGGCCTGGCACTTGATTTGCTGACTGGCCGAGTGCAACAGCTGCCAGCTGCCAGCTGCCAGTTGCCAGTTGCCAGTTGCCCCATTGCCCCGTTACCAGTTGTGGTTTCTCGCTCCAACCAACGCTCACTTGACTGCCATTTACTGGGCATCTGCAATGCAGCCTTGTGCCTTGTGCTGGCCCACAATAACTTTGTTGTTGTGACGAGCAGCAGCAGCAGCAGCAGCAGGAGGCATCAAGCCTGGAGCTTGCCCAGGATTTATTCTACAGCTGCAGTTGGTTTGTTTGCTTTATGACTTCTCGTTTCGTCTGCTCGGCTTCGACATTAACTGAAATTGAAAATTTGCTGTCAACTTTTGTCTTGTCTCAATTTCTGGCATTTACAATTTTTAATAGCTTGCAACTCAAGCTCCACCTAACTTGCTCCTTGCGGTCGGCTCGCCTCGCTGTCGGCCTGTCTCTCTGGCTGTCACTCGGCTTATCTTTATGGTCGTGTGGCTTCTAGCTCTTTGCCGTTGCCATATTTATGAGAAAATACTCGAGTCGAGCGTCCGACGGACTGGACACCTTGTGATTGGCATCCAGCATGCGGCACACGCCCTCCGGCAGCGCGCCACAAAGTACTGCATAATTGACATACTAGTCGTATGAATTACAACATTTCTACCTTTGTGCTCTGGTTTCTGCCTCCGCCATCTCGGAGACGTGCTTTGCATATTTGCAAATATTTCAATTCTATACGGAATTTGCATTTTAATGTCTTGCTGTGGCTGCCGCTGTCCAATAAAATGTGCAGATAGGTTTCAATAATTCACAGCTTATTGAAGGCCTTTACATGAACTGAATTGTTTTGCCATTGTGTAGACTAAATGTAAATACAGTCTGCACTGGAGCTCGCGCTTTCATCAGCAAATCAATTAAGCTGGCCGGCAGACAAAGTCCGGGGCTGGCCAAGTGGACCAGCATTGAGACAAAGACAAAGGCTCTTTAATACATTGCCACGTTTAGTGCACTCACTGACCTACAAATGCAGCTCCGTTTCCTATTGGACGTCGGCGATTGACGAGAAAACAGCGTGCCTTTTGCCCAGCCCAATGCAATCATATAAACAATTGCGCATCAATTGCTGCAGATCAGAAATATTTACTTTGTGGCCTTTGCTTGCGTTCTTTATCTATGAGCATATTTCATATGGTTTCTTTGCTCTCAATTATTTCACTATAAATTCACTTTGGCCAAATTCCATTTCTGCATTTGTATTGCTTTGATTTCATATAATTAAATATTGATTAGGCAGAAACTTGCTATTCCTTTCATTTATTCAGATACCTGTTAATTTTATAGTTTGCTCTATGCTTTTTAATTTTAATTCATTGTTAAGCTAAATTATATTGCTTTGCTAGTTATTAATTGCTTACAATTTATTTAATTACTCATTTATTATATATGCATCTATCTATATTTAGATTCATAGACAATTAAACTCAATTATTATTTTCAAGATATTAAAATTCGTGTTTATTTTGTAGACATACATTATTCTAAAATGTAAATCTAAATTTATTGTATACTAGTTTGAATATTGTTTGTCTTTTATTTCGTCTATTCGGAACTCGCTTAGTTATACATTTTTGCTATTGATTTTTTAGGCATCTAACAGACGTGAAAAGCTGCGAATAATAGAGGTTGACGAATTGTTGTGTTTAAATGATGGAGGAGTATTTAAAGGCTGTGCATAGCCGGCTTACTGGCTTTAATTTAATTTTACTGTTCACACATTCAATCAGCGAGCTAAAAGCTTTGTTGTTGTTGTTGTTGTTGTTGTGGTTGTCCATATGGCTCGGCTTGAAACTTTGCTCGTGGCATATAAATGAATGGGAGAGAGCATGTATAGCATTTAGTTCGTTTGCATGACTCGCTGCCAATGCAATTTTCAACTTTTATCTAAAGGGGAAATGGGTTCGAAATGCTGGCAAAGGCGTAGGCGAAATAGGGACTGGAAGCAGAGTTCATTTCGTTTCGTTTCGTTTCGTTTAATTAAAAAACCAATTTTATTTACGACTGCAATTGATGGAAGCGACTGGGCCGAAATAACTCACAATGAACAAATAAAAAAAAAAAAAAAAAAAAAAAAAATAAATAAAATAAAAAGGGGAGATACAAATAAATACATACATTTATAACATATATAAACTCATACAAGCAAGGCTAGATAAATAAATGCTAAAAAAAGGCAGGAATCATCAGCAGAAGGTTGTTCTGGACGGCTCGTTGAGTACAATTTATACACTTCATACGTCAACTGCAACTGGAAAGCGTTTTTTCTACTCATTTTTTGTTGTTTTGCTTTTAAACATTTTGCCAAGTGCGCAGTTTCCTTAAACGGAACGAAAAACCTTTTCTTGGCAGCGCCCCGGAAGGCAACACAATTTGATCACAACAAAATGTCGCCTAATGTGGCGTGTCCTGAGCTATTGAAACGACAATATATACATATATATAACAAATATAACTCTGTGTGTGTGTGTGTGTGTGTGTGACCACCTGTGCGTATACTTACCGGGGGTTGGCCTATCGACATGGGAGCCATGTGGAGGCAAGGATTTTCATCGATTTTCCTTAAGCGGCAAAAGTTTTGCCTCAAACGCTCTCGATACACAGCTACACAGAGACTCACTCATGCAACAACGACAACAACAGACGACAATTGCACAACAACAACAACAAAATAACAACAACCCCCGGTGTTTTGTGTTTTACGTTCTCTACCCCAAAAATCTACTCCAAAGCGATAAATTCCCGGCGTTTTTACGAGCTTGGCCCGGAATGCAGGCGAAAGGAAAAATAACATATACACTGGGCAAATGTCTGGGAAAATGTCCATGCACTGACAAAAATGGTCAAATCTAAAGTGTAATTAATAATAAAATGAAAAAAAAAGATTTTTTAATTACAACAAATCTGTTTCGAAATTCGAAAAAGGTAAATTTATAAATACCAGGGGAGATATTTTTACATAATATTATGATACCTTTTGAGGACTTCAGTCTAAGTAAATTGGTTTGTTTAAGTAAATAAAAGAAAATTTAAAAATAACAGTATAATAGAGTTGAAGTATATAGCATAGTAGTATATAGCATCGTAGTATATAAATAGCAGTATAATAGTAGTATAATAGCAGATAATAACTTATTGATGTCTTTAAGTTCAATTGAATAGTGAGAAATATACAGAATATTTAAATATAGCAGCAGAGGTATTTCTTAAAGTTTTTTTATTTTATTTATTTTTTATTTTATTTTTTTTTTATTTTTTTTTATTATATTTATTTTTTATTTTATTTATTTTTTATTTGATTTATTTTTTATTTGATTTATTTTTTATTTTATTTATTTTTTATTTTATTTATTTATTTATTAAGTATTTTTTTAATGTGTATTTAATTATATTTTATACATAAAATTATTTATCTAGAAAGTTCTTCAGTCAAAAGACATCTGGTAGCACGTTTGTTTATGTTTGCCGAGATTTCTCGCAGTGCACTGACACACACCCTCGCTAAATGCTAATATCGGGGTGGTTAGCTTGGCTTTCGTCTCCGCTCTCGTCCAATGTCTAACGCAATTTAAGCTCTACAAAATTGGTGGCATTTCGTCGCATTTCAACGCATTACGATGCGTGCTGTCGAATGTTTGTTATACGGTGGTGGTATGCGGTGCTGTGACCACTCGCTGCTGGCTGGTGGCTGCAGAGTGGTTGCTAGTGTTGTTAAACGAGTGCAGCGGCTCTGATTTAGCCCTTGCTTGCTAATTTATGTACTCGCAATTTATGCGCTTTTATTTCGGAATACTCTTTTTTTACACAATTTAATTGCGCTAATAAATTGCGAGCTGCATTTCGCGTGAAATATATTTGGAATTTCATTGTTTAGTTTGGTAATATTGGGCCTGGCATTATAATAAATCATATTTATTGTGTGGTTGACCCACTTAAATTGCGTGCCCCAAAAAGTAGGCAATGATTTTTTGCTGCACTGCTGTCTCACGTCTGCGGCTGCTGGAAATTGAAAAACGTCGCTGTGCAGGACACGTATTAGCTCGGCACATGTGTAAATCCAATTCAAAACATGCCACGTGTTCTTCTACCTCCCCCTCCCGCCATCACCATTGTTAAACTTTTGCTTCTGCAGCACTGCACAAAATTGTATTTTTCCCCATTTCTTTCTGTTTCTTTCTTCTCGCACGAGAGGGCAGCTCTGCCACCCTGGCGATGCAGCTCGGTGGTGCGACGAAGCAGTTGTCGCGCGCCCCAAAAACAAACTTGCCACAGCAAGTTTTTGTGTTTGATTTGGGGGGGTCGGAGAATCAGAGGCAGCTGCATTCCGCAGTGCACAAAAATATTTGCTACAAAGTGCAGCCGCTCGTCGAGCTATGCAAATGAAGCAAATGTTGCAGGAAATGCTCAAGTCATGAACTCATTTTGAATGGGGCACCGCCAGCCAGCATCAACGTCAATCGCTAAATATATATAGAAATATGAATGTACAAAATGAAAATTGACAGCGTCTGGTGGTTTGGCTGGGCATGCAACCGGGCTGTGACAAAAAGACGCGCTCCAGCTGTGTTTGGCCAACTCTTTGTGCAGCGAGCACGGGCCAACAATATTTTCTGTTTGTTTGCTTTGTTCTTCGCCCACTTCATTTAACTTCAAAAAGCCAAAGCTGCACGTGAGGGGAGAGCCCGAATCGAATTGAAAGCCATGCACAAACGGCTGCGCTCTCCATTTAAATTAGCATGAGTGGACTTGAGTCTCTTGAAGGCAAACTGCCAAAAGTAATCGTGGGTGGTGCCTAGCCATGGCCTCTTCACATGCAGAGCAGCAGCAGAGTGTATCCGCGGGCTGGGCATGCTCTCGACTGCTGCTCAAGTGCCATTTAGCATATTTCGGTGGCATGTGAAGTGGCTGTGTGGCATGCACGGTAATGGTGGCTAATGCGGTTGGCAGCGTGCGGCGGTGTGCGGCGCGGGCTTGGGGGCAGATAAAGTCGAACGTCGTGGAGCACCGCGGCCACAATGCAGCCAAGAACTATACTCAAACCAGATAAATGCAGTTAAGTGAACTTTTTCATTTGCAGCAAGGTGCGCATACAAAAAGATAACAGTAAAGCGGGAATAGTTTCTATAGCCGAAGTCGAAATACTCTAGTAGATATTTATTATTTATTATTTATTATTTATTATTTATTATTTATTATTTATTATTTATTATTTATTATTTATTATTTATTATTTATTATTTATTATTTATTATTTATTATTTATTATTTATTATTTATTATTTATTATTTATTATTTATTATTTATTATTTATTATTTATTATTTATTATTTATTATTTATTATTTATTATTTATTATTTATTATTTATTATTTATTATTTATTATTTATTATTTATTATTTATTATTTATTATTTATTATTTATTATTTATTATTTATTATTTATTATTTATTATTTATTATTTATTATTTATTATTTATTATTTATTATTTATTATTTATTATTTATTATGTATTACTTATTATTTATTCTTATGAAAAAGAAGATCAGCTTATATCTTAATTATTTCGAAAGTCGTGTTTAATATGAATATATGGCTGGCTTTTCTATGGGAGCGCCAAAGGTATTAGCCTGCATTTGACGATTCTGGGATGTAGATGCCCCGACGCGCAACAAGGAGTCGAAAAGTTAGCGTATTCACTCTGTTGTTTTGCTGAAGGTATCAAGAGCTCACTTTTATTTCACGCCATGAGTCACAAAGGACACAGCCACAGACGAAGAGATGCATACCAAAGACACTCAGAGCTCCAACACACTCACACACACAAGCCATAAAGTGGCTGTTTCATTTTGCGTTAAGGTCGTGCGAACGCGACAAATTGCCAAGCGGTTGGGGTAAACGCCGCAGAGCCAAGAGTGGGAGGGTTGACGAGCAACTGAGAGGGGACTTAAAAACAAAG
This sequence comes from Drosophila mulleri, assembly GCA_035047565.1. Taxonomy (NCBI): domain Eukaryota; kingdom Metazoa; phylum Arthropoda; class Insecta; order Diptera; family Drosophilidae; genus Drosophila; species Drosophila mulleri. The sequence goes on along the minus strand of JAWNPK010000069.1, from coordinate 2,937,313 downwards.
CAAATGCCCCAAGGGGGACAAACGAAATGTCGGCATCTGCATTTATGACTTCTGCGACAGGCTAATCTGATGCTGAGCATATCAAGACACAAGGAACACCCGCGCGAGCAGCAGGAGCCACCCCTAGGAGTGGCGCACCAGAGCTTGGATCCAAGCACATGGCCTGCGTGTGGGAGGCGAGCAAACATGTAAAGATTGTAATTAACATAAAATTAATATCAACATGTAAGAGGAAGTTCTTTGCCAAGCGCGACTAGCAGCAGCCGGCAGCCAGTCGACTGTCTGCTGGACTGTTGACACAGCTCAAGACTACGCAATTACGAGCATATGGAATACATACATACATATGCATGTGTCTTGAATGTGTATATGCTTATGGGTGTGCGTAAGGGGTTTGTGCAGCATGTGAAATGGTAGGCTGCTGCTGTATACTGGCTTGATGCTCTGTTGATCTGCTATTGAAGCACCAAATAACATGCTCTATCTCACAGCATAATACATACACTCACCTAAGCACTAAAAATACTTCGTTTTCAATTTTGTATCGAATTGGCCAAACAAATATATTCATTTTGTGTCACGAGTCAAGCAGCTATTTAGTCACTAAGCATAGATTACCTATTTTATATACGATTATAATGTATAGTTAGTATAGTTAGTTGATTGCTGTTTTTAGGGATGATAGCGAACCAGTAGGAGAGCTGGTGTTGGGTTTATGTTATTAACAGAATGCTGTTAATAACATAGCATATGTATGGTGTGGGAGGAGCAATTCCTGATAATGGGATCTGGCATCAACAATTGCTTTAATATGTACATATGTATATGTATTTATAGATATATGTAAATTCATATTATAACTGTAAAGTCATACACATATACAAATTTGTGTATATTTTTATATGTGTCCCTGATGGCCGAGCTCAATGAAAAGTTGTAGCTTTCACTTGCAAATACCCCTAGCAGTTGCCAATTACATTGGCCATAATTACTGTTGCAGTTTTTTATTACACGTAAGCAGCAAACTGTTTAATGTTCGCTTGACAAATTGGGCTTGAATATTTGTGCTGGCATGGCTTGGTGGTTTGTTAAACAAAACGCAACATTTTGTTAATAATTAAAAAAAAGATGAGAATTGCGGCAGCAAAAACAGCTCGTAAACACTTTGCGGTTGTGTTCTTGCTGCTGTCGGCTTGCAGCAAATCCCGGCCGGAACACGCAATGCACGAGGCCTACCTGGTTGCCATTAGCGCCTCCTCGTGTGCCTATATGTTGTCTATAATTATGCATGTTGCGGCTCAAAGGCGCGACGCATAAAACAAGCGCCAGACAAAGGCAGCTGAGACTCAACGGAACGGCACGGCACGGTACGGCACATTCACGTGCACACATACATATACACGCATGTGTGTAACTGCAAAGCAGTGGCTCCCGCGGGTCTCCATTTGCTTTGTTGGCCGTCTGCCACGACGCCTTAATTATGCGCCATCTGCAACAGCAACAGCAACAGCAACGGCAACGGCAACAACAACAAAAACAACTGCCACATGACAAACAATCGCTTGTTGCTGGTTGGTCCGTGGAAGGAAGGCGAATGTCTGTGGCAACGCCTCGGCCGATTGATTTACGGCTGCTTTAAGCCACTTTTCAGACGGAATTAAAATTTTTATTTTTATAACGCTACAAATTACGCTTTCACGTTAGTATTCAGATCTGGAATAATGCTTTAAAAGGTGGGGAAAGTATGAAAATATCGTGTAGTTTATTCATTTCCTTGGGTGCGAAATATGTAACCCAGCTTCGGTCATAGACCCCGTACTGCTCTTATGATTATTTGTTATATTTCCTAAAAAAGAAAAAAGAAGTAGTAAAAATATTTCACAAAATGAAAACTTGTTAAGGAAAACGAAAATGCCAGCTTCGGTTGGATATTTTTAAACGTTAAAAAAGAATTAAATATGTTTTTAAGCCAAGCATTCATTTCATATAAGAAATAGGTGGATTATATCTTCCATATATTGGTTATAAAAAATAATCAAAAACTTTAACACTGCAATGCAATGAAATGAAATAAAATATCTCTATGGATGAAATATAGAAAACATGATATTAAAATAAATTGCTAAGGGCTCAGATTGTTTTATTTAATTATTAATGACACACATTTTTGATTTATTTATTGATTAATAAGTTCATATTTTTGATTTATTTATTAATTATTTAGTTTATTTAATTATTTAGTTTCTTAACGATTTGTTAATTCATTTATATAGTTTTTTAGTCATTTCATAAATTATAAATGCCATATTAAATAAATAATAAATTAAATTATTTTTAAATTCAATAAACTATAGATTAAATTTATATTTCAATTAATCGATAGTTTTCATATAAATAATAAATTAAATTATTTTTTAATTAAATAAACTATAAATTAAATAAATTATAAAATTAAATTTATATTTTAATTCATCGATAATTTTCACATATGTATATGCTTACGTAATATATTAAATACGTAATTTATGTTAAACTATTTCTGACTTAGTGTCTATAGGTAGTTGAACGTACTAATGTACTTAACACTTAAGTCAGGCTCTATTCTAGTTAATTCATTTCTTTTGAAATACAACTTCTCGTTTCAGTTAACAATAGAACTAATCAACGCACGCATATAGAGAAAGGCAATTTATATTCAGTGCTAAATATGCGGCAGCAATCAACAAATGCTGGACGCACAAAATGAGGCATATCAGCGAGCAAATAATATCGCCAACAACAATACCAGGGGCAACAATAACAAAGCACACAACAATGGGAACAACAATGAGCATCACTTAAGCAAATAGAAAATCAACGCGCAAAATCAACACGAAATCAATACAAATAGCTGTGAAATTTACTGTCAACATTTGTTGCCATAGCACAAGCGCTGAGGCACATATAGAGAAAATAATAGGAAGAGAGAGAGAGAGATTTAGAGACAGAGACAGAGAGAGGAGAGCGAAAACAAAAGCGTGAGAATCGACAAACAAAGGGACTAGACAAGTAAACTCCATTTCAAATGGGCGGCAAGCATGGAGCCAGCGGTAGTTCCGGAGGAGGCGGTGGCGGCGGCGGTGGTAGTGGAGTTACCGGAGGCGGTGGCAGCCTCAACTCGAGCATCTGCAACTCGGTGCTAACAAATGCAACCGCAGCGAGCAACAGTCTAAGCCAGCAACAGCAGCAGCTGCAGGCTAAGTACATCAAGTCGAAGCGCCATCAGAGTCGATATACGAATCTGCAGAATTCTGGCCACGACTCCAGCAGCTATCTGCATCTGAATTCGCTCTGGTCGATCTGGTACGGCGTATTGCTAACACTCTTTCAAGGATATTTGGCTATGCATGGCGCCTACAGGTTCCTCGGTAAGTGTTGAATATATCATAATAGAAGAACATGACTATGATTGCTATCATACAATCATTGTATATTATAGTTCTTTACTGGTTTTTCAATTCAAATAGATCACATTAGTTTTCAATATTAGTACAAAATTTGAGATTTTCTGCAGCGATTCGTTTGCTGCCTTCAAAGCATTTCCTTATGTGAAATAACATTTCTGATTTGATTATCTATCTGAGTTTAACATTAATTGTTGCTGTTAAGCCACCATTTTGGATTCAGGGCTAACATCAACTGTCGCTGTTAAGTCACCATCATGCTGCCGTTAGCAGAGATATGTATATTATGGCAATATGTTAGTTAACATTGATGAAAATGTGCAAATGCTATTTGACAGTTTCTGCTGCGGGGCGAGTTGTGAACTTAACAGTAGTCACTGCTGTTAAGTCTGTTTCGCTACGACAGCCAATATAGCCGAATGCTGTTATATCTTTCTCGTTTATGGCTTAATTAACAATGATTCATTTGTATCCCTTACAGGCTGTTCGCTAATACCCTGGAAAATCGAGCCCGTTGCAGAGCTTAATCTGCAAATTGTACTCTCCGGGGTGGTATTTATTCTGCTGCCCGTATTCTTCACATCGGCCGTATTTAAGGTGAGTTCTTCCTTTAAATAAAGTGGGGCTTAACTTAATTTGGGATCACGAAATTAACTGTGCGGTTGTCTGGGCAAACAACTGACGCTCGATGAACGATAATGAAATTTTATTTTGCACTCCGTTGGCGTTGGTCGTCCGCACTGCCGAGCATCCTTTGCTTCTCTATAAACTATTTTAGTGGCATTATTTTCGTTATTAAATTCATTTGCAAACAAACAAGGCATATGCTCCTGCTCCTGCTCCTGGACAGTTATCCTGGCCAGCTTCAGACTCGTGCTGCGCCACAAAATGGCTGCCAATGTGGAGAATGCAGCAAGCACAAACACACAAACAACAAACACGCACATACATTGATACAATTGCGTTGGTTATCCTTTCACACACTCGCACACACTCGCACACACACACAAGGGGCACCGTTCTCATATAGTGTAGGTATGTGTCGTTCATGTCTCTGCTTTTATCAGCATAATAAATGCAATTATGGCTTTTTCATTTCCCATCTCACTCTGTTGCCGTCTCTTTCTAACGCATAGTGCTTTATTTATTGTGTACTAAAAGTGCATGGCGGACGATGGCGCTGGCAAAAGCTCGATAGAAAAATACAATAACTTGCAAACGGCTCTATATACCCTGTTTATTGAGAGACTCAAGTTGGGCATGGTCGAGTTCTTTATATTTTATCTAGAATTATCTAGGATTATACCTTTACATTTCGAATTTATTCATTTATTAAAGAAAAGTAAAGTCAAATATTGGAAAAGATTGTTTTAAGTCGCCTCGAAGACATACTTTTAATTTACGAACAATAAGAATTCATTGCATTCCCATTTTTATTTTCTTCAAAAAGCTAATAACTACAGTATATGAAAAACAATAAATTCTCGAGTGGGAGGCTCTGAAGTTTTTATGCCCCAAGCCCATTGAAAAGTGGAAATCAATTGTGATATATGTTATATTTGTTATACCAATCCTTCCACCCGAATATAAGATTATTTTAAATACTACAGATATTATAAAAGGCATACTATAATTTCCTTTTATTGAAGAGGTATCTCGTAGTCGAGCAGACTTGATCTTTCTTATCTTTTTCTATAGTATATTTTGCGACATATACAATTAATGCCATTAAAAAAGCCAAGAGAGGAAGAGAGAGAGTAGAAGTATGAAGGCAATGGAAGAGTGTGTCCTCTGTCACTTGTATTTGTTTGTATTTAAGCCAGGAGACAAAAGGTGCATGGACATGCTGTCCACGTCTCTCTCACAGATAATTGGCTTGTTTCTACACAACCCAAGAGCTGAAAGAGTGGACTGAAAGCGCAGCAGGAAGTAGTATAGAGCGCAGACTATGCCGCACTCGATGCGTCATGAGCGTATCAAAAGTGTGGCTCACGATTTGGCTTAAAATTGTATGTAAATATGCGCGCAGACCACAGCATCGCATGCACATGACTCCAGCCGGGAGTCAACCAAAAGCTGACTATCAGTCAGGGCACAGCCATGGCCACAGCATGGCAGTCAACGCAAATCAAACAGCAACGGGGGGACGGGATAATTGCGAGGAGCGAGAGGGGCTGATCAGACGGCAGCCATTTAATAAAGCCAACAGCAAAATCCAATTCACTGACTGGGCACAAACCGAAGCCCAACATTGGTCATTGACGCGTGGCTATCAGAGTATTGGCAGGACGCACAGGCAGTGGCACAGGAGCGGCCACAGGCGCAGGCAGCTCCTACATGCTTCTTTTCTACAGCCAATTATTTCGGACCCATAGTTTTTGTCCAGTCTCAGGCACTGAATAGAGAGTCTAGGTACACTCACATACTGAGTCCACAGCTGCACTTGAGGGAAGAAGCAGACCAAATTAAGCAACAGAGCATTGGCAATGGAAAATGCCCAATCAAAGACTCGAGAGCAGAGCTAAACTAGCACTCATATATTTATTTATTAATTGATTATTGAAAATTGCTGATTTCATGTTCTTGCCAGGGCCAGTATTCGATTTAAAATTTAACTTTAATAATATGTAGGCTAGAGCAAATCTTACTTCATGCACTTAGTAAAGCTATTTTTTTCATTACTCAACATAATAATTTGTAGTATACATTATTGTTGGAGTGGTGGCGTCCAGGTTAAAACACCAAAATATATATTTTTTAAATTCTTTATTTAATGCCCGGAGAGATTGCGATGTAGTTTGCTTACATAGAAAAAAGAGAGCAAGCGGTTATGCTATTAACAGAATTATGTTAATAGCATAACCTGGCTATGTGGGGGTGGAGCAGACTCTGTTAGTGGTATCTGGCATTAACAATTATAAAACCATTATTTAATTTATCGTTCAGTTATAAAAATCTTTATTTCAGTTACAAGTATTTGTACCTATTTTGATTATTAAGTTTTTCATTTTGAGTATTACAATTAATTTTGATTAAAAAGCTCTTGATATGGACAGGATTAGGACTATTCTAATTTGCTTATACATGGGTATTAGTCTTTCATGCAGCTAGTACGATTATTGTTAATAACGAAGCGATTCGAAGGAAGTAGAGGTTTCGTAAGGAACAACTGTTATAGTTCCGTAGAGATCTTCTCATGGGCTTGAACTCGTTGTAATTGAACGTAGCGTTAACCATTTCGATCCAGGGTAGGAAGTAGGAGATGTTTGTGTAGACGCCCGGAAAGAATTTGCGGCCGCAGTCCACGCCCCAAGAAATAATGCCTGCAAGGGAGTTCATGCAGACGAGGGGCCCGCCCGAGTCCCCTTTGCAGGCATCGATGCCGCCGCTCAGCCAGCCGGCGCACATCTGAGATATGGGCAGAAACATGTAGATGAAGGAGCAGAGACCTTGGTGCACAGTCGGAACGGTGGCCTGCATCAGCTGCTTGTACCGGTTGCCCCAGCCGCTGATTAAGCAGTAGGTGCCAGGGCTAAAGGGCTGCTCGACAAGCGAGACTGGGCGGATGTATAGGGAGCCGTTCGGTATGACGCCATTGAGGAACAGCAGCGCAATATCGTTCTCAAGCGTGGCTCGGACATAGTTATGGTGTGCAATGATCTGTTCCACCAAATACTCGACGGTGAACTCGGTCCGTACGTCAAGATAGGTTTGGCCGCCTACGACAACAAAGTTTTCAGAGTCTCTGAATCGCACCGGCGTCGTGTTGTTTCTAAATGTGGGCTAGTGAGTACAGGCTATTAGGGGAGCTCTGAGCAACTTTACCCACATTTCAAAGCAATGAGCAGCCGAGCAGACCACCCGCTGGGATATCACAGAGCCACCGCACATATGGCCGTCGCCAAACTTTTCCTCGTGGTAGTAGCGTGCTCGGATCGAGACAATGTATGGGGCATCGGCGATTGCTATGGGACGGCCACCCACTATCTTGGCGTGGGTCTCCACTGTCGTGCCGCGCTCTTCAATGGCAACAGCAGATAGTTATCGAAATCGCTCACGCTTGCATTACTATTACTCATTACTCACGCTGGTCATCAGCCTCTGCAGCTGCTGCTACTCCTGCTGCGAGCAGCAACAAGCCAATTGCCAGCGATGGGCTAACAAACATGTCCCGGGACCCGTCGAACGTTGCTTGCTCTTAACTTAGTTTGCCGATACATCGAAACGGAAGGAAGATGGTGGTTCCCAATTCTAGCATGAAACGAAAATGTGGTTCAAAATTAGTTTTAAAATTTTGATTTTATTTGCTTTGAAATTTGACAAAAAATCATTCAAATATGAATACGTTTTCAAATTTGATGAAAGCTGAAATATAATATATATATATAAATAAAATAAAAAATAATATATGAATAAAATAAATAAATATATATTATAAATATATGAAGGGAATAAATAAATATAAATTTTTAAATATTTTAATATATCTTCTTTCTAATATTTAAATGCTATGTCCTATTGTTCGTTAGGAATAAATTATTTACAATTTATTTATTTATACTATTTCTTCCACTGTAAAGTATTTCTGTTGATATATTTTATTTTAATTAACATGTATTTTGAGCTAGTGATCACCCAAGACAATTTGCAGAACTGTCTATAAATAACTGAATGAGAAATGAATGCTTTGAGAGGTGTATTGTTGATAAGGAGAGTGGCAGCCGGCTTTAAGCAGTGCAAATTAGGAAATGCGAGAGTTCTTCAGTTCAAATGAGCATTGGGCTATGTAATTTGGTTGTGGAAAATAAAACTGAAAGCCACATGTAGCCAGCGTCCATTAGCGCAGTTGCCAAGAGTAGATTGCTGATTTTGGCTGGCATAACATGTATCCATTTGTATGTTGAGGTGACTGGCTCAGGGCTGACTGCGCTTACCTTCGCTACCCCGACACACTCAGCTGCATACACATATACATACATATGTATACAGTAAATAAAAAGCGATGCTGGTGATTGTGCTGATTCTTTTGGCCGGGCGCGGAGAGGTTTTTAACCACGATATGTCGGCGCGCTTAAATTATTATCTCGTTGGCTAAAAGGGGTGTCCATTTTCCATCTCGCGCGTGTGCACTTCAAATGCGTTTCGCTTTTTGCGAGCTGCAATCATTGTTGCAGCTTCACGGCGAAACGTAACGAAACGGAATAAAACGAATCCAAGGCAAACAAACTAAAAGCACGTAAGAGCATCGGAAGTACCCAACGACAACTCACCTCAGCAAATTGATTGAAACAAATAAGAGGACGAATGCAATGAGTGCATTCACTACCTCGCTTTGAATCATAGATGTACCCAAAAAAAAAAAAAAAAAGAGACATTTCTTTGTTTATGGGATTTTCGATTTAAAATATGTTTTATGATAAACTCAAACAAACTATATATTCAATAATATATTTATTTAAATAATATTGCCGAGATATCGATTAGATTCTTCAGCGACTCATAAGAGTATTTTGACCCATTCAACATCAATGTAAGCTAGATCATAGATCCCACTGTCATTTCGATGCACTCGTGTAGGGAGTGTTTTATTATTTGTATACTCATTTTCATTGCTATTATATTTTGTCATCGTCATTCGCAAAACTAATATGCTCGTCTCGCCCAGCTAGCTCGCAGTGAAACCAAAAACAATAACAAAGAGCTAAGCTAGCTAAAGCACAGCGAGTTCCATTTTCCATGGCTGTCTTCTCGCTTCTCACTGTGATTCTATGAAGTCTGCTTGTTTTTAATTTAAAAGCCCAACAGCGCACATTTATTTATATGCTGCACGTGATTTTTATGTTTCCCTTCTTTCCACACACACACTATATCTGTCTCTCTCTCTCTCTGGCACATACGCTGTTATATAAATATTTCATTTTACCATTTGTCACGTGCATTTTTTATGCGCCAACGCGTCGTATACGCGATATTTCGCGCATAAAAACGCTAACGCAAAACACCCGCAATACCTTTTGCTTTGTTGTAAACGCAGCAGTTTATTTAATATTTTACTCGCATTGTTTTGCATAGTTTTATACACGTATTTTATTTTTTATTAATTGCACGTCACGCCGCGAGTTCAGATTCATTTCCAGCTCCAGCTCCAGCTCCAGCTCCAGCCTCAGCATACAGCAGCAAATGGAGCTCTCTGGAGGCGTTTTGTATGGTTTTTGGTGCATCCGCCTCGCCGGGGATTTCAATTTAGTGGAATATTTTCGGTTGGCTTTGCTGTGAAAGGCTTTCATTTGATTTACGGCTTGTTTTGTTTTACAGATGCGAACAAATTAAAGCAAATTTTGATTGTGAAAAATCAAATATTTAAAATGTGAATAGGGTCACAAAGGCTGCATCAGCAAAAACTTTAAATGATTCAATTGTCGATTGTACACGCTTCCATCTGTGTCTCTTCGTACAGCTACTTCATTTAAATTTCTTATCAACTGTGAATATTATGAAATGTTGTAAATGTTTATAAATGACCTAAATACAGGCGTCAACGTTGTAGACATAGAGAATCGAATCGAGGTGCCCTTAGGAAAAGGCTCATGATTGCAGAGTATTCATACCACGTTTAATATTATATTAATATTGTATTTGAAAAGTGGAAATACGCTTTTTTATCCAATAATAAAGCTCTATTAAAAGCTTTATTATCTAATACAAATATGTGAACCTGTAAAGAGATTGCGGTTATTCCTTCTGTATTCTCTCTATTACGTATTCAAGTACTAAACAGGCACTAGTACTTCGTCTAAGAGAAACCTACTATCGTTTCACTCGAATATAGATATAGAAGCGAACTTAGCTCAAAGTTCATAAAATTGTTAGCTATCGTTTAAGCGCTGAAGCTGTCCGTGCATTGACAGCTCTGATATATTTTAAATAGATTCAATTTACTTTCAATTTAAAAAATGTATAATTTGTATACAGCAGGTTGATTAAAAATAAAGTGTCCCATACAAATAAATAAACAAAATAAAATAATTTGCTTAACACATCTCATAATCCACTGTCATATGAGTTTTTTTCCTGCGCACCACATTTTAAGCGTTGAATGCATGTATTAACAGTGGCGCTTAGACGAAACCAAATCTAAGCCCCAAATGTCATTTTTATTAAACAATAAAAGAAAATAACATGTTAAAGATAATAATATTAAAAATAATTTCGTTGTTATATATTTATTACATGGCATCCTTATCTACAGTAGTTAAATCTATTTGTTGGTAACTATTTCCAGCTGAGATGTTTATTTAGGGTAGTCCTGTGTCTGTTCTTATCCTAGGTCACACTGTTGCTCATATAAGAATGGTTTATCGTAGGATACATTGTGGGTTATTTTATGACACATTGTTGTGTGTAGCTACTATCTACATTTCAGTTTTATGTTTAGGTGTGAGCATAATACGATGTCATTAATTATGATATGAATGAAATACCAATACTACTATATATTAAAATATCTACAAGTCCTTATCACCGACTTTTCCTATTGATTATTCTTGCCCATCAAATAGTTTCAATTGGTTCTCAAAATTTCAAGTTAAGCTTTGCAATTATTCCCAAGTGACGCTGACTCCCACTGACTGTCAGCTAAGGTTCAAAGATGATGGCCATATGGAAGGTGCTCCTGTTCTTGCGTGTGTGAACAGTGATTGTAATGCTGCCTTTGCTTTGCTTCGCAGGTGGGCAACTTGGCCAACGATGGCATCAAATTGGCAACTGGCGCCAAGGAGCGCCGCTGCACGCTGGCGCCGCACGACGGCCTCGAGGAGGAGGCGCGCGGTGGCACCTTGCGCGCCCTCTGGACCCACGGCGGACCCACGGCAGCCTTTGTGCATATCCTCATTGCGCTCTGCCTGCTGCTGCCCCGACTACTGCTCGAGGCGCGCATCATCGAGAATGGCCTCTTGCCTAAAGGTAAGTGTAATTAACTGCGCCGCGACAGTGCTGACAATATAAACTTGGCGACTGTCAACAGTCTGAGCAAACGCCACTTGCAGCTCGAAAGTGTGCGGGGGAAAGCGAAGATAGTCGACAGCAGTATACCCTGCTCTTAGTGGAAAGTTGAATGTTTGCTATCGATTATTATTACCGATTGATTGACAATGTTATCTCTATTATAGAATTACTATTATTATCATTATTATATACTTAATGAAATGATACATCATTATGATCGTAATTTATATTTGTAAGTAATCCTCCCTAATACCATTTTTCTTCTGCTCGTCAAACATGCTTAAATAATCAATATACCCTTTAGTTGCGCTTTCAGCTGCAATTGACGTCAAGAGGAAGCATATATTTTTATTTGATAGCATCCTGACATTTTTGGCTGCATTTTATTGTGCTCTTATTGGGCACTTGCATTCAGTATTGCACTTCCGCCACGAGTTGGCAGACAGCAGACACTTTGTAGCTGGGGCAATATTACCGTTAAGCATACGCAGCGTGTTACATTGTCAGTTGATAAATGCAGCTGTAAAGAGCCGCAGGGATAGAGTCGTGCGTAATTTCATTTGTTGCTGCAATCAAATAGCCATTTGTGCCCATTGTGCACTTTAATGAAATTATTGGAGCAACGGCTTGGGCAACCGTCATAATTGGCCGTCAGACAATTGTCGAGTGTTTGGCTGCAATGCGAGTTAAGCGTTCAGCAAAGCGCCAGCACATAAAGCTGTTTGGCCAAGAAGTTAGCGCACTAATATGGACAGGCTTAACAAAGTGAGCTTAAGGGAATATCACAGAGAGCAGGATATGGGCACATGTAGTTGTTTGGAGAGAAGAGGATGTGCATGCGAGCGCAACGGCTCAAGTCACTTCAAAGCAACGGCCATCTCTGGGGAAATCTGCTCGAAAAACATATGCATGAGCCGCTGCTACCACAGGCAAACAAAAACAAGCCCAAACATGCCCAATATGGCCGCACACAGGCTAACAACCGCAGGAGTAAACACACATGACACACAGAGACAGAGACACAGAGAGAGAGAGAGAGAGAGAGAGAGAGAGAGAGAGAGAGAGAGAGAGAGGCATGGAAACACATACAAATAGGTTGACGGGCAGCCGGGCAACACGCCCATTATGGGCAGCAATAAGCCATGTTATTAACAGCGCGCAGGCGGGCAGCGAGGCAACCAGCGAAGCGAACCAAAACTGTGCAAATGTTGGCTCAATGAGCAGCAGCAGCAGCAGCAGATGCAAAGGCCGAAGCAGGATATTCAGGGCTCTGGCAGGCCTCTGTTTGTACTTCGAGCGAGTGAGTGTCGCAATGTAAGGTACACACACATGTGTGTGTGTGTGATGCCACTCTTAGCACAGTAAACTAATGTCACGATGACTGATAAAAAACAAAAGAGGAATGCACGAATAGGAAAAAAAAGAACGCAAAAACTTGGTGTGCAAATAGTTTGTTAATGCTTTGGCAGACTTAATTGCCAAGGGGAAGTCGGCTTTGAAAATGTTTAAATGTGAGCCCTTTAAAGATTCATTCATATTATATTTAGAAACAGGGCAGTGTGACTGAGCTGTGTTTAATATGCGGTCAAAAAAAATCAGAATTAGAGTTTAATATAAATATGTACTAATTATAGGAATAACAAATCAGAATTGTTTTGTATACAAATCATTTGAATATATTGAAACTTCTGCTATGATTGCCATCAATAATTAATAATTATATACTTGAAAATATATATTATAATTATTAATTATATATTTTATATCAATATTATATATTTATAGCATATTTCATATCTATACCCGTAAAAGCTTATAAAGCAATCGGCATAAACCATATGGTCTTTTGCTAGAATAATAAATTCTAAGGATCTAAATCATATTGTAGTAGGCCAGTATAAGATTTTAGGGACCAGAACTATGTAGAACTATCGATAGGTAGACATCTATGGTTCTATAGTTAACCATATCGAAGGCCGAGTCTGTCGATGCTTGGCGTGCTATAATGAGTAACGACAGAAGAGGAAGAAAAGAATCGAGAGAGTTGACTTTAGGTTTGAAGAGAAAAGACGTATTGAAGTAATGAAAGCTGAATAAAGTTTAGAAATAAAGCTTTCTACAATGTATATTACATATGTAATTAAGTTTGGTCCGATGGTGATACAAGACAACAATATGATATGATATACACATATGATATACATAAGATACACTACAGTTTACTTCTTTAATTGCTTTCGCTTCATTTGATAAATACATTCATTGCTAAACAGACTTTTTATTGACTACGGCGGCTCCTCAATATTAGATAGATTTGTTTCGAGCACATACTATTGGGCCTAACAACCCTTTTTATTTGCAGGACACTTAGAATAGATCTTGTTCATAGCTCCGATGTAAACGGAACACTGTTGAACATATTCAAATTGACTATAAATCGATTGCAAGCTCTAGACGTCGCTATCTCTTACCTTTTACTTGGAGACCGATTCTCCAACCCGAGAAAGCCTCGGTAACCACGCCGTACTCTAGTGCCTGCCTCTACACTTTGACTTGTAAGGCGTATGATCTCATTCGGAAAGTGTTTCTTGAAAGTTGAGATCTTGATCTTTGTCGCATCTCATAAATATAACAAAATATATATCTCTATATATTTTATATATATTTTTCAAAATTTTCTTTGTATTTTTTGTACTCTCATTACAATATCAATATTATTATACGGATTACTTAATCTCTGAAAATATTATATATATATAATGTCTTGAAATATTATATATTATAGCTCTTAAAATCCATCTAGGTGCTGCAGGTGTACTCGTAAATCTAGAGCCTATTCAGCACAAATAAACTATCAAATCTTTGCTTCTTATATAATATGTGATATATATGATAGAGTTCTTTAGCTAACATTCAGACTAATATTAAAAGTACATATAGTTTTACTTACTGTCAGCCAGGCGTTGGCAAATGGTTCACAGCTCTGCGAAAATCGAGCTGCAGGGCGGTGAAATTGATTGCAAAGCGAGCGAAAGGTAATTGCGTTGTGGGCTAAAGACAAGCAAATCAGAATTAACTACATTTAAAGCGAGTCCTCGTGCGAATCCGGGAATCAACGTCGGGCTCACTTTGCCGCGGCCGCGGCCATCGCAGTTGTAATCCCTGTGCTACGCTGCTGCTGCTGCATGTGCAATGTGGCTGAGTGACCGTATGGCAGGTTTATTGAACCGGCCAGGGAGCAGGCGAAGGAGCAACGGGAGGGGTGAAAGTAAATGGAAACAAAGCCGCCAGTGAAGCGGCACTGGCAACGAGTTGCGCGAGTAAATTAAAAATGTGGCAGGCGGTCGCAGTGGCCTCATAAAGGCGTTGACGAGCTGAGTCGAGTTGAAGTCTGGACTCCGGAGTGACCCATGATGAAAGCCGCAGCAGCAGCAGCAGCAGCAGTGGCGATAGCAGCTCAGCTCACTTCATGCGATATTTCAATTAATTTCGATTTCTTTTGTTGCTGCCATTCGCTGTCCTTGCTCCTGGCAGATATGGCTGTGGTCCTTGTTTTTCCAATTCATGCTGGGACATTGTTTTTCGCGCAACTAGCTGCTCCTCCTTCTGCGCTGTCGCACTGCAAATTAGAAAATCATTGGCACAAATAAAATGTGCAACGTTCGAAAGCCAACGTCTTGGTCCAGCACTCGCGTCTGGCCATGACATCGACCAGTCTCTGTGGGGGCGATGGATGAAGCTGGCTCCGGATGTTGGTCAAGTTGAGTGCAATGCCTTGTCGCAGCGGCTGCTTGAGCCATTTTACCGCTTGGCCGCCTTTCGCTGCAATTTGTCAACTGCGCTGACATTCTTAAAGATGCTCTAAGCTGCTCCGGATTGCCAGTGGAGCCGAGAGCTGTCAGCCGCAGATCGGGCTTTGTAAGTTGGGCATTATAATTTCCTGCAAGGAATTAACAAACTTAAACTTCGCCACCTGATTGACGGGCTCCCACTAAAGTTATCCCAATAAAGAGCCATCTGAGTGAGTGGGAGAGACCTGCATTTCTATGAATCTCTCTTAACTTTTGCATTAGCATTAAATCGCGCCAAAGCACCGCCGGGGCAATTAGGTAGCGCAGCGCGAAATCATAAAATGAAAATACTTTTTCAAAAGTTCTTGCAAGTCGCATAAAAAGTGGACCGAAAAGATATCAAATGAGAAGCTCGCAGCAGAGGAGCGGGCGGGAAGGGGGCTGCTATCAGAGCGTAAGATTCGCTGGCGAAAATACATTAGTTAATTTAATTAAAATATTACGACATTCTGAATGCTTAAAGTGAGCGTACAAAATTTCACGTGCATCCAAAACTAAGGGAATATAAAAGAAGCTTTACAAAATGGACAAAAATTACCAAAATCTTTGCTTTAATTATATATACAATATTATAAATAATATATATTTATTAAAATGTTTTCAATGAACGTTTTTACAAGTTAATGTCAAGTATACGCAGCGTTGCACGTTGAGAACCAACTAAGACCCAATCAAGAGCCATCAATATTTGCATATTCATCTCTTATTTATCCACCCAAATTAATGATTGAAAAATTTATTTGCTTCGTTTTGCCTAAGTGAAACTTTAAGTTCGAATTTGGTTTTTTAATAAAAATGCCCAAAATTTAATGCATAATTTAAAATACATTTGCATTTAAATTTCTTGATTTGAGCGTGCGGCATCTGTTGCCAACCGCATTTGTGATACATATATGTATATATATATATTTTTTTTTTAAAATATTTAATTAAAAGCTGGATATAGGGATCAGCATCCGGCAGCAGTTTTATGGATCAAATCACTTATACGCCGTGTTGCGCTCATAAATAATTAATGCGGCCGTTACGACAAACTAAACGAAAACTGTGATAGAAGAGCGGATGCTAAATACGAGAGCCCTCCACTGCGCCGTATTGAGCGCATGAAAGGCTGCTAAACGGGCGCAGTCGACTCGAGCTGGGGGAAACTGTTGAGCGCAGGCCGGGCTGGACGTGCACCGGAAGTGGTCCAAGATGTTGTGGACAGCACTGGCCAAGGCATGAAACTTATCGTTATTCATGCTAAAGACTTAACGAGCGCGAGCTGGGGTGTGTGGGCGTGTGGGTGTGTGGGTGTGTGGGTGTGGCTGGCAGCAGGCGGTAGCAGAGCTCTAGCATTCTGCGAGGCTTATCGGCATCGCAACTATTACCCACAGCAGGGGAGCTGGGCGGTGGGCGGTGGGCGGTGGGCGTTGCTTGTCTTGGATTTGCGCGCTTTCATTACTTTGCCTTGCTCGTCTCTTCGTTCCTCCGTCGTCCGCTGTCCTTCGTGCTCCTCGTGTTGCTGGTGTTATTGTCATTGCCATAATCGAGGCGAGGCAGAGCAGCGGGACGAGGGCATTGCCGCCGGGTTAATCTGCAGATTTTCGGTGTTGTCGGTTTTACGAGCCACTTGCCGTTTGCCAACGACGACATATTATTATGGCAGCCATTGTGTAATCCCGCCCAATCCCTGCCTCTCCCTTCCCAGCCCTAGCCATAGCTATAGCCCCATCAGTCTAACGGTCACCCCCTCATCACCCAGCTCATTGTCTTTAATATTTGCTCGGCAATTTTCGGTCTTTTATTTCCGAGCTGGCTCTGTTTGCTGCCGAGGGGCTTCGCTGTCAGTTCTTTGTGTCTTAAAGCAACTTGTCCAATGAATAATTTTATGAAAGTGTTAAATTGGCAAATTTCGTGTCGCTATTCAAGTTATTAACTAGGCCACAGTATCCGGCCCAGCCGCCCCCTTTCTGAGGTCGAATTTTGGCCTAAGTAAACAGTTGCCTGGATTTGTGCTATAAAAGCTGAATTTCCAATTCATTTTTTAAATTATTATTTATGAAATAATTATTATTAACTTAAGCCGATTACAAAATGCGACTTACGAGTGACTTAGGCAGTCAACTCAATAATATTAAATCATATTCTGACTTTTGTTTTTCTTTAATACAATTCTTTTTAGTGTATACAAATTCAAAGTTATGTGCAGCTGACTATCTAAATTATTCAAAGAATATTTCCCCTGAATATGCAATCTTTGTTTTTATGGCCATCACATTTCATTAATTCTTGAATCATTTGAACTTGTATTCGTTCGGCGCATATTCATATTCATTAGCACACATTCCGCTAGAGCAAAAACGAATTGCTTAAGCTGCGCCAACAGGAGCCAAAGAGCAACAGGGCGAAACACTTCGAGCTGGACCGTAATAAACATGAGCATTGAGCTCCGCTAAAAGCAAAGGTTGAGCTTCCTGCTAAGGTAGCTGCTGTCGAGGCTCGTTAAATGGCACATAAACCCCAGACATATGCTGTAAATGTGCACTTAATTAGCCCAACGGGGCTTCAGTATTATCCAGTGCTAAGCATTCGCATTTAGCAGCGCCCAAATGTAGGCAACACTTTTTGTGGCATCCAAAATGGCGTCGTAAAGCTCATGGAATTGACTAGGCGTAGCTTAAGCGTGTGTTATATGTTCGTATCTCGGAAGCTGACTAGCAGATACCCTTTGTTGTATTTTATTTCCATTAAGACTATAAATCCGTGTTGAGTCAATTTAAGCTGAAAGTGAAGAAGGGATGCTGTCTGTATGTGTTGGATAGAGACTGTATCATACGCTATTGAAGTCATTTGAATTGTTTATATACATATCAGATCAAAATATAATGCATATATATATGTGGATGTAAAGACATTTAAAATTCTTTTTACACGTTGATTATATTTAATAATTTTATAAGAATTTTATCTGGGTTTCTATGTACATATTTATAAAAAATATATGATTATTAATTTGATTAATTTTAACAGTTTAAATTTGGCAATTGCTAAATGCAAAATATATGTGCAATTATTACCTATTCGCCACTCAATTGGTCGGGTTTATTGCACGCCGATAATTTAGCAACTGGATAGCTGAGGAGGCGAGGTGAAGGGCATGACTTGTACTTGATTTGAATATCTAATGCCACAGAGCATATTGAGCTTCAGTTCTTACACTCAATCAGCTTCCGTTGCCAGCTGTGTGCAGGGTATGGAAGATAATCTTTTGCTAACGCCCCATTTAATTAACGATTGCTGAGTGGAAATTGAAACAGCTTGTGGTGTTTGCCTGTTTGGTTCAATGTGTTCAAATGCTCATTACCTGCTTTCATATTTATTTAAAGCAGGCGCGTGTGTGTTTGATTGAATGTCGAAGGTCGATGTGTGCGTGTGTGTGTGTTGGTTGCTGAGTGATTGTGCTTGGTTGCGCTCTGTAGCTAATCCCCTGAACATGCGCTGCTTTGTTATGGCATAGTTCAAAGCGAATTTGTGTGCTGTTGTGTTGGCAGCAAATCAGGCATGGGATGAAGTAGTTCGCTCTAATTAAACGCATCCAATTCACCTGCTTCCGTTTGCTCTCTCGCTCTTTCCAATTGCAGAACAAGTTTGGGCAACCGAATTGGACTTTGTTGTTATCAATAGACGCAATTTGATGGCCATGTCGGTGGTGGGACCGACGCCGCCCTACCAAAAGCAGCAGCAGGAGTCGCAGGAGTCGCCGCCGCAGCGACCGTCTAACGTAACTGGGAACAGCTTGGAGCACGACGAGGAGGAATACTACAACGATACGATGTTTACGGCAGTGCGCGGCGGCATCGGAGGCATCAATAATAATTTGTTCGAGCTGACACGTGATAAGGATGGACGTAATGGCAGAAAGGCGGCCAAGACGACGGCAACAACAACCAAGACAACAATAAGAGGAGGCGGAGCTGCGGGCAAGACAAGATACTTTGAAGTGCCCGATTTAATTAATCGAAATATTGATGAGGGCAATGAGCGACTGTTGGATACTGACGATGATGATGATGCTGACGATGATGGTGGTGGCGATGATGATGATGACGATACTGAAGTCGATGCTGATGACGATGATGGTGATGATATTGAAGTGGGCAGAGGCGGAGGAACTATCATTATGCCAGACTTCGGATCCAGCAATGAGAAACATGCAGGAGCCGATAATTGGCAAAGGCTGGGCACACTGGATAAGGCGCGCAGCAAGACTACAACAGCAACGACCAGCACCAGGGCAACAACAACAACAACAACAACGGTAGCTACTACAACCACAACAACTAAAGCAACGACCACCACAACAACAACAGCAGCACCACCGCCACCACCACAACCTACAACAACAACAACAACAACAGCAGCAACAACAGCAGCCGCAACAGAAATTACAACTAGGCAACAGCAATCGCCGCACCAGCAACAGCAACAACACAAGCACAGCCGCAAGCACCACAAACAGCACCACAAGCAGCGACAACAACAACAGCAACAACAGCCACGTCGCCATCACGTGACGTCGCACGAGCAGGCGCTGCAGGAGAGCTATATGAAGCAGCGGGTGGAGGAGGAGCAGCAGCAGCAGGAGGAGACTACGACGCGGGACAGCAGCATTCATCGTGTGCGCACCGATGTGCTGCCAGATTTAATAATACCCTCGACGCCGATTTCCACCAATTCCAAGATTATCGCCATCAAGCCCAAGACGCAGAAGCGGCGCATTTCTAAGCGCGCCGCGGCCAAGTCGGGCGTCGAAATCGAGCCGGAGTATATGCTGGGCGACAGTGGCATCAACTCCAGTGAGTTCATAGCCAAGTCGAGCGAGCAGCAGCAGCTGGACGATGACTTGGATCTGGATCTGGACGACGCGGACTTTCAGGCGCTGCCTGCTGTTACGCCAGCTGCAGCTCCTGCCGGCAACAGCAACACCAACACCAACAACAACAACAACGAGTACGTCCGTCTGGACGGCTTTGCCGGCATGCTTCAGCTGTTCTTTGGCATCGATAAGCCCATCGACGTGGCCATCTTCGCCCAGCCACCGAGTGCCGAGTTTGTGAACCTTCTCTGCGCGCTGCTCGTGTGGTCCGTGCGTTATCCGGCCGTCTTCTGGAATACGTCCAAATCGTTTGCCTGCGTCTTCAGCCTGCAGATGATTGTCGCTGCCTTGGACGTCGTTCTCGGCTATGTGGGCGTCTCCAATCTCTACAAGCTGCAAATCTATGCGGAGGCCATGCCGGTGCATCAGCCAGGGCTTATACTGAATGCCACCGTGACCCTGGCCCTCTATCTGCTGGCCACAGCGCTCGTGCTGGCCTCCTCGATGGTCATGTACCTGTATGGACACGGCAGGCTGGCCACACGCATGCGAGACCGTTCCATCATCACGCTGAAGGCGAGCCAAACGTGGATCTACTTTGCCCACTGCGCCTCCCTCTGCTTCGTCCTGGCCCTGGCTGTTGTCAAAGCCCCACTGCTGAATGATCTCAGCGCCACCTACAAGAACAATCTGCATTGCCCAACCTTTTTGGCAGGTGAGTTCACTTACTATGAAACAGAAGATTTTGTTTAATATATATATATATATAAATATGGAATATATAAAATATATACTGATAATACATAGAAGAATATAGAAAATGTGTAGAATAATATAAAACATTGCAGTTGGGTTTTAGGCAGTTTTCTATTTCAACACACAAAAATGAAACTGCTAAGGGAAATTTATACATACATGTCCAAGTTCGAGATTATATAAAAACAACACTAGCTTAATTAGTAAAGCTGTGGCCACGGCCTGATTCTTTTATTTAATATTTATTCACATAAATACATACACATACATATGAGCTTTAGAAAATGTGTCGTTAACTCGGGCTCTTAAAGTATTGTATTGAACTAGTTCAGCAGGAACTATACTCAAATGAAATGTAAGAGGATAGGAACATATGTACATATGTATGTTAAGGACTTTTTACAATAACAGAATTGCTCCTCAAAATACATTGCGCTCATTAATGTTATTATACGATCCCACTAACATATATGTACATGTGAATAACTATTGGAGAGATGCAAGCTTACTTTTTCGCTTTGCAACCATCTACAAAAAGCAATTCAAGACCCATGAAGTCTTAAAGAATTCAGTTTTTCCTACACAATATATATTCAGTATGACTGATCTGTATTTGGAACCCTTAACCGTACGCGTATGTATGGAATGCATTTTATTAGAATTGATTTGCCAGACTTCCAGCTTAATAACATTTTTGAATATTATCCAGAATAGACTGATAGTTGTTTAATCATAGCACTATAAGCTTCTGAACTTATTATTTCAATAAATTGTGGAATAACTTAACATCTATTTTAATAGTGCTACTTTGATAATGTAAATCATATGTATGACTCTATCAAAACAACAGTCTTCCATATTCATTTATTACGTGTTTAATCGATGCCATTCAGATTAGGTAACTTGACACAATGGATGAGGAATAGCCCCATTCTATATGCAAGATAAATAGACAGCGCGCTTCAACAATGGAAATAAATCCGTTGAAAAATTTGAGCATTCCACTTAAAAGTAATAGCACTTCAACGACAATCAGATCTAGAGTCTATAATTAGTTTGTTGACAATTTGTATCAAAATAGCGCAAACGTATCTAAGCCCACACGAGGCCCACACGTTCCCCTAAGCCCAGCCATGGCAGCACCTTGAACTGTTGTCTATGTGGGCATGCCATAAGCCAATTAGCGGTTGTTGTTTTAGGGGATTTCGCATTAATCGGCTGTTTAGGCAGAACAAAGGGCGCGTATCGAATAGCCAGAGGGCTCAATCGGGCCCCCTCTTAATGGGCACGTCTTGCGACCTAATCATTCTCTTTATAGCCCACTATCTGTCTCTCTATCTATCTCACTCACTCCATGTATTTGTCTCTTTCTGTGCAGCTTTGGTGGGAGTAATCCATTTGCTGCTGTGGATTGTCGTCTGGCTCTGTTTGACCATCAAGCGACGCTGGCACTTTAAGCTGCCCCCGCTGGATCACACGTATGGCGGTCTGCTGAACAAGGCCAGCGCCCAGCCCCTGCTCATGTCGAGCGGCCAACGAACGGGCAGCAATTCGAGCAGCGGCGGCAACTCGACGAGCACCACGGTCAATGGCATGGACTGCGCCACCTCCAAGCCGGACATGATGAGCACGGCCACGAGCACGGAACTGGGCGTGGGCGTGGGCATGGGCATGAGCATGGGCCTGGTGGCCCAGGAGGACATCTACTGGCCGAAGCTGACGCCCAGCTCGCCGAAGCTGAAGGTCACCTTCAACGAAGTTACGAGTACGTCTGATGATGTCCTACTAATTGGTGACCAAGAACAAACTGATGGCAAGCGGTAAAAAATCGTTTTTAGTTACAAAAAACAACAAATTCAATAGAACAAAAGTGAAGGCAGCGCCCGTTGTCCGTTTTACTTACGAATCTGCAAACTGCATTCAACACACACTGTACTTAGCTTAGTTTCATTTGGTTCTCCCTCACGCACCACCACCACCCACACCACCCACACCACCAACAAAGACCAGCCCCATCCAGCACAGTACAAAGTAAAAAAAATAATCATTTTTCTAGTCATCTAATCTAGTTTCTAATTGTGTTGTGTTTCGTTTTCATTTGTTTACTTTGCACGTTTCATTCCAAACATTCCTAATTAATAATCCGCACACACACAGACACACACACACACACACGCATATGCACATTCATTGAAAAATTTACCAACATCTAATAGAGAAAAATTATTTTGTGTATATGCCATCAAGTTGATTGCGTTGAATTGTGTTTTCTCAATTTTCCATTTCCATTTTCATTTGGGGTTTTTTGTTCTCAATTCTCATTAAATGGATTTCCCTTACAGCCAACCATTAAAGAGTGTTATATATACATATAACTGAAAGTTATATTTGCCTGAACAGCAGAAAGAGAGGAAACTATTTTTGTTCCGCTTGTCGCCTGTTTCATTGACTCTGCGTCAATAAAATTGTTTGTTTCTTATTTGTAATTTGAAAACTTGATTTTTGTTCATTTCAATTTTTGTTGTTTGTTTGTAAATGTCGACTAACTAGACGTGAACTAGACGTGAATTACTAACTCTAGCTAATTTGTCTTGACTTTCAATTGAAATTAACATTTAACTCACATTTCGTGTCGTTGTTGTTGTTGTTGCTAATTAAAAACAATTCCAACTAACCAATGTGCAACACAAGGTGGTCAACTCATGTCAACTGAATAATTTCACATTCTAATTTAACTCACTCTCTCTTTCTCTCCCTTTCACTCTGACTCAATGCAGCCATACGAGCCGTGGAACCTCGCTATGTTTTGCCAGTTCTACGGGGGAAATTGACGACGGCGAGTACGCGACATTAAGGGCGGCCACCGCCGGCGCCGTTGTGGGCATCACCATGGGCAGCATAAAGAGCACCAGCATTGGCGTCAGCGTGGGCATGGCAAAGGGCAGCGGCAGCGGCAGCGTCGTCAGCGGCCTGCTGCATCTCAGCGAATACGATGAGCTGGCGCCTCCGCCATCCATCAGCCAGCAGCAGCGGCCCCACGCCCACGACTACGCCAATCTGAGCGGGCTGGGCGGCGTCAGTGATGACAATATCTCCGAGGAGGGCAAGCTGTTGGCCTGCGTGCGCGACGACAGCATTACGTATGCATCCACGCGCGATCTGGAGCCGCCGCAGCCAACAACAGTGCCAGCAGCAGCCGCCTCACCACCGCCGCCGCCCCCACCGCTGCCCGTGAAAGGTGCGCCCGTGCCACAGCCGCCCAGCGTGCAGCATCCACATCATCCCAGCTACGGACGCGCCCCACAGGCCATGCCCGAGATCATGCAAATTTCACCCGAGCACAAGTCACAGCCCCAGCAACAGCAGCAGCAACAACAACAGCAGCAACAGCAACAGCAACAGATGCATCAACAGCAACTACATCATCCTCTGCAGCAACATCCACAGCCGCATCCACTGCAGCAGCATCAGCAGCATCATCTAGTCAACCCACTGGCCCCGGTCACCGTCGCAGTGCACACCCACGAGGCTCAAGTAAGTGGACCAGGGGACGAGCGTAGCCAGCCACACCCCCCAAGCCGCAGGGGCTGGCTAGTCAACTATTGATGTTATTGCTGTTAGATATTGGATAGGCCAGCATATAATAGACGACCTGCAATATTCCGGCTTCTCTCTGAGGCAGCCTGTCACTCAAAAGATTCACTCTCCACCTAGACAGTGGCTAAAGAATATTAATTACATTTTAATTAAAAAATATATATAAAAGAGGCTATATAGCTGTATAAGTTAGTTAAGGCATTCCAGCTATGTGCAGCTCAGATAGAGTAGAGTTATAGTAGATTACATTTATATAAATATCATTTCAAAATATTTCAATGAAATAGATTAACAAATTTCCATTAAATTACATTCGTAGAGAGATTTAGTTAATATAAACATGAGTAGCGCTGATTATAAACTGGATTTATGAGAGTCGCAGAGTAAGAATAATTATATATGAACATATATCAAATAGGAATTCAGCATATATGTTGTATATCAAGTGGATATCCGGCTGCATAGTTGGCAAAGAAATAGAGTATACGCAGGCTGGCTTCTGGGGACGGCTCAGTATTAATATTTTGGTTCGATTGATGCGTAGTCGAGGCCACAGGGCCACAGGGCCACAGCCAGCAGAAGCCAGTGGACTGTGGCTCGTGACACGCCTGCGGACGCCTGCGGACGCCTGTGTGGCAAGGCATGAGATTTATGCGTGCCGTTATGAGACAGCATAAATCAGTGACAGCGCAGGACAGTGCGGGCGCCGCATGCACGGTCTGATGGATGGCCGGGCGGCCTCGCCTTGCCCCGCCTCCCCCCTAGTCAGCCGCTGTCTGCTGCTGCCAGACTGTGACAACGTCCGATAGGGTAACAGGACACTCGCCTGATTTTATTTCATTTTCACTTGCAGGCGCCGCAGTGAAGCAGAGCAGTCGATGCGAGATTCCAGTTGTTCCTATCTATATATCCCGTAGCTTTCAATCATTTCCATTCTCCGCACTCACGCTTTTTGTGTTCTGCCTTTCCTTGCCGCCACCAGATCGCCTCCAGCTCCACACCCCGCTGTCTGCGGCGCGCCGACTCCGGCGTGCCCAACGAGGCGCTCACGCCTCGCAGCGACACCAACTCGATCAGCGAGAGCACCAACACCACCTCGCCTCCCGAGCGCGCTCCCTCCGAGTCCTCCAGCGGCGTGCACTCGGGCGAGGAGCGCGAACTGGAAGTCATCATCCGGCCGCGAGTCAGCTGCAAGGCGCCGCCACGCCCACCACAGCCGCCCATACAGGAGGAGCCGTACGGCCGCTGCACCAACATGCGCATGTCCAGCTTCAACGCCGACCCAGCCGCCAGCGTCGTCAACAGCGCCACGTTACCGCTGCAGCGCAGCGCACCTGAGCAGAAGTTCGACTACACGGCTCACTGCAGCACGATGCCCCTGCCCGCGGGCTGTCACAGCCAGCAGCTCGCCAACGGCGGCGGCAGCGGCAGCGGCAACGGCAACAACAACAATGGCGGCTATGCCTCCACCTCGGCCATGACCAGTTCCATGGGCGCGCCCTCGCAGGTGTCCACCTTCAAGACGCCGAGCATGCACTACGCCAACGCAGCCGTCGCCCTCGGCTCCTCCGTGCCACACACGACGCTGCCCAACGGCGTGCGCTACTCCAATCCGCACTTCCTGCGCCGACTGCCGCACGTGAGCAAAGCGGCGGAGTCGCCGTACGGACACCTCGGCTACGGGGCCGGCCATCACGCCTTCAGTAAGCTGCCGCACGAGACGCATCCGACCATCCACGAGGATCGAGACTCGGCCAACTACTCCATGGCCTCGGACCAGGACTGCGGACTCTACGTAACGGCGCAGCTGCACTAAGCACCTAATCTATCAAACCCAGCTATAGTTCCCTAGCATCGTAATACCGCATAAAAGCCAGCTTAAGCAGATATACATATACATATATAAATATATATATACAAATGTACTTTAATCCTAAGTGTATAGAAGCCTCAAATCTTAAATCTTCCACAAGCACTCGACAACTTCAGCCTCAGCTGGCATCATCAAGGAGTTCCCTTGCTGAGCTCTGATGATGCCTTCTGATTTACTAGCAGAAGTAAACCTCCAAGTTTTCCTAGATTTTCTATGATTTGCCTCAATAACAAACATCTACCGTGTAGCACAAAAAACCACGCCCACTGTAACTGACGCCCCACGCATAAGGTTACAAAGGACATCTATTCATATACTATATATTATACATATACATAGATATATACAACTCTATATTTATACACACTGCTCGGTATATGCTCGTATACAATGTGTAAGATAATAAATAATATTTGTGTTTATCATATCATCTATGATAATATATATATATTAAACTAGAACTTGGCGTAACTCTAAGCAAGTCCACATGCATACATATGGCATATATCTATATCTATATATATATATATTTATATATATATATAACTCAACTATTATCAAGTAATCAATATAAATACATTTAGAATTTTTTTCCGCTACAAAATCTCTAATCTGAAAAAATGCATACGAATTTAAGCCGCAATTGCATGGTTTTATTAGTAAAAGAAGAACAAATCAGAGGCCAGAGAGCTGGTAAAGTGGATAATACATAATATTGATGTTTTCCCATGGCTCGGTTAGCTAAGATCGGATATAGACCGAAATAGCTTTAAGAGCTTGTGCATTTCTTTAAGATCAATGGCAGTCAAACCTTTTCGAGATCGCTTAAGCCTTGAAATCGATTTTGATTCCTAAAATTGCATCGTATCTCGAATACCCAATATCGATTGTCAATCAAATAATTTATGCAATCGTCGTAGTTTGCAAAGGAAGAGTGATGGACGTGAGCATTAGTCAAGCTTCAGCTAGTCGTCGTAGCGATAATTAATAAAGCTTCAGCATATTTTGTACGGTCTCTCAAATATATACATATATACATGCATATACATATATGTATTCGTATCAGTTAAGATAAATGTAAATGTAATGTAACAAAGCGACAATATGATGATATCTAATGTATTATAAACGGAACTAACTAACTGTATGAAATTAGCTAATACATCTACCAGCGGAAACACGCACACATACGCAACATTAACTCACGGACTTCAAAGCACCTCCCATACATATCTCCCAAAAATAGGAACTCCAACCTTTCTAGGCGCTCTCTACATGGCTTTTAGATACAAGTAATGCATGCATTTGGATTCAAGAAAGAAGACATATACATATATGTATGATGAAAGCTCTAACTTAAATGTAATTCCTATTTGGCACTCGCACCATCGGCACATCAATTGAGAACTTGACCATATTTATTTTTGTTATGAAGACTGATTAGCATTATAATACCCTGTAATGAGAAGCCCAACAAGCACATGCATTCAAGTACACGTTAGATACCCCGCCCAGCTGTCATTCCCTGAAACTCAATGCATTGTACGGCTCTTGACTCTTTTCGTATATTACTTACTCACTTATTCAAATATCTGTTGAGATGGGGGCGAACAGTCTATAACATTGGTTCCTTTAAGACACGCACTAAAGCTAAGTATTAGCCATATTTAAGTCACACTTTTGTAAATTAATTTCTATTCAATTTTAGGATTAATATTATGATATAATACTATAACAAGAATACCAAGTATGCCCCCTGATATCGCATTATGTATGTATGTAATCACATTGTATTTTTTGTAAGTCTAACTAACCAAGCGAGTAAAAGAAAACAACTGTAAATGATAGTAAGAATAATGCCGCCAATGAACCCGATATGACATGATAGATACACGCATCATATACATACATCTAATATAAATATATTTATTGCCACACATAAAATAAATAAGCAAATGAATACTTAATGTTTGAATTATTTATACATACCATATATGATTAAAGGTTTATCAATGGTAAATAAAAAAATACCACCGCTTTATGTGAAACCCCAAAATAAATATATGTGTTTTATACAGCGGGCTGGGGAGTGTGGATGTCACTGGATGTTTATTCTACAATATATTTTACTTGCATATTCTCTTTCAGTAATACAGAAATGACTAAATCTTCTAGTAACAGTAAAATAGATAACGGAGTATCATCTTAGATCAGGCCGTTTCTAACACATGATTATATTTAATCTTGTACCTTAATACATTTATTAGATACATTTATTGCGAAAAGATAGAGTCTCATATCGTAGTTGAGCTGTAAAATTCGTACGCTTGTATAAAAAATCTGTGTTTTTTTTTCTGTTTAGTAAAATTTTTAGGATTGTCGAAAGTTTTTAAAATATCGTATCGATGATATATTAAATTTTGAAAAAAATATCAAAAGCATATTTATTGAACTTTAAAAAAAGTCGATATATCAATATTTTTTAAACTTTGTTGAAAACATGTTTCCCACAATAAATTTATAATTCGTAAAAAAAAAAAAAAAAAAAAAAAACGAAAATAATAAGAATATGTACTTTTTAATAAAATGACAAACAGCGCTTAACGCAAGTATTCGGTACTCAACGGTTACAAAAAAGAAAAAAAACGCGTTCTGTGATATGACTATCAATCATACGACTTTGTGAGTCCCTGACAACACATTTTATTGACGAAGCAAGTCGCTCCGAAGGCACTGAGCTACCCTGGGGGGATAGGCATCGTAATGCGATCTTCGATACTCCTGGCTTAGGCGCCTTATGAGAAATCCCCAAAATTATTGAATTGCTTTCCCTCGAAGTTTGTGGCATTCGGTTAACTCATCACAAGAGTGACCAACTCCAATATATATACATATAGTTACGTATTCATCATACTCCAACAAATTAGAGTATTTGGTATGCATACATAATTTCTCTTATAATCTCTCTTAAGCCACTCTGTAGTTTAATCTTACTACTCTCAAAGCTCGCAAGCGAAGTTACGGCAGAATCACGCCACTTAAAGCATTTACAAGAAAGGTAACTGCATGATCAGGCCACCTAGAGCTTTGTAACGGCAATGTCATCCGATGCTGGAGCTTTATAGCTGCCAACGCCGACGCATTGCATAGTAAGCTTAGAATTAGTTTAGTTGTAAATCTGCATCACGAGAATAAACTTGTTCAACTCCAATGCTATTAAAATAAAGTTATCTTTATATTTAACTAACCGCATTGTTTAAAAATGTAATTGGCGCAGCCGGTAGGATACGCGCGGTAAACATAAACTCTATAAAGTCATTTTATTTGATTGGTCAAATACTAGTACCATCACCCAATTGTGCGGAATCAATAAAAGACAGTGAAAAAGTGCGTCAGTTAAGTTATAATCAACTGCCACAAACATTTCAAACAAAAATTATTGAGTGGAAACCACCGTATCCGCATAAGAACCTAATTTAAATCGTGAGTGAAAATTTGACCACGTAACAAAAAAAATAAATAAATTATGTCACTGACTGAAAACCATAACCAACTACCTCCAACTGGGAGTAACACAAATATGCTTACTGAAGGTCAACTCAATCAATTGTTAATGCAATTAAAACAAATTCCAACATTCGAGGGTCAAGAAGATACTCTGGGGCCGTTTATTCGTCGACTGGATTATCTACTTGCTCTCTATCCAACACATGATCTCAGGCAGCAAAGCATAATCTTTGGAGCGACAGAAGTGTTGCTGGGTATCCAAGCACAAAGGGCAGTAGGACTTCAAGGTGTCAGCAACTGGAAATCCTTAAGGGCAGCTTTAATCAACGAGTACAAACCGCACATATCTTTTGAGGAGCTGCTTCGCCGTCTCTATAATACTAATTTCCAGGGTAGCTTGCGTAAGTTTGTAGAAGAGCTCGAAATCAAAGCCAGCATAATTGTAAACAAATTATCATTAGAAAATGACGAAGTAAACAACTTTTATTATACACAAGCTATGAACGAAACAGTAAAAAATGTAATAAATAAAAAATTGCCTGATCGTATGTTCATGATTTTAGCACGTCATGATATATCTAGTATTTCTAAGTTAAAATGTGTTGCCCAACAAGAAGGCATGTATGAAGATAATGTAAACTTAATTCTCGTACAAAATAGTAGGAAATCAAATTCAAATATCAATCCTGATAGGCCTTCTAATAAAGAAATAAATAATACTAAAATGACTTCATACAATAACAGTCCATCCCAGCAAAAAACTAACGAAATTGTCAGCAATCAATATCTCATACCGCACCATGTCCGACAGAACACATTTAATCAGGGACGACCTTCTTTACCACCCTCTTTACCATCGCCAAATCCACAAATATTTAAAGAATTTCAACAGAAACTCGTACAAGCTCAACAAAGTGATGCCCATAGAAAGTCAAGTCAAGGTTATTCGATACCAAATTTAACTCAACCTCAAAAGCGCCAACGTGAAAGTACAAGTGGCCATCAAAAGATGGAAATTGATGATTACCATCATATAGAAATGCCGATTGATCAATACTATAATCAAAGTTGCGAATATCAAAATAATAGTGACGAACCCTTTTGCGAAACCGACCATCAGAATCTTAATCATCCATACCAACAACCAGATGAAGATAATGCCGAAAATTTTCGATTATCAGCCTCCCAACACACCAATATATTGCCTTAAAATTTAATAATAAACTCTGTCGTTGTCTAATTGATACAGGTAGTTCAATTAATATTATGAGCCAAAATTTCTTTAACCTACCCATAACATCAAAGCCTACAGTAGTTCGTGCATTGCAAGGAGTGGTGAATTTGAACAAAATAATTACTGTTTAACCTAATGAACTTTTCCCAGTAGAACAACATTTTTACATATTTCCATTTTCACACTATTATGACATATTATTAGGACGCAGTTTTCTAAAGGCAACTAATTCAATTATCGATTATTCCAGAGATCAAATTATAATAAACAATAAAACATTTTTTCACAAACTTTATTTTCCTGACAACAATAAAGATTTCACAACTACTCCAGAGCTTACTTACGCAATTGAAAATCCAATAGACGAGCAACCTCAATACCGACTCGATCACCTCAATAAAGAAGAACGGACAAATTTGCTGAAGCTTTTAAAACAGTTTATTGACATTCAGTATCGCGAAGGCCAAATATTAAGCTTTACTAATCAAACCAAACATAGAATTGAAACCATTCACAATAATCCCGTTTACAAAAAACCCTACAGTTATCCGTTCGCCGCCGAGCAAGAAATAGACGCTCAAGTTGAGGAAATGCTTCAGCAAGGGATTATCAGGGAAAGTAATTCATCATATTGCAGCCCCTTATGGGTTGTGCCCAAAAAACTAGACGCTTCAGGGAACCAAAAATATCGAGTTGTCGTCGATTATCGAGGATTGAACGAAATCACTATAAGCGATAAATTCCCCATCCCAAATATTGACGAAATTCTTAGTAAGTTAGGCAGGTGTCAGTATTTTACGACAATCGATCTTGCAAAAGGCTTCCACCAGATAGAAATGGATCCAGATTCCATCACCAAACTGCATTTTCAACCAAAAATGGACATTATGAATATACACGAATGCCATTTGGGTTGAAAAACGCACCAGCAACTTTTCAGCGTTGCATGAATAATGTTTTGAAAGAGGTAATAAATAAATGTTGTTTAGTATATCTCGATGATGTCATTGTATTCTCGACATCATTAACTGAACACTTGGACTCGTTGAGAAAGGTGTTTAGCAAATTAAGAGAAGCCAACCTAAAGTTGCAGCTTGATAAGTGCGAATTCCTTAAAAGGGAAACAAAGTTTTTAGGTCATATTATAGGCCCATATGGCATCAAGCCCAATGAAGATAAAATAAAATCAATTAAATATTTTCCTCTTCCCAAGAGTCCAAAAGAAATAAAATCATTTCTTGGATTATGCGGTGACTATAGGAAATTTATCCCAAATTTCGCACAAATTGCCAAACCTATTACCAATTGTCTTAAAAAAGGAAATAAAATTGATTTAAAAAACGAAGCTTATCTCCAGGCCTTTGAAAAATTAAAAATTCTAATTTCAAGTGACCCAATACTTGTTTGCCCTGATTTCAAAAAATTATTTCAAATCACAACTGACGCTAGTAGTGTAGCAATGGGTGCTGTTTTGTCACAAGAAGGTAAAGCTATTTGTTTCGCTAGTCGAACACTAAACGATCACGAACAAAACTATAGCACCATTGAGAGGGAATTATTGGCCATTGTTTGGGCAACAAAATACTTTCGGCCCTATTTATTTGGTAGGACTTTCGAGGTATTAAGTGATCATAAGCCATTGGTTTGGCTTCACTCAATACAAAATCCCAATATGAAACTCCAAAGGTGGAAAATTCCCCTATCAGAATACGATTTTACAATAAAATACATCCAAGGAAAAACCAATTATGTAGCCGATGCGCTTTCACGTATTCAATCACAACACGAAGAAGTAATGTTAGGAAGTACTTGTGCAACTGTACATAGTGCGGAAGAGGATAGTTCATTCTTAATCCCTTTAACGGAAAAGCCTCTAAATCACTACTCTCGACAAGTAATCATGGTTAAAACAGATAATATTTCAGTTAAAGTAGAACAATATTTCAAAAAACAAAAAATTATAATAAATTATAAAGAGATAACTTTCGAATCTGCAAAGCAGTTATTAATAGACCACCTTTTTGCTAAATCCAGTGCACTCTATATTGAAAGCGATCCCGACTTTCTCATCATCCAAAAAGCTTACAAGGAGATAGTCCATGACCAAAAAACTTCCATTGTAAGAGCATTATTATATTTGAAAGATATAGAAAGTTACGCTGAATTTAAAGAATTAATATTAAACAAGTAAGAAAACTCTAGTCGAGAGTGCTCGACTACGAGATACCCTGAACCCTCCGAGCAACAGCCATTTCAATCATTTTTAGCGTCTCTCTGCTTACACAAACACACACATACACACGCAAACACACATACATAGACACCCATAGGCGCGCACGCATGGGCTGCAGTGTGGGCTTACTATGGGAACTTCATTGTTTAATAACTTTTTTTCTGGACGTACGTTCTCCATGAAACTTTCAGATTGTGGTTTTATCATTACTATGCGTATAATTGCCAAAGCTCAAGTCTCTAGTATTTGAAATACGCCTTTTACAAACTTATGGGTGAGGGGGTGGATATAAGGGTGGGGGGTGAAATTAAACAAAAATCGAAATTCTATAACGTACATATCAATCTACATTTAAAATTTGGATACTCTAGCTCTAAAGATGTAGGAGATATAATTTTATAACTGCATTTCGATAAGGTTTTTGATCGATAAAAAAATAACGGGATGAGTTATCGATTTTTAGTGATAAACTTGATATGCGCGCTGTATATACGGTCATTTTAAAAAAAGTTCAAGTCTCTAGCTCGTATATCTTCGGAAATCGACGCGTTCATACATACGGACGGACGGACGGACAGACAGACGGACAGGGCTAAATCAACTTCTCTCGTCGCCCTGATCAAGAATATATATACTTTGTGGGGTCTGCCACGCCTCCTTCTCCCTGTTACATACTTTTAACAAAACCATTATACCCTGATTTCCCATTTTCAATGGGTTCAGGGTATAAACAGCATATTAAGCTTATCCACCCTGGCATAGAAAAAATGTTAAGACTTTTCAAAGAAAGTTATTTCCCAGATTCTGGTAAATTGATACATAACATTATTAATCAATGCGATGTTTGCCAATTGTCGAAAACAGAACACAGAAATACAAACGCCCCATTTGAATTAACACCAGAAGTATTCAACCCTCGCGAAATATTTATGATAGACTTTTATATTTCAGAGAATAAAACTTATCTAACATGTATCGACATTTATTCAAAATTTGTCATGTTAGTACAAGTGAAAAGCCGTGACTGGCTGGAAGCCAAACGTGCACTATTACAAGTATTTACTCAAATGGGCAAGCCGGTAACACTCAAAGCAGACAGAGACTCAGCTTTCACAAGTAACGCAATTAAACAATGGTTGACTTCGGAGGAGGTTAAATTAGAATTAGCATCAACAAAGACAGGGGTTGCGGACATTGAACGATTTCACAAAACCTTAAACGAGCGTATTAGAATAATAAATACTGATACTTACGTTGAAGAAAAGCAGATGAAAATCGAAACTATCCTATTCATTTATAATCATAAAATTAAACACAATAGCACAGGTAGAACACCAGCCCATTTGTTTATTTTTGCAGGTACCCCTGCATACAGTAATCAAATCTTAAAAACACAAAAAATTAATAAAGTCAACGAAAATAGAAAATCTTTTGAAGTCAATACAAAATATAAAAAAGCACCAATATTGAAAGGCAAACTTCAAAACCCATTCAAGAAAACTGCCAAAATTAAGGCTGTTGACGAGAAACACTTTAGCGAATTAAACAGAGGAAGGGAGTTTATTCATCATAAAAATCAATTTATGCGTAAGAAGGTTATTAATGACTCTAACTATCACACCAGGCCTCCTGAACTTGTTTGTATGACTCATACTGATGAAGATTGATTCCACATATCCCTACTCCACATATCAATAAAAATAAATAAATAAATAAATAGATAAAATAAACCCACCAACATTTTTGAGCTATTACTATCATTAAAACATTTTGAACAATTTATTTAACCTAACATCACCTTTTCAGAATTGATATTTGAACAACTAAAATAATCCGAAATATTAATACATAATATTAGAAAAATAGCAAAGAATACAACAAAAAAAAAAAAAAAAAAAAATTAAATAGTGAAAAAGAACGAATTGTTAGTCACACTATATTTGTAATAAGTATGTTAATCAATATTGAAAAAAAATCATAAATTTAATACTAAAAAAGATGAATTGTTAGAATTAAGTCCACTTAATTGTTAACTAATTCAAGATACAAAAAGGTTGTAGAATGGTAATACTTCAAGTGTACCGCCTGAGGACAGGCTACATTCTCGGGTTGGAGGAGTTACGTATTCATCATACT
Organism: Drosophila mulleri; assembly: GCA_035047565.1. NCBI lineage: Eukaryota > Metazoa > Arthropoda > Insecta > Diptera > Drosophilidae > Drosophila > Drosophila mulleri. The sequence goes on along the minus strand of JAWNPK010000069.1, from coordinate 2,901,821 downwards.
CCAACAAATTAGAGTATTTGGTATGCATACATAATTTCTCTTATAATCTCTCTTAAGCCACTCTGTAGTTTAATCTTACTACTCTCAAAGCTCGCAAGCGAAGTTACGGCAGAATCACGCCACTTAAAGCATTTACAAGAAAGGTAACTGCATGATCAGGCCACCTAGAGCTTTGTAACGGCAATGTCATCCGATGCTGGAGCTTTATAGCTGCCAACGCCGACGCATTGCATAGTAAGCTTAGAATTAGTTTAGTTGTAAATCTGCATCACGAGAATAAACTTGTTCAACTCCAATGCTATTAAAATAAAGTTATCTTTATATTTAACTAACCGCATTGTTTAAAAATGTAATTATATATATGTATAAAAAATCTATATTTGGCCAAAAAATAATTTTAAACAAAAAATATCGATATATTCATATTTCGACAACCCTAAAAATTTAGCTTTAATTATGCAATTTCTCGATGGTTCGTCTCAGCACTAGCCTTCTATCAGCGCCAAATATCCAAATATATTTCCATCGATCATTCTCTTGAGGGCTGAATATAGGAAAAAGTTTCTAGGCTCAAGTCTAGAAAATACGGTTGAGGTGGAAGCATTCGAAATCATGCTGTTTCACCATCGTTATCATTGATTTGGGATGCGGTGCTTTGCCTTGACGAAGAAGCTAGTTCTTTAAATTAAATTTTCTTTGTTTCGCGATTTCAGCCTTCGAAAATTCGATTTATACTATGACAAAGTGCTTATGCCTTAACCTTACCAGCCGACCGATCGCCCTCGGACGTATTGGAATTAATTAAAACTCTCTTTTTTTTATACCCTGAACCCATTGAAAATGGGAAATCAGGGTATAATGGTTTTGTTAAAAGTATGTAACAGGGAGAAGGAGGCGTGGCAGACCCCACAAAGTATATATATTCTTGATCAGGGCGACGAGAGAAGTTGATTTAGCCCTGTCCGTCTGTCTGTCCGTCCGTCCGTCCGTCCGTCCGTATGTATTAACGCGTCGATTTCAGAAGATATAAGAGCTGGAGACTTGAACTTTTTTTTTTTAAATGACCGTATATACAGCGCGCATATCGAGTTTATCACCAAAAATCGATAGCTCGTCCCGTTATTTTTTTATCGATCAAAAACCTTATCGAAATGCAGTTATAAAATTATATCTCCTACATCTTTAGAGCTAGAGTATCCAAATTTTAAATGTAGATTGATATGTACGTTATAGAATTTCGATTTTTGTTCAATTTCACACTCCACTCCTATATCCACCCCCTCACCCATAAGTTTGTAAAAGGCGTATTTCAAATACTAGAGACTTGAGTTTTGGCACATACACGCATATTAATGATATAAACACAATCTAAAAGTTTCATGAAGAACATACGTCCAGAAAAAAAGTTATTAAGCAATTAAGTTCCCACACTGCAGCCCATGCGTGCGCGCCTATGTGTGTCTATGTATGTGTGCTTGCGTGAGTATGTGTGTGTTTGTGTAAGCAGAGAGACGCTAAAAATTATTGAAATGGCTGTTGCTTGAAGGGTTCAGGCGATCTCGTAGTCGAGCAGTCTCGACTAGGGCTTTCTTACTTGTTTTTTTTTTTTGTTAAACTAACAAAGGTAATTTTCCCTAAAATATTCTATCTAATATATCCATGGAGACATTTTTGCTTGTAAGATCACTTTATACGTTTTTTCCCCAAATGATATTTGTATTTATGTGCATATGAATATTGGAAAATGATCTAATATCTTCATTTGATCGTCAATTCTCGAAATTCTATAATCTCTCGTAAGGTCGTCAGCTATGTTTAAGTCCATCAGATACATAAGCATCTCAGACTTGGATTATATTTAAATGGACTCTAGACTTTGTAAAGCTGTGTAAAGTTGCAAAAATAAAAAAAAAGTAAAAAAATAAAAGAGTTTTTGTTTTGTTTTATTAGAAAACAATTTTAATGAATATTTCTTTTGTTTTGTTATTTAAATGTTGGTTTTCATTATTAAATTTGTAGTTTACACAATTTTAAGGTCTGCTTTCGTGTCACTATTTATGCCTTCCTTTCTGCAAATTTTCTTTCTTTTTTTCTGTTTAAATATTATAATATAATTACATAATTTCTCTTTTTGGATTTCTTTTGTTTTTTTTTTTTGTTTTTTTTTTTATATATTCATTTTCACAGTTTATTGTCGTTTCTCGACCTTCGATTTTTGTCGAGATATTAAAATACAATATATTCGAAGCGTATTTCACGCAGCCATTTGCTTTAATTAATTTTGTGTTTTGTTTTGTTTTCTTTTTTCTTTTTAGTTTGGTTTGCTTGTCAACATTTTGCAATAAATGATATATCTCTCTGTTGTTGTTGTTGTTGTTGTTGTTGCTGTTGTGTATTTAATTTGTTTATCAGTTTGAACTTAGTAAATAGAACTTTTTGGTTTCACTTTTGTTTTTGGTTTGTTCTTTAAATAACTTGACGTAATATATCTTGCGTTTCATTAACAATTCTATGTATATATATATATATGTATGTATGTATATGTGTGTGTGTTGGTGTTTGTGTGTGAGTGTTTAGCTGTGTGTATTGTTGTTGCTCCGTTTTGTGACTTCCCTATATAACGAATTAATAGTTGGAATTATAAATAGATGTTCGAATATGAATAATGTCCTATGCAGCACAAATGCCCTTGCCAAGGATATACATAGATATCTATCTTTCAAATAGAACTCTTCAGATTAGCTATTGCTGGGCAGCTGCTTGACGGACAGTTGGATAGATATCTCAAATTGCTTATAACAATATATACTCGAATGAATATATTTTGTATTTTCTACTCCACATTGTCTCTGGTAAGCGCATTTGAGAGTCGTTGCGTGCCGACCTTAGCAGTTATTGCATTGCTGTTGGCGCTGCTATTGGCTGATTAATGAAAGCATTTAGGTGTATTTCATAGGAGGAGAGCAAATGAAATCAAATGTAGAGCCTAGTCTAGAAAGGTCTTCGCTGTGCTATGCGAATGTTTAGAGCAGAGTGTAAAGCTCTATTAGCTAGTAGTTTGTATGCACTTGAATGTCTATGTCTATGTGAATGTATATGTCTAAGTCTATGGCTATGTCTATGTATATGTATATGTATATGTAAATGTGTCTACGTATCGCTATGTCGGTATGCTGTATCGTATAATTACTTGCTGGAAACCTCGCTGATAGTACTGAAGTTCTTTAAAGCGCGCTTTGCATTTGGTTCTACAGGATGTTGAGCCTCGACGTTCTGCAGCAACATTTTGAATGCATTTCCCTGTTTGCGTTATTATTGATTTGGTTTGTTATTATTTAGCGGTAGATATAGAAAGTTTCAATGGTCATGCAACGGCATCCGCATCTATAGTTGTAATTGAATCTATGTGCAAAAAGCTGATGAATGGACGGACGGGTTGAAATTAATATCGTTAGCCAACTGAGTGCTGAGGAATGAATTGAATGTACTTAGACGCATACATACAGTACAATGTATGTATGTATCTACGATCTGTTGCTAGGAACAATACAATAGCTATTCGGCGTATACATATAAACGTTTAACGATACAATACATTATTTGCATATAAAAATCTACTGCTCCCATCCTAGTTCCCTCGCAGGCCTCTGATATGTTTACTCAAAATGAACCATTTGAGGACCTCAAATGCATTGCAAAATGTTGTGCAATAGAACGCAACCAGATGCCAAAGTAAAGCATAAATATGTATATGCATGTGCATATGTATATGTGAACGTTCTCTCTCTCTCTATACAGGCTAAACATGTGTTGCATGTGTTTTGTGTGTGTGTGTGTGTGTGTGTTGTTAGCAAGCAGGTAACATTTTTACAGCTCACACTATTTATTATGTTGAAGGTACGATGCGTTATTCTCTTACTTCGAGCTAGCTGACGTAGGCAACTTGAATTAGACAAAGGATATGCGAGATATATGCAAATAGAAGCGAGATCGTGTCATGCGAATGCGTTAAATGTTATATGTTATCTATAATCTGTTATCTGTTCTCTGTTCTCTGTTGTCTGTTGTCTGTTATCAGCTCTGCGCTGGCTGCAAAACTTGAGCACTTTGGGGTTGCTGCCAAGTTTTTGCAGCTGTGCAAAAAACAATATGAATCAAATAAGCAGAAGCCAAAATAATTATTCATTAATAACAAATTCACCTCTCTATGGGCTTTATAATTATATGAATATATATATATATTTATGTGTGTATGGAGTGTTATCTATGTACAGCTTAAGAATTACATTTGTTGTGTATTCGTGTAAGTGTGTGTGTGTGTGTGTGTGTTTGCTTTCATTTTCTAAATTAAATTTGTTCAATCGTCACGCTTAATAGGTATTTGGTTTGGATTAATACATATCTCATATATCATATATCTCATTTTAGTTACTTTCTGATTAACTTTAAGTTTAATTTATCGTAAGTTAGGCTTATTTAAGTGTTAGTGGTTCTTTGCTTGCTTAAACATTAAATATATATATATTTATATATTTTATATATATATATATATATATATATATATATATATATATATATATATATATATATATATATATATATATATATATATGTATATATATATGTATATATATATGTATATATTTGTGTATACATATATTGTATATAGTATATACTCGTAAATATTTTCTTGAAAATCTATAACTTTAATTTATTGATTTAGATTTATCTATTAAACAACTTGCATTTGCTCCTCCTCCTCCTCCTTCCCTCATCATCATCATCATTTTAGTTTTTAATTATTTATCATCTTGTATTTTATTATTATTTTTCTGTTTTCTATCTCACTGACTTAGCTTTAGGTGTATTACCGACATTAGCACTTTTTCTTGGTTGTGTGTAAGTTGCATATTTTCTGTTTGTTTGTATAACTATTTATTAATAATAATTATTCATAATAATAATCATAATAATCGTATTACGAAAATAATAGCGATCTTAGGTGTGTAATAAAAATGTCCTCAAATACGCCCTCGTCCATTTACAAATTCACTTTCATCTCATATATATATATTTTGTTAATATTAATATTTTATATTTGTCTCTCTCTTGTCTTAGATCGCATTATACAATATTTAAATATTATATATCTCGAATTTCATAGTTAAGTTAATCATTTACTGCACTGCTTGTGTTGTCGGGTATGGGTTTAAATGCATTTGTTTTCATGACTTACAAAATTACCTAGATCCTTACACTCCTAAGGATATCTTGCGATCGAGAATACGAGTAAGAAATCAAAAATACAAATAACCAAAAAAATTACATACAAATTGGACATAGATTAGGCCAGCAACATGCCGAATGGGAGTATCCAGCTCCAGCTCCAGATGCTCATCCGGGGTGTTCCACTTGCTTTTCCACTCCCAACAAAGCGTAGCAGGTCCTGCAGGCTGACCTTGGTCCTTTGCTATTTGGCTGCCTGGCTGGCAGCTCTTTGCAAGGGTTACTGCAACGATTACCAGGAACAAATTAACTAACGACATCTCGGCAAATGTTTTCTGGTACAATGCAATGTTAATTGTTCATTAGCGGGCAAATTAATTGTTAGTTGCTTGTGAGCTGTTTGTTTTTGTTTTTCTGTTTTGTTTTCGCTTTTGTTTAGTATTATTGTTGATTGGCAGTTATTTGATAGTAAAATGGCAAATGGCTGTACTAGCGCGTTATACAGAAAGCTGCTTAAAACCAAAAAAGAGTTTCATTCGAATGCAATAGGTGGAGAATAAAATCGTTATCAATATGCTTAAGTTAGTGTGTGCACTTACAATTCAGTTCAGTTTGCAAGTTTGGAAATTTGTTTGTGCTTGGTGCTTTAAAGTGTTTTCACTGTAGCTGGAAAGTGTTATTCACCCTGCTCCTCCATTATTGATTCACCGGCCCAAACAATCGGACGACCCTGATGTGGGTACACATTCGAGAATTGCATTGTAATTGTCATTCATCAGCTTCATTCAGCTAGCCCTAACTAATGTGATTATAGTGTAATGTGTGTCTATCAATCTATGTTGACAGCTAGCCGAAATTTGCCATTTTGTTTTCGGGTTACGGGTTCTTAATGCGTTCATGTTTCGATTTAAGTTCGGGAGTTGGGCAAAGCAAGATTACAGTTAGTGGAATCGAGTGGTTTTTAGTTTGTTAGCAAGTGGTATAAGTAAAGAGGTTAAACAGAAATCATCGCATACGATAGAAGGATATGATAATACGATAATACGATAAAAAGATAAATGATACGTTAACTAAATGCATGCAGAAGACTTGGTAAATTGATCGAGGTTTTGGTTGTTTGTTTCGGGTAGTTGGGGATTGAGAAACATACCTATATGAGTATTGTTCGAGTCTATAAATAACTACGTTGAAGTTGTATGCTATGCCAAAAGAACGTAACGGTAACGGTAACGGTAACGATAACGGTGATATAGATATTAGGTGACTTTCGATAGGTGTTTAACTTTCTTTTGGCTTATAATTTTGTAAGTTTTTCTCTTTTTAGTATCTATATAAGTTTTTGTTTTTACAAATGCATTACAATTTAGATCTCTTGCTGGCACTGATCAATATATGTATGTATATATATAGATATATATTATAATGGATTTAGCGGTGTAATCGATTCATATACAGGTGTGTGCGCGTGTGTGCTTTTTGGTATTTTTAGCTAACTAAAAACAAATGCAAAATATGTATGCAATCAATTTGTTGTTGATTTTTAGCTATCTGTTCAATTTGGGTTTGTTTTCAAATTATCTTAGTTGTTGTTGTTGTTGTTTGTGTTTGTACAGATGCTTTGTGACTCGCTAAGCTACGAAGTTAAATTAGTTTTTGTTTTGCATTTGAATATGTCAATACAGAATACTGAATAAAATGTAGCTACATATGTGTATGTATATGTATTTATATATATGCATGTATTTATATTTTTGGCTCGTGTTCTGAGTATTTTTTTTTTTTTTTTAATTTTTGTTTTATCAATTTTCAAGTCGATCTGGAGTTGAATTTTTGTACGTTTTTACATATAATAATAATATTTGAGCTGAGCTAAGTTTGAGTTGAGTTGAGTTAAGTTTGAGTTGAGTTGAGTGGAGTTTTAGTAGTTTAGAGTTTGAGTGAGTCGAGTGAGGCTATTGATGAGCGTCTAGAGCCTAAACCTATATTAGTGGGACAACTGACCAGTGAGGTGGTGCCAAAGAGCTTGTACCAGCCGATAACGATATTCGAGAGATTCAGATCGTCGAGCATTATCTGCGCCACACCCATAAACACTTTCTTTTCAATCCGGCCGTAGTCGCCCCAAACGGTCACCTGGACAGGTAATTACATATCAATTAATCGATCCATATATACATATATGTATATATATCAGGTAGGCTCACTCACCTGCAGTACGCAACCGCTGTACGACTGCTTGAATACCAATTGCTGCTGGTAGAGCGGATCCAGCGTGCGACGAGCCGTCGAGGTTTTCATCTTGTCAATGCACCGCTTGCCCGACACCAGATAAACTTTCACGTAGGGCGCGGGCAACATCTTCGACGACGGCTTTTGCTGAGAATTGCAAAGTAATACGTATTAGATACTTCGCTCCTTCAATTGACTTGTGTCTTCACCTACCTGCAAGCCCCTGGCTCGTATCACCTCAACCTCGAGAAAGCCCTTCTGATGGCACAGCGACAGCTGTATATCACCTAGTGAGGGGGCGCCGAGCACCTGGCGACCAACCAATTGACCCGGTCCGAGGCCATCCACAAACTCATTCAGGGCTCCATCATTACGTAATGATGGCGAAAATCTATAGGAGTTTTCAGTATGTTTTTGTTTTTTTTTTTTTGGGGTGTTGAAAAAGTTAAAGACTTTAGAAAGGTATTCGATACAGGATTTTCATCACATAGATCTCATTGAAAAGGAATAAAAACAAAGAAGTACAAGATTTTGAGAAAAAAGAACTGTTTTAGCCCGGTTCCACCGATCACCGATCAAAGTCGCGAGACTTTATGAACCAGATCGTCTGTGGAACCAGACTAGTTATACACAGGGAGTTGTAGAAAGACAGTTAAATTGTTGTAAGTAGTCTTGGTGGTTGTTGTGTACGTTGGTTCACGACTGGTTCTGTGGATGGGTATGGCAAGTGTGGCTGAGGTTCGTGGTAGTAGTGGATCATGTACTGGCAGAGTAGTGCACACAAGAGAGTTCAATAGCATGCAAGCTTTTGATTATCATTTGATTTCAGCTGTTGAAATCAACTCAAAGCCAATAGAAATTGATTTAGTTGGAGTAGAATTAGAATTACTGAAGCATTTTACATATATGCATATAAATATATTCGTACAATATTTATATGTACAATACATAGAATAGCTCCTTTTGTCTCTATGAGGAAGGTAAATGGTACAACAATAGTGCCACAATGAAGTCTAGGTGCCTAGTACTTTAGTAATAGTTAATAGAGTTTAGCTTATGGCTTGTGATTTACTTATTTAATTTTGTTTTGGTTTTGGTTTTGGTTTTTTGTTTTTCATATACACACACATCAAATAGTATAAATATATATGTACATATTTAAGGAAATCATACAAGTATATTTGGAAATAATGAGTTAAGAAACGATAAGTCAAATTTATTTTGCACATATATATGAGACGGAAAATTACACAAAGAAGTGAAGCGGAAAATTGAACAGAACGCAAATATATTTATGGATATACAAAAATGCAGACTGGCTCGAACGATATATCAAGGCGCACATACGTAGATAACAAGAAAGAGATGCCGGCAAAGATTGGACACAGATAATTAAATAACATGATCAGAGAAAAATATGTGTTATAGTCGGGTGGTATGTGGTATGAGACAGGAGAGAGCGCGAGAGATAGAGAGAGAGAGAGAGAGCGAGAGAGAGAGAGGGAAAGACAGAGAAAGTTACAGAGCGTGTTGAAGAGAGAGAGAGAGAGAGAGAGAGAGATAGATCGACACATATAGCCATTTACAAAGGCAATGGAAGTCGAAGTTGAAGAAAATAGAGTGTGAGGCAGACAGAGAGAGAGAGAGAGAGAGAGGCAAAGAGAGCAGAAATTTCGAGGAGAGTTTAGATGACAGAGTATTTGATTTTCTTTTTAAAGATATTTTTACTATTTTAGTTAGGTATATTTTGTTGGCTGTTTTGTATTGGCCAGAGAAACTTACGATGAGCCCTCGGAGCTAGAGATCGAATGTATGCTGCCCGCACTGTAGCGGGTGACCGCTGGCACCGGCGGCACCTCCACAGACCGCTGGATGCTGCCCGCCGAGCCGCGCGACTGCCTTTGATAATATGGATGTGGTGGTGGTAGTGTGATATGATGGTGACTTGTGGAGGAGCCGCTCGCGCTCGAGCTGCCCAAATACTGAGCCTGATATTGGTCTGCCAAGAATATGATAGACAAACATATGTATATATGTATATATGTATGTACATTACAAATACATACATATACATATATGTAAATACATATATATAGAATGTGTGTGTGTGAGAGAGAGAGAGAGAGAGAGTTCAGTACGAGTTATATAGTACAATATGGTTGATGTATGAATGATTGATGTACTCAAAAACTCAAAGGTTCGAACTGAACAATGTTGTGCTTCTTCTTCTTCCTCTTTTTTTTTTTTTGGTTCATCTCTGAGTGAAAGGATTTGTGTTCTGCGACGCTGGCTGGCCTCTACTCGATGCGCGATACACGATACACGATACTAGACGCTGGGCTCTGGCAATATACATGTATATATATATAGAGATACATATATGCATATATATATACATTCATATATATATATATTTATATACATATATGGACACACCTACATATATGCATGTATATATATCCTGACTATACAGAAATTATAGTACAGAGAGTGAAACGAAACTGGAAATAAAGTCGAAATCAAACTAGCAAAAATAAAAGACAAATGAAATGAAATAGTAGCTCATATCATATACATATATATATATATATTATATATACATATATATATAAATATATGTATATATATAAATATATATATTACTTATAGTAATGCCGAATTGATAAGGAATCAATACTCATTGTAAATACATTTATTCCATTTAAAGTACTTTAAGTATTTGTTTGCTGAGTTTATATGTGTGAGGAATGAATTGCGACTTTTTATTTCAGTTTGCTACGATTCACTGATTCAATTCCTTGGTGTGTATTTGAATTATATATGTATGTGTGTATATATACATGCTGTATATATGTATATATATATATACATATTTCGAATATATATTCCAAATCGATGCAAATTTTCATTGATGATATTGTTGTGTGGTGTGATTAGTTTATTGTATGTATCTTAGTGTATTTATTTTCCATTTTGTTTTTTTTTTTTTTTTAAATTATTTTGGCTTTCTTTGACAGAGCTCCCTGTATATACGTACGTAAATATCAAATTGTTTTGCAAAATAACAGAAAACTTGTAGAAAACAGATGATAAACATTAGTTCAATTGGTGATATTCATTTTATTTTTGATACTACTAGCAGAAGAAGCTTCAGTTGCTGTTTTCACGTTTTCATGCAAAGCTCGAAATCGGAAATCTGGACCGCTCGACTATAAGGCGAAATGATTTCGAGATGTCAGTGTCTGCTTTGTTAGCACTGTCTTTAGTCGGGCTTATATACCAGGGACAAGTCTTACCACATAACTGCAAATAATAATTGCGATACTTGTTCGCTTGTATTAGAAAACAGTTACTTTAGCTAGTTAAAAGGCTGTAATAGACTGATAGGTAGGTAGGTAGGTAGATAGGTAGGTGGGAGGCTAAAGTAGTATATGTCTGGTAAAAGTATATTGCAAGTTATTGTTGTTATAAATAGTAGGTAACTCAATGCATGCAATGTAAATCGAACAAAGTTTAAGAGTAAAATGTTGTATATGTTTGCTTGGTTCGAACTCAATATAGTATGTAATGTTGTAATAAATGGCATTAACAATATATAAGTAAGGTTAAACGAACGATCGGCTTTAAAGGTTAGTATTTATTGTAAACAAAAGTGGCAAACTGGCTGCGAAACTAAAATGCATTACGGAACGAGTTGGGAGCCTCCATTAGTCAACCGCACTGCAGCCACAGTGACCGTCAACAGTCGGCGCACACAGTCGAAAGCTTTGCGTAGGTCGGCATTTGCATTGCCTTTTTCCTTTCTGTTGTGCAGGCTTTGCACGAGCTTTTGCAACTGCCACCAGGCAAAGCTTTCGGCATGTGAGACGCCCTTTAGCAATTTCTTTGGTTTAAGCCTAAAAATACGTATCGACTTTGGATTGTTTGTTGATTGGTTGGTTGGGTGGTTTTTTGTTGTTGTATTTTTTATTTTTATTTAATTTTTGTTTTTTTTTTGGTTGGTTGGTTTATTGCGCTTGGAGGTGAACTAAAAATCAAATAACTCAAAAGGGCTTTCGGCTTGTATTGCTTTCAACTGAAGCCGCGCGCGCGAGAGAGAAAGCTTGCAGCAAGCTTTTACGCATAAATACTCAGCGAGAGGGGCAGAGATAAATATATAGAGAGAGAAAGAGAAACAAAGAGTGAGATAGAGAGCAAGAGAATCAAAGAGAGCGAGCGCAACTTTTGTTTTTTTTTTTTTTTTTTTTTTTTGATTTGTGAATATTTCTTACAACTAGAAATACATGGCAACCTGCTTATCCGAAAACTAATGTGTTTTGCTTTGTAATTATGTTTAATTTCAATTTATTTTCGATAAATTGGCTAACTAATGTTTATCATCATCGTCATCAGCATCATGAACTTTAAGCATTGTTGTTTGCTTCGATTTCCGATAAAGGCAACTAAAAAGCAAATGGAATCAGAAATCAAAAGTAAAACTATAAACTGAAAGCATAGCATAAATAGAGAAATTAGCTAGATAGATTAGAAGATAGTTTCACAGATAGTGAGAGACAGAAAGAGACAGAATAAGTTGGACTGTGTGCGCACCTTTCCCCACCAGCGCCATCGCCGAAAAACTGCTCAATGGGGTCCGCCTCCGAGGACGAACCACGGGATAGGCCACCGCCCCCGGCACCGCCAGCACCACCAACGCTGGCACAGCCGGCACCTCCGCCGGAGCGCAACTCCCGCGTAATATCACCAGGCAGCACCTCTTCACTGCGATGCACCGTGAACGAGTTCTTACCCTTCTTTCCAAAGCCCATACGTCTTTTACGACCTTTGAGTATGGCATTATTTTAGTTTTTTGTTGTTATTGTTGTTGTTTTTTTTTTCGATTATGTATTTGTTACGATTGGTTAGTAAAATGTTAACAATTATGCAAAAGATGATCGATGAATTAGTTAGTGAAATCAACAAGTTATTAGAATGAAATGGCCAAGTGTGAGAAACCAAAGAGGCGGCTCGTCTAGTGCATGATTCTATCACTCGAATGGAGCCTACTAATGAATTTTGGTAATTTGATACTCGGATTATCTGATCATGTTCAACAAGACAACTGAACAAGAACTGTAAGCGAATAGTATACTAAAAAAAGGCAACAAGTCTCTTACCTGTTGCCGACAGTTGCGACGTCGAGTTGGATTTTTTACCCATCCCGCTGCCGCCTTTGGGTGAACGTTCCTGATCCACATTGCCGCATTTTTTTCGATCGGTTGTGGTGTCTGACAGGCTGCCATCTGTTTAGCGAACAAAAAAAACAGAGCAACGGAAATATGCATAATATATAAAATATTAGAAATTTCCAAAGTATATCAATCAAATAATACAATAGCTATAAAGAGCCCATGCAAGAAAAAGAACAAGACTCTATTGGTCGAACCACATAATTTACATATTTATTTGTTCAGTAGAATAACATTGATCCATCCTTTAGCCTGCGTATCCTACATATTGAAGATTGACTCTTTCAAGTCGTAACATTGAAACAAACAGAAAAGCTTAAGCTCCACAATTGCTAATATATAGCAGTATTTCAGTATGCTAAGAAACTTGTAAATATAAGGGATAAGAATCCAATATAACTATAAAGATGCATAGTGCAAAACAGCATTACAGAACATGAATCATACGATTCGAATAGATAGTCAAATTATATGAATCTTAAGTATAGAATGGACTGCATGAATCAAAGTAATAAATCAATATAGTATATGGAATGGGAGTCAATTGGATTGCACTCCGGTTAGTCTACGCAGTCATATGACTCTCTTTGCCGGATAACTTACGTCCCTTAATTTAATGTAATTTGCTACTAACTAAATTGAGAATATATAAATGATTTCTTTATAGATGATCTCTGAATCTAAGGCTATTGATACATATTCTGTGATATCTGAAAAATAGATTGGGTGCTTGAATATCCAATACATACCGGCTTTCTCCTCAGTTCCGCCGCCGCCGTCGGCTGATTTGGCACCGTTCGGCTCGTTGGCACCGTTCTTCTCCTTGTCGTACTCACTGAAATCGTCGTCGAGCATCGCATCGATTGCATCCCAATCGATAACATCGATGGGTGCATCCGCGTCCGCATCCGCATCCGCATTAGCATTCGTATTGGCATTTGTTGTTGTTGTTGTTGTTGCGTTTGGTTCATTCGTGTTATTTGTATTTGTTGTGGTTGTGGTTGTTGTTGTAGTTGTATTTGTGGCAGTTGTTGTAGCAGTCGTTGCGGTTGTTATCGTTGTCGTCGTCGTTGTTGTTGTTGTTGTTGTTGCCGCATCATTCGACGATGTGTTTGTTGTTGCATTTGTGATGAGATTTGTGCATGTATTTGGTGGTTGTTGTTGTTGTTGTTGTTGTGTGAGATTGATTGATGTTGCGTCATGGGTCAAGTTGTTGGCGTCGTTTGTTGTTGTTGTTGTTGTGGCGGTATTGTGTATTGATGATGGGGCACGTTTATTGGGTGATGCGTTTGTAGTTGTTATTGGTTGATTAGCGACACCATGATGTTGTTGTTGTTGTTGTTGTGGGGGATTTGCAAAAGAGGAAGAAGAAGCATTATTAGCATTATTACCATCGCAGACGATATTACCAGTAGCGGCAGCGGCAGCTGCGGCAGATGTTGCACCACCGCTCCCACCACTAGATTTCGTCAATTGTTCCGATGCCGATGCCAACAATCCGTTTACGGCGATGATGCCTTCTTTCCCTTTTTGCCTAATTGATTGTGGTTGTTGTTGTTGTTGTTGTTGTTGGTTGTTGTGAAATTGACTAACACTACTAACACTACTCGCTGCGTGGCTATTGTGATTGGTGTAGTGGCTACTGTTGTGATTGTTACTGTTGTATGTACCACTGTTCTGTGCACCGCCCCCACCAACACCACCACCGATCGCCTCCATGGGCGAGAAGTTGTGCGCGTTTTGCGCACTAGGCGGATGCGGAAGATTGCGACGCCGCTTCATGTAGGGCGCAGCGGGTCCGTAGAGCTTTTGCTGGCTGGTGCGCTGCAGATCGAGGGACATGTGATTGCGAGCGTCGACGCCGCGACGGTGTGGACCGCGGAAGAGGGAGGGTGCGACGCCGCGTCGGGTCCAGCCCACATCCGAGTCGTAGGTGATGGTCACGATCTTGTCATCGGTGACCAGGAAATGCGAATGACTCAGCGGATTGGCGGCATCCACATTGGCGCCCATATACGACTGTCGTATGTTCGTCTCGGAGCCGTAACGGCGACTGCTGGGCAACTGCTCCTCCCTGGGGTCATAGGCGTGCGGCATCAGCTCATGTGGTGCCACCTCGTCCTCGTAGCGTATGCGCCGCCTGCCCCAGCTCTTCGTATGCAAGTCATCGTAGTCCAGGGAGCGCGACTGGCCCTCGTGAAACATGCGGCGTCGGTCCAGCTTGGGCTTCTTCAGAATCGATGTGGGTTGAGCTCGGGCCGTTGCCTCTGCTATGGGCACCGCTGAAACGAGAGCATCCTCGCTTAGCTGCCGCGAGAGCCGCAGCACCGATTGCGTGGGCAGTGCTGGAGGCGGTGCCAGCTGCGAGTTCGCTCGCCGATGGGCTGTCGGCGTTGGCGTGTGCACATGGTAGGTGGGCACCACGCCCAGATTGAGCTGCGGCCCGATCAGGCCGCCCACAAAATGCTGATCAACGCACTCGCCGCACATGGGATCCGGGTCCATGGTGGGCAGCGAGGGCTCTGAGGTGCTTGACGGCTGGTACATGGAGAGGGAGGGGCGACGCAGCAGCTGCTCCGCGCTATAGGGATATGCAATGGGCTTATGCTGCGGATGGGGGTGCGCGTCGGCCAGGCAACAGGGATCGGCGCAGGCGCCAATAGCCAAGCCGGGCGTCGCCAGGGCTGTGTTTGTGGATAGCACTACCGGCTGGCTACCGTTCTGGCAGTGGCTGCAGCTCTTGTCCAGGTGATCGCGCACGTAGCCCACGTAGGAGCTGGGCGAGGAGGAGACCGTGTGGGCGTGGTCGTGGGCAGACGCCGGCGGTGCTGACGTGGAGCTGCGAAAGAGATTCATGACGGGCGTGGTATAGCGCTTGAATTGCTCAAAGCCGGGCAGCGCATAGGTGTGATTCGCATGAGTGTTTGCGTTGGCGGTGGCGGTGGCGGTGGCGATGGTGGGGGCGTGGTCGAGCTGGCGTCCGTTGTGGCGTCGTTGGTACAAGTCAAGCGGCGGCTGTATGAATGTGTTGGGCAAATGAGGTGAATAGTACACGCTATGCGTATGCAAATGGGGCTCGTGTGGCTCGAGGTTGAGCGGCGTCTCCTCCGCCATCAGGGCTGGCTCCACGAAGAACTGCTCGATCAGCTCGCCGCTGTTTGTGTCCGTCACGAGTACTTGCTGTGGTGCGGTCATTGGCAGTGGTATAGCTGTGGGTGGTGGCGGGGCTCCAGATGCTGCACCGCTGAACCCACCCAATGCGGCGGTGTTGGGCGGCGAGTCGGCGGCAGCCAGGGCGGCCAGTTGCTGCAGCTGCTCGAGCTGCTCCAGCAGCAGGAGCTGGTGAGGCCCGCCACCACTGGAGAGATAGTCGCAGTCGTCCACCTCGATGGTGTTCGCGCGGTGGTGCTCGACGGGATAGACCTTAAGGCCGGTCACAGGGCCGCCAACGGCACCGCCCAATATGCTATTTTGGGCGCCGAATAGATTGCGCCAGTTGCGTGGAAAGCTGATTTTGGTTTATTTGGTTGTTATCGATGGAGGGTGGCGGGTGGTTGGGTGGTTGGTTGAGTGGTTGTTCGGTGGTTTCATGTGAGCCAGTGTCGAATTTGTGGTGTATTCGTATTTATTTACATTCAATGTAAGTTAACAGCATGCGATGTTAACATTAACGTTAACAGCCCAGCGTATGGTGGGGAAATTTTTGAGGTGAATTTGAATTTGTTGAGTTTGTGAGAAATTGCGAGCGATCGAACGATGTCGGAAATGTTGGAAATGCAAGCGCAATGGTTGCCGTCCGAGGTCAGCGAGTGTTGATTTGTGGTGGTTCGTTTGCGTGGTGAGTTGTTGTGGTTGAAGTTGTATGTGTGTGTGTTCGTGTGTGTGAGTGTTTTTGGAGTGAGCGAGTGTGGTGAAGAGCACGCAAAAGCAGTGAACACAAAAGAGAGAGAGCAGCGCGCGTCGAGCGTTAAGCGATTTATTGTTTATCGGTTTTATTTGTTATCGTTAACGTTTTTGTTGGTTTCGTTTGGTAAGAAAAACACAAAAAGTAAATGCAGAAAGAAAACTTTATGTTTTTTTTCGGATTGCCTTGCTTTTGTTAACTGATGTGTGTATCTGTGTGAGTTTCTTTGTGCGTGTCTTTGGTGTAATGCGTTAAGCGCGGTTTTCTGATTCGGGTTCGCAATTCAATTGATTCAGAGCCTAATTAACGGGGAAATTTTGGATTTTGTAGCCTCTACTCGAAAACGTTTGTACCAATACTTGTGTGTAGCCCACAATCGTAATTTCAGCATAATTTTGGCAGCTTTGCTTTGGCATGGCTTGGCGACATTAACGAAGCGGACGCGAGTGCAGCGAGCCAGGCGCCAGCTTTGTTCTAGCTCAGCGTCTCCGACAGCTTTCCAGCTCGGCCAACAACTCACCTGAGGCCGCGCGAGGTGCGCGGTCGCTCCGACTGCGTGGAGAACGCACTCGACGTCACACTGACCACCGACTCCATGTCCGAGTCACCAAACTCGCCCATAAAGTCCTTGTCCGGCGACAGCGAATGCCTTGGCCGCATCCGCGTGTCCATCGACTGCAGATCACTATCCGAAAGTCCTGTGTAGTGTCGCTCCCAGCCACCCATGCCGGTGCTGCGATATGTCGCCTGATGGTGCGGCTGCCGTGTGCGATGCCGGCCAAAGCGGCTGCCCGACACCAGCCGCTCGTCAAAGTCCTGACCCAATCGATCGCGCAACATGGCGCTGCGAGAGGTTTGTGGCACCTTTGAGGAAAGTGAGATAGCAGTTTCGGTTATTCGGTACTATATGAATCAGGCAAGATACAAAAACGGGCGACTCTTTAGATGCTCTAAACTTATGCAGAGCTGCTATTTCAATCCTTCCTAGACTCATAAATTGGGTATTCCTCACAGGAATCTATCTTTAGCCAAGGTACTGTATTCAAGCCATGTTGAAATACAATTTCAATGAATTCGGAATAGAACTAGTAAAAAATCATAGTCAAATATCATTCTTATACAAGAGATAAAACACTGAGCATCACCGATAATCGAATGGACATCTCTGATAGACAGCAACCACTTACATATCCCAAACTAAATAATAATCTAGATAATAATAGATGTATGTTAATTTAATAAACATGCATCCCCTAGGGGCGCATCGGGACAGTCCTAATACCCTATAAGATGAGAATACCAAAGAGCAACATGTGCTAAGCTTCATTTCAGTCAATAATTTCAGAGGGATATTTGTCGGATGGTGCATAAAATAAATATGCTCTTTTCACTTCGTTAGCTAGTATTAAAATATATATGCGATAATATGGTTCAGTTAAAATACTGTTAAAATACTGTTAGCTAAGATTATAATTTGTATTTATGATTTACCTGTGGCAGTTGTCGCTTTTTGGGCGATCCCGTAGGCGTGGCAGTGGCAGAACGAGACTGGAAACGCTGCTGCTGTGGCGTCTGTGCCGCCGCCGAAGCACCGCTGCCTCCGCCGCCGTAGGCCGCGGCGTTGGTTGAACCGTGAATTGGAAGCACTGGATAGTCAATGTAACGATCGTCGGGCGGCGATAGCGATCCTCGCCGCGGACTGCTGCTTCTGTAGCCGTAGCCTGAGCCCGGATGTCCTTGATGGCCGTGATAGTTGTCGCTGGGAGCTGCCGAATGGCTGCGCTGGCTCAGGCTCATGCCACCAGGTCCGATGGCGGAGCCGACACCATTGGCACCACCTCGTCGGTAGTAGCCCGTTGCAGAACTCTGATGTGACCGCGAGAGAGCAGAGAAAAAACATTGCATACATTAGAGGGCAACGAGAGAGGGAGAGAACTAGCTTCAGGCCTTAACCGGGCTGCACCCAGGCCTGAAGTCCGGCATCCGCGAGAGCTTACGGCTAGGCATATGCATACAAGCATATGCATATATAGATATGTATTTTAAAGATATATATATATATATATATCTGTGAGTAGAGTGGCATTGAAATTCATTCAAGTTCATAATTCGAGTGTGTGGATGTGTTTGCTGTTCAGGTGTACGTGTGGTTTGATTAACTGTTACTGCAATTCTACTGGAACACGGAAAGTTAGTACGTAAATTAACGGAGGTAAGTACAGTTAAGTAGTAAAGGCAAACGGAATAAGTAAGTATGTATACTTAGCAAGAGAATTCGAAACAAAATCAATTAACGACATATGGAAACAAGACTCCGATCTTCGATCAGCCGGGAACAGAGCGAAGCCGCTCTGTTTGGCAGCTGATAAAAGCATCGATATAATAAATATATATATAATAGTAGTAGTAGTAGTAGTAGTAGTAGTAATAGTAGCTGTATTAGTATTACGAAAGTGCAGAAAACTGTAGGCCTGGCTGACTAGCAGTAGCTAAAAGATATGATTGCAACTAATAGATATGCAGATATGTGAGGGTGGCCTATTGATTCCCATTGATGGGATGGAATAGATATTTACTGCAGTGTACTCAAGTAGCTTGCTTTGCCTGTGTTGTGTGTCGGGCTGACCGGTTCGGATCTGTTTGATGGAGTGTTACGGTAATTTAGCTTAGGTGCAAACCTGATTGTGATAACTTTGTCCAATGCCAGATACTGTGCGATAATCTCTGGCCATCATCCCGGCCACCCGTTTGCGGCCCTGGGGCGACATGTCACGTCTGGATCGACGCTCGTTTAGATCGAGCTGAATCATGCGAGTTTTACGATTTGTGGATGGGGCCAATTCGGGTAGCATATATCGGATATACATATAAATATATATACATACATTTGAATATATATTTATATATATGTTCAGCATATAACCAACGGGGAGTGGATAGTGTGTGTGTGTGGGTTGAGTAAGTATATAAAGAGGAAAGATAGAGAGCAAGAGAACAAGAGGAGAAAATGTACATATGTGATCAAAATGAGAGAAAAAGTAAATCAATTTTTACATTGCATTTGTGTGTCATATAAATACATATATATACGCACATTGTGTATATAAATATTTATGTATATAGTCTCTATATATATGTGTGTGTAAACGGGCGGGTCTAGGGGCTCAAATGGATCGCTAAGTGATTGTATTTTTCTGTTTTTGTCTGGTAGCGGGGTATATTACAAGAGAAATGATAAGTCAAGTAATAATCAGCAATACGAAACACTTAAAGCTACGATTACAAGCAGATACAGGAGGGCGTGGGCATGCAAAAGCTTAGAGTCTAAAGGCCAGAGGTGCAGCTGATAAATAGATTATAAGTTGTTCTTCTTTTTTTGTGACTTGTTGCAAAGTTGAGTTTCGAGAGATTTTCGGTTTTTTCATTCTTCATTTTAGACAATGTTATAGACTGCCTCTTTGGGCAGTTTTATGCAGTTAGTATGTGTTCTCAAGTTTTTCAGTTTACACGCATCCTTAAACTTATAGCATTTTGCTTACAAGACTTAAACTCTATGTATATATTCGATCTTAAATGCAAAGATTATTGTTAGCTGAAACTTGATGCTTATGACAACAAAATTAAATTAAAGAATAAAGATAGATTCGATAGCGCAGAGCCTTCAAAAGCCACGCGCTGTTTCAGAGTTTTAGTACACATAGATGGAGAGCTGCGGTCTTAGAGTAAGGAGTTCAGAAATTAGAGTTTAGAGAGTGAAAAATTTAACACGCACGCATAACGAAACAACGACACCAATTAGTAAAAAAAAGAACGTAACGAACGAAAGCCAAATGAAGACACAGAAACTTTAACGAAAGAGATTTTATACATATTTCGAATGTGTGCAAACTTATGTACACTGAATGGCATGGAATGCGCAGATGATGGGCTGATTTGAGTGAATTAATTCGTTCAAATTGAGTTTGATTTGCATGCTAATTAACTGACAGGGACAGCAATAATGAAGCCTTCAGGCCGGACAGCATGGCGTATGCGTGATGTGTGCAGATGACGGCAGACCCAGCTGCCCAGCCTAAGAGGTGACAATGAGATGGACACTTAGGAGTAACGAAATGCACCGACTAGAAGAAAACATGAAACGAGTAGATTTCTGTGTAAAAACGCATGAGGAACACTTAGAATTCTGACAAAAACTGAATACACTTGCAGAGCGCTATGAAAGTTCATATTGTAATGTTTTCATTATTGAATTTAAATCAATTGACATAACTTTTTTGTGTTTTAAATATTTATATATACCATCTATTTATAAACCGTCTTTATAGGAAATAAAATCTCTAATAAATTAGATTGAATTTACATACAAAAATATTTATATTAAACAAAATAGGAAATATTGTTAAGATTGAATGGCCTCAGACAAATTTGTTTATTTTTCATTGTCAGTAAGACTTAACTTTAGATAAACTGTCTATATTTAATATATTAAATAAATTATTTTATTTGATAGACATATAAACAAAAATTAGTTTATCAATTCTAGTTAACTTTTGCCGTAATTTTCATATAAATACTCTTCTGTTTTTACATGTTTTCATATTAAATATATATTGCTTTCCATTTTTATTCAACATATATTCAATTGTATTTCATTAGCTATTCCTATCAGAATGTGTAAAAGCTTTTGAAATGAAACTTCGTATCTAACTATTTAAGATTTAGATTCCAAATAGTTAGTGAAATAAATCTAATTGGAGCTCAGTATCAAGTGGTCTAACAAGATTTCAACAAACTCTGCAAGTGTACGAGAGAGAGAGGGAGAGAGAGTGAAAAGAGGCACAGTATTGCTGCGGAACGAAGAGAATAGAGAGTGAAATCTACGGGAGTTGTATATATGTATATGTGTATATGTGTGTGTGTACTGTTTGTATGTACATGTATTTGACTTCTCGTGTGAATATGTTTCTCTCTCTGTGTGTGTGTGTGACCCTTTGGACGTCCTCACTCTTGTTGCTGTCAGTTTTAGCTGCGTATATGCACATACACACATACATGTATGCATGTACTGTATGTATGTAAGTATATGCATAAGGAATATATATTTTCATACAATTTTGATTGTTCTTATTTGTTAAGTGACACCAAATGTGTGTTGTTGTTGTTGATGTTGTTTTTGGGAGTGTTGTTCTTGTTGTTTTGTTGTTGTTGTTACCTCGAACAGCGGCGGGCTGGCAGAGCTGCCCATCGATGAGATGCTGGCACCGGGCGTCGTTCCATCGATGTCGCACTCGGACGTCGTGTCCGAGTCGCTCAGACGCGACATCGTGCTGGGCGGTGATAAATGATCTGTCGGTGTCAGAATCAGGCACTCCACATCGCTGCCCTCGTCACGTAACTGTTCATCGTTGTTGTTGTTGTTGTCGTTGTCATAAAATTTGCCGAAGGAATATTATTCGAATGGAACGAGGCGAGCGACAGCATGTGTTGTTGTTGTTGTTGGAGTTGATTTTTGTTGTTGTTGATTGTTGATAGTTTAGTGGTTGGTTGGTGATAGGTGATTGTTTGTCATGTAGTTGTGTATTTTTTATTTTTATATGTATTTTTATATATATATATTTTGAGGTGTGCACGACATAAACAAAAGATATGACAATGCTGAGTTAATAATTTTGTTTCAACGGACAGCTGGGGATAAACATTACATCTAAAGTACTAAAACGCAAGTAAAGAATAGAACTAAAGACAAAGGAAACGAAAATTTTCTGCTTTTCAGTTTTGTGTTAAGTTTTTCGCTCAACAAATCTCGTTCCGGGGAGCTTAGATAACCTCAACCTCAATGGCTTTACATTTACCAACACACCAACATTGAGTTTAGAACGAACGCAAACCAAATGAACCGAAACGAGCCGGCATGAAACACAAAGACGAATCAAATGAAAACGAAACGATAAGTGAAACGAAACAGAAGCTTGCGACTTCCTTGGACATAACATACGAGATGGGAGCTATCCTGGTGCGGCTGCAGCTGGTACCACTCGGCCTCGTCGTCCAGCACGTGATGGGCCAAGTCGATGACCACCTCGCCGATAAAGTCGTTGGCCCCATAGCGCACATAATCCCACAGCGTGACCTATGGATTGAAAGATTACAATGAGAATAACGTGATCATTAGGCGTGACATTGGATTATCCATTATGCCGATGGGATACTTAAAAGTAGGATCGATTCGTTGGAAAATAAATATATAATTTTTTACAATAAAAAGCAAACGAAATTGGGAAATGAAATGGATTTTGGTTCTAAAAGTTTTTGGAAATTAAATAAGTCAATATATAACTAATGATCTACAAGAATGTGACAGAGTATCGCTGGAAGAATAGAGAGATCAAGATAGATCTATAAAAAACTGAACAAATGTGAACGGGATTAAATATCTATCATCTCCTAGACGATAGTAATAGAGGATCGATAGTAAAGTAGAAGTAAGAAGAAGAGGAGGATAGAGGATAAAGGATAAAGCTAATGCGAGGCGCTAACATACCTCAAGCTGGCGACCATTGAGATCGCTGCGGCGCAGACCGGAGTAGAAAAACGTTTGACCCCACCTCGGCTCGCAGGTGGTGCCAACGGTTTTCGTGCGTCGTTTGGACTTCTGGCTGCGATCGGGCAGCAGGAACACCTGCAAATAGCTGTCGTATGAGCAACTGGGCAACTGGAATCAGCTGGACTGACTTACCTTCGCATAGGGATTGCGCCCGGCCCCGCTCTGACGCAGCGACAGGCCCGTGGCGCAAACCAGCGTCACGATCAGCTGCAGAGTGGTCTGATCGTAGCCGAGCTTCAGCTGCAGCCGGCCCTCGATGGGTATTGGCTGTGTGGTCACGCCCATGCCATGCCCATGGTGCGAGTGAGCGTGGGCGTGCGAGTGCGAGTGCGGGTGCGGGTGAGGATGCGGATGCGGAAGCGCGTGCGGGTGCGCGTGCGATGGCGGTGATGCCGCTGTCGTGTGGCAATGATGATGGTGGCCCGCCGTCGTTGCGCTGTGCACGCCGCCCGAGGCGGCGACGGTGGCGCTGCTGTTGCTGCTGCTGCCGCTGTTGCTGCCGCTGCCGCTGCTGCTGTGGCTGTGGCTGCTGTAGCTCTGGCTGTGGCTGTGGCTGTGGCTGTGGTTATGGCTGCTGGCGTCCAAGCGCTGCGACTGCTGCGAGCAGCTGCCAATGCCAGCGCCACGATGACGCAGTCCGTTGCTCGAGCCGCCGGTGTGGAGATCCGGAGAGCCGGGCGAGGTGATCAGTACGCTCGGCTTATCGCGGTGCAGCTCTAGCGCCTCAACGCCTGGTGCTGTAGCGTGAGAGAAATGGAGGAACAGTTAGCCAGCTTATATAGAGATACTGTTATGTATAGTTTGTCTTTGTTGTCTTGGATTTTGTTCAGTGTGTGTGGCTTAGACAGACATCGTATATGTGTAGATCTAGATGAATGTTCTGGGACTTGATTACGATTACAGTTACATTTTTCTCAGAGTTCATTTCTATTACAACTAATCATAGAAACGCGTTCACACACACACACACACACACACAGACACACACAACATAAACACACTCGCACACACCTTTACGCTGCAGGTAACGCCCTCCGCTGCTGACCACTGCGCTGGCTGCCATGCTGCTCGCCAGCCCACTGTGCGGAAAGTTGGCCGAGGAGCGCCGGGTGACGCTGCTGCCCGAGCCAGAGCAAGCGCTGCTGGGGCTGACGTTGCTGCTGCCGCCGCTGTCGACGCTGCCGGCGCCACTGGCTGGCAGCAGCAGCGATCGACCCACAATCAGTTCCACCTGTGCATCCAGGCGACTCTCGTCGATGATGTCGTAGACCTCGTCCGCGCTCTTGCTGTGCAGGCTGCGTCCGTTCCACTCGATGATCTCGTCGCCTGCGTAGCGTTCACAATCGATTGTTTAATGATTGTTCATGTAGTGGTGAATGAAACGGCAAAACAGAAGATAGACAGAGACAGAGACAGAGAGAGATAGAGAAAGAGACAGAGATAGAGAGAAAGAGATATATGAGTCATGATTGAGAGATGTTGACATGATTTTCGGTCTTTACCTGGTCGTATGCCACCTTCGACGTCGGCCACCGAACCGCGTTTCACCTTCTCCACAATGGCTCTGCATGGGCCTCCGAGACCCACGGGCTGGCCGCCGTTCACCTTTAAGCCTAATATATCTTCCCCATCATAGTATTTACGTAATATCATGTGACCAATCATGCGAGTATTATCCGCGGATGTTTGCCAATTCACCGGATTCTATAGACACATGAGGTATGTATGTACACGCAGTGTGGATGGACGGTGTTGGTGGTGGATGGGTGTTTGTTGGATCGATCGGGTGTCGGGATGAGATCGTGGATGTCAATTTTGCATAGATTTTGTTTAGATATTGTTGATTTTGGTTGGTATTTGGTTTGGTTTGGTGAAGCGGAATGGCGATGTTCGTATGCAGGAAGTAGAATGGTTTATAGTTTTAGATTTGCACTATACCAATGTCTTATATATACATATATCTATATATTTATACATCGATATACATATACATACATACATGTATATATATATAGATATATGGCTTAATTTAAGAACTTACAGTTAGTTAAAAAAAAAATACATAAAAAAAGTCGAACAACAATGGAAAATTAAATATTGTAAAAAACATTTTATACATTTGGTTTCTTTTCTGTTTGTTTTGTTTTTGTTTTTTATACATTCAGTTTGGTTTTTCTTACAAGCTAGAAACAGTTTCTACGATAGGCTGTTAGGATATTGTAGTTAGATAGTATATAGAATAGTAGTTGTCATTCACATTTCGATTTGAGTTAAGTTTTAGTATTATAGACCTACTTTGAGAACACACACGTAGCTTTGCAATTAGATCATTAAATTCAATTAAAAGTCATATTAAATTCGCAATTTTCAAATCCGAAAAAAGGCTTGAAAATGTGTTACGGTTTGCTTACAACATTTAAAGAACATGCGACAAAAGAACGTGCTACGATATCATGTGGAATTTGTTGATAATGTGGACGGCAACTAGATAATGTTGTAGAGTGGCTAAAAGGGAACTGGAACTGGAACTGGAACAGGTACTGGAACGTGCTCAGTGGCTAAGGACTAAGGCTCTACGGTTCTTCATGCAAAGGAATTTTACAGTTAGTGGAATGTTGTAGAATTGTTGTATGTTTATTGGCATGCATTTGTATGGTTAAGAGTTACTCTATGGCTGTTGGTACTGTAAATGGATATCGGCTGAATTTGGCGGGGTAATTGCTTTTACAACTGGGAGAGAGACAGAGAGAGAGAGAGAGAGAGAGAGAGATATCTGGCCTATAAAGAATGCAAACTAAAAAGGATATTGGGGGTCTAAAAGACTTCGAGCGTTATATAGGCGAAAAATGTGACAAAACAAGAACAACAAACAGAGTTTAAGAAAGACAAAGAAAAAGACAGAGAGAGAAAGAGAGAGAGAGAGAGAGACAGAGAGAGGGTGTATATAAATAGAAACATATTTATAAGGAAACTGATTGACTGAAAGACAGACAGACAGACAGACAGAGGGACAGAGGGACCTGGGACACACTCAGTCTCTACACAGACAAAATGCAATTTGGCAGCCCGTTTCAAGGGCTGCATTTGGATTTTCATTTTCATTTTTTGATTTTTTTTTTTGTGGGTTTGCTTTGCCTGCGCTGTGGGTGTGCTGTCGTGTACCTTGGGGCCGTCGCCGCGGTTCGAGTCCTCGCTGCTGGTAAAGGTGCTGCTCGTATCAATGCCCGAGTCTTTGGTGGCCGAGTCCTGGCTGCCCTGCCGCTCGGACTCCCAGCGCGACCAGTCGCCGTCCAGCGGCTGCGCCAGCTTCGTGCTGGTCAGCAGAGTCGCCGTGCCCACATCCACAGCCGTCGAGGGCAGTATGGCGGTGACTGGCGGCAAGGAGCCGCTGCCTGTGCCTGTGCCTGTGCTCGGGGCCACCAGGAGCGATGGCTCGTCGTCGTGCGCATCGAAACGCACCGTTTTCTTTATTCTGCGCTCGGTGAAGCGGCGCGAGTCCTGCGCCGCTGACGACGATGATGTGCTGCCGCCGCCACCACCGGTGGCTGGCTCATCCCAGTAGGCGGCCTCTGTGGAGCTGAGGGAGCTGCTGCCGCCACCGCCGCCACCACCGCCAGCGCCAAGCAGGCCGCGCTCTCGGCTCAGGCTGCCTCGCACGCCGTCAGCAGCTGCCGACATCGCGCCACGCTCATAGGCAGAGCCTGATCCAATGACAATCTGCGGCTTGCTGTAGCTCTGTGGATAGTAGCTGCTGCTGGTGCTGCTGCTGCTGCTGCCACCACCGCAACCGCTGGCCGCGGCCAAGGGCGGTGCGCGACGAAAGGCAGCACCAGTTGCTCCACCTGCACCACCTGCACCACCAGCCCCACCAGCTCCAGCCGCTCGCTCGTGATTGCTGCGATTGAGCGAGTTGCGCTGCTGCACGTCCAGTCGGGCGGTCCTCGTCAGCGGATACTGTTCCAGGCGCTCGCGATGCTGCAGCTGCAGCTCATACCGATCCCGCTGATCCGCCGAGGCGTACAGCCGCTGATTCGTGTGGCCCAGCAGCCGATAGTCACTCGAGCCGACTGTCAGTAGATCGCGCTCGTTGAGGCTGCGCTGCTGCCGCCAAGGATCCGTGCGTACCTGGAGACGCCCGCCTGTAGATGTAGGAGGTACTAGTAATGGTTGGCATTTACATATACTCTAACGACTCGACTTTGTGGGTCAATGGGCGGGTTAAGAGGGGAGGCGGGGCAGAGACTCTGATTTGTATTTCTTGGGTTACTCAATTGCTCGATTTTTCGAATACTCTTCGCTGTGGGTTCTTTTGCCTGACATTAGTTTGTTGTCCTTTGTGGTAAAACTTACGGCGAGAAATGTTTAACAAGTGCCATATAAAGAAATATATATACAATTTTCATATATTATTCATGATGCGGATGTTTTCAGTTGATTGTCGATTGATGGTGAAATCTAAATAAAATACGTAAGAGCATAAAGACCTTAAGTTATGGGAGCTATGTTCAGCATTGTCGGCAAGCTTAGCTTTTGGGAACGCTTATCTAGAAGATGATCTTAAGTGATCATTAAAGTGTCGAGTCTCAAAAGCTACAGCTATATGTATTTCTGAGTCAATTGCTGAAAATAGCTCCACAAGTGCATTGTATAGTATTGTATTTATGTATGTAGTATGTAAGCTAGCGTAAGGATTATATGTAGATTAAGGGGAGACAGACCTAAGTTTCAGTTACAGAGCTATGTATGTATGTGGGTGCCATAAGATTAAAACATTTGAAAGATCTGGAACTTAGCAAACTTGATTGCGCCTTAAGACCTAGCATACATATGTTTAATGTGTAGTAGAAGGGGTGTCTCGGAGGTGCTAGGATCTCGAGCAACGTACATGGAGCATGCCATACAAGGCAGGCAAAAACAGAAAGAGAGAGAGAGGGAGATAGAGAGAGATTTTGGTGCAGGGGTCTTGGATATATTTATGTATATTCAGAGAATATCGAAAGTCTATAGTACCATACTTATCTGCAGTGGCTAGGATATACATAAAATGTTTTGAGCTAGGTTGGGCCCTAATTAAGCTTGTGGTTGGCTTGTTCGCTTGGAGTGAGTAGGAGAGCAGGAGCGGGGCCGTGAGTGTGTGTGGGTCTAAACTGTTCAGTGAGGCTGTGAAGTGGGTTTCAGAGATGTTGGGCTCAAGTGTGTTTTGTTGTTGTGTTTGTTGTTGTTGAAGTAAGGAGGAAACTGGAAACAGCGTTACGATATCCATGCAAATTCTTCACGTATTTGTTTTTTTATTTTTATTTTAGTTGTTTCGTTTTTTGTTTTTAGATATACAAGTACAAGTAATTCAAAAGAGTAATTGAAGAAATTGGAAGAAAGAAACGAAAGAGGAATACATATAATGTCAAGTGTGTACACAGCGCATCGAGCGGTACTTTGAAGGTGAGAAAGGATCTGTTAAGCAACAAAAGAAATAAACAGTAACAAAGCAGGAGGGGCAGCTATTCGCCTCACACATCGAATAATCACACACATCGAAAAAGAAAAAAAAAAAACAATAATGTGAATCGAGTAAAAAAGGCTAAAGTGTGGACGGTTGAAGGTGCTCGAACGAACAAAACTTTGGATAGGAAAGAGACAAAATAGAGACCAAGAGAAATAGACGACACAGTGTGTAAAATGTACATTCCATTTTGTATGTGTTTTCGCAAATCGCAAATCATAAGAAAACGATAACCGATAACAATAAAATACAGACACGCATTAGAAATGTTATCAAATTCAAAATTGCTCTTGATTTTTTTGTTTTTTTTTTCTGTTATTTTTATCTTTGCTTACATTTGCATGAATCTGTAGATCGCCGGGCGAGAGATTTGTTTGGACACCTTGCACGACGCCAAAATTACCTGCTGTTGTTGTTGTTATTGTTGTTGTTGTTGTTGTAATTATTGCAATTATACAATTTGTGAACAGTTTTCGAATTTGCAAATAGTTTTTGGCGGGCATTATATTTACATTTGTTTTTGATGGGGCAAGTTTCAACATATAAATATTTTGTTTAATTTGTATTTTTGGGAGTTTGAATGGGTCGCACATTGGAGTAACAAAGAGAAAGAGAGAGTAGAGAAAATATATTTTTTATAATGTAAATAAAAATAAAGGCATTAGGCAATTGCGGGCGCATTACTTAGACTAAACTAATTTATAGCTAGCTTATAATTTACACTTAATACTTAGCTGGAATATCAATAATTATATTTTATGTACAGTGCGAGCTTCCACAAATTAAAGTTGACAAGTGCTCAAGCGACATTATAATTCATTCTTAAGTATTTCTTCAGCTACAGCATAATTTGTTTAGCTGCAAGCTGTGAGCACAATGTAAATTGCTTGAAAAATGAACTGCGGCCATTTCTTAAGCTCTGCACACACACAAACACGCGCTCACATACTCACAAGCGAACACAGTCACTGCTTGAATGAAAACTAGTTTCGTGCCCCACAAACACA
Organism: Drosophila mulleri; assembly: GCA_035047565.1. Classification (NCBI taxonomy): domain Eukaryota; kingdom Metazoa; phylum Arthropoda; class Insecta; order Diptera; family Drosophilidae; genus Drosophila; species Drosophila mulleri. The sequence continues at coordinate 2,872,123 of JAWNPK010000069.1, read as the reverse complement.
GCCACACACACACACACACACACACGCACACACGTGACGGCAGTTGTCCTCCCATTGTGGGCCATACCCCTGGCACAGTTTCTTTTGACTTTGGTCACGATAAAAAAACGTTTATTGTGCTCGTAACGACTACAAAATTACGCAGAAAATAAAAAATAAAAACACATGTATATAAAATAAATAAATAAATAAATAACATCAAAATTTACATGAGAAAAACGAGGCGATGGCATTTTAGTGAAAACAAAGGAACTTACGAAAGTAAAGCAATTCAAAGGCCAAGTAAAGTGAACTATGAATATCTAGATTATTTTTAAATAGTTTACAGTTATAATTTAGCTCTCCAGTGTAACCAGTCCTGAAAAAGAGGCCAGCGTGACCAACAAGCCAAAATTAACCAGTGTTAGTTACACTCTTGTTAGTATTGCCTATTGATCGTGGATCTTGAACTTCTTGAGTTTTAGAAAGGTATACATACATAACTTGGATCGCACTAAATCTGTTTCATTTGCTAATAGTGAAATTTTATTTTCGAAAGTTTTTTCTAGAAAATTCAAAAATATAGAACTAGTTTGTGTATACCTTTAATAATAAAAAACCCAAGAGCAATCTATTTAATTAATATCTTGATTACAGATTGAAGTCTTTTTCTTAAAATATTTAATAATCATTATACTAAAATACTTTTATATAAATAATGAATTTTATTTTTTAAAAGATGTCTAAAACTTAAATTTTCTAGTTTAATTCTGGGTCTATCGAAATACAAAATTTGGTTTAGAAACTACAACGATCGAGCTATTCTGCATTTTGCCTGGATCTGGAGGTTAACTCAGGTGTGAAGCTGTGTAACCCCTTAAAAATTAATATTGTTGTCATTTGGAATATTTAAGAAATAACTGAGAACATATTGAATTGAAATAAATGTACTAAAAATAATATGAATGAATATATAAGTAAACAAATAAACAATAAAATAAAACATAAATAAAAATTATAATAAAATAATAATACAATATAAACTAAAAATAAATACAAATAAAAATTATAATAATTAAATAAAACCAAGTTTCCTTGTGTATGTGTATGTGTATGTGTATGAGTGTGTGTGGGTTTTCTTTGTTTCATTGTAAGAACACGTGTTTTTTGTTATTGTCGTGCAGTGTTGTTTGAAAGTCAAATGGCGAAACTCACGCACATTGAGGCAGCAGCGAAAGAGTGGAAAGAGAACGAGAGGAAGCAATGTAGGCAAAGAGATGGCCAAGGCGAACGAAGAAAAGAAGGCGCAAAAGAAGGCAAAAATCAATAACGTATACAAACACACGGACGCTCACTCGCTTGTTGGCTGCCCTTTGTTACACACACGTGTGTATGTATGTGTGTATGTGTGTGTGTGTATGTATGTGTGTGTGAGTGTCAAGTCTTGCACAATTATCGCATTGTGCGAAACGCACAAGCCCCAAAATAATAATAATAATAATAATAATAATAATAATAATAATAATGAAAGAAAGAAAAGCTAAAATCAAACAAACTTCGTCTCAGTTTGTGTTTGTTTGTATTTGAGTGCTGTGTGTATGTGTGTGTGTGTAACACTCTCCTGTTTTATATTTTCGTCCATAAATTCTAGCCAGTTGCCTGAGGGGGCGGCAGCTGCGAGTGGGCGGTCGGGCAGGTGGTGGCGCGGTGTGAGGTGTTTGGGCTGGCTAAAAGGACATCAGGCGAGAACAGCTTGTTCTATTTTTAAACCAGCAGGCGACGCATACAAACACACACACATACACAGAGAGTCGTGTATAGACAGACGCAGGCGCATAAATAGCACAAACAACAACAATAAGCAGAACGCATAAAATGCGTTGGTGTTGCTGCTGCTGCTGCTGCTCCTGCTGCCGCTCATGTGTTGTTTGTCCCTCTTCCTGGCCAGCTTCAGTGCTCGCATTAATGTCAGTCATACGCACAGTTGCACAGCCAAACACACACACGCACACACATACTATACACACGTAGCTGGCTGTTGGTCTGTCGGTCAACATTTTAATTAAATTCATCTCGCTCCCGCGACATCACATTCGTTCACATATTTTAATAGGCACACATACGCACACACACACACATACATTCAGTCACACACACAGACGCACGCCCACATCGTTTGTGGTCTATATTTATTTACTTATTTACTGCTTTGACACCATCTGCGACATGTTTCGCGTTTCAGCTGCCTTTTGTGGCTGTCATTTAGCCATTTGCTTATTTGGTTATTGATTTCGCTTTATTCATGAATTAAGCTTTGCTTAAAAGCAGAAGTGGGCCGGCCGCTTCTGTTTTTTGCGCCCTAATCTAAATGCAAATAAACACGAAAGCACAATGGACCCTTTTCATCTCTTGTGGGTCACAAACCGAAGGGCGGGCGTTCGTTCTGGCTGAAGCGGCTTTTGATTTGACATTGATTCTCAATACAATTGCAGAAAGTGATCGAGTATTTTTCGGGGGATATACATAGCTAACGATGATAATGATATATGATATAGTAAATCTTCTCTTTGGTGGTTATTGTTGGCATTAAAGTAAATCATGTATTTTTGCATATAAATATTATATAGTAGAAGTAGTAAACCTACGCATGAGTGATTATTGATAGTATTTTAATTATAAGTCATCCATTTTATTTATTTTATTATTATATAGATATTTTGATTATTGTCTATTATTTTATTACGATTTTTATTGGTCAGAAAACAGCCTAGAGTCTTTATATGTGTGCTCTTTTGTTTTTGAAATCAGCATTTACAATATTTTCATCTAATTTCAGTTATTGTGTATAAAATGTAATCCTTAGATTTGATATGTTCATATCGGTAGAAAATATGAATTGAAAAAAGTAATTGGAAATATAAAAATATAATTGATATGAATATCATAGATACTTAGAAACAGCTTGAATTTATACTAATTTGACAAATGGAAAATAGAATATTTATATTATCTCCTGAAAAGTATATTACAATCCAGAAGGTATTAAAGAAACCATCTGTTAAAACGGTTTCGTTGCATGTGCAACCATTCATTGAAATTTATCATTTTTGGAGTGCCGCAAAGGGAATCACAACTGAGATTGAATTGTGTTTATCAATTAATCAATAAAAATATATATTTAAGTTTATATTTCCCACACAATTTTTTTAAGCATATACTGCTTCTGTGTTCAAGAAGATCCCTATAAGAATGGTTATTCCATAGATACAAACTAAGAAGGTCAAACGGGTCTCGAGATAGTCTTCTAGTCTGGAAACAGTAGATTTCTCACTTTCTTTATTTTGTATATTTTATTAAAATTAAAATTGATTGCGATATAACAATATTAATAATTTTCCTCAAATTCAAGTTATACTGTTCATTATTATTATTAATTTTTATTAAAATTCCTCTTAGGTTTTGATATTAATATATGTATATTATATAACGATATTATTATCATTCATTTAAATTTAGTGTTTTTTTTTTTTTATCATTCTAAGAGTAGTCCAGTTAGAGAGTTCCAGTTTAATGTAGAAAATTATGTGTTTTTTTTTTTTGTATTATTACTATATATCATTATCATTGTTTATATTATTATTTTTATTTATTGTTCTATGCTCCTATTGCTATTTCCCAAAAATTTATTTTTGAATTTGCGATCAAGCGGAAACTGATTGCTGATTGACAAACGACTTAACGGCTTCAACAAATTATTAATTGATCACTAAATTGAATTTTTCTATTTTTGTTTTCTAAATAAAAGTGTATATTTCGCACCATATTCACCTCTGCAATATTAATATAAATACCTTGAATATCGATCATTCTGCATTTGATTTGAAAATATTCGGCATGCCGAAATCGTGTCTATAATTGCTTCTGATTTTTTACAGTGTATGTCTAAGTGTGTTTGGCAGCGATTAGGAATTTTTTCTCCGTTGACTATTTTGCAGTTTTTGCTGGAAATTGTTTTTATTTTTGGCATGTGAATGGTATTTTATTTTTAGTGTTGCCTGTGCCTTGGTGATGTGAGCTAATCTATTTGCAATATGCATTTACAATTTCTGTTGTTGCCACTGTTGTTGGTTGTGGTTGTGGTTGGTGTTGAGTGCAAGCTGTGTTCAGTTGTGTTGCTGTTGTGGTTGTTGTTGTTGTTGATGTTGATGTTATTGGTACTGTTGTTGTAGCTGCAATCGCCACTCACCTTGCTTTGATTGGATTGAAATGAGTTAGTCAGAGATATGCTCAGATTTTTGAACTGTTGTATTTATTATAAATCGGTGATATGTTGTAGTAATAAATAGTTATATTTCATATATTAAATAATTTAATTTGATGTATTAATTTACTTTTGTAGTTAGCACAACACTTGACTCGATATTCTAGTAGATTTACATTTGATTTTATTTGCTGTTTATTTTTCGCATATTTATTTGCATTACTCACGTCGCTTAATTAGCAAAACAGATTGTAAAACATGTTTCAACATGTCCACACACACGCACAGTGGGAGTGGGAGTGGGAGTTGGATAGAGAGGGAGACAGGTAGACAGGTAGTCAGGGGAGAGCTGGCTTGGTAATCGCGTGGCTGTATACAGTAAACAAATCGTAAATTTTCTTATATTTTACTTTCACCTGGGCTTCTCGGCGCCCAGAGAAAAACACAAACAAAAAATGAGTATAATAACAAAAAAAAAAAAAAAAAAAAGAAAACAATAATTGGCATAAGAATAATTTCCTTAGATTCTGCTTTGGCCCACGCAAGGAAACGGCCAGCTGCAAATGTATATGTATGCACGTGTGTGTGTGTGTGTGCGTGTGGTTTTGTGTATTTGTGTGGGTGGCAAGCGCGTCCAATGGGCGCCACAATTTGCGCAGTTTAAGGCTGGCCAAGATTTGATTCATGACTTGATTCGATTTCATTTTGAAGGCACTTTCGTAGCCCCAAATTTGGCAGCCATTTTATGAATTTATTGCAATAAATAGCAGTTAAATATTCTGTTACATTTTCAGCTCTTTCTATTTATTTATTCTTGAATTGATGCCATTTGTTTACCTCTTTGGTATTTACATTGGTATGCATTAGGTTAGGCCAAATTTTATACACTAATATTTCTGTTTTTTTGCAACTTTTAACTGCCCGTCGATATTTAAATTATATTATTTAAACTGGATTTTCTATGTGTGTGACACATTTAACCTTCAGCAGGCAAGCTTTTAATTATACATATATTACTCAATGCCAGATGCAAGCGTAATTTAACGAGCACGCACGTTTTATTTGCAATTGTTTTTTTTATTTATTTATTTTGTATATATGTATATTTTTTGTTATATTGCTTCACTTTCACAAATTCGCTTCAAGGTTGCGTTGGACTCAACCTTCGCCTTAAATTTAGCGTGAGATACTCGTAAAGTTTCACTTTCGATTGCTCGCAGCATTTGCCGCGTGTCACGGGATCCGATTCGTTTTACGTTTGCTCAATGTATTTGCGATGTTTTTCACTATTTATTTGGTTAGCCTTTTGTAATTTGGATTTTGCGACACGTGCAGCCGCAGCGGCTGTTTACTCGCCTTTAAAGTTCATCGAAAACTAATTTCGTTTCGATTTAAAAAAAACCTCAATGGAATTTCGCTTTACGTTTTCGCTTTCCTTTAGCGCCTACCCTTCGGCTGTTGTTGTTATTGCTTTCATTGTTGTTGTTGTTCTTCGTGCTGGTAGCCTACACACATATTTCCAATAACAATGTTACAAGTTCGCCATGTTGTTGTTGCCGTAGCAGCACTTTCCCATGGCACTTCCAATGCACAACTAAAAATAAAGTTACGCGTGGCCACAGCGACTGCGACGCTAGCTGTGACAGAGACGCTGACTGCGATAACATTGACAGCTGCTGCTGCTATTGCCGCATGGTCGGGTCAGGCAGGCACGATGCTTTGCTACTGCTACTGCTGCTGCTGCTGCTGCTACTGCTGCTGCCACTGTGACTGTTGTTGGGGTATTGTGTTGTGTTTGTGTTTCTGTTTCTGTTTTTGCGCTCTCTTTCCACCTACATGACGAATGGTAAAATCAGCGTGTTTGTCTTTGCTTTCCAGTGCTACCTAGCCCCACCCGCGCTAAGCCCCTGCCTGACAAGCGCAGGCACGCGTGTTGGACGGTTGACTAACTGTTCGGTCTAACTGGATTGGAAGTGCATTAGTTCTAGTGTGTTGTTGTTGCCATTGCCGTTGTAGGCGAATTCGTAGTAAAGAGCATGACGCTGCATGAAATGAAATGCGGTGAATGAAATGACGTCGCTGCAATAAAGCGTGTAGCGGATTGAAGGATTGAAGTAAAGAGCATCGCGGTGACAGTGTGACGCAAAAGGAAAAGGAGCGAGACAGAAAGATAGAGCGAGCGTGGGACTGTGTGATCTATGCGTGGGCATTCGGTGCATAGCGTCACTGAGAATACAGTTAATAATGCAATGCACAGTGGACAAGAGTGAAAATGCTATAGCTGAATTAATGAATATTATAAGTTCATTAAATACTTTTAATGGCGAGGGACTATGTGAAAAATAAAAATGAGATTTTACCGAAAATACTTCTAAAGACAGTTTGATGTAAATTAAATATTTATAGATTATTAAAATAAATGTAAAATCGTATACGTTAATAATTAATTCTTTTATATAATTGTTTAGCTTATCCAGCAAAGGCACTACATAACCAAGCCATGGAACTAGTTCATTTATTTTATGCACAACATGATCTGACATTCCTCGACTGTAACGCATAGAGGCACTATTTTTGTAAGCTTTAATCAAATAAATTTAACATTGCGCGCGCACTCCGCGACATCATCAGCTGCTACGTCTGCTGCTTAAGCACTGGAAAGCAGTGCGCGCGGAGGGAGCGGGCATAACGGCACTTCTTGATGTAGCGCCTGCGCCTGCCTTTCCATTGCTATTTCAGTGAGAGCTTTCCCATTCGTCGCTGGAAACATTCCAACGCATGACGTCTGGCCATGGCTTGCGTGCGTTTCTATTGTGAACGTGGTGAGCGCTGGCACTTGCTGTGGTGGCTTTCGCCTGGCGCGTGGCTCTGTGTGGTGAGAAGGCAGTGCAGCTGCACCGGGTGCAAAGCAGAACAGCTGCAACAAGCTGAAACCGAGGGAGGCGCTCCCATAGGTGGCTGGGGCACAGAGGCGTCTACCCTATCAGTTGTTAAGGCAGCGCTGCACTTGCCACAGTTTTGGGTCGCTTATCGGAATTGTGGGGCGGACCCGAAAATTGTGCACCTAATTCCATTCCACGGCGGCTTGCAACCAAACTTGGCTGCCACAACTTGCAGTTAGTTTCTGCATTCATTTCTTTTTTTGTGGCCAAAGTCGAAATCAATAATTATTATATTCTAGTCGGCGGGGCGTGGCGAGTACAAGAATCTTGCCACGAAATGTTGCATGCTAATGTGCAGCGAGAATCAGCCGTTGCCATGCATCTTTTCTTACACAAAAAAATTAGTCGAAATTTTTATTGGGAACATGCTGCATCTGGCAAGCGCTGGGGGCAGGAGGCAGGAGGCAGACGGCAGACGGCAGCAAAAAACTTTCTAATTAGGCTAATAAATTTGCAACGAGCAACGCACTTGACAAAGTCGCCGGCGATATCGCTCAGCCAAACACGAGGCAGGCAGCAGTTGCCACTTGCCACTTGCCACTTGTCACACTCGCACCGCCTCCTGCCCGCCAAACTAGCCCGCAAACTTTTCGGATATCTTGTGGCGCTGGCAAAATGTGTTTTCGGGTCAGCTGTGGCACAGCCGCAGCCCATTCCCCACTCCCCGCACTCCCCACTCCCCGCACCGCCCGCCTACCGCCTCCTGCCAACTTTAAACTGTCGCGCTGCTGCATATAATTTATGTTGATTGCATTTAACGGTGCAAAAAGGGAAAATGCCTTGCCTAAAAGTATGCAACGCGGTTCTTTTGCCAGCTCGCCACTCGCCACTTGCCACTTGCCACTCGCCACTTGCCACATGCAGCATGCTCTGCCCCTGGTCAACAATTTATTTTTATTTTATTTCGTTTATGTTGCCGCCGCAGCTACGACTGTGGCCGACCATCAAGTGGCACCAATATTTGTGTTGCATCTATTTGTGCAACGCGTTTCCCTTTGTGCGCCATTTGAAAAAGTTTTCCCTTCAAGACTTAAGACTACAACTTAAAGACAAACTTACTTTTACAGCTAACTAGTATATACTTTGGCTTAATTTAAGCCTAGATGCTAACTAACTAATGCTAAATATATAGAACATACATACATATGTATAGACATATAACGAAAAACATGGGGAAACTGTGTGAGCAAAATTGATGGGAAACTTGTTTGGAAATTGTAGCTTCAAAAACATTTAGAAACTTTATAAATGATAAGGCGAAAGTTCTAAACGAAAAGACAACGCACCAATGAAAGACAGAGATCATATACATATATACATACATATATATACATACATATATACACATATACCGGTGTGTATATATATATTATGTATATGTATAAATACATATATATGTTCATTTATTTGTAATAAACATAATTTATAGCGAGCGAGTCAAAAGAGGGTTTCAGAGAAAGACAGAGAGAGATATATATATAGAAAGAGAGAGAGAGATAGAAAGAGAGAAGCGAAAGACAGAAAGGGAGAGGGAGACAAACAGTTATGAAAACAACAAAAAATGGGTCATACTTTTATATACAAAATCTAAACACTTAGAACGTTAAAGACAAGGCAGAAAAAGGGACAAGAATCATATATACATATAATATAAATATATGTATATATATTATTGTATTATATATAGACAGAGATAGATATATATATAGAATAATAGGTATATAAAGGGCGCAGAGATCCACGAATGTTTGGAACTCAACGTTCCAAAGTATATCTAAATACACGATTCTAATCCGGTCTATGGAATGAAATGAATGCTAATTCAAAATTAACATATTCAGATGTATGCATATATCATAGAAATAAATGTAAATTTAAATCCATATCATTGCAATCTCTAAATATTTTGGTAGGGTCATAAATATTTTTGAACATGCCTTCCCATATATAAGGTCGATAAATAGATCCCTTAACTAGAATAATATGCATATATGAAATTTACAAATATGTAACTAGAATAATATACATATATGAAATTTACATATACATATGTATATGTTTCGCCCTTATATACAGAAAAGGGTAGAGAGGAGAAAAGCGTGAAGCGTTGCCTAGTTATATTTCGACTCAAAGTCAGACGCAACGAGTGATATATATAGTTTCTTACATAGAATTTAATCTCTTGTCTTTATATCTATTTAGAGATAGAAATCAAAGTAGATATAGAAGAAAAGACACTGAGAGTGGTAGAGAGAGACAGAGAGAGAGAGAGAGAGAGAGCGAGAAGCGCTTATTTAGTCAATCAAACTAACAGAGTGTTAGAGCTAGCGTACAAATAGAGTGAGTGAGACAGAGGGAGAGAGAGAGAGACACACAGAGAGAGAGAGAGAGAGAGGCATACGGGTGTGCAAATTGGAGAAAACGAAATCACTCACCGTCGTAGTCGCTGCCAGCTGTAACGGTATGTCCTTGCAGCTGCGCCTGCGCCTGCGCGGCCATTAGATGGCTCTGGAACTCCTCCTCGGAGCTGCTGAAGGATCGCTGCTGCTGCGAGGCGTACTGCGCGCCAGCCAAGGAGCGCCGCTGCTGCTGCTGCTGATTGTAGGTGGTGGCATCCATCGCGTGGCCCCCACTGATCGTCAGATTGCGCGTCAGCGGTGGCGCCTTCTGGTAGCCATTGCCCCCACCCAGTTGCGCTGGCTGCGAATGAATCTGCGCGTGTGTCGAGGATCCTTGATACGGCTGTTGCTGTTGCATCATTCGCTGCTGCTGCTGCTGCTGCTGCTGTGGCTGCTGTTGCTGTTGTAGCTGCTGCTGCTGCTGCTGCTGATGTTGTTGCTGTTGCATATGGCGTGCATTGAATCGCTGCTGCTGCGGCATTAAATGTTGCTGTTGTTGTTGCGGCTGTTGCTGCTGCTGCTGCTGCTGCTGTTGCTGCTGTGGCTGCTGCTGCACCTGGCTGGGATGTGCCAGGTGCGGATGTTGTCGCATCAGACCATCCAGCTCGCCCTGCAGGGACAGTTAAATGCATGATTAATATTTAGATATGCGAGTCACTTCAAAATAAATGATAAATGAAGAAGTCATTCCTGTTAGACCAATTATAATACTATTATCCTTAGTCCATTAAAAAGGTATTTCGGATAGGGAAATATCTTTTTAATGAGTCAGCATAATAGTATTTTGTTTTTATTTTTTTATTCTGAACACTTTACATTTATCGGAGTATTTGTTATAGCTTTCAATGTTGATATACATTATAGTATATGATTATTTCATATTTATTTAAGTAATACAATGTTTGTCATTGTTTATTTACTACTTTTCCAATCACAATATGCACGAATTTAAATTAATAAAATTTCATCTCTGGTTTGCAAATTGACAAACCAATTTTTCTTCATTTCTTCGGTTTTGCTCTTCTTTTTTCGCTTTTCATAATTCTCTTCCTTTTCTTTAGCTATTTTTTCTCTTCTGTTGTCTTCTTATTTTCTCTCATCTGTATTCTCTCTATCCTTTAAGTTTTTGTTGTTGTGTTTCTTTCTTTTCATTTGACACTTTTACTATGTCTTCTATTTTCTCTCTCCGCTTATCTCTCCATTCCCTTCATTATATTCTCTTTACTTCTCTTTCAGCACGTTTCGCTGCTGTCTAACCACTCTTTATCGTATTTTTGTTCTCTTTTCCTACATATCTTCACATATTTTCCTTCATTATCTGTCTGCATTTGTATTTCCATCTATACTTGTTTTCCTTGCTATCCTAATTACTTCATTAATTGTATTCTCATTCAAGTTTGAATTGCGTTTATACACTTTCATTTTCATCAGATTGCCTCAAACTTTTTATATTTATGTACTACCTATATCAATATCATTTCAAATAATAAATAAATATATAAATCAAATTAAATTTTATACAAAATTTCTTCATCATTCAGCAATATTGAATACCCTTCGTTTCTGTGTTCTTTTTATTGTTTATTTGTGTTTTATATAATTTATCAATTATATCTATTATTCGCATTTCAATCCCCTATGCTCACCTGATAGTAACGTGGATCATCCTCCGGATAGGCGCCCGATCTCTGCGGATGTTGCTGCTGTCCGTAGCCCAGTTGTTGCTGCTGCTGCTGCAGCTGTTGCTGCTGGAGCTGGTATTGCTGCGCCTGCTGGGGATTCATGGGCTGCATGCGCTGGCGCTGCGGCAGCTGCTGTTGCTGCATCTGCTGTTGGCCAGGGCTCAGGGGCTCCATGCCGCTGTCGGAGACGGAGAGGCGTCGATTCGTTGGCTGCTCCTGCTGCGAATATTGGCGACGCAGCATGCTGCCAGCCCGCTGCATGGGCAGGTTCTCCTTCTCGGCGGCGCTGCGCGTGCGCTCCAGCTTGGGCCGCTTGTCCGCCGAGTCGCGTGGATCGACAATGGCCTGCTGCGAGATGTCCTGCACAGAGAGGGACAAAGATAGAGAGAGAGAGAGAGAGTTAGCTTGATTTGCCTTTGGCTTTATATTCGATCTACTTACGCTGCTGCCATCGGGCTCGATGCGCCGTATGAAACCATCTTGCTGCACCGCCGTCTTGTTTATCCACTGGCCCGTTTTGGAGAGCAGCTCCTGCTTCTTGCGGCACAGGATACACACCCAGATCACCTGCAAGCGGAGCAGAATCAAGTGAGTGAGATTAACGTCAGCAGCTGCCACCCAAAAAATATTCACTTAATTTCTAGCTTAGCGCTCGATTTGTTTTTTGGTTTTTTTTTTTTTTTTTTTTTTTTTGTTGGGGGGGAATATGTCACAGCCGTTAGATGAGAATCGTTTTCATCATTTCATTGCGCCCACCACGCTGCTCTTCTACTTCAACGAGCTGTGGGAGCTGTGGAACACCTTCAGCTGCCACCTGATTACGTATATAGAGCGCGGTCGAGGTGAATACTTTGCGGGCTTTTGCAGTTTACACTTTTGCTGGCACACGACAGAGCTGGCCGAACTGGAAGAGGAGGAGGAGGAGGAAGAGGAAGAGGAGGAGGAGGAGCAGGAGCAGGAGCAGCTGGAGCAGTTTGACGAGCTCGACGAACGATTGGAGTATAGCGTGGAAAACGAAAGCAGCCTGCAGCCCGAAGTGGAGCACGTTATGGAGCAGCGGCAGCAGAGTTACTATCACATGCTCCACATGTCGCTCATATTCCGCGCCTCTCGTTTCACTCAAAGTTGGGATGGCCGGCAGGGCCAGAGCGAAATCGACATTCTATAACGCGTTCGCTAAAGACGTTGCAGTTCCTCCGATGTATCTATGTGTGTGAGTGTCTATGCATGAGTATGTGTGTGTGTGTGTGTGTTTGTTCCTGTGCCTGTGCCTGTGCCTGTGCCTGTGTGTGACATCTTGGCAAAGCTTCAACAAAACGTTTGGCAACGTGGCCAGCAAATGATAACCCGCCATGCCAATAGAGAGCCAGCCAACCAGCCAGACCGTCACGGCTCGCTGGCTTAAATAGAAATTGAAAAACGTGTAATTGAAATGCAATGCAATGTGAAATGGTGTGCCAACTGCTCTGAAACGTTCAGCCCCACCCACCGCAAAGGCAATTGTATTTTGTTAAATTTCAATATGGTAACCAAAATCTATAAGCCTCGACATACTAGAGATGTGCGATGTGAGATCTGAGTTCTTTGCCTGTCAACTAGTTGAAGCTTTTCCTTTCAAACTAAATAAATTCATTTTAATGAAATAGGTTTTTGGGATCTTTTCTTTTATTCTATGAACATCTCAAAATCTGATTATGTAAAGCCTTTTCGGGTTTTTCCACGATTATAAGTTAAGAGCGGCAATGGTGTGCTTTCGCTTTGTGGTTTACTTTCAGTTCCCATGTGACCATATATTGTAAGTACAGTTAAATACAGTTATTGAGGATTCAGCAGATTACAATTTATTTTACTGGGATCTTGAATGCACACGTTTAGGAGAAATGTTTGACGCCATTCAGCTCAGATTGCCACGTGGCGTGGCCAAAGATTATATTTAACAACTTTTGTGTGACTTAACCGATTTGATCTCAAAGTTTCAGCATATCATTTACATGTTTTTAATCCAATATGAAAGATATGGAAATATGTTTACGATATATAAATTCGAAGATTGCGACAAAACTTGAATCTAGTTTTTAGAACATCGAAATTGTATCAAATATACATAAAACTATATTTGGATACTTTATATTCAAAGATATACAACATACATATGTAACTGCATTTGAATAAGGGATTTAGTTGATAGCATTAACAGGAAATAGTTATCGATATAAAAGAATAAGCTCTATCCGTGCGTGATATACAGGGTCTCTGGTTCTAGGTTCGGAGATCAACTCATTTATACATACGCACAGACAAACGAGCAGACCGTCCTAATCAAGAACGTATATACTTTATAGGGTTTGTTAAGTCTCCTTCTGCATGTTACGTAAATTCTAAAATTTGATTATCGTTTGAAAACTTCGTGCGTGCATCGATAACTCTGAAGATTTATATAGTGACTATATAGAATTTAAATAAATTCGAATAGCTTGATAGTCAAATTGAAAAGTCAATAGTGATAATTGAATGTGTTCAATTTACTTGATTTAACTTTACCCTACTTAAAAAATCTCGACTGATAAGCTTAATATTTATATCAAAAAACGAACAAGTTTATCCTTCAGTTAGTTTTAATATTGCAATGTATTAGAATTGGATCTACAGTGCACTTTATTCTAGTGGAATTTACATCAGAGTTTGTCCTCCTTCATAGCTAATGGCTTTAGCTATTTTAAGCTTAAATTTCAGTAGCCTTGTGAGCTGCCCTAGCGCCTCTCAATGCCAGAAATCAAGTGTCGAATTGACCCCCAAAAACATTGTCATATAAAACTAATAAAAAAAAATTAGGAGAAAAAACTAAACGCCCAATAAATATTGGCTGGGCAAGCATTTGGCGAGATTCGCGATGGCGATTATTTATGCGTGGTGCACGCGGCGTTTGGGCAATCGTAAGAGCGAACGCTGGCCAAGGGAGCGTATGAGCGATGGGGTCGGTTCAATGAGCAGCAGCAGCCGAAGCAGCGGCAGAGGGGGTAGCCAGTATAGCTGGCGACAGAGTGTCATCCAATTTATCAATGGCTGGAAAATGAGCAGAGTTCGCCTCGCCTCGCCTCGTCTTGCCTTGGCTGGCTCCACACGTCGTCGAGTGACAGCCGCGTCTAATGGCTCTTGAAATTGCCAACTGTAAAATGTGTCACGCTGTCAACTCCCATAGACAATGAGAAGACGAGCGACAAGAGACGACAGCAAGAGAGAGAGAGACAGAGGGAATGAGACAGTGTAGGGAAGGGAGGTGTGCTTGCACTTACCTTGTTGCTGCGCAGGGTTACTTTGCCGCCGCAGCGGGCGCAGCAGCGTATGTTGCAATAATGGCAAATGTGGCCAACGCCATCGGCAAACTTGGTCTTAAGGCATATGTGACAGGTGGCATCCAGCTCGACGCCGGCCTTCTTCTGCTGCTCGGATCGCTGCCTGATTTGCATCTCCAGCGTAACGACTTCGTCCTGCTTGCGTCTGTGAAAATCCATTTGAATGCAGTTTTTGGTTAGAACTCAGAAGGCTTAACAAAATAACAGCTCTGAAAGTAGTCCCTGAATCTGAGCTCAATTTACCTCTAGATTAAAGTGTTTCAAGTTGCAATTATAATTTACGACTTGTTTTATTTTTGATCTATCTGTATACTAAATTGTTATGGAATTCTACAGTAGTGTAAAAACCACTTCATTTCATTGAATATTCGGGGAAAATAGGAATCAGGACTCAGCTTAGCTATCTATAATCCTTTGAGCTACTTTATAAATTATTATTAATTTGTTAAATGACAAGAATGCGATATTTGTTTATTGTCATAGCTCACAAATAGCTCTTGATGTATTGTCAAAGTCTGAATTGAGAAAAGAACTAGGCGAGCAATAGATTTCATCGGCTCTTTAAGGAGTTCGCAATCTGAAATTTTATTTATTTATATTTTCTTTCTTCATGTTATTTCTCCATGTGTGCAAAAGGAGTTTTACTTATATAAGCTCGCCAAATATATTTAAAGTTGCATAAGAGTCCTTGTCGAGCACTATCTTAACAAATTGATAGAGTAAAGACGTAAACTCTGTTTGTAATATTAATACTCTATTAGCAGTTGTATACATAATAATTGTATCAATCGATTAGACGAATCGAGTTTGAGCATGTGTAGTATGCATACATATTGAATATCCACTGTACCAAGAGTACTTAAAGAATACACACTGTAACACTTTGCTGCAGTGTTTATGTAAACAAAGTCCCGGTCTTTAACCCGAAATATAGGTCGGTCGTCGCTCTCCCAGAATATGCAAGTGTCAGCATTCTGCTTAGACGCGTCGACCAATCGACAGAACTCAATTGTATGCATAAGCACAATCGCTCCAGTTCAAGAGAGCATATATACACATATAACATATACATATATAATATATAAGAAATATACATAATTGTCTCTCTCTGGTGACCAAAACCCTATGTATCGCGGCAACGAGACTTAGGCTTATTCAGAACCTAAGTAGAATGTTTAAGGTCAGAATCAACCGATCGTTGGAAGCGGCAACACTGCTGCCTCCTCAATTCTTTTATTCAATAAATATATTAAATACACAAAACGAGCCGTTAATCATTACACATGTGAATGTGAATTAACTTCTCATTGTGTAACTGTCAATCGTATAATCCCTCGCTCAGAGCGAGCTGATATGATATTTTTTTGGTAAATTTCACGAATTAGCCGTAAGGAATCAGACATTTAACTACTTATTATTTGCAACTATGCCCATTGTATATAGCAATAAACAGAATTAAGACGATCTAGATCTCTGCACTTGATTCCATGTGCTAGAGTGGGACAACTATTTGGTGTAGTTATCTACAACAGAACTGTTAAAGTTAAGCGCGATTCTGTTGAAGATGTAATGATAGCAATGTTAGGTTAACAGTGGAGGTATTGCTATTGCCCTGTTACGCGATGTTATCCCTTATCTGTGTACCTGTATTACCTAATCTAATATTTATATTTATGTATATGAGCAAGACAACACAAAACAAGTGTTGGCTTACATCTGCTGTCTGTATTATCCGTTCTCTGATACCCCTTATCTGTGTGATATGATAATATCGTTTGTCGGTCATGTGCTATCCGTCTACTTACCGCATTATCTCATTTTGCTTCTCCTCCTCCTGCTTCTGCCGCATGAGCACATTTTCAATTTGCATGCGCTCGTGCGGCGTCAGATGCGACAAATCTGGCATTTCGTCCATGGCGTTCTGCTGGAACTAGTTCCCGAACTGGTTCTGTATGTTGTTATGCGCTTGTTTCGTTGGTATCGCACATATAAACTAAATATTAGTTGCACTAGTTTAGTTAGCAAATCGCTGCTATAATTAACGAATTATTTTACGACTTTGTAGAATTTCTAGTTGGTTTTTTGTTGGTTTTGTTTTGGTTTTGGGAATTTTTAAAGCTTCTCTTTATGTATATATATTTAAATAACATTTGGTTTTGAATGCAATTAGGCAATATTTATAAATATAATATTTTGTATTTATTATAATTATTATTAAATTTATTTGGATTATTAATAAACCATTCTGATAGAAAATCACAGAGCAAATTTCAAAATTTTACTTTTTGTTTTACTATTTGATTTTGTGTTGTTGCTATCCTTTTTTGTATATTATTAATTTGAAGAATTTTTCAAGATGACGGCTTTGTTGGTTTATTATTTATTTATTTATTTTTTTGGTATTTTGTATTTTTGTATTTGTTGTAGACTTTTTGGAAATTCGTTGAAACGTTTTACAATGATGCAGTTCAGTTTTTGCAGTTGCCCTTTCACTGTGTTCCGTATGGATGTGTGGGTGGAGTAACGGTGTGCATGTGTGTGCGTATGTGTGTCTTTAGATGTGCTTTGTGCGTGACTGTGTGTGGTCGTGTGCGTGTGTGTGCGTGTATGGGTGTGTGCTGCACTTGACCCTTCAAGGTCAGTTTCTCTTTCCCTATTTTCGTAGTTTTAAGTCGCTTTCATATTAAAAGCAAAATTTGTATTAAACATTTCAGTTGCGACTCGATTCTGTTTTTGTTTCATTTTGCTAGCGATCTGCAATGATGTCCGGCCTCTGTTGCTATTGTTGTTGTTGCTGTTGTTGTTGTTATTAGAAGTGCCGACTGTTGCCTTTGTTGTTGTTGCTCGAATGTACGTTGTTGTTGTTGCTGATGTTGATGCTGTTCATGTTTGATTTGTTGTTGAGTTCTGTGCAGCGAAGCCATCTTTGGTAATCAAGTCTAGCAATAAGCAGTGCAAAATCCGTGGTCAGCACTGCAATAGAATGGGAAGGCCAGGCAAATGGAAGGAAGGAATAGAAAAGAAGAAGAGGAGATTAAAAATATGTAATTGATATTAGATTTGAATATTATTATTATTATTACATTATAGATAGAGTTCTACAATCTAAGAAGCGATTTATTATGCATAATGAAAATAAATATTATGGAAATATATAAAAACAATTTTTAGATATTTAAATATATATGTATATGATTGAACTAACATCGGATTTTAGTGAATAGACTTATAAATTAACCATAAGATTTATTCCAATCGGCCAAAATCGGCATCAGATATAGGCAAAATAGCAAGAGAGCAAATGGCGAAGTTAACCAACAAATTAAATAGCAAAAGATCCAAGATTAGACGATATACTAGAATAAGTACAATTTTTCATAGGAAGAAAAAGCTTAAACAGAATCTGCGAAAATTCCACAGATAACATAACAGTATACCAAATCGAACAAAAATTATCGTAATGATACAGAATAATGTACATTTAAATTAAAATATTGATAATAGAGCATAAAAAAGTCTAATTGACTCATATTAAAATATTATATATATGTAAAAATAAAAATAAAAAGATATATTAAAGTAAATTGAAATAAGATAAACCCTTTGTGAAGAGAGAAGAGAGTCGGAATATAGAATTGACCGGATAGCCAGGTTAACATAACATTAAGAAAGTAACATACCCTAACAAGAGTAACATAACATCAACAAGATAACATATTTAATATCAATAAAAATGTTAGTTAGATGAAGACAAAAATTTGAATGAAGAATAAAACACAATAAATAAATTGACCATCGATAAAAAAAACTGAATTTATACATATCGAGATATGTATGTATTATATTCCAATTAAATATATGTATACACGATAAGACTGACATAAATTAAAATAATAAATACAATTGAATACAACTAATATATGCTGCAACTGAGGATTCATTGGCATGTTTTCGGTTTCCTTTCGCAGCTGAAAAGTAGGCAACAGTTTCTTTTATTGAAACGTTAAATGAAATGACATGATATAAGTAAATATAAACAGTTTGTTGTGCATTGCATCGAGTTTTTGTTGCGGATAGAGAGAGGTGGGGGAGAGAGCGAGAGAGTGGGGCCAGAAGACTGTGGGCGTGGCAAAAGCGCAGACAGATTGTAGCGCGGTAATTATTTATGACCATCAAGCTGCCAGAGCAAACAAGAAGCCACAGGCATCAGGCAGGCATCACAATGCGAGGCGGCCAAGGAGGGGGATAGGATCTCTCTCGCAGCTGGGACCAGGTGCAGTGGCAGCAATGGGGTGGCAAGCTGCTCGACGTGGTCGCCTCGGTGACGCACGTACAACATGCAAATATTTGCAAGAGGCCACACATCAGTGTTGCCTCCAAGCTACCACGAAATCCGTTATCTTATCGGAATGACTTAAAAAAAGAAGCCTCGAAAGAAAATTAAGAAAAACACTAGAAAACATTAATTTCGCCATTTTGTATGCAAGTAAGTACTTATTTATCATTATTTATTTTATTTAAATTTAGATATCTATCAATTTTTATATACTCATAAGAATCCATTGCTAATAAGTTTTTATTTATAATTCATCGTCCAACACATATTTTATTCACGTTAAATATTTAATCTTTAAGAGTTTAGTAATAGGTAAACTTTAATACATTTTATAAGCCAAGAATTCTTTGCTAACTGAATAAAATATTACTTGATTAATTTGTATAGATTACTAGCTAAGATAAAAGCTAGATTTGACTGAAAAAAGGCTGAATTAGCAGCACTGATACAAACAGAAACACATATACGTATGCACATATGTATATACATATACATATATTTATATATGTATATAATTGATGTCGCTCACGAAATTTATGGGGCAAGAGAGATGAAGAGATCAAAAGAAAAAGAGCGAGAGGAGAGGGCAGGAGCAGGAGCAGGAGCAGGAAACTCGTTGGAGGAGAGCCCTTGTATAGATGAAAGATAAGGAAACTGCAGCAAGAACCTTTCACGCGCCTCATTTCCTAAGCGTGAAACTGTGTGCGTGTGGAGTACGTGTGTGTGTGTGTGTGTGTGTGTGTGTGTGTGTGTGTGCGTTTGTGTGTGTGTGGGTTTCCAGTTTCCTGCATGCAGATTGCAAATGCGGCTTTTGCACTTCAAAATTAACTAATATTATATCGTAGAGCAGACAACATCCCTGTAGACATATACAAAAAAGAAAGAAAGAGAGAGAGGGAGAGAGAGAGAGAGCGCGAGAGTGGGAGAAGTGGCACAGCCTAGGCTGGGGTATGCAATTTATATATTGAGAGGATATCGACCCCAGTCGTGGGGTGGCAGCTGTGCTGGAGTCGCATAGAGCAGGTCAGGCATTGAATCTGGCACAGCATCAGCAATGCAGATAAGATGCAGCATACCAAATGAGAGTGCCGCCTCTGTCTCACGGCAAGACTCTAGAAAACAGATCAACTAAAACTTGCATTTAGCCATACATTTTTAACGTGAATGCTCAGCTAAGGTAAGCTAAGCAAAGCGGCAAAGCGAGTTGCACAGTGGCGTGGCCTAAAATTGGGTAATACATTTATTAGCATTTTGAAACAAATGAAATGACTAGAAAAAACAATTACTATTATAATTTTCAGAAATTGTTTATGTATTATATATAACTTTTGTAAACCTGATTCAAACAGATAAAATAGAAACAGCAAACAATTGCAATCAAATTGATTTAAGATTTAATTCATTTATCAATTGGAATATTGTTCAATTTTCTACATTATACGCATTTATTTTGAGTCTGTTTCAATTAATATCAACCTTTATTTATGATAGTCAAGAAGAAATTAATGAGATTTATTTGTAATAGAATGTTACACAGTAAAATTTAATATAATATATTCTGCGCAGTAAGTAACCGTATTCAACCTCGACTCTTTAAATATATGCACATATAGCATAAATTTAGAAACAGCAACAATATAAGATTAGTTTATTTAACTATACAGTCTTTTATATTTTTCAAAAAAATCTGAAGGGCTGAATGGAAGCTGCTTAAGGTTTTTTTATTTGTCACCAAAGCAAATGTAAAGTTGACCTCATACATAGACTAACGCTATTTTAGACAATATAAAGTTATCGATAAATACTTGTAGAAAGATGTGTGGATTTTAGAAATATGTTTATATCCATTCAAGCCCCCAATAATTAATTATATGGACTTTACGCTTTGTGAGTAAAATGCGTTATAAAAACACTAAGAATAAGTGCACAAATATTTGTTTTGCAGCGCACGCAAACTCCTAGTGCCAATTGATGTGGCAACGGGGGCACTTGTTAGCCGAGGGGCACAAGCAAGCAAGCACAGTTGAACGCACATAGTGCACGACACAAGGCGGCTCTACGCACTCTGCACCCTTCTCCCTTCTCCCATTCCCTCAATGACCGTGCCAATCTCTGTTGAGCTCCGCATTAGCTGAGGCGACATAAAACCCGGTTTCTGGGGTGTTTATAGCCGCGTTGCGCTCGTGTCGCTAGCAGCTCAGCTCCTTGGACATATGAATTGATAATGCAGCAAATGCAGCAGCAGCAGCAGCTGCAGCCAGCAGTAACTGGAGCAGCAGCAACTGGAGCATAGACAATAACAGCGACAAATATTCATGCAAAATTGATGCCTGCACAGGGGCTTAAGCTGCTATTTTATGCGCCCAGCATCTGTAAATCGTGTGCTCTGGCTCAAGGGGCAGAGGACCAGACGACAGCCGGCAGTGTTGCCAGACTGGCAAAATATCAAATTGATCAGACCGCACGTAGATTTGGCAGCAAGTAAAAAGTTTGTCCGAAATTGTTGACGTACTCAAAACTCAAAGGGGGCAAGGTAACTGGAAAAGCGAATGCTTTCCACTTGATGTAAAGCGAGCAAAATACGAAAAGCGAAAACTTCAACCAGCAGGGAGAGAGGGCAACAGAAGTTGTTGGAGGGGGCTGCTCTATGCGTGGTATTTGCTTTAACAGAAAGTTGGGTTAATAATTCACCACAGCGCGCGCTCTGAGAGCCAAAACAAAGACACAGAGAGCGAGAGTGGGAGAGAGAGAGAGAGCGAAAGCGAAACACAGGAATGGCATAGCGACGAAAACACACAACAAAATTTCCCAGTATACCATTGTATACATAAATATACTTGTATATATGTACATTTTGATAAATGTATATGTATGCGTGACTATATTCACTCTACGTATGTTTGTGTGTGTGTGTGTGTGTGTATTTTTGTAAGCAAGTAGAGCAAAACGCAATCAAAAAGCTGAATACAAGGTAAATAAATAAAAATAAACCACAGCGGCAAGCAAAACTTAACAGGCACAAGGATGAATTATAAATAATAATAATAATAATAATAATAATAATAGTGATGAAAAGGGCAGGCAGCACAAAAGGCAAGAGAAAAGAAATAAGCCACAAGGGTCAAGTCGTGGCCCCTGGTCAGTTGGCCTGCGCTTTACGCTGCTCTTAATCAAGGTTGTTGCACACATTACACATACGCCGCGTTGCCGCTGCCGCTGCCGCTTCATAAGAAACGAGGCAGTGCGAGCCCGCATGATAAATGTGAAAGTTCATAGCCAGCTGATAGTCGAAACTGCTTACAGCTGAACACAATGCAACTACTCTCTCTCTCTCTCTCTCTCTCTCTCTCTCTCTCTCTCTCTCTCTATCTTTCACTGTACATTTCTCTGTCTCTGTAGCTATCTATGGCTCGTTCTCGCTCTCCTAATTGACACTTTCAATTAGCAATTGCGATTGCAGGAGCAGCTGTTAGGGCAAAGGGTACGGGCGCAACACTGTCCAAAGGTCAATATATATGCATATACATAAAGCTTTCGTTCAGCTTGTCGAATTCAGAAATAGGCCCATTTCAGATTCACAGCCAACACCCCCGCACTTGACTGGCATTTCCATCAATTACAGCCCTTCGTGCGAGAGAGCATTTTGTGATTTTCCACAGCAACCGCAACGAAAGCTTATTTCAATATCCTCTCCATCATCAAATTGTTTTCGCATTATCAAAGTAGGTCTATAATATGTGACACATTATATTAACCGTTCGCTTGATTAACTCCCAGCTGTAAATGTAAATGTCCAAGCGAATATTGTTAGTAATTTAATGTGACAAACTGCATTATGGCAACAGCTGCGAATCGAAGTTGAAATCACTTTTGGGATAAACAATTAATTAAAAGGCTTAAATCCAATTATTTGTGACAGTTCTCTGGGTATTCGTAAGAGAGTGAAAGATGAGTTTACGCTAGCTACAATTCCCATTTGATAGCGAGTAGAGAAAGGTTGAAGTAGCAGTTCGAGTTGGTAGGAGATTCTTACTCTTCTACAAATAAAATAGAAGATACGATAAATAGGAGATCTGCTTGTTTCTCATCAATAATATATGTATATGTAATTTAATATATATATATATATATAAACAATCAAGGCAATATGAATCACAAATGACTCTTAGACATTGTAACAACGAACAGCAGCGTTAAAGATTTATCAGTATATGGACTGATCCAAACAATATAAGTCTAATATACAATATATATGTATGCTCTTTATGAGCTCATAGATGTATCCATCAACGCTAAATTGGTTTTTATTTAATTTCATTTTATAAAAATAATTGAATTGAATTGAAGCATAAGCTTATCTAAATTTCTGTTAGTTTCCAAAAACGTTGGGTTAGAAATAAAACTAAAGAATCTCCATGCGTTCAGGATGAAGGCTTTGCACTAGCAACATAAATCTTGAGGAATTACAAATACTGAATTTCATATGAGAGATTCTAATAGAGCATTTCAAGCTGCATTTAGCGTCAAATCTCGAATCTCTCATTTTCTTCTCCTTTTACATTTCAATACTCATTTCAAATTTGTAACTCGAAGCAATCGGAATTACTAATGTTAGTTGGTTTCTTTTTTATTTATTTATTATTATTATTTTTATTATTAATATTATTATTATTATCATATTAATGTTTTATATTTTATATTTGTGTTATTATTTCTACATAAACCGTCGTCAGTCCACCTCTTCGGCAGCTTCCAAATGCGCATTAGCATTCAGTCCATGGCATAAAGAAACTTTGCCAAGTTCTTCAATTCTACTTGATTCAAGTCAACTGAAATGCATTTTCCTTCAATTGTTTGCCTGCGAGTGCACTTAGTATTAATTTGCTGATGCGTGTGGCACTTGAATGTGAAAGGGCAACTGTTGCCGTTGGCAGTTGGCAGTTGGCTGGCCAGTTGGTAACTGGGCTATCTGCTGGCCATTTATCAGTCTCGAGCAGTTGGCCAACATTCAATGAAAATGTAATTTTCCACTATATGAAATACACATTTGTATTTGAACTTGTTTTCATTTCTCGTGACGTCATCTCCCGCGACGATTGCAAATTTATGCAGATTTTTTCATGGCATCATTTGGGAACGTCACCGGGTGCAATGCACTCGCTTTAAGTGTGTGAGTGTGTGTGTGTGTGGTTGTGTGCCTAGTTTATTTCTTGGCATATACAGCTATAAGAAAACGTGGCCAAGTTGCCTTTGCGGCTCAAAGCCAAAGCCAAAACAATAAAAGAGCCAATGACTTGGCCACTTTGTAACCCTCATTGCTGTTGTTGTTGCTGCTGCTGACGCTTGTCTGGGACAGAAAGTTCTGTTGAACTCGCAGCTAATGGCCCATTTCAGCTGCAGTCCGCTTACTGCTGTTTGCGTGCATGTAATTATTTCATATTCAAGTCCCAAAAAGAAAAAAAAAAAAAACAAATTTTTTCTTTTTTCTCTTGCTAGCAACTTTTGGTTTGGTCATGTTTTTTCGGCTTGGTGCAACGACACAGCTGGTCACACTGCAGCCATTTATAAAACGGGCCAGAGTCTTGTGGGAAACTAAGTCAAATAGCAAAAGAGTAAGTAAAAGAGATAGATAGAGAGAGAGAGAGAGAGACAGAGAGAGACAGAAAGAGACAGAGACTGAATGGAATACAGGACAAAGGCAATCGCCCCGTTCGCTTCCTGTGCAACTTTTACAATGGAACGCACAATTTCCCTGCAATTAGCTGAAAACAAATGTGTTAAACAATGACAACGACAACGAGAACGAGAACGAGAACCACAACCACATTGAATATGAGGACAAAAAAATAGATATATGTATTTATTCGTGAACAAAACTTGTCAATTACAATAGGCGCGCATTGACTGCGACGCAGGGTATGGCAAAAGGGCGACAATATGCACTGAAAGTTGGCCAACAAAATGAACGAAATAGATAGAGAGATAGAGTGCGCGAGAGAGAGAGAGAGAGAGAGAGATGATGCCAAGCACTTGGGAACTGACATTGTAAATGTTGTGCAAATGTCAAAAAGCGCACGATGACATAGGGACACAAAAAGCAATTTGATGCACCCATTGAACCCAACAACAACAACAACAGCAACATAAACAACAGCAACAAGACACATGAGACATGAGACATGAGACATGAGACAAGAACAACTGCTGTCAGCTGACTCAATAATTTTAACAAGCTTCGCCTACACACGGCGAACTGAGCAGCTAGGCCAGTTGCACTGCGCGGGGTGAATGGGGCACGGGGGCGTATGGGTGATTTTCTATTACTCATACGACGCGTGTGCATTGTCAAACATTTATGACGTCCGTACGCCCGCCATCTGCGTCGCACTAGCAACGGGCCACGACGTCGCGTGTCGTCATCGTAGCCATTTGTCAGGGCAACCGAGTGGATGACCACTGACAACGCCCCTTCGAGTAGGCGGCATTAGCAGCAGGGCATATACAGTGGCTGTCAAATGTCAACAATCCAACAGGAAAGTCCGACCGGGGCCTAATTATATTGCGTGGAAAGTGAAATCTATTTTTGTTACGTATATCATCTAATCTTTTCAAACTACAGTAAAATGAGAGTACAAATTTAAAATATGTTTTTTACAAATTAGAAATCAATCTAAAATTATATCAGGAGTTAAACAGGAAATATTAATACTTAAATTAAAGAGCTAAATACTAAAGTAGTTTAGCCCTTTTTCTAGCAGCTTGATTAGCTAGCTTAATTACAATTGTTGCAGAACTAAACTGTGATTTTTATTAAACAGAATATGAGAATAATCCAAAACTAACAGAATTTTGAATATTAATGAAGAACGTGAAGAATGAAGGAAGAGAAGAAAATATAAATAATAAAATTAATAAAGTGCAAACTGTTCTGCAGCTAAAAACTAACTCCTTTAATCGATATAATATATAAATAATTTATCAAACGAGCTGGCCTATTCTACATAGATCTCTCTGTCATAGGCAGCTCATAAAATATCTATACATTATTTATTATAAATTACAAAATAATTTTGTTTTGTTTCTTGTATTTTGTAGCATATTCTCTTTATCAAAGGGTATCTGCAAGTCGTGCTGGCTGTGTTTGGCTTTGTTTGCTGCTGTCATTTGTGATTGTTGTCTGAGACTCGTGACGTTTGCCAATTCGAGCGGACAGCCGAGTAAACTGAAAGTAAAATCGATTCAATGACTGCCTGTTGCTACTGTTGACTTTATTGCTGCTGTTGTTGCTGTTGTTGCTGTTGTTGTTGCTGCTGCTACCGCTGCTTCTGTAGTTGCTTGTGCTCGTCCCTGTTGCTTAACAAGTTTAACTTTTAATTAAATTTGCCGCCCATCTATGCAGGCCCCAAGCCCCAAGCCCCAAGCTGCTATCCATCCATATCATTGGCCAGTAAAGAGCAACAAAGCCAACAACGAGATTTTCCTTCTCAATTGTGTTTGCTGCTTTAGTGGCAATCTCTTGGCTATTGTTTGCATTGTTGTTGTTGTTGTTGTTGCTCTCCTTGTTACCATTGTAAATGGGAATTCATGGTATCATGGTTTTGTTAAAAGGCATGCAGGAGGAGTGCCCCACTCCACAGAATTTATATTATGACTAACTCCATACACACATACATACATACATATATACATATGAGTGACTGTGATGGTGTGTATCTATCTATTCCTAGTCGAACATTCCCAGAATTTTTGGATGCTATAATAAATATTAATAGCTAATAAAATAAAATAATAAGAATAATTAAACAATTTTAATACTCAAAAAATATATGTAAAAATTAAGAAGATAAGGAACAACGCTGGTAATTTTAGTACACTCAATGAAACAATTAAATTTATTGCTATCAAAAGTTGTTTTAATATACGCCTCAATTATGTTGTATATATATTTCATATACATATATTTTTAATTGTTGTTAAAGTCTTGATTGTAGTTTAAACAATAACACAAATTATTTCAAATGCAAATTAAAGCAAGTTCCAATGAATAATTTATCAAAAAATGTAATCAATTTCATAAAATACAAAAACTAAATCTTTTTGCTTACATGTATTCGTCATCAGAATTATTATTTAGTTGTAGTTGTTGTTGGTTGTAAACGGCGTTGTTTTTTCATTCGTTGTTTCAATTTAAATTTTGTTTGTTTTTATATACATATATATATAAATATATATATATATATTTTTTTTAGTTTGCAATAGAAAATTAAATAGATTTCATAGTAGTTGTTGCATTAGAAGATGTAGAGACTTTCATTATTTAGCACAATTTGTATTTGGTTTAATAGAAAAGCGAAGCGTATATACAGTTAAATGATTTAAGTTATTCACAAAAGATGCTCTGGTTTAGCTATTTGTTGTATTTTGAATGCACTTGAATTGTAAATGTTTGAACTGCAAGGGTATATATAATTATTGATTATTATGATTTTATTTTCGTTTGGTTCTCGCTATATACATATGTATATAATTAATCTAAAAATTAGTCTAATTTCACGCGAATCGAACCTCTCGAGCTTCGGTGGCCATCTGCTTAGCCAAAAGCTGAGAGCTATAATTATGTTGCACCGACTGCAAGCAGCACTCACACACACACAACAAAAAATACTGGGATATTTTGCGTAAATACTGGGTTGCCAAGAGGACAATGGAAGCAGAGGCAGCTGACAGCTGGTAGCGAGCAGAGGCAGAGGCAGAGGCAGAGACTGAGGTAGTAGGCAACACGCACATTCAACTTGATGCACTCTCTGCCCACTGTCCAGCTGCAACTTGTTGTAGTCCTTTTTTTACACACAAGCCAAAGCAATTTGTCAATAGACGACAGTTAAGTCTGTGCGTATGTTAGTGCGTATGCATGTGGCTGTGTGTGTGCAGCAGAGGGCTGCCAACATTTTTGTGCTCTGCGCTTTGCCAGTTAACAGTTAACATTTGCGATGCGCATTGTTGTTGGCTCTGCGCTCATGGTATATTTGTTGTTGCTCTTCTGTTGCTTGCTGCTTTTACTGTTGTTGTTGTTGTTGCTGTGTGTGTGTGGTGAACTTATCACAGCGAGCGAGCGGGAGAGCGAGTCAGTAGCCAAGCTGAGTGACTGCTGCCTCAACTCAACAAAACACGCACACGCACGCACGCACGCACGCACACTAGAGCACACACGCTTAATTGCTTTACAGCTTTATTTCCATTTTTTGCGCACTGCTCTGCTTTGATTTTTATTTACTTTGAATTTATTGAATTTGACAAATGTCGTTAATTAGAAAACAGTTAGTAAAACTACTAAGTGTCGGTCTACATATGTCTGCGTGTGTGTGTGTGTGTGTGTGTCCTGGGGCGAAAGCGAGGCGAGGCGAGGCGAAACACAAGACACGACGAGATCACGGCCACAAAAACGACAACGAAAACGTGGAGAGCTTATTGGGTTGGGGTTTTTTTTCTGTTTTTTTTTTTTTTTGGCTTTTTTTCCTTCTTCTGTTTTTCGGTTCAGGCAGGGAGCGGGAGGAGCGAGACGTGGCGCGAGAAGGGGCGCTGATTCGGGTTGCGTGTTGTGTGTACAGAAAAAAGCACGAAACAAAGCAAAAAAGTGTATAAACATATCTTCGTACATACATACATACATACATACATTAGTATATGTATGTGTGCATAGAAATATGTATGTATGTATCAAAGGCAACGGGAACTGAAAATTAATTTTGCTTTACTTTAAACATACACACACATACACACAATTCACGTAGCTGTTAAACAATTTTTCCTAAAACACAATGCATATGTAACTATTTTATATGTATATTATACATACATACATATGTATATTTATATACATATGTATATGTATGTATGGGCTTGCAGATATGACAGCGTGAATTCCATATGCGCAATTCTTTTTCGCCAATATTTCGTTAATGAATTACTTTTATACGTTTTTTTTCTTTTCTATTTTTTTTTTGTATTTTTTTATCAACTATCTGCTGTTACTGTTATTATTATTGTTGTTTTAGTTGCTGTTGTTGTTGTGTTTGTTGTTGTACAATGAGCGCGACTGCGGCTGCTGCTGGTGCTGCTGGCTGAAGCTGCTGCCTGCTGCCTGCTCCTGCTGTTGCTGCGACTACAACAACGACGACGACGGCAACGACATCACGACACGACAACGACTGAAACTGAAACTGAAGCCAACAGCAGCGTCTGAGCTTTCAAGTGTCGAGTCGACAGGCGGCGCCACAGTGCCACCCACTAGTCACCGCGAAGGAGAGACAGAGCAAGGTAAAGGGAGAGAGAACGAGAGCGAGAGAGCGAACGGGAATAGCAGTTGCTGCTATTGTCGTCAGCGTTAGCCTCTTGCTCCTCACTCCGACCTACCTACTTACCTCCCTCCCACCCTCGGTCCCACTCTCTCACTCGCTCTCTATCATTCTATCTCTTTGCTGCGCTCTCGTCGTGGTGAATAAGCCAAGGGAGTTATTAGCCGTGCTGAAATGTGTGGACAGAGCGCAAGGGCAGGATAGGGTACAGTTAGTGTGCTGCTTCTGTTATGAGTGCCTTTTCATATTTCATGTGCAATTTTAACACCTACTACAAACTAAATACGATAATAAATGTAGGCATGTGTGTGCGTCAACTTGAGTATGCATTCTCCCCTCTCTCTCCACCTCTTTATCTTTATATATCCTTCTCTCTCTATCTCTCTTTATCTCTGATGACTTTACAATTCGTTGCTGGTCTTGCCTCCAAACATCATGTTGCATATTCATAAAGTTCGTGTGTATATCGTCCCATGTTGTTGTTGTTATTATTGTTGATCCATTTCACCGCAATGTCTGTTTGCTAGTGGCTTGCTGATCCTGACTTGCTATCGGCTAAGTCTTGCGGTTTCATTCCAATACTAACAGTGCACAAAAAATCAACATTAAGAACAAAATAATAAAAGAAAAGAATAAATACAAATATTGCTGTCGGGCGTTTCAGACGGCGTAATACTCTGTATGAGTGCGTTTATCTCAGAAGTTATAAGAGCTAGAGGGCTGAAATTTTACATGTAGACTCGTGTATACCATACGCAGTTCGAGTTTATCATATTTTTTCGATAACTCATTCGATATCTTTTTTATCGAGGATAATCGATCAATTTATATTATTTTTTTCAGCCTTATTTGAACACTATTAGACCTAGAGACTTCAGATTTACTGTGTATATGCAATTGACGAAAACGTATTTCAAGTACTAGAGACTTGTGCAGCCCAAGCGCAGTCGCTGCTTACTGCGCAGTTAGCAGAGCGCGGGCTTATGCGTGAGTGTGGATGAATGTGTATGTATGCATGTATGTGTGCATAAAAGATATGCGGAATGATTAAAATATCAGCTTGTAGGGTTCAGGGTATCTCCTAGTCGAGCAGTCTCGACTAGAGTCTTCTTACTTGTTAGTGTAGCTACGGTGTTAGTCTTCACAGATCACACGGCTCAATTAGGTTATTGTAACCTATTTATCCGTGTAAACGTAAGAGCAGTCTGTTCATTGACTAGTTCTAGTTCGTTCAATTGAGGCCATTGAAGCTAAATTTTGAATTGGAACCGTTGTAAAAATTATTTATCTGAAATTGATCTAGATCGTTAACTTTAGCTAAATAAAATATATAATCCACTTATACTGATACGTAGTACTCAAATTGGCTAAATTCAAAACCAATTTGCAGACCTAATTTGAATACCCACAATAAATAATGTGACCAGCTCAAAACTGAATTTTATTTCTACATTATGAAGTGCTTATTTGAATATACATTATTCTTCAATAGTATCACATTAATTGTACTTAAAGAAAGTAATAACAATACTCATATGAGTCAGAAGGCTCTTTTTGTTAATTGATTATGAAAGCAGGCCAGGGGTATCCGAATTCCAAATTATAGTTAAACTTTACTTTAAACAGATCTATAACACATCTAACAATTTTTGCCTAGCTTCAATTGTTACTAAATTCTTAAAATTGAAGGCCAGCTTCAAGTATAGCAGTTTGCATTCCTTCTAAATTGGCAAACGTTCATTAGAATATATAGTTCATATGGTTAAAATTTCATTATAATCCGTAAAGTTGCTCACAGGTTATCCAACAACAAGTTTAGTCAACCATTCTTCCTATAAATTCAAACATGCAAGCATTTTCTATGATCCTATTTCAGCTACGATTTTCTAAATGGCGCTCTAGCAATGAATGTTTTTTGGAATTGTAACTAAATTTAACAGGTATACTCTTGTGTATTATACGTATTAGATTTGGAGACACAATTTTACCTGATTTGCCACGCCCCAATTTATGTAGATATAACCGCCATATCTTTTCGATATGCGGGTATATGCGAGTATATGCTCCAAATGTCAAGACTCTAGCTCCAATAGCCGACGAATATGGGCAGCCTTGTAGGGTTGCCAGATGGGTGCGTCGAATACGCATAGAAAAAATGCGCAGAAACTATAATTTTTTTTATTATCATGTGCCCGAAAATTTACTTTTATACTAGATAATTTTGTAAGATAAAGATTTGGCACCTATGTGCCTCTATTAGACACATATTTACTTGATATATACATACATACATGCGCTGACTCGGATGGCATGCCTGCTAGGTAAATACAAATATTTATTAACGTCAACATAAAATATTATAAGAAAAGTGAAAATTCAGACAAATGAATATTTTAGTTTATTTGCTTTATAATTTTGTGTATCGATGAATAAAACAGTTGGCTAAAACAAATAATCTTTTTTTTTATAATCTTTATAGGCCTAATATGTAATGCGTATATTTATACAACTGTTTCCAAAATAGAAAAAAACATGGTTGCATATATATACGACACCACTGAATCACCGAGATGGCGTAGCTAATTTCCCAAATGGTTTGGAGGCAAATTTCCGATTGTCAAAAAAGAACCTAAAAACTGATAATTATAGTATTTCATTTGTTTTTGTCCGGCACATTGTCCAATCGTTGCTCTCTGCCTGCCTAAGCGCTCTGCAAGTCGTATTTCCAAACGTGAATATTATGCAATCAATGGTGCTCAACTATTGAAAGCGTACAAGTAAAAACGTTGCAGTCGGGCGTTACCTAATGCAGGATACTCATTCACAGTCCATCTGCAATTTATTAGTTAAGCTTGGTTCTATTACTGTAGAAAATGCAGCTTTTCCCGATTTACCACGCCTCCACTGGGCGTAGACACTTCATTTTTGGCCAGATCTGAGAACGAGCCATAAAAAGCGACTCCTACGCTCAAAAAATGTGAAAATTACAGGGTATTTGTCGATATGCCACGCCCGTAAAGAGGCGTATCAATTATATTTTGGTCATATATAAAGGAAGTTTCCAGTAACTCAACTATCCAAATTAGCACTTAAACTGTAGGAGATATAAACTTGTGCGGTTTGCCACGCCCCTTTTGGATGTATATCTGCCATAGTTTTTTGGATACGGGTGATATATATACCAAATTTCAGTGCGTGAACTACAGCAGAATTTGAAATATTCTATATTTTCAGGTCCGATTTGCCACGCCCTTAATAGGCGTAGAAATTTGCATATAAGTGCAAAACTTCAGCACTCTAGCTTTAAAACTCTAGGAGGTATTGTGTTACCCGATTTGCCACGCCCCAAGGTGGTCGATGTGGCATTCCAAATTTCAGCTTTCTAGCTCATCTACTAATATGATTCTGGTGTATCGGAAAATGCATTTTCCGATTTGCCACGCCCCTAGTGGGTGGATCGGGAAAATGTTAACACTTTATACATCGGAGATATACACGAGTATGTGTTCCAAATTTCAAGTCTCTGCCTTCAATAGCGCCGAAAAATGCTGAGTTCATACGAACAGACGGACGGACAGCAAGACGGACATTGCACAAAACCAATATATTCATTTCACTTGCGTGAAGGAGTATAATGATCGATTATTATCGGTAATATGGGCATTGTAGCAAGCGGATATATTTATGGTGTACAGGAATATAAAAATATTAAAAACATCTAGCTTTCGTATCTTACGTGATCACTGTGTGCTCACGGATGGATATCTTCCTGATCAATAATATATATACTTTATGAGAAGGGTAATGTTACTTACTCGTACATAGATATTTATAATATTTATAAGGTATGCATCTGGAATAGACTCGGCTCACACAGGTACGGAGATGATTGGTAAATGAAGAGTGAAGAATATTACGCGTCTTTAAATACTTCTGCTTGGCATCATAGACCTAAGTATATTTCAAAGTTGTTTATTTATTTATTTATATTTTTCGGTAAAACAGTTGATTAGATATCAAATAAAGATTGTTGACTATACCGAACGCTTTGTTTTAAATGAAATTTCGAATCTTCTTTGTTTATATAACATTTAACGCTCATTTGTTTAATCAACTGAGCTTGAACAATAACTCTCAATAAACACCAGATTATCAATCGCTATATAATAAAAAAGCTTTCAGGCCACTTATGTGTGCATAAAAGAAGTGCAGAATGATTGGGATATCATCTCCTAGCAGGTTTCAGGGTATCTCCTAGTCGAGCACTCTCGACTAGAGCACTCTTCTTATTTTATTATTTATTATTTTTTATTTATTATTTTATTTATTCAATATCGAATGAGCATTTGTTTAACCAACTGCATTTGAATTAGAGGTAAATACGCATTTTAAAGTCGATATAAAGG
Source organism: Drosophila mulleri (assembly GCA_035047565.1). Taxonomy (NCBI): domain Eukaryota; kingdom Metazoa; phylum Arthropoda; class Insecta; order Diptera; family Drosophilidae; genus Drosophila; species Drosophila mulleri. The sequence continues at coordinate 2,838,410 of JAWNPK010000069.1, read as the reverse complement.
AAGACCTAAGACACATACCTTGCTTTGAAACTGCAAGGCAACGCAGGCTGAAGCTTCGCAGATTGGAAATGAGTCGTTTGGTTTGATGAGTCCAAATTTAACCGATTTGAGTCAGAGTCAGATGGAAGGCAGTACTGCTAGCCTTGTAAACAACTTCAAAGACAGCCTGTGAAGCAAACTATCAATCATGGTTTAGTTTGCTATATTAAATGGTGGAGTGTTGGTCCTCCTATGCAATAATAGAAGCTATAATGCGAAATGAACATTTTTTGAGTATTCTGCAAACGCAACCTCTCAATTTGATGTGAAAATGTGCTTATCTCGCACAAGAAATTATTTTATATAACTAAAAATATACAGCATAGAAGAATACTCTAGATCTGTTCTACTCTTCATTACGTAGGACATTGTGAGGGTTGTATGGAACAAACTCCAATTTCTACGCAGAGTATTTAGTCTCCTACTTAGAATTAGAAGAATACAGTTATGTGTAAATATTCATAGTATACATGTTATACAGACATTTTAGTCAAAACTGATGTCAAACAAAGTTAACTTCATTATTATATTTGCAGATAAAACATTTCTGTTTTTATGTTATTTATTTAATATCGAATGAGCATTTGTTTGACCAACTGAACTCGAATTAGAGGCAATGACGCATTTGAAAATCGCTATAAAAGGAAGATTTCGGGCCATTAAATTCAATTCGACGGGATGAGAGCTCAAGCCCTGATATTCGGCTTTGCCATTTTGGCCATTTGCTTCATTAGAGGCAGCGAAGGGCAATGTGCAACTCCTGGCGCTTGCACCGCAATGGAGTGCTTAGATGCGGTTAATGCTGCAGATCCTAGTTGTCTAATCCCTCCAGCAGGAGCATACCCAGCAGAAGACCCAGCAGCAGACCCACCAGCATCAGCACCAGCACCGAGACGGCGTTGGAAATGGTTACGGGGCAGAGCACCGATCATAATTAACTTTGGCAACATGCGCAGGAATTTTAAGTAATAATAATAATGCAATAAACGAGTCAAGGATTGAGTCGAATAATATTTTGTTTTATTTGTGGGAAGCTATGAAGTCAAAGACTAATATTATTCGCTATCTATTTCGGAAAGAAATAACGAGTTGAATAAGACTCTGAAATAATTAGAAAAAAATGTTATGCAAATTATAAAGAGGGAATTAACTGGTGCGAGTTGAGGAAAGGTGAGAGTGAATTAGATGGTGTGGGCTGGGGGTGGTTAGGTTGAAGAGAAGTAACGGAAGTGTACGGCCTGGCAGGTGTTCAAGTCGAGCTCTTTGCTGGTGTTGATGGCCCATGATCCCAACTGCATATTCCATTCGTATGCTGTATGCTGTTTGCCAGAAATCTGATTATAAAATTGACCTCGCGTAGCGCGTTAACTATGATTCAGGATAGCGACAGGAGTAGCCAATCCTACAAATATTTCCTAACGATCAGGTATATGCTGGCATTCCTTCAGCTTGTATATAAATATAATTGCAATAGGTTAAAGAAAATATATTTATATCAAAGTTTCCATTACTATAATGTTATTGGATTGTTATTAATATTGTTAATATTGTAAATATTTGCAAAATCAATCAAGTGAATTGTGAATTATTGAAGTTTATGAATTGGCGCTAAAGTCACAAAGGGGTCTCAGGAGTACCCCATTTCATATGGGCCAAATGTCTTTTTAAACATACATATATACATACTTACATATATACATCGAATTATATACAGACATATATAAAATAAAAAACCATTATACCCTGATTTCCCATTTTCAATGGGTTCAGGGTATAAAAAGTAAAACAACTTGCTGCATACTCTCAGGCTCAATCAAAAAATGTAAAACCTCGCTCGTCTAGTGCATATTCAAATCCTTGCTGCCTGTGGCCAGCCATCGAGTGGTCTCGCGAAAATCGCCCTGCGGCATTAGCAGTCAGGCAGGGACGGTCCTCGGCTTGCGCACCTTAGTGCGAGGGGCAACTGGTACGTTTGCCGCTGCTGGCCAATGCTTTGTCTTCGGCAGCAGCTCGGCTGCCGAGGGATCCTGCGGGTGGTATGCTGGGCGGCTGTGTGGCTGTGTGGCTGTGTGGCTTGTACGCAGCTCATTTGCCAGCGGGCCTTCCACATTCATCTCAAACATAAACAGACAGCGGACGCATGGCTTTATGTGTATGTGTATGTGTGTGAGAGTGTGCTTGTATTGTGTGCTCACACACGCAACTGACGTCATTGAGCTTTTTATTGATTTTCATTTTAACAAAAAATGTTTGCACTAGGCCAAGCAGCACGCCAGGACAGCTGCGCACCCAACGGGCATCTGCCCTGGCTCCTCGGGTGGGTAGCCGAATTGATGCTGTGGATTGCAGGTTTTCAATCTTATTGAACTATACGAATAATCAGAGAATAAAGTAAACACAAAAACAGAACTGCACGAATTTCTTATTACAGTAAAGAAATCCTGAACCTTCAAGACTAAAACATTTTACGGTCGAAATAACTCTACTTATTTAATAATTAAATTAGCATTCGGTAGGCAATTGTCAAAGCCAAAAGAAGCAAAGAATTTATTATTATAGTTTTGTATTACATTTTTTATTTATTTATTGTTCACACGTTTTTTCTGTTATTCCAATGTTATGAGAGCAACTTCATCTAGTTTAACATACAAGGGGATAAAAACCAAATTATATACATACATGGTACATGCATACAAATGATATGTGTACTTGGGAATATTCAAGGATCTATGTAAAAGAAATAATATTTTCAATAAGAATAAAAAATACTTTTTTTTTTAATATTATTGGAGGAATCTAAGAACATTGCTTGCAAATAGATTATAAAATTTTTCAGCCAAACAAGAATGCATGAGATTCTTTTATAAATATATTATAAGTATGTATATATATATTTGGTATATATTTGGTATATATTTTGTATAAATATATTTTTAAAATAAGGTGGGTGAAAATGTATTAGTATTAAATAAATGTTTTTTTTTTTCATTTTATTCTTCATTCTTTTTTATTTTTTGTTAATTTTTTTTTGTTATTTATTTATTTTTTATACCCTGAACCCATTGAAAATGGGAAATCAGGGTATAATGGTTTTGTTAAAAGTATGTAACAGGGAGAAGGAGGCGTGGCAGACCCCACAAAGTATATATATTCTTGATCAGGGCGACGAACTGAGTCGATTTAGCCATGTCTGTCTGTCCGTCCGTCCGTCCGTCCGTATGTTTGAACGCATCGATTTCAGAAGATATAGAAGCTAGAGACTTGAACTTTTTTTTTAAATGCTCGTATATAGCACGCGGATATCGAGTTTATCGCCAAAAATCGATAACTCATTTCGTTATTTTTTTATCGATAAAACACTTTATCGAAACGCAGTTATAGAATTATATCCCCTACATCTTTAGAGCTAGAGTCTCCAAATTTTAAATGTAGATTCATATCTATGATATAGAATATCGATTTTTGTTTAATTTCACCCCCACCTCTATATCCACCCCCTCACCCATAAGTTTGTAAAAGTCGTATTTCAAATACTAGAGAATTGAGCTTCGGTACATACACACATATTAATGATATAAATGCAATCTAAAAGTTTCATGAAGAACGTACGTCCACAAAAAAAGTTATTAAACAATTAAGTTCCCTATGTGTGTCTATGTATGTGTGTTTGCGTGTGTATGTGTATGTTTGCATAAGCAGAAAGCCGCTAAAAATTATGGAAATGGCTGTTGCTCGAAGGGTTCAGGGGATCTCGTAGTCGAGCAGTCTCCACTAGAGCTTTCTTACTTGGTTTTGTGCAATGTCCGTCTTGCTGTCCGTCCGTCTGTCCGTCCGTCCGTCCGTCCGTCCGTCTGTCCGTCTGTCCGTCTGTCCGTCTGTCCGTATGAACGCAGTTCATTTCGCCGCTATTTAAGCCTAGAGTCTTGAAATTTGGAACACATACTCGTGTATGATTTATAAAGGGTTAAAATTTTTCTGATCCGCCCACTAGAGGCGTGGCAAATCGGAAAATGAATTTTCCGATATACCAGAAACCATATTAGTTGAAAAGCTAGAAATTTGGTATGAAGATCCGCGTCGACCACCCAAGTCCAAAAAGCTATGGTGGATATATCTACGCCCATTGGGGGCGTGGCAAATCGGATAAAACTGTATCTCCGGAAGTCATAAAGCTAGAAAGTTGAAATTTTGCACGTGAGCTAATGGTATAATTCTATAATGACTGATGGAGAAATATTATGTTTACGCCCACTAGGGGCGTGGCAAATCGGACCTGAAGATATAGTGATTTTTCAAATTTTGCTATATTTTAGGCACTATTGATGCTAGAGACCTGAAATTTTGTATATATAAGCGGGGTGACACCCCAAGTCCAACGAGCTATGATGGATATATGTCCGCCCAAAGGGGGCGTGGCAAACCGCAAAACCTTATATCTCCTACAGTTTAAGAGCTAGATGCTTCAAATTTGGATAGTTGAGTTACTGGTAATATCCTCTATCGATGTCCCAAAAATAATCGTTACGCCTCTTTGGGGGCGTGGCATATCGAAAAATACCCTGTAATTTTCACATTTTTGGAACATAAGCATTCAAATTTGACATGTACGTTACCGTTAGCTCGTTCTAAGAACAGGCCAAAAATGAGGCGTCTACGGCCACTAGGGGCGTGGCAATCTGCATTTGCTAGCTTGGAGCCGGTATCCAAAATGTATTTAAAGTCCAAATTTTATAAAATTGATTTGTACTACATATAAACGGCAATAGCTATCGATGATTTGTTAAATACAACAAGTAAGAAAGCTCTAGTCGAGACTGCTCGACTACGAGATACCCTGAACCCTCCGAGCAACAGCCATTTCAATAATTTTTAGTGTCATTCAGCTTAAACAAACACACACACACACACACACATGCAAACATATACATAGACACCCATAGGCACGCACGCATTAACAGCATGGGCTGCAGTGTGGGCTTACTATGGGAACTTAATTGTTCAATAACTTTTTTGTGAACGTACGATCTTCATGAAACTTTCAGAATGTGGTTTTATCATTACTATGCGTATATTTGCCAAAGCTCAAGTCTCTAGTATTTGAAATACGCCTTTTACAGAGATGAGGGTAAGGGGGTGGATATAGGGGTGGATATAGGGGTGGGGGGTGAATTATAACAAAAATCGAAATTCTATCACGTGCAGTCGAGTCTACATTTAAAATTTGGAGACTTTAGCTCTAAAGGTGTAGGAGATATAATTTTATAACTGGTTTTCGATAAGGTTTTTGATCGATAAAAAAATAACGGGACGAGTTATCGATTTTTGGTTATAAACTCGATATGCGCGGTGTATATACGATCATTTTAAAAAAAGTTCAAGTCTCTAGCTTCTATATCTTCTGAAATCGACACGTTCAAACATACGGACATACGGACATACGGACATACGGACAGACGGACAGACGGACAGACGGACAGACGGACAGACGGACAGACGGACAGACGGACAGACGGACAGACGGACAGACGGACAGACGGACAGACGGACAGACGGACAGACGGACAGACGGACAGACGGACATGGCTAAATCGACTCAGTTCGTCGCCCTGATCAAGAATATATATACTTTGTGAGGTCTGCCACGCCTCTTTCTCCCTGTTACATACTTTTAACAAAACCATTATACCCTGATTTCCCATTTTCAAGGCGCTCAGGGTATATATAAAAAAAAAAAAAAAAAAAAATTTAAACAAATCAAAAATTTTAGTTAAAGAATTAATTTAAAAAAAATAAAAAAATAAAAAAAAATAAAAAAATAAAAAAAAATAAAAAAAAATAAAAAAATAAAAAAATAAAAAAAAAATAAAAAAATAAAAAAATAAAAAAAAATATAAAAATAAATAAAAAAAAATAAAAAAAATAAATAAAAAAAAATAAAAAAAAATAAAAAAAAATAAAAAAAATAATAATAAAAAAAAATAAAAAAAAATAAGTAAAAAAAAAATTAAAAAAAAAAACAATAAAAAAAAATTAAAAAAAATAAATAAATAAAAAAAAATTAAAAATATAAAAAAAAAATTTAAAAAAATAAAAAAAAACATTAAAACAAACATAAAAAAAAAAATTACAAAAAAAAAAAAAAAGTTAAAAATAAAACACTTCACTGCACTGCCCTGCACGTGCGACTGACCCCACCGGGTCTGGACGACTGAATAAATGCCGCAGCTGCTGCCCTTTATATAGGGCGACTTCCACTCAAGGCCTGAGTCGCACTCAAACTTTGAGCAGGGCGCCAGGTAGAGATCGTTGCAGTCGATCCAATGGGAACATTTTCTTCTGCTGCAAGCATTTTCCCAATGATCTCCTGTAGATCTTCTGCATCTCTTGCTCTTCTTAGGCAGACGGACAGAGAGACAGACTGTTAGGCTTGCTCGGGAGGGGGAGGGGGATCGACAGAGGCACACAAACACACATAGTTAAATTAAACTGCTTGAGAATATATATGCATGCATGTATGTATGTATGTATGTATGTATGTTTTAGAAAGCTGCATGGATGACAAAAAAAAGGTGCTCGCATTCATAATGCTCAAAATGTATTGAGTGATCGAGAGCGCTCGTATGAGACTCGAAGGTGGAAAATCCAACAGAGCAAACAAGAATTGACGGAGTGGCAGTTGCGAGTTGATAAGTCTGCACACAGGCGCAGAAATGCATGCATACACGGGATTGTAAGTGTGTGTGTGAAAACTTTTATGCAATTCGAATGCGCATCAACGTCTTGGGTCGTCATATTCTTAAATTAATGAATGAAATTTATAACCTTAACCGCCCAACACTAGTGTTTGCTAACGAGAGAGAGAGATAGAGATAGAGAGAGAGGGTAATCAGGCGCATTGCAGATGATCATTTCGCTTGAGCGCTTTTCGAGCAGTGTTCGAAGTTCGAACCTCAAATGCGAACAAATTACGAAGGAAACATTTAGTGAAGTAGGGAATCGACAAATGCCAAATGTTTCAATTCCGTTTTAGGCTTCATTTATTGATTTATTATTAATTTATATTTATTAATAAGTTACAATTGATATAAAATTAACTATAACTTAAGACTAAGCACTGGCAGCAGGGGCCTTTGGCTGAGACTTCATTTATTTTCGCTCGTTTTACTGACCTCAAACTCAAACTCACTCAATATGCGGTATGCTTCTCACTCACTCATTCGACATTATATCACTTATATCAGTCGTGCAGCCCTCTAATTGTACATATGTATCTATATGCCTCATAAGACTAAATGTTGATGTGCTAAATAGCTACTGTACTTTAATATTCATAATTTTTAGATGACATTGACAGCAGTTTCATCTGTTCTATACTTAGTTCTGCTAAGGACTAGGACTTCTGCATAGTTTGTCTTTGACGGTTATATCACATACGCATTTCCAGTTAATTTATGTGCATGTTATAAAGAAAATATCATTAATGTTAGTGGGTAACATCAGATAGCTAGAAAATCCCGCCTATTGGATATTAGAATATATAATATTCATGGATACATTTATGAAAACTATAAGAAATGATTTAAAGTACTTATTTTAATAGAGTTTTTGTTATTTGTAAAATAAAATAAATGGATCAAATCTCCTTTTATTTGCATTCATTATTCAATTGGTGAACGAATCGTTAATCGGCATACTTGACAAACACAAATGATCGATTTGTCTCATAAGCAGAGCTAAATGAAATTTCAATTTTCATTTTCAGTAATTTTATATTTCGATACAAATTATCTGAGAAATTGAAGCGCAGCTCGGCATAAAATATGTTGATTTTCAACACTGTTGCATTTTGAAAGGTTAAGAACTTTGCTAATTAACATACAAATACCGTATTAGCCAATGCACAAACCAACACAGAGGTGGCGCCCTCTAGTGGCGCTTGTTGCATTTAGACGCCTGCGCTTAGCAGCGCACAGAAGTGTGCAGCAGAAAAAGCAAATGTCAAACTGTGATGCGAAGCAGCGGGCAATGAGAAAAGTTGCGTAAATGCAGAGCATAGAATAAACAGTTAAAGCCACCCCAAGTCCCCAACCAACCCCCAGAGGCAGGCACAACAGCCCAGCCCACTCCCCCCATAGAAATAAGGAAAAAATCAAAAACTTTTCCGAGATATGTTTTATGCATCGTTCGGCAAGAAAAGTCTCGAGGCAAACTCCTTGTGTGCTCTTTAAAAGCTTACGTGCTCTTGCTCTCTCGCAACGCCCTCTCCACCCATTCGCGCTCTCTCAGCGCGGGCTGCTGCTCCGGCTGCTGCTGCTGCTGCCAATGCTGCTGCTGCTGAGCGCGCAGCAATCTCAACGAGACGGGGGCGAAAAATCTCTAATAAGGATTTATGAAAAATTCATGGCTTGGCATCGCAGGCAGCGTCCAGCAGCTCGTGAGTAAACGACAACACTTCAACTCTGCCACACGGAGCGAACAGCAGCGAATTCGTAACGACAAAATCGACAAAAAAAGAAAAGTTAAATAAAAAGAAGATAGAAACTAACAAATTGTGCAATAAATCGCGCAGCGAATTTGCGCAACACGAGAAAATTGCGAAGAAACCTCGGAGAAATTTTGCGGCAAGCAGCGCGAGTGAACGATAATAATAGAAAATAATCAAAGCACATCGAAAGCCGCAAATTATTGGCGTCGATTGTATAATTTGTATTGGAGGCGGCCAACGGCAGCGGCCAAGGGGGCGAGGGCCACAGCGAGCGAGCGAGCGACCAAAAGGAAACAACAAAGTGCCGAAAGACGGTGTGCAGGAGGAGTGAAGAGTGAACAGAAGAAACTGAAAAGTTAATATTAAAGTGCGTTTGTTCTTAGAATTTCGCTGGCCGAACTGCGTTCCATGACAGCGAATGTGGACATAAAAGAGAATCGCAAAAACTTGAGCGCAAAAGGAATAAAACGAAAAGTTGCCGCCGCTGCCGTTGCCGCCTGAAAGGCTCTGTGTGTGTGTGTGTGTGCGCCGTGTGGGTGGAAAGAGCAACGAGAGAGTGAGAGAGAGAGAGAGACGGCACGAGAATAGTGCGGCGCAGTAAGCAAAGCGAGTGGGTGGATATACGAGAGAAGAAATTGGAAAAGCAAAGCCAAAGCTAAAGCCGGAGCATTACTGCGTTAGCTATAGCAACAAAAAAATCTATTTTGATTGTTGAAAAGAGAGCAAGAGAGCGCGCAGCAAAGAGAAAACTCCGCAAGGAAGCGTGTGGAACGCGTGTGGATCGCAACATTTGAAAACAAAACATTGAAAGCTGAAGCGAACCCAAGGAAAACTCGAATGTAAACACGCCACGAAAATGTTAAACCGTCAAAAATAAAAATAAAAATAAAAATAAAAATACAAAGTCTGCTAAATCGAAAAAGCAAACAAAGCATATCATGTAGTACGTCCAAAAGTTTAGCAAATGAACAAACTTTTGACAGCTTAAAAATAAAGTAAAATTATTTGAATTAATGTAGTTTCTCTAACGGAAATCGTTCTTATATCGCATACATATCAACACTCTTGCAAAGAGTAAACGAAGCGTAATTACCGATTCATATCAATACCTTTTAAATAATTATTAACTATTATACAAATAACATTTTAAGTTTTAAACGCGAGTCAAGCGAGTATTTGTTATCAATTTTACATTAAAGTAAAGAGTTATACACAAAGCATATACATAGAGTTAATTATAATGCAAATATCACGCAACATATCAATTTGACGAAGAGTTATTATCGCGAAACATATCAATATAGAAACTAACTTATGATACCGGCAAATTCGTTTACTTTATAAAACATATCCAAATCGAGGACCAAATATTACGTAAATACAAAGAAAAGAAAAAATCGCGCATCTAAGCTAAATAATAAAACTGTTCGATTAGAGAAGGAGAGGAGAGGAAATATAGAATAAAAAAAGAAAAGGTGAGTAGAGGAACATTTTAAATTTTTAGAATACTACAAACACAAAAATTTTATTATATAGTATTAGTTTCATTTATATTATCTTTGATTTGAGGAGGCTTAGCTTACTAACAGTTCGTATAAAGAATATTTAAGCTATGATCCTGTCAAGCCACTTGATTGACACATGAGGAATAATTTTACTAAAAATCAATTGAACATAAAATTTATGGTAAAAAGCCCTTGGATAGTAGGAACACTTATTCTAAAATGGAATTCTTGATTGTACTATACTATGTACAGTATAATAATATTTCGAATCATGGGTTTTCAATTTGTTAAGATTTTCATTTTAAAAAAAAGTTAAAAAGTTAAAACCAGTTTCTGTTGATTCAGATTACGAGATAAGAAACTTTGTAGAATTTTTCATTCTCGAACTAATCTGATTATTAGTGGAGCTATTTTGAAATGTAATGCTACTTCATTCATTGCTCTATTTGAAAAAGTCCTATGCGTGCGTTTACGTAAAATTTGTGCATATCGACTTAATAATCAAAATAATCAATCAAGTTCAGAATGTATAGATAAAACAAGAACTATAAAAATAATGAAACAAACTCACAATGATTTCATTACCAACAGAAACAAAGTATTTTCTAAACAAAATAAAAATATATATTCATATCAAATTCATATGTAACAAAATACAGATTTTTCAAATTCCTGTCTTAGCGAGGGATAATTTACCGCGATTAAACTATTTCCCTAGTTAATTATACAATATTAATGTAATATTATAGAAGATATCCGTTTCTCGATTTATAATGATGATGAGACGATGGCATTATAAAATATTCAAATGGATGAACATTATTCACAAGTCCGTTTTAAAACATTTTTGGTTTGCTTGACAAGCAAATGAATTCTGTTACATTAGATCAGAAATATATGTATCTTATATATTGTATATAACATTTCAAATTTTCATACAGTAAAATCTGCCTTTTTTTCATAAAACATTGTGTTCTGTGATACATTGAACGGTTCTTCTTCTATCTACATGTGTGACTTTCGAATAGATACAAGAACATGCTTGGAAATGGGTAGCCGTAATTACCATATTTTAGAAGCACTTATTATCATAGAAATAAATTTCAGTTTTAGGACACTCTAATTACAAGTCGAAGGCATTTCGGGCTGTAAAAGTGAAGTGGGTAACGCTGCGTATAAAATCAATAAACCAGCATGTGTCTGCGTGTCACAGGCAGTCAAGGTGTGTGAATATGTGTGTTCTCATGTGTGGGTTAGTTCCACACACACGCACACGCACACACACACACACGCACACACACACACACACACGCTCTGAAAGCACTTTTGTAACTGTCGTGCTATGGAAATGTTCATTTTTATGATTATCGCCAGCGAAAATCCAAAGCAATTGCGCGTTTTCACAACACTCAAAGGTGAGCCAGTGTGTGTGTGTATGACTGTATGTGTGCATTTAACTTTGGCCATTAAATTACATTCAATTTTCAATGAGCTCGTTCGCTCTTTCGCCATCGGGCATTGGGCACTGGGCGAGTGGCAGGCGTCAAAACAAAGGCAAATTTCACAGGTGACTACACAGCAGCTACAGCAACTGTAAAGTGAGGGGGCGGGGCTGGCTGTGGCATTAAACATTTCTGCATAATGCTGACAAACTGTTGTTGCTTTTTGCGCCATTAGCTGAGGCGCTCGCCCTTTTAAAGTCCATCTGCAGCTGCCTTCAATTTGCAGCACGGCATAAAAAATTTAACACACTTTGCTGCTGCGCATACCTTGGCCCATTTCGCTGCGGGCCAGTGGCATAATCCACTGTCAGTTGCCACACGACCAGACGCAGCAAATTGGCTAACAGCAGCAGCAGCAGCAGCAGCAGAAGCAGCAGCAGCAGCAGCAGCAGGAGTAGCAGCAGCTGTGCTTTGGCTTTCTCGCTTTTGGGCAAGTCACTTTGGCCATAGTTTCGCACTTTTATTTTTGTTGCTTGCATATTTTGCTGGTGTCTTCTAATGATGGCTGAAATGCGCTTTGGCCAACACACAGGCAGGCGGCGGCGGCTGCCACGCCCACGCCCACACCCTCGCTGCGATGCCCACATTTCTCTAGCCACTTAGTGGGTGTAGCTAATTTTGCACGTAGTCGCAATTTCATGCAAATTGTTTTTGTTGCTTGCGATACCCGCCTCTCCCTCGCCCACTCTCTGTATCTTGCTCTCTGTTATCCTTAAGCTTCTTATGCTATTGTTAACCTTCAGTTACGTGCGCGCTTTCAGCACAAACTTTGGGGCCCTACGAAGCAGGGCACAAATATGATGTCATACGCAGTGACTCGTTGGCTCCATGAGAAGCCTCAAGAAGTAGTTAAATAATGTTTTTGTGTGCGCATTTCCCTTGTTTTTACATACACAAAGCACAGATTGAAAGGGCCGCTAGGTATAGGGCGGCGGATATTGAGTAGTTGGAATAACATTAGCTATTAGTCTTAGACTTTCAATTGCTTTATAGGTCTATTATCAATAGCTGATTGATAATTCTATTTATATAGCTTTAGATTTGATTGATTTGATTTGATCGATGTTTATAAGTATACATAAGTTAAGCACTCCCGCACAAGCGTTCGAATGATTAGGGACTTAGATAACTTTGAGTTCAATGAAGTAATATATTTTATATAATTTATTAACAGTAGGTCTAAACTCTCTCTCGTCCGAATGTGAACTGAGCCACATCAGTATCTACCGGTTGGGTTCTCCCCTTAAATGCCTGACTGGACTCTACAGCCTCCTTCGATTGTCGCTAGTCTTAACTTTTTATTTATTTATTTTGTGCTCTGATTTCTAAAATCGTCAACTAATTCATTTACAGTTTTTCAAAGTGAAATAAGCAAATGAAAATAAATGTCTAATTTAAGAAGTTGTATTATTAAGATAATAAAACTACCCCTAGAGGATTGTTTCTGCTTGCTAGATGGCCTCGATGCTTCCTTTTCAAGTAAAAATTCGTGAGCTCTACCTCTTTTGCTCTGTCCTTTAATCGCCTCGTGTGGTCTGTGGCTTATCACATATGCAATTCTATATAAATTTGGTTCAATTTGCGGGACATCAAGAGTCCATCCTGTCTTGACCTGAAGGGCCTTGAGCATAGTGACATTATTTATTCTTTTGTGAGCCAACAGATGCTTTTCACTAATCATAATTTATTCTTGTTTACATTTGATGTTGAGAAATTGTGTCAACGATGAATTTTAAATATAAAATTATTCAAGCAGTTGCAAATGAGGTCTTAGTTATTTATTGTTATTTTATTTAAATGTGTTGACAAAGAGTGTATTAACAAATGTTAAATGTAGCGTGAATATAAACAAATATATATTGAATAGAAATATAATGTAATTGATATATTTTTAAAATATCAAAAGGTTTTGGTATTTAAAAAAAATAAATATGTATATTTTTATTATTATTCGGTTTTGTAAATGATTTCCAAATTTGTTTTACTTTTACTCAAATACTCTAGTACAAGTGAAGTAAATTAGGATTAACAGATTTAAAACTAGACGTTTATGTTCTCGAGTAGAGGCTAGAGGATTACGTTCGGATTAAAGTTTCTAATAATATGCTATTGACTGTGTAGTAGGCAAATAAGTAGACCTCATTAGAGGGAACATCACTATGGTTAACTATCAATAGAGATACACCTATCGATAGCTATGTCGTTAGTTAAAGTACGAATAAAATACGAACAATATGATTAAATAAAAAATTTAAGGATGGTCTATTGAGCCTGCTGTTGGACCACCTAGCACAGCTGATAAATCTAGAGAGGATGATAGTTTACACAAAGTTCTTTCCCCATCCATTGCACCTTGGTCGTAAAATAACAAAGTTATTCTGCATCAAAAAAGAAACTTTATTCGATGAAAATACCACAGGCAGAGCTTTAGTACCTGTGAAGTAAACCCTCATTAATTTCAAAATAGTAACTGAAGTAGGATCATCTTTCATAAGAATAGTTTATTGCGCCTGGCTAGAGCATCTCAGTTCGAAAGGAAAATATCATCAATCCGTTGAAGTTGGCCTGACTCTAGCCAACTCACTTGGCTCTGGCTGTATTATGCATTCATTAATCGAGTTTTGGCGAGTTGTTAACTCGTTTTAATTATAACTTTGTTGTCACTGCTTTACACATGTCAGCGATTACATATTTATAATGCTGTAGAACTGTAGAGTTGTACTTGAAGAGCTGATGCCTGAATACCTGAGTTATGCAATGCTTAATTCAAGGGGCCTGCGACCCTGTCTCCATATGCTGACTGCCCGAGCTTGTTTCCTAATGCGGCTTAGCGAAGCCCCACAGCTGTCCATATCTTCATCATCGTCATCATTGTTATTCTCATTATTATTATTATTATAGTCTTAGAGACCCAAACAGCTGTTCATATGCAAACTTTTCAATGGGGCGGCTGGGGGAGGGGCGTGTAGCATTAAAAATTAAGTTAAATGCGCCAATTAAAAATCGGCTGAGCCTTTGGGAAGGACAACAGCTTGGTCAGCTGGCCAGCTGTCAATCAGCAGTGCTTCAGTCAGTCACTCAGTCAGGCTGTCAATCTATTTACTTGCATATGTAGTTGTATGGATGTCATTTCATAAATATTTAATATTTGTTGGTCCTATGTGTGTGTCTGTAAGCACGCATATGTTTGTACATGCTTAGCTAGTTCCGTCTTATATCCTTGCATAATCATTCGCACGCCTTCGCCTATATATATATGTGTGTGTGTGTGTGTGTAAGGATATATATTATATATGCATATGCCGCTTACCCTCGCTAAGTGACAATTATTTTGGGGTAGGTGTCTCTGGCGCTGTTCGGCTTACCTTCGCCTGTGCTTTTGCTGCCAAGTTGACATTAAGTGTAATTTTTTGTTGGTAGCAAACATTTCATGAATTAAAATGAGTCCGCGCTGTCTCTCTTTCTCTTTCTCTTCCTATGTGTGTGTGTGTGTGTGCGTGTGTGTTTGTGTAGATCGTTGGGGGTGGCTGGGAAAAGTGCGTGGTTGTCGCCGTTGGCAGTTAGTCATTCTCATGCCACATGGCACATGCCGCACGGCTTAGGGGCAAGTGCCCTACACAAAAAAAAAAGACAAGTAAGAAGGCTCTAGCCGAGACTGCTCGACTAGGAGATACCCTGAACCCTCCAAGCTTATATTCTAATTATTCTGCAGTTCTTTTATGCACACACACAGGCATCCACACGCACGCATAAGCCCGCACTCTGCTAACTGCGCAGTAAGCAGCGACTGCGCTTGAGCTGCACAAGTCTCTAGTACTTGAAATACGTTTTCGTCAATTGCATATACGCAGTAAATCTGAAGTTTCTAGGTCTAATAGTGTTCAAATAAGGCTGAAAAAACAATATCAATTTATCGATTATCCTCGATAAAAAAGATATCGAATGAGTTATCGAAAAAATGTGATAAGCTCGTACTGCGTATGGTATACACGAGTCTACATGCAAAATTTCAGCCCTCTAGCTCTTATAACTTCTGAGATCGACGCACTCATACAGACGGACGGACGGAGAGACGGACAGGGCATTATCGACTCAGCTCATCGCCCTGATCAAGAATATATGTATATACTTAATGGGGTCTGCGATGATTTCTTCTGCCCGTTACATACTTTTTCACAAAACCATTATAACCTGATTTCCCATTTTCAATGGGTTCAGGGTATACAAAGTAAAAATATGCGTTGCAGTTGGGTGCGATCGACTGTAAAATACACGCTAACCACTCTATTGATTACAAAACTAAGTGGAGCAGACAGCAAACAATGCTTTAATCATTTCGTTTATAGGTCTATGTAGACAATAATTCATCAGCATTATACCAGCAGATCTAATCTACAATACTGACGTTGGCATCTCTATGTTCAGAGGATCTCACTCTTGATACACCTACATACAGTCAATCCAATAAGTCTTGACAGTCGATCAAGAATTCATAGAGCTACAGTCAATCCAATAAGTCTTGACATTTGATCATGCTATTATATAATCGAATATTCAAGTTCCAAGATGTAGTCAAAAATATCTCGAGAGACTAGAGTCCTACCTAAAGTCTTACCTAGAAATCGCAGCGCAAAGAGCCGCCAGCTCTACAGATCTTCTAGACCCCGACTGGAACCAGACTCAGATGCCACCTTGTCCTGGGTCTTGATATTAAAACTATCAAAGAGGCACTTAAGCTTCATCTGTGATAGTTACAACCTATAATAGAATCCTATATTAGTTTTCGATAGCCATGAATTTGTATTTCAATCAACTTACATTTCGTTGATCAAAAAAGAAGAGTATTAAAAAGTTCATATGTTATTTGAATTGCATTCAGAATGGATAAGAAATCAAACGCTGCATACATCAATATGCCCGTTTCAGCTTGTGAACGAGTGTAAAAATGAAATGTTATGCTGCGTCATTGTCACACGGCTGACGTAGGCGTGGCACTCAGCCCATAGCCCATAGCCCACAGCCCACAGCCCACAGCCCATTGGCCACATACAAAGGCAGTTAGGCATTTTTCAGACACCGTCGCCGTTCGCCATGTCATCTAATGTAATGAAGCATGTCACGCAGAAAGAAGGAGGGAGATAGAGAGAGAGAGAGAGGGAGAGAGAGAGGGAGAGCGAGAGAGCGGAAGAGCCAGCAAAGAGAAATGTTTAGGCACTCTGCGTTTTACTTTTATTACCAAGCACATTTCGTGTGCGAGCGAGGTTTGGCTCCTACACATGTCCATATAAAGATATATATAGGTATATTAACATGCATGAATACATACTCTATATAAGTATGTATATACACGTATCTGTACAGCTTATAATCTGTGTATATCCATCTTGCATATGTCAGTTGAGTTGCTCCAGTCGCAAGGCATTTAAACGGTTGCCGCAGGGGCCGTAGGGGGAGCGAAAGCTAATTGAATTTATGATTTTTAAGGGAATGCCCCGAAAAGTATGCAACGGAAAATTTTTATTATAAAGTAGCGCCATTAGGGCTTGACGTGATTTGTCAAGGCTCATTCGTGAGCAACAAAATGTAAAAGAAGAAAAATCAAAATATATACATATCTGTCAGCAGTTTAATAAAAAATATCTTAATTGAACTGCCGGCTGAGCTGCCTACAATTTCGAACGACAGCGCCCAGCCTTGACCGATATTTAAATACATTATTTATAATATAAATAATCGATCTAATTTGATGATTCAAATATATGTTGAATATGATGGGGAAAGTACGTTTCAAATATATGATAAAAATGAAAATAGCTGAATAAATGGATTGGTCTTACAGCTAGATTGAACTGAACTGGACTTTCCACATACGCTTTTATTACTTTTCAAATTCCATTGATCGATATTTGTCTTGAAGTGTGAGCAGCTCATATCCATAACCGATATCTAAATGCCGTAATCGCTGCTGCAAGTGAATGGGCTAAAGCGATGTCCCTTCAAAGTGAATGCCCGCCCACCGCCCACCTAGCAAGCTAATGTCTAATGCCAGCTGCAGCTACAGCTCACTATCAATTCGCAGTCGAATTTCAACACTTGTGCGCCTCAACTGAATTGCTCCCCCGAGCTGCAGTCGAAATGGAGTCGAGTCGAGTCGAGTTGAGTCAAGTCGAGTCGAATCAAATCGAATCGCCCTTTTACCTCTGTGTTTCTGTTTGCATTCAATTTGGTATTGACTGATTTGTAATTTAAGATAAGCAAATGGAGCGTTGCAGCTCAGCAGCTACACAGCTACACAGCTCCGCAGCTCGGCAACGGGCAACGGGCAACGGGCAAAGCAGCGCAAATGTTTTGTCAATATTTGCCAGAGCAGTCCCATGGCAAGCGCGTAAGAGCGGGACAGGGCGTCAGCCACGCCAAGGTAAGCGACATTCCGAAGCGCCCAAAGCTGCAATATCAACGGAACAATCGAATGCCCTTTCGCAAAGAGCTTCCTTTGACCTTTAAAAGATAGCTGACAAATAAATAAAATATAATTAATGAAAGTCAATTCAAGTGCAATTCCATTGCTTCTTATTCGAATGGAATACTATTCCTAAATAAAAGTTAATATTTTATACATTTTAAATTGTTTAAAATAAAGTAAGTAACAATAAATAAATACAAATGTAAATTATAAAATACTTTTCATTGGAAGGACATTCCAATTCGTATGCTTCTCTCTGGAATTATCTGTGCCCAGTTGTTGTCTCACTCACTCTACAGCAGCTTTGATTGATTCGATTGTCTCTCGTGCTCGACTTTGTCATTCTGCTAAGTTCATTGGAGAATTCTAAATACCTTTTTATTGTAATTCGATTATCGCCGACAAAACAAACAAGTGCAGCATATTAACTGAAGTATATGCAGAGAGGAAAAACGAATGAATAAATAATTTCAGAACTGAATACGACAGTTTGCATTAATATTTCGACTTAATTAATCGCGTAACGAACAGAGAGAGAGAGAGAGAGAGAGTCGAGTTTGAGAATAGAAAAGTTAACTTATGAAGAATGAAAAGTCTCAACTGTTTCTCTCTTTGTGCTACTTCAAGTTCTGACAATGCAACGCATTGTTGAGGCTGTGGCAGAATCTGTGTCAAGTTAACATTCGCAACTTATTTAAATATAAAACCAGAGCAGCAAGTCGAGACGACGACTGCAAGAAAGAGGCAGTGAGAGGGGGCGGGAGAGTGGGAGAGAAACAGTGTAGAAAGCTGGGAACTTAGTCAGTAATAATAAAATGTTACCGGGCAAAAAACAAAGCACTAAAGTATGCGACGCTTCTTAGCAGCAATACAAGCCACTCACACACACACACACACACACACACACTCACTTGGAGATGTGTGCGTGTGTGTGTGTGCAGGCCCTGTGGCTGCTGCGCATATTGTGCAACTTTATGTAGCATACTTCGCAGCGCATGCTAAAAAGCTGTCGCAGCCAGCGGCAGTGGCTCTTCACACTTGGGCAGGAGAGTGCCGAGCTGAGTGTGCGGTCTAGCATTTATTTAACTGCGCCACATTTTACGGCATTAGCCCAAATTAGCTCTTAACATAAAACTCATTTGCAATTGGGTTTTCGGTCTGTCCCTTTGCGTCCCATGCCGCATGTCGCATGGCCCATTCCACGACAAGCTCGACTCGAACCCCTAATCCCAGTTAGCCACAACCCTTGTTAATATCTGCTCCCCCGCCCAGCTCGTGCCTCGTAGACAAACATGTGGCAGGGCAAGCAACGATTGTTTGCACTTCGTTCAAGAAGCGAGCATTAATCAAATGATTTTTTGATTATCATGCAAGTGAATTAATTATGCTGGGGACAACTTATCAACTAGCTCCAAACGAACCTACCTCCCCCTACCATCCCATGTAGCCATGTCAGTGCTGGAAATTACTGGCAATATATTTTATTGATGACTGTCGCCCACTTTGTCCTTGGCTTGATTGACTAACTGACTGACTGACTGACTGACGGAGCGCCGCACTGGCTGCCAAAAGGACAGCCTGCCCAACTGCCAGCCCGGCGAAAGGTTAAAGTTGAGGCTCCATTGCTTTTGTATTTAACGCTCGAGTTGCGTTTACTTTGAACGTTCGCCACCCGATCCCATCCGCTCCGCTTTGCACCCACACAGCACGCATCTATTACCCCTGCCCCACACGTTAATGTTGTGTAATCATTATTACCGCTTTTTATGACTATTTCATCAGTTCTAAGGCCTGGGCCACATTCACGAGCCATTCGGCGTACAATATGCTTGCAATCAGATCGAATTTTATTACTATTCCAAGCATACATTTAATAACTTGTGCTCCAATGACACCTGCCTCAGCGAAGGCGAGTAGGCATTTAATCAGTGCTCATTGGGTAGTGCTTTAAAGGAAAAAAACAAACATTTTTCAACACTTTTCAACACTACAACTATCGAATTTATCGGAATTTGAATAAACTTACTTTGAAGTAACTTCCCAGTGCTCACTGTTCTGTTCTCTGCTAATTGTTTAACAACTTTTTACTTTTAAGATAAATAGTATTTATTAAAAATAAATTAAATAGTATATACTATTTCGAATAGAAAAAATTAAATAATTTTTACATTGACTAGAATAGTTAGAAATTTTGTAACTAAGAATTTGACTAAAACTAAAAGCAGACTAGAATTTACAAATATTAACTTAAGAAATATTTTTACCGCTTTAAACAAATAAAAATAAATTTAAGAGATTATGTATATATAATAATGTTTGTCGTATCGGTGTGATTTTCTGAACTTTTGTGGCAGTTATGTGCAAAGGGAAGCTAACAGCTCTTACCATTCGAGCGAGATGACATCTTAGTGGCAATGAAAAGATATAAGAGAGACAACTATAGCTGTTGCTGAACGCGGCTTAGGTTGCTGTTGAGAGAGAGCATAGGTAGAAAGAGAGTGTCAAGAAGAATGCAACCAGCAATGAAGAGTTTGACAGAACAAATTCGAAGAGGGAATAGGCTCTAGACAAATAAAATAATATTAATTAAAAATAAATATTTAAAAAAATTTCAATGAGTTATTCTACCCTCAATACAAGTACTTTATTTATTTATTTATTTATTATTTTTTGAATATAGCTCAATTTCTAATTCAAATATTTATTCAAGCAGCTTTAGCATCTCCTGATTTTACTTTTACTTGTTTATTTATATGAATCAAAATTGGTATTAATATTCAAATGAATAACATCGAGTAGGCTTTCTATTATATTGTATAAACACTTTTCCTGCTCTACGTTACACGATTAATCCATCGCTTGTTGGTGTCCATTTAAGTCAGTGTCATTCGCCCATTGTCCGGGAGAGAATTGCTCACCTTGTGTATTATTTTTATGTAAATTATCGACCGCATTTCATGCGGCGCTGTGGGATGCAACAGAAGCCGACACGGCCTGTCACGCAGCCGACGTCGCAGTGTGTGTGTGTGAGGGTGGGAGGGGGTGGAGGGGGTAGTCCGTAAGTGGTTAATTCTACTTGCCCGCTGGCCATTTGTCGGGGGCCTCCGCCTCAGACTCCGGCTCGGACTCGGAGTCCGATGGCAACGGCGACCCCAGGCCCAGTCCGCCTACAAGACAGACGCAAGGATATGCACACATGTAGCACGACACAAACACACACACACATATATATTCTCATGCGTGCCATTACCAAGCAGGACATGCGACGGTGCCTGCGTGTGGGTGTGTGCGTGCGTACGTGTGTGTGTGTGTATCTGTCTGTGCGGTCACGTATTCATTATCATTATCTTAATGAAGCGTTATGTAAGGTGCATTATAATTATGGATTTTTGCGGCTCGCATTGAGCGTCGACTAATGAAGAACTCTCAATGCAGCGACTGGTATGACTTGGAGTCAATAAAATAAAAGTCATTAAGTGGGCATTACGAGGCCCAGTAGAAGCTTTGATTTACCACGATGCACACAAACATACATATATAAATATATATAAGGGTATATATGTATGTGTTGGCTGCGTCTTCGATTGTGTCAATAAACTGTCAGGATATTACACAGGCTGGCTCCCGCTCTGTGGGCAGAGGCTTATAAATGTACATGTATTGAATTATGGCGAGGCGAAACGAGGTCCTGCCGTTGGAGGACTCGTCGTCATCGTCCATGTGCGACCATGTGCATAGCCATGTGAACAGATTTTGCGGAGCGCATTTGGTGAACAATTAAAATTAAAAATTCATACGCATTGGCAACTTGGCCATATGCAACATGTTTGACAAGCTTGACACAAAATACAAAATACAAAACAACAAACACATACACACCACTCAACCACAGAGGCATAAAAAGAGAGAGAAAGAGAAAGAGCGAGACAGAGAGTGGGACAGATTGAGAGCTTTTATATGAATATATTCCTGTTGTTGAGTGCATTTTGGTATTCCATTTAAATTTTTAATAATTTTCCAAATTGATGAGTGACAGCCAGTCGGACAGACAGACAGACAGACGGCAGATAGACAGAATGGCCAAGAAAATCTGGACTTGCCATTCTGATTTATTATTATTATATATGAAAAGGCACAGGCAGCTGAGGGCAGGCCGAGCCGACGCAAGGATAAATAAATTCGATTTGCTTTCAGCTAGAAGTCTCAATGGAACTCTGAATGGGCAGCTCTCGAGTCGAGTTTAATTTTCGCAAGCTGTGCATTATTGTTGCTGGAAACACAAATAATTTAAATAATTTATGGCGCAAGGATATGCGCGCATGTCGCACAGCCTGTCAGCAATTTCCGTTATACGCTTTGTCAAATTCAAGTTATGCTCGAGTGTGTGTGGGGGAGGTAGGGAACTGTCGCGCACAGACTCCGGGAATTGGCAGAGCGACGGACTCGGGCTCCCGCCCCACTTTTCGACCTGTCAATCATAGTTTTCAGCGACAAGTCGCTGCCATGTCGCGCAGATCCTTGAAGTGTGCCGGCAAATGGCAAACGGGTTATAAGAGGCGCAGCGGGCGGTCGATTCGCTTGGCTTTATGGAAATCCGCAGCCGCCGTTGTTGCCCAGTGGAAATTCAATTCCAATTGGCAGTCGCTTGAACGCAATTTGATTTTCACTTTCAAGCTGGCCAAGCAGGCAGTCCTGCAGTTGACAGTTGTCTGTCAAGAGACGAGCACGAGAGCGGGGCCGAACGCTTGTTTATCCATTGTAATTTATGCAATTAGCTCGATTAACAGGTTACGCCAGAGCACAACAACAGCCGTCGGCCCAGTCTCCGCCCCTCTCTCGCTCAGCCTATATCTCTGTCCCTGTCTACGTGGGTGGGTGGTGGATGCCACACAGCCATTAGATCGATATCATCAGCATAATCAACTGAATTGCGGCCAATTGTGCCATTATTTTAATTAGGCATATTGGCCAAGACATTTATTTAAATCAATTTGTGGCCGAAATAATAATGCCACAGTTTACCTTACGCAGACATCAATAAATGCATTGAAAAGGCTATGAATCATATAAGTAAGCTATGAATGGATATTGTGAAATGCTGTCTACTCAAGTGATAGCTAGATATTAGAACTGTGAAACGCTCGATAAGGACTTTACAGACATGAGCGTGCAATAGACATATATAAGTGCATATTATGACCCTGACCCTCAGCGATTAGAATATGTAAGAGACGAGCGCTGAGCCTTACAAACTCAGCGCGATAGATACACTAGACTTAAGGGAAGAATTTTTGCATCAGTTTGGCGAAGAACTCGGATTCAGTAGAATAAAGATCATTATTATAGTGAATGCCATCACAATCAATTGTCTTCGTCTTTGCTTAGTTGTTCAAACTATTTATATTCAATAAATAATTTACAGCAAAATTGAAATAAACTCAACTAATCAAGAATATTTAGTTCTTCCAGTCATTATATACAATTTTTTTAAGTAGGGAATTTCCGGGATACAAAAGTTGTTTGATATCTATCTCATTAACAACTAGGTTTGTCGAACATTTTTTAAATATCGTATAGTATATTTTAAGTTTTGAAAAAGTATCAAAATGATATTTGATTTGTAACTTTAAAAAAATCGATATATCACTTATTTGTATTATTGTAAGGCACAAATTTCATTTGGCTGTTCCAGTCTTAAAGTCCGAATAATTCGTTTTCACCAAATATATAAAAATATAAAAAAAAAAAAAAAACTTCATTTGACCAAAAATATATCCCGAAACAAAAAATATCGATGTATTGATATTTCGATATATTTTCGACAACCCTATTAACAACAAACAAATTCTATCGATCTATAGCAAAACTTAATGGCAATCGCATCTCACCATAGAGCTTTTAATTGTTTATATAATGACTTACAATGGTTTATATAGTTGAAGGATTTTAATAGCTCTATTACATGTACATCTAACATTTATGCACCCACTCAATAGAAGAATATTTAAAAGGCTCCTACGTGTATATGAACGCAAAGAAAGAAAAAATGCGCAAATGTAATATAACGCTCAAAGCAAGCCGGATTGAATCATTCTTTAATGAATATGTTCGCTCTTTACATTAAAATAAAGATAGTTCAACTATTCACTCTAAAAGGCACATAAATTTAATAAAAAAAAATATATCCTTTAAAGAAATATAGGGTTGTCCATGTTGGACGAACCCATCGGGCAACTCTATAAGACTGCCCATATTCGACGGAATCATGCTTGTTTCTAATCAATATATATGACAACTCTGAAATGGTCGCCTTGCGCCCGTCTTTGTCAGCAGATATAGAGTTACCCGATGTCTGTCTTCAGCTGAATATTTTTTATTCATTTATGTAATCTCTATATTCATGCACGAGAGTTTCGACACACAAGGGATATCTAAGGTGCGAATATAAAGAAGCATCATGGCCAGCCGCTGTCGGTTCTAGGGTATTGTCGTAGCTGGTCTCGCACACCCTTTAGCTGTTTCGCTGTCAATCGCTGTTGTCATGCCAACAGTCATAACGATTTTTGTTGGCCTGGCCAAAACAAGCTAGCTGCAACGAGGGCTAACACAAGCTCGCTCGCCCGCTCGTCTGCTGTTGCTAGCACGAAGGACTTGTGGCTAAGACACGCAAATAAAAAAAAATATATATATGTATATAAAAAAAATAGAAAGGAAAAACTAAAATACCTCGACATTGCTAGGAGACGCGTTTGGCGCTGGGGCCCAAACAACAAACACGCGTTGCCCTGGCACGACAGTTGGCAATTGGACGCAGTGGCAACTGGCAGCAGTGGCAGTGGCGAGTGTTATGTAAAGCTATGCGAATACCAAATAAAATACCAGCATTTGAATACCAGCAGCGAAATACTAGATACGCACAATAACACAAAATGGTGACGTAATCATGCCCATGTCGATGGATGCACAGCTATTGAGACTATGCTAGGCGAAAATGTCCTTGGGCCAAAAGATTTACAAAATCAAAAATTTTACCCAAAAATTCTGCCATCAACTGGCCAGAAAGTTTCGCAAGGATGCGCATCTAGGTGAACGATTTGACTAAGTGAAATCCCAAAAAACAGAAAAAAGAGAGGAAAAAATAAAAAATAACGAAAATAAGTAGAGGAAGAGCAGAAACTGAAACTCGGCGAATTTCATAAAACATTCATCAAGTTGCAAAATTAACTAAATAACATTTGCATTTCGCGTGGCAGAACAAAGTTGTAAAAAAGAAGAGATATTATATATGTACATACAAAAAGTGAAGTGAAGAAGGACATTCGTGTGTCCTGGCGCAGCGCCGCGTATACGTGGCTTATTGACGCGCGTCGCCTGGCAACGCGTCGTGCGGCCAAACAAAGTAAGTAAAAATATGGCAGGAGTAGTAGGGCCAGCATATAATTATAGGCGGGCAGGGGGCTGCTGGCATACCTGGCTAGGCTAGCTACTGTACTATGTACATACTATATAAGCGCACGTACTTACCTGCTGCGGTGCAGGGTATGCGTAGGGATGGTTGAAGGGGGGGTCAGACACTGCCAACAATTTACTCGATTTGTTTAATCGATTTTTACTGCCAGGCGTTGGCCTGCCATGGCTTGCCTCGACGCGACGGGACGCGACTCGGCTTGGCTTGGCTTAAGGCGAGGGCAGCTGGGAGGGGGCTGCGAGCGTGTGGGTGGGTATCTGGTTTTTCAAATTGCCTTTATTATAGATAAATATGGGCGATTTAGTGGCCCGCACGCAACTTCCACTCGGCCAGAGCCAACACCAAAGACGACTCCAGCCAAGCGTCATAAACCATGCGCCGCTGGCTCTCAGATTTATAGGCGCCACGCTCTCGACTATTAATAATAATAATAAAAAGAAATAAATACAACAAAAAATGAAGGCAAAAAGAAAAAAAAAACAAAACAAAGTAGTAAAAATGCAGTAACAAATTAACATAATTGCTTGGCTGCTGGCTCTCGCGTTAACCCCGCAGTCAGAAGGGGCTCATCATGGAACGCTGACGGTACTTGCAGAAAGTTGAACATTTGAACAGTTAGACGGACTTTAGAACTTTCCCGAACCAACAACAACAGCAAAATTAACGCTTGGCAAGAATTTAAGCTCGAACTTATTATGCCCTCACTTTACATAAGCTCGCCTAAGCGATAAAAACAAAAACAAAAAAACAAAAAAAAACATGATAAACGGATTTTCGGTCTCTTATTTATGAGCTGGGGAAAATATTTAAAGCTGCTCACACTGTTAATTACTTTTGCAGTAGTTCGATTTGATATAATTAAACGTTTTGAGACTCCACACAAACTTACTTTCCTTTAAAGGGGATTATACTATAATTAATTATGACTTTAGTGTAAAAGATATTAACAACATTATAAGCTATTATGGTTTCTCAAAAAGTATACCAAAGTCGGATGGCTAATTATTTTGATCGATTTATTTAATTATTGAAGTCCCTCTTTAATAATTCAATTAACTTATTTAGTAATTCAATAAAAAATGCATCTAGTTATACTTAATAGATACTGTAATTAAAATTGTGAAAGACAGAATAAGAGAGATAGTAAAAGAGAGATATAGAGAGAGAGAGAGAGTAAGAAGTAGAAAGAGAGGTATAGTGTGTGTGTGTGTGTGAGAGAGAGAGAGAGAGAGAGAGAGAAAGAAAGCAGATAGCGATAAAGGAATAAGTAGACAAAAAGTAGTTGAAAGAAGAAGCTCGAAAGAGAGAGAGAGAGAGAGAGAGATAGATAGAAATTCGTAAGACAGATATGGAGTGTCGGAAATAGAGAGATTTTATTAATAGAAAGTAAATCGATAAGAATTCTAAATATATGTAAGGTACTTGGGAATCTGAAAAACAGTTTCTAGCAATTCATCAATATGAAATAAATGAATGCTAGTTTATTCAATTAATATTTAAAAAACATATTTAGATTTTTAAGATAAGTCCATTTTATATTAGGGCTTATACTAAATATTTGTATTTCAAGAAAACTAAAAAAGAAATCATGAATGCATTTATCAAATTTCAAATGTTGTTTTCAGATTTTTATAAACGCACACAACTAAATATATCGAAATGAAACAAAGCAGACCACGATTAACTAACAACTAACTAAGAGAAAAGCTCTGTATTTAATTAGAGCTTTTATCATATTTATTTTACGTATTCAGTTGTAACCATTTATTCTCTTCTTTTTTCATTCATTTACCCCGTTTGCCACTGAGGACAGCGACTGCGGTAAGGGCAGCGGCACGCTATGCAGCCGTTGCAGAGTGCATTTCATGCCACGCCCCCTCTCACTCTCGCTCACTCTCTTGCTGTCGCTGTCCCTCTCAGTCGCTATTGTAGTTGTTTGCTGGCAAACCGAGTTGGAGAAAAGTGCAAAAATATTTTGCTTGTGCTCTTCATGGTCTGTCAATTAACACGCCTTTTGCATTTATTCAATACAAATCGAGAGGCAGCTCGGGGGAGTGGATGGATGGACCAGCTGAAGCATACCTGTATATAAAATTAGTTTTTCAAGAATGGCCAACTGGCCAGAGAATGAACCGAGTGTATTGTGCGAATATATATACATATATATATAGATATATACATATATATATATATTCATTCAGGCCATTCTCTGTACTCAGTTCATTACACACTCAAACAAATCCTTGAAAGGCGTCCTGGAGCCGTGCCCGGTCCATTTCCATAAAAGTAAACGAAAGACGTGAAATGGGCAAAAACTGCAAAATGCCTGCAAGAAAATGTTGCACAGCTGCGAAGCATCACAGCTTGCGATAGAGAGAGAGAGACAGAGAGAGAGAGAGAGAGAGAGAGAGAGAGAGAGAGAGAGAGAGAGATAGAAAGTGAGATCTTAGTATATTTAAAACAAGTAAAGGCCATACAGCTGAAAAGGCCTGACTAGCAGATACCCTACATCACGTGGAAAAAAAAAAATCCGAGAAGAACTTAAATATACTGTAAAAAAAAACATATTAATAAATTGTTGCTTTTTCAATATTTACTGTTTAAAGGGTATTTAAAAGGTAACTAAACTTATTTTTAGTTTCATAACGACTAAATATTTACTTAAAATTCGAATCGAACTCTATGTCTAAGGTCGCCTCTACTGTAGATCCTGGTCAGAGTTCCATTCAGATGATCTGTAATTTCTTATGTGTGCGCTATATACATTTATCAAATGAAGCATTGCACCCTCTATAGTCGTCTTCCATGCGGGTTCAGGGTATACAAAACACACACTCACGAAGAAGGACTCGAAGCTGACGTGTGTGTGCGTGAGTATTTCGGGCTTAAAGTGTTTTAGCCGGGCCTAAAAGACTGACTGTCGACTGCCTGGCAATGTTTTTCTCCAAATTGCATCGCACAAAAACGGCACGTAGACATCCCCAGTGGTGTGTGTGTGTGTGTGTGTGTGTGTGTGTGCACATGCAGAAGTAGACATGTTATAGAGTTTCACATATAAATCGAGTCTCTTCTCGCAGCAAGAGCAGCAGCTAGCAGTCTCTCACAATGTGCTGTGCATTTGCGATGGGGCCAGAAATTGGGCGGCACAGAAGGCTTAAACAAGCTGCCAGCCATTAGCCATGCAGCTAGCAGAACTAGCAGGAGGAGTGACTGCATAGGCGCAGACAAGCAATTTCCTTTCAACAGCAAAGGGAAAACGAAATACAGAATACGAAATACGCCATACGCCATACAATATATACATACATGTATGTATGTGTATAAAAATGTATTTATGTGCGAATATATGATGCACAGGACACGTATTCCCGCTTGCAGTGGAGCAAGTGAAAGACACTACTAGACTACTACTCTAGATTTCGTGACTTCTAGCTGAAGACTTCAATTTGTAGCACAGATGCATATGTAGATATAGCAGACACACACACACACACACACAGACAGACAGACAGACAGGCAGACATATATGTATGTATGTTTGTCTCTCTGTCTGGCTGTCTGACTGTGTGCCACGTGCAATCAGCGTGGAGTTCGACTTGGAGTGGCTGCTGCTGCTGCTGAAGCGACGGAGCTAGCAAGGCAATCCCGGCAAGCGCAAGGATGACAGCGAATGCTCCCGGAATTGGTAGCCAAACAAATTGGGTCAAAGTTCAAATGTAATACAAAAAATCAACATGGAAATGCAGCTGTTAACCCCCCTGAGCTCGCGCTGGCCCACGCCTCTGTGCAGACAGCAGACAGCAGCCGGCGGACCGAGGACAGCGGACAGCGGACAGCTCAGAAGGAAGCCTTTTCATTGCTTGCTTGCTTGCAAAAACTTAAACATCTCCATTTTAATTGACAGCCTGTCGATGTTGGCTCAAAGCTCGAATGTTGGCCAGCACTTGAGTTTATTGTGACTATGCACAGGAATATTGCTGCAAATTATGGGCAGCCAGCTTTTCCCCAGCTGCTTTGCTTTCTGCTTTATTTTCCTTTTATTGAGCTGCTGCTCCGACTCTTCACTGGCTGCACAGCACAGGCACAAAGTGTGCTGAGAATACTTAAAAACCTGCCACATATTGCCGGAGCACAGCAAATTGCCTTTAGCGCCAGCTACATGCGAGTATGTGTGCCCACATACATACATACATATGTATATACGGGGGGATAGATACCATACATATATGCTTTACCTTCATACACAACCGGCTTAAAGCTTATCTCGGCTTTTAACGGCATTTTCGACAGCGAAGCCCCAGCCCAATGCGCGTAAGAGCATATAATACTAGATAGGTTCTAATAAAAATACTAGATACTAGATATGCAGATGTTTAATGTATTATCATCTATACAAGTAACAGATGTATATAAGGGGAATATTTTCAGATGATTAAATGGAAGCTTTATTTTATTTTTATCTGTCAATCTGTAATTGAAAATTATTTATTGCCAGGTCTACAAATTGTAATAAAATACTGGAAGACAAATATATGTGTAACTGCCAAGCAATATTATTATTAAAATTACATTTATGTGTAGTATGAAATATTTCCAAATTTATTAAAAAGCATTACTCTATTATTATATATTATAATGTATAAAAAAAAAAATAAATAAAAAAAAGCAGTAAGATAATTTGTCAGTAAATAAAATGATAATAAGAATACTATTTTTATTGTATTCTATTTTTATTGGCATCCGGGAGAAAAAATAAATACATAGTTGCTTATTATGCATAATGTTATTAAAATTACATTTCCATTGTATTTTATTTATGTTATTTGAGTTTGGAATTCAATCATCTCTGACATATTCATAATTCCAAAGTATTAACATATTCTCATAAGTAAATAGGTATAATTTAAGAGTACTTCTTCATAATAGTGTAGTAGTCCAATACAAATAAGAGAATAAGATAGTTAGTTTTCAATGTCACCGATAGCTGAACCGAGTTTCAATACAACCGATAGTTATTTTAGTAGAAAGAAAGACCAATGGAAAAGAGAAAGCGATAGCAATAGCAATGAAGAAGACAAAACAATAGAGATAGCGATTAAAGTAAAGTAATAAAAATAATGTTCAACTAAATATTTCAGAATGTTTATATTAGATTAAGAATATTATTTAAAGGAGACAGATTGAAGAAGATGAAGCAGCCGATTCGCTTCAATCATTAAGATTGATTGAAGCATTAAGATTAAACTTCGCCTATAAATAGTGATTTTTATTATATCAAGTACATATAATTTTGGAATGAGTTATCATTTCATTGCTGAATTAAATGTTATCTCAGTTGGGATCAGGGTATAAACCAAAGCCAGACCAACTTGTATTTGTCCGGCTTCTTTGTGTTAGTTTAGTCAGCTGTCGAGTTTTGCGCTCCAGTTTGTTGAAATGATTTTGATATTGCTATGAGCAGAGCTTTCTTTTACGGCTCCATCGCAATAAGAATCAATTGGCAGCATCAACTTTGACTGTGCCTTGAGCTGCCGCTTTGCATAGTGCAGCAGGCGAGCTCCTGCCACCCCTCCCCTGACACCTTTTGTTTGTTTGTTGTGCTTGGAATTTTGTACATTGGCCAGCGCTGTGCGACTAAATTGGCTTAGAAAATTGAGCCTCCACTTTGGTGGCAGTACGGACAACAGCAGCAACAACAGCAGCAGCAACAGCAGCAGCAGCAGTTGTAGTTGCAGCTGCCACAGCAGCAACAATTGCTGCAGCGTGCGGTCCCTGAGGTTGTTCCTGCTTTAAAATGCAACTCTG
The DNA here is from genome assembly GCA_035047565.1 of Drosophila mulleri. Taxonomy (NCBI): domain Eukaryota; kingdom Metazoa; phylum Arthropoda; class Insecta; order Diptera; family Drosophilidae; genus Drosophila; species Drosophila mulleri. Next base: position 2,807,143 of record JAWNPK010000069.1, on the reverse strand, counting down.
TGTTTGCCACTGTGGCGGATTTCATTAAAGATTTACACAACATATGGTAAATTTTGCTCAGTGTAGCAAGCAACAACAGCAACAGCCACAGCAAAAACTCAGAGTGTAAAGCTGACATTGTTTTCCGAGTGCCACATAAAGGGGGGTCTGACAAGGAGTCGCCTCTATTCAGTTGGGGGCTCTTTGCTGTGGCGTTGTAATAAAATTAGTTACTACCAAGTTGTTGTTGTTGTTGTTGTTGTTGTTTTTGTTGCAACAGCAGCAGTTGGGCCTTTGCATAAATGCAGCAAAGGAATTTAGGAGTGCCAAAACGAAATTTACAACAATGCCGCCAAAGGGCGGAGCACAACATGTTTAGAAGGCTTTGTTGGCGTTTTTTTGGCCTATTGAGCATAGTGTCTATGTGTGTGTGTGTGTGTGTGCAACAAGCGAACAAAATGAGCTCCGTGGCTGCTCTAGCGGCAACAACAAGCAAATTGAATTGCGTTCCAGGTGTCAAGGGGGGTGGCGGGGGGGCTCAGAGCTGCTAATTGCCAAAGTAATTTAGCAAAGAGCAACCGGACAATGGCCACTGGAATAACTGCAATTAGTTGGGCCATTGAGTAGCAGGGAGACATGGAGAGCTAAATTTAAAGCTGACTGAAGCGAAATACATACAAAATTAATCAAATTGAGAGTGAAAGAGAGAGAAAGAGAGAGAGAGTGAGAGATGGATGTACAACTGCTATTGCAGCAGTGAAAATCAAAGATAAATTGAATTGAATCGCAAGAAGCGCATTTTGCAATTGCATTGAAATAAAACTAAAAGAGAGATAGAGGGAGAGCTAGAGAGAGAGAGAGGCAAGACGCTCTCCCCTCTCTCCTGCCTGGGGCTGCTCAAAAGTGTGCCAAAAAGGTCGAAAGCAGCTGCTGCTGCTGCTGCTCCTCAACTGCTCGTAGATTCCCTTATTGAATGCATCAATTTGAAGCCATCGCAATCAAGTGTTTGGGTTTGTTTTGGCTCTGCGTCTGCTTCTGCTGCTGCTGCTTCTTCTTCTTGCCACTTTCATCAGGAATACGCTGATAATACACCAAAGCTTAACAGTTATCTCATTCGATTTATATCCATCTCTTATTTACAGACTTCAACTGGAGCCAGGGCACTAAATTCACCTGCGACATTTCTTCTGGCAAGGTGAGTAACTCGGATATTTGTCCAATTCTATTGAACTAAGTTTTAAAAAATTATACAAATACCTATGTAATCTATTTTCTATTTAAAATTTTATCAATTCACATACATTTACTGATATATACTAGCTACAACATATATAATGTGTTTTTGTGGCTGAGGTTGGTAAAAATGCTTTATGCACCGTCAGTCAGGTCGTCCCTCTGGCTGGTGTGTCGGAATGCATGACTGCTTACCGACTAAAAGCCCTCCTCTTCCAATGCTCGATTCCACCTTCCGCTGACCTTCAAAGTTGAGCCCTAGTATATGCTTCAACTAAGAATTGCCATATAGATGGCAAGTCACACTTGTTCCACGGCGAAATCATTGACTTCTTCCAAACATCTATGCTGCTTCTTCTGACCACCTTTCGCAGTTAATAAACTGTATTCTGCAAAGTCCGAGGCACTTTCAACTTAAATGCAGCTAAATTCGGCATTTCCCCAGCCTAATTTAGATACTTTCGAATGTAGCCATGACCCATGTCAAATAAAAAGGCGTTTCACCGTGCTCTCTATTAATCCACAGATCTAGATCCATCTTGCATACCTTTCGCCTAACCAGTTTGCCTTTCATGAAACTATCTCTACTACTAATAGTAGTATTAATAATAATAATTATAATAGTAAACAACTCCAACTGTTGTTGTTGCTACTACTCCTTTCAGTATTACTACTACTAATCCTATTATTTATTTTTATACTTATCCTAAATATAATTGTTTCCAATTGGTGCTTTTACTTCTACTACTAATAACAACTCTTACTTCTTTCTCTACAACTATTTCTACTTTTTCTACTACTAATACCATTTACTACTACTATTAATATTACTTACTACTACTATTAATACTACTTACTACTACAATTAATATTACTTACTACTACTATTAATACTACTTACTACTACTATTTGCTACTATTTACTACTACTACTTACTACTACTACTTACTACTACTACTTGCTACTACTTCCTACTACTACTTCCTACTACTATTTGCTACTATTTACTACTTATACTTACTACTACTACTTACTACTACTACTTGTTACTACTTACTACTACTTCCTACTACTACTTGTTACTACTTACTACTACTTACTATTACCACGCCAATATTTACAATCTTTCCATTTATGCATACTACCTATTAGACATATTTTAGACAGTACGCCTAAATACTGCTATTCTATGGTTTATTCTTGTACTACTTCATCGGAATCCCATCATTTTATTAATTCACAACTATTCCTTAACATATTTGAGTATGTATAAGCGTACATATTGTATATTCAAAGATGCTTATGACAGTTACATAAGGCATGTAGTATTAAACAGATTAAATGTGCATAAGTTGACAAGATTAGCTGCAAATTAATGAAATGAATTAACTATGAAAACTCGAGTTAACTGTTGGACAAATAGCATGGAATATTATGAAATTAGTATTCATTGATTACCCTACAATTTTAGATATACATATATACGATTAATTATAGAGTTTAGCAAACTTTCCTCTTGGTTGTATTGAATGGATAAACAGTCTCGACAACTATTTTGATTATTGCTAACGGCACTTGACTACCATAAGCTCTGATAAATCTGAGTGCATCAATGCAGTTGCAAATCGAAACAAAGAGTCGCAATTATCTGCGCTGGTGGCGTGTTTGGCTCTCACGTCTGTCAACTCTTGAGATTGAAATCGTTGCATTGGCATGCCATAAGCTGCACTCAGCGTAGACGACGCGACGCTCGTCGCGTAGGTAAAACGCAGTAATTAATTTAATCACATTTGAGCAGAGCCGAAACATATATAAATTAATTTACATTGAATGGCGCTGCAATTAAGCGCAAGCGGCTTCGCGTTTTGATATTTTAATCTCGCATGCAAATTGTGCAGGAAATCATAAATTACAAAAACAAGCGACAGATACAGATGCAGATACGCAGATACACAGATACACAATACAGATGCAGTCGCAGTTAGACGCATGTGTGCGATAGATGTGATAGACCGCAAGCCAAATGACCGAGAGAGCCGCACTAAAAGTCGGCGAGTGCGACGACTGCATAAATGATTCACTTGACAAGCCGCATTATTGCAATTGGCCATCAAGTGAAACCCTCTCGCAGCGGCCAAGTGCGTGGGGCAGTCGGGCCTACGGCCAAGAAGAGTCCGTCTAATGCCTTGGCTTAGTTCGGCTTTGCGCTGAGCCACGAGTCACTTAGCGAAATTCAAATGTGGTCGCAGTTCTCCAGACACGAATCACACACACTGCGGCAGTGGCAGCCACCCCGTGGCGCTGTTGCCACAAATTGTTGCACGTTTCGCTGACCAGTCAAGCGAAGTTCAATTTCGTTGCCATTCGCTGCCCCGCTGGGGCTGCTCCACATACAGATCTAACGGCACTGCGAATCAGCGAGCGGCCAATCGCCCAAATGTGCGTTTCAATCACACAACAAATTATCCAAATACCAGACTCACATTCCAAATTGCAGCGGAAAGTAATCTCTCCCCTTTCTAATAGATACAGCTAACATTCGCTATAGCACAACCATAATAATAACAAGCTTTTCTAGAATTTATAATAATTCTCTCTAACTACAAAATGCAAAATTAATACAAGAGTTAAGCACTTCATATTAGCTACGAATATATACGCTACTGATATAGACAATTATTAAGTATTTTATTTTATTTATATTTTATTTTTTATTGATTTTTATTTACTTTCTTTTAGTATAAATTGTAAATAAAAATAATATAATTTATTTATTTTTTTTAATGAGTTTTTTACATATAATTTTGGGGCTCATTTCAACAAAAACTTTAAAACTTAATGACAATAAAAGATGTAACCATAGACGGAATGGGAGCATTTTGCATGGAAATTATGTGATCTGGCAGGTGCTCAAGCTAGGATCTTTTAAGTCTGTACCATAGTATGTAAGAGCATAGGTTAGTCACTATACCATTTCTACTTAGATATCATTGTATAGACATAGAGTATGTGGTAATGCTAGAAATGGTTTTGGGACTAAGTACTGCAATATAAGCAAAAAAAAAAAAAAATCAAATATTTTAAATATAGTGTATATAAAATTTTTATGCCAGTGTAAAGTTACATATTTAACATAAGGATTCGATGTTGTGAATGTTCTACATTGGTCAAGAACTCATCAATTTGCATAACCGGTTATAACGCGTAGTTTTTTTTTTTTTTTTTGACAACTTTGAGTTGAAAAGAATTGAACAGCTGATAGTTTAGCTTTATTGAGTTTGGCTAACTTATGAAAGGACTTATACTTAGGAGCAAATTTGAATTACAGTTCCATTTTCCAATTGGGGGAAATCATATCGATTAATTAGCATATCACAATCGATTAATTATCGATTAAAATTTGTACAAAGATGTCATTAATACTGAAAGAGAATACCATTAAAAGAAGAAGTTGGGAAATCATTGGAAAATGGAAAGCAAAATTCATTTAGATAACTAAAAATAAAACGAAATAAAGCATTATACAATGTTTAATTCTAATATATCCATTCCCTTGATATCGAATATACTACTCTATATTTTATTATTAATTAAACTTTAACAAAAACACACTCGATATATGAATTTCCCATTACAAATTTAACAACATGATGTCAATAGAAGAAGTAAATATTTCTAAATGCTAAGCAAACGAAATATTTGCTGTAAAGATTTCATGAGCGAATAAAACAATAATATTTTGTTTTCAGAGACAAACTCAGTTGAGCATGAACAATTTGAGTTTGCTTCTGTTGTGCAGGGCATCAAAAATTAAGAACTTCTCTGCTCAGCAACATGTAATTTAGCTGCCTGCCAACTTTGGCTTGAGTCCTGTGTAAACAATTCAATAATATGCCCACTTTCAGAGAGGGAGAGAGAGAGAGAGAGAGAGAGAGAGAAGAGAGAGAATCGCCTCAAAGAGTGCTCAAATTAATATATGTATGAGTGTGTCAATCAAACTTTATGCCATGTATACTCGAATATACGTGGAGTTTCTACCCCAAACCAATGAGCGTTAAAAGGCAGCCATATCGTTGGTCAAAGTCGTGGAACAATGCGCTTACGTCATTCAATGAAAAAAAAAAACAAAGTGAGTGTGGGATGGAAAAGGAAGAAGGAAGCGAAAAGGTAAATATGAAGCGAATTTCTGTTCTGTTTGACAGACAGACAGACCGACAGACTGACTGACTGACTCACTGACTGACAGACAGACAGATAGAGAGACGGACGGATGGGCATGCATTACTCAGTCTTTGGCCAAATTACGGGGTATAAACAAGTATGTATCTGCCTATATAGAGTACATAATGTGGCATACCGTCAGACGTCAACTATATAGAAATGAGTGTGAATGTGAATGTGAATGTGAGTGCCAGTGCGAGTGCGAGTGCGAGTGAGTATGAGTGTGTGTATATGAGTGTGGCACATAGCGTTTAGAAAAGTGGTTGGTCGGTTGGCTGGTCGGTTGGTCGCTTCGCTGGTGGCTCAGCCAAGTGAGACGCCTTTTTTTAATACCAAATGCCTTTTGTATAGTTGTTGCCTGTTGTCTGTTGTCTGAGCCGTGCGCCAACTCAGGTGTGACAAATAATTACACATACCTGTCTATATACTGTCTCTCTCACTACATGTGCGCGTGTGTGTGTGTGTTTGTGCGTGTCAAAAGCATAAAGCTAAAGCGCGCACAAAATGCGCAAAGAGACAGCAAAAAAGAAGAAGAAAATAAAATAAAACAGAACAGAAAAAAGAGCGAGCAAAGCTAAAGCGGAAGCGGGTGGGCATAAAGTTCATTAAAAGCCACAATGCCCAAGGCAAACGAGTTGTTCTTGCTGTAGTTGTTCCGCATGTTGTTGTTGTTGTTGTTGTTGCTGCTGCTGCTGACAACTCCCCTTGCAGGCATAATAAACGGCTAACCTCTGGTGACACTTTTCTGACTCATTAAGTTGAGATTCTTTTGAAAAAATTTTCAATTTACGCAAGTTAAGGCTATCGAAGGCAGCAAGAAATTCACCTGTACCTAAAAAGTATTTGTAAGCGAACGGTAAAGGTAATCCAAGTAACGGCACTGAGCCAGCCCTAAGAGCACAGCAACAATCATATGTGTCAATAAAAAAATGGAACTGAAAGATATGGAAAAGACTTGTAAACTTGATGTCTGTGGGAGGAGGAATACACAAGCTTTAAACACGTGCATATCCTGACGATGACGATGATGATGGTGATGATGATAGCAACTGTTTCATGAGGAATTTGTTAAAAATTTTTTTTTATATATTTTATTTTATTTTGACAAGATTAAAATGTAAAGTAGGACTTCAACTCGTGTAGACATTTGTGACACATAGTCTTTATATGTATATGAACATCGAAAATGTTTATATGTATATTATATATATTTTTATGGCAAGCCTTGCTACTTTACAGAATTAACATTGTAGTAAAATTCTCTGTGCAAAGTGTTCTTTAAAGAGGAATTCGTTACTAAAGCTCAGTTTGATGAGGCGAAGTAAAAACTTTAGTTGATGCCTCTCTTTGGGCACATCTCATTCTGTTTTTCATCTCTTTCTAAGGAAATGCATCAACTGAACTCGCATAAATTCAAGTTTTTATTGCGTTAAACATATATCTAATATATTATTATTCTTTTTGAGAATAAAATGAGTGGGTTGTTTGCCATAATATGTTAAAGAAGCGATTCTGGGTAAGGACTTGTACAATGTAATTGCTGAAGGCTCACATCGCCCAGATATTGCATTCAGCTGTCAGTCGGACTTTAATTTGAATTGAGTTCTACTTGTATTTACATATGAAGATTAAATTTATAATATTTGCAAAACTAAAAAGTATAATCAAAAGACTTTTGGCGTATCTATTTTAATTATTTATTTATTTTTATTTTATTTATTTTATTTATTTTATTTATTTTATTTATTTTATTTATTTTATTTATTTTATTTATTTTATTTATTTATTTATTTTTATTTTTATATTTTTTTCGTTTGTTTATTAAGTATTAGGTGAGGAAGCTCATGTTTTTTGTTTTTCTTTTGCAACCTCTTAACGTTAAGTAACTTACGTAAACAAGATGAAATTTCAGATTCAGAATTCATAGGCTTCAGCTAGGTTAGCTGAGTGCTGTTGGCTTACTTAATCAACTCATCTTGCTGTGCGTGGGACAGTTGGAATTCTTTTATTTATTTCTAAAGATATTTTTACCCCTGTGCCAGTGTAGACCTTTTGAATTTTCGGCTAAGATTAACTTGAACAACCTTTTCCATTAAAAGCAAAGAGATATACCATTCGCACACATTTATGCTGCATACTTCTCGATCAATCAGTCAATCAGTCAGTCAGCTCAAACATACATAAAGAGCGCGATATACTAGATGACATTTCAAGATAATGCGACATATAGCTCTCCCATTTATACAATCGAAAGCCCCATTTAAAATTCTCTTTGCATTTTACGCTTTTCGCGTTTGCCTTAATTGTGCTCATCGTAATTCCAGCTGTTGTCGTTGTTTTATGTTTTACTATTTTATTTTTTATTTAACTTGTTTATATTCTTTTTTTTTTTTAAATGTTGTTATTTTTATTCGTGACATCGTTGCTATTGTTGTTGTTGTTGTTGTTGTTGTTGCTGTTCCTGCCCCTTCATCAATGCACTTTTAACGCTGTTGTAATTCAGTTGATTGCTTTTGCTTAATGTTGTTGTTGTTGAAGCATTCGCCGCTGCGCACGCATTGAGGCATAGCCGTCCCCATCGCCTGTCAATCTGCCCACACCCCTGCCACGCCCCCTGCCCAACATTTGCGCTGGCTCGCCCACTCGGCTGCTCCGCTATGCCATCATTCAGCCCGCTTTGCTGTTTATTGCATTATGGCGTCAGCTGCCGCCAACTTCTGCATTATTCATTCCGACTGGCCATATTTTCTAGATTCCGATCCAGGGGAACGGTCAAAGTGCATTGAACGTACGTTTTTCCCCGTAAATACTCCAAAATATTTTTGCCAAGCACAACTCACAATAAGTATCTGCTGCTCTCTCTCTCTTTCGTGTTCTCCTCTGGGTTGCCCCAGGCAATTGTTGTTAACTAATAATTTTTGTTTAATCTGCCATGCATAATGCATTTCTATGATTGTTCATATGCGCCGGCTGGGTCATTGTCTGCCTCTGCACTGAAGACAGTGGGACAAGCGCTCAAGTTTTGCAAATTGTAAAAGGGGAAGAGCAGGGCAATGCAAATTCTTTCAATTAAGTTACGATCATAAAAATACCAGTGCTGCACTCCACCAGACTAATGAAAGGGCACAGTTTCAGTTGAATAATTCAAAGATATTCTCATTTTGTGTAGAATAAAATATTGAGGGGAGAATTCTGCAAAAGTCTCCATTTTACTTTGAAAACCTGAGATGGATGTTCAAGGCATCCGCCTTAAATACAAATTGTAGTGCTCAATTGAAAAGTCAAGTACAAAGAAAATGTATGAACTAGTACATTATTTTATTTCATGTAATATAAAATTTATAAATATATGTGCATATATAAAATAGGAGTATTAGTAGCATTAGTTAGTATTAGCTTTTATTAGATAAAACACTTAATTATGAACTCAATATTTCGAAAACAATTTGAAACGAGCTTTAGGAATAATATATATATGTATATACTGTTATTAATTTACTTGTTTCTTCAGTTTCTTAGTTTCTACATATTTTATCCAACATTTAGCGCTCAGTCGCACTACTATTTTTATTAACGCAGCTGTATGTGTTTGCTCACACACACACACTCCTCATTAAAATTAAAATTTGCCTTACAAAAGAAAAGAAAATTTTAAGTTATATTAATTATAATATTGAGATTATTGTGGAACTAGATTGTTTAATAGTGTAACAAATAGAAAAGTAAAAATATAATAATAAAGTAGAAATGCTGCAAATTTCAATTCTCTAGTTTCAGTAGCGTCAAAATGCTTCGCATTTAAACGGACAGAGAAAAATACATGGCAAATACACCAATATGCTCATTTTACTCTCGCGAATGAGTATACAAAATAGCAAATTATTATTAAATAAATAAATATATATATTCAATAAATTATGTAATGCAGAAAACAATATTAATAAATTGCTATAAGATTTGCTGAGAAATCATTTCCAATTCTAGATTTTTATAATAATAATATAATAATAATTACTCATTGTTTGAAATCTTGAGTTAACTAAATTGTTTTCTACATGCGAAAAGTTATTGTATGAGAATATATACCAAAGCCATACACACAAAATTGATCTAATGAAGTCTTTAGTAATTTATGAAAATACCTATTGAAATCCACAATATAATATTACAAGATCCACTTAACAGTAATTATATTCGTTTGTTTTGTTCGTCTTTGTATTTTTAGACTTATTCACAAAAGTAAAAGGAGTATATTGGTTTTGTGAATGTCCGTCTTGTTCCATTCACTTTAAATATAGAAAGCAGAATCATGTCTAGTCCGATGATTATTTCATAGAATTAGCAACCGATAACAATTATGCTTATTAAGTGACATATCTTTATAAATATATTTGACTGCTCTGGAGACACTCAGGGAGCAATTTCTTCAGCCATTAAATGAACTCTGCCCGCTGGCTGTCAGCTCTTGGTGTAGGCAAATGAAATATGATAAGTAAAAAGTGAGCCGCAGCACATTTTTCTGTTTTCTGTTTACCTTCACATAGAGCTCGGTACGTAACCAGTGTGGAAAGTGTTTTTTAGTCTTTTTTCTTTTTGGTGAGCTGGAAGACAAGAAACAAAACAAAATGCCAAAGCTTATGGCTAGTGAGTGCCGCAATGACTGGCCTGACTGGTCGGAATTCGAGTTGGGCCCCTGCACGGCAGCGGGTCACCGATCTGGGCATGTCTGGAACTCGACTTGGACGAGTGGACGAGTGGACCTGTGGACCGTGGTCAGACAGACAGACAGTCAGGGCTTAGAGGCGTTTGCCATTGTCATTGTTTTTGTGTGGCATTTACGAGCGCCAATGCAATTGCATGAATTACTCTAGACTGGTTTTCGTTGCTGTCGTTGCCGTTGCCGTTGCCGTTGCGAGCAGCCGGTGCATTCACCTTGCCCGAAAAAGCAACCCCCAACGAAACAGCTGAAGCACCTGACTTCATGTCTGTTCGCTCTTCATTATGGCCCAGCAGCAGTTGGCTAAAAGGTAAGCGGCGGCAGCAGCTGCTCTGGCCGCTACCTGTGTGTATGTTTGTGTGTGTGTGTGTGTGGATCGTGTTGTGGATGTGTGGATGTTGTGCAACTGTTCCGCGCCGGCTGTTTGGCTTCCCATAATTGTAACAACTTTGTTTTTAGCGTGTAAACAAGAACGCGTATCATCATCCTTTCCTCCCTCTCTCTCTCTGTCTCTCTCTCTCTCTCGCACACACTCACTCCTTTTCGCTCGCTCGCTGATTAGGCCATGCAAATGTGAGGCAATAAACTCAGCCAAGTTATGACTGCAAATCACGTCAGATGAGCCAAAAAAAAGAAAAACACACACGACACGTGGCGACCTACAATGCATGCGGCGCCCTTAGCTGTAGTTAGTTTTAGCCCAAAATATTATTTCCATAGTAATTACGCTTTGACATGAAACAACAAACAGTTCAGCAGCAGCAGCAGCAACAACAACAACAACAACGACAACAATTCGACCAAAAAGCAATTTGCTTTTGTTCATCAATTTGAAGTCGACTCAAAAGAAATGCCAAATATTTGGGGTAACTTGTCAGTTGGCGATAACATGGCCAAGACCCTTTCCCCTGCCTCTCTCTCTCTCTCTCTCACCCCACCCCTCCCGCCAAGCTCCACTAAACGACGCTGATTATGCGACAACAACAACAAGAAAAATTGAACAGAATTATGAATAAATAAATATGGTAAATGGGAAATCGTGACTGGCTGTCATTGTGGAGCGCAGGCACTAAACCAAATCTAAAACACTCACACACACATACACATACGTACACGCATGTGCTGTTAGTCAAGGATAAAGGGAAGGGGCGGGCGCGGGGACAGCAGAGTTGACATGCAAATTGCATCTGCTTCCCGACTCAATATGCGCTTGTTTGATCAATTTTTATGACAAATTATCTAAATGAATTCGTGCTGGGGGAGCGGAGGGGTTTGAGGCCTTTGCGCTAGTTCCCTAAAAATAAATGTTCAAATAAATTGTCCAACTGATTGAACTACTCTTGGCCCTCCTGGGCCCCCCTCTGCCTGCTCGACGTGCGCCAGTTTCTGACCAACAAACAATCCATGGCATAGCCAACTAATGAACCTTGCTTGCCAATCGGACACTCCCGGCCAATTCAATGCTCCCCCCTCCACACTCCGCACTCCACTTCAGCTCCCACTTGCCACCAGCCAGCCGCGGACTGTGCAACAAAAAGTGCAAGTTGCAACGAAAGCAAAAAGTGTCCCCCGCACGCAGAGCGCAAGCAATGCGAGAGCAAAAGCGAGGAGCAGATAATTTAGTCGACTAGTCGATACCCCTTAAAATTTAACCATAGCACATTAGACTCTATGACTATGACTATATATGTATATATGTATGTAAGTCGAGCGGAAGTCTGTCCAGAAAATCGCTTTAAAATTATTATAAATTATACTAAATTCAAATATGTAAATGTATAAATAATTACATTAAAATGATAAAGTTTTATAATAATATATGTATATATATTTCAATATAAAATTCACTTAGAGCAAATTTATTTTTAACCACTTCCAGCAAGTAAAAAACTAATTTGCTTTTAATTGTTATGTATTGATATATTTAGTTGTGTTTGCGGAAATTTTAAATTTTTTAGATACTCTAAATGGCGCATATCAAAAGAAAGTTTATAGAATAATTGATAATATATGTTTCTGTAATATCAAAAAAGAATATTTTTTCTAGATTACGATATTAAAATATTCTTATATTATCGATTAATCGAGAGTTGTAGAAAAATGATAAATTGTTGCTGAATAAAGTATATATTCTATATACATTTTACTGCTTGAACAATATTGGAAAAAGGTTGAACACAATTTTAAAAATATTTATTTGAAAATATACATATATTTCTGATACAAATAATTGGCTATTCGTCCTCAAGTATATATAGAAACATATGGAGAGCTGCAAAATATAGAAATACAAAATATTTTATCTTATAATTAATAATTTATTAATTAAATATTTTTTTCACACCCTTTTCAAATATTTTCTCTGCTCACATTAAAAACGCTTCTAACAGTTTAGTGCCTAAAGCAACTCGCCTTACTATTATTACAGGGTATGCACAATCAAAGACTTTAAGCTCTGCTACACGCTCCACATACATACGCATATGTCAGATGTGCATGTGTGTGCGTATACATAGATGTATTCCTGATCATGTGGAGTGTTAGAGAGCAGAGGCGAGAGTCGACGAGCACTCGAAGTAACCAACATTTGAGCCAAGTGAATGAAATTTCAAGTGTAGTTGTTGCTATTGTTGTTGTTGTTGAAATTGTTGTGTAGCTGTTGTTGTTGTTGTTGTTGGTGGTGGGAATGAAGGCGACCGCAGGCAATTGGCCAGAGCCTGTCTGAGCGACACTTGGTGTCTCCAGGTGGGCCTCAGCTGCTGAATCCAGTTCGTTGGAATTCCTAGTCGGAGAGCTGTTGACTGTCTGGGCTGGTCTGGTCTGGTCTGGTTTGAGGTTAGGTTTAGTTAGTGTTGCATAATCTGGCAACTGTGTCAAGTTGCGTCGTTTTCTAAACATGGCAAATGATTTGCGAGCATTTCTTTGCGACAACTTTTACCTGTGACTGGGCTGAGCAGCAGCTGAGCTGCAGCAGGCAAAACTGGGAGCCAAGTTTGAGGCGCACGTGATTTATTGTCAGTCAGCTCGCATTGCTTCTAGTTCTAGTTTTTCTTTTTTCTTTTCTGGTTTTATTTTTTTTGAGATATTCCCTTTGAGCGGGTACCAGCACTCGCTTTCATGTTTTCAAGTACTCAAGTACCAAAGCCAGTTGTCCAATTGTACCCGTTTATGCTGCAGCCAGGTTGTGTGCGGCTCTCTTAGCTAGACACAATCCACAAGAGAGCGCAGTGGTGTTGCTGCTCTCTTAGCATCCACAATGTATGCGCTCTTCGCGCTGCGAAGTGCGAAACCAAAACAAATGTGATGAACAGGCGAGCAACGAGTACGACGATGGCTGGATCCCGGTGCCGAATGTGTGTTATATGCCCGAAGCATTTACCGCTACGCTTCGCTACATGCACGAAAGAGCGCACGAATGCGAGAGCGCAGCGATTGCGAAGCCAACGCAGCCAACCAAGCCAGCCAGTCATTTGTTTGCTACGAGCATAACAGAGCAACAACAGCGCTGTTAACCGACTAACAGCATGTGTGAATATCAACGCGCGCGCGAACGACCGAACCGACATACGAACTAGACAACAACAACAGCAACAGCAACAACAACTGAGAGAGCCGACGTAGTCGTTGCCGAGGCGCAGTTAAGTTCAGACCGCGACAGTTTTTGGTTCGGGCCATTCAGTCTAATGTCAGAAACGCAGTTAGCTGCCTCGTCGTGCGCACGCTAAAAATAAATAAAAACAATCTAAAGGCACAGCTAATACAACTATCACTCCAGCAACAACAACAACAACAATAGCTAAAACAGCAACAACCATCGTCGACAGTTAAAACTTGAGGCATTATAAATCAAAGTATATACACACACACACACACACACACACACACACAGTTAAAGTTTTGCCTATCGCATTTCCAAAGCTAAATAACAACAATTTCAAATAAATCATAGCAATAATACAACAACAACAACAATAACAACGATATCATCGACTACAATTTCAACTAAAATAATTCACAAAGCGGAAACCGTTTCCAATTAGTTTGTGTAATAAGTGCATAAGATATTTTTGCTGGATTTGTATCTCAACGTTTTAATTGCAGGCAAACGAACAAAGCAAAATGTAATTGTTTATAAAAAAAATGACCAGCAACAACAATTAAGGTGTGCATTTACCTACAGCAACAGCAACAACAACAACAACAATCGAGTGTAAAATTACCGATCGCTGGCATGTGAACAAAAGTGCTTTCGGTTCTAGCTACCTCATTGTATCTCTGTATCTTTCGAATACAATAAATGAGTCACAAAGCAAAAATTGGCTTGATAAACAAAAAAAACTAGGCAAAATACGTTAAAAAAAACTAAAAAATAAAATAAAACCATAAAACAAACACAGAAAAGTGGAGCTCAAGACCTAGAAATTGGGTTAAATGGAAAGCATTTTTCAAAATAATATCGGTCCGCAAAACGGGCCATAAATTAATTGCAAAGTCCGCACAAAATACAAATAAAATAAATATTTATTTATGCAAATGCCCATAAGCGAAAGGGCAAAAAAGAAAGAACATATACTTATGCGGAATGTGTAGAAGCCATAGATGGTATTACCTCTCCAGTTGGCTCTACTTCTTCTACTTGGAATTCACTGAAAAGTGCTAAAAGTTTATTTCTGAATCGAACTCAAAACGAATAGAAATTTCACTTTTGGTGCGATCCATTTACTTGTGAATCTTTCAAATTGCAAGTTATTTTACCAATTTGTATTTTCATTATATCATATTTTCGAAAATATGTTTGGAATGCCACAAGCAAATTTGAGTCCCTCAAAAAATTTCGAAAATGAGAAATTTTTACGTAAAACTATTAAATTTTATTTATTGGTTAATGAGCCATTATTTTTGTAAATGATCCATGAGTTTTGTTTCAAAGAATACAAAATGAAATATTTTCCAAAAAATTTTAATTCTATATGGCTTTATTTTTGTATTATTTTCAAATATATTTTGAAAAAAAAAAAATTATTTTTTTTTATTAAATGAATCTAAAAGAGAATCAACAACAATAATATATTTCAGCTTCGCTCAAAATTGAATGCAAACTCAGGCTATTTAAGACAGTCAAAATAATTTCTATAAAATATTTGCAGTTCTATCTGGAGCTCGAATTTCTATAGATAAACTGAAATGGACTAAAATTTATTCTCCGACTTTGCCAAATAGCTCAGCCGCAGTATTGAAATTTATTTGTTGAGTTCTCGCACAAATTTCCAAGAGTTGAGACGCTCCATTACAACTCAACTCGATTAAATTTATACAAATACAAATAAAATAGCCAGAGCTTGCTGCGGTGCTGCGGTGCTGCAGTTCTGCACCACCGAGCGAACCACCAAACGGACCGCCAATCTGTTAAGTTATGCCACAAATCTTACACGTGAACCGCAAGAATTTCGCCATTAAGAGCCGCTGCAGCTGCAGCCTCTGTACACAAATTGAAATTTCAGCCCAGTTAAGTTTCGGGGCTAAAATAGCGTAGTCGTAGAAGAACAAGAGCAAGAGCAAGAAGAAGAAGAAAAGCAGCAGCCATTGCAGTTGCCAAAGTATCGCGTGAATAAGTGAAAAAGTCTCGTGTTATTTCCACACAAGAGCAAGTAAATAAAATGCGAATAGTTTTTCCATTCGTTCGTTTTTATATTACTCGCCTGCAAACATTTAATTGCGAGCCAAATTGCGTGCCAAAAGGGAATCGGGCCCATAAATTGGCCAACACGACTGGCTAACTGGCTGCAGCAGTTGGCTCCAGCTCCACAATTTTTGCTGTTCATTAAAACTGCTCGCAATTAGCCACAAATTGAATTATGGATGCGCCCGCAAAACTATTTCATTTTCATTATGCTCGCTCGTCGAACTTTTCGCCTGAGCTAGAGAGACTGCTCCACAGTGGTCGATGCCCGACTAGCAGATACCCTATGCAGAGAGCGCCAAAAAAGAAAAGAGAAATACTAAAAATATCAATGTACTCGGTTTGGTAGCTCTCACTATTAAGCTATTTCAGTTACGCTCGAGCAACTCGGGCTTGAAGTCGATGCACGACTTGGAGATACCCTAAGCAGAGAACTCCTAAAAAGTGGAATACTACATATATCTATATATCTATATATATATCTATATATCTATATATCTATATATCTATATATCTATATATCTATATATCTATATATCTATATATCTATATATCTATATAACTATATATCTATCTATCTATCTATATAGATGTATATAAGTTTGATATTATTAAACTATTTGGCTTACGTTGGAGCAACTCAGGCTTTAACTCGCGTTCAATCGTTAAAAGTTATCGATAACTGTAAAAAATATAATTTCTCTGCGTTTTCTCGAATATGTGTTCATTATTTCCGACTCAGTTCATTGCCTTGATCAAGAATATATATATAATTAAAGCGCCTCAGTCAGAGTTCCTTCCGCCTGTCACATACTCACCAAGTAGGCAAGCATACCCAGTGCGCAAACACTTTCAATGGGCACTCAAAAGTTTTTGTGTGACACAAGAATTAAAGTTGGGATCAAGCCCAAGTCGCTAGCCGCAATTGTTGTTGTTGTTGTTGTTGTTGTTCGTACGCTTTTTGTATGGCTTTATTTGTTTTAGCCAAGTTCAACCGCCAGTTGCCGGCTAGTAGTTGGCCATCTTCATCTCCATCTCCATCTCCATCTCCGTCCGCAACGCCAATGCCAACTTCTTTTTCCAACTTCAACTCAATTTCCATTCTCCGTTCTCCGTTCTCCGTTCTCCATTCTCCATTTCCATTTGGCCGTTCTCTTTGCTTTGTCTTCTAGCCAGTTGTGTTTCAGTTTTGGCTTTTATTTTATGCTATTGCCAATGCGTTTGGGCTCTTGGCCAGTCGCTGGCTTTGCTGTGCTTCCTCTTACTTTTACCTTACTTTACGATTATTTCCGCTGAAGCGTTGCGCACTGCCGACTGCCACTTACTTTGAACTTTTTGCTGCTGCTGCTGCTGCTGCTGCTGCTGCTGCTGACCCTTTGCCCCATACCCTCTTCCGCGCCTCTCTCTCGCCACACTCTCAGCCCCTGGCCACAAAGGTCAGCGAGCCAGTCAGCCAGCTGTTTGCTGCCCCTTAATTTTTATTTTTCTCTTTTATTTTGTTGTGTTTTGATGTTTTTTCTTTTTTTGTTTTTTTTGGGCGTGTGAAAGTCGTTGGCCACATGAAGTTGCAGTTGGCTTAAAGCTCAGTTGGGTCTGCTCTGGGATACGAGGGTTTCCCACACCCGCTGGCAAAGTGTATCAATTGCGCCCCTTCTAACTGGGGAACCGGTTCGGCGGGCCAGCATAAATCAGCGCCAGCTCCAACTGGTTTATATGTTTATATGGCCAAGTTGGGTGTCGCACTTACTACACTATAAAGACGCTTGTCTGCACTAAGTCTAGCGACACCTCGGCGCCCACATAATCATATTTATATTGATGGCACCACCCAAAGCGTGTGTGTGTGTGTGGGTGTCTGCGTGTGCGTGTTTGTGATAATATCTGATTAAAAACAAACTAAAGTCCATTGCATATATAGTAGACACACACATACTGCATACATGCATACATATATGTATATGTATATATGCTTAAATAAAAATATTGCAAAAACAAATATTTTAAGTGGGCGTTTAAACAATTTTTGAAATGCGCCGCAGCCAACAACAACGAGTTACAACAAACCACAATTTCAATTACAGTGCAGCTGAAAAGTAAAACACCTATAGCAATAGCAACAACAGTAGAAACCAGTTAAAAGTGACGGGCCACAGCCGAATCAACCCCTCAACAAAAAATAATAAAAATATTCCAAAAGTTGCGTGACTAAAAAGAAAACAAAATTATAAATGAAATAAAAACAAAAATCGATCTGCATAATAAGTGAATTGTAAACCGATTGACGGAAATTGGAAACCCAAATCAAAAGTGCGAAAATCAACAGAAAAAAAAAGATTGTCAAAAACCGGATCTCTATAAGGATCGAACCAAGCACCACCGCAGCGCCAGACACAGATATAGAGAGTGAAAGAGACAGACGCACAGCGAGTGAGGAGACAGAGAGATACTATAAAAATGGTAAATAATTTATGTATTTTTAGTTTGTACACCCTCCGCATTTGTACTTGACCCACTAATTATGCACAGAGCCCCCTCTGTTAGCTGGGGGCTGAGCTGCAACGATATCAGCGGCTCTCTGTGAGAAGCGGCTCAGTTAACGGTTATCAGCAGAGGCGAGAGGCAGCTCCCACTCTGCAACAGAGCCGCCGACCCATTACATAATGTTTTACGGCGACGACGTGACGATAAAAGCGAAAACTAACAACAACAGGCTGAGTCGCGTTTGTTACTGTTACTGTGTTTCTGTTTCTGTTTCTGGGAAGTGCAAAATGTTGGCGCAACTCGAAATTATCGTGCGATACTTTTAGCCCATAATTCTGAGCGGCTTACGAATGAAACAGCATGAAAGGCTTAGCAAGAGACAACAGAACAAGAAAAATGTTTATGCACTAGGGGGAAAATCTTATGATGATAGCGCGTACTTAAGGAACAACTTTAATACTTGAAGAGATCAAAGATGATGCGACATGAATAGCAGAGATCAAGGGTAATTGGAAAAGCCTATGCAGTAGAATTGTAGATTGAAATATATTCGACTAAACGACAAGGAATAAAATAATATATGATATATGCAGAAAAAAAAAGAAGATGAGTAACATTAATAGTAAACATATTTTTTCTATATTTTTTATATTATATATAATAATATAGAACATATATAATAAATATTTGTGTAGGTTTCATATATTAAATACATTTTATTACTTAAATGTAAATAGATAGAAATCTGAAAATTTAAACATTGAATTCATGTCTTTAATATATCCGAATTTATAAATCCTAAGAGCTTGAGTTTCCAGATTACATTCGATAATATATATAATAATATGTGCATATTTCAATATATGTATGTATGTAATTATTTTCTAGGGCATAGACTACTCATTTCAATTATATAATGCTGCATAGCTTTCGATAAGAAATACATAGTACGATATATATATATATATATATATGCATACATACGTATGTGTGTGTGTGTGTCGCGTAGTCTAGAATTTCTAGCCGGAACAACTTTTGGTCATGGCGAGTGATAAAACCTAACTACATGTGCAATGTGAACAATTCAATTAAAAGCGCGTGCTAGCGCAGCGATAAGGCAGAGAGAGAGAGAGACAGAGAGAGAGAGAGTGCGAGTTAGATATTCATTGAGAGTCAACTAGGGGCTCACGCTGTTTATCTAAACACGCTGAACTACCTGGCGAAAGGCAAGAAGTTCCCTGCGAGACGGCGCCGTAATCAAGGCAAAGACTCGGGCACTGATTGAGCTACTATATAAATTCACTTTAAGATATGGTCGAGCAGGTGGTAAAACTTTATTAATTGGTAGCTAATTGCTGGCAGGCCGCGCTATGGGTTAAGTCAAGACATGCCCCCCGTTATCTGAAGAAGCCTCGAGTGGCAGCTGCTTGTAGTCTCATGCCCGCTTCACGCGCTAGACAAAGACAGCACTACTATATGCAAAGAGAAGAAGAAGTAGGGGAATACAAAATGCGAAGCGGAACAAAAGTTAAGCAGAAAATAGTTTTTAATTATCGATGTCAATTAAAATGAACTGAGCGCTCAAATGTTGTTTGTATGCGGCATTGGCTTTATATAAGACTCTGTGGACTGAGTACAGACAGAGAGAGAGAGAGAGAGAGAGAGAGAGAGAGAGAGAGGTAAAACAATAAGCTCGAAGCATAGCAATAGCTGTGAGGGCAGCACTTGAAACTGTGGGCAAAGTCACAGCTCACAGCTCACAGCTCATGCATCGAGTCGAGTTCTCGGGAATCTCTCTGCCGCCCCTCGTCTGCGCTGCTGGAATGCTAAGCGAGCAACGCCAGCAATTTAGCAGATATAGTAACTAGCACTTGCACAGATACAGATACAGATACAAATGCAGCTGCAGCTATAGATACATATGTATATAGATTCACATACAGATACAGATACATTTGCGGGACCTGTGAAGCATGTGATCGATGCTTGAGTTATGAATGAGGCAAGCAAATGCCGCCGAGTGAGACCCGCCACTGGGTACTGGCCAGAGCCGAAATGAAGCTTATTTGCCTCCCTCTAGATATCGCTCTCTCCCTCTCCCTCCCCTCTCCGCTCCTATGCTTATAAATATATATGTATGTATGTACATATATTGCTAACGATGTTTTGCTTACAATATCGATATAATATCTTTTTTCACGCAAAACAAGCGAAAGCGGACAAGAGTAGGAAAGGGATAGAGAGAGGGAGGGAGAGAGAGAGAGAGATAAAGACAGATAACATGAGCCCGGCAGTCATATGAATATTTCCAATTTTATTTGCTTTATGATGACAGCTGAGCGAGATAGCTATACGCTGGCAAGGACAGAAAGAGACACAAATACCCCATTTAGTTGTGTGTATCAATAAGCTAGGGCCGCGAGTGTTTCGAGTGTATTTTGTTTGTTTGCTTGTGTGATTGCGCATACAAAACTAAACAGCGGAAATATAGCCAATAAATATCAGATAAATGAAGGTATATCTACATATATACAATACATAAATGTATATGCATGCATATATAGATCCATTTCTTCGTGTCTATGTATGTGTATGTGAGTCTGAGCGAAACTGTCTAAGCTACGCAAATTCCAAGTCATAAATTGTAATTTTCCATAAGTGAGGTTTTCCACGGCAGAGCCAAGACAATTGAAGTTCTCTTCTCACAAGTTCTCTGCGCCTAATTGAATTAAAGACAATTACATATATAGTTTGCCATAAGCACACACAGACACAGACGCACACACACGCACACACACGCACACATACTCACACAGACACACACACATACACGAAATAAAATCAATCATCAATAAAATCTAATTGAATTTGTGAGCTGCGATCGCTCTGAGAATTGTTAGAGAGAGTGAGAGTGAGAGAAAGAGAGAGTGAGAGATAGCCATCATAATTTGTGTGAGAGAACCGCGCGGATCATTAGGTGGACAGGAATGCGTTGCAAATGACTCCATGTGGGTCATTTACACCAGCAGGAGGCGGGTGCAAAGGGCCTGGGACTAGGGGCACAGGGGAGGGCGAAGCCATGTGGTGCGGGCTGTTGTAACAATTATCAAAAACATCTAAATGGTTTTCGGAAATGTTATTTGAACTTTTCGGTGGAAATGAGTTTCGAAAAAAAAAAACTACAGTTTGTAAGCGACAGAGCTGTGACGATGTTACGCTCGATAGGCCGCTTGGCAGGAGGGGGGAAGGGATTCAAATCGAATTGAACTTAAGAACTTTGCTCTCTGCTCCGCACGAGTGTGCATGTGTGTGTGTGTGTGCGAGAGAGTGTTTGTGGCCAATGGACAGACAAATGTAATTAAAGTTTGAAAACTTTTCGAGTGACTTTTAGTCCATTGAAGTTGCACGCTCGCAGTTTTCATATTCGAAGAAATATTTTTTTATTGAATAAGCTCTAAACGTCGATAAAAGCCAAATTGCTGCGAATTTGAAAAGGAAGTTGTTATTACTAGAAAGAAATTAGATACTGTTGAGTTTATTATAATATATATACATAGAATTGAGGTACATCTTGTATACAAAGATTCCTTTTAAAGGAGAAGAAGTTACAATTTGTTGGGAGTGAAACAATTATTGTAGAGGAGGAAGAAGAATAAATTACAGATGATTAATGGTATTAGGTATGAAAGCATAAAATGACGTAAATATATGAATATATGCATTATATAATATGTATAATACATAGATTTCTTTGGAGTAAAGGTTAAATGAAATCAATGAATAAGTGAACTTGAATTCCTTTTATTGTATTTATGACGGATTTTATTGAAATAAATAGTGTTATGTTATAAATAATAACTGTGTCGTTGAAGAATGTGTAATTTTGGTGCAATTTCTTGGGAGAGTGCTTACATTGAAGAAGTTTATATAGAAGTGGGAACTAAATAGGGGTATGCAAAGATGAATGATTTAGATGGCAATAAGCGGAACATGAAAAGATTAAATGAAGTATATGAATAACTAAATGAATAAATATATATGTGAATAAAATCGAAATGAGAGACTCATCAGCACAGAAATGTTTATTACACAAAAGTAAAGTTTTGAATAAAAAAGTGGAGAGATTAAAAGAGAGGGAGGAGAGAGAGTCGACTAGTTTGCTCTGGTTAATTCCTAGGAAAGATTGTTTAGGGGGGGGGGGGGAGAGAGAGGTGTAGGATGGCTTCTTGCTCAGAATGTAAACCGCTTATCGAGTATTAAATGGCATTGTTTGCCGCAAACAGCCGGCGCCCCTGGCTCTGGCACGTTGCACACAGGTGTGTCAATGACTTGCCGGGGGATCGTGGATAATGAAAACGAAATGCAGCCAAAAGGGACTCGTTGCAGTCACCAGGGCAATGGCGAGTGGTGAATAATTTTCACTTCCGACACAAAAATAATGACAAAGCACAGAGTCCCAGAGACAACAGCTGGACAGACAGCAGCAACAACAACAGCAACAGCAACAGCAACAATAACTATAACAGCAACAACAACATTGGCGAGGAACAGGAACTGGTGACTGGGAACGCGAACGCTGACGAGGTCAAGCTAAAAACTATTAAAAGCGAACCAGGCTGCTCCCATGTGTATCTGTGTGTGACCATTTTTCACTCAGAGTTTCAGCTGTGTCTAAGTGTGTGTGTGTGTGTGTGTGTATAGTTTTAATCAAACCGCCGCTAGAGTTTACTTTTGCGCCTTTTTTAAGGTGCGGTTCAGTGCCCTTTGGTGGCCATAAAACAGACGACGGCGCTGGCCACTGCTGTGGGCCAAGCAGCGGGACAGGAAACGCCATCAGCTGGGCTCGGGGCACGGGACACGGGACACGGAACACGGAGCACGGAGCACGGAGCAGGGGACACGGGACACGGGACACGGGACACGGGACAGGGGACACGAGGCTCGAGGCTCGTTAGAGGCCAGCAAAAATGTTGCGAGGGTTGCAAGCAGCCTTTTACTACGGGGTTGGCTCGTAAATTACAAGGGGCGTGAGCGTGCGTGTGTGTGTATATATATCTGTGTGCATGGGCGTGTGCGTGTGCATGTGTGTGTGTGTGTTAGAGCTGCACGCAAGCCGCAAATGAACATGCAAGCTACAACTAGGCTACAATCGGCACTCGCTTGGACTGAAGTAATAAATTCCCAAATTTATTTTGGTAGGTGCACGTCTCTCTCACTCTCTCTCTCCCTCTCTATAAATAAATAAATTATTTGCAATCGTTGCGCGGCTGTTGCTGATTGATGAGCTGCGCACACACGAATCTATGCGCTACATTTGTATCTGTAGCCAGTGGCTGGGCTTTGTGACAGCGATTTGTCAAAGAGCTTAACCCAAAAACTATCAAAATTGATCAACTATGCAAATGCATCGCCGTGAAATATGGCCGACCTAACGAACAGTTGTCAAAAACTTGACAAATTGTGAATGAAGTTGCGGCTGCGTTGCATTCGATATTGACCATATAGATTACCCAATTTCAAGCAACAACAACAACAACAACAGCAATAATCACCTACGTTACACAATACTTACGACTAAATGCGAAATGTGAGACCAGACACGACGCAGCGCTCGAAGGAGCTCTACAAGTGCAAAACAATATGAAGCACAGACACAGACACATATACAGATATATGTAGATACAGTTACATTTGACACAAGTACAGCTACAGTGAGATAGAGATACTTTGGACTGCCAAAAGATACTTACACGTTGCAAACAACGCGCGCATGACGCAAACGTTATTACAAAGCCAGTCAGCGGGGAGTGGGGAGTGGAGAGTGGTGAGTGGGGACTTTAGCTAGTGGGGGGGAAAGGTGAGATGGCAGCGACTTCACGTTGCAAGTCTTGGTTGCATGCACGAGTTTCCCCGACGCAGACGCAACTACAACAACATTAACAACAACAACAACAACAACAATGACAAACAACGCAGTCAAAGACAATGGCTAAATCAGCGCATAAAGCAAAATTCCAATAACTGTTTCCACTTGCAAAGCTGTTGGCACAAAAAGCCAACCGACAGAAGTTTCCCATTAGAGATGGCAATCGATATGATTTTATACCCTTTGTTTCATTAATATCGATTTATTTGCAATCGATTTATTAATGTTTAATAATAAATCTATAAAATATATTACTTATATTAAAATATATCTTAAATAAATTCATTGCATCTCTAAAATTAGAAGAGTTAAGTATTACACTCTCTTCCAAAGAAATTCATTTTAAAAATCCCCACAGCCGTTGTAATTTTATATATAAAATTTATTTATCAAATATGAATTGAATATGAATATCATTTTAGCAAAATGATAAATAACTT
This sequence comes from Drosophila mulleri, assembly GCA_035047565.1. Classification (NCBI taxonomy): domain Eukaryota; kingdom Metazoa; phylum Arthropoda; class Insecta; order Diptera; family Drosophilidae; genus Drosophila; species Drosophila mulleri. Next base: position 2,782,465 of record JAWNPK010000069.1, on the reverse strand, counting down.
TCCTAATCTTCAATGCCATATTTATTTTTCGATCAATGTCTTAGTCAATGCCTATATAATAGATACAGGATATATGTATATTACGATAGATATATGTATATATATTATAATGGATAATTAAGTAATTTGGACTTGTGATAGATGAAAGTTCTGCTCTATTTTGTACCTAGATTTGATTGTGTATTTTATTTAATTTTTTATTTTACTTATTTTTTTTATTATTGTATTATTTATTTAAAGACAAGGAATAGAAATATTAATTTTTTTTAAATAATTTATTTAACTTAAAAACATGTTCATTACTTCACCTATTCTTTCTTTCTTTTATTTGTAAATTTATTAGAAATTAGAATTCATCTAAAATTAAGTCGAGCTTGACTATTTAGTAACTGCGACCCTTGGGCTGTCTGTCTGCTAACTATCTCAAGATGTAGGAATGCAAACAGCTTTGACTCGTGTCACGCGCACATCTCCATGCGGCTTCGATATGCATTCAGTTTGCCATTGACTTACAGCCATGTCATCATTCCAGCCCATTCCAACTCATCATCATCAGCAACATCAGCAGCAGACTGTGTATATATATATGTGTGTGTGTTGTTGTTGTTGTTGTAGCTCTTTGTTTTATTTTTCAGCTGTTAGTTGAAGATTATTACAGAGTGACGACTGACAACGTTTGCCGGCGAGGCATTTGTTTGCCAAAGGCAGCAACAACAAAACTCAAGACGTTGCTGCCCCGGGCTGAGGGGCAAGAGAGAGCGAGCTCGAGTTGAAGCTGAAGCTGCAGCTGAAGCTGGAGCTGAGGCCGGGAGATGTTGATGTTGCTGTACCTTTTTGCTGTCTCTGTGGCAGGGCAAACGACGTTGACACCAGCGCATTTCTGCTGAGCTTGGCGTCTGCTCCAAAGTTGCATCACTTTCGGTTTGCTGGCCATCACAGCACAACAAATTTGAGCTGCATTTGCACATTTCGGTGCAGCTCGGCTCGGAGCTGACATTGCCTCGAGGGTGCGAGCAGTTGAGCAATGCGAAAATTGAAAGTGAAGCATCGGCACATCAACTGCGCGATAAACGAGAGCGAAAACGAAACAGCGAATCGTGGAGCTCAATAAATATGGATTGGCTGCTATTTAGCTGGGAATCGAAATGAGCTCGCACCTGTTGACGTCTTTTGTACACATTTGCGCAACTGTTGCCAGCCCACTTGCACCACCCACCGCACCACTCAGCCACCTTCATAGAGTTCGGAGTAAGTTCTGGTATCTGTTTACCCCGGAGTGGCCTGAGTGGCTCACTCGTTTGCAGTTTCTGTTGCCCAACTCTGAGGCGAGTTCATTGGCCATGGGCTGGCAGCTCAATCCCCGCGCCCAGCCACACTTTCCATTTCTATCAACGCGCTGGCAATTATGCAGCTTTGCTTTATTGAGCATGTCATTTGTGATTTGCATAAGCCGCGCGAATTTAGCCACTGCGCCTAATGATAAACGCCGGCTCGCCCTTGGCATGCCACGGGAAACCTTCTCTATGATGGGTCAGCTAGCTATCGAGAGAGCCGCCTCAAGTGTGAATTCTTAAAGTGGCGAAATTCGCCCTTGAGGTCGCACCACAAACTCGTTTAACTCGTTTATGACGCTGATGATGATGATGATGATGACACTCAGAAGAGTCAAGTGTGCGAGTAAAATTAAGTGTCTGCTGTAAGTAAATGACTTTTGTTGGCCCAAACCAAAACAAAGCAAGCCAACGGAAGAAAAACTTGCTAAAGCAGAATGAAAACTGTGAGCCAACTGTTTCTAGAATGCTCCAGCTCAAGCAACTAGTTCGTTTTCTAAAAATCTCGCTGATTCTGATGAATTAAGTTAGGGTTTAATGATTATAGAAAATGTTATTATTTATTTAATATTATATATATGTATTACATATTATTATTTAAAGATTTATTAAAAGTTCTATTACATCTTAATATGTAATATATTTTATTTGATTTCATATATATTTGATTTATAATATTCAAATCTATTCAGAGCTTAGTTTGAGTTCAATAATTTATTGTAACCACAATTTTATTATTTATATTAAATCATTACAATCATTATATAATAATTATTTTTTTTACTTTGAAATGGAATTTCATTTTTTATTTATTTTTATTTAAATACTTAAAATTGAACTTAACGCTTTTAAAGATTTATAACGCTTGAGGCCATTCGATTTGGGAAATTTCCGAAACGAATATGGCTTTGAAATTAAGAACGTGACCATTTAGGCCTTTCGGCTATGGCCAAGTTGTTAACTGTAATTCTGCCAACACTCGAATTAGGTCTTCTTGTGGCTGTGCTGAGTAAAACAGATGTTTCGATCTCAAGTAGATTTGCATTTGCTTTTATTCTGAGCCATTGCTGATTTGCGAGCGATTTATCAAAAGGCTCGCTGCTGTTTGCTCTCAGCGTGGGCGTCTAACAAATTGTATTTTGTCTCTCTGGCGTGGTGCACTTGCCGCGATAGTTGTTGTTGTTGTTATTGTGGTTGTTCCAGTTCCCAACACGAAATGCAATTTTTTGTTTCGGTGGCAAACAGTTTCACGGCTCAGTCTTGACTTCTTCAACAGTCGCCCACTTTGGGTCCGCCTCCCGCGCCCACCCACAGCTACTGTTGCCTGCATTGTTATGTGTATGACCAGATTCCCATGTCTCCCTCCCCCCCCCCCCCCCCCTTCCCCTCTCGCATGACGCCTTGCCAAGTGGTTCTTAGTTCAACACTTTGTCTACGTCTCTGGCGAAAGTCTCGTCGAGCAATTGATGAACATGTTAGGTGCAGGGCGAGGGCTGGGAAATTTGTTTCGCTTGGCTTACTGGAGCGCACATTCCAACACATATACAGATTTGAGTGCGCGTGTGTGCGTGTGTGTGTTGCTTGGGCTAGAAGTCAATTATGGCAAGGCTTTGTTCAAGTGGCTCTGATGAGCTGGCAGGAAGTGGAAAGTAGAGCACATGTCGCTTAAAGCAGTCCAATAATTCATATAACTACATACATACACACACACACACATACATATTTACCTACATATATATTAGTATTACCTACAGGGTCCAGCTGCTTGCTGCTGCTGTTGCTGGCTGCCAGACAAATTCATATATTAATTAAACGCTAAATTTAACAGGCAGCCAATTATGCTAATCAGAGATAAGCAGGCCCACACGCACACGCCACAGCAGGAGTCGTCAGCAGGAGTAGCAGTGGGAGCAATGAAGGCCTGGCAAGGTAGAGGCGCTGCACTGAGCGAAATTGCCAAAACTATATTGAATATATATTCATAAATTCGAGCTAGACTGAATACATGTAAGCCTCTTCCACCTATGCTCCCACTAGCTTTAACTGAAGTGGGAAATCGTATCCCCCCCTCCAATGTATACATGTATTTCGCACAGTGCATGCTACAATATATTGTCTAGATTCTGATTGCCAATAAGCCACAAGCGCACCCAAGGCGAGCATTAGCCACCAACCCAGCACCGCCTCTCAGTCTTGCCGCGCCCACCGCCTGGCTGCCGCCCACCTTCGCCTGCTGTCGATTGTTGGCGAGCTGCCTGAAAATCTCGTTTTAACTGCAATTACAAATTAAATCAACCGCAGGCAAGACAATCAAATTGCGTGACTGATCTGATTTTCAGTTGTACTTCGCAGCAATATTATTTGAAGGCAGCTATAATGCTAGACGGCCCGAGACGAATACATTTTTCGCTTCACAGTAACTGAGGCGCACAGCAGGCAAACGTTAGCCTATAACTTATAGCATTTAAATTGGAGCTGGGCTCACAAGAGTCAAATGAAGTTTTCAATATGAGATAAGCCTATGATTATTCATATTTTTACTATATATTCACTTTAGCACAAGTTCAGAGAATGATATTAATGGCACTCTTTATCGAAATGTCGAGCTTCTCTTATTCGAATCTTGAATACTTTATAGACAAATGGAATGGCTAGCTGTCTGTCTTTAACGCGTCGTTTTTTCCCAAATAAACCAAACATTTATTGCTTCTATCGTCGAGCTCTGTGAGAATTGTCGCCAGCAGAGACAAGTTTTGATTAACCGCGGCGATTAATCAAATGCGATTCAGACATACACACATACATATGTTTCATCATATATATTCAGCTGATATTTCCACTATTCAAATGCATTCTCCTCTGCCGCAGCAGCTCCATCAATGTCGCTTACAGCGCTCTAATCGTAGCCAAAGCAAATACTTCTGGACTGCCACCTGTTCAAAGTCGCCTTCACACACGGTTCTAAGCGAGCCGACAATATAATGCTTATATATGTATATACATATATGTACATATATTTATATATGTTTTTTTGTATACCAACTCTGTGTGTATTTGCTTTTTGCTCAAAAGTTGGCATCGGATGCTGTTGCCTTTGGCTCTGGCTTGTTGACTACCTGTCGCCACCTGCTGCGGCCGAGAAGTAGCAGCAGCAGCAGCAGCAGCAGCTGTTTATCTTGCGTCATTCTTCGACAGCGTCGTCGGCGTCTGCGTCGGCGTCTTCGTTGACGTCGGCATCTTGACATTAAATCAAAACCACTTCCGTGCCGTCTGTTGCCGTTGCTGTTTTTGTAATTGGCACCGCACCCTTTCGTCACACACATGACGACGGCGACGGTGGTTCGGTGGTTCGCTGGCTCGGTGGTGCGCTGGTCGTGGCTCAAACAGTCGCTGTTGCCCGCTTCGAGTAAATAAACGAGACGCTTCGAGTTGAGACGTCGCAATTGGTGACGTGTCGCCGCCACCCAATTCTCCAAGGGTTGGCTGGGGGAAAAGGGGGAAAGGGTATCTAAGTGTACCAGCATGTAATCTGAGACTTACAATTCGCCAGCAACCCCCGGCACTAGGCACTAACTACCTGTCAACCCCAGCCCCAAGCAGAGCGGCAATGCGTGCCCAATGCAGAGGTCTTTAGGCAGCCCATCAAATAGCGTGTGTAAATAAAAGCGAAGAAAATAAAATACATGCAACAAAGGATGTGGCACAAGGCACACACGCACACACACACACACAGAGAGAGAGAGAGAGAGAGAGGAAGAGACAGCTGTGAAGGTGGCCGCTGCTTAGGGATAGAGGCAGGATATATCAACATATCGCATTTGCTAAAGGGGTAGACACTGGATTATATATGTGTGTGGGTGTGGATGCTTGTGTGTGTGTGTGTGTGTGTGTGCGTGTTTGTCCCTAGCATAAGCTAATTGAAGGGTCTTTCTTGTTTCATAATGCTGCACTTCTTCTGCTGCCAGCAACTGAATAAACTGTGTCTCAATTGTCAACGGCTTTTGTCCCTATATATTGTATCATCTTCATATACATCTCTATATGTACATGTATCTCTATATACTACGTGCATATATAGCTATATTTTTTGGTTGCGTGGGTCTGCACTCGACGACTATTTGCACATCATTAGCACAGGCGGCCGGCCACACAGCTCTAACTATGTCAAATAAAAGCACACAGCTAAAGTAGAGTTGAAGCTGTGAAGTGCAGAGATATTTGAGGAACAATGGAAAAATAGTTATATTCATGTATATCCCAATTCTTGAAAACTTAAATTAATTCCGCTATTACGAAGTCCATATGAACATTTCTTATATTAACTGACATATAAGCATTTCTTAAATATACTAAAACTAAACAAATCTCAGGAATCTAATTAGATATGTAAATTAAAAGTCAATATACATATATTAATAATAATAAATCAATCAAAAAGAACTCCTGTTAAGTCTGATAGTATTTTGTTCTACCCATAAAAAAAAGAAAAACATTTTATTTACTTTTTAAAGATTTTTATATGAGTATTTTTAGTCAATAATTTGCTTAGTCATTCGTTTTTTTTTCTAAAAACAATTCTACATAGAAATGGAAAATAGTATAAAAAAATATATATATTTTTAAACAAGATTAAAAATTTATATAATATCCATAAATACAAATATTTCATTCTACAATGAATTGAAAAATAAAATATATTTGTTAATGAAATCAACATAGATATAATATACCTAAATATAAGTATTAAGTTCTACAGAGAATGCAAGCATAAAAAATATATTTTTGAAATAGGAATCAAAATAAATATATATATATATATATTTTGATTAGCCTGTTTTGGTACAATTTCGGACTCATATAATGACTTGAGAGACAGAAAATTGCAGAGTTCACAGCTTAGAATAGTTGGGCTGATTATGTTTTTGGGCTGCTCGCTGTGTGAGGGCAACAATAATTGAAATATCTGTTGGGCTGCACGATTGTCGGATCGGTGAAAGGCTGCGCCTCTAGAAAACCTCGTGCTGACCATAGAAATAGTCTTTCTTTTTGTGCTTTTCGTGCTCTCGCTCGTTCGTTTGCTCGCACAACTCGAGCCGGTTTCGCCTTTCGCCACATGTAACAACAATAAAATAAATAATGATCTATCAACAAAGTGTAGCACCAATTGGCCAACAAATCTGCAAAAATCAATGCAAACGTTTTCCAAGCCACTCTAAACAATGGCAAACAATGGGTCTGGGTCTGGGTCTGGGAGAGCAACTCCCATCGATGCGGATCATCTGAGGCGCACAAACTTTCAAAATGGGCGGCAAAAGTCTTCGACTCACTCGATTCCATTCCCAAACCCCTTCCATAGTTCACTAAACCTTCTATTTTTCGATAAATCTTCGAATGGACTGCAATCTGCATCTGCATCTGCATCTGCATCTGCATCTGCATCTGCTGGTGAAATTGAAATGCATGCAAGTCATAAATTGGAAATTTCGTTCTTTAGATTTAAGAGCTGGCAAACATTTATTCGATTCTAACGTGTGATTGTCTTCTCTCTACTTTCAGGTATGTTAACCAAAGGGCAAATACCAGCCACAGCTCGAGCCGAGTGTAAGTAATTTTAGTTGAAATGGAATATTTTGGGGCTGGCAGATTAGTCTCCTGCTGGACCAGCAAATCCCTTCAACGCATTAAAACTTTGTAGTCTCTTGTTGCCGAGCATTTCATCTGTATAATGCTTTTCTTATGCTCTCCTTCGCTGTCTTCGTTTCCACTTTTACTTTGCTGCTTTGGGGATCTCGTGTACAGCGGCAACAGCAACAACAACAACAAGAACAACAATAAATCAAACAAAAATTTCCCAGTTGGATTTTCATTTTATTGCATTTACTTATTATTATAATTCGCATTCTCCTCTCTTTTGCCTGGGCGCCAATGGATGAAGGCAGGGCAAGCAGTCTGTTTTAATGACGGTGCTTAGTTTCACATTCGTTGTTGTTAGAGAGAGAGAGAGAGAGAGGGAGATGAGAGAGATGGCATTCAAATTTCCAAATGCAAACCGAGTCTTGGCTATTGTTAAGCATTTGCCAACTAAAGTTTGTGCGATTTTCGTACATTAAGATAAAGATTTCAACTTTTTCTTTATTTGTGGGCAAAAGCAGCAGCAGCAACAGCAGCAGCAGCTACGACAGTCTGTGGGGCATGCAGCTGTTCAGCTGCCTCTCAATTGTAAATGCTCATAAAATATGACCATTGCGTGTGCCTCACTGCGAGTGAGTGTGCATGTGTGTGTGTCTGTGTGTTTGTGTGTGTGTGTGTGTGTGTGTGGGTGGCTGTATCTTAAACAACATCAGCAACGAGTTTTACAACAATTTGTGCAGTGCAGCAGCGCCGTCAAGTGCGCTTTCCGCAGCTAATTGACATCATACTGAACTCATTCACATTAATTAATGACATCATACTTCAGAATGAATGAAGGGGCCAATCCGGCATGAACTGCGCGTGCGGAAACCTAATATTAAATATGTATGTAGACAGAAAGAAACAACGAGTGAGTCTTTGCAATGTCGAATTTGAAATGTTCTAGCAGCACGAGTTGCGATCTAGCTAGAGATAGATGTAGCGAAGCTATTCAATGGTTCCTAGACTACATCATTTATTAGTGTTACCCCATGCAATAAATCAATTTGAGACTATGACCAGAGATGACAAAATACAAGCGGAATTGATTTGATTTTATTATAATGTGACAACAATTTCAATATAAATTTAATATATTTCGTTGTAATCATAAATAATACTAATACTACAGAAATATTTTTGCAAAAATTATTTCTTTTAAAAAGGATTTGTACTTAGCTAGATTTGAATGCATGCGATTTAACATTTATTAAAATCTAAAAAATATATATAGTGTAGTTATATATAAAAAGTAAAAAACAAAAATAACAAGTAAGAAAACTCTAGTCGAGAGTGCTCGACTACGAGATCCCCTGAACCCTTCAAGCAACAGCCATTTCAATCATTTTTAGCGTCTCTCTGCTTACACAAACACACACATACACACGCAAACACACATACATAGACACCCATAGGCGCGCACGCATGGGCTGCAGTGTGGGCTTACTATGGGAACTTAATTGTTTAATAACTTTTTTTCTGGACGTACGTTCTCCATGAAACTTTCAGGTTGTGGTTTTATCATTACTATGCGTATAATTGCCTAAGCTCAAGTCTCTAGTATTTGAAATACGCCTTTTACAAACTTATGGGTGAGGGGGTGGATATAAAGGTGGGGGGTGAAATTGAACAAAAATCGAAATTCTATAACGTACATATCAATCTACATTTAAAATTTGGATACTCTAGCTCTAAAGATGTAGGAGATATAATTTTATAACTGCATTTCGATAAGGTTTTTGATCGATAAAAAAATAACGGGATGAGTTATCGATTTTTAGTGATAAACTCGATATCCGCGTGCTATATACGAGCATTTAAAAAAAAAGTTGAAGTCTCTAGCTTCTATATCTTCTGAAATCGACGCGTTCAAACATACGGACAGACGGACAGACGGACAGACGGACGGACGGACGGACGGACAGACGGACAGACAGACGGACAGGGCTAAATCGACTCAGTTCGTCGCCCTGATCAAGAATATATATACTTTATGGGGTCTGCCACGCCTCCTTCTGCCTGTTACATACATTTCAACAAAAACATTATACCCTGATTTCCCATTTTCAATGGGTTCAGGGTATAAAAATAACAATTTTTTAAAAACGTTCAAGGAGAAAAAAATTAAATGGTTTCAAATGCAAATTTTAGCTAAACAGATTTAGATTGTAATTCACTAAGCGATTTTAAACAGGATTTTTGCAATGAGAGAAAAGTTAAGATTTGAGATTTAAGATTAATTAAATAATAATTATATAGGTAATAATAATTGTTGTGTAATAATAATGGGAATAAATTATCCAAAAAATTAATATTGTAGTAGGTCTGTAGGAATTAGATAATTATATAGTTACCTATCGATACCTAATTATAATGTTATCGATACTAAAAGAGAATGTCATCAATAGAAAACGAGAATTAGTGGGGAATATAAAGTATAGATGAGAGCAGACGATTTTTTAGATAATTTAAATAAAATTAAAATTTTACACAATATGAATATAAAAATTTCTATTATAATTTCAAGTCGAAACGATATAGAGCTAATGTATATCGACTTTGACGTATTAAGTAATGTTTTAAGCTGAAGAATAGAGTAGAGACAAAGAATATTTCATTTGCTTTATAGAGTATCTAAGACACTCCCCTAGTTAGTCATATGAACAGCTCTACGCTTCATTCGAATTCTCTCTACACTGCGTTACATTCTGTGATTCACAGCTGAGATACCCTCTGGCAAATCAGCAGAAGTGAGCACACTTTTGCACTTAATTTGACGCAATTTACATGGCCGGCAGCGCAGTTGATGAGGACTCCACTTGAGTTGAGTTTTTGGAATTGTTCTTTTCATTTGATAAACAATTTCGTAAAACCATATGAAATTTGCATCGTAGATTAACCACAAATTGCGTTAATCGAGCTGCCCTTTAGCCTTTGGCTCTAACTATTTGCGTTTGACGAAATTAATTTGCATCTCGACGAAAAGCCTTTGTGGTTGTCGACATTTTTGATTTGTGGTAAATGGAGAAAGGTAAAACTAAACAGAAATACTTAAATAACTATGAAATAATTAACCACAGACAATATAAGTTAACTCTTGGATTTCTAGGAATGTAATCAATAGTTGGCTAAATTTCTTATGGGTATTCCTGAACACCGTTTGTGCTATTGCTCTAATGCACAATGAGTAAGTCGCAGCTCATGAGTAATTCATCTTGGCCTCTCTGCATAGAAGAGAATGAAGTATATGTACAAATCGAGCTCGATATATGTATATATGCTAGATACTTCCGAGACTTCTGTCCGTCTTTGGGGCCTTCTGTTTATGCAAATAATTCCGCAGCTGGCGGCTGGTTGTCGCTGTAGTTGGCTTTTTGACATTGGACCCTCAGTTTGGCGGCGAGGTTTGGTTTTCGGGCTATTGCAAATTTAATTGGATTCACCAAGCAGATGCAGATTTACTGGCCCACTGAGAATTACCACGAGCAAGCGACATAGAATGAGTTATTCAAGAAGCTTTTCCGTGTAAAACAAACGAAAAAGAGAGAGGAGAGAGACAAAAAAAAAAAAAAAAAAGAGAAAATGGAAGCAGAAGATGTAAAGCTGTGGATATAAAGCATTTGCATGCGGCATTACAAGAGATTTTAATTGAAAATGAGTGGCTCGACCCTTGACACTGAACCTGAGTGGATTATCCAAAACGTGAACCCAGGCAGCAGTTCGCGCTGTCAAAGATTATGAATAGAGGAGCTACAACAACTTTCCCAAGCTATTTAGCTGCCGGCCTTTCACTCTGTGTGGCTGTCGCTTTAATTATGCAAAATTAACGTTAATTAATCTCGGTCGGAGCAATAATGTTTTAAATGTAGAGAGAGAAACAGAAAGAGAGAGAGAGAGAGAGAGAGAGAGGCAGATATATTCTCTAAATATGTATATCTTTGGCATAGCTGGTAGCTGACCTTATTTCTCATATTTCCCAGAGCTGAAAATTAATTGCAAAAGTTAATGGATCTCACTGAGAAAGAGAGAGGGAGAGGCAGAGCGAGGGAAAGAGAGGGAGATGCCATATCACATCTCATCTAATATCCCATCATAGAGAAGAGGCTGGCAGCTGTTTGAATTGTTTCGTTGACATTGACGTTGTTGATTTGTCATTTGGCTGTGCTCTGACTCTGATTGCGGTTCAGCAGTTACTGTTGCACTGCACAAACGAAAATCAATGACAAAATCAACCGCATTTCAACAATCGCCACGATACACGAAATATATATCGAACGTGCGATTTACTTGCGGTCCAGATGCCTCATAGATATACGCGCTGAGTAGCACTTGGGCTGAGAGGCCATGGGAAAGCATGGCGAATCTGCTGCCAAGCACATGCGATAAAAAGAAAATACATACACACATATACACACTCGTACATATGTGTATGACCACACAAAACAACAATTGAAATGTCGGCCGAGCGAAGCAGCTCCCAAAGCTGATTGAAGCAGCGTTCAATTGATGCGACTCCCCCCACACTCTAAACTCGATTCGGCCAAGCTTGTTATGATTGCCATTGAGCTCAAAGGCTATTTATAGCCACGTCAAAAACATAATAATAATAGAAGAATAATGGTTGTTATTTGGTGAGTAGCCGTAAAAGAGAGTCCATATTAGTTTGTCAGAGTTGTTATTTTATTAGTGCGGAGATATCAAGTTTATCTTTATTTATCATTAACTGTTGAAATGCCCTTTACCAGCCCATATGCAAAATAAATGATACAAATTTAAAAGATATATAGAAATGTATAACAAATATAGAAATACATTAGAATCCGTTTCCGCTCAAGTACCGTCGCTATATCCGGAAGAGACTATAACCTGATTTTTCGGTGCAATAACAGTACGGATGTAATAAGCGCAGTCCTTATAGCCGGAATGTTCTGTAAATATATAATAAATATATAATACATGTAATATATTCTGTATATTGAGAGAAAATGTGGTATAACATTTCAAATGAAATCCCAATGCCTGCCTTAACTTCTTTACATTTTCAATATGCCCTGCTCAGTTAACAGCTGCAGGGTATTTCTAAGTCACAGTGAGCGCTGCTTTTCGGGCTACCTTTCGCTGTGCCTCCGATCATGCCACACGAGGCACACGCTTCAGCTTCAGCTTCAGCTTCAGTTCCGTCTTCAGTCTGAGTCTCAGCTTGAGCCTGAGTCACTGCTCGCTTGAACTTTTGAACTAGTTTCGCACACAGCTCAGCTCTCTCAGCGTTTGTCAGTGAGCTAAATCTTCCATTCAATCTTCACATGAGTTTTACATTTTTGCATCTTTCACATCTCGCTGGCCTGGTCTGGCCTGTTCTTTTCGGTCGACGTCTATTACAGTAATGGCTACAATAGCCGTGAGTAAGCACGTCTGTCTAACAATCTCTCTATCTAAATGTGTGCAACTATCTTTATCTCCAACTGTATCTGTGTGCATGTGTGTGTGTGTGATTTATAGGCTAGGCAAATGCCGCCATCAGCAGCTATTGCTAGATAAGCTGCAGTTAAACAATGTTTATCAATTTGAGGGCGCAACAACAGTTCAGAGCCTGCTGACTGCCCGATTAGCAGTTCGATTAAAGAGCTGCGTTTTTTATGCAAATTATGCATATCTGGATTTACCGATAAAGCATATGTATGTAGTGCTGCTATATGCGATTAAAAAAGTGCACACATCCATCCATCCATTAGGCAGGCGGAAGTGCATTAAACGAGATTGACACTCACAATGGCTGGCTGAACCATCATTTATTGATTGCATGCTGTAAATTTGCAAGTCTTGAGCGAAAAGGGAAATAATACGCTGCCTACGCTGGCCCAAGAAGTCACAGACGCTGGCTGGCTGGCTGGCTGATTGAGCCCAGAAGTTTGCCAGCCCAGCGCTGGTTGGGAAATTAAATAGAAAGCCCTGCGCAAGAAGCGAAAGACCAACACGAAGAAGTCGCCGTTTGACAGTGAAAGGGGAGGCGAGAGGTGGAGCGGAAGGAGAGGGAGGAGAGGGAGGAGAGCGAGGGGAGACTGGCAGGCAGCACAACCTACTTACCTAGTCGAGTGTCTGAATGTCTGTGCATTGAATGTGCCGTGGATAATAAAAAAAAACCAGCAGCTAACATAGAGGCAACTGGGCGTGGCTTCTACCCTAACTCAATATCTATGTCTGTGTGTGTCTTTGTGTGTGTGTGTGTGTGTGTGTGCTCTATGGCGTATGATGGATTTATGTTTAAGTTGCGTGCAAGCAACTTAATGGATTTTGTAATTTTCAAAAAATGCTCAAACTTAACAGGAGCAAGAAAAGAGAGAGAGAGAGAGTGAGTGAGGGAGAGAGAAGCAGAAGTCACGTTGCTGGCAAAACTTTTGTAGCAAAAGGTAAAACTATCTTGCAGATACTAGATACTTTACTCGTGCCACTCGCGCAGATGCCATTTCGAATTTCGAATGGCTTGGCTGGCTGGCTGGCTGGCTGGCAAATGGAGACCGCACCAAGCGCCGCCGCTGCCGCATTTCTATCTGCGGCTGCCGCCGCCTTGCGCCAACGAATTGGAGCATGCCGAGCTATAAAAAAAATTGTTTCTTGAGCATCGTATTAAATATGCGCACATAAGCATGACAACACAAGCCGAGCTGCTGCCGCTGCTGTCTGCTGCCTCTCATAGCAATGGCAGCCAAAATAAAATACATAACGCAAACAAACATTGCGGAAAACGAGCCGAAACTTGAATGCGCTTCGAGACGCGCTTCCTGAAAATGAGATGTTATCATTGCAAGCTATAAAGATATTGAGCAGACTTTTGCTTTCTCTATTACTAAGAGATTGAGTTTATCAAATATCATGAAATGGAGATACATTTCTATTGTATATATAAATATTTGATTATGTATCTGTGAGATAAGTCAGTTTATAAGTTTACTTTAAAATATTTCATCAACTCAAGATACATTTCTATTTTAGACATATAGGCGATCATTTATCTGTGAGATGATTCAGTATAGTATAGTTAATAATATCATCAATTTCAGATACATTTCTGTTTTGTACATATCGTATATATTCGATATTTATAAGTTTATTTATTTTTATTTTGATATTTGATGATGCATCTGTGAGATTATTCAGTTTATAAGTTTATTAAATAATATTTTATTAATATGAGTTACAGTTCTGCTTTATATATGATATATGATGCATTGCTGAGATTATTTAATATTAGACCTTTTTCTGCTTTATACAATATATTGCATAATACATGTATTTCTAGCTGGAATCATTCCAACTTTTCCTATTTACTATAATTTTTACTTTCTATACAATTTAAAAGTTTTAAATTTTTTAATAAATTTAAATCAATTATTTATATTTGCTCTAATTTACATTTTGCATCTCTAAAGATTTTATTGTTACTGTCAAATTGAGTCATTTAATTGTTTAGATTGTGTTGATTTTCCTATGAATTTATGCTCAGACAGCAAATGTTCTTAAACATTTTCAGATTTGTCATCAATTCTTCTTTATTGCGACACATTTTAGTTCTTATCAAGCGACATTAGGTTGTTCGTCAGTTGTCAGAGCTAAAGTTATAAATTATGGTAGCTATAACTATGCATGTTAAAATAATTATATTAATGATGCAATAATTTTTTAATTTTGTAGACTTTTTATTTTATAAAACACGAATAAACTAATAGTGATGAATATATATGCAGAATTTTATTATACGAAAATTGTTGCTATATTATTGATTCATGTTCTACATTAGATGAAAATAAAACTAAAATATTCATTGTTAGTTTTCGCTTTTGGTCAAGCCCAGGCCACATTTAAGCCGCTCTCTCGCAATTGTCAACCGCATTCGAAGATTCCAAGAGACCTTCGCTTTGGCAACTTCGTTATGCCCATGGCTAAAATATCCATTTTTATGGCTGTGAACATATATACGTATATGTGTGTGTGTGTTTGTATATGTATTAGCAGTCGCTTGGGTATATCAAAGTCAGTCTTCAGAAAAGTTGTCTGGCTTATTAAATATTAATTATGGCACAAACAGTGAGCACAATGAGATGCGCAGCAGCAGCGAAAATAGTTGAGCGAAATAAAATAAAAATTCAGCTACATTTATGGCTTGAACCACTTTCAGCTCTGGTCTGAGCCACTGGGCGGCAGATGGGAGCCGCAGCCACGAGCTCGCTCATCAGCAGCATATATTTGGTCATAGATACAAAACGAGCTGAGGTTGCGACTGCGACTGCGACTGAGAGTGAGGCAGCGCCTATCTGTAGCAGGGTCAGATGCGGGGAATAACTCGGTCTACAACAACGAGAGCTGATCACGTGGGCGGGCATCCAAGTAACGTGCACTTGCGTTTATCTGTCGCCATTAGCAATTCTAATTGTTGCTGTTGCCGTTGCAGCTGCTGTTGCTGTTGCTGCTGCAATTGGCAATGGGCAATTGCTAACAAGTGAGAATCGCGGCCCAAAAATCATCTTTATTTTTTATGGCCGCATCCGCCTCTATACAATCGACTTGATGATGATGATCATTATGATAATGAAACGTGGGCGTGCATCGATTAGCGTGTGTTGCTTTACACAACAGACTGTATATATTACAATAGATCTACTATTTAGAGTAGCTAGTCGGCCAGTCGATTTCCATTTGCAGACAGCGCCATTCGCAGGGGGCGTGCCTCAGCCACAATCTCAGCCTCAGCCTCCAGCTGGCCCAATTCGAGTCGAGCTGGAATCGTGTGGTAATTATGTAGCCCGTCGCGCGGCCTTAACTCTTAAGTGGCGACAGTTAAATCTCAAAGCTGAAAGTTCAAAGCGAGAGCAAGAAATTGAAAATTGCCTTCGTGATATTGAGCTGCTATTTGGTGGATTTGAGGGGCGTGGCGGAGCTTCGCCCCTCGCTTTAGAGCAACAGCGAACAATAAAACGCATTTGTCATTATAAAAATTACATTTAATTATATTTGTTTTGCGCCAGACTCAGCACAGAAAAAAAAAAAACGCACCCAGTTTCCGTTCCACGGTTCCATTTTAGAAATGTGTGGCAGAAAAAACACCAAAAATGAGCAGAGAATATACAGAAAGACAAAAACAATGCAAAATGGATGTCGATTAGAGAGACGCGACTCGGCTGACTCTGACTCTGACTCTGGCTCTGGCTCTGGCTCTGGCTCTGGCTCTGAGCTCAGCAAAGCGTGCGGGAAATTCATTAGCAATATTTATGACTAGTATATTTGACATGTGTTTGTTGTCGTTGCTGTTGCTGTTGTTGAATTTTTACTGGGTAATTTCCTTAGCAGGCCAACAAAGAGCGACAACAACAACAACAATGCCATTATTGTTGCTGTCAGGGCTTTTGTTTTGCTAGAATTCGAAACGCAGTTGTTGTGGTGGCTGCGTTTTATATTTATATACATATATACGTATGATCTGAATAGTAGTTAATGATGTTGCTGTTGTTGCTGTTGTTGCTTTGTCGCTGCACTGCGAATTTCACAACACATAACCTCACTTGACAGCGCACAGCGTGAAAACAAATTAAGAGAAAGAGAAAAAAAGTCAATTCGATATGGAAAATTTTTAAAATATTGCCAGTGCATGAAAATGCAAAAATACCAAATAATAAAAATTCCAGTATATGTTTAATTTATAGTTATGTTGTTCATCTGCGAGCTTTTGCGGTTCGTTTGTATTCGAGAGTGACGAAAAAATTACTTAAGGCGCATGAGCACATGCTTATATTTAATGCTGATGAGCTAATACTGAAACGGACACTCTCTAAACTCTATTATATTATAGACTATATATAGCTGACCAATAGCAATACCTCTACTCTTATGTCAACATTATCATCATTACAACTATTATTAAAAGTGGCTAACTCCAGGTCACTATAGTCCGTGTAAGCAAAGTAGCTGATCTAGCTCGATCAAAATCTGATGCAAGAGACAACTGGATGATGAGAAGATTCAATCCATATCCACATAAAGGGAGTAAAGCAGATGCTATAAGACTCATTTATGTTGTTCCTTTACCTATGTGAATTTCCCCAGAAAACTCTTATTTTGTATATATTTAAATCTCTTATCAAAAGCTATAAGACTCACTATTTGTCAAAATAATCAAGTTTTTTATGCATTTGTTTAGCAATATAATTATAATTCAGAGTACAAAAAGTAAACTTTTTTGGAGAAGTGCTCATATATTTAAATTTTTTGATATATTCTTTCATACATACTTCACCTAGTTTTACAAAATTAGAATATATTAACAGCAAGACATGTTGAAATAATGTTGTTTAACATATATTTGAAATATTTGGATCATTTTATGGATCTTAAATATATACATATAAGTATTTATTTTAAATAAATGACTTTTTTTAATAAAAACGCTTCAAGTTCAGTATGAAATAAAACAAATTATTCATTTCGATGGAATAATTGAACAAATGTAATCTAGTCTTTTACATTTGCTTACACGCTTAAAGTGGCATGAGAAGCTTTGTCGAGCGGTGTGGCAGCCTGGTTACATAATCTGAACAGGTTGGCAGCACCAGTTCAAGAAGAAGAAGACAGTTTGGGAATAACACTTATAGAGTAAAGATGTATATGCTGGTGATTAAAAGAAGTTCAACTAATCACTGAGTTTTAAAGGGGTTTAAATCGAAGCATTATATTCTCAATACTCAGTTCATTACATTCATACCCGATTAATTATATTAAGCACACAAGTAAATACATTACAATTGTTACATATGTACACATATATCAAATTCTACATTGCCTTTGCATTCTTGTCAAGCTGTGGCCAATTGAGAATTTTCTTATGTGCTAATGCAACATAGAAAGAACAGATACTTCAGCTTAGTATGGATATTTTGTCTCTTGACAGTCGAATTCGTCTTTATTAAGTGCAAACTCTTCATCATTTATCAGCTTCTGCTTAAGCTGACTGCAGTTCATGAATTTGCACAGAGATCAATGATGCCATGTTAAAGCCGCAGATTTGAAACGATGTACGTAAGGCATAAAGTTAAATTATATTACGCATACGCAGTGCTGGCCGCATTCAATAAATTCGAAATTCCAAATTGGCCGCATTTGGCCATAAATCTAACACGCGTCACTGGCACAATGGCCTATTTAAATATTAGCCATGTATTATGCATTATGCATTGTTTTAACCAGTTGGTTTTGCATTGCTATTAATTATAAATCATGTGGGATTAAAAGAGCTACCAACGCGAGTCACCCTTACTTAAAATCCCCCAAATATCCCGCGTCCTTCAACCCACATCAGCAGCAAGCCCTTTAGCTCGATATTAAACTTGAATTATGATTAGCAAACCCGTTCTGTTTTTCCTTTTGTAATTAAGTCAAGTGTATTGCCAGTAGCCCAACAACAAATTTTGTGGCATGCCCCTTAAAGCAAGCCAAGCTGTTGCTGCTGCTGCTGAAAGTTAGATGGAGCGTGTCGGGCTGGGGCATACTTAAGCATGCCCCCGCCTCGATTATTGTGTGCATAATTTGTCATATGCAAAGCGTGGCGATAGCTTAGAAACATGCCATTCCACAGATACACAGATATAGATACAGATACTTATAGAGATACAGATACAGATACACAGGCGTCGAGTCGTTTGTCGCTTGTTGCCGTGTGTCCTTAGCACTTGGTTGCTTCGATGGCGCCATTATAATCCGCATTCATAGCCCTGGCTGTGTATTGTGCTCAAATATGTGCATATATTTGGTGTACAATGGCGACTATTATATTGTATGTATCGCACGATATGTACATGTATCTATGGATACTCAGCTTGAGTTATGTGCATATTCTTTAAATACAATTTGGGTTTGTTGTCAGCTCAATTTTCAAGTTGCTGCGCTTACACTCGACTGTTTATACATATGTATGTGTGTCGATTCCCATTCTCTCTCTGTGTGCTTGTGTGTGTTTTCGCTTGTTTATTTGCCTAGCGGTTGCTATTCCCATTCAACTGTATTCGGATTCTTTTCTTGCCAGCAGCTGCGGCGTCGCTCGATGGCTGCCAGTGATAACCGACAGCGAAATAGAGTTATATACGCAGCGAGAATTGCTGCCATCAGACTCTCTCTCTCTCTATCTCTCTCTCTTTGTTGCTCTGTGACTGACCTACACAATTTGCATGCTGTTTGTTCTTTCATTTGACTCAATTTTCTATGAGCTGCTCTCTGGCATATCATTATTGCAGCACAGGCACAGTCTTTGTTCTTGAACTCTGCTGTTCTGGTTTCTGTTTCTGTTTTTTCTTTTCTTGTCTTTTCTTTTCATTTTCAAGAAATTTACAATTCGTTCTAGTCAACTTTTATGTAACCTGCCTTGACTTCGAACAAAGCTGGTTCAATTCAGAGCTCAGATTGAAAGCAATTATTGCACGCACATTTAAAATTGAATAACTGAATGGGAGAGAACTAAAGTCAAGACTTCAATTGATAATTAATGAAGCTTTCTTTTTAAATTCAAATAGTTAATTATGTATAATATAATAGAGAGTCTCAAAACGTATTCAACTCGTAGTCTGTTTAATTAATTATTTATTTATTTATTAATATAAGATTAGCTATCTGATATATAGATATAGAATAAATATTATTCAACTATTATTATTATTATTATTATTATATTATCTAACATAATACAATATAAATAATGTTTATCTATAATTCTACTCGAATTTCTCAACGGCTGCTGTCAGATTTGATTTATACACATGCAGATTTGATTCGCAGTTGCAGAGCGAATGATTCCATCATTCATTTCGAGCTAATATAATGATTGCAGTTGTCTCTGGCCTTGTCGTCTGTCATGTCAATGTCAGACTTTAGATTTATGTTAGGCCGCACTCGATTGTTATTCATGTTGTAGTAATGTTGGTCTGTTGGCTTTGTTTGCTTTGCAGGTTAACTGAGTCGCCAACATAGCCAACTATCAGAACCAGAGCCTGTTGGGCAGCCATCACCATCTGCTCCATATCGCCGAACCACAATTGCAACTGCTGCCCGCAGTGACAACGACGCCGACGCCGACGCCGCCAACGCTGACGACAGCAGCCGAGACAGCAGCATCCATAATACCCAGCACCAACACCAACACCACGACCATCAACAACCAACAACACCAGCGGCCAGTGTTTGAAAAAGCCATCACCATTTCGTCGATTGCGATTAAACGCAGGCCGACGCTGCCGCAAACGCCAGCGAGTGCCCCACAGGTGTTGTCGCCGTCGCCCAAGCGCCAGTGCGCCGCCGCCGTCTCGGTGCTGCCCGTGCCCGCAGCAGCAGCAGTTGCCGCGCCCGGCGCCCATCTGCAGTACGCCACCTCGCCGGCAGCAGCAGCAGCAGCAGCCGCCGCCGCCGCCGCAGCAGCAGCAGCCGCAGCGCTCAAGGGCCATCAGCTGAGCTTTGCACACCCCACACAGTTTGCGGCCGCCGTTGCCGCGCACCACCAGCAACAGCAACAGCAGCAGCAGCAGCAGCAGCAACAACAGGTTGCCTACGCACACCAGCAACACCAGCAGCAGCAGCAACAGCAGCAGCAACAGCGTTTGGCCCAGTTCAATCAGGCAGCCGCCGCCGCTGCCTTGCTCAACCAGCATCTACAGCACTCGGCCGTTGCAGCTGCCGCGGCGCATCAGCAACAGCAGCAGCAGCAGCACGTGGCGGTGCTGCAGCACCAGCACCAACAGCAGCAGCAGCAGCAGCAGCAGCAACAAGCGCCTGCCCATTACAGTGGATATCAGCTGCGACACGCTCACGCACAGTACGCACCACAGCAGCAACAGCAGCACTTGGTGCTGAGCAACAGCAGCAGCAACAGCAGCAAGCAACACCAGCAGCAGCAGCAGCAGCAGCAACAGAGCAGCTCAGCGGCAGCAGCGACAGCAGCATCAGCAGCAACCACTGCGCTAAGTGTTGCCACAGCAGCAGCAACAACAGTCAACAGCAGCAACAATACCAACTCCCCGGGCAGCTCCACGCACGAGTCACAGTCGCACGAGTCGGCGCCGACGACTCCCTCGCCGGCAGGCAGTGCCAGTGCCGTAGCAGCAGTCGCCAGCGACAGCAACAACAACAACACAAACACAACAACAACAACAGCAGCAGCAGCAGCAACAGCAGCGACAACAATAAGCAGAGAAGCCAGCATAATGGAAAATCAAATGGCGCTCGCCCCGCTGGGACTCTCACAGAGCATGGACTCCGTGAACACGGCTAGCAATGAGGAAGAGGTAAGTGCCACGCCCCAAGCCCCCTGTTACAATCACAATGCCGACAGAGCTCGTGTTATGCCGAGCCAACTGCGAGACAGCTTAGGGATTACGGTAATACGCAAAAGACAAAAGAAATAGAAAAAACAAAACAAAAAAAAACAAAAAAATACCAGGCAACACTTCTCTCAAACAAAACAAAATCGTCAAACTCGATTTGCGCCCAAATGTCGCTCGAACAGCAATCGGCTGATCCAATGTGCAATGCAATGCCAAGCTCTTCAATGAAATATTGGCTTAGCATCAGGTTTCGAGCTGGCAGCGCAAGGCACTTAACAGGGAAGTGGATCAATCCACAGGTAATGCCTAAATAAAGTGGCTGCACGACGACACCGCAGGGAAAAAAGTTAGCAATCGATAGATTATCTTGCAAACTAAAAAATAATTCTAGTTTGTGAAAGCAGTCTCCCTGCGATAAAAAATATAATTCTTTTAAATGAAAACCTTTGTTGTTTTTTTAATATACAGTTCTTTTTTAATATTTCATAAAAATATAAAAACCTTAATCCTGTGTTTTGAGTAGAAAAATACTGAAGTCGCAATATTTTTCGGATATTTGTACTAAAACATAAATGGAATACAAAAGTAAACAAATTTAATAGATACCACATTTATTTTGATAATTTCATCATTTTATGATATAATATTAAAGCTTTCATAACTTTAAAGTGTTTCTTAAGCTTCTTTATCTCGAGAAATTCAGTCTACAATCGTATTCGGTCTTCTTAAATAGAACTTAACTAACATAAAAAATATATAAAATAATAATGAAATTTTACTTCATTTTATACATTGTATTTTATAAATTCATATCAGTAAAACATATACTCGTATATATTATGAACTAGAGCTGCAGAACCATCGATAGTGCTCTCACACGTTGGTTTCTAACATGGATATAGCGATGATTCCGTCATTCGTTTGAAGAGCTATGAAAAAAAGAAGCAAAACCAATATACTCATTTCACCTTCGCGAATGAGTATAGAAAAATTGCTTACAGTCCAGTTTATTGTGTTAAAATACTAACGAGTAGGTGTCCCCAAAAATAGTTCGCTGAAATTCAATAAACTAAAACTAAATCGATTTTATATTATTCTAAAAATATAGAATTAGTCATTAACAGCTAAATGCGTTTTTATCACTTCGCAGAAAGAAGAATATTATTTATTTCAATACATAATTTACAGAATATTAAATATTATGCTCACATGATATCATCACTTGCTAAGGATTTTTTTTTTTACGAATATATTTATAGGTTTTGGGCATTAAGAAATTGGGAACATTCTTTAAGTTTGAATGGACTTTGATGAGACGCAAAACATATTGGTGTGCACAATAAGCAAAACTATTTCATAGTAAAATTAACTGAGCCTCGAGGGTGATATAGGAAACTATAAGATACATCTCTATTTTTTCTTGATTGAAATAATCTAATACAAGTTATTTTATATTACCCTAATCACACTCGATGTTTGGGTTATTACACGAGTTATTTGAGCTATTCTCTAAGTAACGCGATACAAACAGAATCTACACTATCGTTTGCCTTAACATCTCTGGAATGAATCTGTAATAGGTTACATACAATATTATTCTTGGCAAGTTGATGAAATCGAATAAGATTTCAGTAGCACGGCGAAAGTGCAAGCGCACATAATAAAGCGTTGGCAAACAGGTTCATAGTCGATATCCCAAGTGCATGTATTGTAATACACACACATGCACACGCACACTCACATATACACAATCATTTATATATATGTATAGTGCCATTCCCAGTGCCGTTTCGGCATGTAGAGCTGCATGCGCTGGCTGCATCAGCCATGGCTTTTGTTTCTCCTTTTAATATTTTCTGTTGCTTTTGGTGGCTTGAAATATTGTATTACGTTGGGCAGAGCGCAGCATGTGCATCCTCTGCAAAGGCTGTGCCGTGCATGGGGGCTGCTTTGGCCATCCTTTGGCTGCTTTACTTTTGATTATGCGCCTTGTCTTGTGCTACACATTTTTCACGCTGCTTTTTCTCATATGGCGACGGCTTCCCACAGCGCAAACGGCGCGTAAGCCGACGGCACGTGCCCAACGCCCCAGTCCCACGCCCAAAATGCTCTCACTTAAACGCCCTCCTCTGTGTGAGTGCATATGTATGTGTGTGTGTGTATGTGTGTGTGTGCTTGTCTCTGCTCATGTCAAGTGCTACGTGGCCTTTCTTTAAGCAGCCCAGAGAGAGCATAACCAAAACTCAAAGCATTCAGAAGACTCTCTACATCCTCATAATCCTCTCCCTACCTCGCCACCACCACCACCCCCTCCCCCTCCTTGTGCAGCCCTTGCAGGAATGCAAGCGATGCGTTAAATTTGATTTTATCCTTGACGCATAATGCTCTGCTGCGTTGCTTTTGTTTAGCGTCCTCAACCTTTGCCCTGATTATGTTTCTCAAATAATATTTATGATGCACTCCTCCTGCTGCAGCTGCTGCTGCTGCTGCTGCTGCTGTTCTGCGCGAGATGTCAACTAAAATTTATTTAAAGGTTTTTTAATGGTCGCTCAGCCACAATTGCATTTTTCAAATGAATGCGCAATCACAACAACTCCCCCCTCCGTCAACCCCATCCACGGCTGCAGTGCGAAACGATGCTCCAAAAAGCGCATTAAAAATGCATCAATCACGTTCCTCCACTCTGGACTGCTGCTGAAATTGCCAAAAGTGGAGCACAAGATAAAGATGAGCGCGAGAACGTAAAATATTTGCAGCAGTAATTCTGAAAACGAATTAACTCACATATCACTTGAATTAATCAAATTAAATATAAATAACACTGGCAAAAATCTGTTGCGGCCTCTGAATTTAAATGAAATTTCTGTAAAAAATATTAACAAGAAAATCGAAGCAAGTAATACAAAAGATTTATGATTATAAATTCCCAAATATAATTGCTTTAACAGAAAAGCCGAATTATAAATAAATATAATATATAATACTAAACAAATTATCAAACAAATAATGGATAATATGTCTGTGGCGCCATCTAGCGTAAATTTAAAGATAAATATAAATAATAATGTAACAAATACTAAAAAAAACAACAAAAAATAATAATTTAAAGTGAATTTGTAAGTAAGTAAAAAAAATGTATTCAAAATTATAAAAAAAAAAATAATAATAATCTTTAAATAAATAAAAAGTGAAGCAACGAAAACTGAAAAATAAATTTTTAAATGAATTTATACAAACTATGTATAAATACATATATGTACATATATGTATATACATATATAAAGAAAATATTTTAAATATATAAAATATATAAATAATTATGTAAAAATATAAATAAACAAAATATACCTGGTAAAACATTTTTCCGTGTAAAGGCCATGTAAGTATGCAGTTTAAGGATTAAACGTTTCGCATATTTGTGTGCAGTGTGTTCAGTTGGGCGTGCTGATGGCGCCATCTAGCGTAACAGTGCTGCAGTCACTTGTGTGCGTGTGTGTGTGTAAATGCAAGGCGAGTCGTCGACCTGGCCAAACGGAGCCTCGAATCTCTCGCACTTGTCTCACCTTTCGCATTCGCGCCCAGCCACTGACTTCATTTGTATTTATGAATAACACTACCATATACAATCTATCTATCTCTGTCTCTCTCTATCTGTCTCCCACCCTCTCTTTCTCGCAGTGTACGCTCTCTGTTCGTGCGAGTGTCGCTCTGCATGAATTATTGATAAGTCAATTAAAAAAGTATGACAGCAACTGATGGCACTTAAATATTTTACACACACCCGACGAGCTGCCCTCAAGGATATGCATTACCTGTCGCTCCAGCTCCAGCTCCAGCTCCATTTGCTGCTCTGGCCTATGGGCTGCACTTCTTTTCTCTCATTTAAACGTTTTATGAGCGCGCTGGCCGGAGCTTTAAGTGGCCATTGTCCGGCCCGGGCGCAGCTTCAGCTGCATCTTGCAAAGGCCATTGGGCAGTCAAGTGTGTGCAACCTACCATAAAAAAGTGTGTGTGTGACAACATGGCAGCTCTTCAGCCCTTGCCATGCTCTGCCCTGCCTTCTATTTACAGCTTCCACATTTGATTTTATCAAAGTTGCAACAAAGCGCTATTCTCCATCCGCCCGGAATGCCAGCCGACAAGTTTGTGGCAGCACGTCGTTAACCCTTTGCCTCCACCCCGTCCACCTGGGCAGCCCCACGCACGAATGCAAAATATAAAATCAACTTAATAAAACTTGTCGCAGATGTTGCATTCAGCCTCGCCTCCTGCCCGCCCCACTTCCTGCTCGGGCTGTCCAGCGTTTGCATTTTAAGCGTTGCGCACAATTAAACTTTTAACTTTCTGCCAGAGTTTTCGACAAGAAAAATTTGCCTTACCTAACGTACGGCCGCAGTGCACCACCACCGTCGGACCACTGCACTACTGCACCACTGCACCACCTCTTCCGCCCTGCAGCATACTCTGCAATTTTTGTCATGTACTCTCGACGGAGGAAATTGCCAAGTGGCAAAATAGCTGTCAAAATGCTCTTTCTTTGCAACACTCTCGCTCTCTCTTTCTCACTCTTTCTGCTGTCATCTAGCTCTCTCCCGCACTCTGTTGTTTTTTCCTCAGTTTTAGTTTTGCAGTTTGGCATTTTTGTGCTTTATCATGTTGTCGCATGCCAACAAAGTTGCCTTGTGTCCAGGCTGACCGCCAGGTGGCGCCTGTTGAAAACGCTGCCAAATCAGCCTTAACCTTTGCACTGGCAGCTGGCAATGCCGCGCAGCCAGCAGCAACTGTTGCAGCTGGCAACGCCCCAGCACGCTCATAAGCAAATGCAATATGACGCGAATCGGTTGTTGGTTGTCTCTTGAGCCTTGTGGCTGGTGTGGCGACTCCTGCTTCGCTGCATCTGCTGTGTGGCAAATTCAAATCAACATTTTGCTGCTGCTTCTATTTTATGTTGTTTGTTGTTTTATTTTGGTTGCTCTGCTGCTCGGCACGTTGCATGAAATGGCTGTCCAAAAATTTATTTGTCGCCTTGACATACGCCATAGCTATAAATATACCAGCAGCGCAAGCGACCGATGGAGAAAGAGAGAGCGCGAGGGAGGGAGAGAGAAGAGCCTGGCTAGAGCGCAAATATGGCAGACAAGGCGATTGGGGCAAGCGAACCAACTTTTGGCTCAATGAATTTCTAAACAACTTTTGTGTGTCCCCAGGGGTTTAGATACACACACCCGCACACCAATACATAAACACACACACACACACACACACACACACATAGAGGTAAATAAGCGGTTGCCCCTCGTTCGTTTTCGCTAAGTGAAATGTCAACTTTAAGTATTTTGTTTTGCCATTTTTGCGTTTTGTTTGCGCCCGTTTTTAAATGCCAAAATAAAAAGAGTTTTGTGACAAGGCTTTTAAGCCGTTTTCCGTTTTTCGTTTTCCGTTTTTCAACTGCAGCAGTTGCTCCCTCCCCGCAATAGCCCAGCCCGGCCCCGCGATCCCCTTCGCCACTTGTCGCCCTAATGGCCCACAATTTGGTGCTCAAGTGCAGACGGCGGAAGTGCCGGCAAGTGGCTAAGAAATGCTGAGCGCCATTTCAGCAGGCCACAATTGGCGGCCAGGATGCGAGAATTTGTTCGATTGCCCTTTCTGATAGCTCACGCCAAACCGATTTGCTCCACAGATACAATAAGGGCCAGCTAGAGATGGGAGCTGGAGATGTGAGCGTGAGGCGAAACGTGATCATCTCTAATTGTTGTCTTTAATCTGTCATAGAAACATTTCAGTGCAGAATTTTGATTCCGAGTATAAAATTGAATTTCGAAATATATATTTGATAGTAGTAAGTGAAAAAAGGCATTGCACAGATATCAGAGATATGAGGTTTTTAATAGTAAAATCGGGAAACACTTGTAAGGTTCACAGATTATAGATGGAGCAAACAATTCATAATTTTAGGAGCTCATTATTTAAAGATATCCTAGAACATATAAAATCTAATAAATAAAAATTCAAATTTAATTGATTAACTTAATTTATAAAATAAAAAAAATAAATAAATCAAATAGAAATAAATGAGGTAGAAAAAAATATATATATAAAAAAAAGAAGAATTTTCATACACATTTACTTTAATTTATTTATCTACTTTTTTTTTTTTAAATTGAGATGCATATGCAAAAAAAAAAAAAATAATAAAATAAATACATACTGAATATGTAGAACATTTAATAATAATTTTAACTTTTTTATAAGTATTTTATTCATTTTATCAGAGTTTTTTTTAAATTTTACTTCGTCAATCGAAATTTTCAGTGAACAGGTACAAAGGTACAGGGATAACGCCGTGAAGAGGAGTTAAAGTGCCTGAAACAATTTTGGCCTGCTAAACGCTTAAGTACTTCAGTCAAGCTCTGGACAGGCTGCGTGTCATTTTGTGTTTCGCCAATATCCACTCAAAATACTTCGAGTGCTCGCCTCGCTCAGCACCTTCGCCTGGTGTCCTTGCTCAATCCATTTCTGTTTCCCTCTTTTCGGGCTCTTCCTTTGTCCGCGAGTCTTATTCAATTCCGCCTTAGACAATTTGGCGTTAAATGAAATTATTAAAAAGGTCGCAGCTGAAAGATGTTATCGGAAATAATTTGTGCCAGACTTAAGTTGATTGCGCAAAGTGCAGGCAGGCTTTAAGTGAGTGCCGATTCGATTCGATTGGGCTCGATTTGCATTTCTGCTGACCTTTTCAGTGAAAAAGAACAAAATGAGAACGAAAATCAACGTTCTGATATATTCAGCGTATAGCGAGCGCATATGACAGCTGTCGCTGATTAAAGTTCAATTAATTAAACAAACGACCATATTACAGTTGTCTCACATGCTCTTCCTTGTCAGAGCTACGCTCTTCCGCTCTCCCCCTCCCTCTCTCTCTCTCACACGATGGCATGCATTTAACATGCATTAACCGCACACCGTGTAATGCAATTAAAAATGCAAACTGTGCACATAAATTACACGCTTAAATAATGCAGAAATTAATAAGTTCTGTTTGCTCGGCACCACAGCAGGACGTGTTTGCCCCCTCCCTCTCCCGTAGTAACCATAACTCTTAATTATGAAAGTGCGCAATGAATTTCCCGCAAACGCGTCCGAGGTGAATTGCAGAATTGCATCATTAATATCCCTTGATCCGGTTTAGCGCTTTGCTCAGCCCTGCGGGGCGCATTTAACACCTTGGCCATCATCATCGGCGCCAGCGGCTGTTTCACTCCTCTCGCTCATTAAGTCGCTTTTTGCGCTCGCTCTCTGCTCTCATTCTCTCTCTCTCTCTCTCTCTCTCTCTCTTTCTCTATTTTTTATAGCTCATTAGCTGTTGCTCAGCCAATTGTTGTTTTGCCGTTGCCCCGTTTACGAGCTGCCATCAAATCGACACCATGCAAACGGCTCATAAATGAAATTGGCAAAGATGCGAACAAGAAGCAAGGGCCTGGGTAGGCGGGGGGCATGCGAACGGTGCCAAGAGAGCGCGACGGCGATAACTAATTAGGGAAATATCCTTTGGCTGAGCCCAGCTTGAATAGCACACGCCATGTCTGAAGCGTTTGCCGTTTTCAATGGCGAATATTACGCATACGCAGCGTGTTGCACAACATTGAATAATGGAATTTTCGAAACATCGTTACGCGCAATACAAACAAAAAGAATGTTTCTAAGGAATTGGTTTTCGAGTGAGAAATTTCTCAGAAATTCAGCATTAAACGGAAAGTCAAATATAACTTTAAATTTAATTCATTATGCCCTAACGTGAAGGAGGCTAACTTGTAGGATATATACACACATATGTAGTATTACTGAGGGTGGAACGATTCAGTCCTGCCATTCAGGCTGTCTATCTAAAATTGAAAAACATTTAAGTACTTTAAGTTGACCAATTTGCCAATTGGCCACAACAGGCGAAAAGCTGTTATGAATATCGAATACCGATGAGGGAGGGAATGTTGACAGACTATAGAAAGAATTGGGCTTAATTACCTAATACATAATAATAAATATAAATATATGTTATATTATATTTTGAACGCCTTCATTATCTTTACTTAAATTATTTCCTCGGCTAATGACGCTCAACTTTTTCGCGTTCACGATCATCTCACTTACGCCAACTATCGACAGCCTCATCGCAATTGCTATGATTAAGTATCGATAGTTGTATTTCTATCGATAGTTAGCCATAAAGCTGTTACCTCTAATCTCCCATTGGCCTACTATACTTTCCAGGTCTGGTACGTCCGACAGTCCCTTTTCTGACCAACTCTGGACAACTCATTATTTCTGTTTGCATCCTTTCTGATTATCGATATCAACGCAACCCTATGCTCTCACTCATCCGGGACCACGTTCAGCAACAGCTACAGTTGTCGCTCTCTTAGATGTCAACTCACTCGAAGCTGTTCGTTTATCTCAAATATAACTACAACTCTTAGCTGACACTACGTTATAATATCACACTGAAATTAGTGTGACATGTTTATTATAACATTAAACCGATACGACATATATATAATGTAGTGACACACACTCTTCAGCTTTAACAGTTGCATCAATTCATATAATTATTGATAAATGCACTATATTAGATTCTATATATTCCCCATTCAAAAAGATAAAACAGGCAATAAATTACGTGATTAAAATTAACCTTAAACTAGATACCTAATCGTAAATTCAAGGCTACAATTCTGTCTAATAATAATGGACCCTTTTGAAATAATTTTCAGTTAATTGAAATTCCATGCATTTGCTGAATTCTCGGCCAGTTTTGCTTATCGTCGATTGAATTTAAGCGCCCTCAATTGTATTGCCATAAGCGCACGCTTCCTGTATCCTGTATCCTGTAGTCTGCGTCTGTGCATGTGTGTGTGTGTGTGTGTGTACGTGTGTGATCATTTGTGTGCTTAAATCATCAGGCGTTTGCCCCCCGTCTGGGCATTTTTGTGTGAGCTTCGTGTTGAAAGTGCCGTTAACCGGCAATCCGTATGCACCACCGGCCGTCTCGCCCACCGTCGCACGCATGCGGCGTATACGTAATACACAATAAATAAAGTAAAATAAACACGCATACGCAACAGCAGAGAAAGAAAGAAAAAAATAAATCGAAATACAGAGAATGAAATTGTTGCTGACATTTGCAACAATTTCCGCTTGGGTCAGTTGTTGATTTCTTTGTCCTCTCTCTCTCTCTCTCTCTCTGTCTGTCTCTCTCTGCCGTCCTTTTTATGATTATTATAAGATTTTTTTTTGTACATACAAATTTTCGTTTTTTTTTTTTTTTGTTGGTTTCCTGGCTTATGAACGGAAAAATTCAGTTACCGATTTGCCGCTGCTTCGGTTCCTGTTCCTGTTTCTCTGCCTGCTTCTTCTTCTTCCTCTTCCTCTCCTCCAATTTTTGTTATTCCTGTAGTGGTTGAGTTTGCTTTGGCCAGCGTTGGCCGCTTTGTTGGCTGGGTTTGTTCACTTTTTGTGTTGTGTCATCATCGACACGCAAGTCAAACAAATCAGCAAACAAACAAGTGGTCCGGGGGTGGGAGGGTCGTCAGGAGCATGTGAGTCCGAGGGAAGGTGAGCTGCAAAGACACGTTGCTTTTACCGCTGCCCAACAAACAAACCAAGGTCCAGTCCCGTGTCCCGTGTCCCATGTAAACACCAGATCGTGACCGAAGGAAGCAAACTTAACCGTTTTCCTTTTCCTTTTTTTTCAATGACATTTTCACGTTCCGGCCACGCCTATTGTTGCTGGCTTATTCTTTACGTGGAATAATTGAAGTTTCATTTGTGTTTTGTCGCCTTTTTTACGTGGGATTTTATTTAATTTTATTTTTCTGTTTTCACTTGCAAGTTGAAAGTTTTGCGGTTAGGTTGGCAAAAAGGTTAAACGTAATTAAATATTTACATCGGAATGGTCGAAAGACCGGAGTATCAATTGAAAATTTATAGGCTGAAGTCTGCTGCTCGGTGCTGGCCCTGTTTGAAATTTAATTTACACACGCTGCGGTTGAATTTGTTTTTATTTATTTTCACTCAAATTGCAAATGTAAAGAGTGCGAATGGCCGATCGGGGGGCACGCGCAGTAATGGAAAATTGTTGAACAAATAACAAGAGGCAGCAACATTCGTGTTTTATGGCCCGCAACAGCGCTGCGCCGTGCCCACTCCTCAGCTGCTAATGTGTTGAACATGTTGCCGTGTAATGCGTTGACAACACGCAAGGCACATGCCACAGGACCCGAGCAAACAAGGGAGCCAGTCAGCCAGGCAGCCAGGCAGCCAGGCAGCCCCAGCAGCTCAGCAGAGCAACAGCTGCGAAGACAAATGACGGTGCCACATGCCACGGCAGCAGGGCGAGCCGAGTAGACAATGTGTTGCATAGGCGCCGCAGATTTGTGGCCATTGTTTGGCCATTTGACGAACTCCAGACAGAGAAAGACAAACAAGTATAAAGAGAGAGAGAGAGAGAGAGAGAGAGAGACACTGAAAGAGAGAGGGAAAGGAATCTGCTTGGAGCGTGCTGCTGCTTGATCTGTGCGCACTTTAGTGGCATTCATTAGTGCGGCAATGTGTGGCTGTCCATCAAAGATATGCAGACGCAAGGCCAGCCCAGGCACCCCTCCAACCCTCCGCATTCTTTCTGCTACAGTTTTGTCCCTTTCGCTCCTCTGCCGACTATGTTAGCTCTGCCTTCGCGAGCTTGCATTGATGATTTGCTTTTGGTTTGGCATTTTTATATTGCGAATTTGATGTTCGCTTCTTGCCTGATTTATTAGCTGCAGTCATTATGGCTGCTCTCTGAAATCCCTGCTAACAACTGTAGCCGAATGAATTCCAAAAATTCCAGCACTTTATGGCAACAGCTTTGGCTCGTATGTGTGTTTGTTTGCTCTGGCAGTTAAAGTCAATCATCAAATATGAAAAATGTAGACACACACACACACACACCGACTCGCACTCGCCCACACACACATACATATTCAGAGGCTGTTATACAAACACCTGCAGTTAGGCTGCAGGCAGCACACAATTCTCACACGAACGCGCAGGCGGCGGCCATTTGAGCGGAAACCGGAAATCAACTTTAGGGCGCTTTTTGTATATACAATTTTATTTCGCCCCAAACCAAACAACAGCAGCAGCAGCAACAACAACAAATCGCTGCATGCAAAATAAAAAGAGCAGCGAATATCAAACCATAACTCGCCGAGCTGCAGAACGCGAATGTGAATGGATGGCTGGGGCAGGGGCGTGTAGACCCAGTTTCAGTTACTCTCTGATTTATTGCAAGGTATTTTCTGCTTTTATATGCCACATCATGCTGCTCTTATTTGTTTAGCATGCGATTTCGCGCTTTGTTGGGGCGTGGGCGTGGGCGTGGGCGTGGGTCGAGTGCGCACTGGGACCTTCACATTTTGGCACAACGTTTGATGTTTTATGCAAGCAGAGCCGCCTCTCCTACGTTCCGAGCAGCAGCTACCAATATATTTTGCAAAGTACATACCAAAGCTTCTCAAATCAGTGCAACTTAAAGCTGCTGCATCTGAAGATCGAAAGCTTCAACATGATTCCAGTTCATTTGTTGTAATCAACTTATTAATCTATACTATTTGTTATTTATAATTATTTATTTAATAAATAAGATAAAAATAATTAATGACTGTATTAGCATTTTTTTTAAATTAAGTAAATATATAAAAAAATATATATAAATTTATATTCGCTAGAAGTTATGTCAGAAAATAGGCAAAAGGTTTCTCAAAACTAAAAATAATAAATACAATTTAATTTCATTTTGGTATAAAAAAAACTTTGAGCAACTACATATAAACAAAAGAGCTTAAAAGCTGCTGAAAGCTTAAGAGATATGCAGATTATAAGCAATGAAATTTTTAAAAATTCACAAAAATTTATAACTAAAATAATTTGTTTTCTATAAAATGAATTAGTTTGGATTAGTTTTATATAGTCGGATGGGGTTTGAGTACTCCAGTGAGCTCAATCCATATATTAATGTGCTTACGATATGAATACATTATAGAAGAAGAGCTTAGAAGCTAGAGAAAAGTTAGGCAGATAATAGGCCGGGCAAAAATAAATAATCCTCTGTATTATTTCGCATTCTTCACTTGGATAAATGATGTATTTAATATATACATATATACAATTAAACTATTAATGAGATGAAATTTCTCTCTAGCAACAATTTGCATAAATAATATTTCTGTAAACAACTACAAAAGAAATTCTTGCGCATGATTTTAAATTGTTTTCGAAATGGAATCGATTAATCGATTGGCGTATTTGCTGATCCGAGGTGAAGTTTAATTTGTAGTGCATGTTTACGGGTTGTTGTGCGCCCTCGCACTTAAAAGTTAGCGGAGGAAAGAGCTTGTACAGTCGATCAGCGCCTCGAGTGGCCGATGCTCTCGTTATGGGAACGCACGTAAATTATTCAGCAGAGTGTTTTATAGTTCATTTACCTAGCTAAGTACCTGCAGGTCCGGCCGGCGGAGGCCGAAGCAGAGGCTGCAACTCTCCGGCGGACCACTTTCCAGTCGGTTAATGCAGGCAGCGCAACAACTTCCGAGCAACAAACAAAAACCTGGTCAAAAACCATTGAAGCACAAAGGGGCAGCAGATGTAGCCGGAGCTGAGCCTGAAGAAGGGTTGGGGCTGGAGGAGCTGGCGGGTGGCAGCTTGGCTGACTGACCGGGGAAAGCTTTTGCGCGTTGAGCAATTCATTTAATTTGAGTTGCATGTACGTTGGAGCTGGATGCTGGATGCTGGAGCAACGAAACGCTTTGGGCTTTAATCGGAGTGCGCAGCGGCCGCTTGTCCCGGTTGGGCGCGGGGGCAGGTAGAGGTGGCCGAGTGTCACAAACAATGAGCCTCGGAGTACGGCATAGAAAAGCGAACTCCTTTTGGTGCGCCGCCCGCCTTTCTTTCCACTTTGCGTAAACATAATTTACTTTTCCGCCCATTTAAGCCTGAAAAGGCGCACCAAACTCCTAACCAGGGCCCCGGGCCGCATCCGTTGCCTCAAAGGGCGGGGCGGGGGGGCTGGCAACAGCAAGCAATCCTCCTGCTTAATTTCAAATTGTGGCATGCATAGAAAATAACTCCCATTGAGCATTGTGCATTAAAAAGCAGAAGCTGAAGCTGAAGCAGGAGCAGAAAAACACGAAAATAGAAAGTCCTCGTCTGCTGCCTTCGTCCTTCTTGGAGGCATCGGAAAGCGATTGGCTGGCAACATTTTTATGCCATAATTGTGCGGGATAACATGGGTTAAATGCGTTAGCTGTCCATTGTGCTGCCACAATGCTGATTCGGCATTTGTCCGAGCCCATAAAAATCGAATTGTTCAAGCCCAATAAGACTCGTAACCCCTTGAACATATATCACGGCTGCAATTCAATGAGCACACAATTTTCAACAATCAAAACGCTTCTAGAATATATTCTAACCAGAAGCACTTTATTTCCTTCATAATACAGAGGAGGAAGTTTCACATATACATATGTATGTATGTAAAAGGTTACGCTTCAATGATGTACAAAATACAATAGATGCAAAATACATAATAAGTTATTTGATTGTATACCTAGAAAGCACATTCTTACATGCAAATATTCTTATATAAGAATATGATAGAGATAATAATGAAAATAGGTTTTCTCTCAGTAAATCAAGTATTATAAACTGAAATGTTTTCCTACAATTTTTAAAAATACTTATATATATGTCAAATTCACAATTAAGTCATGGAGGACATAAGCTTAATTTTTTTTAAATATATTTATATATTTAATTTTTGAACAAAAGTAAAGTCATGAATTCAAAATAAAAATGCATTAGCTAAATAAGATATCTGAGGAAAATATTGACATTCAATAAATACTTGAAGGAACTTTCAACTAAAATTTATCTAAATGGCAATTTATTGTTTCTATTTAGCATTTGTTTTCTTGATTGCTACTCAAACAACTAATGACATAACTCTTATTGTTCTTTAATTGCAGGTATGCATCGCAGCACATGCGTCACATAGAATATCTGAATTTTGATCGAACACGCAAGTATTCATTCAGGGGCTGGGGGCAAATTGCAATTTGGCCAACAGAAATTAAATAAAGCTGTAATCAGGCAACAGCTGAGCTGGAATGTGGGTCATAAAATATCCATTTGCAATCACAACACACGAACTATACAAAATTATAGAGCTGATCCGCACGCGTAACGCGCGATATCAACTGATTTGCAGTTTAAGCGAAAAACAATGTTCAGCAATGGCGACAGATGCCAATGTGAGGGTTATAGATAGCCATGGAAAATGTTGGGGATTGTGGCGGGCACTTAACATACATACATACATACATACACATACATATATGCGTTGACATTCCGTGCTCCATGGCGTCGATATCCGCTGAAGCGGTCATTTCTATTCGCGTTCAGCTGACGTGCGTTCGCGTAATTACAGACCCCAATGGTGACATGACTGTGCACCATCTCTCTCTCTCTCTCTCTCTCTCTCTCTCTCTGTCTCTCTATCTGATATAGTCAACTCCCTGCCTCTGGCCTTGGCTCCTTTGCATATGCAAAAATTATCAATTGTATGAGCATCAACAGAGAGCGAGAGTGAGAGAGAGAGGGATAGTTTGTTGTAGGGTCTACACACAGAGGGACAGGGACAGGA
Organism: Drosophila mulleri; assembly: GCA_035047565.1. Taxonomy (NCBI): domain Eukaryota; kingdom Metazoa; phylum Arthropoda; class Insecta; order Diptera; family Drosophilidae; genus Drosophila; species Drosophila mulleri. Next base: position 2,746,379 of record JAWNPK010000069.1, on the reverse strand, counting down.
ACAATGCAGACGGAGACGTCTACGTCTACGTCTACGTCGACGCTTCGTGCGCAATTTGGAAAACTAAATTGTTCTATTGTATTTAAGTTAATTACTCATGCTAATGCTAATTTGCCTTGTCGACGTTGCCGACGCAGTTGACAATTGCCAGCTCGGAGAGTACGAAAACATTTTGCACAGCAATTTCACTTGATAATGATGTTGATGTTGTTATTGTTGTAGTTATAGTGTAATTATTGAAATAGTCAGTCACACGACTAGGGATATCCAACTAGACAGGCAAATATATTATTTATTATGCTTGAGTTAAATCACTTAAAATGGGATTGAAGCTTGATTCGATTCGTTGCCAAATGATTGCGATGATTGGCAATTGATGAGACATGGGACACGGGCTTTAGTCTATAATGCTTATAACGGTAATATGCAGACATGACACATGTGTCTTCGATGTCATTGTCTGATTTATATTTATATATTATACTTATGATTCTCTTGCTACTTGTAATGTATTTCATTCATTTGCTCAAGTGCTTATCAGCTAGTCTCACGCTTAGCCTAATTTTACTATTTCATCCAGCTGGATCTTATCGGCGTTCATTAGTCGTATACAAACAAAAAGTGAAAAACCTTCAATTGACAACGAATTTTAACCTTTTGTTCTGAGCTAAGTGCTGACGTCGATTCCCACACCCACACACACACACACACAAGCCCAGATACACACTCTTACATATGTGCACATATATAGAGTGTATGTATTTGGTCTCTACATCTATATATATATTTATAGCTGGGTATATACATATTTTTTGTATAACCTTCACGGTTGGCAGCACACGAAAAAAAAGGGAGAGAGAGAGAAAAAAAACAGCAACGCCAAATGTCAAAATGTCCAGAGCTGATTGTTATATTTACGACTCTTTTTTAATGTTTGACAAATTAGTAGCAAGAAGCGTTGCAAACAGAGCGACAACAATTTCAGCAGCAACAACAATTAGGCTGTAAAAACAACAGCAGGGACCACATAAAAGGCAGGAAGCTAATGGAATTTACCTGCTTAAAAAAAAAAAAAAAAAAAAACAAAAAATTATATAACAAAAAATTAAAATAAATCTCGGAAAAAAAATGGTAGAGTTGGAAAAAAAATAATGTGAAAATGAAGCGGGGGCTATTTGAATGCGGCTCAGACCACTAACGGGTGCTCATATTACAAGCCAAACGCCATTGTCAGCTAGTCGGCGCTCCCCCTCACACCTCCCACCGCGCAGCAACCGGCAACCGAACAAGATCTACAGTTATGAGTGCACTTGAATACTACTTATAAGCTCTTGACTTATGCAACGCGCACTAACCACAAAACCCTTCCGATCTCAAATTACCAATGCGGCAATCGACATCGTGACTGCCACGCCCTCGCACCTCTCACATCTCGTCTTGTGTCTTAGGCTTTACTTTTAGCTTTTGAATCGTTAGTAATCTCTATGATGATATTTATGGAGTGAACTAAAAATAGCCTCAATTTAGTATATGCTCATTAAGTATATACAAATATCTAAAAGAAAAAGCAAACATCTTGTTTTCAATCAATCTAATTGAATGAAGTAAACTTCAGTTTACTGAAATGGGGCAAATAGACATTCATACTAACGGCAGACAGACAACTTAATTAATAATCTAGGTATTTACTTTAGAGGTTCTGCCACACCTACTTCTGCCTCTGACATACTATATAGCATAACTATTATACCCCTATTTCTCATTTCTGATCACAACTTGCACACGATCTGTTTTAAATTACAATAACTAAGCAGTTAGTAAGGCCATCAATGCTAATCGACTGTGGCTTGTTTGACTTTGACATTTGTATTGCATTTGACATTGATCGCAGCATGTCTCCCAATGCATTGCAATGCACATGTTCTCCCGACCTATGGATATCTGTAGAGCTGCGAGTCATGTTCACGTCTCACTTGAACTGTGAGAACTTCGCGCACCGACTCGTTATTGAGGGCCAATTGAGCACAGCGCAGCGATCAATTGGCAGCAACAACAACAAGTGCACGTTGGCGTTTCTTTAATTAAGCTAAACAATACAAGAATCGATAGCCGTTAGACGTCTCAGGCAGAAGGTGGGCGTAGCTAGACATGTTTGCGCATGAACAGCTCAGAGCCCAATTCAATTGTGCCCAGTCATTGAGCAACTGTTAGTTAGCATTTGCATTTAGAATATTTGGCTGACTGAGAAAATCGTGCTGAATAAGGCAAAATATACAGAAGATGCCAACAGAGAAAGTGTTTGTTTGGCTAATGATTATATTCGGAGGGAAGCACATGTTTATTCTATCTCTGATGCGGTCTATGTGATATATGATATTTGTATGCCAAACAAAAAAATAAATAAATAAATAAATAAAATAAATAAATAAATAAAATAAAAAATTAAATAAAATAAATAAATAAATTGAGTAACAAGAGTATAGGCAGATTTTAAATTAAAAATAATTATTAGAAATAATATTTTAAAAAATTTTATATAATAAATAAATTAAATACTTCTGATAATTAAAATAATTATTATTCTGATGAATATAAAGAAAAACACAAAAATGAAAAATAATTATTATAAATAATAATTTAAAAACAGATATACCTATATATATACATATATAAAGAAACCAAATAATAATTTAAAAAAACAAAAAAAAAAATAAATAAATAAATTAAACTACAAAAATCTATATCTACATTTTATAAATAAATACATAACAATTTTTTTTTATTTTTTTAATAAATAATAAAAAAAAACAAGTCAAGTATTTTACAAAATTGAAAAATAATTACTAAAAAAATAACTTAAAAAAAATAAAATTAAAAAGAAACTAAATACTTCTGACAATTATTATTATTATTTATTTTTATATTAAAATATTTATTAAAATGAATACAATTTATTCAACAGCCTCAAAAACATTTCTGCCTTATATGAGATAGAATTGTCTCCTATACCTGGCATGCATACCTTCTTTTCATATATCCATTGCAAAAAAATTTGAGAAAACAAGAAAACTCTTGTATGTTTATCATGTTGTGTCCGCTCGCTCTCTCTCGCTCTCTCTCACATTCTCTCGCGCTGCTGGGAAATGGCGCACGCCTCTGCTGATTGCGATGTGTGCCAGTTCCCAAGGTGCTTGGTCTCAGTGCAGCTCTCAGCTCTCTGAGAGCTCCCTGAGCGACCGCCCCTGCCCCCTCTATGCTGCCCTTCATTGTTTCATTGTTGATTTATCTGCTTGGCAAATGGCATTTGAATGAAACCGCCAGCAAATTGGCCAAATGAAACAGATATTAGAGAAATGAAGTCAGAAAGCGTCGCTCGGCCGCAAACAAAATATTGAAATCTATTTCACAGTGAATGCAAATAAATTGCGCATATATCAAATAAAACAACAAGAATTTGCCGCAATTGAAAACTGTGAACAAAATGTTCAAAATTTCCATGATTTTTATTGCCTTCAGTTTTCCGTTTGTTTGCACATCAAAAACGGAGAGCCATTTCCACTTCCACCTAGTTTAGAGTGAAAAGTTTGATGGCACAACGTGAATCCAATTTGCCCTCGTGCAGCGGCTGAAAACTTATGAGTCGGCAATAATAAACAGCGGCAATTGCTGCCCCTCCCCCTCCCTGATCATGAGAAGCATAAAATAATTGGCATAAAAATACATTGGCCGATCCACTGATGCCGATGACGATGCTGCGCATGTTTTCTTGGCAATGGGCGAGACAAGGGCCACTTAAAATTCCACATGCAGTAATTTGATTTAAACGCGAAGGGAAATCATTTTCAACTTGTTGCTCGCTGCGATATAATTAAATATTTTATTTTGCCAACGACTTTTGCCTGTCGCAAGGCTAGTCTGCTGCTCATGCTCCGCTGCTGATGCTGATGCTGATGCTGATGCAGCCCGGTCGCTCGCTTTTGTTTTGTTGTCTGCCTGTCATTGGGCAAACAAATTACTCTGCAACGCTGCCAGTCGACTGAGCGCTCAGGCAGATTGCCCAGTTTTAGATAAATCTGTGTCGCCATCTGGCCCACCTCCTGCACCTCCCTCTCGCTCGCTCCCTATCTGCCTCAGACACTTTCATCAGGCTTATCTGCGGCAATTTCATCGAAAACTTGAAACAAAAGAAAATCCAAGTCTATATGTATACTGCGGCGCGGCTCTGCCGGGATAAGTCCGCGGAGAACTCAACTTCAAACGTATTAGAAATCCATTTGGTAAATGGCCCTCTAAGTGATCCGATGCCAGCTGCAGCGCCACGGCGCAGCTCGCCAATTTGTCAACACCTTTTGGCCAAAAGTCTAGCAGCCGAAACTTTTCGCTTGGCTTTAAGCCTTGCCAGTTAAACGCGCCAAAAGCCGCACGCTAATGCTCATTAAAAATCCCATCCAAGTTTTCTCTCTGCCAAACTTGTCCCACTCTTCCTCTCGCTCTCCTTCGCTCTCTTTGGCTCCTTCTGCTGCGCCAGCGAGCCTTTTGATGTGCAGATAATTTGCCAGCAAATGTGGTTACATCATTAGCGTGTGGCTTGCCAGTCGAGCTCTACCTCTGCCCCCTCTCTTCACTCTCTACACTCTGCTTGCTCGCTATTGCGTGTCCTGGGCGTAATAAATTTATTAGACTCCCTCGCAAATGATGCATGGCGCCCCGGCCAGGCATAGCTGCCCTGCCACATGTATTAAGAGGACCCAAGTTTTATAAACAAGCAGCATAAAACAAAGCTGCAGACGTGTCTCCACACACAGCATCCCCACTCACCCTCTCTCTAGCCACTCTTCTCATACAAGGCAGTTCCTTGAACTTCGGCGTAGACAAATTATTTAACATCGCGTGAATCTTTGCCCCACCCCCCTCCCCCGCCCACACTCGATTTACCTGTGAATATAACAGTATTTATGTACCTGAGCGAGAGCGAGATGTGTGCATGAAAACTGACACTTTTAATGAGCTTTGCGGCATTAATCTTTGTCGTCGCGCTGAAGTTGGGCAACTTTATCATTTTCATCATTTGCGGCTTCATTCTATTAACTTTGGCATTTCTAATTGCATGTGCTGGCGACGCGAGGGCTTACCTTTTGGAAAGCAATTAGAAGTCTGACCCTGGGAATGGGAATCGGGCACACATTTTTAAAGACGAGCTGCGACGACAACGACAAAAAGTGACAGCATTTCGTAATGCAACTCACGAGCAATCGCCTCGCGGCGGTCTGCCAGCAGCATTTGCCACTAATGGAAACTTTCCGTAATTTGTCAGCAGACCATAAAAATACCGTGCGCCATATGCCGTATGCCGTATGCCGTATGCCGTACGCCGTATTCCGTGTGCAGCTAGCAGAAAAATGTTAACTGTTTATGTGGGCAGGACGATCTGGCTGGGGGTAGGCTTTGCGTTTCACATTTATGCATATATTCATAAGTAGCACTTGAGCCAGAAGGTTAAAGTTTGTCGCAATAACTAAGTCCACTCCCTGCCGCTGCTCCTGCTCCTGCTGCTGGCATTGCATAACTTGATTATGAGTGGCTTCTGCTCGTAATTAACACCGTTGAGGCGTCTGCAGGTGCTGCTGGTCTTTAGGCAAATGTCGGCAGTTGCCCGAAATGCGGCTGATTGATAAATGATATTGTGCAGTCGAGTCGAGTCGAGTCGAGCACTAGGCAGCTCGGACGACCTTTTGCCAGCCACTCACCTAATCGCAATATAAATATTATGTATGCGAGCACTTCCCAGCCAACATCAACATTCATTTCCCGCACACAGCTGAAGCGTGTGTGTGTGTGTGTGTGAATAATTTTGCCACATTAATATCCACAAATACATCATGACTTTCTACAAGCGACTGCCACTTGAGGCAGCTCTACAACTTGCCTGCGCGTCCTGCCCTCGCGCTAAGGACATCCACGCAGCCGGAAGCTGCTTTCCCTTTGTCCCGCTTCACTGGAAACTTGTCATATTTATGGAACGGCAAGAGAGAGAGATAGAGTGAGAGAGAGAGAGATCCGCATAAACGCTTCAATTTAACCGCAAGGGCAAAACAAGCAGCGCAGTTATAAATGTTCCGTTAATCCTGTAATGGCTTACAAATATCTATGGAGCGCACACTTGGCTGAAGAGCGCATTTCCGAGCTGGCATCGCTATGCTCGTCATTCTGCATTGCCTAATGAGAGATAAATATTATTTTAATTAATGGGAATCGTTCCCGCCACTGAATTAACTGTTGGAGCTATGCTCTCAGAGTGACTTGACTAACTGTGAAGCTCGTGGAGAATGAGTTAGGTCGCGACTGGCGGCATCAGCAGTAAATGCAGAAATATTTCGATTAACCTATATATAGATGGATAGACATCATAATGGGCAATTTATATGTTTTACACACATATGTATAGATTTACTTATTTATTTATTTTCTTTATGCACATTGAATTAAAAATTATTGGGTTTCTACTATGATTAAATTCAATTATAATATTATTATATTTTTGAATACAACTCTTAAGTTATAATAATATAACAATTGAATATTGTTGAAGAGTTCTAGAAATTGGCTTAAAATGCACGAAAGGTCGCATAACTAGAGATCACAAAAGACAATACATAAAAGTTTTCTTTCTCAAGCTATGCTCAAATGTTTTTCATTCGAAGCAAAAATAATTTTGTTAAATTTCCATAAAGTATTCAGATTTGATCGATTTTCAACAATTTTCTCATTGCTTCTTCAACGCAGGTTGGTTGGTTTATTGGTTTTATATATGTATATTTATATAAAAAACATTTGCATAGCCATTAGAAGTCGAGCATTATATAAATTGAATGGGAGTTTCGATTTATGCAGCTTTTTATTTGTTATGAATTTAAATTAAATATTTCAAATACTGAGTAGACTTTAAGGAAATAATCTGCAGTCGATCTGTAAAACAGTCAGCAGTAATTTACCAAATTAACTACGCCCATTTTCAGTCAGCAGTCACACATATTAGTGAAAAGATTTTCTCTTTCCTGAGCGACCATTACATACATAGTTTTTATTCAAGTTCTCTGATATCAACAGGGATATCTACGAAGCAAGCTCGCAGTGCGTGCAGATCGAAATGCGTTCTCGCTGCTTTAATTAGAGCACATCAAAGTTTATTTTGCGCTTGCCACATTTTGTGGCGCGAGTGGGGAACAAAAGTGGCTTTTGGCTGCAGCAATTACAGGCGCAAATTTGTTGGGCAACATGTGTCAAGTGCATTTATTTAATCATTGCCATTTACTCAAGTGCATAGGAACGGGCTGACACGGATACGGCTCGCCACTATTGCTGTCAGCAAAAGTTAAGAATGGGACTGCGAAACTTATTAAAAGTATTCGCAGGAATTAAGTGCGACGTCTCGCAGAGGGCACGCACGAAGGCAGCCGCATTAAAATTCAATTCAATTCAGCGCTGTGAGCGGGTGGGGCTCAAGCTCAAGCTATGAATATTTCATAAATCAAAGTAAAACGCGCGACAGGATAACAACAAGGATGCGAGTTCAATGTGAGCGGGGCGCCGAACGATATGCAACAGTGCGCACTGAGCAGGGAGCAGGAGCAAACTGGAAAATATCCAGCGAATTAAAGTTACCACGGGATACGCACAAGCTAAATTTAATGAGCAGCCGCCGGCACCACCGCCTCACCTGACCTGGCCGGCCGCGCCTCACCTGGCTAAACTGAGCAGGAGCAGAGCCAAGGATCTGCCCACAGTACTCCACTGATTTGTGCTCGTTCACGGTGCTTGAAGTCTAGTGTGTATCCTCAGAGTTGTCTCAGACTGTCCTGAATCACTTATATATACAATATAAGAAGAGGCGATAGAAGACGATTCAGGGTTCGCGAATTCCTGGGTAGCTATACCTGAGAGTAAACGAGTAAATTTTATGGGCTTACCACACACCAATACGACCGCATACTCATTTTAAATCGTTAGCGAGGCAGAGATCCAGAGATCGATAGCTGTAAACGATATTTCAATTCATAGTTATTCCAATTCATGTTAATGCTAGCTTTCATTAACAGCACATGTTATGCTATTAACAGCATTATGTTAATAGCTAACGCCAACATTCCTTCATCGGCGCTGATTTCGCTGACAATTTCGCACTTCCTGAACTCTCAGCGAGTATTGAGCAGTCCATTAGGCCCGACTGTAACCTTATTTTGTGCTTTTTTTTTTGGAGTGGGCATCGGCTGTTGATGGGCGTGTCCAGCACCGGCCGCACATTATGTTAATGAGCTGAATTTTGGGCCGCTTAACCAGTTACTTTGGCTATACGTTAATTATGCCACCGGCTTCGCTTCGGTTCAGTCGAGTTCCGCTTGCAGCCTTTTGTTGTATGTTGCATCTCCCTGGCGGCCGTGCCACAAATGCTCGCAACATTTTTTTGTGCTTGCCACAGTCGCGTTTGGATTTCATTTTTCTTTTTTGCCGGCGACCCAATGAAAAAAAAAATGTTTTTTTGCCTCCCCTACTCAGCGAATGCGCTCTTGATGCCCTTTTAATGGCTGGCACAAATAAAAATAATAATAAAAAGTGCGGTTTAATTATTAAAATGTTTTCATTTTGCTGCATATTTTTAGGCATTTTAAATGTCAGTTTTTTGCGGCTAATTTAATTAATAGCAACAACAAAACAAAATAATTAACAGCCGTGCAAAAAACTAAGGCAACCACGCAGCGGTGGTGCCATCTATTTGCTGGCTCATAATTGTGGTCAAACCGCAGGCGAGGCTCCATGTGTGTGTGTGTGTGTGTGGGTTAGTATATTACGTTAACGGATTATGCAGCCTAATCCCAAATATCGAATGCGCGGCTAATCTCAAAGCAGTTAGGCATACAAAGCTGATTATGTTTTATTGCCAATTTAGTGCCTATGGTAAATGCTGATAAACTGAAGCTTTGAGGCTCTGACTGACGGTTAGCAATGTTTAGTGAATGTGTATATTCCTTAAAAGAACTAAAGTCCTGTGTAGCTTCCTTAATTGTCTCTCATATTGTATCCTAATTATATATTGATGAAATTCAATGCTTTTTATATTCATTTAGTATACCTTTGAGGTAATAATATTTAATTAAAATATTATAACCAAAAAATAAAATAAAAAAATAAAATAAAATAAATAAATAAATCAAAATAATAACAATAAAATAAATAAAAAATAAATAAAATAAATAAAATGATAGAAAATGATAATTTACAGAAATATTTATATCTCATTTAACAAAATTTGTTTCATTAATTTCGGAGCTTTCCTTTAAATTAGCAAATATGTTAAACATTTTCAGATGGGAGGCATTGCATATTAATAGAGCTCGATTGAAAATCTATTGTCTCATTAACCATGAAATATTTATAAACCTATTCAGTTATTCAGTAGATGTCGAAATGAGTTTTAAGCTTGCTTGCGCAGCTCTCAGAGCTTCCATGTCGACGTAATATGATTTATTCAAATAATCTAATTTTGTGACACTTTGTCTTTGAAGCTTTGTGCTCCTTGTTGAATATTGTTTGGCAATAAATGTTTAATGTTCGAGTTGGCAGCGAATTCTGCGAGTAACTGAAAAGCAAATGCCACAACAGCAACAGCAACTTTTATTATTTCGTGTGGTTGCTGCTGCCTGTCAACGTCAATTTGCAAAACCAAAGAGCCAAGCGGCGAGAGAGAGAGAGAGAGAGAGAGAGAGAGAGAGAGAGGGCGAACAGATAGAGACGGAGATAAATTTAGAGCAACAGCAGCAACGAAGCGTTGCAACCGCGTGACATGCTAAAGCTAACGCACGACCACCAATCGCATTTCATTTGGGGAGCGAATGGGGCAAGCTGAGCTCCCATTGGGTTTGTCCCAATGTCCTGCATTCCTGAGTTGCTTATCAGACACCACTAAACACGATCAGCCGCAGAGCAGATCAGTCGCTGCAACAGCAACAGCAACGGCAACAGCAACATCATCTGTTGCAGTTCCAATATTTTGCGTTGCTTGTTTGTAGACCCTTATCATCTCCCCTCCCCCAGTGACCCCTGACCTAGCGTATCTCACCTGCAGCCTATTTGCTCAGCTGTCGCTAACTGCACATGGAATGCAATTTTTCAATGTCCTCAGCACAAAATGTTGCTTATCTCACGTGCAATATTGCAATGCACAGAGAGAGAGAGAGAGAGAGAGAGTGTGTGCGTGAGAGAGAGAGAGAGAAATGCTGTAAGCACATTTTCCCATGTGTCGCAAATAAAAGGCAACACTGAAATTGCAATGAAATCAACATAAATGTAAACTGACGAGAGTGTTTCAGCGGGCAGGAGGCGTGGTCGTGGGCCTAAAAGAAAGAAGAAGAATTTATGTATGTACTACAACAAAGGCAAATGCTTTAAAGCCAACGCAAGCATCTTGCCAAAAGACAATTGAGCGGAAGTTAACTTGAAGCAAATAGCTAGCCATAACAATGTAAACAACAGAAAGAACAGTAAAGCAACAACAATAGCTAAAACAACAACAACAACAACAGCTACAAAACTTATGCAGCATCAGCTATAGAGCAAAGTTTAAACTTGCCTTACTTGATCAGCCAAGCGCAGATATAATTGTAATTGTTATTTGTTCTCTTGTTGCTGCTCAGCCTGAGCCATCAGACAGCACAGGGTCCATTGGCTATGTGAGCTATTATAGACAGCACTACATCAAAAGAAGAGAGAAGGTTTTCATTGAGTGACCCACACAAGCAATAAGCTAATAAGCTGAGCATACAATATAATAAGCTACAATACTGAGGAGCAGTTTCTTTTACATAGAGTATTCTTTTAGCTAGAGTATTTAGTGAATCCCTTTGAAGATCTGTAATAGAAATTCCGTATATATTATGAGCCGACTAAGCTAATGATCTTTTATTAAAGAGCGCCTTTTAATCACAGTTGGTTACATAAACTATAATATTTATAATCAACTGTGATTAAAAGGCGCTTATAGGTTTATTTTTTCCTGATTTCCCAATTTTAATGCTCAGCTGATTTTTTCCTACATTCAGAAGCTCTTGGGTAAATGTCTGGAAATTTTTAGTATATGTATGTAAATGTATATGAATATGTAAAAGAAGTTATATATAATTGCTTTACCGTACTTTATCCATGCATTACATGTATATTTCCTTATTTTGATTATATTGCATGTGTTTCTGGATATTTTTCAGACCTTAATCTCTAACAAAATTTCAAGAGCTTGAGCTGATCCACCTCTATTAATACGAATATTATATTGATACAGCATTATCAAAGTAATGGAATTACTATTAAGTACTATTAAGCAAAGGTGTTTATTCTGCTTTTTCCGATTGGGGTCAGAAATTTGAGTGTCTGTCATTTCTACTTGGCTTGAGTTGATTCGAATTACTGGAATTGTCCTTTGCTGTTTGAACATGGCATATTATATAATGTGCTGCAGAGTTGAGGTGTTACGATGTCAGCTTATGTGGCAACAAATGAAATGCGAGTGCTGATTGATGAAAGTTAGAGTTTGTCTGATTAATATAGGAATTCGAAATATGATAATTCATTTCATTTCTATTATACACTTCTTAGATACTCTAGCCATTATTCTTTGACACAATATTCGCAATAATAACTTGAAGTTATAGAACTTTAACACTTGTTAGCTCGCACTTTGTAATCTAATAATTTGCGGCTATATCTATCGAGTATCTGTCGTTCCCCCAATTATATTTATAGACTTCTCATTCGTTCAACTTCCGTCAAATCACATTTACTCGCTTCTCATTGCTGCTCTCAACACCGTGAACAATCGTTTCGCGTTTTCTGGCCAGCCTATTGGGCTTTTGTCTGGCCCGCTTAGAGAGCGGCTCTGCCACGGCTGCTGCCATTGCCTTTGCCATTGTCGGCAGTCGTATATCAACCCGTTAACCACAATCGTTGCCGCTTGTGCGCAAACTAATTAGCACATATTTCACGTCCACGGCGAAGGGCCAAAAACTCTTGCCCCAAAAACCAAATCCACTCAAAGCAAATTCCTTTGCCGCGATTTTCATTTGCGATGCGTCTGTCTCTGTCTCTGTCTCTCGCTCTCTCTCTCTCTCTCTCTGTGCGTGTGAGTTTGTCGTATGTTTGTAGTGGTAATTACAATTGTAATTAGTATTGTTGCTCATTGCCAACGTTGTTGTTGTTGTTGTTGTTGTTGCTGTGAATGTTGCCATTGTTTGTTGCCGCTGCTGCTGCATTGCGTCCGCAGTTTAATTTTGATTTGTCTGTTTCGTCTCATTTTGCGTTTTGTAATGGAATTTGTAATGCAACAACGCGTTGCAGCTGCAAACTCTCCATTTCTCTCTCTCTCTCTCCCTCTCATATTCCCTCATTATTTCTCCATCTTCATATAGGGTTGCCTGCTTATAGGCGCTTTATCAGTTTGCGACACAAACATATCAGGGGCCATCGCACAATAGCAAAGACAGAAGAGAAAATAAATGAAACACAAACAAGCGCAGCAGGAGGAGCTCGAAGGGACCAGCAAATACAAATGCACTGAGCCGAATTGGGGTGCAGCAAGCGTTGCATGTTAATTCGTTGTGAATCCAGTATTATTATACAGGTTCATTTGTTTCGCGAAATCCGTTCCAACTCCGTGACAATTTATAGCTTCTCTGATTCTAGATTAAGATTCAGCACATCGCAGAAGTAAAATCTGCTTTAAATCCTATTGAATCTATAACTAAAAGCAATGATTTGCAATCATTATAATTATATTCCAAAGCAAAAAAAAAAAATTAAAAAAAAAATATATTTAAAAATAAAATTTAAATTAAATAAATAAATGTTCTTTCATACAAATTTATACTATGAACACGTTAGAGAAGCAGGTATTCAATTTAAACTTTACTGGGCTGTAACTATCCAGCGGAGCCATCTGGCAACTCTACAAAGTTGCCTATATTCAAAGAAAAACATTTAATAGTAATCATTTCATTAGATAAAACTGGAGTGGTTGACATCACTTTTAGAATAAGATATCTCTCAAATAACCGCCTTGAGCCTCTACGGCGTATTGAGGTCGGCTCTGTCAAAGCTACAGGGTTGCCAGATGGGTTATCGAAATTTCTAACTTGCTGCAATTATTTATATATGTATGTAAAAATAAAAATAAATAAAAGAGAAATGAATGCAAGCCTTCAAAAATAACATCCTTAAAAATGTCTGATTATATATTTAGAGATAAATGTATTCATATTTGTATTTCATATTTTTTATCAATTGAATTATGTTAGTAAATATAGTTTTCATTGAATAGTTTCTGTATAAACTACTATGGAAGAATTATTATTTATTTTGCTTAAAAATGTTTGTAAATATTTTCTCTAATTGTATTTGGAATATCATATTTTCTATTCACTCATTCATTCGGTACTATTCAAAAAATCATTAAAAATTATAAAAAAAAAATGCTAATTAAATTAAGTTTTTTCTATAGACTAGATTTTAATTGATAATTAATGATATGAAAGAACTTTTATTTATTTTATTTTCAAATTTGTTGGTTGGTTCTTTCTGTAGTCTTATTTGGCACTCTTCAAGAGAATAACTTTAAGATATAAAGCATTGGAGCAATTCAGTTTTTGCTCTGCTCTTCATTTTATTGACAGTTAATTCAATTGACAATTTTGCTTAGTGTATTGAGGCAGCTGCCTCGTTGCGTGTGGCTTGGCGAGCTGCTTTAATGAATGAGAGCGAGTCAGGCACCAGCGCATGCTTGGCAATGTTTTGTCAATGGGAGCTGGGAGCTGGGAGCTGCTTTATCGGCGCACCTTGGCGCACCTGGGCCAGGGGGCTCGCTTTACTGTGTGGCGCACTTTTATGCGCCGCTTTTACTGCAACGCATAATGGAGTGAATGCTGCACGATATTGACTCTCCGGCTGCAAGCGGCTGCCAGGGCCACAGACTCTGCGACTCTGCGCCTCTTCCGGCTGTCTGTGGGCGAGTCCTTCTTGGATTTTTAATTACTTTGAGCTCGAGCTGAGGCGCTGGGCAGGACAAACAGGAAGCATATGCTGGCAGGCAGCTTAATTAGGAAAAATACTTGTGGCAGGCACTGTTGATGTTTATCGTGCACTTGAATGGCGGAGAATTCCAGAGTTCAATATCTCACACTGCAGTCCCTTAATTACATAAACCTGTTTAATACTTTTCAAATTTTAACGGAAATTTGTTTTGCTTTATATGAGACGTGTATTTAATACATTTTTGAAATAAAATGCACGCATTGTTGGGGCCGGAAACGCGTTTGCCTAATGCACCAATTGACATGTGGGGCATGCCGCTTTTGTCATTAATTGCAAATCATTGGGAAGGCAGTCAATTAAATCGCTCCCTCCCCGCGTCTGCCTGCCCCTGCCCCATCTCTCACCTTTATAATTGTCAAATTATGTCACGTTTTGGTTCGCTGATCGAGTGATTTTACAGTGATTACCTGTGCGACATGCGTGTCCAAATGGGGCGTGGCATCTGCCGAATTCGGTGTACGAATCGCTTCGCCCAGCCCGCTTTAATGCTGCACCCCTAATTAATACGTTTGGGAAATTGCCATTCCAAATGCTTGATATTTGTGACGTCAGCGGGAGAGCTGCGAATCGAATTTCATGAAAACCGCGCTTTGCGCAAATTGATGCGGCTCTCTGCTCAGACAGGCTATTATAATGTGTTTTAATGACCCCTTCATCAGCCAGTCAAAGCAAAAAACAGCAGCCAGGGCTTACGCACTGGCAAAACGAACTCGAAATACCCTAAGCTGCAATAGAGAAAGATTTAAATATATATGTACGTCTACAAAATATTTCATCTCGCTAATAATACATTCTCCACTAATAATTGTTGCCCAGAATGAGAGTAGCCCAAATTGAAATTAATGTCAAAGTTCGTTTAGTCAGGCTCTGAAACGGAATCAAACAATGTTGAGCTGCTCGCATTCGCTGAGTATTTCAGAGTTGCGCCGGAAAGCTGATTTGCATTTGTTGATTTTGCGGATGCATCACAGAAAATATGCAGCACGAAATTGTTATTAATATTTTAATGCATAAAGTGGTCTGTCACATGACAGAGACGGCTATATGGATGGATGGATAGATAGATAGAGACAGAGATACAGATAGACGGTTTTAGTGCGTCGATTTAGAGCAAGCCCAGCGGACAGCGCTGCCAAGCGGGAAAATTTATTTGATTCGATGGATCAGAAGGGATTTACCAGCCCAACTTCCATCCTCCTGCTGCTCCCCCTCCTCCTCCTGCTGCTGCTGCTACAGCAAAGTGCGCGCAAATATTTGCAAATTTTTGCAACTGAACCAACAAAAAATTTTAAATATTTATTTACCAGCCAAAAAACAACTTGTGTTTGTGTGTGCGTGTATATGAATATCTGTATATCTGTTATATGCAACCAGAGAAGAGCTGTCACAAATATTGGCCAGAGATTTGCGACATTTATGCAGAGCAGCAGCTGTTGCTTAAAGCTAAAGCACAGTTCGCAGAGCAAACTCTGCGCGGTGCAGCGCAAAGGTCAGCCGAAATCCTTGCACGGACAAATAATTTCATTACAAGGACAGCAGCAGCAGCCACTGAATTAAGATGTTAAGCCGCAGGACCTCGCGTAGCCAAGGCGCTGCCCGGCCGGCCTCGAAGTGCCGCACGCGAAAAGCAAGAATTATGCATTCGACGCGGTCCCATGTAGGCGGTGGCGCCCGTACAGTTCGCTTGCCGGCACGGCCAACTATAATAAATTATTCCCATCCGACTCCTGCTGCGCTGGCCCCGAAAAAGGTGCAAAATGCGCAAGAGAAAATCGAAGAAAAAAAGCAACCGCAATGCGAAGACTGGAGAAAGGGGATCCAAGATTGAGGAGTGGGGGCTGGGGGACTGCCATGCAGTCGAGCATGAAAACAGCGTGCCTCTTGCATCCTGCAACTTTCGTCTCGCTGGGGCAGTCAACGGTATAATTTCTCATATACATGTCACGCGCCCCAACGAACCGTGCCAAATGTGCTGAGACACCTCTCCGAGGGGCAGCGAGCAAAGGCGGCGGTCAGCCATGGATCTCTGCCTTCCACAACAACAACAGCGACCGCAACAAAAAGAAAAGTGAGGCAACTCGACTAGCAAATACTACGCGCTGCTACTTGATGAGGGTCAAGTTCATCCAAGGACTGCGGCGACAAGTCCCATAAAAGTGTCACTAGCTAGGCCAATTGATACTTGGCGTGCCTCAAAGGCGTCGATAGCTGAGAGCGGGCTGAGAAGCAACTGATATCTGGGATAAGATTGAGATTTGTTACCCTAGACCCCAGACGAGGGATTACGCAGTATGTGAGCTATCACGAACAATAACAGCTCCGCGGCATACAAAGTTTTATGCGTCGCATTGAATAAAACACAAAATATGTTCCACTGAGACTTGAGCAGGGGGAGGGAGAGCAGGAGGACTTGCACAGGAATGAGTTGCTCCTTGCATGTGTCCAGGCGAACGTGCGTGCCACAGCAAACTTTGCAACTGTGCTTACACTGCCCCCACCCACAATTGTCGCGTGCGTGTGTGTTTAAGTTGTGACTGCAGCTTATTTATGGCTATTCCCCAGTTCCCTGCGGACACATTTCAATGCATTTGCAAAGCAGCTCTGACAAATTTATGCAGCCTCTCTCAGCTATGCTAGCCGAAGTTACTTCTCCACAATATCCACTTATTGATTGGCATGCGCTGCTGCCCACTTGTGCTCCACTGTGCTCTGATCTCGTCTCTGTGTCTCTTCAATTAGGCTTTGCCCTACACACACACACACATACATGCATACATATTTTGGCATATTCGTCTGCATTAATCATTTCTAAATGCGACTCTCTTGTTTTCTGTTTCGTTTCAGGTATGTTCAAGCGACCACACATCAATTTCATTATTTGGGGCCATGCGCAAAGGGCGCGCAAATTGAATTTGCCAGCGCAGCTAGAGGAAAAACAGCTTGCACAATGTCAGGCAATAAATTAACGTAAATTATTATTAATGAGTGAACATTTATCGGCGTCCCCACACGCCCCCTCCGCTGCCCTGATTGTCGTCGCCCAATTGCAGAGACAAATTGTCGACAAGTGCAAATGTCGCACATATGGTCACAAAGAGAAATGGTGGAGGAGGGGGAGGGGGAAAGCCAACGCGCCACCGAGACACAGAGATTTAGTAGCTCGCTCGGGCCGCATTCGCTGATTAATTGCAATTTGATGCTAAAATTGCAGCGAATCGCGCTGCGGCTGGCCAAAGAAGTTGTCGCTGCCAGAGCTTGGGCTTTTTGCTGCTCATCTCCGAGATGGCCAACTCGAGGCGGGTTGAATGAACCCGCCGCTTGCCACAGTGCACAAAGAAGTATTTACGCTCTTCGCTGCTCGCTATTATATAATCTTTATGCCACCAACATCGTCACACTTGCCACTTGCCACTTGCCGCCTTTAGTTTTTATGACAAACTGTCAAAGATGAGTACACTGAGAGAAACTGCAGACCAATCTGAATATTGATGTGAATAGGAAAGGCATTGAATAGCATATATGTATATGCAAAGATCTTTGATACGCAATATGTCGACATGGTTATAGAAGTGTATATAGATAGATTTTTAATCCTATGTCAACGTGGATATATATTAGAGATATAGACATTAACTAGATATACATATATGAATGCATTTATAAGATTGATTATTCAGGCATAAACATACAAACATACAAGGATCGTATACATACGCACTCAACTATAGCAGTGTATGGATTCTACATTTCATATAGTACATACATATATCAATACCTAAAGTTAAGCTGAGAGACTTACAGTATGAGAAAGCACTGGTGAAATTTCTGCCAGTGTACTGCCAAACTGTTTCGTATGCAATAGAGAGATGAGTACACTGAGAAAAACACGCAAGTAGATGTCAACACAGATATAGAAAACATTATACATATATATATATACTTATAAAATAGACAGGTATAGGAATTTCTACAGAAAAGTTGACCCCCTGGGGGTTAGAAAACACACCAATATCTATTAGATCTTGGACTTGTCAAAATGTGCCCATATATAAGTATTGCCTGAAGAAGTGTACTTAATTTATTTATATTTGATATTACTAGATCATGTAGTGCCGGCTTCACATATTCAATTACGCTACACTGAAAGCTAATGCAATGTTAATGTCTTTGCTTCAAACATAAATTACACTTAAAGTATTATTAAGTCAGAGTTATATATTTTAATACAAATTGAAAAATTGGCACACAATGCGAGTCATCAGCGCTGAAATTTCTGTCAGTGTAGGGTGCTTATCGCCCTTTATGGCATGTTCACATGCTTCTCATGTTGCGGGCAACTGTTGACAGCTTCTTCTTCTTCAACTCCTCGCCGCCCGTCACTTTACTTTTTGGGGGTCACGCCACAGAGACTTCCTCAGCCGGCTCTGCGCTGGGGCTTATTGGGCGTCGCATTTTGCGGCGTTAGTGTTCCATGGCATCCATTCCATGCCCTGCCATTAAAGTTTAGTGGCTGTGCTGCAGCACAGCGAACAATGCTTAAAATTGTGTGATGCGCTCTTTGTCGCCTCGGCAGGCACAGGCGCAGGAGGAGAAGGAGGAGGAGCAGGAGCGGAAAGCTTCATGTTGCGACTTGGCAGGCGTCATAGTTTTCCGGCCAGCCATGTCCGCCGGCTCAATCAAAACAGCTCGACAGCCATTTCATCAATAACGTGCGACGGCTGACGATGGTCAGACAGTTGGCCTGCTTTAATGTTTTATGAGCAGTTGCGACGGCTTTTGTGGGTTAAGCAAACTTTTTGTTGCTTTTGTATTGCCAGCGTGCCTACACCGTCTGCCCCGCCCGCCCCGTCCCTACCAGGACAGCCTCTGTGCGTGTGAGCTAATGACAATGGCTGCCGCCTCCCCCGGCTTTCCTCGGAATTTCAAGCCTTTGACAGGGCCAGCCCCTGCTGCTCACATAATGAGCTCAATGAGACGCACGTGATTGGCCCTTGGGGCACGTTCTGTTGTTGTCCCCGCTGTGGCTCGGGTCGCACTTTAATCTTGCCCTCAAAGGCTTCTGCAACGCTTCTTAAAAAAAACATTTCCAATTTCAAGTTTATTTACCCTGGCCAAATGTAGCCGAAGTGCAGCTCAAAGCACTAGTGCCACGCCCCTTGCGCTGGCATTTTTTTCTCTTTTTTTTTTGCGGGGCCAACCGCCAATTTCCATATGGCAAACCTTTGAATATTGCAGAGGCTGCGGCTTTGGCAAATGTCGTTGGCCGTCGCCAGCGCAGACAAATGCAATTTGAATTTTACCTCTTTGGCTGTCTCCTCGGCGAAATTACATGGCAGCAGCAAGCTGCAAAAAAACGTACAAGTAGAGAGTAGCAAGGTAGATACAAACCAATGCGGAACATTTCCTGATCGAATCAAAGCAGTATTCCAAAAAAGAGCAGAGTAAAACGGGGGGCAAAAAAAAGGAAACCCCAGAAAAAAAAAAGGAAAATAGCAAACACAATCTACAGCTGCATATGAGAGACGGCGACTGACACTGAAGTTGATGGGTTAATGCCATTAGACGGCATTGATTTGATTGGCGTTGATTGGAAAAATGCCAGGCACTCGCTGTGCGCGATGCGGTCTACGATGCGTATGCGTAATGTGAGCCAGAGCGCTGCAAAAAATGCGATAATTTAAGTTTTCATTTTTGATCAACCCAATCGGCAATCGGCAATCGGTAGTCGCCAATCGAACGGGTGCCCGATTTCAATCGCATTTACATTTTGAATGACTCCTGATTGGGAATTAAATGCACAAACAGATTTTGTAAAATGTCACAAAAATGAAAGCTTTAAACTGAATGCCCAATTGTGAGCGCATGCAATGAAATCACTTTAATCGCACATTCTATTTGCTTGCCAATAAATTTGCATGGGTTTCACATCTTGCACGACTCCTGCTGTCTGTCCACTTCTTTAGTTTCATATATCACACGTTGCGTATACGCAGTGTTGTGCGTCATGCACTTTACTTGACACATCTCCGGCCGTGTCCAACTGCCGGCGCTACTGCGATACATATGGAGCACATCAATCCTCCCACCCACTTGATGAGTGCCACAGACATCAATTTGTCGCCTTCCACTGGCCAAAGAATTTAATCAGACAGGCTATTGGCTGGTTGCCATTGGTTACCTTTCTAGCTGGCAGTTATTGCCCCTGATTGATTTCAGCTTGTGCGAAATGTGCTTTTCAGCATATTTTTTAAACATTTTTCAGTGTATTCATTGTGTATTCCCTCCACACACACACACACACACACACACACACGCCGACGGCTTAAGTTCTCATTCAACATTGCCCCGGCTGGCTCATAAACTAATATGGTATTCAGGCAGCGGGCGCCGAGAGCTGAACGCAATTTCGACACGTTTTTCACATGACACAAGCACAAAATAAAGCAAACTTTGCCAAGAAAAGTTAACATGCAGCTTACGCGCATGACGACTTGTTTTTTGTTTTCTTTAATTTTTTTCTTTTTTGTTTTTTGTTTTCTGGCTGACTTTTCTACATCCTTTTAAAAAGTTTGCTTTCAACAGCAGCTGCATTTTTTTTAGATCAAATACAATAATGCAGACGCAGCTGCAGCTGCAGCTGTTGCTTCTACTTTTGATGCTGCTGCGGCTGCTCGGTGACGCGTCTGCCTGAGCCTGATGTCCTGCCGATGTGTGTCAGGACAAAAAGCAAGGCACCAAATCCCTGCAAGGGTAGCAGCTAAAAAAAGAAGCCAACTGCAACTGCATGCATCATGCGATAAATATTATTATGCACACATTTATGTAGAATATGCCCTAAAAGTTGCCTGTGATGTCTATAAAAAAAACTTCAGCAAAATATAATTAAAATCAAGCTCGAGCTTCAGTCACTGAAACTCACAAATTGCTGTTAAAGCTTCGGTTAAAGTTTCGCTCTTAAATTGCTGCACGAAAATAATATTGCGTTTTTAAATTTGTTGGAAAAAATTGTATTAAATCTGTATAAAGAAATCATAGAAGATATATTCCATTTCCATTCCATTTTTAATTTTGATGATGTCGGGTATGTTGGTCTCGACAGTAAATCGATATTTGAACGAAACAAATAACTAAAGCACTTTCTCTGAAATTTTCCAATTTACACAGAATTGTGGAATTATATGTTAGTTTTTCATATTCTTCTTCCTAGAAATAAGTATTTTTTCATGAATGCATATTATGAAACGGGCTTGAATATCAAGACTAAATCCACTCAGCTTTTTCTACCTCGAATAGAAGGACCCCGGCTCACTCTGTACATGCATACACTTTAATATTTAATGTAATACGCATGCATGTTAACAAAACCATTTCCAATGAAACTAGATTCGATTTAAGTACTCATTCTGATAGGAATGTTCAACATATTAATAATCTGTTAATGCCAGATGTCATTAACAGCAAGTGCTCCTCGCTCACAACGCTATGCTATGCTAACAGAGTTATGTTAATAGCAGAACTAGGCTGGTTGTCCACTGGCCTCAGTACTTGGTATGCTCTGCTATTAACAGAGTTATGTTAATAGCCGAACTCCTAGGCTGGTTCTCCTATTGACCTCAGTACTTGCTCTCTGAGCTTTTACTATTTTACTATTTAGTATTCTTACCCTTTCCACGGGCTATATCTCATCTAATACATTCATGAACGGGAATATTACAGGGTATCCTTGGATGATCTTGTACTGCAGTTGTACCTTTCTCATTTGCTTAGTGTTGTGCTGCTCCTGCTCCTGCTCCTGCTGTTGCTGTTGCTGTTGTTTGTTTGCCGTCACTTTTTGTGTTGCATACTTTGGGGCGACGCCTGCAGCAGTGCATTGCATTGCATTGGCGGAGCAACTCCGTTTGTTGTTTGCTGTCAGTCGCATCAGTGGGAAATCCACTTCAATGCGCCGACACTTTTGACACGCAACAACTGACAGTCGCTTGAGCAGTGGTTGTTGGGGAATTTCTCGCTGTTGCTGTTGCTGTTGTTGCTGTTGCTGTTGCTGTTGCTGTTGCTGTTGCATTGTCTATCAGTTAGCGCACATCGCGCTGTGACACGTACGATGATGCTCAGCGAGTTATTGGAGCGACGCCCAATAGTCGACCAGCAATATTTACAGCCGCCTTGATTTCATAATTCTCTGCTGCAGCAGAACTAAAGCCAGAACTTTAAGCCCATAAAAGGCCTGCAGCACGGCAATGGCTACGTGACTAGGCAGACTAGGCACTATGACGACTGACAAAAATTTGTGCAATAAGCCAGAAATTGCATGAAAATCAAGTCAACAATTGCCATAGGCCAACTAGAGAAAAGGCTCAGAGTGAGGCCGGCTCACTGCAGTCCTGTGCAGCCGCTGTGGGCTGCGTTTAAAATGCTGTTGACGTTGGCAAAAGGCTTCACACAATTTTCAAGTTGGTTGGCAAGCCAAAAAGAGCCAAGCGTATTTGTATAAGTGTGTCTCACTCTGTGTGTGTGTGTGTGTATGTGTGTGTTTTTGAGGCCGGCACGTGCCTGACATCTGAACAAGTTTTCGCCTGGAGCCACTCGCGTGCAATATGGGTCGCATTTGCTATTTTGATGAGGACAAAATGATTTCTTGACTCTGTTAGGATTCATTGGAGCACTGAGGCATTTGCTGCACTCGCCCATCGTGGATGATTTAATTTCGAGTTCATTTTGGCACAGTTCAGCACAATTCCCAAATAAATCGCTTTATACCTATCTCTCTCTCTCTCTCTCTCTCTCTATATCTGTCACACACACACGTGCTTATAAATAGAACGCATTTATATTATGCATACCTGTGCCTTGCAGCTTATTAGCGTTAAGCACAGACAAGTGGCAGCCACCGCAGCTGAAACGGTTTATCCGTCTAGTTCCATATCAACGCGTCTCGTCTCCTGTTGCCAAGATAAAGCCGAAAGCCGTTCAAAGCCAACTCGAGGCAGCTGCCTCGCCAGAAACAATAAAAACTGTTACAAAACGTCGCTCGCAGATAAACGAGGAGGCAGTTGAACGCCAAACGGGGGGCGAGGAGCGTTCAACGATAAAAAAAAATGACTGCACATAAAAAGACGAAAAAAAAGAAGAAGAGGAAAACCAACGATAAAATGCGACAAACAAACAAATCTTCACAGCAAGAAGGGTAAAAAGAATAAAAATCACAGTGAGCTATCCTTGAGGGCTACCCCACAAACATTCCACACATACTACTCAGCGCGAGAGCGAGAGCGAGCACTGCAAACGAGTGAGATAGACGATCTGAGCAGAGATGAGCAATGTCTTTATCTGTGGACGGTGATGTGAGCAATGCAATTGCCATCGTGAATAGTTTAAAGCAGCCGCCTCAAGTGGATTTTCGATTAAAGACTAAGCAAATGCATCTCGAATGGGCGTTAGAGAGAAAGCCTTGGGAAATTCAATTGACAAATGTCGAATGCGAATGAAAATTCCGAGTATTTAGCTAAGCAGATGAATAGTCAAAGAAAAACTACTTTCTAAAAATAAAATAAAAATCGAAAGCCATTAAAAAAGCATTTGGAATAAAAAAATACCCTGAACCCATTGAAAATGGGAAATCAGGGTATAATGGTTTTGTTAAAAGTATGTAACAGGGAGAAGGAGGCGTGGCAGACCCCACAAAGTATATATATTCTTGATCAGGGCGACAAACTGAATCGATTTAGCCATGTCCGTCTGTCCGTCTGTCCGTATGTATGAACGCGTCGATTTCTGAAGATATAGAAGCTAGAGACTTCAACTTTTTTTTAAAATGCTCGTATATAGCGCGCGCATATCGAGTTTATCACAAAAGATCGATAACTCATCCCTTTATTTTTTTATCGATCAAAAACCTTATCGAAAACCAGCTATAAAATTATATCTCCTACACCTTTAGAGCTAAAGTCTCCAAATTTCAAATGTAGACTCGACTGCACGTGATAGAATTTCGATTTTTGTTATAATTCACCCCCCACCCCTATATCCACCCCCTTACCCTCATCTCTGTAAAAGGCGTATTTCAAATACTAGAGACTTGAGCTTTAGCAAATATACGCATAGTAATGATAAAACCACATTCTGAAAGTTTCATGAAGAACGTACGTCCACAAAAAAAGTTATTGAACAATTAAGTTCCCATAGTAAGCCCACACTGCAGCCCATGCCTGTTAATGCGTGCGTGCCTATGGGTGTCTATGTATATGTTTGCGTGTGTGTGTGTGTTTGCTTAAGCTGAATGACACTAAAAATTATTGAAATGGCTGTTGCTCGGAGGGTTCAGGGTATCTCGTAGTCGAGCAGTCTCGACTAGAGCTTTCTTACTTGTCTTTTTCTGT
The DNA here is from genome assembly GCA_035047565.1 of Drosophila mulleri. NCBI lineage: Eukaryota > Metazoa > Arthropoda > Insecta > Diptera > Drosophilidae > Drosophila > Drosophila mulleri. The sequence continues at coordinate 2,721,873 of JAWNPK010000069.1, read as the reverse complement.
TAGAGCTTAGATGATTGACTAGGAGAAAATGATGAAGCTTAGTCTAGGCAAAATGTATTAAAGCTGAAATATGTTTGATAAATAACAAAATTAAATTCCTACTCATACAAAGCTAGGACTTTAATGTCTCCTGTTTTATGAAGTGCCTGCAGACTAGGACATTAATTAATTTGAGTGCATATAAAATGACTCGTAAGCCAGCAATTATAGGTAATTTGACATAGACAAGAAGCATTTAATTTAATTAATGCACATTCATTCACAGCCAGGGAAAAGGGAGCATTTCTTAAATAGGCTCGTTCCTATCCCTGTAGATCTATGAAATCACAGCCAAAATCAAAAGCTTGCAGCTTTTTTCTCTCCTATTCTCTTTTATCCAGTGATATTAAATATTGTTTTAATACCTTACATATATTTTATTTGATATTTATTAATATATTGTAAACTAAACACTTTTATGATAATTTAATTTATTTTATCCCTATCAGCTTTAATTTGTTAAATTTGCAATTCTTACACTAAAAATTCAGCTTCTTTTCGCTTTTCGCTTTTCCTTTTCCTTTGCTCCCGCTTTTCGACTTCCGTTCTGCGGAGTCAACATTTTGTGGGCGCAACTTTTCGCACTTTTCCTTAAGCATTTTACATTTTTCCAACGTTTTTGTTTGTTTTTCCTCTCTTTGCTGCTGCTGCCACGCAATGCAGCCGCAAATTAGGCAACTTTATTAGCTGCTTGGCAGGCGGCTGGTCGGAAAATGCGCTGCGGGAAAGCAAAAGGAAAACAATGCAGGAAAATGTGTATTTTTAAATTTGTTTCAAGGCTTTCGCTTGAGCGCAACACTTTAGCGACTATTAATAGAGACGAGAGCTGCTGTCTGAGTGGGCGGGGCAGAGTTGACCCACACACACACACACACTTACAGGCACACACACTTGATGTAATTATCAGCGATTTTTACACTCACTTGAGTTGCCATCGATGCGCAAATACACATACACACACACACACACACACACACACACACATCTGCATATGTTGCCATCTAAACAGACGAGTGCTGCGGCCTAATCCCGGCCTGTCACTCACAATTAGCCGCATGGCTAAAAATAAGAATGCCAAAGTGTTGCCAGTGAGGACAACAAGGAGGGCGGGGCGTGGTTGGGGGCTGGGGGCAAGGCTGGACAGAATAGACCAAAGCATCTGCACACAGTAAATAAGTGCGAGTGACTTAGGCTAAAGCGGGTTTGACAGCGTGTGACAATGCAGACAAACACTCGTAACGCCCACACACACACACACACACACACAGAGAGAGACGAGTTCGACATTTATCTCTCTCACTCGTACACACACATATACGAATAGCTAATGCGGTCATAAAAAAGGGACAACACATGCAGCCGCTTAGCATATTGTTGCCCTGTAAACGGCTGTGAATGAAAGCTTTATGAGATGGAAATCTCAAATATATAGAAAGAAATAATATAAAAGAAATAAAAGAAATGTAAATATGTATATAACAAGATATTTTTCATACTTATAAAATGAAAAATCAAATATGAGTATAAATATAGCAAATCTATGTTGTATATAACAAAAGCTCAATTCTATATTCAGTAACAACTTGGAATTACAGGGTATTCTTTAGGCTGTTACTGCTCTCCACTTTGTGCTCCTGGACAGACACACTTGGACACAAGGCTTGGAGTGTCCTTCAGTCTATTTGGATACTTTGCATTTTCTGCATTTTGCTTTTTCAATGGTTGTTGGCTTCCTTGCTAAATGCGCTCTATTTTTATGCGAGCTACACTCACAGATAGTCACAGACACACACACATACACACACACACACACACACATGTTCACACAAGGACAATGCCACTTTGGCTAATGAAATGCAAACGCTGCTGTACTGAAAATAGCTACAGCGCTTATAGCAGGGGCAGCAAGAAGAAGCAGAGCCATGTGAATTAGCAACAACATGGACCTCAGATACATATAACTGGCATATTAATATTTATGCGCTATGTTAGCAGCCGTCTAATGAACGCTGGCCCGAGACTAGCAGGAGACTACGGTTTAGGCACTTAAAACATTCCGTATTTCATTTACTGCTTCAGTCAGCGCTTGCCTTTGACTGATTGCTTAATTCGATGAGGCAAGGGCCAAGACGGGCCACAGCGTTGGCAAACTTTTGCCTGCTTTAATTGCAGCAGCGAGTCGCCAACATTGACTCGCAGAAACTCTCGATGAGGGCAAACAAAATGAGCCGAGCGGCCAAGCTGAAAGGTAAAATGTTGGCCAGGACGACTTTCTGCCATTTGCACAGTTTTCAGTTTGATTTGCTAATTGAAATGTGTTGTCACTCATTGTGAATGGCCAGCGAGTGGCCAGGGGCCACGCCCCCTGAACCCAGCCAGCGATTTCGCTGCCACTTTTAATTAGCATTCTGCACTGTCAAAGTGTTTGCTGATTTCCAAACTTGATTTATTCATAAATTGAAATTTTTACAATTACTGTCACAGCTGCTATTCCAGCTCCAATTTACCGCACTGGGATGCAAACAAACATCCGAATACAGCTTAGATCAAAGCAAACTAGAGAAATGATAATCCTTAATATTCCTTCAACTCAAGTTTGCACTGAGATGAGTAAGCATTGCAGTAATCAATCGGTAATCCTGATTCATATATAGATAATCCTCAACTAAACATATTAAATGAATTCTTAAAGTGAAATAAATAATCGAACGCTTTTGCATATTTTAATATAACCTTTTCCATATATGATTTATCTTTCTCCTCTTTGCATTAGATAAAAACTATAAACTGACTCTCAAATGATTTTTGAAATGGATTATTAAGGATATTTTTCTTTTGGTTTAAGGCAGTTCATTTCGATTTCGATTGTTAAAAAACTCATGCATTTAATGAAACGGTAATTAAGAGAATGCGAAGATCGAAAATAAATTGAATGGAACTGTCAGCTCCAGCTACTGCAGCTACTGCGGCTTCAGCTCCAGCTGCACGCTTAAAGAGTTTTCCGGCGTGCACACAGTTGAGTTTTCATTGCAGAAATATCGGCGCAAACAAGTGCGTAATTGAGTCTGGCTGCCAGAATTCGCGCCCTCCTGCGCCACCCCCATTCGCACCCCGATCCCCGTCGACTTTTTGCTCTGCAATGCTGTCAAGCCAAACAGCATAAAATGCAAGGACCGAAATACAAATTAAGCGACAGCGCTGACAAAAATTGAAAAGGTGTTGTTTGCACGGCCAATGAAAAATATCAAATAAAAATGTGTGTAAAACGAAAATGTAACGAGCTAAGCTAAATGGATATGGCCAAGCCGAACTAGTCATGCCCTTACTTTGGTTTCAATGCATTAGCTAAAAAGCTGAGTTCATATGTAATATACCAGCCCCTGTGAATCTGGTATTTTCAATATACTGCCTCAAGTTGGCGCTTAGCCGTCGCCAAGCACTCGACAAAGTGCACATGCTGCAAGGGAAAGTAGTGCCAAGTGCTGCAATAACTGCGACGACAGCTCCAAACAGTTGCGAGTGGAGCTGCACTACCCTGCACCGGCTGCTCCCGCAGCTCGCACTACTCCTGCTGCTCTATAGCATATTGCTATGTCAATAGACATCAAAAATGAAAATTGTAATGCGAACATTTTGGCCAGACGGGCGAGAGCCAATGTCATCGTCGTCCTGTCCTCCTGTGTGGATACACGGGAATCCAGTATGGCTTTCGAGTCCCGCCCGTTTGTTGTTTTTATGTAGCAGGACACCCGGCATACTCCTCCTCCTCCGCCCACACCCGTTTATTGGCAGTTGGCTATATTGACAGCAGCAAATTCATTAATGTCAGACCAAACAGGCGGAGCACAGGTAGGCATCCTGCTGCATCTATACTGGTCTCGTCCCCTGCTCCTGCGCTCCTGTGTTCGTGTTCCTGTTCCGTGTTGCAGCATTCACACAGAGCCGGGCCTGGACACTCGCTCGCTCGCTCGCTCGCTCGCTACTTGGCTCTGGACAAAAGTAATAATGCAAGTTTATACCGGGACGCGACAATTTTTGCGCCATTTTTGCGATGGCGGGGCGTGAGTTATTGGCGACAGGAGCAAGGACAATGGCCGTAATGAAGTGACAGCTTTATTGACAAATAAATTCTGTTTACCAACACTCAGCGGCGCGCGACGCGCTCCGCTAAAAAACAAACAGACAAACAAACCAAAAAGCGAGCGGAAAACACTGCAAAGGGACCAGCAAATAATACCAACAAATGCTGCAGCCAATTGTGGAATTTGCTTTGATCTTTGGCAATAAAATAAATTGCGTAAATATAACAAATGTGAAGCTAACAGAGCTCATCCGGGCTGCCATTCGAATAGTTGCCCGATTCATTTCAAATTCAAATCAGACAGGCGAGTGAGTGAGAGAGTGAGAGAGTGAGAGAGGGCTACACTTGCAACGTCACTCCAATGGACGATTGCAACAATGCGCCAGCCATATAAATTATGCAACAAATGTGCAAATTAAACACAAAATACCAAAGCACTTAAAATGCCCGAATAATCAATGACTCCTGCTCGCACACACACAGAGAGAGAGAGAGAGAGAGAGAGAGAGAGAGAGAGAGAGAGAGAGAGAGCAGTGGTCGCAGAGAGCGAGAGAGAATGCGAGGCGGGATAATTGATACATTGACTGGCTTTCAGTTGTCATTAGGCAACTTCTTATGTCAACGCGCAGAGGCAATTATAATTGCTCAAATATTTAAGCTGCATCCAGCTCAGCCATGCAATGCATATCACGAGAGAATATATTCGATGGAATTATATAATTAGTTGTGAGGGGGGAATGGGAATGGAAATGGGAATGGGAATGGGAATGGGAATATCACATGTGCAATTATTTACATTGAGAATACAAAAGAAATTAGCAAACAATTTTTGGAGTAAACATAAAATATGAATTCGACACTCGTTTCACATTTAAGACTCCTTGGCTCGTGTGACCAGAGCAAACAACAGTTTAATTAAAGCAAAGGTTGCATAGTTCACTTTATTAAAAGACTTTTGTTTACCAAGGCAAACATTTAAAGAGAGATTACTTGGAAATTGTCTTATTTGTACGCACTAAGAGCTGAGACAGACAAAGGAATTCAAGTTTATTATTTATTCAAGCTATTATTGGCAGCTCAAACTGTAAATGAAAATAAATAATAAATTAATAATAATATTAATAATAATATTAAAAAAAAAAAAATAAATAAATAACTGGCTTTAAATGTGAAATTCAGTGAAGATCGTCGTATTTGGGAAATTAAAAGTTGTTCAAAATAAAACATTAATTACACCTGTTACAATTTGAATAAATTTGTTAGACACGATGGCAAATTGTCCCTTTTTGTGGTGGGCCATCAAATAAATACATAAATAATAATATATATAAACACGTTTCGAGTCACTGATAGCTGTAAATAATTTTAAACAATTATTGATTAGTAACATTTTACAAATTGTTATTATGCATACATAGGTACGATAATTGGGCAGCTGTCAATTATTCAGAATGCTCACAAATGGCATTGCCTCTATTGTGAATGGTGTGTGTACATTGTGAATTGCATTATGTTTGTTTGTTCTCCTTTCTTTTTTTTTTGGCATAACATGCACAATTTCGCATTGTTGTCCCCCAGAGTTTTGCTTATCAATATGAAATGACATTTAATATTTGTCACAATTCATGCCCAGCTAATTAACAACAATCAACACGAATATAACGCGAAAATGTTGCAGCAACAGAGGGCAATAATACAAAAGAAAAAAAATATATGCAAGCAACTGCTGCATCGCCCCGATAAGTATGCTATAGAAACTGCAGCAACTCATTCACAGCTGCCGCATCGAGTGCCAAACGAGTGGAAGGCGTGGCACGGAGGCCGCGGAGTGGGTCACCAAGTGTCGAGGCGCAGTTTTCACTTAACCGTCGAGTGCTTGGGTCGATTGAAAGCGAATCGCAGCCCAGAAGCCGCAGCACCAGCATCATTTATTTAAGAATACAAGAGCCTTAGCTGGGTAGGCGGCTGCAGGGTGGGCTCGGGGCGTGATCTATGCCAGCTTACACAGGCATTCGCAAGAGCCCAGCCCCATGTTTAATATGCACGCCCCGTTGTCTGGTCAATCGGAGCAGAACCAGCCGAGTGGTTAAGTCCTGGAGCAGGCGCTCGTTAGGAAGATTGACACAGTCAACGGGAGAGAGAGTGCAAATGCTGCCATAACAGAAAGAGACCAAAACATTTGCTTTGGCCAAAATGTGGAGCAAGCAGCAGCAGCAGCTTAAGCTAAAGTGAAAACTTCGATCAAGCGGAAAGTCCGTCCCAGAGATATCCTTTCAATGTAGTTGATTGATCAACAATAAAATATATGCATTTATTTATAAGAGAAGATTAATATAAACATGTATATAAAAAGAAAAGCCACAATTAAAAAGTAAAAGTGATATATTTCATATATATTTATATAATAATTTAAATAATCTCTTGAGAGATATAATTTTTGTGATCTATAGTAATGAATAATAATTTATAATAATATGAATAAACCACAATATATCTCTCTTCTTTTGGATACTTATTCACAAAAAAATATATTTTTCGTTTTATTAAAAATATTTTTAAAATTTTTTTAAAATTTGAATAATCTCAATTTATTATTTATTTATTATATGTTATTATTGATATTATTTGTTATTATTAATTTTATTATTTATTTTTATTATTATTATTAAATTTGTTTTTTTTTTATTTTTTTATGATTATTATTGTTTTTTTATTATTTTTATTTAATAAATTCCATTCTTCCATTAGATTTATATATTCCAAATAGTTCCAAGCTTCGTTTTTGGCAGCCAATATACCCCTCTCGAGAGCTGTGTGCAAGGTATAAGAAGCACATGCTCGGCACGTATTTCATGCCCTGGGTATGTGCAGTGCCTCATTCTCTCTCTCTCTCCCTCTGTTTCTCTCCCTGTCTTTCTTCTATTCTGTGATTGACCCAAAAACGCGCTGATTCGTTTTGATTTTTACTGTCTCCTCTTTCAGCGCTCTTGGCTCTTGGGATAATTTTTGTGGCTTTGCGCAAATTGAAAACAAAAATATGCCACAATTCTATTTGAAATTCCTGTGGAGTGTGCGCCCCACACGGACTCGAGTTACCCAAAAGTTTGCCAGGCGTACAAAATAATATTTCCAATTGCCGCAAATTACAAAACTTTGCCCACAAACGTCGCTTGCACAGATTTTGAATAGAAATTATGCTTGACCGCAAATCGAAGATACTAACCAGTTGGCAATTGGAAATCATCAATTGGCAATTGGCAACTGGCAACTGGCAACTGGCTAACCTTGCCACGTGCATCAATTGTTTAACTATAGTCGTTAGCACCTGTCAGCTCGACACCTACGACAGCTAAGCGCTGCATTTACAAATGCCACGCCCCTCGCTGAAGCAGCAGCATTTCGTACGCATGGCATAATAAATTAGCCAGCCAGACTTTTTTTCGTTGCCATGTTTCTGGTTTTGCGGTGCCTTTTCCTGCTGCTGCTGCTGTTGCCTGTGGCGCTGCTCTGCGGCAACTTCAATCTTAATTAGCTGACGCAGTTTGTAGCTGCGCACAGTGGGGCGAAATAGGGTTGTGCATGTGCAATATATTGAGCGACGCTGCAACTTGTTAGCCACCTGCAGCAAGAGTGCTGCCATGTTTGCCTAATGAATAACCAGAACACAAACTCACACACACACAAACACACAGTCACGCCCACCTGCTGCTGGTGCAGTGCACGAAAAGTTGTATGCTGCATTTGATATAATTTTGGGAATTCAAGTTAATTAACAGCAAAGCAGCAAAGACGCTGATCTAATCAAGGCCACTTGACAGGAAGGGATTCCCCTTAAGCTCGACTGCGCAGAAATCTAAGGGCTTAAATATAACTAGATGAGAATGATGATGAGTTAACCTCATGAATGAATGACTATTAATCATAAACTAGCTTACAAGAGAACTTCTTTTTGGGAGTAGTAGTGGGAGCATCTTCATCAAACTTGCAGAGCATGGAAACAGCATTCAATTGCCAAAGCACAAGTCTCTAGTTTTTTTTAATAGTTTTTTTTTTTCCTTTTTTAACATTAACTAACAGCAGCAATTTCATTTAACAAAGTGTATGGACTATTGGGGAGAATATAAAAAGGAAAAAAAAAAAACACCGCGACGAACAAAAAATATTTATAAAATTAAAGAAAATGAAAATTGAAAAAAAAAATATATATATAGAAAAAATACAATATGTTATAATAGAATTTTTTTTTTTTAATATTTGGCCTCTGAAAAATTGAAAAAGAATCTTATTAATTTACTTATTTATTAATTGAAGACCAGCTTAAGAATTCAGCACTGACGATTGAGCACTTCGGTTTATTAATGCAATATAATTTGCTCTAAATTGTGTACAACAAATTTTAGTGTTTATGGCCCGTTATACTACATGCGGAATGTCTGGAAAGTCAGTTTGATATTTCTAAATACCTTGAATGAGATAAAGTTCGTTTTAAGCCGAAACGCATTCTTTCCCTCAGCACCTGAACAATGGATCTTCACAGTTTCCGTTCATTTAGGAACTTTGCCCAATTGCTCGGCCTTTGTTTGGAGTGTTTTTATGTTTTAGCTGCTAGGCAAGTTGTGTTTTAATAATGTCGACTGTCAAGCTGGCTGACAAGCAACAGAGCAACAGAGCAACAGCAACAGGAACGTGCAGCAAATGCAAACCCCTTTTCATTGTTCACATTCGGACACGTTTTGCGTCCAAGGCTCATTGCTCTATTGTTTTCTCATTTGGCGCGTGGCATTTTCTTGATGTGTTCTTCATAGGGTTTTCTTGCCTTCATAGGTTTTTCCTTCTGCTGCTGTGTGTTCTTCTTTTTTGTTCGAGCCGGAAGTATATTCGCAGCCTTGGCCTAAACGTTGAATTGTTAATAATATTGTTTTGATGTCGTCTTGTGTTTCGTGCCAACAAATGTTGCATGCATGGAACGAAAAGTGCGCCTCCTGCTTTATGGCGCAGCCTTGCCCCAGTTAGCTGCAACTGCAGGCTACGTAATGAAGTGAATGGCAAGTGCTCATGGCATATTCAGTTGCTTGCAATTTGCTTATGCCATAAATTACACACAATGTCTCCGAAGTAGCTGAAATTCTTCAGCTACTCGCCAGCTGTTGCATACTTAATAAGCGCCCAGGCTGTCGACACTAGACTCAATTCATTTGCCGAGCCAAAAACCCTTTTCAAACTCCCGCCGGCTCCCTTTAAGTGTGCTGCGAAAAGTCATCGCTCATTTTTTATTTAATCTTTGGCCAGTGCCGCCCACGCCCCGCCCACTGTCAAAATGTCCCCGAGGCAAAGTGTTAATGAGTTTTAATTATTAAAATTTGAAATTTGTTGCTCTTGCTTTGTTGCTGTTGCATTTCTAAATTGTCAAGCTCCACATTTCCATGCATCGCATCAAGTATATGGATATACATATGTATGTCTCTATGTATGTATATATTATATGAATTTATTATTGTTGTATGCTGCTCTATCTAGTTACATAATTTTTGTTTGCCAAACTGTCAACAGAATTTCTGCTCACTGCCACAACAACAGCAACAGCAACAGCAACAAAAACTAACTAGTTGCTGTTGCCGCCGGCAACCAACTTTTGACAGGCAGTGTGTGTGCCCGCGCGTTCCTCTATCTACATGTGTGTGCGTGTGTGTGTGTGTTGCAAATAATTTGCAATCAAAAGTTGCAGCCACGAGAATTCAGCCCCAGACCCGCCCCCGTTTCGGCTGCGGCACATGGGCTGCTGGCCAAAAAACTGTTTTAGCCATGTCCCACAGCTGCTACGCATTTGTCTCGCTTATCCTCACCAGATTCGGGCCCTCCCCCTCGCTTCCTTTGTCTTTCTTCATATTTTTGTTTCCCCTAACTCTCGAAATGTTTGGGGCTAATTTGTAAAATAAGCATAACTAGGCAAAACTTTGCATTCACATGCGACTATCTCTCTGTGTATGTGTGTGTGTGTGTGTGTGTGTGTGTGTGATAGCTGTCAGGTGTTTGGTTAGCAATTAAAATATTAGTTTTACCTGATTGCTGTTGTTGTTGCTGTTGCTTTTGCTGTTGCTGTTGCTGTTGTGCTCGCAGCAGCACCTGCAGCCTCGTGCTGCGGATAGGCGGCTTATTAAGCAATTTAAAAAGTGTTTGCCGAGTGGGCGCATGGGCGTGGGTAAGTCTTTAATCAAATGAGAGCAGGCGACAAGAAAAGCGCTAATTACCAAAGCAATTGTGCTGTTGTTGCTGTCACGCCAGCAGCAGCAGCAGCAGCAGCAGCAGCAGCAGCAGCACAGATAAGAGCCAGGCCAGGCGGCCAGGGATCAGGCTAAAGCGGCAAAACAAAACTGAAGACGATGCGCGAACAATGGCAACAAATTCTAAGCAGAAAAAAACGCTGCAGCAAAGCAAACAAGCGAGAGACAAATAACAAGAGCAGCGACAGCAAACAGGACGACAGACAGCAAGGATAGCCAAGCCAACAAAGAACAGCAACAACAGCAACAACAACAACAACAGCAACAATGACTATGACTAGGTTTAATTGAGCGTTGGCCGCGGCATCGTGATGGTTTGGGGGCGTGGCAGATTGCGGCAGGTCGCGAGCGCTTGTGCCAAATTCCAAATCAGGCCAAGCGAGGCAAAAGAGAAGCGAGCGCCATGCGGGAGTAGCCGACTAGGAGATACCCTAAGCCTTGACATATTTTAATGCTATTATTACATTCATTTTTAGAGCAAATATGCTTTGCGATATTATTATAATCTGATGAGATATGGAAAAGATAAATGCATACATTTTAATTGAGGCTCAGCCAAGAGAGGGTTTACTCACTCTGTTCACAGCTTCAACGAGATATAGAAGACACGAAGCAGCCAATGAAAGAAAAGGCGCAGCATTTGAGCAAAACCTTTCATTGAAGCCAACAGAAGTTGGACAACATTGTTCTAGCCACGAATTACAGCTGCTGTTGCAATTGTCTGCACTGTTGCCTCACATGCGGCAAGGCTGCCACAATGCACTGGCCGGCGCCATTTTGTATGCAAACTGCGGCAAAACACCAGACAACAACAACAATAGCAACGACAACAACAATAACATCTTATGTTGCAGTCGCATTCAGTATTCATTCATTCATTCACTCCGCATTCACATTTCATGGGGCATGCCCGAGCTGCATATTGAATTCGCAATGAGAAATGAGTTAAAGCTGACAGCTTGGAGAGTTCCCCTTGGATACGTTTGATAGGATAACCGAAGAGAGAGAGTTATTGAGAAATCACAAAAGTTTTACAACTGAAAAAAAAAACAACTGAAAAAAAAGCAGTCGCTATATATAGTATATATTTAAATAAAAGTCATTGTCCACAGTTTTCGGCTTGAGGGCGTAAATTCTTTTCTAGGCATGCTGTTTGACTTGAGCACTTGACAAGCCATTAAAACGAGAGCAACGGAGGCCAGTATTATTCACAAACTGAATCAACAACAGACTCACATTATAACAACAACTCCAGCAACAATAACAAAAGCAACTGCAGTCGAGTTTTCACAGTTGACTCGGCCAGCTGCTGGTCGAGAATATTTAGCTGAAAGAAGTTTTCACTCTTGCCCATTGTTGTGCATTATGCCAATTAATTGAGCTTGCAATCGAGCCTGCTCGGCCAGAGAACTGGCCCACAAAAGTCAACGCACTTGGCTACTTAAATAGAATAATTGACAGATGAGAACAGAATTTAGATATATTTAAATGCAATGTTTAAAAGCTTTCTGTTGTCATTTAAAAATATTTTAATATTTATTTAATATTTAAATAAAATGTTTTATTTTAAATAATTATTTAATATTTTGCATAAACTATTTTTAATGAATATAAATATAAACATTGTGAAATACTAAATTTAACTTTTACAAAAGTCAACTGCGCTCTATTGATTTGTTGATTTGCTTTTTAATGCGAGTTTGATTGCCGATCAAGTTTAAATTTTCCATTCCATTCAGCCAGCAATGCTGCAAAAAATGCACAAATAATTTATTTAATTGACATCTATTAAAAGGTGAAAATATTTACGCAAATACTTTGTGCAAAAGCCGCCGATGCGATAAAAGTCAACATCAAAAGTTGTTTCAATGTTAAATGTTTGGTTGTTGATGTTGACGCTGCCAACGCGCAGCAAATTTAACAGCAACAACAACAGCAACAACAATCACTGCAGCTATTTAAATATTTGCAAAAGCTGCTAACTGATTTTTTTTCTTGGCTTAGCCCCTCGATTTGTGTGTGTCTGTCGCATTTTTGCCAGCCGTTTGACAATTTACAATTTACAATTTACAAGCTCTTACAATTTAACGCCTCTCAGACGCGAATTGCGCATGCCAAGCCTCAGAGAGTTGCGGCACGCCCACAGCTGCAACTGGGCGTTTATAAGTCGCGCGCGCGTGTGTGTGTGTGTGTGTGTGTGTGTCACGCTGAGTTATCGCCAGTCAACACTTGACTCGAGAGTGATTTACACTGGTCCGAGCAGACAAGACAAGTTTAAAGAGCTCAATTTGCAGCGGAGGGCAACGCGGCGTATGCTTGATATTTGCATACAAATGAAGGTCTCTGCCTCTGCACGGCTTTAAGGAAAAGAAGCCATTTCTTTAAGGCTCGTACTCCAGACGAAGCGAGCGTCTTAACTGATTTTGGCATACACCCAAATTCGAGAGTATAATTACAAATGACAAATGTCAAACAAGCCGAATATAAACTGACTTCCAGAGCAGGGAGACAAAACAACTTGCGGCCAAACGCAATGCGAATGAAGCGATGGAGTGGAGTGGAGCGGGCAAGCGGGGGAAAGGTGAGCCAACTCCTTGGCAATAATATCAGCAGCAGCAACTGCAGTTAAACAACCACAAAAACAAACAGAGAGAGAGAGAGAGAGGGAGCGAGAGTGTGGGCTGAGAACTTTGGTTGCGGCAACAAAAATCATTGCCAAGCGCAGGCAAGGTTGACCAACAACAAACAACAATGAGTGTAGTAGCAGGAGCAGCAACTATGACATTTACTGTATTTAAATGGAATTTGGCAAGCAAAGTTGTTGCCGCAACACCCACACAAGCTCCACAGCAATATATACACACAGTGGGCAACATATGGCAGTGGAGCTACGGCTTGGCTCCGGCTGGCTCCGGCTGCTGGGCTGCTGCTCGCTTGTGTATTTGCCAAAATGTTAAATGTGTATCCGCAGTGGCCAAACGAGGTAGCTATGCAGACAAGGGGCGAGGGGAGCTGGCTACAGCCAACTCGCATTTAGCCCACGTCTATGGCTGATTTGGCTCCGGCTAACTGGCTTTTGCGGTTGCCAATGCAACTGGCTGCACGTCTGAGAGCAGAGTTCCATTTCCTGCTCTTGCTCCTGCTCCTGCTGCTGCTGCTCCTGACCGTCTGCCAGTTTCTTGTTTGCTCTTGGCATATTTGCTGCGCCGAGACATGACATCAACTTGAGGTGCAACGCACACACACACACACACACACACACACTGGCACACACAATTTAATTGCATTTCAATGCCACTTGCAGCAGGAATCTTCTAACCACGAGTATAATTCAGCAAGTGCTGGATCCACTTTCTAATTAGTTTGCGCTAGGCTCATTTTACTTGAAACATTTTTTAACTTTATTCCTCTATCCCCTCGTTTTTTGTCTTTTGAGGCAGCGTGGTCGCCACGCAGCTCATTACCCGTCCAATTAGTGGAGCCGCAGAGGGCGGGCGGAGAGGCAACCGCAGACTGCGCAAAAATTAATTTTAATTGCTATTTAACTGAGCGTGGCTCGCAGATCCTTTTTGGCAGCGCCAGCAAACGTCAAAGGATTTCTTGCATTTTATTATTTTTTATTGTCGTATTTCCATTCTCTTTGCGTCTCCTGCTGCTGCTCCTGCTGCTGCTCCTGCTGGCCAGCACTTGAGTGAATTAATTAATTTGTAAATGGCAGCTGGGCATTTTTAAAGCCTCAACTGCAGCTGCTGCTGCGGACCAGGTCTATTAATACGCTACGTGTATCACCTTTTTGGCTAACAAGAGCGAGATGCCCCGATAGCACACGTTCTAATTTTAAAACACACACACATGCACACACACTCATTCACCCACTCAAGGCTGAGCGACATATTTCACACTCAGCAGGAGGAGTCAGGAGGCAACAAATTGCCACAGCATCCGAGTATGTTACGGTCATTCCAGAAAGGGTTTAAGAGATGAGAAACTCGCAAGATTTTTATCGTTTTACTGTTATGAGACTTGCGAAATATAAGTTTATGTTTGTCTTCAATATTTACATACACAGTCGACTCTCCCCTTCAGAATCTCTTTGACATTTCAAACATTTATTATATCAAATCATCGATAATTCGTAATATTTTAAGACTATTTTATTTGGTCAAAAGTTTCAATATATTTTCAGCATTATTTTCTGTATATAATTTATGAACTTGTATGTTTATACATTTTATATAAACTATTTACTCTAATAAAGTTCGATTAATTATTTATCTGATTTTATTATTGATTTGAATTACTTCCTTACTTTCATTATTTATTATACTCTATTAGTCTACTCTCTGCAGGCGTGCTATTATTATCAATACCCTTTAGATATCCTTTTGACGTGAAATGAATCAGGTCCAACTGAAACTAATTCCTCATTAAATAAAATTTTAGCTATGGTATTTTAAGCCACAGAACACTGTTTTCTACGCAAAAGTGCGAAAGTGCAAAAAAATGGATGCTAACTAAAAATAGCCCAGAGCTCAGGGCTGACACAGCTTGGCCCTTCTGTTATCCATCTGTTAGGCTAGGTGTTAAAAATAACGAGAGACAACAAAAATGCGGCAAGGCTCATTAGAGCCCAAAGCCCCCTTGACACGCTCTCCAGCCCACTCTCTCTCGCTCTCTCTCTCTCTACCATTCTCTCTCCCTCACTCTCTCTTTACATTCATTCTGTTTCAGCGCGTCACGTCGTTGCCTTAATGAATTCAGCGTTTATGGCGCTTATTCCATTTGCTTTCATTATCACTACACACAAAGATAGCTACACACACACACACACACACACACACATGCATGTATGCTGCCTCGCATATGTGGGTACGTGTGTGCGTGACGTGAACTTTTTGGGCTTTTGGGTAGCAGCGAAATTTAAATATTTGACACATTGAAATGGAGGCCAAAGGTTTCCGGCTCACTTCTGCATCGCGTCACCCGCTACGTGTTGGCTTTAACTTAATAACACAATCATAGGAAATTGGTTTCTCGCAAAATATATTTACATACTCGCATACATATGTATATTCCACACAGATTTGTTAACTGTGTATCCGCCTCTCTATTTCCATCCCACTTGTGCCTAATCCATCTACCTTTTTCTCTTATCTGCTGCAGGTGCGCACATTGTTCGTCAGCGGCTTGCCAATGGATGCTAAGCCACGCGAGCTCTATTTGCTATTCAGAGCCTATGAGGTGAGTAATCCGAGACGAAAACTAGCCAGGCGGGCGCATGTTTGCCCAAGTCTTCCGCCTGGCCCCAGAGACCACTCTCTTAAAGATCTAGCAAGGACCGGAAGCATTTAAATAAAATAAACTGAATTTCGTATTCCTTTAAGTACCAAGGCAACAATATTAGGATGAAAAGTCAGAGTAGATTGAATATGATATTGTATAAAGTGAAAGAGGAAGAAACCAAAGGAAAGGACTAATAAAAAGTATTTGAAGGACAGATGGATCATCGAGTTCTTGAGTAGACCAATAGAAATTAGGAGAATAGCACTATAGCTAACAATCGATAACTAACTAGAATGTTATCGATACTAGGAGAGAATAAGATTAGAGAAGAAGAAGATTAGCCATTAAAGTAATGTAGAGAAGTAAGATGAAATTGAGGGAAAAAAACTTCACACTCTTGAATCCATTTCGAAATATTTTTCAGACATTCTAGTTAGCTAGAAGGAATTAGGCTATTGACAAGAACCATTCCTCTACCTCT
This sequence comes from Drosophila mulleri, assembly GCA_035047565.1. NCBI lineage: Eukaryota > Metazoa > Arthropoda > Insecta > Diptera > Drosophilidae > Drosophila > Drosophila mulleri. The sequence continues at coordinate 2,705,708 of JAWNPK010000069.1, read as the reverse complement.
AATTGATATACAATTTACCTCATCTATTAGGGCTACGAAGGATCTCTACTGAAAGTAACTAGCAAAAATGGCAAAACAGCATCGGTAAGTAAAGGCTTTAGGGCACCTTTGACAGTAGCAACTGTAGAAACCTTTTGACATCGACCTTATTCAACCACAGCCCGTTGGTTTCGTAACATTCCATACAAGAGCCGGAGCCGAGGCAGCCAAACAGGATCTGCAGGTAACTGTTAAAGCGAAACAGCTTTAAGTAAATATAAATATATACTTACTACTATACATTTCGTTAACTTTATACATACATATATAAATATATGCGATAAACACTGAATATTTTTAGCAATGTCTGCCAAAAGACTTCCCCAAATGGCAACAATTAAATCTAAATTCTCGCCGTACCAAAAACATCAACACTTCTTAGATTGTAAAGCACACACAGAAAACAAATATGTTAAAAAAAAAAAAAAAAAACAAAAAACTTGTATTCGTATTATTGCCTGGCTTACACTGAGCGTTAAGAACAGTTAGGTCCCTCAATCTTATCTCAAGACCCACAGCAAGAACTACAACAAACAACAACAACTACAACAACAAGAAAATGTACTTCTCACACGTGCTTGCATTTTGAAAGAACCTTCACCGCATTTACATTTAAGTCTTTCCCTATTGATTTGTTCTCTTTTATTGTTGTGGTATTGCATCTCGCTCTCAGAAAACTACTCTCTCCCTTTCTATCTCGCTCTCTGTCACACCACCACACAAAATACATACACATCACATTAAACACTCTCTCCCTCTCTCTCTCTCTCTCTCTCTCTCTCAAATTCAATGTATACATATATAGCAACTGCAACGAGGCAATGAAGCACCAACAAATGAATCCCTAATAATATATATATATATATACATATATGTGAAATTATATTTTAGTGAACAATTTAAATGGCTGGTGCATGTTAATGCCACCCCCTCAACCCCTTGGCACCACCCATTGGCACCGAATTTCTTAAACGGAATCGAAAGAACCAAAACGCCCCACTCATAGGTGCTCCTCCTATGCAGTTGCTGTTGTCATCTCCTGCTTTTGATTTATGTGCATATATACCAGAGATAAATTCACACACACACTCACACACGCAGCAACACCAACACTTTAAGTTAGATCCGAGTAACCCACCCCTAACCCGTCAACTTCTGAACAGAGCAAGGCATCCAAAGGCACCACTCAATAGCCTCAACTCAGCGTTCCGTAAGCACTGCCAATAAGTATAATAATAAAAAAAACAAGTTGGATTCTAAGTTCCCAATCAGAATGCGAAGATCAAAGTAGAATAAGCAAAATCAGCTCTCCCCATCTTTCTCTCTCTGTCTCTCTCTATCTCTCTAACCACTAGATATGCGACATTTGTTATTATTTTTGGCGAATTGTTGCAATTCAACGAATTAAAATTAAGACAGTCGAATAGAAAGTTTCCGATTTGAATTGAGAAACACTCGTTTTTATTTTGCAAGAATTAAAAACTAAAAATGAAATGAAAATTTACAAAACAAAAATGCAAATCACATAGAAAATACAAACCGCTGTATCTTGATCTGATCACTTACAGCAGGGTGTACGCTTCGATCCCGATATGCCCCAAACAATTCGCTTGGAATTCGCCAAGAGTAACACGAAAGTGAGCAAACCCAAACCACAGCCCAATACAGCGACAACAGCCTCACATCCTGCATTGATGCACCCACTCACTGGACGTAAGTAAAAAAAAAAAAAAAAAAAAACAAAACAAAATTGATTAACTAAAAAAAAAAGAAAGCTCCATTCAGCAGCTGCTATTTTTTTCTAGTTACAAAATATTCTTCTTTTGGTTTATGTATGTAGTAAATAGTAAAAACAAAAAAAAAAAATAATTAAATAAAAAATACACAATTATTACTTCAAGCTAACGAATCGAAGGCGTGCCTAGGGAGCGTACGCAGTGCACTTCCTAATTATTATGATTCACACACACACACACACATACACACGTACACAACAATAATCCAACAATTGAACAGTTGAAATTCGCTTCAAGTGCACTATCTATCTCTCTCTTTGTATTTATCTCTCTCTCTATTAATATAAATTCCAATATATATAACGTATATTTGGCTATATATCAATTGTGATCGATTATCGTAAGCCCAACTAAATTTCGCTATAAATATCTACATAGGTTACAGCAACAGCTCAACAAACTGTAACAAACAACAACAACAATAACGACCACAACAACAACAAACAACTATGATATGTAACTGCACTTTGATCACTGTAATTGTTTGAATCACACACCACGACACAGCCACAAACACACACACGCACACACACACATACACTAAGACACACACTTACACAATCCGTGAGATTACAAATATATATAAATGAATACACAGAATACTATATATTCATATTGAATTTTGAAAAATGCAATCAAACGAATAACTTAGGCAACGAACTTGAATACAAACAGTATTTTTGGTATTTTTTTCTCAATTTTTTTATACAAATCAATAAGAAGCGAAAATAAGAAAAACATATTTAACCAAATGCGAAAATAAAGAAATTTACAAACTGGCGCTCAACTGACTTCTCGCTTCTCTCTCTCTCTCTCTCTCTCTCTCTCTCCCACTTTCTCGTTTTCTATTCCATTTTCTCATAGATCTGGGCGGGCCATTCTTTCCGGGCGGACCCGAGCTATGGCATCATCCGTTAGCGTATTCAGCCGCCGCCGCCGCCGAGCTGCCCGGTGCCGCTGCCTTGCAGCATGCAACACTCGTGCATCCGGCACTGCATCCGCAGGTGCCCGTACGCTCCTATCTCTGACTAAATACAGACAAAGTAATGGAGCAGCCTATGCATCAAGTGAGTAGAGACGCAGCACCACACCCACGCCCACACACACACACACAGAGAAACATTATTAACTGTTGCGTGTTGCAGACTCAAATGACAATGCCACATCATCAGACAACTGCAACCGCTTTACATCCCAGCCAGCAGGCGGCCATGGCGCACTTGGCCGCTGGCGGCGGTGGTGCCGGTGGTGCTGCTAACGCAGCAGCCGCCGCTGCTGCTGCCGCTGCGGCGCCGCAAGGTGCTGCCGGCAATCCAGCAGCAGCTGCAGCTGCAGCCGCCGCCGCCGCCGCTGCGGCCGCATCACATCATCATTTTTTATCCAGTCCCGCTCTGGCTAGCCCCGCCGGCTCCACCAACAATGCCGCGCATCCAGCCAACCCACAAATAGCCGCCAATGCGCCCTGCTCGACGCTGTTCGTAGCCAACTTGGGTCAGTTCGTGTCCGAGCACGAGCTGAAGGAGGTTTTCTCTAGGTAAATGAACGACTTCAACTCCGATTATCAACTATCGATATAAGCTAAGCCAGAAACGATAAGCGATATACCGATATACACATGTAAACACGTCACAAAGTTTGAGTTGTTGAGCGAAAACTGCACCACATTGTTAACCACAGCAGCCACCTAAACGAACCACTAAACCCACCACAACCACCAAAGCCACCACAACCACCTATCCACCAACTGCACCATAATATTTATTCTCAAATCTCTAACTAATCGCAAAGACTAATCAGCATCTCTTTTGCGTTCTCTCTTTGGTTTGTCGTTTGTTGCCCATCACTCTTGTATTATACATGAACTATCGATAACCGACTACTACCTACACACCTATGTATACACGTATGTGTGTATACACACGTATTGTATATGCAACTCAAAATACGTTAACATATATATGCACAGTATGCCTGGCTTTTGTCGCCTCCGAATGCACACAAAAGGTACGCACAATATCACAACTTCTATGCCTCCAACTTTGTCTTCAACTCTGCCTTCTCCAACACCAACTTCAACTTTCCACACTTCAACTGTCAACCACCAATTGTCAACAGCAGCAGCCGCAGCAGCAGCATCCACAAACTGCAATACGACCACCAGCAGCAGCAACAGCAACAGCAACACCAATTCTGGCCAGCAGCAGCAGCAGCATCCGGTAGCCTTTATTGAATTCAACGATGCTCCGAGTGCTGCGCAGGCCATGCATCAGCTGCAGGGCAAGTACTTGCTCAGTTCAGATCGCGGCTGCATACGCATCGAATACGCCAAGACCAAGATGCTAAACGAGCTGTCGCTGCCGCTAATGAATGGCAAGGCAGCAGCAGCAGCAGCAGCAGCAGCAGCAGCACAACAGCAACAACTATTTTTATTGAATGGCAGCTTGGATTTGGGTCATGTTGCAAATGCCAATATGCTCGTCACGGCACAGGCCTCGGCCCAACAACAGCTACAGCAACAGCAACAACAGCAACAGCAGCAACACTTTCAGCTACAGCAACAGCAACAGCAAATGCAACAGCAGCAACCACTACAAGTACAGCCTCCTGCAGGCTGCACCAGCACCAGCACCACTAGCGTTGTTGTTAACTCACTACAGCACCACCAACTTCATCCAAATCAGCACCACCAAAATCATCTCTTTAGAGACGTATGTATATGATAAATAAGAAACAAAAAGTAAACCCACCAAACAGCAATCAATGAAGCCTAAAAGTAAACCTTAAAGTAAAAGTAATTTCGTTTATGTAGTTGCTAACTCACTCTCACTCTCTCTTTCTCTCTGTCTAACTCTCTTTCTCTCTCTCTCTGCCACGCACACCCACACACTTAACTATCGCTCAGCAATTCCTAAGCCCGCTTTTATATAGTCTCTAAGCTCTTGAAATATTTAATGCAAACCCCCACTCTCACATCCAAAGGGTTCTGCCCATAACTCACGACCTTTATGCCTCCGAGCTCAAGCACCATATATCATAAGCAAATTGTATGCAACCCACCAAAAAAAAAAAAAAAAAGCAGAAAAAAAGGCAAAGCCAATTAACTATTTATGAAATTGCAAATTGTTATTGTTTAGCTCGGCTCGTTTACTTTGCATGGCAACAGCAGCAGCAACACAGCACAAGCAACAGCAACAGCAACAACAACACCAGCAGCAGCAGCAACATCAGCAGCAAAAATTGCGACCAGGCAGGCATTTAAATACAAATTATAACAAACATGTATATGGCCAGCATAAAGACCCAACTACACCCACCCACACGGGGGACGATTTATGGCCACCTTCTAGCACTTGACTTTATGCTACACACACACACACACACACACACACTCGACGTGCTACTCCTGCATTTTATATGGCCATCTCGAGTTTTAAATGCAAGCTTCCGCTTAGCCGCAACAACAGCATTTTGTTCACCTTAAGCTGAGCACACACACACACACACACACACCCAGACACACACACACATAAATAGTATGTATGCTGCTTGCTGCACTTATTTTAAATGCTAAGAGAACCCATAAATTCACTTTTTCAATTTTCGTGATCACAAACAGTAGCAACAACAGTAGCGCGGCAGGAGCAGCAGCAACAACAACAATAAAAAACACTGAGCATGCAAACTTTATACAAAATGCAAAACACACACAGCCACGCCCACAATTATGTGCGGCCACCCATTACACTAAAGAAAAGTAGTTTAAAACATAAAAAATCGCTAGACTATGAAACGGAAGTAACGAAAGGTTTTCAGTGGAGAAGTCAATGGGATACAGCCCTTTATATCTGAGGAGTGTATCTAAACAAATGTAGATAGAACAAAAGAATGATTCAAATAATGAGCAATACAATGTAATAATAGTATCGATAATACTTCATGGGTATTGAATTATAGATGAGTTATGTGGGAAATGAATGTTAGATTAATATAATAGAAGCGGACAAAATAAATATTGTAGAAGAAATAAAAGATCTTTGTGTAAAAGGAGCACAGATAATGAAAATAAATTTTAATAGAGCCAAGAATATAGAGCTAAAGAATGCGAATAAGAATTTAAGAGTCGGACTTTCCCAATTTAGAGCTCTATATTGTCTGGTAGTTTATCTGTATAATAATAATTTATCTATATAATAGATTACAGTAAAAATCCGTCAGTAACAACTACGTTCAAATTTAGATGGTTATAGCGTTTTCCCGGTATCCCTCGAGAGTAATAATAATAATAATAATAATAAATTCAGTGATACAATAAGGGTTGATTGCAACGAAGCAGCAGTTGAGCAACGGAAAAGGTAGGATTCGAATGCCAGCATATTAAATTGAGTTGCCCCAATTGAGATAAGGCTAGAAGTATTTCACATCAAATTTGAAGCTCTGCTGGGCAACAGACATGCGACATAGTTTGATGCGAATCTGAATCAGATTCAGTCATGAGTCAAAGCTCAAAGCGAATATGCAAATGTGTATTGCTTTTTAATTGATTTCTCGAGATTTATTTGCAGTAGTCAAGTTGTAAAAAGTTTATGGGGATAAAATGTTCGCAGTTCGATTTTTAGTAAGTTTCGTTGCTGTTCGGGGTGGCTGCTGGCTCCGAAATCAATTTAAGGCGCTTCTCGTTTTCGGTTTGGGGTTAGTAATGAGGGCGAAAAAGCCAGCAACATCGTAAAAAATTGCTTAGCAGCCAGTGGGGCGGAAGGGCTTCAAGGAACTGCTGCTTGAAGCTGCTGTGCGAGTCTTTGTTTCTTTGCATGCTGTTTACATATAAAACATGATTCTTGTAGCGGTTCGGCCATAAAATAGTAGCTGCAGGTTATGTGTGTGCATGTGCTCGGGGGAGTTGTGAGCCACACACACACACACATGCATACACATGCACACACATAGCCAGGCAGCCATGCATGTCGAGTCCATTTAATGTGTAACGCTTTAAGAACTATCCAAACCACTGAATGCACCAACTCCCAGTGTCAAACCTCACTGACAGCCACTTACAACGGCAACTGTTCTACCAAACTACTTGCAGAGGAGCGGGTATGGAATCAAGGCATGATTTGCTCGCTAAGAAACTAGAGCGTGAAATGCAGCAGCAGCAACAGCAGCAGCAGCAGCAACAGCAGCAACAACAACAGCAGCAGCAGCAGGCACATCATCAACAACATCAGCATTTCCATCAGAGCCACCAGCCGCATCATCATCATCACCATCATCACCAGCACCACCACCATCAGCAGCAGCAGTTCTTGATGACGCCGACAGCGACCTGACCCGGCAGCGCCAATGCACCGCCAGCACCACCAACGCCGCTGACCCACTACCAAAACCTTCAGCAGCACCACCAGCCGCAGCCGCTGCAGCACCACATCTACTCGTACTTGCTGCCAGCGACAACACACATTGCCGCCTGAGTGGTGCGGTGGTGCGACGGTCCGCAGCGACAGGCGCACATTTTGAGTTTGGGCGGATTTCCCTCTCCGCCCGGCATAGAGCAGTGAAGCTCCGCATGTGACGGATCCATGCAAAGGAGGCAAAACTTTAGTTGTAGTATATTCAAAAGAAAAAAAAAAAAAACCAAAAAACAAAAAAAAAAATTGAAAAAAAAATTATATATATATAAAATTATATATATACATATATATATATATTAATTTATATGGCAAGCCTAACCCAGTTTAGTGAAATTTTTGACAGGCCGATGAAATGTATGCAAAAATTATAGGTACCAAAAAAAAAAAAAAAAGAAACAAAAAAAAAACTTATAATACAAATAAAATAAAAAGCAGCAAAAGAGACCCTTGTAGTAAAATATACAAAAAAATATACATATATATAAAAATAAAAAAGAAAAAAAACGATAGATCAGATTAGATTGAGAGAGCTTAATCTCAGCAGTTAATTTTGCCCCAATAGCTATACAAAAATATGTATGTATGTGAATATATATACATATACATATGTAAACGATTTTTGAAACATTTTTAACTATGGTTGTTCTGATAGTTTGCATTATTTGCGTTTGCCTTTTGGGCTCTTGCAAGGGGTCGTGGGATGACCATGAACTCTTCTTCTTCTTTTCAATTTATTTATTCAGTTATTCAGTCGCACATATTGAAGAATGGAATTGAGACATTACAAGTTACGTACGTTCTTTTTTAAACATTTTGATCAGCATGAAAAAGATCTTTTTAGAGCATAATAACAAGTTAAGAGAGGAGAAAAAACAAAATACATATAAATAAATAATAATAAATGAGGAAAAATATAATTATAGCTTAACCGAATGTGCCCTTTAAATAGCTCTCTTTCTAGACTTATTAAAAGACAAACAACAAAAAATAAAATAAATAAACATAATAAAAAGAAGAAAAGAAATCGATGAAATGAAATATGAAGATAAATTAAAAGCAAATAAGTAATACATCTGTATGTTTGTGTATGTATATGCATTGAATTAATATCTTGAATCTAGTAATACAATTTCGAACTGTTAAACGCAAAACCAAATACGATCAAGTATTGAGTAGCTAACAATTAAACAACGAGAACTAGTCGAAGTCGTCATTGAAGAAGAATGTGAAATTTATATTGAGAACAACTGAACGCTGGTTTCCAAATTTATTTGTTATAATAACGTACTTATAAATCCATTGTGAATTCGATACGGCATTGCGTTTGAATGCGCTGCTAATACTCTCCAAAAACATACTTAGGCATATGCATGTAGATATGTATGTATGTATGTAGGTACAACTATCTAACAGCCAGGGCAGACCGCAACTGGCGCTGAGGCTGGCCCAAAACAAATTTAAGAAACACTCTCGACACACTTTCCGCCCAAACGAAAGAGAATGAATGCAATTTCTGCAAAGGCTCTCAACTCCACCCTAAAGACTAGAAAATTGATAAGCTCGTGCTGTTGGCGCCTCAGCATCAGCGGCCACAGCAACAACGTGAATTCCTAAACTCAATTTCAACAAATGCTAGAACAATCAAGACACACACATTTCTTGCGCAATCCAATGAACGAACAGGAGGGACAGTGGGGCAAAGCTAGAGACGTAGATTTCTCTCTAGGCAGAGCAAACAGCAAACAGCAAACAGTAAACAACCAACAACACAAACAACTTCTATGATTACTCGTACTCTCTCTATACACATTTGCGAGTGAAATCGTTAACATATCATCTTACGTAGCGGCAGTTGCTGCGATTCAGCAACTACTTATATCTATTGTAACTAAGCGAAACAACTACAAGTACACTTATGCTAAAGCAATGTAAGCAAACAAAAATAAAACAACAACAAGAACAACAAAACATACAACAAAAGGCAAGACATAGGCTTTTAAGTAGCTAATTACAAGAAGAAGCGGCGCGCTTAAAAATTTGAAAATACTAAACAATTTGTTTATTCGAAAGGGTTATTTTTCTCTCAGCATTGTTTAAATTGTATAAGCATACATTCATTATTTAAAATATATTAATATATATATATACATATATATTTAAATTAAATTTTTATATTTACCAAAGTTGTCCTTACTAAATAACATAAAATCGTTTACGTTAACCATTCCCAACATTTCTGAAACAAACAAACCAACAGCAAAGTAATCAACATGAAACAAAATAAAATAAACGTAAATCTATTTAATAATTTGTTAAGATTAAACAAACAACTAGACATACCAAAGGCATATTCAAAATGTTTGTTAAAGCAAAGAAAACACACAAGAAAAAAATGAAAAAAAAAAGAGAAAAGAATGAAAAAATATGTAAAATATATAATGGCAACAAGAATTGGCATAATTGGTAGTGGATATCAAGAAAAGAAAATCTGAGAAAATGTTGAAAATTGTGTCTACTCCTCGTTTAATTAACTTGAATATTGAAATTTAGTTCGTATATGTATAATTTCAATTGACTTTAGTCAAATGTAAAAGCATATTCCGTCCAATTACATTTCTTGCTTTCCTCTTGCCGATCATCATCATGATCCTCATTGTCATTAGCATCATCTTTGTCATTATCGAGAGCATCAGCTGGCATTGATCGTAACATTCAGGCGCGTTGGCCAGTCACACACACACACACACACACACACATTATACATACAGTTTAAAAAAAAAGAATAGTTTTAAGTGAACAAGTTTAATTATATATTAATACTAATGCATATCATAAATTTGCGCCTTTAATGAAAATAAAGAACAAACAACCAAAACAAAAACAAAATTAATAAAAATAACAACAAATATTTACAACTACAACTAAGCACATTATTAAATTAAACAAATAAGAAGAACAGGAATGTTTACCCAAAGGAAGCAAAGTGGAATAGAAGCTATGCCTAACATAAAAAATATTTTCGAAATTAATTTTAAGCTTGAGAATAACAGTTATTCTTCGAGCGAGGAAAAGCAATGTAAATGCATTCTTATTCATAAATATAAGATGCTGTGTGTGTGCGTGTGAGTGTGAGTGTGCGTGTGTGAATGTTGTGCAATGGAGAAAAGGATAGGCCAGCATCTCTGAAGTAAATAGCGCCCTACCCAACCAAATCATGTTCTCACTTAGCATAGCTCATGCATCTGTATCCACAACTGTCTACATAGATGAGGACATAGGCATTGCCACATTGGCTGCTTTCGAAACGAAACAACACAAAGCAAAACAAAAGAACATTCTCCTAATTAACATTTCGTGCGATTGCAAACAGCTAAGCAACAATCGATGCAATGGCAGTGCATGCAGAAAGAAGAAGAGCAAAAACACATTTGAATGGGAATATCTAATGCATAATGAAACTAGTTTGTAAATGATAAGCTAAACTAAACTAAACTAAACAATATGAATTATGGGAACATTATACGAGAATATTAATACATTTTTGAAACAAAACGAACATTATTATTTATATATATACATACAATATATGAACCTACATGCAACTACAACAGATACATATCAGCCAGATGAAAGGTTTACCAGATAGAAAAACTGAAAAACAAAAACAACAAGAAAAATGAGAATACAAGTTTTACAAAAAGTATCAAACTTAAAGTTAATAACGATATGTTTTGATGTGGTTTTTAAACATTTTTAACAATGTAAGCGTAAAAAGGCAGTTACCAAAAAAAACAAAAAAAAAAAAAATAAGTACATAAAAATGAAAAAAGTAATAACAATTGATAACAATATAATAGAGACTACGTGTGTTTTACGCATCTATGGGCAATTAGTAATAGAATACGAATACATACGACTTACATAAAGCGAAAGGCAGCAGCAGTAATAGCAAACCAAATTTGTATTTATTATTGCATTCTCTCTTAGCTAAACATATATATATACACATACATATATGTACATGTATACATATGCAAATATTTGTACTTTACGTTTCGCGCATCTCGAAAGGGGTTAATCATATATAGAAGTGGCCTATATACCTGCGTATTCGATATCGATTGCCTTATGTTTGCCTGCTGACCGATAACTGAACCGATTTGTTTTGTAACCATACTAATGCTAAGTTCTTAATATACCATTGTATACCATGTCTCTCTATGCTTTATATATACACACTATCTTTTCGTACTTGCGTTTATATGTAGCGATTATTTAGCCTCTTTTAATTGACGGTATTAATTATGCTTAATAAATTCATTATGTTCGTTAAACAAACAAAAAACAAAAACAAAAAAAAACTAAAACCCTTTGTTTCATTCACATTTATTTATTTATTTTGTTGTTCACTTTTTATTTCTCTTCCATGAAAGATGCGCATTAAACCTTCAAGAAACGAATTTTAAATTAGTGAAATATTTTGCAGAACTATACAACTAAAGACATACAACAGCAATTACAGCTACATACATATAAATATATATACATATATTTGAGAGCCTGAAAACAATTAGAAATCTGGCAAATATGTAATATGTATTCAAATAGAAATTTATATGGGAAAAGATTGTAAATTTTGTTTATAACATTTCCAACTGCGAGCTGGACAGTTGAATGATGTATATACATATATATATATATATATATGAATACTATCTGCATACATTCAATATACTCGTATACAAACATATACACCTACATATACACGCATACACAAATATGTTCATATATATAAATATATATATATACATATATACAGGCATATACAAACATACGTATAGGCATATAAGTAGATCAAATTGGATATTGAATATTGAAAATATCAATGGAAACGCGATTAAGGAAGAAAACTTAAGTAAAACAAGGAGCAAGTGAAATGCAAAACACTTAAAATTTAATTGAAAACATATCAAACTCGTGCCCGATATAAAAACAACCAACTATATATGTGCGTACATATATATAGTATATATATATTTAAATATACATATATATATGTATGAATATATATATATAAAAGCCGCAACAAATTATGCGCAGCAATTTTCAATTTAAAAACGAAAATATATATATATATATATTGTATTAATAATAAAATTCATATATGTATATATTTATATATATGAAGTGCGTGCAATATTTAATTGCATATAGCGTCAACTTTTATCATCATAATAATAAATTATAATATAATAACAACAAATACAATTCAATATAATACTAACTACAACTACAAGAAATGGCAACATTTTTGTCTATTTTGAGGCTCATTTATTTAAAGATTTTGCAAAACATTTGACAACTCTTCATTTTAACACAAAGAGAAACCCTTTTGCTAGTATTGTAAAAAAAAAAAAAAAAATACAAATATACAAAAAAAAAGAAAGCGAAAGCTAAGACAAAAATTAGCTAAATATTATTATAAACTTACATAAACAGAAAGACAAAAACAAAAACAAAAAAATATGAATATCAGCCTTGTTCTTTATATATATTTCAAAGTAAACCAAACAAACAAAAAGCATACAATATATTAATAAATTATTAACTACTATATTAAAAGTAAACTAAAACGAAAGAAAAAATGACAAAAAAAAAAAGAAACATACATAAGTATTTAGCAAAAATATTGTATTTGTGAGTTTATAAATTGTGTGTTGTTGCATACGAAACCAAAGATAAGAAATTAACTAAATTCGATTGGCAGTTACCAGAAGAGCGAAGCGAAACCCAACTGAATTGAATCGGTAGAAAGACAAGAGACATTACTGAGTCAAGAATCAGGAATCAGAAATCAAGAATCAAGAGATGAACGATGAAACGCAGCTAATTTTAATTACATTATCGTAATATCAGAAACCTATTATTGTACTACGGAAATATAAATAAGCAGCAGCAAACAAATTAACATACAAGCAAACACACAGACAAATTATACAACTTGATAATATTTCTCCCCTACCCCATTTGATCATCAGAGCGATGCGCACAGACCCAGAGAGAAAATGCAAAGTTGAACCAAACCAAAACAGGGTCTTGGCAGTGCGAACTGCAAACGGTAGCAACAACAACAACAACAACAACAACAACAGTAACAAATAATAATATGTAATACAAATAATGAATAAAAACTTTAACAATTGTTTTGTGTAATTGTAAAAAAACAAAAACCAAAAATAGTTTGATTTCATTGGGTTAGAGTAAACAGAGAGAGAGAGAAGCTGTAAATACTTAACAGTTAGCACAGGGAATACTTTGAAATGTAATTTCAATAGAAACATGGCTCTTTGATGGAATAATACAATAATAACACTTGAAGAAAGACAAAGACTTCTTGATTTAATTCTTATTGGAGATGAGCTCTCTACTCCATAGACAGCAGTTGTTGGCTTGGGATGGGGAATCTTTAAGTTTATTGGAGACCTCAGATAGGGTCAATCTAAAATTGTTTTGTTGTGTTTTCAGCTACACTTATGTGACCCTTAAATTATTAGCTTTTTTTTAAATCTAAATCACGAAATGCTACATCAAAAGTCTTGAAATCCAGAAAGAAAAGTATTTACCCAACAAGAATCCAGACATTTGAACTCCCCAATATTTGTCGCTAAAAACTACATTCTGAAATCAACAGTAATTTTATTTTTTAGTGTTTTTAGATGAAAATTTACCATACAAATTAAGAATGAGAATTTATAAAGCAGCGGATAGTATATTATATACTATAGAATCTTTCCGAACTAATTTTTTTTTTTTTTTATCGAGTTTTGAATGTTTCTCATGAGCAGCTCTTAAGAATCAATAATATTTAGCTCTTGGCTGGGAATATATTGCAAACACCTTCAATAATCATGAATGACATCAATGCTGTCTTTCATATATACATACATACATATATTACTTATATGTTCTAAAAGAAGTCTTAGTTGTGATAGTTTTCTATAGGGCATGCTAGGCACATTAGCTAGTTAGCAAGGAATGTTGGATATTGATTAATGCTCAATATAGAGCATTGGTAAGTCATTCAATGAAAACTGAGAGCAGCTGATTCTGCTTGCTGTTCAACTTACCTATGCATATATGTATATACATACATACATATATATATACAGATATTTAGATGATGCTGAAATGAATAATCAGCAAGTGTTGAAGTCCGCGTCAGCACCTCAAAGACAATATTGAATTAAATGAATTTCAGTTATATAGAAATAAATTATTATTTTGCTCTGTGCGAAATCTCAATTGCTGATTCGGCTTATCGCTGACGCCAGAGACGTGTGTAGGAGGGAATCGGGAGGAATTCTGCAACAACTACAGCCGTAAGTCTAAGGCAGATGCTGGTTTCGCCCCGAGTTCGCAAGCTCTGCTGATAAGCAGAGTACACAGATCTCAGCCAAACGAGTCACACATACGTCAGTGTTTACTGTACAGGGTCTGCGAGGCAGTGAATAGATAAAACCGTCATATGCGAGATACAGTCTTGGCTATCTCAGCTACCTGCGCAAAGTCGCTTACCTGCGCGGCAGGGATAATGCATAAAGGGAATGAATGCTGGAAAACTGAAATGAAACACCCTGTTTGCCAATCTATGAGAGAGTTTGGTCAACCCGCAGTTGATGTCTGAGCTCGCTCAGCAGGGCTGATTCAGTAGAATTTGTACTTCGCGACGAGACGGTTCTGAAATGCGCTTGATTTGCTTGCTGCTGTGCGCGGCTGCCACGCTCCAGGCCAGCCTGGCCGACAGCAAAGTGTCCTGCAAGGACGAAAAGGGACACGACGTGGACTGGTAGGTGTTTGAGCGAACAACAAAAAGCGGATATCTGATATATGCTAAGCATCAGACGTATATTAAGCGTGCTGTGTGTGGCATAGCCAACGAATGTAATATAAAAAGAACAAGCTTAAAAACAGATTGCAAGCTATGGAGTGATCTCAATAAACAATGTAAAAGATGGAATTGACGGAATGAGTCAATCAATCAATCAGCATTCTCGTTTTGCCAACATGCGAAGCAGACCATCCTGTTCATAATCCTACAAGTAAAATGGGATAGTTCCAAGATATAAAATGAATTAGAAAAATAAGAGCAAAAGCTCTACATTTGCGATAAAGCACTATAGAATATGATCTTTAGTAAAGGATAGTTTCTTTCAATCCTTGTAGCACTACCCTAAACACATTTAATAGATCTAGCTATGTTAGTCTGTCTCTCTCTCTACATATCTCTCGAATACATCTGATATATAAAGCTGTCAGTGTGATATGGTCTAGGTTCTGGGCATCTCTCAATCTCCAAACGCCCACCTTGTATTGAAAACAGATCTTCGAATTGATTTCTATATTAGCTTCACTTATTCATTTGACACAGGATGCGTCACGTTTCAGAGCATTACGTCAGAGACAATCTAATATTTACTCTGCACAATCAACACAGTGCGACTTAATGGGCCATTTCAAACACAACAAAACAAAGCAAGCCACAAAGTTTCGCACTGAAACTGTCGACTGAATAATACGTACATGACAACATCTGAATATCTGAAGCGTCAATGGTGCCTCAGATAATGACAAGTTATTTGCAAAAACGATCGTAGCTCTCCATTTGTCATGTGCTTAGTGGGCATAGCTGACAGCTGTTAACACTTTATAAGACGAGTCAAGCCTAACCTAAATAAGAACGTAATGCTCCACTAAATCTGCTTTCGCTTCGTACACGATGTGAACTACAATTAGAAGTTCTCCAAGCGGGACCGACCGACTAGAACTTACTGTGCAGCCCATACTCCAGTTAAAATACTCACTCAGGAAAGTGAAGTGGGTATATTGGTTTGAGCCATGTCCGTGTTGTTGACCATCCATCTGTTCGCATCTATGAAACTAGAGACTTGAAACTTAGAACATCTATATACACGTGCCCCACGTAAGCTTAAAGTGAAGATATAAAACTATAGAGAATGACAGTCACACTCGCATTAACAAAAATATATATAAATATATCTACGCCTGTATGGGGCGTGGCAAGCCCAGGTGCTAGAAATTGTGTAGTTATGTTCCTTGGGATCTCCTCCATCGTTGATCCAACAATAATCATGTAACAATTCACGTAATTTCCACAGCTTTAAAACGAAATCCTAAGTACTGGTGAAAATGTAGTTAAACGTCCAATGGAGGCGTGATGAATCAGTAAGTGTTAGAAAAGACAAGTTTAATTATGAATATCCTCTTCAAGTGATTCGCTATGAATTAAATATGTGACTAATATATATGTAAATATTTATATCGAAATCTATTTATACACCCATATATTTATGGTAAAATATGTTTAGAAGCCGATGTATTAAATTTAAGTATACAATCTTGTAATATAAAAGCTGGCAGATTTTCTCCGTCAGAAACATTCTCACTTGTGTTGGGATGTAAATGGAGAGTCCTTCAGCGGATGATAATATTCATCAGGTCTGCTGGAATATTCGAGTTCACATCCAACTAAAATACCAACCAAATATGCATCTGTTTAATTAATTCAATTTCCAACAGGTGGTACGTGTACAAGCTGCCCAAGCACTACTCGGCCGGAGGGCAGAGCGGGCAGGACGTGAGTGGCCTGAGGTATCTGTATGTGACCAGCGACAGCTACGACAGCTGGCAGCTGTCGGGCCGGCGGATTAGCGATGCCAACTCGCTGCCGGCGCAGACCCTGAAGCCGCTCTACGCGGACCAGCAGCGGGTGCTGCTGGCCGCCTACAACGACGAGTACCCCAATGGGACGGTGTCCGGCACTGGGGGGCATGCGAAGGGCGTGGTTGCCACGGATGGCACGACGGGCGTGTGGCTGGTGCACTCGGTGCCCAAGTACCCCACAGTGCCGGACTACAGCTACCCCACCACGGGCGAGCACTACGGCCAGAGCCTGCTCTGCGTGACGCTGGATGCCGAGGGCGTGGAGAAGGTGGGCGAGCTGCTGGTCTACAATGAGCCGCACTTCTACTACGAGCGCAATCCGCTGCTGAAGACCGCCGAGGCGTTCCCCAGCCTGGAGCGCGCCCTGAAGCGCCAATGGCGCACCGAGGCGCCCTTCCAGAAGGAAGTGGAGCTGCGCACTCTGGACGGCAAGCAGTTCAGGCTCTTCGGCAAGAGTCCGCGCGCCGACATCGAGCTCTACAGCGACCTGGTGGCTCCCGCCCTGGGCGTCAATCTCTTCGTGGAGGCCTGGCGCGACGGCGCTGGTAACCTGCCCGACTCCTGCGACAAGGCCAACAAGGTGTTCAACGTCCAGGACATCGCCAACGCGGACTTCCGCGTGGAGTTCAAGACCACCGGCGACCACTCCAAGTGGGCCGTCTCCGAGGAGTCCGGCATCAAGCTGCACCGCTGGCGCATCGGCGGCGGCGACTGGATCTGCATCGGCGACATCAACAGGCAGCAGACGCAACAACAGCGCGGCGGCGGCACCGTCTGCCACAAGAGCTCCCGAGTATCGGATCTCTATCGAAAGCTCGTGGCCAACTACGAAAAATGTAACTGAAAACCTAAAATTGCGCAATTAAAGTTTTTGTCTGAGATCAAATTATTGGAATTTAAAGTTATTATAAAGTAGATCGGGTAAACTGAAGCAAACTAAGCAGAAAACAAGCGATTAACGATGTGCTGAGAAAATTGATGCCTGAAGCTGATGCAGTTCTTTATTTGCCTCAATAATTATTGATCAAAATACAAAATAATTTGAATGGGCGGTTGCCTTGCATGATATCTACATATATCGATATCGATTCTGTTGAGTGCGCGCAGTTGAACCTTCAACTATAGATGGCTTGGTGGCGCCATCTGTTGGAAATCAATGCGACAGCTCTTCAGCAGCGGTGACGTCACAAGATGGCGTCTGCCAGGGCTGGCGCACGCAAATCAAACAGCTGTTGATAAACGAAGCGAAAAGCAGCAAAAGAGAAAAAACAAACTGCAGCTGGAAAAAAGCGAGGCTGACATAAAATTATATTAATTAGTATATTAAATATATACTATAAGGCAAACCGAATAAGTACGATTGGGCATGTTTTGCTGCCTGCGCACGTGCCTCAATGGAGGGCAGCTCCGAAAACCGACGGCAGCCGCACATCGATTAAGGGAGCCCGAAGTGCACCTCGACGCGGCGCATATGGGTAAGTTGTGCGGGGTATACATGCACTGGTAATACCCTGTACGCGTGTCTTCCAGGCCCTGATGTTATACTGCTCTCGCACCAGCTGAGAGTCACCGGCACGGGCGGAGTGCTGGCGACAGCGCCTTTGGTCCAGTCCAAATCCTACTTCGAGGTGAAGATCCAGCAGAGCGGCTGCTGGTCCGTTGGCCTGGCCACGCGCCAAGCGGACCTGTCGCGCAAGTGGGGCGGCGGAGACCGCGAGTCGTGGTGCCTGTGCTCCGACAATGCCACGCGCCACAACGACGAGGAGTTCCGTCCGGTGGTGGCCACTGGCGCACAGCCCACATCCGCCACCAAGCCAGTCACAACCACTGCCAATGGCATATTGAACAACAGTGCAGCAGCCGCAGCTGGCCTGATTGCCATTGAGGATCTGCAGGAGGATCTGCTGATGACCACCGGATCGGAGCAGAAGTCGCCCCCAGACTTGAGCCCCGTGGACAGTCTGATCAGCGCACCACAGCGCGACTTTCCCGATGAGGGCGACATACTGGGCGTGGCCTTCGACCACGTCGAGCTCAACTTCTACTTCAATGGCAGGAACCTGGAGGTGCCCTTCATCAACGTGCGCGGCCCGGCTCTCTTTCCCGTCATCTATGGTACGATATTGTTTGGGAATCAGCGAAATCATTCCACTCATGGGCATAGTTCGACTCTGAGCTCTTATCAGCTGTGTTATATATCATTGGCTTAAATATGATTGATATGTAGATATATATACTTTAATGAAAGTCTGTATTGTGTATGGCAACTGTTTGCCTTACTGGTGGTGATTTCGTTTATCTGTAACCTGTATCAATTTTAATATGAAATTTCAGTGTATTTTTGCATCGCATTAACTAATATATATACTCTTTAATCTACCTTGCAGTGGGCAACGGCGCCATTCTGGACATTATTCTGGACAATTTCACGCACGGACCTCCACCGGGATTCGAGCGCATTTTATTGGAGCAGTCGCTGCTTTAGGGAATTCATCTTGGATCTCGCTTGCCATAGAACAAAATTGAAAATTGAAGCCTTGAGCTGGGACACTGAGTTTTTGTCTATTGCCTGCTTCCTGATCTGTCCCAGACTCAAATGTACAAAATTGTATTATTTCTAGTCTCGCAACCGCAAGTGTCGATGCTCTGAAATAGCTTTCGATTCCCATAGCTCACAGCTAGGCTAGGCTTTACTTTAATAGCACTTTCAGAATTGTTGGCATCAACTGATAGCTTTTAGATATTGATCGATTCCTGTATATAGAAATATATGTAGACTCTATAAAATATGAGGATAGTCTGAAAACTATCGCACGATAACTTGAAGCCAAGAGGAGGTCGACAAATCTTCAGACCATCCTCGCAAATGTATTTTAACATATTTCTGCTCAAAATCTTTAATGATATATACAGAATATATAGCACATAATTCGAACTGAATCTGTTATGTATATTTCAATATTTTAATTTGTCTATTTCCATAACTAATTCAATTAATATTAACCATCTTGTGCTTCGTGAAATTATTTATTGATATATTCCAATTTTAGCCAAAACAAATTCTGAGAAGTTTTAAACCACAAACAACTCAATTCACATTCGCTTCTCTTTTGTAGCATTTTCAAACCCCACTTATTTAGTAATTCACAGAGCTAGAGAGAATACGAGAGCTATTGCAGCTTGTCACATTTGTGGTTACAATCAATTTTGAGTATTTGTTTTTAATTTGTGCGGTATTTTTTGTAAATGATTGAAAACGTAGCTAGATACTCCCAACAGCTTTGTATAATACACACGTAAAGACAACACTAAATATACATGCACAGACGCAAGTAGTTATATACATATATGTATGTGTGTACTTATATATATTCCATAAAAATATCTAAAAATAAAATTACAACAGTTTCCTTCGCGTACATTCCAAAGTAACGTTATAGCTGATATGCACTCGAGCACGGAAATTCACTAACTAACTATATACACTATACATATATACTCTGTAATTAAGCAAATGTACTTAACGCTTCGAAAACTGACTAATCCGCGCGCGGACAATAATGAATGTAATGTAAACTTGTATTGTATTGTGCGTACTTAATTGAAAGAAATATATACATATATACAATATCTACACCATTGACCACATACCACTTATATACCCATATACACCTATACATATGTATTTATATACACATGTGTATGTAAGGCGGAGCTTGAGCAATGAGTTGTTTAGCTTGTCATTGAAATCACAATGTAAATTAAATTATTTGAAAAATCAGAAACAAAATTCAATATCAAAATTTGTAGTTTAATTTGATTTGTAATTAATTAAGTTCTGGCTCAAGGGTGATCGAAATTCGATAGCGGCATATGTCGAGGATTGGCTTGGATCAGCAGTGGCTGAGTAGTTATTCCAGCGCCAGATGGGCAACAAGGGCGAGATAATACAGATACACATCGGCCAGGCGGGCGTGCAGATCGCAAATGCATGCTGGGAGCTCTACTGCCTGGAGCATGGCATCCTCTCGAACGGCCGGCTGATGAGCAAACCCTGCGACGAGTCCTTCCTCACCTTCTTCGAGTTCAGCGGCATGGAGCCCTGTGTGCAGCCCCGTCTAGTCATGATTGACACGGAGCCAACGGTCATAGGTGCCACGCTACTACTTATCTACACATTTTGATACTCGCTCGCGATTTGAAGCGAGTTTACTAGATTCTCGTCCGTCTGGCTGTCCCTATCGAATGTACTGTTGAGACTCGACTTGACTTGACTTGTAGAATACAAAAACAGCTCACGATTCCAAACCATTTCACCTACTTCACCGCCATTAAGAGGATAATCTTATGTACATCTATATTGTGTAACTATGATCAGGGCGACCAGCTACATCGACTTAGCCCTGTCCGCCTGTTCATCTCTCTGTCTATCCGTTCGATAAATCGATAACTATTCCTGTTCTTTTTGAATCTATTAAAATTCTTGGATAGTCCCTACCCCAATAGAGTGTTGTCTTACATATTAGTCACGTTCTTTTTTCCGATTCAGATGAGATACGGACGGGCGCCTATCGGAATCTGTTTCATCCGGACACGCTGATCACGGGGAAGGACGACGCGGGCAGCAACTTCGCGCGCGGATACAATTTGATGGCCAGCGAGCTGCTGGATCGAGCCATGAATGCCATACGGCGCGTCGCCGAGCGCTGCCGGAGCCTGCGCGGCTTCCTGGTCTTTCGCGCCATTGGCGGGGGCACGGGCTCCGGCCTCGGCACGCGCATAATGGAGCAGCTGACCCATGACTTTGGCAGGAAGATGACCATCGTCGAGTTCCTGGTGTATCCGTCGCCTTCGTAAGTAGCTGAGCTGTGTTCCGTGTGCGCTTCAGACACCTCCTCCCACGCCTTGCAGCATCTCCCCGGTCATTGTGGAGCCGTACAACGCGCTGCTCGCCGCCCACTTCTCCATGGACTGTGCGGACGTGTCCTTCATTGTGGACAACGAGGCACTGTACGACATCTGCGCGAGTACCCTGAATGTGCCCGCGCCCACCTACACCAACCTAAACCGCATCATTGGGCAGGTGGTGGCTGCGTTCACGGCGACGCAACGGTTCTCGGGCCAGTCGGTGAGCTTCCAGGAGCTGGAGACGAACCTGGTGCCGTATCCGCGCATCCACTATCCCCTGATCAACTACGCCCCGCTGGTGCCCATCACCCACTCGCAGTTCGTTAACATGAGCACGGCCCAGCTGACGGGGCAGTGCTTCCACATGAGCAACCAGATGGTGCGCTGCAATCCCATCAACGGCAAGTACATGGCCTGCGTGCTGCTCTATCGCGGCGACGTGGCGCCCAACGAGATCAACTCGGCGCTGGAGGGCATCAAGCGGTCGAAGTCCTTCCGGTTCGTGGACTGGTCGCCCACCGGCTTCAAGATCGGCGTCAGCAACATGCCCCCCGTCTACGTGCCCCACGGAGACCTGGCGCCCACGAGTCGCGCCTGCGTCGCCATCTCGAACAACACGAACATCCGGATTGCCTGGTGCCGCCTGGTCAACAAGTTCGACAAGCTCTACCAGCGGCGAGCCTTCGTCTACCACTACGTGGGCGAGGGCCTCGAGGAGGGCAACTTCAACGAGGCCTCCGAGAACATATGCCAGCTGGTGCACGACTATCTCGAGGTGGACGCCTCGGCGCCCGTCTCCCAGCGCAACTCCGAGCACGGCTCTGAGGACTGACCAACCTGTGCCCTGTCTCTCTTTTGTGGAAGCAGTGGAAGCGCCGTCGATGAGCTGGACAGCTCCATTGGGTGCTCGCCTCTCTTCGACTGGGGCTCATACACTTTTTAAAGCCAACGAAGAAATTTAAAAAACTGTTTTTTGTACCCTTTCTTAAACTTGTGGAAATATATGATCATTTAATTTCGGATTTTTTTGTAGTGCTCATATAGCGCATAAACATACAGATGCTTTGTCCACTCATAGCAGGAAATTGAAATCAATCATTTTGATTATATTCCATTAAAATTGTGGAATGAAATATTGTATAGTCGTATAAATTGAGATTTATTTCTTATGAGTATATAACATTTTAATCAAATCCCAGACATGCCGTGACTGCCCACTCATAAGATAATCAATTTGAGTATTTTTGAATTAAATATATACATATATTCATTTGATATCCATTTGTAGTACTCGTGTAAGACTTGCAAGATATTTCAGATATTCTGTGCATTCATAGGAGGAGAAGTATATACATATATAAATCTATAAAGATTGACATTTATTTGTGGTAGTCATATAGCCCTCTCTCTATAATTTTGTCAGACATCCCGAGAGTGTCGACTCATAGGAGTGGAAATTGGAAAACCTTCTATTTATTAATTTAATAACCAGACCTTATATAGAACCTTCATAAACTTGCAGAAATTGTCTCCACTCATAAGAGAAGAAATTGGAAATCCCTATCAAATGAACAATATGTATATTTGTAATAGATATTTATTTCTCATCTCATCAGATATCCCGTGATTGTCCTCTAAGAGAAGATGAAATTGGATAGCTTTCTCTTAATTCCTCCCTAAACTTGAGGGATATGCTATACATTATTAATTTGCTAGCCATTTGTAGTGCTCGTACAGCACCTTCATCGACTTGCCGACATCTCGCAGACGTGGTCCACCAGCCTCAACTGTATTTGCGTAAGGGACTTTAAGGTAATTGCGGTCCAATTGTCGTCTCGATGGCTTCATAAGGGAAAATAATAAAAAACCGTTGAGCAAATTAAGTATTTATGGACCCGGCTTAAACAAATATTGACCAAGCCCACAATTTGCGTTGCTTGACCCCGGTCCCGTAATGTGAATGAGGCAGGGAGTGGCGGTGGCGACGGTGGCTCAGTGGTGCGGTGTTTTAGTGAACGCGCTGCTGCTGCGCTGTGGTGCAGTTGGCCCAGGGTACTGTATAATTAAAATGATCGCAGGCAAGGGTTTAGCACGTACCGAGGCAAAAGTCGCGCTTATCGCGATCGCACCCAGGGCAAGGTCTCTCACTCTCTTTCTCTCTCTCTCTCTCTCTCCCTCTGTCTTACTTTTTTGGTTCCCTCTTCAGTGCCCTGCGGTCGTCTGGCAGTTGCTCGGGGCCTCGCCGTGACGTGACTTACGCACGCTTAATGCGCGATTATCGATGGAGCCACCAGCCAGCTGGAGCTCCCCTCGCTATCTGCTCGCCAGATCTTGCGCACGCAGTTCTCGGACTGCGGGTCGGCATCTTATCAGCGCCGTTTGGTGGTCCTTGCTGACCGACCGATCCGCCGGGCGGACCGACCGACCGTTGTTATTATAAGCATTATCATTATGATCCATGCCGTGGCCATTCCTTTGTCTGTGCTAACTGTTGCTAATCTTAAATTGCGCACACAATGCTTTTTGTCTTGCAGCGTGAGAACCGCTGCGTGTGGGTTCCGTCAACGCCAGTCCAGCTCCAGTCTGCCCCCTGCCCAAGGAAGGATCGGCGCAGCCAACGTGTTAATGAGCTAAAGGAAATGCTGCGCAGGACCACCTCAGGCGCTCCCTGGCAGCCTCAAATGAAGTTGTTACGCTCTATATGTATGTATATGTATGTGGGGTACCGCGGCTAATAAAGCAATTTGGCTCTTGCCCTAAAAAGAAAGCGATGCACTGCGACGCACTGCGATGCGAGAGGCTTCGGTACAGTTGACCGGCCTGTGGCGATCCACCGGCTGGAGACGGCGACCCCTGCCACAGTGCATTGGAAATAGCTAGTTAACTTGCTAGCTGTCCCCCGAACAGAGCTCTGACCTTCTTTATTTATGCACTAATCCGTGGGAAATGCGCACCCAAACACTTGGGGCCGATTTATGCCCCAGCTTGTAATGCCCCAGCACCCGCACCGACAACAACAACAAGCGACAGCCTGGCCAATGGCCAATGGAAAATACGCCAAGGAATATCTAACGAATTCTTGTTACTCTAATATTATCTTAAGTAATGTCGAAAGAGAGTAAAAATATTCTTCCAATGAACGGGATCTCGTTTATTACAAACTCTATTTTATTTATTTATTTATTTTATTATTGTTTTTGTTTTTTTGGATTAATAATATTTAATAATAATAAATAATATTTAAATACTGGTGCTGTGCAATGAATTGCCAGACATAAAAAAAAAAAAAAAAAAAAAAAAAAATGATTAACTCACTGTGACCTGTGTGTCGGAGTGTATTAAAATTTATTTAAAAAAAAAAAAAAAATAAATGAAAGCCTCATTTTTATTGGCGTGCCTTCTACCTTGAAACCAGGAGTTATATCGAATTTACTCGGAGTCCCCTATATGGGCTCGAGTCGAGTGCTGCTACCCGAAAAGCTCAGGTCAAATAGAAATATATTCACTTGTCAAGTAATTATTATAATTACTTAAAGCAATCATTTTATAATAATATAAAAGTATATAATTTTTCATATATCCCACTGGGTTAACTTTATTTAATTATTTTATAAAAATGTTTCATAGTTGTTTTAAATATTGTAGTACATAGACATATATTAAAACATTAACAAATGTAAAACATTAATAAATATGCATGAAAATTCTTATATTTTAATAGGAAATTATTTATCCTACATTCGTAGAAATGGCTAATCGAAGCTAAAAGCGAAATTAATAATTTAATGTAATTTAATTATAACACGAGAATGAACCCAAATGAAAATTGAAATGCAACCAACCGAGTGGCTTATTTTTGCAAAGATCGCGACATCCATAGGAAATGGATTGAAACCAGGCAACATTCGTGGCTAAGTCTATATTGGCAGCAGCTTGATCACATAGTGGAGGGACTCGCTTGCAGCCAGGGCATTCATATATGCTCAAACATTAAGCAACCGTCGAGTGAATTAATAAAGCGCCTTACCAATGCGAGGCGTCCACGCATTAAACGACAAACACAACAACTGCAACAACTGCAACAACAGCAACAACTGCAACAATGCAACAGCAGGCTGGCTGGCAGGAAAAGCGCGGATCGGAGCAAACATTGTGCCACATGTGGCTGGTTGGCCTGGCAAATAGATGGCACATGAGTGACCAGGCCAGGGGTGGGTTGGAGTGCTGGAGTCGAATCATTGGAGGAATCGTCAGCGTCAACCCATGCGGCCAGCACTCCAGTCCACTATATAGTTTAGCCGAGGGCCAAACATTTTGCAATTGCAATTTTCGACTTGATTTCCAAGTGAACTCGGCTGCGGCCCGACTGACTCTTGGCCACGGCAGAGCGCTGCGCTGGGGCAACACCTACCGAGGCAGCAAAGGAACCTGCTGCTGCCGCTGCTGCTGCTGCGGTGGGCGGCAAACCGTGTCGAGGGTGTCCACAGAGGACTGCAGGGGAGGGGGGCTGTTGCCGGGCGCACGCAGCAAGTGTTTCGATTTATGTTTTTGCGCCTCTCGACTGCAGTCAAAACACAACGTGCAACACATTGCCAGCATGCAGCATGCAGCGTGCAGCGTGCAGCGTGCAGCCGCATCTCAGTCGACGTTTCACTCTTGGCGTTTTCATTCAAAATGTTTAACTATGCTATGGCTGGCTGGCCGTCCAGCTGCCCCACTGTCCCGCCTGTCCGTCCAGGCGGCGCGAGGACCACTTGTTGCTCTTTTATTCATTCAATTTGTCAGTTTTGCACGCGGCTGCGCCTCTCTCTAGCCCCAACTCCTGCCTCGACTCCAACTACGACTCTGACTCTGACTCCAGCTCTGTGCAAGACGAAGTCACAATTTGCCTGGCCGCAGAGAGAGAGCGAGTCAAAAGGTTATCGCCGCCACTTGAGCATCAGCATCATCATCGGCATCAGCATCAGCATTGGCTTCATCATGATGTTCCGCTTGCAACATGACGCCGCATGCAACAGCAACAACAGCAACAAATTATTAGTGGTAATATTTGTGAAATATTTGTTTTCTAATCTGTAAACACCAATCATATTAGCAATTTGAATATGACAGCAGCAGCAGCAAACAGTAACAGGCGAATGTTGCTGTTGCTGTTGTTGCTGTTGCTGTCTCTGTTGCTGTTGCTGTTGCTTTTGTTGGCTGCTGCAACATTTTGTTGGCCTGGTCAACGGTCAGTTGCTTGTGGCTAGGCTAGTTGCCTGGCTAAATGTATGTGGTGGGTGGCTGGGTAGGTGGAGCCCGTGAGTTATTATCTATTCAATTGTTGCACTTGGCTCTGCTTCTTCACCTCGAGCAATTCAAAGTCTTTTTTCTCGCATTGCTGGCCAAATTAATTGAACAAGCGCTGCCTTTGCCTGCCCGGGGCCAGAGCGCAGTGCGGAATCGTCTGATTGGCAAGTGTAAAGAGTAAAATAATCCAAGAGAAGATGGAGAGAGGGAGAGGGAGAGGCCTCTTGCATTTATGAGCGACCGTTTATGATAAATGCCGTGTGTATTTGTGCGGCTCGTTAGGCCCGTCGCCTTGCCACATCGTTTACAACACTTTAAGAGCAGCTCCTCAGATCTTCCGCTTCTCCCCAGCTCAGCTCCCGCCCGGGCGCATCATAAGCTGATGCATTGGCAGCCATTAGCAAGCCAATTGACATACTCCTGACTGACAGCTCGACAGACAACAACATGCAACATGCAACAAGCAACGAGCAACGAGCAACAAGTAACGGGCAACTGCCAACGTCTGCTGCTAAGTGCTGCAAATTTATCACAGAGCCGCATCGTCGTCGCAGGTATTGCCAAAAATGGCACAAATAACGACATAATTTGGAGATCCGAGACGCACTCGCTATCCGCAGCAAAACCGATCTCAGAGACACAAAAAGAACATATGCAAATTGATGCTTGATCTCCACACAGCACAGCCTCCCAAAAATGGTGGCCAAAAAATCGTTAAGCCACCATCGAGCCCCATCTGCGACGACTGTTTCGGTGGCAGCCTCTCCTCTGTCAGCTGCTTGCGTCTCTTGCTCTTACCCACTGCGATTGGGTATTAATGCTTTATAAAGAGCTGAGCTTAAGAGGTGCACCCAGTCAAACCATTTCCATTCATATGGAATTAAACAAATATAAAATCAGAAAAGGAAGACAAATAATAAATGTTTTACAACTAGATATGATCAGCATATGCTTGTATAGTTTCTTGCATACTGTATTAAGAGGAGTTTCAACTGTATCAAATGTTAACCAAAATGTCGAAATTGTAGTTTGGAGTTGAAGATTTTCTTTTTATTCATAAATATTAAATATTATAATGAATTGCAAGTTTATTTACTATTCTATATAAAATATATACTATATAAAAATCAAATATTAATATACAAAAACTTTGAAATTTATATAAACATAACTTCAAATCGATATTAAAGCTTTTCTCATAGCATTTGAATTTAAGAAAATGTTGTATATTCTCAATGAGAGCAGTGGAATATAAATCTGTGAGTGGGGATATGACTAATATGACCTCTCATCAGGCTGCTTCCCACAGAAACACATATGTGGTAATATAAAAAGTTTTTGACGCCAGAGAGCGTCAATCGTGTTTAATATTGCTGCCTGGGCAGACGGAAGAAACCACATTTGATATTATATTAAACAGTATTGTTATATGTATATATATATCCAGCTATATTAATCTACATTTTGTATTTTGCTCATTTATTCCATATTAGTAGGAGTATATTCAATATTTTTATCGAGAGTCTATGCAGCCAAATTGTTGAATACACAAAGAACGAGAACTTGGACGCGCTTCAGCAAGGCAAAAAAGTTACAGCTTTGCATCCAAGGCCCTGCTGGATCAGGAAAATGTTGACACTTTATCTCATGGACTATACTTTCAAAGAAATCAAATATCCTCAATTTATCTGAAAAGGGATTCAGGTAAATAAAAGTCAGCAAAGATTTGAGTCGGAGACCCCCCGATATGATATATTAATAAAAAATACTAAATTTAATAATAATTAAACATGAGTTTTCTTTTCTTTTTCTTTTTTGCACCATTTAGAGTATATTAAATACAAAATTTGCAAAAATGTAATTTTTAATTATTGCAACGCTTGCTGCAAATATGCCTAACAAATCGTTGAACTGCGAGCAAATTGGCCAGCTATGGATTTGTGGAAGGTGCTTGGCCATTCACTCACTCGACGCCTTTGATCTGCTTCATTGGTTTGCAGTAGTTGCAGTTGCTGTTGTGGCTGACATCATCAATGGCAAATAGCGCATTTAGACGCGAATGGCAGCTGAAAGTGTTTGGGGCAGCACGGCCAGATCAAATGAATATTTCGTTGGCAGCTGCAGGAGTGTGTGCATTATGAATTTGAACTTGAAATTCCATATTAAGTGCAATTTGAAATAGAGTCTCTTCGCTGTTGAGCACCCGCCCCCCTCAGGCCAAGCAAATGGCATGGTAATTACTCTAGCCGGTGTTACATTGCAATTTGAGAAACAAAAAAGTCAAATTCTGCACCGCGCGCAATTAATCAGGCGCTGGGTCGTGCCTGGCCAAATGTTTTTAGTCTTAATGATGCCGGAGTTACGACTTTAACGGCCAACTTAGCCAACTGGCTGACAGTACGACTCTGACTCTCGGGCATCAGACGTTGCGCAAATATGGCCAGAGTCAAAGGTCAGCTGACTGCAACTGCGCCTAATGTCTCACTTATGGTCAGCCGAGTTGCGTGAGAATGTTCCAAGAGCTACAATTCGGCACTCGACTCAGCGGGCGAAATCGGAAGAACAACTCTAATGAAGGCAAAATAAGTTCTTGCTGAGCTCTTTTAGTACTGAGTGCAGAGCAGTAGAACAAAATCAGTTACCTGAAAAAAGTCTCAAACACATTAATTATTCTGAATGCCTTACATGTAATGGAGAGTATAAATAAATTCATATAGTTCGAGATAATTAATCCCATATTCATATTATTGTAGAAATAACTTTTAAAAAATATACATATATAAAGTAAAAGCTCATCTAGGAGATCTCTTGAACAGAGCAAAGAAACGATTTTCCAATCATTCCGCACTTCTCTTGGACACACATATAAAAACACATGCACAGATGCATGCTCATGCATTCACACACATAAGCACGCGCTCTACTAACTGCGCTGCTGAGGCCTAATATACTATGGGAACTTATTTGTTGAATAAATTCTCTTGTAAACGGACTATCTATATCATTCAGTATGAAAATAACACTCTGATTTGTCTATTCAACAAGTTTCTAGTATTTTATATACGAGCTCTAATACCCGATCTCCCAATCTTTTAATGAGTATACAATAGATAAGTAATAAAATGTATAATAAACATACCTCTTTATATGAAAGATGCTATTATGCACAAACATATTACTAACTAATAATTTTTAGAATTTAGTATTGAGTAATTTGTCACATGAAAATTTGGATTCATTTTAATCTGGGAATCATTGTTCCATCGAAACCAAATTTCAATTTTAAATATTTTTTTATACCCTAAACCCATTCAAAATGGGAAATCAGAGAATTGTATAGTGGTTTTGTGAAAAGTATGTAACAGGCAGAAGGAATCATCGGAGACCCCATTAAGTATATATATTCTTGATCAGGGCGACGAGATGAGTCGATGTAGCACTGTGCGTCTGTCCTTTCGTCCGTATGAACGGATCTCGGAAGTTATAAGAGCTAGACAGCTGTAATGTAGACTCGTGTATACCATACGCAGTACAATTTTATAATATTTTTTCGATAACTCATTCGATATCGTTCTTATCGAGGATAATCGATAAATTGATATTGTTTTTCAGCCTAATTTGAACAGTACTAAACCTGGAGACTTCAGATTTGCTGTGTATATACATTTGATAGGTACACACATTTTGTTATTTACAGATTTTTGATACCACGCCCCCTTCGCCCCTTGTGCTTTGGAATGTACACAGATTAACACATTATGATTACGTTCTGAAAGTTTCATTAAGATTGTATATCGACAAATGAAATTATTTAACAAATAAATTCTCATAATGTTGCCCACACTGCAGCGCAGCCCCAGTGCAGTCGCTGCTTACTGCGCAGTTAGCGCAGCGTATGTGTATGTATGTGTGTGTATTAAAGAAGTGCAGAATGATTAGAATATCAGCTTGGAGGGTTCAGGGTATCTCCTAGTTTTGTATTCCATTATTTTTTGAGGCACTGTCAATCGAAGTGGAAATTCCTGCACTCTGCCGGATCTGCCTCGAGCTGTGCCATATATCAGACTAAATATCTATATGAATTGAAGAGCAGTTGTCAACTTGTAATCCACAATCTGGCAATTCGGGCAATCTTGATGGATCGGCGCATTTATCGGGGCTGTAAAGTGTAGCCGGTGATTAGTCGTCGCCTCTTGTGTAAATGTAATGCCGATAATTTGGCTTGAATGCGTGGCCAATTGGAAGCTTTCGGCTAATAACTCCACTTGAGCACTGACCGGTGCATGTTAATCGTTGTTGTTGTTGTTGGTCGTGGCAGCCGCTGGCCTAATCCTAATCAATTTCGGAACGCCTGACGAGGCGTCATAAACACGCTATAAAGAAAAATCATTTTGCATGGGGCCCGAGCGGAGCTGGCGAGCATTTAAAGCATTGCCAAAGTGTTACAATTTCCATTAGTTACAGTTATTTGGCTTTTGGCCAAGTGCGCTGCTCGCCAGTGGCGCAACCAGCAACCAGCATCAACCAGCCAGCATCAACCAGCCAGCAATAACCAGCCAGCAGCACAATTATCAGCAGCACCGGCACATTGATTACGATGATGGATTATAACACTTTGTACATACAAGCAGCCACAGCCTCGCTGCCAGCCAGCCCGTTAGGCAACGCTTCGTCTAGCCGGACTCCAGTTGAATTCAATTCGCAAAACGTGCAAAGTCGCTTTAGAGGCTGCAGGCTCCACAAAGGCAAATAACAATTTGGTCCACTGTCATCTCGATCGTGCCGCACTTCCCCAGCTGCCAGCTAGACATGGATTGAACCATAAGCAACGAAGAGCTGTAGGCTGACTGATTCCGAAAGCACTATGCTAATCGTGGCCGTGGCCAAGAAGCAGTTGAATCTGCCAAAGAGGAAGAACTCTGCTCCTGAATCTTTGAGAGATATATACAGACTTTTCGAAATGCAACGGATCGATATATACAGAAACCCAAAAACATCTTACAAGTTAAGTATTGAGTTTGTAGGAGTAAAAGTATAGAGGCTACAGATATTACAACTTTTGTGAACTCTAGTACTTCCAATTATAGCGTTTCTGTTATACTAGATATAGTATTTTCCCATTGCCTAGGGGCGTGGTGAGTATATCAGGTAAAAGTTAACATACTAATACAGATTCTAAATTTCAGGACTTCAGGATAAAGCTACAATAATGTATTTGCACCAAAAGCAATATACCCTTATAAAGGAAAAGCGAAGCGGTATGGATTGCACTAACGGAAACTTCTGATCTGCTGCCGACGACTTTACCTCAGTTTGACAAGGAGTAGGGCCATAATAGCATCCTGAAACCAAAACATTCATCAAAGGAGAGTCTTCACAGTAAACTAGAAGTCAAATCCATCTTTGCTTAATTAATATAATATTAATCAATTATTGAACTGAATTTGTTGATCTAGGAAAACTGAGATGGAAATTAAGAAAATG
Source organism: Drosophila mulleri (assembly GCA_035047565.1). NCBI lineage: Eukaryota > Metazoa > Arthropoda > Insecta > Diptera > Drosophilidae > Drosophila > Drosophila mulleri. The sequence continues at coordinate 2,673,046 of JAWNPK010000069.1, read as the reverse complement.
GGATGAAATAAAGTACATACTTGTAGTTTGTATGGTACATGTACATATATGGTACATATATATTATGATTTGATTGAGTTATCGAGAACAAATTATAAACGTGTACCAGAATATATACATATATTATGAATTGAATTGAATCGTTCATACGGGTGATAGGGACATGAGCAGATCGACTCAGATCGATCAAGATTTTAAAGCATCAATGAATTTCTATGAACATAATATCTAATAAAATGGCTGAACTAATTTATTATATGCAGATCATGCCAAAATAATTTTTATTCTTTTCGTATTTTCAAAAAATCTCATCTTATATATTTCAATTTACAATGAAGTACAATATATTCATTCACAAAGCAATATGTTTATAAAATATAAATTAAATTTATGAAAAATGTAAGGTTATTAATTTTCGAATAGACTGATAGATGTGCCATGAAAACGACAGAGCTGAATTGTCTGCTCTGCTATGGATTGGGGCTAACAACGTTGATTGCCGCAGCCCTTTGCACTGAGTCACGTTTTTAGCCAGGGAGCGATGAGGCCTCTTGGCTTATTTGCTGTACGAGTTATGCACGAAAAAGGGGCAGAGAAATTAATTTAACAGCTTGACAGGATTAAGCGCAGCCTCTTGCCAAGGTGTTACAAATTCCAGTGGCGTAGCCAAACGCTCGCTGATTAGTCACAAGCACAAGTCATAATCAAAGATCCGGACCTCAGGCCCTCGGGCCGTGTCCGATGCATCCAATTAGCGGCAGCAACACGTGCTTCTCGCAGAGTAGATTGACCTCTGCTTCGGCGCTGCTGCTGCTGCTGCTGCCACATACAGGTGCGCTCATGCCTGTGCTGCATCCATCGATCCGCTGCTGCTAATTGAGCTAGCCAATGACAAACACAAATGCCCCGGCCCAGCCCAGTTTGGACTGCAACTGGTCTCAAGTCGGCTTAACGATCATTGACTGGCCCATTTACTGTATAAAGCGAATATGCAAATATGCCGCCGATTAGAGGCTGACTGAACTACACCTGAAGAAAACTCAACTATAGTTGAAGCACATGAGCTTGAATCCAGGCGGAACAAATCATTGGTATGATCAAAAGAAAGAAATCTTAGACTAAGCAAATAGCGATTGTTGATATGACATACACATGAAGGAAAAATAATCATTGCTTTCCAATAATGTCCAAACTGTTCTAATGAACTATCGGAAATTGTCTTATATATAATATAATAATATTTGTTTAACTGATCATTCTTAATATGTGAATTAGATAAGATTGAACGAGTTAAGATTGATATTTAAATATATTTCGATAAGAGTAAGCGAATCTACAGAGTAAATGAATCTACAATTCGAATTACATATTTTATATATATTATTTATCGAAATATTTTAGAAATTTCTTTAGTAATGCGCTAACAATGTTAATAATTGTCATAAATTAATGAAATGGATGTACATTAAACTAAAATTTACAAAATATATAAATATAATACAGCATAGATAAATTAAATTTTAAATATAATATTAGTTTTTATTTACAATTTAATTTTATAGATATTGCTTTAAGATTTCGTATACATATAGATTGCAGAATAATCTAAAAATAAAAATGATACAAATTAAATACTAAAATTTTATTATTATCTTCAGCCAGTTGGATCCCTCCATAGACTATTTGAAGCCATCCTTAATAATATTTCTCTGAGTGCATCGACTGATAGTCGAATGTCTAAAATGAACTAATTGGAAAATATTTTTATTTTCTCTTTGCAGAATAATAAAAAAAAGAAATATAGTAAAATTTGAAGTATTTACATTATTATGAGCCCGCCTGATCCCCCAGAGATGATGTGTAACCATCCTTAATAATGTTTTCTCTGAGTGCATCGACTGGCAGCCAACTGGCGTCACACGCATCCACGGAGACTCAGCCCGCTGGCGATTAATCAATGATAAATCCGAAATAGATAAATGATGCTGCGCTGGAAATGTCGCAAATTTGTGTGGTCCCTGCCAGCAACTCACCTGCTGCTGCTGCTGCTGCTGCTGCTGCTGTTGGTGGTGCTGTTTTGCTACTGGGCATATCTCTTGAGGGTACCAGAGACCCTGTACCCTGTAGCGGGTGCAGGCCCGCAAGATAAATGCCCCACTGATGATGCTGACAGTGGTCAGCACAATTTGACATTGTCAGCGCTGCACCACAATTTTTCATGTGGCCCAGGCGGAATTTCCCGAATGGAATTAGCTCGAAATGCGGGCAGTTTGTATTCTCGTTTCTTTCTGGCGCTGTTTATGGACATTGTTCGATTTGCATCGTACGGTTAATTGTGCTTGCTATTTGTGGCCCATTGTGGGTGGCAGTCGGCCACCGAATTCGGCATGTGGCCAAGCTGGAAGGCTAACAGAACTGGTTTGCTTTTAGGGATTTGCATAGTCAAGCGGCCACAGGTGGCACACAGACAGCAGACAGGAGCAGGAAAAAGTTAGGGAAAACTTGTGGAAAGGAGAGAGAGAGAGAGAAAGAGAGACTTTTGGCATTCGTTAGCTGCTGTTGGAGATGCTGCTTGGTTAGCCGGATATCTATATATAGCGAACTGGTGTGATTTTGATTCATGGCGCGATTATATGTGCGCACGCAGTTTATCTTCTTTTTCACACAATAACCCCGACCGGCGGACAGGCCGACCCACAGTGGGGCAGGGGACAGCACGCGCACACACACAGTAGCAGTAGCCTCCATCCTTGTGGCGCAGCATGCAGCGATCCCGTTTTGCCCAGTTGCCCAGTTGGCCAGCTGCTCCTCGTTCTACTTCAGCCGCCCTCTGCTGCCTCCTCGCCTTGTGGCACTTAACATTTTATTGTTAATAAAATATATTACATGGCGCATTACAAAAGGCCAATGCGACCGCCTGGCCAACCCATGTCGCATGTTCGAGGCATGCGCAAGCAGCCAGCCAGGCAGAAAGCGCGTTAACGAAATCATCTCCAATTGCCGCGTCCCATTGCCAGCATCCCCCCGCCTCGCAGCGACCATTTACCGCGGCTCGACTGTCGCGTGAGTTTGCGTCGTACATTTAACGCGTGACTTCTCTTAAAAATTGTTCATAAATTCTGCGTTTAACAGTAGCAGCCAAGCCGAGGCAGAGCCAACTACAAAAGCGCTGAAGGCACAGCTGGAAAATGATACCTAAACTGAACCTGGGTTCAACTCGGTCGGACTATATAGCCATGTCAAGTGCGCTGCAGAGCGGCCAGTGTGATAAAGGCAAACCATGCGAATCATCTCCCTTGAAATATGGATAGAAATCACTATGCACTCGAATACAACTAAATTTAATTTACTTCAAACTTATAATCGACTAATGATTAGATGATAAAATGAAATGATAAAATACTTTTGCATAACGTCAAAAAGGATAATTTAAAATAAATTTAGCAAAATAAAAGTGATTGAAACGTATTATATATAAATAATTTAGAATAAAATTTAAATGCATAGCTAAATAAAAAAGTAATTGATAAATATAGATAATAATTATAATGGGAAAATAATAATAATGTTATATTTGAAATGAGATAGTTTAAATTCAATTTCAAGAGTATATATAATAAATCCGAATAGCTCAAATAAAAATAAATAATATAATTTGAATAATGTAAATAAAAACAAAAGTTAAAATAAAATTAAAAAATTGAAAATTAAACATAATTAATATTTATTAGAATTAGAAATATTTTTTATATTCGCATAGATCATAAAAAATACTCAAGAATATAATAATTATAATAATTCTTGAAGAATAACTTATTTAATTTATAGCTTTAATTGTAGAAGATTAAATGTAGCTATAGCAAATTAATTGCAATTGAATCAGAAAGTTTTAATATGATTACCGTGTAAGCCTGATATATGATATTAAACACAATATTTAATTGCCAACTTTTGGAATGCAGCGCATAGCCGAGTCTCGGCAGACCTTTTGATGCTGCATTGCGTCGGAATTTAATTATTTTCATTGATGCGAAGTGATTTCACAAATCCGACGGATGCGCACCTTAACAACAAGTTAAGTCTGTAAATGGATTGCCACAGGTTTTTCGGTGTAACACATGCGGCCGGTGGAGTCTGGGCCATCTTGAGGATGATAGTAGATCATGATGGCATAAACTCGATTATCGGCCGTTGGCAAACGGCTTTTGCCTTTCGCTCATTTGAATCGAATGCGGCTAAGAGCCAAATAATTCTGATTAATAAACCGATCTATAGGTGTATAAAATGTAATCAGCATTGTTAATTAGGCACATCCGCTCCACGAAAAATAATTCCGCGCCCCGGCCGCCGCGTTGTCACCTCAAGCCAGTTTCATTCATAAAAACCTCGAATTTTGCTCGTTTGGATCTCTCATTTGCAGCAGCTGCCGCCCACGTGCCGCGGCGTTGCCGCATTTGCATAGTTTGTTAGCCAAGTCAAGTGATCATGTAGTAAAGAGCACAAAATCGTTAAAAAAAAAGCTTAAAATAAAAAAATAATATCTTTTTTCGATCATTCAAACAAGTATACAAAACACAAAAGCCTCGAACCGGTTATTTCTCTCTGGTTGAGGTTTCGATTATGAAACTGTGTTTTGTGTTTTATGAATGAAAAATAACCACAACAGCATTAACAACAACAACCGCAACAACAACATCAGGAACAACAGCAAGACTTTGCTATTAGCGTAAAATTTGCATTGAAGCACAGCAAAGCCGAAGATTAACAATTACTCATACGCCCCATTGAACCAGCTGGCTTGACTCTCCACTAAGCTGCGTCGAGTTAATTAGAAACGCAAATTTTATGCAGCAACAGCCCTATGAATCAACACTTCCGGTGAGCATTCGCAGTTCAGATACACTTTCGCATTCATATTTCGCTGCGGACTACACTGAAGACTATTTCTGTGGCTCGGGCAGGTGCCAGCAACAGGTAAACTGATTCATTTCCAAAGCAAATATACAACAAATTTGAACAAAAGCAAACATCAATTCCTATCTTTTTCTTTCCTTCTTTGTTTATTTATTGATTTGGATACGCATGTTGATTGAGACTTGACAGACGTATCGATCTGTAGCAACGTTCGTCATATATGGCGAAGATCTTGATCTACAAATCTGCTTAACTATGAGCCAAAATCGTAAGATACAGCATTCATTAGGCTATTCGAATCGTCAGCAAAATATTGTACAGATGCCACACTGGTTTATTAAGGTTCCCCTTCTTAGTACTTGTATAATATTGTATTTGTATTCATATCTTGTAAGAAATCAAATCAAGCTCATAGGTTATAGATAAGATGTTCCCAATGCAGTACAAGCCTATCATTCTATCATCTTATTTCCGCTATATTGTCAAAAAGTAACTTTATAACAATAAATTTGGTATATACAACAAATCCATTTAAGCTTGTATGACAACTCTGTTCCTTGGATAGAATCAAAAATAAATTTATGAGAGTGTAAAAAGATACAATGCAGTCGCTGTTCAGTAAATTGCGGAATGTGAGGCAGTTGTATTCTTGTATATTTTGTTTTTATCGAAAGGTGCATTTCCGGCCAAGGCACACTTGATATTTATTGGAGATGCGTTCTTCAGACGGACCTCGTAGGCTTGCACAGCTCTTTTACTTTAAATATTTACTTCTGTAATTGCGCTGAATTAAGATGAAATTTTTGCAATCAACGATCAACTTTACGATCGCTTTGCCATATGCAGCGACACTAGTCGAGACTGCACGACCAGTGCAACTGATATTTCCATCATTCTAGTATTCTTTTCTACACACATACATATGTATGTGCATACGCATGCATCAAGCTCTGCAATGTCTAACACGCTTTTAAATTTTCGACACCTGCTAAAGGCATGTGAGTCCTAAGCATAATGTCAGCGAGACAATAAAGTCAGCTGTAAAATGAAAGAGTACTTGAGTAGCACTCAATGCGAACGTCATAGAGCCCCTTTCCAAAAAAAAAAAAACACAAGTCCACATGCCAAGTCGAGGTCAAATCGAAGATCTGCAATCGATTTTGCCTGGCACTTGACTGACTGACTGAATGACTGGCAGACGGCAGTGCGGTGCAGGCAACGATCGGTGGATTGGACAGGCAATTTGTAGTCTTTTAAAATGGTTTTCAAATGGAACACAGCCAGACAGACAGACAGTCAGACAGGCGAACATGCAGCTAGCCAGCCAGCCAGCTAGCCAGCAACTGGACTGATCGCTGGGGCAACCTGTGCCTGGGCCTGTGCTTGAGTGCAGCAGTCGCTCGATCGCGGCAGCGATCGACAACACAAAAAGCGCATGCAAATTAATAGCCGACTTTGGCAAAAATACAAAAATTTAATTGATCATTCAAGACAGCAGCAGCAGCTAGTAGATATTGCATAGCTGACTAGCTGGCTGCCCGATCGACCATTCGACAGCCGATCGATTCGAATTATGTTGGTAAATGCCCGCACAGACGATTTGGTCAACTTCCTGAGGTAGCTGGCCTGGCCGGCCCGGGCCGGGCCGGGCCGGGCTGGCTTTGCGTCCGTCTCTCTGTTTGCTTGGCATGGTGAAAATGTTTTTCATGGCTCAATTAATAAAGTTTTTCAATTAACATATTCACGCAATAATTGGACGCTAGGGCGGGGTCGTACACAGCCCACGCCCGTTGCTGTTGCTGTTGTGGTTGTTGTTGTTGTTGTTGTTGCTGCGATCTGTGGTCAGCGATGCTGCCCACGCCTCAGCATCCAGACACGTGTCAAACTTCCGATCATTAGATGCGCATCGCTGTCACGCCCACAGCGCTGCAGCGACCAAGCCCTAATTAAAAGCACAGACAAAACAATTTTAATGCCACACTTTTTTTGATATATACATATATAGGTTTTTTGTGTCCGTTTAATATATCTGTTTTCTTGAAGGCCGATTGATAAATTATCGAAAATGCAGTTTAGCGTGTGCCACGGACACAATGGAAATTGAGATTAATAATCAAAAATATCTACTGCGTTGGCGATTAACGATCCCCGATGCCCGTTTACTGTCTAATGCCGCATAATTAATGATCGCACTGGAAAGCGATGAAAATTTGTCGGCAAATCCAACGGGCCAATGGAAGAGACAACGAATACGTTTTCAAAGCTGGTTTTTACGATTTGGGTAACTGCTGCAGCGATCGCTGGAGATTAGAGTAGAAAATGCAACAAGTGAAGTATTTTATATAAAATATTATTTATTTACTTTCATCATAAGGTGTACAATTCGAGCATGAATAAAATTCCTATGAATATTCAGCTGCAAGCTTCAGTTTGAAATCTTCAGAAAACTCAATGGTATCTATCTGAGATATCTGAGATTAGTGAATTTCGTAAGAATATATAATAAATTATTAAATATATTTTATTACGAAACATTTGTACAGTCGAGTTTCGTAATTTCTACCCCTCTTAATCGAAAATCACGATGAATCGAACAAATTCCATTTCCTTGAAAAGGATTCGTTCTCGATAAATATCGATAATATAAATTTCTGTGTAAATCGCAAAAAACGGATCTCTTGTCATTTCGAATTTAGAATGTTGTGCAATTTGAGGCTGGTATAGAAAATAAAACAAAAAAACAAAATTGGACGTTAATTCCCAGAATTTTTAATATTTAATCTAATAACTGAAGTTCTATCTATCGACTACATCGACACCATTGAAACGGAAAGAGTTATGGATTACTTATAATGGAAATTCGCGAGCTACATAGAAACCTACACGAAATGTAAAAGCTGCTTCTTTAAGTTCAGAGATCAAAGCTTTTCGTACATATACACATAGGCAGATGGATGGATAAACGTAAAGACGGGCTGTGCTAGATCTCCTCAACTCGTCATGCTGATCACGAATACATTCACAACAGAATGGGACTTTCAAGTGTTACACATATGTTAGTATTATATTATACAGTGATGTCGCAATTTTTTTTTTTTAAGCCCGAACTGCTTTTAATTAGTTGAAAAAAATAATAATAAATATAAAAAATTTTAAAAGTGCTAACAAAAATATATACAAATAAAATTTATTTATTATATTACAATATTCAAAAACATTTCGGAAACTTCAATAAAAGCAACTTCTATTATAATTTTCAGAAAAGATTAATAGTACACGAAAATGCCAATCAAAATGAAAATGTTAAATTTTTTATTATATATTGCAGCGTGTGCAGATTTTAATTTAAATTGCCACAGAATTCATATCTTGCAATGTTGCAATCGCCGCTGACGAAGCCCAACCAGCCGCTCAAGCAACGCGGCCAACAAACGCCCCACAGCCAGCGGCTGGGACAGAACTCATTGCAAATACATCCAAAATGAAACCAAAAACCTATTTCATTTCGTGTACATATACAATATGCACACTATATATATGTATATGTATAACCTTTTTTTATACCCTGAACCCATTGAAAATGGGAAATCAGGGTATAATGGTTTTGTGAAAAGTATGTAACAGGCAGAGGGAATCATCGCAGACCCCATAAAGTATATATATTCTTGATCAGGACGATGAGCTGAGTCGATATAGTCTGTCCGTCCGTCCGTCCGTATGAGTGCGTCGATCTCAGAAGTTATAAGAGCTAGAGAGCTGAATTTTTGTATGCATACTCGTGTATACCATACGCAGTACGAGTTTATCATATTTTTTCGATAACTCATTCGATATCTTTTTTACCGAGGATAATCGATAAATTGATATTGTTTTTTCAGCCTTATTTGAACACTATTAGACCTAGAGAATTCAAATTTACTGTGTATATACATTTGATGGATACTCACATTTTGTTATTTACGTTCTGAAAGTTTCATTAAGATTGTACGTCTACAAACGAAATTATTCAACAAATAAATTCTGATAATATTGCCCACACTGCAGCGCAGCCCAAGCGCAGTCGCTGCTTACTGCGCAGTTAGCAGAGCGCGGGCCTATGCGTGCGGGTGGATGCATGTGTATGTGTGCAGAATGATTGGATCATCAGCATGGAGGGTTCAGGGTATCTCCTAGTCGATCAGTCTCGACTAGAGTCTTCTTACTTGTTTTACTTTGACTTGGCTTGCATTATCGTCTAATTGCATCGCCAGCGCCTGCGCCGACGCCGACGTCGACGTCGTTGCTTGTGGCATTTGGCGCGTCAACAAACGAGCCGCCAACGCGGACGCCGCTACTTTAGAGCCAGGGTTCAAGTCGCGCCGCACCCCAGCCACCCACCCGCGCCCCCTTCTGACAGTCGCGCCGTTCCATTCATCATTTTTCGTTTAGTGACGCGCGTGCCTCGTGCGGCCCAAATCGACAGGTTTTGTTGTTGTTTTTATCATTTTTACACAGATTTTCAAATTGAGACGTCATGATCTGGTCGGCTTTGCTTTTGTTTGGTCTTGGTCTTAGTCTTGGTCTTGGTCAGTTATCCATTAGAGGGGTAACGCATCGAAAGGTAATCGCACCTCGATGTGTTCGATTGAACAAATTCAGTAAACAACGATTTAGTTCATTGCCCATTGGGGACTAGTTCCGTAGCACAGTTAAGTTAAACTTGATAAGGCAATCAGCAACTTCATATATTACAGTTAAATCCTTTGTCCTTACTTGAATGATGTGTTTTAACTCCTTTGAATCATTCATCTGATTATGATGATTTAATGAACTGCTTGCTAGTTCCGGAACGGTATATACGCAACAGAACTACTCTTGAATGAACTGCTTGCTAGTTCCGGAACGGTATATACGCAACAGAACTACTCTAACAAGATGTGCGAATAACTTGATGAGCTGAAATGAAACTAGAGCTCGCCACTTTTGAATCCATTTTAAAGATTTTTTATTTTATGCTATGAGTACAACATTTATTGTTTATATAAGGCACTAGCATGCATGCTATAAGCTGTACGGCTTATAAGAAAAATACGCTTCAACTTTTAGCTTAAATACGTGAATACTACATAGAATCAGTACAGATATAAATACAAATACAACATGCGCAAATACAACCATAGGCTATAAGCTAACTTATGTTTATTATTGTTCGATAAATTATTTATGAGCTGCAGCCTAATTTCTATTCAATTTCTGGTTATTCTCTATGTTCGCTCTCTATTTAGTTTTAGCAATACGTACTACGCATTGCACTGTAAATTGTGCATAAGATACATACATAAAAGTTCATCTTCATTGAGTTGAGTTTCCATTAGAAATGTGTGCTGGGAATTAAAATAGCCTTTAAATTAAATCATTTGTTTACAAAGTAAATGCAATAATAATTTCATTTTGCCTCTCGCTTACGCTCTTAAGCAGTACAGAACTGAATTCAATAATTGTACATTTCGGATTCACCACATTTACAATGGAACAGTCAAGTATTTGAGTACAGACCTTACAGATTAACGACAAAATTCAGGTTCCCTAATTGTAATATCGATCAATGTACTTATCTAGTAACATACATATAATTATTCCGACATTTAAACTCTTTGTAGCAACCTTTTGTTGATAAAGTATTTCGATCAGTATTGAAGCCGACAAACGCCTGCGAATGCTTTGACTTAAATCAAGCAAGTTTTAGATAACTTGAAGATGAAAATTTACACAATTAGAACTTACATAATTATAAAAAAAATAGATATATGTATATAGATATTTTTGTAGACTTATACAGATATAATATTTTTTGGTTTACGCCTTTGGTGCAGTAAAATTCTACAGACTTATCATTAGGTAGCCCCGGGAGAGCTCAGTATATACAGTTATGTAGATCACTCGGCCGATGGATCGATCGGTAGTCGTTGGCCCGCAGCTAGTAGTGGTAGCGCGATTGCTCCATGTCGGAAGCGTCCTCCTCCTCCTCCTCATCACTGGTCGAGGGCGGTGTCTCCAAGTTGGCCACATCCAAGTCGAGGTAGTCCTCCTTGGCTTGCAGCAGCTTGTCCATGTACTCGACGATCTCCGTGAAGGGCGGCCGGGCACTGGCATCGAAGTGCCAGCACTGCCGCATCAGGATATAAATGTTCATCGAGCACTTCGCCGGCTTCTCCATGCGCTGCCCCGACATCAGGTAGCTGTAGAGCTCCTCGGCGGACATGATGGCCGGGTACGGCTGTGCGCCGAATGTCATGATTTCCCACAGCAGAATGCCGTATGACCACACGTCGCTCTGCGAGTCGTAGAACTTCTCCTGCAGCGACTCCGGCGCCATCCACTTGATAGGCAGGCGTCCGTTGGTGTTCTTCCGGTAGTAGTCCGTGCTCTGTATGTCCCGGGCTAGTCCGAAGTCCGCAATCTTGAGCACGTAGTCGTCGCTGACCAGCACGTTGCGCGCCGCCAGATCGCGATGAATACAGCGACGCGATGCCAGGTAGTCCATGCCCCGAGCTATCTGATGGGCGAACTTGACCAGGTCCTTCTCGGTGATCACGTGCTGCGGCGGAGGCGGTGTAGGCTGTCCGCTCTCCAGCTGCTCCTTGCTCAGGGGCCGGTTCTTGTACAGGAAGTCCTTCAGGTTGCCGTGCGGGGCGTACTCGACGATCACGTAGAGCGGGCCGTTCTGGCTGCAGCAGCCGAGCAGATTGATGATATTGATGTGCCGGCCGATGATCTTCATGACCTCCATTTCGCGCACCAGGCTGGCGATGTCGTCGTCCGTGTGACCCTCCTTGACCATCTTTACGGCCACAATGGCGTTGTTCACCTCGGCCATGACCACGCGCCCGAAGGCGCCCTCCCCCAGCGTCGCGCCCAGCACCAGTTGGCTGCGCGGCAGTTCCCAATTGGAGTCCAGTGGGAACTCGTACTCGTTGAAGGGCGCCGGCTCGTTGCCGCTTTGGAGCACGGTGGTGCGCTGCTTCTCGATTCGCACCACTGGCATTATCATGGTGTCCATGGAGCCACTCGAGTCGCCCCCGCTAGCCGGCTTGTAGATGATCACCTTCTTGGTCCACTGATGCACCGTCTCGATGCGCTGCTTGAGCAGCTTCTCGTGCTTCATCTTCCGCACCGCATACGCCACAAAGATGATGCAAATTATGATCAGCATCAGGGTCACCGAGATGAACACGGCCAGCATGTGGTTGTCGGCCAACGCGCTGCCCAGGTTCGCCTCCAGCAGCTGCAGGCTGCGCACTACCCGCAAGTACGCTCGGCTCATGGACTGGCCCAGGCTGTTGCTCTCGACGCAGGTGTACCAGCCCTCCTGCTCCTTCGTCACGTTCACGAAGTCCAGCCGGTCCACGTCCTCGGTGAGGACCGAGCGGTTCTGGGAGCAGTCGTTCATGCTCTTGCAAGGCTGGAAAAGCCAGGCCTTGCGGCTAGTCAGGTCCGACAGATACTTGCACTCCATGTGGCCGCTCTGGTTGATCAGGAGCGTGAGGTTTGCGGGTCCCTTGAGCAGGATGGGCTTGTGGTTCACCCGGTCGTTGACTATCACGTTCATCACGTGCGTGAGACAGCCCAGGGCATTGCACACCACGCACGAGTACTGATCCGAGTCCTCGGGCACCACGTCCTCCATGGTGATGTGCCACTTGGTCTTGCGGTAGTTGCCGTAGGTGCGCGTCAGGTCGCTGCTGCCGTTCCTGTACCACGTGATGTTCGGCTCCGGATTGCCCACGGCCTGGCAGCTCAGCGAGAGCGTTGAGCCCGAGGGCTGCGTGTAGAACGTGCTCATCTTCTTGGGGTTCTTGAAGCGCGGCGCGAACTGCTGCTTGGCATCCGGGCTGGCAGCTGCGCCGGTGCTCGAGCCGGTCGAGCCCACCTTCTCATCCTCGTCCCCATCATCGTCCTCCTCTGCATTGGCGTTGCTCTGCGTGTGCGCCGTGTCGCTGGTCACGTTGCCCTGCGGCACATCGTAGTCCCTGCTCAGCTCCTGCGAGCTGGCTGCAGGCGCTCTCCGCGCCGTCGCAAGCGAGCTACACAGCAGCAGCAGCAGGAGGCAGCTCAGGCTGGTGGACATGCTTTGGCTGCTTCTAAAGCTGGCAACGCGTCGCCAGCAACTGTCTCTCCCTTTCTCTATTTATGTTATTTATAATTGCAACTCCCCGACTCACTCCCTGACTCCAAATGGGGTTGAGTTGACTTTAATGCACCAACTCTGTGTATATCGAGTGTAGTTGTTGGTGCTTCTTGTTGCTGCTGTATTCACCGGAAATCCACTTTAGCTGAGAGATGGCTCACTCTTACTCTCTCACTCTCTGTGTTTATCTCTGTGTCTCTCTTGCCACCCTCGCACAGATCCGTGATCTCCCGTCTAGATGTTGTGTCTTCTAATTTATGATGGAAATAACAACAGTTGCCGCTCGCTCAACTTGATCGCCAGCAACATGTGTGTGCTCAGACGCGGCGACTTTGAAGTGCTCTGCGATCAGAGTCGAGAGTAGAAACAGGAATAGGAATCCGAATCGGAATCGGAATCGGAATCGGAGTCGGATGCTGATTGTCGATGATCACCTTGCAATGTAACGGAAATACACTTCCCCAAAATAGACATGTGTATGTACTCATGGGCCTCTTAATTACTGTCGCTCGCTCGGGCGCTGTTTGATTTATTCAGTGCGTTGATGGATTTATGGCAGCCATGCCGGCGACATCTCTCTCTGATCCAGTTGGTGGGCGTGGCGCGTCTCATAGATCACATAGCAATGCCCGAAGGGAATAGCTGCAATACCTGAAAGAAATGCAGACGATTAGATTTATGCGTATTTCCGTTACGAGTATGAGTAATCCGTTTTTTTATCACCCTGGCTAAGGCGGGGGGGATCGTCGAGAACAGGAAAAAGAGCCCTAAGAAACCGCAAACAGTAATATTCCCATATTTGTAGAAGGGTCAGAGAGACATTTGTGCCAGGAAAAAGAAAACAAAGAGGGGAAGCCGAACTACTGCGAGAACAGGAAAATTCCGGGCGAATGCGAATTTCCTACTCTTCACGTAAATTGTAAATGGAACATCGCACCGGATGTTTTGTCTGCCCGAAAATGCCCATATATTGATCTCAATATAAAATTGGGCTTTTCCTCAATTTTCTTTCATTTTTGTTTTTGCAATAAACAACGTGCTTTTCTCACGAAAACGAAAAACTGCTGAGCATTTTGTTCTGTTTATAAACATTTCAAATGTTTTGCGCTTCAGATTTGAAATGCTTCTGCGAACATATTTCATTTTGCTGCCAATTAATTTGACTGAGATTTCTTCTGAATGCTCTCAAGCTCTGATTAAAAGCCATTTCAATTTTGGCAAGGCAAGGCTTAATTAAAATGTCGCGAACATTTCCGCTGAGTTTATCTCGCTCCTCCTCTCGCTTTCATTTCAGCGCGTGCCATGCAAATTGGAGGCCCAATAAAGCGAGAAATGAGCTCACTTGGCGAAATCCACGCAGTTACAAAATATATACCAAACAGTATATATCGAGAAGGAAAACACAAAAACAATAATAAATTATTACTTTTAAAATAGCTTTACGAGCCAACTATATAAAACCATGTGTGTCTGCGTGTGTGTGTGTGTGTGTCTGTGTGAGCACAATAAAATGTTAGATTCGATGCTGCACTTTTATGGCTTCCATTCGAATGGAACTGTTTGTAACGGCTTTTTGAAGCCCGCAGCAAATGCAAAATAATTTGTTCTCTCTTGCTTTTTTTCCATATGCCACAAAATAAGTTAAATTTCGTTCACTATGGGCGAGGCACATACTGTTAAATATATATACTAATTTCATATAAATACGTGTGTATATATGTATGTGTGAGTGTGGTACAGGAACTGAGGGACGTTGATTACCTACAAGTACACGGTACAGCAACAGCAACAGCTACAGCAACAGCAACAGCAACAGCTACAGCTGCATGTAGTTCATTTAGATAATGTTCTATTTTTTGCACAGCACACAAATACACATTCAGCTACATAGACACAGATATAGATACAGATACAGCGTAACATAGAACAGTGGCACTTGTCTATATGACGTTGAGAGGGTGCGATATATATGTATATATGTATATATATATATATTTTGCGTGATTCTCCGATCTTTAGCGCGCGCGATTCGTTGTGAATTTCCGCAGCTCTGGTCGAAAACTGTTCTAAATGCAGCAGAGAAGATTTTTTGTAGTACGTCGTGGTCGCTGCCAGAGGCCAGACAGAGGCTGCGGCTCCTACGCTCAGAAGCAAAATAAATACATGTATACTAAATACAAAAAATACAAAAAAAAAAAAAAAAGCAACTACTGCTCGCGTCCTACTCAGGGCAACTGTGAAGGCGACAGCGACAGAGGCGGCGACTGCGACTGCGACTGCGCCACGAACGACTCAATTTAGTGGGCCCTGCTTCTACAGTTATATTATTTTGTTGTAGTTGTTGTTGTTGTTGTGTTTGTTTCGGCTCTGTTCAATTCAATTCCATTCAATGTTTGTGGCTGTCGCAGAGCACATTCAGCTCGGTATTTATCCCGCCTGGGCATACGAATGTCGCTTGGTTTGTCGATCGCTGCCGACGCCGCAGCTGGCGTCGCAGCTGGCGTTGCCGGCGCTGCTTCCCGCATGTTTTGCGCCTTTTCGCTTTTCGCTTTCAGCAGATAGCCTTAATTTTTCACATATGCGTGTCGATGCACTCTTTCTCACTCTCTCTCCTTCTCTCGGCGTGTCCCACTCACTCTCCCTCTCTCTGTCGCTCCCCCTTTCTCGCTCTCTCTCTCTCTCTCTCTCTCTCTCTCTCTCTCTCTGATGTTCACTCTCGCTTAATTAAAACAGAAACAGACGCTCTCAATGTGCCTCTGCCTCATGCAGCCCACATCTGTTCCACAGCAGCGGTAACAAAAATTAAAAGAAATTAAAAACAAACATTCAACAAGGCGTGCGTACGACTAGGAGTTACCCTGTACTAAGCTGGAATACACTTGGCACGAGCAAGAAACTTAATCGAGAGCGCAGAGTCTGTGCTATATGAGGTATACATAATTCTGATGATTGGGATCACAGAATTCCTGTGCTCGTTCAAAGAAGAGCATTTAAAAGTACATACTTGACACTAAACCAAACAATCTCAATGAGCTCATATGCTTATAGAGCACTGTACTTGAGTCTTGTCGTTAGGAATTCGAGAGGAGTCTTCCGCCTAACAGGATGGCCCCTAACTTAAGTACAGCATTCTTATTGACTTGCTTCGTATACTGCGACATCATTAACAAGGCAGGAATATACTTATGTAATACATACATATTTTAAATATAATACGTTAAGAACTGGCATTATAAATAACATGTAGGTAATCCAAATTTCCACTGTCCATGATCATTCATAGGGTCTTCGTAGGATAACTACCAACTTCATAAAGCTATTGTCATATTAGAGAGAAAGGTGCAAGGCATCGTATTCAAGCTAACTGTACAGGGTATACAATGTATGTTTATAGTTGTCTCCCCCGCCCCCTCCCGTTGGCTGGCTGGCTGGCAGGTCGCTCGTGCCCCTTTTAAAACAGATCGGGGCAAACGGTTTGGCGTACCCGTTCAAGACAAGGGAAAATATTGTTTCCAGTCACATTTGGTGAGCTATTGTTGTCATTCCGAATCGGAGGGACTCGCTCATTGTCGCGCCCTGTCTGACATGTGGGCACATCAGCATCAGCATCAACATCAGCATCATCATCATCATCATCATCATCAACAGCAACATGAACATCATTTGGAAACAGGGGACACACTGGGCCTTTACCTACAGTGTAGCCCACATGTGTTGCATGTGCTGCATGTGTTGCATGCAGCGCGTCTGCGCTGCACTGGGAGAAAACACTCAATAGCGACTGGGGAAACAGCGTCTGCAGAGGATGGCCCGACACGAGTTTCCCGTGCCGAAAATAAAAGCATCTGACCTTCGTACTCGACTCGTAGGTAATATATTTCCTGCCCCGTACGAAAATAAACACACATCAGATCGGCAATATTTAGCAAATAGCCAAACAACGCCGCACGGAGAGGGAGCGCGGGGGAATGCCAATTGCTGTTGGGCCAACAAATTCGCTCAGGTTCAAATGTTTAAATCAATTTCAAATATTTCACAGCTAACCAGCGAATACTTTTCGCATATCAACAGCAAACGCAAATGGCACGAGTTTGCAATGCGCCACGGCTCGTTGCAAGCGAATACGTGCGAAATGCGAAGGTTATTAACTGGCGCAGGTGAGCGAGTGCGAGTGAGTGTGTGTGGATCGGGTATACCCCGCATGTGGCTATACAATGTAGTGCGGCAGCTCTTCAAATAGCTGAGCAAACGCATCTGTAACGATCTACACAGAACTGAAACGACAACAACAACAACAACAACTGAGCGAATGCCCGCCAAAGCCAACAGAACAGAAGCTGCCCCAACAGACACATGTATGTGTGCGTGTGTGTGTGAGTGTGTATATATATCCACAAATGGCCATATTACCCATTTACTACGGACAGCCAGATCATTTAGAATGTTTGTTTATGCGGCGGGAAAATATTGCATGTTCATATCTGTAGTATAGTTTCGATATTTATATATACATATATAGATATATAAACTTATATACGTACGTACGTACGTGTTGATAAACAGACGCGCTGTTGGAGAACGGCATGAACTCGAAAAATTCATGGGAACAAATTAAAAGCATTAGACGGTTAGTTATAGTATAGTGGGCGCTGCTCGACAGGGATCCTCTCGAATTCTAGAAAAAACTCAAATATTCCAAAAGATATGTCTTCTCTTTACAAGAACTTTGTATTTACAAATGCAAAATTCTTTCATGTAAAAATATTATTATTGCTCCTCTGCCAGCGACTACTGTAGAGCGGCTTTTACTTAGCTCATTTTTAAATTAAAATTAAAAAATATTATATAGTAAATTGTTATTGTTTTCATGCGTAATTTTATTTACATCAATTTAATTAGCAACAGTTCTCTGATTGTTCCCCCTTGCCAGCGACTACCGTAGAGGAAAGAGCTGCTTTCATTCTGCTCATAAAGCATGAAATGTGTGGCATGTGCCGTGAATGGGGGCAGCTGCCCCACAGTGCCCCAGTGGGCTGTAGAAACAGTTTTGATAATTGAACGATCGACTGACTGCGACTCGCACTCAAATAAAATCAACAGCACAAATTGGCCTAGGCACAATAGTTGTGCCATTTGTTTACCCCACAACAAAACCGAGAGACAATACGAGAAACCAGAAAAAAATAAACAGAAACAAAAGCGGGTTAAAAAGTCAAATTGCTGTGCTGCGTGGTCAATCGAGAAGTGGTCTAAACAAATCATTGGCGCAACTACGCAAGGGAAATGCGAAGAAGACGAGGCAGATCCAGAGAGCAGAGGGAGGAGAATCTATTTTAAATCAGAGTTTCACATGGTACATTGAACGACTTACCTTTGCTTAGCTTTCACTGCCAATCCCATATATCCAAGATATGTATATATATATATATATATATATAGAGAGAGAGAGAGAGAGTAGTATGTATATATAATCCAATGTAAATCGGCTTGTGCAACACAAATTATTTTCCGCTTTGATATTTCAATGATATTTATTCTGCGCTTTTAGCGTTCCACTTAAAATTCCAGAAGTTCTTTCTCTAGCATTTTAGAATTTAAAAATAATAGAACTGCAAGCACACTTGACTCGGCTCGGTTCGGCTCGGCTCTAACAGCAACAGAAACATTTAGCAACAAACACTGCACAGCGGCGCGACAGATACAAAAATTCTATTGTATTAAAAACAAGTATACGCAGTTGATGTACAGTTTATGCAGAACATTAGAATATTACTGGGTATTCATTGTAATTGCTGCACACTGCGCTAGCGGTACACTCGCCGATCCGCACGCAGCTCTAACTGTAACTGTGCCCCTTGTCAGATCGCAACTGAAATATGCTCAGCCGATCGCCCGGCACATATGCACATATAGCTCTTCAATTGAGCGAGCGAGGGCCACAATGGAACGAATCGCCGAGTGCCTGTCGTCCCCCTGTTCGAGCAGCGTTTGTTGCTGGAAAACTACTAAACGCGCCTCTTTCCCAAACAGAATGTGTTGCGGGCACACACACACACACACACACTCGTGGTATACATTGTATAATCCATAAAACATGTGGCAAGAGGCAACAAGGGCGGGCGCAAAGGGCGGTGGGCTGTAGACAAACAAACACACAAACACACACCCACATAAACGAACACACATACACATGCCAATGAGCACACATGTGTGTGTCGGCGATGCTGCGGCCTTCCCTTGGAAAGTGAAATGTAATTGAGCGCGTTTTCTCTTCTCAAAATTCGTTCGGCAATTGAGTGAAAAAGCGAACCACATAAATTCGCTCAGCGGACGGACGAAACGACGGACGGAGAGCCAAAGTGTTGCATAATTTTAAGCGCCCAACTAAATTGAAAATCAACCACCTAAAAGGGATGTCGCACAATAGCTCATAAATACTGATGCCTGACCTAGAGCTGTAGATCATGATATGACAACTCAATGCATGAAATGTGATTCCAAATTCAATTGCCGAAAGCAAAACAAACGAGTCCAACTACTCTTCGATATACATGATCAAAATTGTATTTGCTTTAATTTGAAATATATGCTAAAATAGTTAAGGAGCAATAAATCAGAGTACTCTGGTAGAGACTGATCGACTAGAAGATACCATGTGTTTTGTCTCTTCTATGAAAAGAAAATAAGCGAATTATTGAAATATCAGCTCCTCGAAGGGATCTTCTAGCGAAGCAGTCTCGACTAGATCTTTCTTAAGTGATGCATTATGGAATTATAGCTATGCTTAAGAAGAAATCAGTTTATCGAATTATAGGAATAATATGGACATTGTACAAGCGTTTGACAAATGATAAGCGCGTACTGCGTATACTATAACAAATATTTACAATTTCCAGTGTATATTTTCTGTGGTTTACGAGATCAGCGCGATCACCCAGAATGAAATTTCCAATGTACAGTGCGTACAACCCATATTTACCCCAAAAATTGTAAATGTATGCTGCTATGCATATATAATGAATCTCTTTCAGAATGGATATATTGCTAGTAAGAAAATTGTTTTAAATGTGGAAGCACGACTTTAAGATTCTTCGGGACAGTACCTTCACTTCAATGTGCACGCTTGAGAGCACCGATTGGTTTTGCGAGTGGTAAGAGCTCGAGGACGACATCCTTGCGATCAGTGTCGAAGCATCGTGTCTCGAACTTCTCGTACCTTTTTACGAAGAGCAGCTTCCCAGCTGCATTTTTTAAGTAGCTTATACAACAGACTCATTATATCCTTCACTTCGTCGTATTTTAGAATTTTACCGAATCCTTTGAAAGTGCCCGTTGACTCACTGTTGCTGCTGCCATTGGTTTTCCATAATTTTATGAATTATAAATACAAAAATTTGTTTTATTATTTCTGATTCATATTATGAAAGCTTCAAACTAATGCTTCCACTTTATTCTTATGAAAAGTCGACGTGATTTAGTTTGATATTGGCTTCTAGTATTAAAATACTGTAAGATTTGGGTTTTGACTAAAATAGAAATTCTTTAAAATGAATCTATATTTAAATATTAAATCGTAATTGTCAAATGAGGAAGAATGAAATCAATAATTAGATTACATATTAAATTCAATTCATCTATCAAGTATATTGTGTCATCAGATACATACCTCTCTCTTCTCTCTCAACCACAAACTAAAATACATATACTATACTTGTACAATTCGTTCAGCTGTACGATAGACATTGCTAGGAAAAGAAATATCTGAATGTTACGTAGTTCCTTACCCTCTATATAAATTATAAAGTCAAACGATTATTTATTAATTTATTTTAATTTATGCATTCATTCACTTAAATTCATCCCAGCGTTGTGCACTTGACGCACGTCTGCAATGTGTCGAGGGAGCACAAATTGCGTTTCAAATCTGTAGATAAACTACATTAGTTTTTAGCCATTTCCTCGTGCTAAACACTCTGCGTATTAATTAATGGCACTTGTCAGAGAATAACTAATTGAGGCAGCCTCTGTAAACATGATTTAACTCTATTCGAGTCTTCGATGAACCATTAATCAGTGGCCTAACAAGTTTGGATCTTTGGATGTGTCGCGGACTTCACGCCGCATTCCGCATTAAGGCGCTGAGGTGAATATATTGTAGAAATGGGATTCATTAGCGGCCACTAAGTAAATTAACAGTTATTAATTATGGGCCAGGTACAGTCGCATGCCCGGTAGCCAAGCCGCCTGAAAGCCGTTTAATGGCAAGACACTCCAGAGGCTCAAAGCACACACGCTGTGCTGGCCACAAAGAAGACAATGGGCAATCGTCAAAGGGTTGCAAACAATGGGCGGAAGACGATAAATAGAGAACAATTAACGATTATTGGCTATCAATTGTATGGTTGTGCATGTGTCTATGTGTGTGTGTGTGTGTGTGTGTGTTAATGTGGAGAAGATCCCGCTTTGTGCCAAATGGCGTTACGCACGGCTGATTAATTGAAGGCTAACTAGCTGCTGCCTGCCGGTTACACTTACCCAATATGCTCTCTCTCTCTCTCTCTCCCTCTCTCTCTCTCTCTCTCTCAACTTTGTTTATGTTACTCTTCTTCTTTTATTTCAATACGCGTCTGTTCTGCGCCAGTTTACGGCCCCATAAAGCCACCGGGAGCACCCCACCAATGTACGATCATAACACTTAAATTTTATGCACTCTACTTGCTACCCGAATCCAAACACAGTGAAAGAGTGACAGACAGGGAGGCAGAGGGAGTGCAGAGGGGAGGATTCGGGATGAGTTGCACTTGGCTTCCGTATGGTTTTTTCAATTTGGCCAAGAGGCCAGCAGCAAAGTTGTTGGCGTTTCGTACATAGATATAAATTTCGAAAATTGGCTCAGCTCAGCCTGGGAGCGGGAGCCGGAATTGGAAACGGGACCAAAAAGGAAAACAGAAATGAGCGAAAAATATGAATAGAAAAAGAAAACGACCATCAACTGCCTGACATTGGCCTCTAAGCGGGTTTGCGACACGATCCACGCTCCACACTCCATGCTCCACACCCCATGCTCCACGCTCCACGCTCCTCGAAGATCGTTGCTGATCGGCGACGATCTCGTGCAGAGCAGCCGAACAGCATAAAGTTAATTGCTAATATGATTAATTGCACATTAACATGAAGTTTTATGGCCAATTATATGCAAAATATGCCACGTTTGCCAATTGCTACAATTCGAGCCGCATGGGAATTCGGTGTTGCACAAAACTTGCAGCCGATGCCGATATTCCAAAATTACCTAACTTGGTTCCGTCTTACACACCTAACATACATATAGAATCCTTTGCCTTCAATCTGGTAAGCTAAATAGGTAAATGATCAAGATTCACATGTGCCCAAGATAAAGAAAGAGAAATGATTACAACGGATATCTTAGCTTTTCATATGGCCATTATCTAGTTTCAGTAGTGCACACAATGAAGGTCTCTGTCTTATCAAACAGATGTCAATTCCCGCCTTACCTTACCTTAAGAGGGTATGTCACTAGCACTAGCACAAGTTCGAAATTTATATATTTTCTATCTATTTAACATATCCTGTATATAAACTGCCAGAGATGAATGTATTGGATAATATTAGCCTATAAATATAAATATGTATATATTATCCCAACTAAATGCTTAGATAGTATCAACGTTCTTTCCGGAACTTGAGATCTACTTTAATATATTATTTTACTATCTATGTACTATTTCTGTTATATATTCTCAAAGAGTTATTAAATAACTTGGTAGCAAGTTAATAGCATTTCTCTCGTTTTCTCTGTCTCTATTTGCCAGTCTCTCTTTTGATAGAACATTTTTTTCTTGCGTTCTCCCTTCCTCTGTCTCATTTTCTCTCTATCTCTCTTGACTGATAGGTTCTTATAATTTATGCAAAATCTACGCACAGCAATTTCTCTACCTCTCTGTCTTTCCCGTTCCCTCTCTCTACCTCGTTATCTTTCCCGTTCTCTCTATCTACATATTTCTCTCAATCTATTTCTCTCTATTTGGCTGTCTCTCACCTAATCGCACCTCTCTCACCCTTATATACTTTCCCTTGGTTTCTTGCTGAATCTGTCTCACTTTCTCTCTCTCTCTCTCTCTCTCTCACCCCCTATATCTCTTTCAATTAATAGCTCCCCATAATTCATGAAGAATCTATGCACAGCAATATCTGGCCCTCTCTCTCTCTCTTTCTCACGTTTTGTTTCTCTTTCCCGTTCTCTCTCTCTCCCACTCTGTCTCTTCCTCTCTCTCTCTCTATCCATATCTCTCTGTATGCCTGTATCTCACATTAACGCACCTTTCTCTATTTTTCCCTCCTTCTCACTTTCTCTCTCTCTGTAGCTACCCCTTCCTCTCTCTCCCTCCCTCTCTATCACTTTCAATTGATAGATTCCCATAATTTATGCAAAATCTATGCACACAACAATTTCGGACACCATCGAGTGGGTGCTCAGCCCAACTGTCTCGCTCCATCTGGCGCTGTCCACAGTTATATGGCTCTCTCGCTCGGACGCGCCGGTCGGCCTTTCAGCTAGAGAGTGGCGGCTCTCGGATGATGCGGGCTTTTCAAAAAGCCAATAAAAATGCAATGCTTCGCCTGCAGTCAAAACAATGCGCAAATCACATTTCAAATCACTCAAAACTATTGAGATTTGAATTTGAATTTGAATTATTGGCCCGGCATGCGAGCAGTCGTAGCGAGTGCCGCCCGTACCGCCCCACACCGACTGCCCCCAGTCGGCGAGAGTACGTTTCCGGTCTTAAATCTTGAGCGCGTTGAGCTAATCATAACTTACAATGTGGTCCGGCCATTTGACAGGCGCAGACCGGCCACAGCCCCGTTCTCCAAGAGGATCATGGATCATGTTTGCTGTTGTTGTTATTTATTTATGCTGTTGCTGTTGTTGTTGTTGTTGCTGTTGCTGTTGCTGTAGTTGGAGCTTGAGCTTGGGGCTGGCTGGCAAGCTGTGCGAGCTGTCAATGAACTTGTACGCTTTTGATTGATTTATATTGTGTTGTTGCTGTTGCTGTTGCTGTTGCATACCCCATGAGCGGGCCTATCCACAGAGATATGCATAGGCCTATCTGCTGTTACGTGTCTTTATAACTCTGCTCGATAAATAGTAAATCAGCTTAGCAGGCGCGAGGCCTTTGTTGGCCGCATCTTGTTAGAGTCGAAACAACACGCAGCCCCACCAATGCCCTAATGAAAGAAGGTGTATTAATTATATTAGATAGACACATATCTGAGCAACACGATCTCCAGATCAGCAGCCACTGGCTTTTTCTCGTGTTGCTCTCTCTCTCTCTCTCTCTATCTCTCTTTCTCTCTCTCTCTATCTCTCTTTCTCTCTCTTTTTGTTTGTCTTTTGCTTTGCCTTGATCGAGGCTTAGCCTGCGACTAGGCCATTATTTAAAGCCGACCCTGAGGAAGAGGAGGAGGAGTAGTAGGAGCAGGGGGAGGATACTGCTGCTTGCCATAAAACTGGCGCTTATGGCGCTTAGCGCGCTTCCCAGCAGACCTCGGGCCGGATTGGGCTTGGTGCGGGCGTGGCCACAGTCTCGATGCGCAGGCTCAGCGCTGGCTGCGACTCCAGCTAAGCCTCGAGCCCGTCCTTTAGCCAGGCCCGGACCATAATGCCTAATAATAATCATGTGCTGTAATTGACGATTTATGCTAAGCCCAATATAATTTACGCCGCTGGAAACGTTAAGGCGGCGCTCCACGCTCCACGCCCCACACCCCACGCTCTGCCTGACTGAGGGCCAGGAGTCCAGGCCAAAAACAAAAACAAAAACAAAAATAAAAACAACAACGACAAAGGCCAGGCGCATAAATCATAACTGCACCTGGTCACAGATCCGCTGGCACCCAACATCCAACAGCAATATCTGCCCCGGCTACTGGCGGCCAACTCGACTCGACTCAACGCGACTCGGTTCAGCTCAACTCAACTCAGTCGAGTTCCCACACACGCGCGCTGCCCATGTAAGTCGGACACATTGCTGCACTGAGAGGAGCGCAGGGCACTTAGAATGTCGGGCAGGTTACACAATACCAAAAGCCTCTGCCCCAGCCGGAGCAACCGAGGGCGCTTCAAGCACGAATCCTTGATGCTCTTTAGCAGATGAGAGATGTGGGAATTCATATATGCAATTTAACCTTTCAGATACTTCTCTTGTACATTAGAGACTTGGAATTGGAATTAGAATTGGCTAAGAATTCTTTTCAAATACTTTTCTTATGCATTAAAGCAATAAAGAGTAAATAAAAAATTGAGTAAAAAATTAAAAATTAAAAAAACATTATTGGCTTTTCAATAAATTATATTATATTTGCTATTATATTATATCTACTGACGTTTCAAAAATGTTAAAATAAGGAACATTTCTATTGCAGAAAAACTGGTAACAGAGGACTTTGAAATTGTTCTACAATTTTTAGTATTTTATTTTATTTATCTATTTAAACAATGTTTTTTTTTTTTTAAAATGGATGCTAATATTTGTTCAATGCATAAATGAATAAAGCTTGTATCATTAAATATTTTTTAATCAAAATATGTTTCTTCGAATACATAGATTCTTAGAGCTAATATACTTCTAAAAAAATTCATTTTTATTTCAATTTTATTCATATTATCTACTAAAGCTATCTTCAATCACTCTCCATCAATTGTGTTTCAATTTGAATATCAGGGATACTATTAATACGAAAACTTAAAAAAATAAACAAATAAAAATAAAATACAAAAATAAATAAAAATATATTACGCCAAAGTACTAATTGGACTTTTTTTTTTTTTTTCTTTTGAATTATTTCATATATTATTATTTTCTTTATCTTATAGATTGACAAACAAAATTCATATAGATATTGTATTTTTCATACATTAATTCTTTCCCGAATGTAAAAAGATATTTAGTAAACTGAATTCTTAAGCGTAACAAAATTTTGTAAGACATTTAGGTCTGCCTCTTAAATAAGAAATATTTTATAAATATAAAGATGGCCTATGAAATATGCTCCGATTTAATTGTATTTTATTTACAGTTCTCATTCCTAGTCCATTGATTGCTGACCCATAAAATCGCATGCGTACCTTTCCAGGCATTAAACATTCCCAAATATGCAGAAGGAACTTGCCACATGCCTCGCACAACAGGCGAGATACCCTTACCCCGGGCAAAGTCTATAAAATACAAAAAAAAAGTGTTGGCACGCAAATTTATTGTTCTCTGTTGTTGGTCGAGAAACCGATTTTTCCAATGTGCCTCGCACGTTGCACGTTGCACGTTGCGAGTTGCGCGTGGCGCGTTCCTCGATCCATGCCACAAAAGGCTACCGAATTTGCTGTCGGCCGTCCACGGCGTCGGCTCTGGGCTGCGTGCCAGTTAGTCTGGCATTTGGGCAGGCAGGCCTTCCAAAAACGTCGCTGACATAACTGTAACCAAATGGCAGCGGGGCCACCTCCATGCGTGCAAACACACACACACAGAGAAAGAGAGAGAGAGAGAGAGCGAGAGAGTCCGCTCTTAGCTTGGCTTAGAACGAACCGCCGCCACTTGGCAGCTCCAGATTTTTCGGTGCACGTCGCTGTTTTTGGCATCAAACACATGTCGAAGCACATGAAAGGATCGTGGACCCGATCAATCTCCCCCTCTCTTGGTCTCTCTCTCTCACTCTGTCTGTTGGTTTGTTGGTTTGGCTTTGCATGTTTGGCGTTTCACTGCGCATTAATTTTGTGATTTCGCTGTTGTTGTTGCTGTCGACACGAATGGCTATGAAAGGTTAATAAATCAAATGCATATGCATGACAACGTCTGAGCACCTGAGTCCGATCCTGGACAGCAACAGGTAACAGGCAACAGGCAACAGGCCAGAGCAACGGGCAACTGGAATACGGGCATGCGACTTCTTTTCGAGCAGCCGAGCTAGCCTTTATGCCTTTATAATTTCCTCAATGCCGTTTATGGCCGTCCGGCAATCAGAGGCTGGCGATTGCCACTGGGGGCCACTAAAGGCCACCAGCAGCAATCAAAATCAGCGCCTTTTGTGACTTGCAGTCGAAGTCATGAGCCGCATTAACACCAAATTAAGTTTGGATTTTATGGAACCAGACGACAGACAGACAGACAGACAGCAGCAGAGCTGAAATTGGGTCAGGCTGGCCATCATAGCTCAGGCATTTGGCCAATTAAGTTGCCATTTCTCTCTCGTTCGGCACATATCCCGCTCCTCTGGCTAAATGATCTGCATTTATGACCCAGTTAGACGGCAGCTGGGCCACTTTTGTAATACCGATCACGTTCCCGGATTAATCACTAAATTAATTGAAACAATTTTCCAGCATAGCCGACAACAGCGCAACATGAAATTAATCAGCTCGATCACACTGTGATCACTGATCAGTGATCGGTGATCGGTGATCGGTAGTCGGTGATCGGTGATCGGGGATCGGTGATCAATTGAGTTGGATGTTGGTGTTGATCGGCATGTTCGACGGGCCGTACGTGTTTGGCATTTCAATTGATCGAAGCGATCGACAAATGAGTTGTCCAATGATCTAACACATGTCGCCCAGATCATCAGCAGCGACGCGGCTAAAACGATCGTGAGCATATATGGCCAATCGCCAGCTACTTAATGCCCAGATGATGATCATTTTGGTGCTGCTAAATGCCAAGCGCCCTGGCTGGCTAATAACTTTTAATTAAATTAGGACTCCGCCTATTTGCGCTCGGGCAGCGATCGCATCGCTGATCGTGATGATCATCAGCATTAGCTGAGCTCAACAAATGCATTTTCACACCGCCAGGCCCTGCACAGCACATTGCAACAGGTGCAGACACGAGTTTCTAACTCACTCTCAGTCGCTGATCGTTGATCGTGGATCGTGGATCGTGGCAGCACCTCCTCCAGCTCCTGCTAGCTCTGAGCGTGGCTCTGGCAATCATTTAAATCGTTTCGATTATGATCAGACAACAAGCGTTATGTTTTCCTTAAGCTGCCCCATTCGCCCGATCCTCGCCGCTTGTTGCAGTTGCAGTTGCTGTTGCATTTGTAGTTGCTGTTGTAACAAACATAATTGATCAATTATAAATTAATACCAGCTCTGCTCAGCTGGGGCACAGGTGCCGCAGGTGCTTGGCTGCTATACTTCCTAGTTGATCGGCCGATCGATCTGTCACTCTTACTTTGGGCTCCATTGTCTCCTCGCCCGTGGACCGCACACGATCGCCCGCCTGTCATAATGCGCTACTTAAATCAAATGAGCCCAATGCTGATCCAAATGCTGGATGACGCGCACAATGTGTAAACAAACAATAGCCCCGCGAAGCTTTCGGCTCGCTTGATTTATCGCAACTCTATGCTCAAGCTCCAGATCCGTCCATCGGTCCGTTCGTCCGACTTTGTTGTGCTAATCAGCATTCAAGTTTATGTGACAGTTTAAAGTATGCCACACGCAACGCTGCGATCATTTGAGACGAGTCGATAGCCGGATCATTGATTCTATTTTTCGGTTCGGTTTGGTGCGGCGCTTCGCTCCAGACGCAAGGTGTTGCGGCCCCCCGTGCCCCCTGCCCCCTCCCCCACAGCTGTCTTCCTCTTCCCCTATTTTCTTTCAGCCATTTGATAATTCAATTTCATCGAACGCCGCTGCCGTTGCGCTCTGGCTTATCTCGACTTCATTTTCATATCGCCCCGCCTGGGCCCATACATAATGCCAAAGACCACCGGCGAGAGCTCGGCCCGGCAGAGCTCACAGCAATCGTCGCGCTGCTGCGGGCTGCGTGTGGCCTTTGTCCGATTTATGGTTCAATTTTATTGTTAATTGAAACCCAACTAGTTTAGTGTGTCGCCGACTTGGGCCATTGGCTGCCATCGCTGCTCTGCCCATAAACCTGTCGCCCCAATTGAATTGTCTTTAGCTTTTCACTCATCGATCCTGATTTATGCCCCAGCAGCCGCAGCAGCCGCAGCAGCCGCGCCTCTTTAATTTGCTAATAGGCTTTGCCTACTCACATTAATATATTTATATATTACTTACATCTACATGACTTTCTCTAGGCAGCAAGTGTCTAGCCCAGACTAGACGCCATGCATTATAAGGGTCCCCCCACCCCCCCTATACTCCTCGCTCAACTTCCTGATTAACACTTTGAGCATAATTCAACCGCCGGCGACAATGCGCACAGCAGAAGGCAACTGCCCCCTCCTTCTCCTCCTCCTCCGTCTCGGCCCCTTCATTCTGCTGCCTCAGCTGGAGCTGAACGCCGTGGCGCGTGCGCAGAGACAAATTCTAATGCTGGGCCATCACTCGAATTATTGCTCCGGACTCGACTTCGTGCTGATTGTCCGTAAGTAGCTGAGGGCAAAAACTACAAATGCAGTTGCAGTTGCACTGCTGCACTTGCCCAGCTGCAGTTGCAGTTCGCATTTCGCATTTGGAGTCGAAACTCGTTGTTGGTCCGCATCTCAGGCAAAGACTTTCCGCATTCCGTGGCCAATTTAGTGGCTAGATACTAAGTACTTCTAAATCATATTCAGAGCCGTACTCCCCCTGATTACACTTGATTGTGTGAGATTATATACACACACACATATATCATGTGTGTGAGCGGCGCCAGCGCCACTTGAAATGGATGAGAAAATAGGAGGCACGGTGAAGCGGAAATGAAATTGAGATTTCAATTGCACAAGTCTCATTTAATCAATTCGTATTCTAATATAGAGCAATTTTAAGGAATGCGAATATAAAATATATGAATATATTATATATTAGCTGGTGCGATTTACTATTTATTAAAATGAGTATTTAGCTAAAACTTTTATTAGAATATTAACTTGAAATTTTTACTAGGCTCTGTTGCGATAGACAATATATTTTATATCTTTGAAATTTGCAAATACATTTAGCTGGTGATGCAAAGATTTACTTAGGTTCTTAAAAGTCTAAAAAAAAAGTATATAATAGGGGAACATATTATTGCAATCAGACATCAGAAATATGCAAACATATATACTAACCAAATAAAGCAAAAAATAATTCAATCGATGTGAAAATTAAGTTTTTTTTTGTACTTAACATTTTAACAATTATTGTTTAAAAATTACGGATATAAACTTTTTGCTCTATTGGAAGTCTATTTCTCAATTTACAAACTATTATGCAAGAATATATACATAAATATGTATAAATATGTATATATTTTATAAAATAATTTTCACAACATCTCATAAAATTATTAAGGCGATTATTATTCGATATTTTCTTCATTCTTGCATTAATTGATTGATATAATTAATGCAGCAGCTAAAAATATATAATAATAATAATAATATAATATTTGATTATATAATAAAATAATTTTTGTATTCAGAAACGAATCATTCATACGTTTATTATCCCATTTCATATGAGCACTGTAATCAACAGATTGATAGCCCGCAATTGGAATTTAAAAAGAAAAAGGCCACTGTAAAGCAAATCAGAAACCAATTGAATTCAAGTCAGACTTTAATTCCAACCATGAGCGTGAGCAACGAACTGCCAATGAGTTGTACGTGCCTATTTGTTTCTCTTCACCACAGGCGAAATTCACCACGCTCTCGCTTTCACATTTCGAATTTCGAAACGCAGCACTGCAGGCGCGCTCTTCGCTCGATCGAGCCCCTTCACACTCACTCTCTCTCTCTCTCTCTCTCGCTGTCTCCCTCTTGCTCTCCCTATGACTCTGTTGCATTTCCCCTATTGCAGCAACGCTGCTCTCATTTCCCCTCTCGCGAGCAATGCGCTCATCAGCGCTCTGATTGACGGATTTGTCTGTGTGTCTGGCTGCTTCGCTTCGCTCGGCTTAGCTTGGCTTGGCCCCGGGTCGTCTTGGGGCTGGGCCGGACTGGCCATTCAATTTAGCTGGCAGATAGGAGCAGCAGCTATAAAAGTCAAAACAACTCCAAACGGACGCCTTTGTCCTGGTCATAAAGCCAAACGGCGACTACAATTATTTACGAGGCGGTTCGCGCAGCAGGCGGAAAACCTATTGATTTGTTTCGAGTTGCCGTTGCCAATGCCGTTGCCGTTGCCGTTTCTGAAACTCAAATGTCAGTTGTGGCAACAATTAAACTTAGCTGCCGTAGCTGTAAAGCTGTTGTTAATGGCTCACTTGGTAGCTGCAGCTGGGGCAGTCGTCGCTCTTAACTGTTTGTGCATGCAAATCTTGTCAAGTTTTTGGCCATCTCTTAGCTGGCCAATTGGCACATTTATGACGTCTGCCGCCCCGCCCTCTCGCTCTACCAGCAACAGCCGTGATCAAGTTGTAAAATTGCTTCGAAAACAACTACTTCGAAAACAACAAAACTGATTGAAATCCAATCAGAAAAAAGGGAAATTTCGAACAGAATTGGAATAGAACTTTTCACAGAGTTTTTTTGTGTAAGAATATTGAAGCGAAAATCGCTAATAGGTTTATTATTATTATTGTTGATGGTACTTTAATTATTATTTCATTATTACTTTGTATTTATTTAATCATTGAGATAAACAATAATTATTTATTTATTATTTATTTAAAAAAAAATAATAATAGTAATAAGTAATATCAACGATAGGCCTATCATATATCCATATATGGTCAATGATATTATTGAACATGATACGATAGATGTTTTCTCACTGATCACATACACTTTAATGTCATTAAAAATTGCTCTTAAAAAGTGTTTAAAGTTTCTTATTGAAGCGAAATTAAATATTTAAGTGTTGAATAAAAGGAAAATATTCATAAAGTCTAGAAAGAAAATCTGTCTTTGGGGGGTACTACAGGTAATATCCGGAAGATGGATGAGAGTTCTAATTCATATGAACGTACAGAGTGGGAAACGCGATTTGTTAGATATAATACTTAAATGAAGTGTACTGCGATATATCTAGTAGAAAGCTATATAAGTCAAGATGCCTAAGCAGATTTGGCTATAGGGATTGCGTTTTATCTGCCTTCTCCCTGAGACGAATGGAGGAATTGGAAAGAGCTTAATGCTCTCTCTCTAAGCTTTGATCAATTCGATGAGTTATCGATAAGTTATCGGTCGTGCTATCGTAATATATGTACATTAATTGAGTTTATTGAAATGAGGAAGGAATAGATCTGTCCAGATAGAGTCTAGATTGGTCTCTCTGCTGAGCACATCAATTGTTTTCTTGGCTTTCTGGCGACTTTTCTCTTGGCGTTTTCTCTTTGGGCGACACAAGGCGCGGGTTAAACTGGCCAACTTAACCTTTTGGAGCTGGCTGCACTCTGCGCGTGCCAAAAGGCAACAAACGAGCTTTTTACGAGTTGCTGGAAACAGCAACAACAACAACAACAACAACAACAGACACAGCATGCATTCTGGCCATGTTGAACTTGGCTCACAGATTTATAACAAAGATATCGCCGCATTGCCGACATGCAGCGCATCCTCTCCCCACCCCATCCCGCTCTCCCTCTGTCACTCTCTCTCTCGCTCGCTGTCTCTTTCGCCCCCTATCTGTCTCAGCGGCCGCATGCTATGAGCTATTAGAGTTCAGTGCAGACGAAGTCGAAGTCGGAGCTGGAGCTGAAGCTGGAGACTCGAGACTCGAGACTGGACGGCAGAGACCCGGTTCCTCCTGCCATGGCAATCCATTAGTGCAGCAGGCAGGCGCATTGGCCTTTTTTTTTTACTTTTTCATTTTCGTATTTTCTTTTTTTTTCTTTTTTTTTTTGCAGCGTCGGCATCTAACAAATCGTTCTGTAATTTGATAGCTTAGAAGTTTATGACTATGGCCTGGCAGTTTTTAATGGGGCGCAGTTCGCGCCAGGCCTCGGCCACGGGCGGCTCCAGATGACTATGTTGCGAGCCCAAAAAAAAAGAGAAATAAATAAATAAATTTGTACAAAATTATCAAAAGCAACAACAACTGCCTCTCTCATTCCCCCTCTCTCTTTTCCTCTCTTGCGATGCCCGGAAAAACTGGCCCATCGGCTCTGATCGCCTGCCAAATCGCGCAAAATATGCTAAAAGGTTTTGCGAGATCAATTTAGAGATTTTTTGTTTAGATAAGCGCCACGTTTATTGGCCAACGATCAGCGATCGGCAGTCGTCGGACCACGGCCCGGAACAAACATGTTGCGCTCAGTTACTTAATCTCAAATGGCGCTGGCTTTATGGCCACCGACTACAACAACAACAACAACAACAACAACAACAACAGCAACAGCAACGGCAGCAACAAAATGCAGTTAGAGCTGCAACAACTCTGGCAGCTATATTGACAAGGCCTACACATGTTTTGGCCCGTATCGAGATCTGTGCCAAAGCAAAGCAAAGCCAATAGCCAAAAGCCAAAAGCCAAGAGCAAAGCCAAAAGCAAACCCAATGACAAAGCATTCACACTCAACTCAGCCAGATCACATTCTTCCACTGACAGGGATAGCTCAGGCTGCAGATGATCATGAATGGAGTCGATTCATCTAATGCCACAAATCAATTTAAGGCACAATTTACTATAGAATACAAGATATCTGTCATTGCCATGATGGAATATTAAGTTAAGACCTACATAAGGAATGTTTAAGTTCCAAAAACTGCCGCTGTGCAACACTGGTTTTCAGTCAGCAGCAGAAGAGTAGATCATGATAAATCAATAATATTATGTATATCATTTATAAGCTCGTTCAACTTTTTCAACTGCAAAACGTTGCGATCCTCAATTTTAAGCCATGAATGAAACAGTTTTCCGATTTTCTATGATCCTGAAAGGCCTTCAATATAGTACATATGAGAAATGTGACCGCTAGGCAAATACAGTGCGAAGCTAATATGTAGCATATTCTCTTGAGAAAGTCGGGGTTTCTTATGAGAATTTATTAAGAGAATAAGAATTTCTTGTAAAACCTTTCTAAAATCTAATGAAAATAGGCAGCTAAGAGTCCTCAAATCTCATTAAATTAATTTAGAAGATATATCAATTCGATTTTTAATATGAAAGATTAAAAGTGAGATTTTCTAAAAATAGTAGAAAAAATAAAAGGAAAGAAAATAGAAATAGAAAAAATATTTATACACAGGTAAATTTTGAGCAAATAATAAGAACCATTTCCGAAACACTTTCCTAATCTCAGATCTCAAGAGATCGCGCTGGCTTTGAGAGCATAGAATACTATAATATTAGTATTCGATAATCAAATCATATTTGATCACTTTTCAGCCCAACTTTGAGCAAATTTGGCTGTTGATTGAAAAAACTTGCGTGAAAAATAAATAAAAACAAAGACTATTTAAATTTTTGAGAATTTTATATAAAACAGAACCAGATTATACCCTGTAACTGATCAGTGATGAAAAACGTGTGCTCTGATCTAATGAGTTATGTAGAGTCAAATTGGAAAAAAGTCTTTGCACTCACTGATCTCTCACCCTCCTTTATTTTAATGGATATTATTATTGTTGGTAGGTAGCTCTAACATTTCAGGCTCGCCTGGCTCACAAGCAGAAATTCGCGAAATAATCTTTAATGAAAACTGTTGAAAATTGCTGAGACATGTTTGCAACAATTTCAATTAAAAGTGTCACAAAAAGAGCTAAAGATTTGAATTTTGTACGTCTCACCTGTTTATTTTTGGCATATTAAGCAGCTGTCAGCTGCAGAAAAAAAAATAAAATAAAATAAAAGCAAAGCAAAGGAAAAACGAAACAAAATTGAAATTGCAAGAGACCAAGACTGAAATGCCAAAAGACTTTGTGTAGATGTTTACATTTAGCCGTCGCCTGCCATGTCACAGAAATCGCAACTTAATTAAATAAAAATTAAACAGATCTCTCTCGCTGGCTGGACTTGTAGATGCGTGTGTTAGTGTGCGAGTGTGTGTGTGACTCGGTGTGTGTGTGTGTGACTTGGTCCGTTCTCTGTAGCCGTCGCCACGTTGCGTGTCAAGTGAACATCATGCGTAGCGCAGTTTTCGCTGGCGACTCGGCTCGCAGCAGAAGCGAAGACTTCCTCGTTAGCCTCACTGCTCCCCCTCCCCCTCCCCCTCATCGCATCGCACCGCACAGGCATGGCTTGGCACATGTTACACCAATTTTGAGTCTGGAAATCCTTGTCTAGTCTTAATATGATTTAGTGGTCGCTTGCATGGCTTGACAAGTGTCCATTTGAATACTCATTGGCTCAACAAGCGACGGCAGACTGCACAACCCCTCCCCTTCATCCCCCCCCCCTTCATTCCGCGCTCCAGCCACTGCCATGCTGCGCTCTGCCCTCCTTGGCCGCTTTCAACATTGATTTGTGTGTAATTTAATGAAATTTACATAATATTTTGTTTTTAATGAGGCCTAAGGTGATGTTTAAATGCTTTGACTCGGCTCGCTCAGTAGTCGCCAGCCAAGTAGCGAGTTGCAGTTGCAAGTTTGGTAGCCGGTTCTCAGAGCAGCTGAGCTACTGAGCTCTTATGTTACAGACGGCAGCCTAGGCGCCAGTTATGCCGCTGTTAAGCCGCATTTAATTTGCCATACTTTTTCCACATTTTCAGCAGCAGGCGAAACACAAACAGCAAACAGCAAACAGCAAAGAGCAAAAATGCATTTAATTGTCTGACAAATTGGCCGCAACTTAATTAAGGGCGATAAGCGGGAAGTTCTTCTGCCTAATTAAGTCGCATTTGCCAGCATTTGCTATCAGTAGCTGGCACATATTTCATGCCGAGGCACTGAACCTAACCCAACCCAACCCAACCGAGCCGAGCCGAGGCGAACCCACCTGAGAGCGTGTCCCAGCAGCACCACTCCAATTGCAGGCGGGCCAATCAAAACAGCTCAAAACACCTTTGCAAAATGCACGCGCACTGATAACACGAGCAACACCTCGGGCAGCCGGGCAACCGGGCAACTGGGCAACTGGGCAGCCGGAGCTGAAATCAGACGCAGAATCAGAGTCAGAGTTAGTCGCGGAGCTGCGGCTCTCAAAATGCCGTCCTTTGGCCGTTAATAAGCGTAGATTATTTATGTTTATTAACCCTTAACATGTTTACATTTGTAAAACGAGACTCTTAATGTGAACTTTATCGTGAGACGTTTGCAATTGCAATTGCAGGGCGAGGCGAGGCGAGCCTCTCGAGATCTCAAAGGCTCGGCCCTACCGACTGGGCAATGTCCTGCAGTTGGCTAACGTTATTCCAAATACGAGCATATTCCACTTCGAAAGTATTGCAAAAACAGTTATATATATAATAATACAATGATAATAAGAAGAATTTATATATAATATGACATATATAAATACATATACATATGTATATAAATATAATTTATTTATACTGATTAGGATTCATACGATGGATCGTCGGGAAACCAACTAATCTTTAAATACAATTAGAATTAAATAACGTATACCGTCATACTAGACTATTTATCTATTTGGTTAAAGTCAGAGCATTATTGATTTCTATTCTATCTATACAATTTTAGGGTTCAGTCTTTATTGTCTTTTCAACAAGCATGGTATGATATCAGAAAAAAATAAACATCTTCTTAATTTTAAATTTATTTCGAACTTGTACTTGTTGAACTAACGTTTTGTTATATATTCATCAGATATTTCTACATATTTTCGAATATTCAATGAATGCTTACAAACATCTTTTAGTTTCTTTCTGTCATATATTATATAGATGTTGATTGAGATATTCCAGTTTTCCATTATATGTATTCTCCTCTATAGAGTCATCTTCATTTAGGATACCTTAAGCATTTATATCCAAATGATATATATTCCTCCCTCTCAGTTCAATTCAATCATATCTGAGTGCCTTAAAGTCTCACTTCCCTCCTCTCTTTTCTATGTAGGGTATTCCCTTAGGCAGCACAACTTGTTGATAGCTGGCAGCAATCGGCAATCGGCAATCGGTTTCTGTTGTTGTTGTTGTTGTTGTGGCCTTTTAGCACGTCACCCCAAACGGCGGGCAACGAAGTCCGCCATGGTCCACCCCAAGTGGGCCAAGAGGAGCAGGCCGAGATGGCCATCGGCGGCGCTCCTCCTCGGCGTGCGATTTTAATGACGGGCGCCTCGCTCGACTCGCAAAGGAAGCGGCATGGGCCGCGCTGCAGATTCTTAATGCATTTTTTGTACATGATCATATGCGTTTATCTTTTGTGTTTGGACGGCGGCCCAGTTATCGGGCCTGTTTGCTGTGGCACTCATTTAATAAGTTTGTTCGGGCTAAGAGATTACATGAACCTGCACTGTTGTTCAATCGCAATCATATTTTAGGCCCCAAGAGCAACCTGCAGCACACACACGCATACATGCATGCATATGTATATGTATGTGTGTGTGTGTATGTGAACTCTGTCTGAAGCGGAATTTCATTTCCAGTTTGAGCCTCGCTGCTGCTGCTGCTGCCTCTGATATCTGTCGTTGTCGCACTTGGCCCTTGGCTTTGAGTTGGGTTGGGCCCCAGGGCAGCTCTTCCTCTTCTTCGCTTTGCCTTTTCGGGTTATATCGTGTGACATATCGAGTGTGAAGTGTCAATTTGAATTTATTGATAACGCCATTGAGAAACAGTGCCACAGAGTGAGCGAGAGCGAGAGCGAGAGCGAGAGAGGAGTGCAGCAATTACTGGCGTATAAATTCGCCAGCCAAGTGGCCGTGGCCATTGCTACGGAATTTATGAAAATGATGTGATTTGCGAATCGCGCAATCAGCGCCACACGGCTATAAACATTGTCCTCGCAGCGCCTCATCAGGCGGCAAGCGAGTGCGCAAATTGTTATTTATCACAAGGTGCTCTATAAATATTTCAGCCAGCAGCACACACACACACTCATACACACACACACAACTATTTGCAGTCATCTAATCAATTTCCGAATGTCTAAATCAATGATTAAGAATGTCGTCGATGTTGAAATGCCAAGAGATCAGTTTTAGTCTGTCCACATGTCCAGACTGTCTCTCTCTCTCGCTCTCGCTCTCGCTCTCGCTCTCGCTGTCTGTTTATTCCTTTGTCCGTTCGCGCTTATTGACAACAATTCGATGCGGCTGCGACGACAGGAAACATCTTGTAAAACTAGCAAAAGCAACATGTTGTGAACATGAAAGGGCTTGTGGCCTCTGCAATGGAAGATGAAGAGGAGCAGGAGCAGGAGCAGGAGCAGGAGCAGAGAGCGGCAGTTAGAGCTCGTGAAGTCAAGACACCATGCCAGATTGGCGGCTTATCGAGCCAACAATGAGAGCAGCTACAACATTATAATGGACAGGCCAAAACCAGGCGACGCCACACACGCGCCTGCCCTGCACACCCGCCTCCTGCAGCCCGCATCCCTCCTCCTCACATCTTGGCCACATCCATTTCGACACGCTGCGCACCAGCCCCGATAAATAAAAGCAGCCACAGCCCAACTCCAGCCCCAGCCCCAGCCCCAGACGTTCCGAGGCGACAATGAAACGTCTATTTACCCACATATCCAGCAGGCAACACGACCGAGGGCCGATCGAGAGGGCCGGACTAATGTACACACGAATGTGTTGCAATTGTCACGCCAAGTGAAGTTACAAATTTATGAATGCCAAAAAGGCTGTCTCACTCTGTCTGGCCGAACGGCCGGATGGTTGGCCCGATCCCAATCCAGATCCCGATCCCGGTCCCTTCCCTCTACCCTTAGCCGATCCACAGACGACATCGCGTCTTGACTTGGCACGCGGCAACACACAAAAACCCATAAATATGTTAAGAGTCAGAGTCAGAGTCAGAGTCAGAGTCAAAGTCAGAGTCAAAAGTGTTGCGGATTCTGCATGGCGGACATAACCCAACTTTCTCATTAAGCCAAAAGAGTTCGAAGAGGTCAAAAATGCGACGTCAACTGAAAACAAAATGCTTCGGAACGTGAATGAGTGATGCAATACTCAAAATAAAGTTATTTATAGACGAGTATAGACGAGATCAGATTATGGAATAGAATGCGGTATATTAAGAATCTGTCTGGTAGCTAACATCAGTTTAAGTTAAATTTTGTATTTATTTATTTATTTTTCCTTTAAAATATACATGTACTATAAAAAAAAGTCAGAAATGATTTTAAGAATTGTAGTAGCTCTAGAAACCCATCAAAAATATTTGTTAATTTAATTATTAATATTAAATTAAACAATAAATTGTATATACCCTGATGAACAATATATTATTAATACCATATAGCTTTTTAAATTAATACAAATGTTTTATCCGATGATTATTAAATCACAAATTAGCTGAGAATTGTGTTAATGTAATCCACTGCTACTTTCATCATTATTTCTATATATTTTTATTAGTATTTCAAATTATGGGGTTTCAGTTGATTTAGGTTTTCACATATTTTGATCTATTCTTAGCTGCAATTCAATCAGATTTGACTAGTTTTAAGTTTATTAAATACCCAAAGCCTCTAATTTACTATAATTATCGAAGACACACTCATTCATTAGCAAAAGCACATTATGAAGACAGTTTAGATATAACTGTTTATACCCTGAACCCATTGAAAATGGGAAATCAGGGTGTAATGGTTTGTTAAAAGTATGTAACAGGGAGAAGGAGGCGTGGCAGACCCTACAAAGTATATATATTCTTGATCAGGGCGACGAACAGAGTCGATTTAGCCATGTCCGTCTGTCCGTATGTTTGAACGCGTCGATTTCAGAAAAAATGCTCGTATATAGCACGCGGATATCGAGTTTTATCACCAAAAATCGATAACTCACCTCGTTATTTCTTATCGATAAAAAAGCCTTATCGAAAGTCAGTTATAAAATTATATCTCCTACATCCTTAGAGCTAGAGTCTCCAAATTTTAAATGTAGACTCATATGCATTTTATAGAATTTCGATTTTTGCTATAATTTATTTCTGTAAAATGTAGTTGCTGTTATTTATATAATATAAAAAAAGCAAAATTTAATATGACAAAATAGAAAAAACCCAAACAGAAAACTATTGTTTTCCAATGAAAATATTCAAAAAAGGTAAAAAAAAGGGTAATTACAATTTTTAATTTTTTACCTCTTTAAATTTACTCCAATTATTATACATATGTTTATCAGAGATGTATGATTCCATCACGAAAACCAATTTTCAAAATGAACACAGCAGTTTTGGAGTATATTTAATAGAAACTAGTAAATATAATACTTAAGATAATTATTTCACCTACAATCTACGTCTCAAATTCCATTTAGGGCAGAATAGGGCAAATGCCTCAGAGGTGCGGAAACACTTGGCTAAGGCATAAGGCGCATTAAAAAATATCAGTTTTTATGGCACTGCACATAATAGACCACCTTAAGAGGCCTCAATTTGATAATAAAGTTTTGTGAGGAGCGGCACTGAAATCGATGCCCGCATAATTTCCAGAGCACCCACAAATCATGCGGCCGAGGAGCTCGCTTGAATTTGGATAGAGAACAACGCGTTCTGGCCAAGGCCTAGCTAGTGCCAAGCGCTTGCCAAGCTAATAGCCAATTTAAATGAGATGCGGACGAGCAGAGCAGAGCCAGAGCCGCAGCCGCAGCCGAGTCGCAATTGTAATTAAATCGGCAGACAACTTTTACCTGCGAGGCGGCGGACGGCGAGGATTGAAGCAACAGCCGGTTGCGGATCGATATGGAATGCTGCTGCTCCTCATCATCATCGATATGTATATATGTATACATCGCTGGGTTGGCGCATTTCCAATGATTTATTGAATTTAAATCACTTGTATTGGCAACAGTCCCGCTGTGAATTTGTGACATTTTCGTAAACGAAAAATGTCAGTTACGATTTTTTATTAGCCCCAGCGCTGCTGCCCAGAGTCGAACCGAGCCGCGTCGAGTGGAGCCGTCGCTGATGAAGTTCATGCTGGCGCTGAATAGCTGTGGCTAGGGCTAGGATCTGCCGAAAGATCTGTTCGTTACGGTACATGGTACATGGTACATGGATGGGGCCATAAAGCTGGGCAAACTACTGTAAAATATAGTTCAAACTCATTTCTAGTAATAATAAATTCCATTTTGGCCGGGCCATAAAAACTCGTTCAACACATAAAACGAACGGCTCTCGGCCGTCTCTCCCACTCTCCCGCTCCCGCTCCCGCTCTCCTGCTCTCCTGCTCTCGCTAATAAAGTTATTAACTGGCATAAAAGTGCAGTTTATGCAACGTCTTTTTGGTAGACTCGAACGTCTTGTTAAAAGCCCATAAAAATTCAAAATATAACACAGAATGTTGGGCAATAAATGCATATGAATGCCCCAAAGGCAGCAGCACTCGTGTAGCAGAAACCGATGACATGTTCGTTCATTAATTAGAAAGCGATCAAGCCAGCGCGGCAGCGACTCATCGACTCATCGAGTCATCGAGTCATCCGAGCTATAGCTAGACAATCCCAGCAATTTCAGATACTAACCGTGCGACAGCTCCTAATTAGAAGAACCTCAAATGACTTCATTAGAAAACTATAACACGCTTGTTAACCGTCGTGTCTACAATGCGGGTACAGCCCCAACAAACAAAAGCCCAAACGGAAAACAAAAGAAGGGCCAGAAGCTAGCACCGGCCTAATGATCGGGCCGAGTAGAGTCGAACTGAACAATTCAGTCTTTTACACATGTCCAGGGCTTTAATTATTCTACGCGAGTCGACATGGCCCTAAATCTATTTGAGTACGGCAGAGTCATAACGGTTTCACCTCTTTAGCCTCCAACCTTACCTTCCGTGTGACACTCGAGAGGCTGATCTATGGCCTTTGAGTGGCTTGGCTTCGCCTTGCCTTGCCTCGGCCTGGTTCGGCCGGGCACTCATAAATCTGCAAATCAAACATATTTATATGACAAGCAAATCACTTAGCTCTGGTCGAGGTGATCTAGGCGTATATTAAACCAACACCTTCTTCTTCCTCTTCTTTTTCTCCTTCGTCCTCTTCCTCTTGAGATGAATCGCGGCAAATTGAATTCAATTGGCGTCACGATTTTGCGAAAATCAATTTTTACGATCAATCTCACTTGAGCCTTGGCGTGCCTCGAAATTGCCAAATTAGCTCGCTCAAATTGCCACAGCCATGACTTTTTCATTTTTCAGTTTCTCAGCTTTTCATTTTTTTCTAATATATGGGCAATTTAGTTTCGTTATTCGATTGAATATTGTCTGAGCAGGCCAAAAAGCTGGGCCAAGAAATTAAGGCAAACATTTACATGTTTACCGATCAGATCTTATCGCATTTTCGATCTTATCGCTGCGTCGGCATCTCGTCGGCTCATCTACTGGCGACAA
This sequence comes from Drosophila mulleri, assembly GCA_035047565.1. Taxonomy (NCBI): domain Eukaryota; kingdom Metazoa; phylum Arthropoda; class Insecta; order Diptera; family Drosophilidae; genus Drosophila; species Drosophila mulleri. The sequence goes on along the minus strand of JAWNPK010000069.1, from coordinate 2,630,616 downwards.
AGTGAAAAGTCTTCAAAAATATTCAAATCATAAAGTCGAGAGAGAGAGGGAGAGTGAGAGAGAGAGAGATACTAAAACAATGCAAAGTGGCATAGGAATGCTTAATTAATTGCGGACTCCTCTTGTTGGCAAGCTGAGAAACTGAAAAACTTGTAGCCCTAATGACTTGCTTTGACACTTTGCCTTTGTCTTAACATGCCCGACGAAAAACCAAAAACCAAAAACCAAAAACAAAATCAAAAGAAGCTCAGCTATGGAATCAAACAACAACAAACATACTCCCCGGGGCAGAAGACCCATAAATTCAACGTCAATTATGTCAGTTTATTTGGAGCAAAGCGTCTGTTATTTATGTAAGCAGCGCAGACAACCAGCTAAAATCGGAGCTGGAAAACGGAAAATGGGCGGTAACGGGGCAGTTCACAATTAGATGCTGATTTCTGTACATAAACAGCAGGTGACAACAAAATGATGTTCCAGTCATTCCCCTCTAACATCCAGCAATAATGCATATTTTATAAAGCGATAAAGCCCTCACTAAATGAGCATATATGCGTGTATAAACATTTATAAGCATATGTTAAGCGGTAAGACTAGAGCTAATCCAAAATGCAAATGCCAAATATTACATTGCATTCCAGCTGACTTGAACTGCAGCGATCCAAAGGCAGACATACTTATTGGCGCCACCTATTGGCGAATATCGACAACTAGCTCTAAATGATTCGTATCGTAATATAGCAATAATAACTTCAGTGTATTTATACAAAAGGAGACTCGAAATGGGTAACAAAAGATCTGCTAATATACAATATTAATGTCATTCACGCTCACAAAATGCAAAGAGTATTTTGGCTTTGTGCAATGTGGATGTCATTTGGCCGCTATTGAACCCATACAAATGAATACCCTTCCCCTATGCTGTGCAAATCTGGCACAGCAAATCTATTACAGCGAGACTATTATTAGGCAATGCGAACTGAAAATTCATAAGACATACCCAAGCAGACAATATATACTTTATAAATATATAGCATATAGTCTATATATATACATAATCTATAGTCTTAGGGAACAGGACAATTGGAAAAAACTTTGTATTTTTATAGACTTAAAATTTTGATAATGAAGTCATGTTAATACTCTTCTATTGAATCATATGAACAACAAATTCAATGATTACATTATCGTGTATCTAAAATCCATTCAAATTCTATATTTTTTATTAATTAGAGATTACAATTCATAAATAAATTGAGGGCCTTTGGCCAAAGAAATCCTATATCTACTTCTATTGAGGGCTTATCAATACAGTTTCACTTATGCTAAGGATATTTAGAGCTACGCTCGATATTGGTAGATATCCTGTAAGTACAAATAGTGTTAGTAGCCTATACACGCATATATCAAGTTTCAAATTGCATTCATTACATTACACATAGAGTTCAGTGTACAAGAATAAAAGAGATCTGATAGGTAAAAGTTGGGTTAAGTAAGGAAACTGTCGCTGTAATCGATCGAGATGCATCCCCTTTTGCAGTTTGTGTGGATGCTTATAATTAAAGTTGATAGAGTTGCAAATCATCCCCAGAGCACATTCCAGAGCTCCCACTCGACTATTTCCCCTCTTCGTATCGTTGATATCATTTTAATTGCATTATAAGTGCCTGGCTATCTGTGGTATTAAATGGGGAAATGGGGGAAGTGTGGCATTTCGAATGGGGCCCATCCAGGGGCATGGCATTTACCACCCAGGCATTTGTCATCGCTGGCGCCAAGTGGATGCCACCAATATCAGGGCCGCAGTGCGGCAAGTGCCACAACTGGGTGACTTATTCGCAATCTAATTAAGTTGTTTTAATGAAATGTGACGCATGCTCAACAACTCAAACATTTGCAACGATTAAAGCGGATTTCAAAAATTACTGCAAATTGCAGCTACTGAGGCACGATTAGTTCTGTCTCCTTTTCATAAAGTCTCTCCTTAATCTGTTGGCTTCTTAACCTTTATCTATATCCATATCATCGAGCTGCAGAAATATTAATTAAAATAATGTATTTAAATATCGTATTTCCGATACGATAATATAACAGAGCTGGCTTAGAACGGTGCTAGTCCAAATTACGTCTTTTCTCTTCTTTTTTGTTTTTGTGTGCCGACGGAACTTCTTATTTCTAGCACAGCCTTTCTGCTAATGCGCTGTTCAGACGCAAAGAAAATCGAAGGAGCGAGGTCTCACATGTGGGTAAGAGAGAGAGGACGAGCGACAGAGAAAGAGAGACAACATGGTTGCTGAACACTGTCTCGATAAAAGTAGAGAAAGAGAGAGGAAGAGCGAAAGCCAGAGACAGAGAAAGACAGAGAGAGATGGAGAAAGAGAGAGAGAGAGAGACAGAGACAGAGAGAGATGGAGAGATATGGGCAATGTATCCGATGATCCTTATGATCTTTAGTGGACGAAGAGAAGATCTATAAATTGTCGTTCTAGGAAGAAACGTTGTAAAAGAAACATCGTTATTAGACGCAGTTGTAAACGCGTCAAAGTAGATAAAGAATGGAAAGCGACCTACTTCACAAAAACTCCATAGAAAATACAGAAATAGGGATAAGCTCATTAAACATGGAATGATAGCGATATAAGTATATATCTATTATGAAGAACTACTTAAATGTATTACATATATATGTACACTCTTAATGATAGAAAACTATAGCAATATTAATTTCTATTTCTATTTCGATTATAGTTACAGTTGTAAATATGTCTCAAGAAGATAAAGGAATTTAAAAAAAAAAAACAGCATTGGCATAGCTTTTGAGTAATGAGAAAATATTTGTACATTATACTTCTAGAATATTAATGTCGGGAATGAGTCCCAAAAGGTTGAGACTTTTTCGTCAAGGTCCTTCCGCTTTCCCCTCTTTGGCAGCGTGATTTCCTCATCCCTTCAACTGCAACGCAGTCCAGTTCTCATTTTCCCTTTTTGTGTCTTTTATGTCTAATCGGATCTTTTAGTTTGTAGTTTGATTGTGCCAGGTTGCTCTCTCTTTTCGCTTTTTTTAGTAATATAGCCAGCAGGTTTTTGTTGGTGCTTGTCCAGCGAGAGACAAGCGGCGTCCTTCACACTTGAGCGTCATAAATTATCGTAGTAATGAGTTGCAACAGGCGCCGCCGCTGCCGTCGGCCCATTGCCACATTCGAATTGCATTTAAAATACATTTAAAAAACGGGCGCGCCATTTATCATGTTGGTTTATTTATTGCGTCTAGCTGGCTGGCGGATTGCTACCGATCTGCCCGAGCGATCCACCTCTATAGCTGCTGCCTCGATGAATAATTGCCCCCATCTACGCGGAATGTTATCAGCGCCATAATTAAATAACGCCAGGAGGTGCAACAAGACAACTCTGCGAGTCTCTAAAATATCAGAAATATACAAAAGTATATACATATACAAATATCCCCTTGACTCTCTTTCTCTTTCTCTCTGTTTGCCTTTTAAATCTCAGCTGTGATCGGCGATCATGTAGTTTTAATTGCCATGATCGGGCAACTTTCTCAGGCCAAGTTTTCGAGAGTCATTGCGCATATTCATATTCACATCCATGAGCCGAGTCAAAACAAAAATCAATTAAATTGCCGCAACAATCGATCAATTGAATCTTGAGAGCCGGCGATCACCGATGCCCCTACCTCTGATCAATTGAGCATCTTCAAATGGAACGCAGCAACTTCCAATTAAACGTCACGCTAAATGAAGCGTAAAATTGCCCGCCTGCTGCTGGTGTTAACTGCGGTTTACAGCCAGGCAGAGCTGTAACTGAGACAGAGACAGAGATAGAGACAGAGACAGAGACTGAGAGAGACTGGCTAGCTGGCTGGCTGGAATGCGCGATCGCCTTTCTGCCGATCTTTGGCACAGACTCAGGCCCAAATGTGACAGCGTAATAAAAAATCAATTTCACAATAAATATATCGCGGCTGCAAAGAAGAGGAGGAAAAAGGAACGAAACCTGTATATCTTATCACAGCCGGGCATCGGAGAGCTTGAAGTGGTACTTACGCATCGCAGCAGAAGAGTTCTGAAGATCTGTTAGGGGTTCGGGCAACAGCAGACGCGCAGGCAGCCAGAGGGACGGCGCGCTGGCCGGAAAGGCAGTCAGCCAAATGTGAAAAGTGTGGTAGCCCAACTGTCAGCGATTGATGTAGCAGCCCTTTATCATTATCACATCTGGAGCTGAAGAGCAGGTACACAGAGCCTCGCGACTCGCGACTCGCGACTCGTGGCGCAGGACAAATGCCTAAGCAGCCCGTCACAGCGTCACAGAGTCTGCCAGCGAGAGGATCACAGAAACACAAACACAAACACAAACAATCCCTCTAAGTCCCTCCCTCCGCTCCCTTGGCCGAGCCATGTCGCTTGGCAGTTATCTTAAAAACCTTGTTGTCGTCTTAATTATTGCGTTAATGAGTTTTCAGTTTACTTTTCCTTCTTCTTTTCCCTTTTCTGTGTTTCTGCTCAGTTAACCCGTTTACAACAGCATTTCGTGCTATTATCAATCAATCGAAGACGATCGCAGATCGAACGAAACGAAAGACTTGCCAACATCTTGCCGGGTATCGGAATCTGCAACCTGATCATATGCAACGATAAGCATCCAGTCAGCCAGCCAGTCAGCCAGCCAGCCAGCCAGCCGAGCAGCTACAATATATTTGTATAATAAATAGTGTGAGCGCTATCGCCTGCACAGATATTTATGAAGAGACATCGATAAGAGATCTTATTTTGCATGCCGCGTACCTTTTCTTTTGACTGCCAGCCATAAACACCGACAGGATATTATACACATACATACATGCATATACATATGTATATGTACATATGTGCATACATATATCAGAGTTGAAGAAACTGTCTTGTGTGGGGGTCACAGGTGAATCGGCGCGGCGAGTGATTTACCATGTGAACCAGCAGCCCAGGCTGATGCCATTTTAATTAGCATGTTAAGTTATTGGCCACAGAATGCAGCACAATGCACAATGCAGTGCGATAAACAAATTAGCTGGGTGTGTGCTCTGTCCGAGTCGGTGCGGAGGGGTTCCAGTTCCAGCTCATTGCGCAGCGAACGCTCAAACCGAATTGATTAATTGTGGGAGCGCATCGTGCCCACTGTGAGAATAGGGCTTTGTCAAGAGAAATAGGGTCTGCCATCCCATTCCATTCTATTCCATTCCGCCTTGGCAGGGATCTCTCTAGCTCTCACTCGCTCAGTGAGCCGTGTAGTGCGGCTTGTAGGAGTGAAGAATTAATGATTTGTTGATTTATGAATTGACTCAAAGTTCAAGTCAAGTGTACAATGATGAGTGGAGCGCAGCTCGATGGCCCATCGCGACGGCCTGTGCGGTCCCCAGAGATCGCCGATAGCCCTCTCTCTCTGTGTGTGTGTGTAGTGTATTGAGCGTGTTCAGAACGAGATTGTTGATGGTTGATAAGGGAAGAGGGGCAGGCATATTGGGCAAAAATACTACTTCCATAAGATGTGGCTAAGCCCAGATGCAGATGCTAACGACGAATTGTCTGAGATATGATATTAAAAACATGCTGTAGCAAAAATATAATATCAATATATAAGAATTAATTATACATCATATTATTAAATTATATAAATATGAATTATATACTAATTAAAGGTGTCTTAAGAATCAGAATATTTACTGAAAAACAAACAAATATTGTAGATATACATATTAAATGTGTGAATAAAGGTAATTGATAATTGAAATGTTTAAAATATTATAATAGTACATAGAACGCTACAAAAAACGAAGAGCATAAAATAATTTATAGTCTTTTTCTACGTACATATCAACAGGATCACGCTATGCCTATCCTTTCTTAAAGATAACTATAAAGGAATATCAATAAATATTTAATATAAAGAAACAAACTGAACACATTTGCACTCAAGGGATTTAAGCATATCATTATAAAGTGCATTCAAAACCACCAAGAACAATCAAATATATAATATAATAAAATATTGATATATTACTAGACAATATTGGTATTAAAGTATTGGTAATAGAGATTATATAAAGGAAAAAAATATCCTAACATAAGTAAGTGACTAAGACAGATCGTTATTTAGGCATATATTGATTCCTGACATATGGATGGGATTTTGGGATAGTCGAGATGATCTGGTAATTTAATAATCTCCAATCTCAAAGTAGGCTGGACAAAGTAGGACAATTGTACAGTAATACCAAAGATTGCAGATTCTGTTTGAAGATTTAAGTTCCTTTAACCGATTCGTACCTGGTTAAAACGACATTTGGCTAAGTCGTAACCTATGCAACTGACTCACGTAAAGCCGTAAAGCATTGTAAAGATGTGCAACCACAGTCCTTAGTTTTTCGTTTGCATCCCCGGAAAGGTTCTTAGGCTTACATCTCATGTTTAATGCATAAGATCTTGACATTTGCTTTCAACTCTATTATTTCATTGCCGAATCTGACATCAGCCGTAGGAATAAGAAATTCAAAGTCTTTTCTAGTTCTGAAATATTAAGTAAATAAGAAATATTCTTTGGCTATGCTACAGCAGACCAATTTATTTACAATTAGGGCGCTCTATATTCTATTCTAGTCAAACATTTTAGACTGATAAACTAAGTACCAGAAAAGATTTAAAAAACATTCACATAATCCAGAAGTGTTTCTTTTAGGAACCCAGAAGCTTTATCTCAGCTTTTAGTTGCTACCAAAAATAAAAAAGAAAAAAATAGACTATTTGCAATAAAATCTATTAAAATAAATTCTATATCATCATCTGGCTAACAATAGAGCGGCAGCAGTTTGTGAGACACCCAGTGCCCGGCTGCATTTTCTCCGACTGCGCCGTTTTACGACTGCGGAGCATTTGTTATGGGTGCAGCCGCGAGAAGGCTACCAGAAGACGCTGCCTGCTGCCTGCTGCCCGCTGCCTGCTGCCGCAGGTTGCATTCTTATGCTAATCGCCTGGCCGACAATGGAGCCAGACTAAGAGATCATAAAAGCCGGGCCTGGGCTGGAGTTAAGCTGAAGCTGGAAGCATTTGGTTGCCGAATGGTAGTCGCTCCACATTCTGTTACGCATCATCAACGGCTCCGAGCGGAAGGTTGGGTCAGGCCAGAGCAGGCCAGGCCAAGCCAGGCCATTTGGCTTGTAGCGTGTAGCGATAGTTAGTCGAGTATTGTTTGGTCAGTTTACGGGCCGTGAAAAGTGCTGAGAACAAAGGTGATCTTAAGTACAAGCATTAAAGTAGCAGAATAAATATAATTAAGTGTATGTAAATTTGCTTTTATCTAAGAGATGTTATTTGTTCTTGCCTTTGTGGCCGAAACAGCGGACAAACGCCCCGAACATAATTGCAACAACTTAAGAAATCACAACAAATAAGCAACAAACAGCTCAAAACTCAAATTGAGATTCTCCGAGATTCAAAACTCACGTTGCATTCAAATTGATTACAAAACACCGAACCACAGAGTCCTGTCCGCCGTCCAAGTCATCATCGTCGACGTCGTCGTCGTCGTCTTCGTCTTCGGCTTCTGCTAAACATGACTTGGCAAAAGTTGAGTCGAGTTTGTTTGGCAGCCGCTTGTTTTTATTGTTTAGCTCGTTATCAAGTCAAAATAATCAGGCGCAGCGCGCTAACAATTGTCATTGTTAAAGGCGAGCTATACAGGAGCCGAGCAGCAGCCACTGGCAGTGGCTCTGGCACAGCCCCATCCCGAAGGCGAGACGTCGAGAGCGACATCCCAAAATGTGCCCCATCATTGCCACTGGCCATAAAAGTGAAGCTCCTCATCATCACCAACAGCAAAAGAAAAGGCAGCAACAACAACAACAACAGCAGCCGCCCTGAACAATGCAACATGATTCGCGAATTATAAACACACGCGCTGAGTAGATCAGCCAAAAAATGGCACAAGCCCAAAATACTCTATAACTATGACGCACTCCATATAGAAACAAAGCACTAAGAATCCCAGTCACTTCATAATCAACTACTTTAAATATTTACATATATACTAGTTAAAGACTTTAATATTTCAAATTGACAAAGCTTTCGTGAGCTAAGATTGATGTAATAATTTAGTAACATTTATACTTCAATTTTATAGAGACTTTAATTTATTTTTCATTTTTAATATGTATATTATGCTATGCATTTTATATTATTATTTATATTTGTACAGTTTCCATTTTAATTTTATGCTATTTATTCTTTCAAAATATTTATTAAATTATTAAATACTATATTAAATGGGTTTACTGTAGTCTCTTCACAAATAACCTAAACGAATTCATCAAAATGAAATATTCGATGAAGCAACATCCAATGAAAAGGTGGACAGTTTTAGAAGCCCTGATATAATATTAAATATATCAATAATATCTCCATCTTATTAATTATTTTTGGTTTTTCTTGCTTTTACTAAATTGCAATTATATTGAGTATCCAATTACTATAATATTATAATAAAAAAGTAAATTTAACATTTTTATGACGAGAATAAAATTTTAAATATAATAATAAATAAATTTAATAATATTATTATGTAAACAATTAAAAGAATTTGGGCGATCGGACAAATTAATATTTATTGCAATAATATCATTTGATAATAAATATATCATTTATGTTCTAACTAATAATTTGCCTGAGTTCCGTATTTATTATTTGGTAATAAATCTGTTTATTCTTCATTAATTATTCGATAATAAATATGTAAATTAGTTTGAATTACCTATTCTTTGATATGCTTTCAATATGCTAATATTTATGATATTATTATTGCAGTTCATAACAAATTTAAATGAAGGATACTTTTGCTTTAAACTAAACTCTTCAAAAACTTAATTACATTATTTTTAGTTGTTATAAATGTAACAATTTAATAAGCGAATTTGTATTACATTGATTAATACTACATTTTATTTATATATCAAATGAAATACTAAATAATAATTTGAGTTGAATATATATCTGATATCTTTCCCAGGCTACATTTGATTTACTTATAAAATTAAATACCATATTATCTTATGAGTTGACTATGTTTCAGATATTTTTTCCAGATCCTAAGCAAGCTGCATTGCATAGTTAAAATACCCTCAGCTATAGGAAGTGCCAAATGCATTTTCGTAAATTTCTGGAGCAATATAATCGCAGGCAGCAGACTTTAAAATTAAGCAGCAGCAGTCACCTCTTACGGCCCTCAGCGGTAATTGTGGCAAGTGGTTGCAGTTGCAGTTGCAACTGTTGCAGCAGCCTCTTCTGACTGCAGCAGCAGCAGTAGTTGCTACTGCACAAGCTAACAAACAGCTTTGCACAGAAGCCAAAACGTGTCGTCCTTTTGAGCCACTTGAGAGGCTGAAAGACTGCCTCCACACGAGCTGGCAGGCAGCCAGGCAGCCAAGCAGGCAAGGCAGGCCTGGCAGGCAGTCCAAGAGTCAGCTCGAGTCGAGGTCTCATCGTCAGCGTGGACATGGTCTTCAGTACGTGGCAACGGCATCGTTTTTAATTAAACAATGTAAGCGAAAGCAACAAGCAACAAGCAGCAGCAGCAGCAGAAGAAGAAGAAGCAGCTTGCCACCATACGGTGTGAAGTGCCGTGCCCTGGCTGCCTCTTACCCGCTCAGCTCTGAGAGCCCTGAGCCCTAGTCAAGTTCAACTTGGAGCCTTGTTTGTGAATTATGAGTTGCGCAATCACGACTTCTTGTCTTGCTGCTTACTCGACACAAATCGAGGACGGGCAGGAGCGCGCAGGAGGACGCGGGGAGCTCTGCTCGAGGAGTGTCGTTAGCTGTGCGCAGTTCGCACTTCGGTCTGATTAAGTTTTAGAACAAATGAATTAAAAACGTGCACTGTCGCACAGCTGCGACTGCTGCGATCATGCCTGGCCGAAGGTGTAAAAATTATTCGGCGAGTGCGCAATTTACCTGCCCAACAAGATCGTCGAGGATCATCAGACAGGCAGCAGCCACAGGCAGCCTTTTTATGGCCATTGGAATTACCGAAAATGTCGTCGAAAACAAACTGCAGCTGGCTGGAAAGTTCTCTCTGGCGAGGGGCTTACCTGAGCGGCTCTTGGAGAGCTTGATGCTTGTGCGTCACGGCAAAACGATCTCCATTTAAAGATAAAATATTGTAATTCATTTAAATGAACAAATCAGAAATGTTTGTGAAAACAAAACCCCCCAAAAAATGAAAAAATGTCCACTTGAGCGAGACTCCAGATCCCAGAGCCGAGACTCAAGCATAAAACACAAAAAGCCAACTCTTTGAAGGCAGATTGTTGTGATGTGATTACGTCAAAATTATTAAAACAGTCTCCGAGTCGAACGAACTCGAGTCGCCCCACTCCGCATATCGTAATATCATGTACGTCATGTTTCACAATTCGTCTGCCGCACTTTGATCGACACTGATCTCAGATAAGGCGGCCAAATAACCAAATAACCAAATCAACCCGAGACCCAAATAACCAAAGCCAAGAGAGAAATATCAAATCGTATTGGAATCGCCACAACCAACTACAGGTCGGGCTCAGAGCCGAGGGACAAGTGCATTTGCATCACGAGCCGTGTGAAACAGCTTTCCCGGCCAACTCGACTCAAAACTCCAAATCAAGAACACTCCGTCGCCTGCTTTGCTCAATGAAATTGTTGAAAAATTATGAACACCAAATATTTTCACCAGCGCCCGGACATAAATGTCCATTATGTGGATAGACAAACGCATCGGTGTAGGGCAGGAGGGCAGGAGGGGGGTTTGCCATTGTCTGGTAACAGTTTAATACTTTGACAGGCGTTACGCGCATACATACACACACACACACAAACAAGCTGACAACAATGCCATTAGCCCCAACAAAGACAGCTCCACAGCGACAATTGACAAGCAGCAGGAATGGGTAGCCCGAACGATGGAACGAGAGTTAAGATCAAGTCAGACGAAGATCAAATTCCCTTTGAATCAATCTGTTCATGGTATTTAATATATTTATATTAATATAATGTTATTGAAAAATATGTAAACATGTTTAAGAGAACTAACGAATTCTTAAATAAAACTATATTCTGTAATTTGAAAAATTTTAATTAAAAATTTTAATTCACTGAGTTAACTATTTGATATCATTATAAAAAATAATTGGATATTTAAAAGAAAAGTAATAGATATTAAAAATATTATTTTGAGTTTTCATTTAAATTGATATTTGACAAAGTTATTGACAAAGTTATAATACACTTTGAGAGAGCGGGAGAGAGTATCAGCCTAGATGGCATATATGTATGTACGTATATACAAATATGTTTCTAAATACTCAGTTATCAATGGTTATTGTGTGGCACTTCGTGGTGTGAACCTGCAGGCAACGCCATTCTCATTCAGCTACCCATTCTAAATCTCGCTCGCATTGTCGTTCGGTGCTCTAATCGCGCGCTAAGCTGCTGAAAAAAGCAACAGCAGGCGACAGATTTGATTATTAGATCGCAGCAGCGACTAGACAAAGCAAAAAGCCTTCAAACAGAGTCGAGATTCTATTTGTTGTTGCTGGTGTTGCTGCTGCTGCAGCTCGCCTTGTTGTTGTTGTTATCAACAGTTTCCTAGGAAAGCGAAGCAGACAAGGGCAACAGAACAAAACTCTTGACCACGTTTGCGCACGCATCCGGCCAAGGAGCAATGCAAACTTACACGTCTGGAGTCGTGTAATATGCAAACTAGACGAGCGATAACTGTACAGATAAGTCGGCACTGCATACGTGTACAAATTGCAGGCACTGTACTGCAATTTATGTTCTTGGCACGATCCTAACAGGCCAAAAGGCCGTACCTGCATCGCGGCCCGAAAACTAACTTTGAGCAGTTGATGCGCAGCTGCGGCGCGGATTAGTCGAATTCCTTGGCCAAGTTCGTTAAGCGCCAGGACTACCTGTACACCCTCGTACTGCAAGGACTACCTGTGCGCAGATATAAGCATTGCTCACCTGACATTTCAGCACATTCCGCTCTCAATTGCGAAGCAAGCAACATCGAGAACAATCTTCGACCAATTATTCTGCCTCAGCTAATTCTGCCAGCTAAATAGAAGAAAATATTCCACAAAAGCAATCTTTGTAGTTATTAATCAATTTAGAGGTTTATTCTTAATCTAAATAATACAAGGAATCCAATCTTGAATTACAATCGAAAGATTATCCTAAACTATTCGAATCATGCTGCAAAACAAAAAGTTCTACAAGCACGCCTTGGAGGCGCAGCGTGTGCGCCTGCCGGAGCCACTGGCTCCAAACTATATTGACAACCTGCACGAGATCTTCTTCGAGCAGATCTTCGAGCGCATCGACTACATCAGCGACCAGGTGCGAATGGCACGTGCATATCCGCAGTTCCTGCCGCAGGTTCTGCGCATCTGGCAGAAGCGCTGGCACTTTCGCATCGTGGGACCCAACACCCCGTTCTTGGGTCTGCTGGACATCGAGGACTACGTGTTCTTCATGGAGAACATGGCCTCGCGCTTCACCGAGCTGCACGTGCACGAGGACGGAGTGGGCTCCTTTGCCGAGTTCTACGACTACATCAGACACCTGTGCGACATCAACATCCTGAGGTTCCCCAACGTGGAGAGCTGTGTGCTGGGCGGCAACCCCAACACCATGGTGGACGAGGACATACGCGACCTGACTGCGATGCTGCCCAACTTGAAGCGCCTGACCAGCTGCATGAATCTGTCCGGCTTGTATATACGCGGCTTCAGGAAGCTGGAGCAGCTGGTGTTCAAGTCCATGTACCACTCGGTGCCGCTGGACAGCCGGTGGATACAGGAAATCTGCCTGGGCATGACCCAGCTGAGGGTCCTGGACATCACCGACTCCTTCGACAGCTGCGTGCGACTGCACGACATCAAGCTGCCCAACCTGGAGGTGCTCAAGATCAACCTGAGCACCGTGGAGTGCATGCTCTCCCAGGTGCTCCAGCTGCCCAAGCTGCGCAAGCTGGCCGTGCGCTTCGATGACTCACGCCAGCTGAACGCCGACCAGGAGACCATATTCCAGCAGATCATTGTGGCCAAAAGCGAGACGATCACGCGCATCGCCCTCAACAACGAGGTGGTGCAGCTGCCCGCCCGCTGGCAGCACAGCCTCCTGCTGGAGCTGCCCAAGCTGCGCGCCCTCGTCTGCGAGAACTGGTACCACGACGTGTTCTTCCTGGACAACCGGCACATACCCTGCGCCCAGATGAAGGTGCTCAGCTTCAGCGGCTGGGAGACGGTGCGGGAGCAGCAGCTGCTCGAGCTGGTCGCCGAGTGCACGCAGCTCACCCAGCTGGCCCTCAATGGCTACCACAGCAACAGCGACAAGCTGCAGAAGCTGGAGCAGATCCGCAGCTTGGAGCGCAATGCCAAGCCACTCCAGGTCTTCAGCGAGGTGATGTGGACCCAAATGCATCCCAATGAGTACCACTACTGGCGGTGCAACAAGCACGTGCAGGTGACCTGCGACGGCAGCGACTACGAGTACCAGGAGGACGGCTTCGAGTTCGACTTTGTCTAGAGTTCGTCGGAAGCCCTCAAAATAATTGTACATATCTATCTATAAGCCTTGTATTTGTATTTGTTGTAAATAGTTTGGAAATAAAAGAAAGCAGTGTGAAAAATGAAAAACAACTCAGAATTTTTAATAATAGTTTTTTATATTTATATATGTATATCTCTATCTATCTATATCTATATCTATATCTATATCTATATCTATATCTATATCTATATCTATATCTATATCTATATCTATATCTATATCTATATATATATCTATATCTATATCTATATCTATATCTATATCTATATCTATATCTATATCTATATCTATATCTATATCTATATCTATATCTATGTCTATATCTATATCTATATCTATATCTATATCTATATCTATATCTATATCTATATCTATATCTATATCTATATCTATATCTATATCTATATCTATATCTATATCTATATCTATATCTATATCTATATCTATATCTATATCTATATCTATATCTATATCTATATCTATATCTATATCTATATCTATATCTATATCTATATCTATATCTATATCTATATCTATATCTATATCTATATCTATATCTATATCTATATCTATATCTATATCTATATCTATATCTATATCTATATCTATATCTATATCTATATCTATATCTATATCTATATCTATATCTATATCTATATCTATATCTATATCTATATCTATATCTATATCTATATCTATATCTATATCTATATCTATATCTATATCTATATCTATATCTATATCTATATCTATATATATATATATATATATATATATATATATATATATATATATATATATATATATATATATATATATATATATATATATATATATATATATATATATATATTATGGAGAGGAAAATGCAGCTAAAGTCATAGTCATAGTCATAGTCGTATAAATATATATATATATATATATATATATATATATATATATATATATATATATATATATATATATATATATATATATATATATATATATATATATATATATATATATATATATATATATTTATACGACTATGACTATGACTATGACTTTAGCTGCATTTTCCTCTCCATGCAGCTAGCTATCCATTTTCTCCGAGTCTCTCGAGCTCTCTTATTTATGCTCATTGCAGCGCTTTAGGGCCCAGTCGCAGCAGCGTCGGCAAATGGAAAAATCAACACATTTTATGGGCAGGCTACAAGATTTAACTGTGCTTTGGGCCCAGTTGGCTCTCTCGCATTGGCAATGGCAGCTCGCACCGTGACCTCACCAGCTCCACTCACTTGGCCAGTTCATTTTGCAAGGCATAAATTATTTGATTTGATTGAGTCGGAAAATGAGCTCGCAAAGTGCCCAAAGCAAAGTTTGCTTGAGTGCCAGCCACTTGGCCACGTACTCACTCCAGGGTTGGGCAAGGCAAGGCTAGCTCTGACTCAATGCACCGCTCATACATGTGAGGAGAATGTGAAATTGACAGCGCTGAACTCTAGCTGCCAGTGCAAATTAGCAGTAAACCAAGCTGATCTAGCCAACGATAGCAATTAAGCTGAACAAATTATAAATGTTGCTTCGATAGATATATTTGTGATTTAAATCAAAATATTATCCATAGCAAAATAGTTGAGCAAACTTTAAATATTTTCAAATATATTTTAAGTATTTTTTTTATTTTTTGTGGCATATAAATATATATGGATTAAGCTCGCTGGAATTCAAACTATTCGGCTAAACTAATCCAAAAAATTTGAATATTGTTGATATAACAGATCGCAAAAATTTAAAGTAAAGTGATTGTTGTCTAATATAAAATTGTAATGTTTTTTATTAAAGTATTCCTTCTTACAGATAAACAAAAGCCAGTTTTTCTGAACAATACCAGAATGTATATATATATTGATCCTTCAAGAACTCCCTCCATTATTAATTATAGTTACATATTAATATAGCTTAACAATGTGTAAGAGCAGTGCAAATAAGGAAAAACTTTATCATTTTTAAAATATATGCAAAACATTGAAAATGTGGTGAAATTAAAACTGAAATTAAGAATTAAAAATTCGTAGCTCATTAAATTAAAATGTATACTAATTCAATAATTCCAGAAAAACTGTTAAGGAGATTGTTAAATATTAAAAACTTTTGACAGTCTTTCAGAATTACAAAATATTGATTATAAAGTAATACTTTTAATTAATGACACAAAATATGCAATAAAAAAACTTTCATTTTGATTTACAATAATATTGATCAATTCCACACATAAATAATAAATATAAGATCATTTTACTGCTCTTCGGGTTAAATTGAAGCTTAAGCTTGTCTGCCGGTTAATAGATATTTTGATTGTCATTGCTTGCATCCTGAGACATTCAATATATAGGGAATATCCACATAATCCTGAGCTCCCAGTTGTGTGGAGCAACTTTTTGGGCAGCCCTCGCACGCAGTATGTGGTTATTCGCCTGTTGATTTTGCATGTGGAGGAAATTAAGCAATTTTTGAAATGTGTTCAAACGCAAAATGATTTACATATTTTCCAAAATACAACACACACATACACACAGATATAAGCAGCGACTCCTGTTGCTTTCGCTTTCGATTACGCGACACTCCGGCCAAGTTTTATTGGCCGCACTGACAAGTCAACACAAAGTCAGGCAGGGAACTAATTTGTGGCCGAGAGATTAAAATGCAAATGCGAAACGGTTCAAGCCGTCGCCCGACTGCCCGACGACAGTTTGAAGTGGACAAAAATTTAGAAATAATGGACTATTAATTTATGGCCAGCAAGCAGCAGCAGCAGCAGCAGCCAAAGTGAGTGAGAGACCCGTTGCTCGTTGCCATTTGGCCACTTGGGCAGTTGGGCACTTGGCCAAGGCATGCAAGAAGGCGAGAGGAGGAGACCTTTCGGTTATCGATAAATGTTAGTCGCATATTTATGGCCTTTTCATTAATTGACTAATTGCAGGCACCCAGAACGGGGAGCTGCCTAAACTGCGCCACTTATGTAAAGCACCCAGCTAACACCAACACTAACAAGCAACGCCTCAGCTCAGCTCAGCTCCGCTCAGCTCAGCTCGGCTCTGCCTAATTTCTCTATTAATTTTATTTAACACGAACAAAAGGGTCGCCAATTCGTCATGGGCTCCGAAATCTGTATCGAATTTCGAGGTGAAATTCGAGCGAGCTTCCAAGCTCTGAGCTCCCGATTCGTTCAGAGCCATAACTATGTGGATTTGCGGATGATGCCAACAGAGAGCTGAAGTCAAATTAAATTAATTCATTTTGCATAATGAAATTAAACATAGATCGGCTCGTAGCAGCGCCCTAAGTAGTGCGCGCTGTTCGATAAATTCGATCGCTCTGGTTCATAAATAGTGCGATAAGACGCTGCGGCCCGTTTGATATTAATATTATTATTTTTTTTTTTTTTCATTTCATCTGTATGGCACGAATAACAAATATAAAAAAAAATCGAAACAATAAAACCAACTACAATTAGTAAGCGATAATACAGTAGTAAAAGCTAGGGATAATAAACAACTAAACTAAATATTTATGAAAGTCAACAATTTGTGAAGAACGGAACTTGAAAATAATTTAAATGTGGGTCAGGAGTATCCTAATTGGATCGTATAGATAGACTTACCAACAAATTAATTTGCAACAGCACCATTACCCATCGGAATTGAACCCTATGTACGGGTATGCTGTATACCCTAGTCTAATTCTAGTCACTAAATTTCAAAAGATACGCGTTAATCGAATACTAACCTTATTTGTTTTTAATTTTTTTTTTTCTCTTTAATTTTTACGTTTCTACTATTTTATTGTCTGATCGTAATTGCACGTCAGAGAGCCTACAAAATTATTTATTCTTTTTCTTCTAGTAGCTGTTTGGTGGTATCCGTATTTAAATAAATTTATAAACTATCTTAAATAAAATAAAAAAAATGGCATTATTTCTTGTAATAATTTGTATTTAATTTTTTTTATTGGTAAAATTTTATTATTACTTTTTTGTTTTTCTTTTTTACTAATTTTGAGTTTTTTTTTTTCTTTTTTTTTTTTTAGATTATAGATTATTAAAGTCGATATGTAATGTATTTAAAAATTATAGCTTTATTTAAAATTTAATTTCGAATCGATTCTCTCTATCTATCGATATAACATTGTTTTTATATTGAACAAATTCTGCTTATATACAGAAAGCACTTATCGGGAAATTATATCTTTAAACAGAGAGCCCACAAATGGTTTACTGAAACTTCAAATGGTAGCTTAATATAATACAACTCTCTGATAACGAGCCCCGATATAGTGGGTGATGTCAATCTTCGTTTAGCCTGAAGTCCAGTGATTCACTACTTTTCTTTTGCAGTTCCAACTAAACATTATACAAGATATTCGACGTTGATGATCCTAGGCAATAGTTGTAGAACTCCCACAAGTGTATGGGGTGAATGAAATATTCATTCATGAGAACAGAACATCAAAGTGTGAACATTTCTTGTTGCTTGTCTCTGAAACACAACTATGGCCGAGCTGTGCAGGTGGTCCTCGCCGTTTGATTTGCATGGCCGAGAGCAACAGCACCAACGGAAAAACATCAACACGCAAGTGTCAACAAAGCTTTACGAGCCAACAAAATGCCTGGCCTTAACTTGTTAGCCGGCTACAGCTGAGGCTGAGACTGGAGCTGAGGCAGGGGCTGTGGCTGGGTCTAAACGTTGACAAATCGTTTGGAAACTCAATACGTTTGTAATGCAAAAAAGAAAAGCCCATTTTGGTCTACGCACAAGAAAAACAACGCAGCGCAACACAAAAAGCGACAATGTAACACACAAAAGACTTACAAGATAAATGCTTACAATTTTATTGCCAAACAAGTTGACGTCTTGTCGCCAGTTGTCGAATGTCGAATGCCGAATGCCGAATGTCGAATGTCGAGTGTTGCTATTTTGTTTTTTCTTTGGGTTTTGTGGTATTTCTTGGTTACTTTGAGTCGGGCCGGCAGGCATGCAGCCATTTGTTTAAAAAACTTCATCCCTGTCGGCAAATTGAGCATTGATTAATGCCAAACGATTTCGAGTCCGAAAAACTGCAAAAACTTAATTACCATAAGACTGTCACAGCTGGCGCCGCTGGAGGCCGGCTCGAGTCCAAGTCTTTCGAAAATCGCGTGACATTTCATAAATTCCGAGTGATTTAATAATGTGCCCGCGCCTCGCCATGTCACCACGTCAATTTCGGTCCACAAACGATCGGCTGCTTTATGAAGTGCTATCAATTGCCTATCAAATGGCCGCGATTCTCTGGCCGTTCTGGCCGTTCTGGCCGTTCTAGCCGCTCAAGCCGCTCATTTGTAAGTGCCATCAAAATGCTAATTGAAATGGCTGCACAGCCTTTCATCTTCCGCCGCCGCTGCACCAGAAAAAGCAAACAAGCTGCTGATAATTCCACAAGTTGTAAGTAATTTAGTAGCCGTAACCATAGCCGCTGCTGCTGCGGTCTGAGCCGAGCTGAGCCGGCGGCAACTCTTCAAAGCTATCGCCCAACTGTAAACTGTCAAATCTAATAACTGCATTTAACAAAGGAATAGTAGTGCTTAAATTGAATTCTTACGCGACGGCTGCTGGCGGCAACTTAACGATGCAAAGCACTCCAGATCAAGATTTGCATTTAAATTGCTCGGCTACTGCTGCGGCAAGCGCTGAAGATCTTTAGGTTTGACAAAAGATCGATCCACTTTTACCCACTATTTCATCCAATTAATTAAAAGACCGTGGCTGGGTTATTAAAAACCAATTTCCATCACACAAACACACACACACACACACACACACACACTCATACACATATGTATGTGTGCAACTGATCAGCAGCATCGCAATAGGTAATGAAGATATCAGCGCAGGTGCTGACAAACAAAAGACTTAGGTGACGAACTTGCTTTGCATCATAATAGAGACGACGAGCAGAAACGTAGGCGCCTTCTCTTCGCTCAATCAAATCAAAATAATTTCCAACAATTTAGAATAGTGCTTCTGCCACTATCTTCAACAAAGTCGTCAGACAAAGGCCAAAGTCAAATGTTAATGGCTCTGCCAAGCAGCATTTATAGCCAACACTTTCTGAAAAACAAAACAGAACAGAACCAAGTATGGTGTTTTATAGCTAACAGCACTTATGTTCAAATGCCGAGGGAATCGTCTATGTAGAGAGAAATGCCTGTATATAGTAAAGGAAAACGGCAACCCTAATCTGTGGTAATCCAAATCGATATATTCTATAATATATAATCGCAAACATTCTCATCAATAGACAATAAGGATTGTCATCGTTATGCATGTCATAAATAATATTTATTATAAACTTAATCTATTTAATTGGACATATCAATTTCTTATAATTTGATAACCATCATAAACTGATAATGATCCATAAATCATTTTGTGTTGGATTGCAAATATTGAATATCTGTAGAAGCTAGAAAACTTAAAATTCCGCTGCATGTAAATTTAATTAGATTAATTAAAAATATGTTTTTTTCCAATTGGAAATGACGTATAATAATCCGATCGGCATGTCTTATTAGTCCTATAAGTCCCAGAGATCAGAGATCAAACTAAGTGGAATCACTTTAGATTTACACACATATTTTATATTGAAATATTTCATATTTCATCAATATTTTATTTACATTTGCTCTTTGAGTCCACTAGGATCAAGTGTTTCGCTTAAAAATCAACATCTTTGTGAAGGTGCGCTTCATCGCTTTAGATTTATAAATATATATAGTAATATCCATATTCGACGGATCAAAGATATGTGGTTGCCAGTTGGGTTCGTCGCATATGGACAGCCCTGTATTTTAAACTGTTATTATCTTTTTACTTATTAGTTATATATGGTCTTAGTTAGTCTAAGTCTATCTAAGTCTTAGTCTCTTTTGTCAAATCTGTCGTCATCTCACAATACCCATTGACTGTCTGTGAGCGAGGTGACGAACGTGGTCAAATACGCAATGAAAATCTGATCTGTCAAGCTCTGGTAACTTGAGTACCGTCCCGAACTCAAACGCATCTTCAACAACAGCCAGAGCCGAACGAAACGCGGTTCGAACGAAAGAGTGCAACATTTTATAGCTTTGAGGCACGTGCATGCAATTTTCATTCATACATTATTCATTCATAATGTGCTTTGGGTTAAGAGGAGCTCTGCAGCCTAGACAACTGCTGCAGCGACTGCAACAACTGCAACGACAACTACAACAACAACAACAACAACAACAACGACAACAACTCGAATGGCACATGAGAGACAGCCAGAGCCATTCACATGTGGACTGTCTGCTTGGCTTCGACTTGAGCTCTAACTCCCTGGCAGAAATAGAAAAGCAGAAAAATAATTGCCAATTTCAAGTCAATTGCCTATTTACCCTGCTTATAGATAATAGAGAAATCGCTGGGGCAATCACACGGCGTCTCTCTCCCCCTCTCTCTCGCTGGGTCTGTGTGTAAACTATGGAAATATGATGGGGTTTTCATTTGCATAGACCCTGGCAATTGAGTTAATGCTGAAATTTTCCTAAATTGGCCCTTGGCTGGGGTTCTCTGATGCTTTTTGCATCTCCTCCTATATGACACCAAATATATGCAACTTGCTGACAAACAGATTCAGATCCAGTCTTAAGGTGGTAACTCAATTTATTTATTTAAATTTTTGTGCAACAGCAAAATATTTAACTCAACAAGGCAAACGCAATGTGCATAGCACAGCCAGGAGATACTCTGTAATTTATAATAATTTTATGAAAATTCAAGTCATAGATTGATTAATATGATTGATTAATAGCCGAAAAACAACTTTTCAAACAAAATTTCGATTTGAATTTACCGCTGATTACGGCGTTAAATTACCTTCTTGATTTGTATGAGCGATTTATACAAGTGTATAGTCTTATTATCTTAATTACTAAATAATAAAACAATACATATTTTATACAAAACTTTACGTTCCAGACACAAAATTTATCTATTGATATACAAAATGTTAGAGACTAATATGTTTTATTATCATTATTAACTTTATTTAACTTTATTTAACTTTAGTTAATAATGACAATAAAATATTTTGATGATTTAAGAAGTTCTCAATATTTTTTATATATCTGAAAAACATCCCACGATCAACTAACCCCACGGTCTCTAGCTCAAAAGCTCCAAGATATACCTCATCATCTATGTACTCAAAAGCTGTATATTATTAATGATATAAAATTGATCAAACAGATTAGAAGCCCGACAGTCATTTCCCATTTTGATTCACTACCTTTCAAATGAGTGAAATAAATCATTTCCATTTGCTAGTAAAAATATACTCACATTATAAATGTATGCAAAATATCATTTAGTTATTGCGATATTTTTAAGGGAGCTGAAGATATGATCAAGCTTAGCTCTAAAACTGATCATTCAAAATCTTGTGTAAAGTATATTAAACACTCTAATTGTCTACCTCCATTAGCAGCGAAAAGCATAATGTTTTGAAACCAAAAGATGTAGCATTAGTTTACTTGCCAGACTCGTAGTGATAAGGATACGAAGGAATTCAAAATTTCGTTTATACATACCGATCGACAAACAGAAACCAAAATACTCTTTTCAGTTTGTGAGCGGGCAAGCACAAGTGAACAACTTAACTTTTAGTCTTATTTTTGCAAGATATTACAATTTTCTATATAATATAAGATTAAGGAATTGTATCTTTATCACACACCTAGAGATGGAATCATGTAAGCCTAGACAATACACTTTCCTATTTCTGATTATAGTTACGAAATACCTCAATGAAAGAGGTGAAACCGTATACGATACATACTTTCTACCACTTTGAACGGTTGGAGATAGTTTCTATAGTTGCAATGATATTGTATTTATGATTACAAATGCAATATTCTCCGATTCTCCGCCTTACATATACGTTGATATCTATAACAATTATAATTGAAATAATAATGAAATCTATAAACTCCATTTGCACATCCAAAATCTCACAGGAAGTGCGCAACTTGACGCCAGAGTCTTTGCATTCGCATAACTGAGACATTTACAAAGCGACAGAACTCGAAGGTAAACGCAGCTCAGGTCTGGCCTGGTCTGGCCTGGTCTGGTCTGATGAGGCCCGGCTGCAGGTCCATGATTTATTTGACATAGTTTTGTTGTACTCGGGGCGTTGCATTAATTGAAATTGCAAATGCACTCTGACAGAAGAGAAATAAATTGATAGAAGTATTATGCAGCTCTCGCATTTTAGGTGGAAGTATTTCGCTTGGCCCATAAAACAAATTTATGGCCGAGAAAAGGGCTGGGCTCTCAAAATGCACGCATGTCAAAACAAAAGGGAGGCGCGTCGCCGAGCGACGTTTATTAATTGAGGAATTATAAAATGTTCAAGCGGTGGCATATGAACAATGCCATAAAGATCTCCAAGATCAAAGCGATACACGATAATCGAGAGTAACCGAATATATTCGACTTGTGTGGCTGTCATATCAATGCCCCATAAAACACCATAAAGAAAGGCCAGCCCTAAGAAAGTGCGCAATAAAGATGTGCCCGAGTCGTATATGAAATGCGACTTGCCGGCCACGAGAACTAATTTGAATAAAATCAATGAAACTCTGTCCGATAAAATGTGCAGAGATCTTTTATGGAGCTCGTTATCATAAATCAGCGGAGTACGCCAAATATCGTATATGGTATATGGTATTTAGTGCCTAGGCACAGGTATGTAAATATCCCCCAGATGCCGATATTCGATGATGATGCATGCGCACTCAAAAGCTGCTGGCCAATTCGAGTCTCGAAAATTTATGGCATCTTTAACGCATGGTATATCTGTGGGCCAGATGGGGGTCGGGTCACAGCCGAGCCGGGCGGGAGAGAGCCGCTGCTTGACTAGCTTGCCTAGGGCAGTGCCCCCTCGTAAGAGCCACATTAAATGCCGCTCAATTAAGAACTAAACAGTTTGTTAACAAGGCCAAGACTGGCGAACTAAATATAGCCCAGGCATGCTGGACAACAAGTCTGCAACAACAACAATCGAGAGCAATGCAAATGAATGCCTGTTGAATGAATGAATGAGTTGAGTGACTAAATGCGAGTGAGTGACAGCCAAATGGCAGCCACAGGAGCTGATTTGCATCAGTTGTATCTACCTCTCTCTTTCTCTCTCTCATTCTCTACTCTATTCGACAAATGCCAGCTGTTTTGTGTTGGCTATCTTCCCATTGGTACAATGATGGAATATACATATGTATATGTATACAAGTCATCTGACAAGCAGTTAAGATCGGACTATTTTATTTTAACAAATGTAGACCTAATCAAAATTCCAAAGTATGTGAAGTTAAACAAACCAGAGAACAAAATATTTCGGACTATTGTTAATATAAACTTGCGTCTAAAACATTTTCTGATGCACTGTAGACATTATTCATATTATGAAAATTAAGTATAATTTTATATATCTATAACAACTTAGCCAAAAGAGCTAGACACTGTGATCCCAATTCTCGTTTTATGAAAATTTATGTAACAGACCGATTAAGGCGTACCCGAAGGCCAGATAGCATACGTATATCTGGCCAAAGTAGGCTGGTGTAAAAGGCATGTCCGTCTGACTCGTAAATCTCAAAACATAGAAAATTGAATTTTAAGCATACATTCTTATATTAGACCTGTCAAACCAATCGATGGGTTGAAACTACTATTGAAACTATTGATTTGCGACAGATCGTTGGATTTTGTTCCATTTTTATGTGTAGCTAAACATATATCTAATTTTAAATTTCTCAAGAAATTCTGTTTAAGATTCTTACAACTTAATAAATGACATTATGATTTCTACCGAGTGAACGTTCCATCGTAAACCCTCCAGGGATAAAAATTCAATGGGATAAATAGTTGCTGGCCTCATCTTCGTTTGCTAGACAGTCAGTAGAGTACAGTAGTAGTACTTATTATCTCCTTATAACATTGCCCATTGCTAGCGAAAACAAATTCAATAGCACCAGAATCGCTCATAATTGATGTGAGTAACACGACTTTCTCTTAGTCATAGAAAACGTAAAGCATTCCATAAATCATTTATATAATGTCTCATTATTATCTATTTGTATGTTTATGAAAAAAGGCATTATTTTTGTTGGCAATTATTATTGTTCTAGCTGTGTTTTGTGTGAATGAGCAATTACAGTTAATGCCAAAGTACAAATGGCAAATCGATGTGTTTGCTGCCGTAGGAGTAAAGTGTAATTAATTTGCTTGAGTGCGCCAAGAGCTTTCGTTTCGCGCAGTGTACGGAGCAGAGGGAAGGGGGCGGGCACTTGAACTAATTTACAAGTTTCCTTATATAAGCATTTTGTGAATGAAGTCAAGTCTGTGTAGAGAACAATACGAACAATAGAATGTCGGTATGCGTGTGTCTGAATGTATTTACATATGTATGTGAGTGTGAGTGTATTTATGCATATGATTAAAATCCAATTGGTGTGTGAGAAAATTGCCATCTCTTGTGGGCGTTAGCAGCTGCCTTTGTCAGAGGGAGACGGCAACGGAATTCATTCACAAAAGCCTTGTCAAGCGTCTAATGCTGGGCATGATCCACACCCACACACACAAGCAAGGCAGCCATAGCGTTGTTTAAAGTAGAGCGCAGCCTGCCCTCTCTCAGTCTCTCTCTCTCTCTCTCTCTCTCTCGCTGAGTTTTTTTATTCAGATTTCCCTGTGCACAGCTGCAACATTTTGCAATTCAATTTGCAGTTAATCTTGGCCCAGCTGCATATGCAGCAGCGGCGACAGCACCAGCAGCAGAACTCGTCGTAGCGGAGCCACACAACAAATTTATCAATGAAGCCACCCACATGAGCAGCGCTGCCAGCGCAGACGCTAGCCGCGACGTCTGCTTGGCGCGTAGGTGAGGACGCTTTGGCTGGTGGGCGGTCGCAGAGCAGCCAAGCAAACGAAAGCTTTTCAAAAGTTTTGCCAGCTTACAAAGCTGTATACAACTTTCGGCTGCTTGCAAAGCTTTCGTTGGGTGTTATTTTTAGCTGCAGTGCTTTGTGTGCGTGTGTTTGTGTGTGGCAAAAAAGCTCGCAAGGATACTTTGAAGCAGCATTTCGCTGAAGTTTTTGATGAATGCAGCAACTAACGCAAGCTCAGCAGAGGCAGAGGCAGAGGCAGAGGCAGAGGCAGAAGCAGAGCCAGCGCAGGCCGTGCACTGGTTGACAGTCTGAGATCAGCTGCTATTTCTGTGTACTAATGTGCGTGTGTGTGTGTGTGTGTGTGTGTGGGCTGCGACGCCATGACTAAAAGCCTACTTAGAAATAGAAAGACCAACACACACGCAAACTTGGCACGAGCTGCAGTTGATTGCAAGCTGTAACTATCGTGCTAACCCTTGAGTGTGTGTGCGTGCATATGTGTGTGTCTAGCTAGAAGCTCAGTCTTTTAAACTTGGGCAGGCAGAGAAAAGCATTTGAAAGCAAACAAAATCACATTGCGGGGGTTGCTGTAGCCAATGTGTGAAACAGAGACAGCTAGCTGCTCGCAGGCATATTCTCTCCTTATATACATGTGTGTGTGTGTGTGTGTGTTTGCGTGAGTGTGTGTGTACAATTGCCCACACAGTCAACACTTGGGCGACAGTCAACTGTCTAAGTAAGGCGATGATCGGCCCACGATGCGCCGCTGGCGTCGCTGTCGCAGCTGCGACTGTGACTGTGACTGCGGCTGCGGCTGCTGCTGCTGATCAAAAAATACTGAAACTGCGGCAAACAGTTTTTCAGCCACAGTTGAAACGCAAAAACGCAACCGGAAGGAAATTATCGGCTAAATAGTTAAAAATCTCATTTCGCGCTCTCTCGATTTACGCGCCAAGCACATGAGATCGTTAAGCAGCGTTCTCCATCCGAATTGCGTGTTTCAAATCAAAATTGCATCATCTCGCAGCAGTGGCAACAGCAACAACACTAACAACAACAACAACAACAACAACAGCAGCAGCTGCTGCTGCCGCATCTTTAGCTGCTTATCGCTATCTCGCGTTTGCCTCGTCGCGTAATCGCAGTAGCCGGCGCGCATCCTTTGACTAGCTGCCCGGGCCGCCTTATCGCTGCCTGGCCATCTCTTGTAGTAGTCAACTACGTGAAGTCCAAGTCGTAGCGGAGCTCCTGTCGTCGTCCCGGTCGGAGTTGGAGTCGCGCGCCTCGTAATTAATTACAAACGCAGTCGCAAGATCGCTCGCAACTTTTTTCTTTGCAACTAGCGACGCTTTCTGTCTCTCTCGCTCGCGCACTCTCCCTATCTCGCTCTCACTCCGGTTTGCCGCTGAAAACTTCTTATTTACGCGCTATATCTTGATTCCAGCCATAGCCCGAGACTCGATTCTGTTGTGCCTCGCGTGCAGCATCGACGACATCTGATTGCCTTTTTATGGCGGGTAAGTAGCTTGGCCCAGCACACTTCTCTCAAAGCGGTCTATACTATTGCCCAGGCTTAGCTGACATCCAAACAAGTCTATTAATGGGACAATAGCCACAGCCACACAGCCACACAGCCACACAGCCACACAGACAGACAAACAGACAGACAGACAGCCATGTGGAAGTCTTCCTTTGTGACTCATTTCATTTGGCGGATTATATATGATCTATGCGGCATTTTAATGGTAATATTTATGGGCTGATTCGGCGAGGCTAATGCACAAACTATTCAAATAATACTCTTTATATAATGATCAAAAATAATTCGAAATAAAATTGCATTATTAAATAGGAAATAGCTGCTTAATAAAATATAAAATAAATAAGAAATAATTGAACAATTTTATATATTTTTGTATATGTATTTATATTTATTTATATATTTAAAAAAAGTATAATGGGATCATTTTCAATAAGAGATGGACTCTGGTATATTCTGTAAATTATTAATTTTTTTCTTTTCAGAATATATCATAATATTTCTCTTATAAAAACTTTGATATATTTGTTATATACAAAGAAAACCTCTTAGAATCGCATAGAAAGGCACAGCACAGTTAATGTGTTATGGAGATGGGAAGTAGCATATGGAGTTCTAACTACTACATATACAGAATATCAGATACTCCCATCGCGCTGCTATTTCTGTGAGCATACTTCACTGTACCGACTTGAGGTCTGGCTGTCAATTATCCAAGTAGACAGATGAATGTACAGCAATTAGAGGTACTTGCAAATTTTAAGCAAAGTCTGCGAATACGCATACTCTATTTAACAGTTGATTAATAAATTTGTGTTAAGCCGAGAACAGAGCTAAATATTTTGCAATTACAGCTGCCGCATTTAATAAGTAGTTATAAAATGGAGCTCATTAAATATAATCGTATGATGGTGTAACAAATTAATTAGCTTGGCAAAACTGTGCGAGTGCGAGTGCGAGTGTGTGTGTGTGTGTGTGTGTGTGGGTATGTGTAAAGCCCCCGCAATTCGCGCAGACAGAGATTGGCCAAATGCCAAATGTCGAGCGTGGCTCGTAGCATATGTGGTGCGTGGAGTTAAAGGTCAAAACTGCCATAGCACGAGGAGTACGCGGAGCACGCAAAGTGCGGCTAATTAAAACATATATTTTCGCTTCGGCTGACAATTATGTCAAACATTAGCTAAACTCTGTTTGCAGCCAGCTGCAGCGAACCATTCAGAGTAGCAAAAAAATACATATAAGTGTATAAACACGTATGTATGTGTGTGTGTGTAAATGCTTTGACAAATATCAAAGTTGAGGCACGCGGCGAAAGCACGCTCCCTGCTCAATGAAGCTGCTGCGTGAAGTTGAAAGATGGAACAACTTTTCCGTGTGACGTCACGCGAGCTTTTGTCCATTGATGGCTGCATTTCATTCATCCCAGACACTTGTTCGATTCATGGCATTATTTGCCGCCATTTTGCGACACTAGTTGCCCAGATGCCGCCTCCAGCTCCAGCTCCAGCTCTAGCTCTGCGTTCGGCTCGCTCTCCCAGCCAGCTCGAGCAGCGGCTGTCATGGCAACACATACTCACACACACACATAGTAGCAGGACCAACCCACACACGTGCCAGGCAAGCAGCAACCGCAAAGGGCAAAGTGCTATCCACAAGTACAGAAATATGTGTATGTGTATCCATAAAGCTGAAGGGCCGGCAGATTCTATTGCAGCTTCTCAGCCAAGCTGAATGCGTGCATGCCTTTGTTTTGCTATGTCTACAAATACATTAACTTGATTCGACTTTTAGCACAAAATACAAATTTTGACTTAAGCCAAATAGAAGAGAAAATACTAATCTATCTATAAGAATCTGCTCTGATTGAAAAAGTTGAGATTTCTCTTTCTATATAGATAAGAGTTAATTTTTCCATAATTATCTAATTATTATTAGGACATTCTCTTACTAAATCCATATAAGATACTTCTCCTTTGCTGCGGGCCATCGGAAGATCTCCTTGTCGACGCTGCATACGCTTTAGTTAGGAATGAACTCGAGGAAGTTCAGTGGGGCATAGACCACGGCTAATGAAATGGACCCAACGGGACTTTAAGTAGCTTTAACTCTGTTGGGTTGGCGGCAGCTCTACGATGTTTCAGGTGGAGCTACTCATGGACTGGCATGGGCTATAAATACCGCACTGCTGTGGAACTTTCCAGGGTATTCGCCGTACATTTATCTTTTCGGGAACATTGTTCTCTGGGAGTACGCTCTCAATTATCGTGAAAGTGTGGGCGCTTAATCGCATCTATTAGCAACTTGGGCAGGCACAGTTTTGCTATACCCGCCCACTCACCGTTGGCTTCAAGGAGTTCGTCTGAAATTCCTTTGAAAAGGAAAACAAAATATTTGGCCACGCCCACAGTAACATTTAGCTAGTTAGTCAGTCAGTCAGTCAGTCAGTCAGTCAGTCAGTCAGTCAGTCAATCAGTCAGTCTGTCGGTCAGGAATTAACATGTTCAAATTCCGGCACAATATTTATTTCTGCTGTTATCCCTAATGCTTGGACAATATTCCTCTCCTGTATCTCGGCTTCTCCCTCCTTCTCTTCTGCTTGTTGCGATATGATATGTTGTTGTTGTTACTTGTCGTTGTTTTCGTTTTGGGCGCCTCATATCTCATTCTCGTTCCCATTCGCATTCTCGCCGCGTTTTGATTGATGCTCAACTTTGACCTTTAAATGTCAAATGGGATGTGGGTTCTTTTTATTTCTTCTTCTTTTTTTCGGCATTGCCTGCAACTCTAATTGCTTGTTGCTGCTGTCGTTGCTATAGTTGTTGCTCTCTCGCTCTCTCTCTCTCTCTCTCTCTCCCACACCCACTCTCTTACACTCTCTACCTATCTGTTGCTTTAGTTGTGGGTGAGAGAGTTTGCTTTAGTTCGCATTTTAAGCGCTTGCCTTTCGCGGAATTACGGAGTTAGCCAAAGAGCAGCTGCTAAATGTCAAAATATTCGACTAAATGTAAAATGTGGGCAGCTCTCATGCATAGCATTTGTTTGGCATTTGACTCAGGTGTTTCAAAACAATTATCACACCTGTTTCGAAATTTACAATTTTTCTATTGAGTAAATTGGCATTTCTTAGTGGTTTTCTTACTTATTATATTTAGCCAATTTATTTATATTTTATCGTTAATTACTCAAAGAATCTCTGTTGTTCACTGCTTGGGGACAGCGACCTGTTGCTGTTTGCGTATAGCTAATTCGAAATATTAGTCATACGCCCCATGGGCTGATAAGACAAATGCTACACAGATACGTCAGGCATTGGCATAATTGGCAACGAAGTAGCTTGAAAAGTGAAAGCAATTGTCAATAGCTAAACAACAAATGACGTGATTTGTAAATATTTTATCGTAATATGTGTGTGGTCTAATCTGTTGTTGTATTGCGTAGGTAAAGGAGTCGAGACTTAGAAAGAGAGAGACAGAGAGAGAGAGAGAGAGAGAGAGGGAGACCATCCATTGCTACTTCAATTAATTAGCTACGAGTCCAATGCGTTGACAATTTGTGATGGGCCTCTTTATATTCTGACACTCTCACATTCTCACTCTCTCTCCCTCTCCCTCCCGTTCTCGCTCTCGCTCGCCCACACGGCTGCTGGCAAGACAGGAGCTGCCGCCGCGTCGCCTATTGCAAAAACAAATAGGAAATGCCGGTTTCGGCATCGCAAACTTTTCCTCCCACACACACACACAGAGAGAGAGAGAGAGAGAGAGAGAGAGAGCGCGAACAGGAGGAGAGCTGCTCGATTCGCCATTGAGCATTAAATAAAATACAAAGCTTTATATGTGATAATATGACGAAACAAAAGCAACAATTACACTGATATAAATTTTACTCATATTTTCTCTGCTGCTGCTGTTGTTGTTGTTGTTGTTGTTGTTGTTGTTACTGCTCTCGTTGATGACGAGACGCAAACACTTTTCGGGCATTTCGTTTCGTTCGCCGATGTTGGCGCCGACGCAGCCGATTTGCCGCTTCTGTAGCTGTTGTTGTTGTTGCTGTTGCTGATACGACTTTTCACCGTTGTCGAGTTTTCCATTTTCAATTTCCACTGCTCGCGCGCGTCAGTAGCGCATTGACGGCTCAGCAGCTCGTCTCGGCTGCTTTCTATTTCACTTGCCACCCGCGACGCGCCGTCAGAAAACAAGAAAATTCAAAAAACTTTTTGCCTACGCAAAAAAAATTTAAGATTTGCATATCGCATTTAACAAACATTATATTATATATTAAATAAATTTCGGTGCCGAAAATCTTGTGCGTTTACTTGAAAAAAAATAAATAAATAAAAGAAAACAAAGAGAAAAAATAATAATGTAACTTCCGTCGGCACTTCCAAAAATCGAAAGACAGTTTTTTAGACGAAATATTTATCATCGGTTTATCCATATATATATGAATTTTACAAAATTTTGATGATCGCTTTTATAGAGTTTATAAAATTTTTATGTAAAATTAGTGAAATTATTGCGGCTCAATGGAAATTTTTGACCCTTTTATGTACAGCATGAACAGAGAATTTTATATTAGCGCAAAAACACAAGAAATTATGCTGCAGATCAGACTTTGACAAGTTTCAAGAGAAAGGTAACTATAAATTGCCGCTGTTGTTCTCATAAAGCAATCGGAAAAGCCGAACAACAGGTGGCATGAAAGAGAATCGTGTCTTCCTTTGAAAGGATATGAAAATATATCATATAAATAACATATTAAAGGAAAACTTTAAATTGTGTAAATCATACTAGGATAAATTTCACGAAATATTTAACTATTGTACAAATTTATAATTTATAGAATCAGAAGGAGAATTGAGAAAGAAGAAAATATATATGGTGTATCGATATAAAAAAAAAACTCTACCTAACAATCATAGCATTTATAAATTATAAGATAAGAAAAAAAAAAAAACAATATACCCTGATTTTTCTTTTTCAACGGGTTCAAGGTATAAGGAATATGTAAATATTAAAATAATATTCATTGAATAATTTTACGTTTTCTCTGGAATATATTTGATTTTTATAAGTTTTTGCTAATACAGAAAAATACTATTATTATGAGAGAGAGAGAGAGAGAGAGAGAAAGAGAAACTTATAATGAATATAATTAATACAACAAATATACAATATACAATAGAACATGTAAGAAAACAAACATATAATGGATATGAAAAAGTTAATGGATCAGAATATAAACTATGGAGCAAGAGCTATAGAAAAGATATAAGTATTATATACATAATATGAGTAATATATATATCCATACATATATAAATGATACATATATATATATATATATAAATATTTATTTATTTAAAAATTATTGACATATCGTGAGGCAACTAAAATTGAAAACGATAAAGCCTTCAAATGTACAGAGAGCTATTACAACAGTATCACCAACCCGATGGGGGTATTTTATATAGATTAATGTAATAAAATATACATGTAATAATATAAATATACATACATGTAATAATTGCGTGTGTATAGGATATTAATACAATGAACTGAGAATATAATGATTCAACTGAACTAACTAAAATAACGCTGTGATTATCTAAACTTTTTTTAAATCACCTACGTGAACGTCTTTACTCCTTAAATGTTGTTCTCAAACTGTCTTCTTCTTGTTGAGCTGGCGTTGCCATCCTGTTGAGATTTGTAACCAGGTTGCCACTCCGCTCAACCGAGCTTATCATGCAACTTAACTCACGTAATAATAAACAGTAGAAACCGGCTATAACGACTAACTTTACAACGTGCATAGGCTTATTGCGATGAAAATTTCAGTTCCCAGGCATACTGATATGTATCCTCATTTAATAATTTTATATTTTATTTTCCATTTCAGATCTCAGCTTATCAGCTTATCAATTATTTAAAGAAATACCAATCTAACTAAAGACTGATTTGATGACAAAAAATTAATTCAATCAAGTGAAAAGTATTGTGAAAACCCTTTGGGAAAATTGCTCAGCTTACAAATCGTGAATATTTTGAGAACGAAAAATGCTTGAAGTTGGTTGAGCTTTGATTAAATATTAAAAGTGAGTGTTTAGTAAACAAATGGAGTCAGCTGTGCTCTTGGTGCATTTTATTTTTTGTTTTCCGTTCGGTTTTCGTTTCGTCCTCGATCCGCTTTCAGTTTCATTCACTTCGTTTCGCCCTTCGCCCGTTGCAAACGCGCTCGGTCTCGAAAATGTTGCTGACAATGAGGCGACAGAATGAAGTGATAGGCAGCCAGCAGCATTCCACGACGACAGCCCCAGCCACGCCCTCGCCGCCCACGGCCAGTCAATCAGCCACCCCCAGCTTGAGCCTGGTGCCCACTAGCCCAGCCGCTGCACAGGATTCCCTGAACACGCCCACCACGCCCCTCAGCCGCAATCCGCTGCAGTCCTTTGCTGCACCACCCGCACCGCCGCCCAGTGCAGTGCCCGGCTCGGCGCCCGCCTTCGGCTACTACAACAGCGCCGCCAGCTCAGCTGCGGCCAGCTCGCCGGCGCCCAGCTACCTGCACCACGCGCCGACTCCTGCTGGCAAGGACCCTGCCGGCCACTCCGTGGAGCTTGACGAGTACGTAGATATTCTGCAAGTGCAACAGTTGCTGCTGGACTCTTCCGCGGCTGCGGCAGCGGCTGCCCACCCGCTCCCCGACAACCACCAGCAGCAGCAGCAACTGCACCACCAGCAGCAACAGCAGCTGAACCAGCAGCAGCTCGCCAAGACGCGACCGCGCATCAATTTGCAGAAGGCATCGGAATATGCCGCTCAATTAGCGCAGGGTAAGTGAAGCCACTCAGTGGTCGGTGGTGCATAAGTACTGATGGCCTCCCCCTCCCCCCTCTTCTTCTTCTTTCTTGCGCAGCTGAGACATCCTCGCCTGCCTCGCGTCGCGTTCTCCTCGACTATCCGAGCCCCTACTTATACGGCAACCACTATCACCACACGCCGCCAAGCGAGGACCTCGTGGCCCTTTGGTTTGGTAGCAATGGAACAGGTGAGTCCTCCTCCCCAATACTCTACTCATCTCTCCTTTCCTTAATTAATAACTAAGTCTGCAGCCAAATACTCAGACTGAGTTGCAGAGATGGGGATTTTAAGTCCAATTGTTTTACACTCTAGAAAATGTGAAATGTTTAAAGTAAGCAAAAAAGAAAGAGTTGCTAAAATGTATATACAATAAATAGATATACATACATATGTAGTTCTTAAGTACAAATAACTTTTATCAAAAATCTACATTGGTGTACGATGGTGTTTGATTAATTGTGAAAACGATCTGACATGATCTCTAATTGGGATACCCAAAGCCCATACAAAATGAGAATAAGGGTATAATTAGGGACACGAAGAAATGATCGATATTTATGATATCGAGTATGCTAGTGCGGCGATACCGATATTTTATGCTCGATATTTGGGTTTCGATATTTGTACTTATAAAATATCTCTAAAGCCGTATCGAGTAGAGAAATACGCTGATACGTTAAAAGCTCAATCGGATAATTTATATACTAAATGCATTGTAAAATTCAAAGCACATTTGAAAATATAGCTTACGTGGCAATAATATGTGATGCTTGCAGCCATTTAGTAGCTACCGTTGCTCTACAGGAAAGATATTCTGGTGAATAAAAAGATGCAAAATTGAATGAAATGCACTATCAACCTTCAGAAGAATGGAATGAAATGAAAGTGCTATATCCAAGCCTATACAGCATGGCACATGGGAATTCCTTCGAAATCTGTGCCCTCTGAATGTTTATCCTCTAAAGATGGAAGTACTATAACGAAAACACTCAGCCGATTTCCAACGAAACGTCTTGACAAATTTATTGTTTAGGCCATTGCCATGGGATATGGGATTGAAAATGTACCCCATAAAATTAAAAAAAAAAAAAAAAAAAATTAAAACCTAATTCTGATTTAATGCACATTTGACCCAAATATAAATACCCGATACCTTGAAGCATCGATGCATTTGTCTCGATGTTTTTATGAATACGATGTTTTTCTTTTGATACTTCTTATGAGTACATGATCGATACTTTGTATTCGATATCGTACCCTAGGTACAATAATTTCATCACAATTTAACTAACAGTCGAAAGGAGGCGTGGCATGAAGCATACATATGTCTACTGGTTGTCCGTCCGTTTAGCGGAATGTACGTATGAGCTTGTTGCTCGGCTCTAAGATGCCAATCTAATTCTTATTCAGCTATAACTATTTTTTGTAGAGTATATACTCTCATGAACATATGTTTATCCCGTCTCCCGTCTCTCTCACTCTATCTCTGTCGCTCCTTCGTGATGCATTCGCCGTAATATTCGTATAATTGCATCATCTGTTGTCGTTCTGGCAAGCTGCTCGCTCATGTCCCTCAAAACTATCGCAGCGAGCTATAAATTGCCCAAAACAAAAATTAATCTATGAATGAGCTGACAGCTAAAGTTGTTCCCCTCTCACACTGGAGACTCGGTCCGCTCAGTCGCCATCGTCCTCCTCCTTCTCCTCCTCCTCTGTCCCTGTGTAATAGCTCAATAAATATTCATTTTTGGCGCACTTTGATGCAGTTCGCCTGCAATTTGTGGGGACGGCGCTTGGCCTAAGGCGCCACGCGACGTTCGCTTCTCATAGAGTCAACAACAACTCTTTTGAAACGTTGCCAACAACTTGAAATTGAATTTGGCCAAATGCTGCAGCGCCCTTTCGATTTGTTTTGCTTTTCCCCCAATTACTGCTCATCATAAAAAGAAGAGTGTATTAGTTTTCTGCAAATTCACTCTACTCGCATATTCTTATCATTTTGCATGTAAGGATCGAAATTATATGTTGCCTGTGGGCATGCTCAGTAGATCACATCGGACAACGAACGCGCATTATGCAGTCGGCTACGCCCACTTTCAACATTGTTACACCGCTTTTTTTTCACCATGGCAATGGGCAACAGGTGTTGGCTTGGTTGTGGTCCAAGCGAATTGCGAATGCATGCGACGTCGTCATCGTCAAACGTTCCATCGATTATTCGTCTGGCTTGGGTTCGCTTTGCCAAAAAACAGCCCCAGCGCCAAGACCACCCAAAGTGTGTCAATGTTTGGCACCGACATTGCGCACTTCTTATCGCAGAAAGATCCTACCCACGGCTGTCGACCATATGATCCACACATAGAGCAGTAGAAGCATTTACAACTAATTTGAACATTTGATAAGACTATTCTATATATTGGGTTGCATTTCATTATGAAATAACAATGACAATGAAGTTCAAAATGTGTGCATGAGAGATGATATAGAGACGCGAGTATAGACTGTTCCAAGTTGTATGAAGGAATAAAAATGATATGAGACCTGGAATTGTGGACGAGGAGATGAGATGAGATGAGATGAGATGAATAATATAATATAATTATAAAATATACATATTGAAATATACAACACATTCTCATCCAATTAGATATCTAAATATAGAAAATGAAATGATATAGACATTAATTAGTAATATACAATAATTACACTCTGTCTCTCTAGTAGAGCTAATCACATTTGTTAACATAGCAAATCTTCTCTATGCTGCAAAATTGTTTCAACAATTTGTATCAAGACTGTGATACTGCGTCTAGTTAGGATTGTGATTACGATTTCAATGAAGGCCAATCCCCTTTGAGAACCATCAAGCGAACGAGCAGCGAACCAAATGCAGTTTCAAGTGCTCGGATTCCCAAGATGCACACAAATTGTCTTAATTAATTAATATCATAAATAAGCGACGGCCTTTAATTGCTGAAGCATAGCAAAAAAAAAAAAAAAAAAACCAAGAAGAAGAGGAAAAAATCATAATAAAAATATCAAATATAATCGCTCTCATGGCAAAGTTAATTAGCCAGGAAATGACCCCGGCTGACCGATCAGCAAGAACAGCAGCAGCAGCAGCAGCAGAGCAGCGATTGCAACTACAGTAGCCACACAGCTGAGTGACCCTAATCGACAGGAAGCTGACTCAATCTGAGCGACAGACAGAAAGACCTGCGAACAGACAGACAGACAGCGGCACTGAGAGACAGGCCACGGCCACAGTGTTTGCACATTCAGCTGCACTTCACTTGCAATCAATATTCATAAATCTCTCTGCCTCTCTCTCTCTCTCTCTCGCTCTCTATCTATCTCTACAAAGGTATACCAATTAATAACGTGACTCCATATATGTACATATATATGGGCTATGTGTATATATATTTACATACATATATTTATATGAAAATCAAGCTGCGTGATCGTTTCCAATGAAAATCGCACACAAAGCCTTTCAGCGTTTGTCAACGACGCTGGCACCGCGGCAACAGCAACAGCAACAACAGCAGCAGCAACAACAGCAGCAACAGCAACTGGCAGCAACACGATGCTGCAGTCAAGAAAACTGCAAGAAAAAGCGAGAGCCTTAGGCAGCTGTGAGCGACTACAAAATACCCTGTAAACAGACGGCATATGAAGAACTTTACTTTTAGCAGGCCGAGTTCATAAATTATTGTTAATAATCTTAATGCAAATGCAGACAATTTATGACCAAATCTAATATTATTAAAATAAATCAAATAAGTTCAAAATAGAAAAACACTTCAGGTATACAAAACAATTTCAGTTTTTACTTTTACATTATTATATTGTACTATATTTTATTCTTGATCAACCGCAAATTGAGGTCTTTAATTTGTTCTCAATTTATATCGAACATGTAAATACATCGATCGCGAATTTTTCGCGACTTCTGCGCATTCATGCTACCCTCGCTTACCCTCGCTTGATATATACAGTATAATTAAGGCGACAATCGAGACTGTGGCAACCTTTGCGCCTTGTGCAACGGAAATCGCTGACATGGACCACACCATGGGCACAGCTCCCTCCCTCCCCACCTCCCTACCACCCTGCCTTCCTCCCTCCCGGCCAGTGAGGCTTGCCTAATGTTGCCTAATGTTTAATTAAGGTGATTGCAGTGCGGTCACCTGGACCCTGTTGTTGTTGTTGTTGTTGTTGCTGCTGGTGGTGTTGGTGGTGCTGCTGCTGTTGTTTGCTGACAACAACAGCTCACGAATGATCACCAAATTGGTTTGTAAGGATTTCTAAGCGTGCTTCGCCTCGCCATGTCAAACACTTTGGGCCAAAGGACACGCTGCCACGCCCCACTCGGCTGCCTCGCTGATTGCCGTCGCTTTAATGAAGATTAATTGCAATCAGTGCGCCAGTTGAGCGGCGATTAATTGCAGAGCGCGAACGCGACTTGCCAAATGGAAATGAGCTAAGGAAACTGCGCCGACTTCCTTTCAGCCTGTGCTTGATGATGGTATTGGCCATGGCTTTGCCTTTGGCTGTGTCTACGACTGCGACTGCGACTGCGACTGTGGCTGTGATTGAGGCCTTAGCTGTGGTTCACAAGTTCACGAGTTGCGGGCAACTTAATTGCCATTTGAATGGGCAAATGTGCCATTCAGTATTCAGTGCTTTGTTGGTGGCACAATTCAGCTGATGAATTGCATTCGCAGAGACAGAGACAGAGACAGGGACAGGGACAGACTGATGGAGCGGTAAAACTGCCACAGTTCATCATAGCGAGAACCACCACAAAGCAGCGACAGCTGCACCACCACCACCAACAGCTACTTTAATGAACCTGAAGAGCTTATCAATTCGATCAGCTATGCGAAGTGAATCGAACGAGATTAACATAATTTTGAATGGGATCGAAAAGTGTGCCATGAATAGATTTAATAGGCGAATTCAAGTGTATTATTTTTATATCAAATATGATTTAAAAGACTTAATGGATTTAATAGGCAAATTCAAATCTAATATAATTTATGTAAAATATAATCTAAACGAGATGAAGTCAGAGGATGAGTGAAAACAGGCAGAGATAATACAAACAGCAGTTCTTAGGCAGCGAAGTAAAATGCCACGCCCATTTGTCATATTCCGATCGATTTTTGTCTTTTCGAACATCGGTAAATATTGATCGTAGTTTTTGTTTTTGAGCACAACTTTGCAATTATAAAATAGTATATAGTATAAACAACTATTTTAATATTCTGCGAAGTTATCTTCTTCCGACCGTTTATTTTACTTGCATATTATCGATAAAAATCGATCAATTTATTTTCAATTTTAAGCATTTTCGAATGTCACAATAAATTAAAGCACTCGACTTAAAGTAAAGATTTCTACAAACTTCGCAGTAAAACCGATTTGAAACACTTCACTCGAGATTTGAGAGATACAGATAAGTGAATTCCATGATAATGCCCGGAAAAATGTATTATAAAAATCAATTTAGAAGAAGAGGCTTTCCACAATTCATAGCCCATAATTGATTTATTTATTTATTTTAATTATAAGATACGATAATTAATTCTAAATAAGAATTCTGTTTAAAGCCAGAGCAACGAAGGTTTTCATGCAAATACCCCATAAATGCAGCCCTGTGCATACATAGCTCGTGCCTCTCTGTGTGTATTGGATTGTTTATGTATTGTACGTTACTTGTTTGTGTACATGTTAAAGACTTTTAGAGTATCTCTGGCACTCTCGACTGAAGTCGTATTTCATTTACTTGGTAAAATATTATTTCACATTGACAAAAATTGATTGGATATATTGAAGTTTCTTGTGCGTATTACATCTTGTATTTCTTCATGTTGTCACCTGTTTGCACAAGATTTAAATTGGCGCCAGCCTCGAAGCCAGACTTCGTCTGCGGTTCAGTCCAATCGAATTAAATCAAATGCTTGGATCAAAAACCGCAACACGTGGGCAGTATTTTTTTTTTTTTTTTATTTATTTATTCATTTTCTGTGGTTAACTTAAGTTATAATTTGTGGCCCGCTTTAACGGCTTTCAAAGTGAATGCGTCGTCGGCATCATGCAGCTAAAAATAGAGGCACAGCTCAGGTGCCCGAAAAATGACATGAAATAGAGCCGTAATACGAGTAGCCATCGACTGTACATATACATATGTATTTACGTGGGTGTAGATAAGAACCTTGTCGTATGTGGACACAGTTTACCTAACTTTAGCGGAGAAACTCTCTGGCACAAAGGAAGATTATGAGTTTGAACGAGATCTGAGAAAAGATTACATGAGAAAGGAATATATACATATATCCTATATCCATCATGATTGAAAGAATAGATAAATGATATTGTACGTCCAGGGGATAGTTAGCTTACGAACCGAACGACTACTAAAGGTAGTTTACCTGGGTTACAAGCATCATATAATAAGATCTATAGCACCGTAACTTACTCTTATGGTATGTGCAGTCTATGCTGATAAATACCCTCACTTTTATTTTTTTGAATGGCTCGAATCTGAATGGAAGACATCTATGAATGGCTGCAGCTCTTGCTTTTTAGCTACTTGCGATTAAGATCAGCTCAGAGTTTTGCCCACGCTTCAGCTATAACCTGTTGGCGCCGTCGTTTGTTAGAAGTCGGCAGCGACCCACGCAGCAGATAAACAAAATTTATATACAATATATTTATTAAGCAAAACAAACTTAGAAACAAATCGGAAAACCACAAAACAATCATTAAAACCAAGCAGCGCATAAACTAAATTTGAAATCTGTTGGATTCCCAACCGCAAAACTATTTATGCTGGCAGAGATCGGAACATGTATCTGTATCTATATTTATGTCTGACTCTGTATCTGTATCTGTATCGGAGTTGATTTCATTCATGACTCGCAGCTCCATTCATAAGCTGCGCATTTCTAGTTTAAGGTAAGCCACCGAGCAACACCTACTACCAGTTCCAACTGCCAACTGCCAACTGCAACTGCAACTGCAACTGCATATTATTTATACATGTATTCATATGTAGATATACATATATGCGAGTCTGTGCACTTATTTTTTGGGGTCACATGTTGGCGTGTGTTGCAAATTAAATTTGCAAATTATAGGCTGTCCGCAGCGGGTTTCCGGTACAACAACAGCCAGCCAGAAACAAAAACAAAATCAACTGCAAAGACATTGCTCTTTCTCTCATTCAGGATGCTTCAAATGTGTGGCAAGGCAAACAAACCAAAACTCAGGTCGAGCTTCGAGCTACACTTTATCATTCGCTTGGACAAGCTCAATGGATATTCATACAGAGCAAAGCGCATATATGTAAATGCTATATTTATATATGTATATGTAAACTGAACTATTTGAACTGTCATGGCACCAAACGGAGCTGCATTCGCAGTTGGACTCGTTGCCACAATCAACTCTCGTCTCGTCTGACATTTGAGTTTTGAGGCGAAATGTCAGTCAGCGCTCAAAGAGTTTGCTCGTTTCACTGTTCCAGTGCTTCACTGTAGAGCGCTCGACCGACTCAACATCGTGGCCTGCTGAGCTCTTTTGGCCACTAAGATGCTGTACAAAATATGACAAATGTGATATTTAGTAACTGCTGGGGGAATTGTCTTATACCCTAGAAAAGAGCTAAGCTATCACTCAATATATCTATCGATCGATCTATCGATCTAACATGTATTCGACTCTGTATCGAATCTAATTGATAAGCCCATAAACAAATTAAAATAGGAATTTCCAATATAGTTTATTTAAATAACTTTTATGAAATGTTCACAAGTCAAGTTAGAGATGAATATAAATTGTATAGAAATAGTTTTCAGTTGAAATACGTGTGATTTAATATCAGAATTTCATTTGTGAATATTTTTCAATCAAGAAAACATTTCAAATAATAATAATTGATAAATGAAATGAACGAAATCTACAAATATATATATTTACTTACCACAAATTTCCTTTGCACTTCTCTGCCTGTTACAAACCAAATGCCATCGCCTTGGGACCCTAGAGCTTATCAAGAGTATATGAAAGAGGGGCAGTCAGCCAGTTCACTAGATTTCCAACTAAATTTGGTAGTCAAATAATTTACATCAACTTTATGCGGTTTATTGTTTTGTTGTTGTTGTTGTTGCGTGATTTGAAGATTTTTGTTATTGTATTTTTATTTTTTATTTTTATTTGTTGTGTTCGAGTTAGTTTTGCGGGTGGGCGTAACGCGCGCGCGGCTTTCGACCCACTCAGTTGGCGTTTGCCTTTTTTGGTGCCGCTTTGGAGGAATCGCCGCCGAGGCAGTTGCTCAAATCTGATTGGTGGTCAATTCAGTTGGCCCGAGTTTCAAGTGCGTTTCCCTCGGCTGGCCACTTGACATATTTCAATGAAGCAGCCGCAGCGGCAGCCAATACGAAAATAGAAACAAATGAACAAGTGTGCGCGAGTAGGGAGTGCCCGGCCACTAGATGCCCAGCACCATTCGATGGCGTTTCAATTGGAGTACAAGCACCGTAAAGAATCTACACCTAATTTGCATTCGAGGGAGACTAGAGCTAATATAAATGCAAACCAATCAAAACTCACTTGATTTACATCTCCTATAGGGAAACCTACGTAGATCTGCATATAGAGACGGTGCTCAGCTGGGAGGTATTCCCATCCGTTTTACCCCGCTTAGCATTTTCAGGGTAAGGACAAAGAGAGTCCAACAAATTACACGCATATTTTCTAATGAGCCGCGCAAATCGCCGTGGTTCGCAGCGACTCGGCTCATTCGGAACGGCCAAAAGATTTCCACTGCGAACATTCATTTCCATCTGTCTATGTGGCTAAGATTTATGCCTGGTTTCCCTTGAAGCGTCGCGACAGAAAAATCGCTATATGCATATGGTCACATGCAGGGAGGGAGGGCAGGGGGCCATTTGGCTGATTTTGGAGCAAGTGCCAATGGCGTTTGCCAAGTTTTTCGTTCTTTCTTTCTTTAGATATCGTTAGCACAAAGTCAGAAAATGTGTTTTCTTTTCTTCTCGTTTTCTTTGCTGTCAATTTTGAAAGATGCGACGATTTGTGGCTAAGACGCATAGAAAGCAGCCTAATTAGCGCGGCTAATGGGATAAGTGTTCACAAAACATACGCATACAAAGAATCGGAAGAGCCCATCAGTTTCACTCAAATTTGTCTTTTTACGCAACTCAAACTTTGCCGTTCAGCTCTAACCTGAAAGACACCTGGAAATATTGAACATTTGCCAATATATGAGAACATAAATTGTTATAGTTCATAAATACCTTAATAGATTCACATTCGCATACAGATATTGCAGCTGTTATACATACATATGTATGTTCTTATGCATTTGCATATTCAAAATATTGACAGAACTTACCTGAAGGTTCCACGTTCAATTCTAACCTCAATTACGTACATACATATATTGAACGGAATACAAACCCTAAATTAAAGTAATAAGGCTAGTTAATAAATATAAATTAATATAATATTATTTATATTACCTGGTCAGATACACAAATACATACATATATGCATTATTCGGGCTTAAAGGGGACACACAAACATTCGCAAAATATGCATAA
Organism: Drosophila mulleri; assembly: GCA_035047565.1. NCBI lineage: Eukaryota > Metazoa > Arthropoda > Insecta > Diptera > Drosophilidae > Drosophila > Drosophila mulleri. The sequence goes on along the minus strand of JAWNPK010000069.1, from coordinate 2,586,965 downwards.
AAAAACTAATAAAAATAAATAAAAAACGATATGCGGCTTTCTCCACTTCACAGCAATTCACTTTACACATTTTTAATCAATTTAGCACAAAGTTTAACACTTTTTTTATGGTTTTCTTCAATAAGTTTTTTCACACTCGACAAATTGATGTTTCGCCGACTAAAGACTGAGCCTATTTAATGATTTGACAAAAAGGTTTCATTAGAGCTTGCCAGATCGCTGGGGGCGTTGCCAGCCTTCGGGATATTTTATAGCTCTTCAATTAGAATTAAAGTGTGTCCATATATAAATTTGATTATTTATTAACGATGCCAGAATATTTGGTATAAAAACTCAATATTACAATTGTTAGAAATAACTAATTTGATCGCCCAAGCACAGTTTATTAAGGTGACCATATTGGCGCTGCCAGCTAATATTTTCGCAGCTGTCCATTGTGAATTATGCGTATATTAATGTAAGTTTATTTAAGAATAATAATATAAACTCATTAAATATAATACAGATATAAATAAATTGTATTTACTGAAATAAATAAACATATAATTCAATTTTGCGAATCGGCAAGGCTAAAATTTAAAAGAATTGAATGATTCCAATTGGAAATTTTCAGTTGGTTGTTCAGTGTGACCATATCTAAGCAACAAGACTGCCATATATGTAGTGACTTGGCTGGGCCATTCAGTGAAAAAGAAATAAAGAAAAGCTTGAGGAAAAGTCGCTGCGTCTATGGGCTAAATGCGTAGAGAAAAATCGCTGCTTCTATTGCTGCAGGCAATCAAAATGCATTTATTAAACATTCGTTAAGCAAACAATCGCATTCGGCTGTGCATTAACAAAAGCCGTTTGCCACATCCACACACACACACACACAGAGAGACGCACACATGCGCGCAGCACATCCTCTAATCACACACACACACACACACACACATGCACATGGCCAACATCAACAATTGCAATCAGGCCACTAAATCGCAACGACTTCCAACTTGAAAACTCTTCCAGAGTCGTACGACGACGACAGCAGACAACAAAACTACACAAAGCTACTTTACTTTGGCAGCGGCCCCCGCAAAGCTGATACAGGAAAGAAAAACACAAAAAAAAAACAAATAAAAAAAAAACTGAGCCGAAAAAAAGAGCAGTTGCTACAACTGTGAGGTTTTCTAAGCCGACACGCGTTGACTTTGGCTACACGACGCCAACCACGCCAAGAGTCGCGCCCCCTCTCCCCCCCTCCCCCACTCTTGCGCTTGTTGCTCTGCCGTAGAAGCTGCTGCGACTTCCTCGGACCTCTCGCTCGCACTTGGCGACACTGCATTTGAACAGTGGAACAAATTTGCAGCTGATTTATGTAAATCTCTGTTGTTGTTGTTTTGTTTTTTCTTTTTTTTTTTTTGCTTTTTTCGGTTCCAATCAACGCGTCGTTGTATTTGTTGTTTCGTGCTGCTCCTGCAGCTCCTTGTGCGCTTTTCAGCTTCTGCGCGGGCGGCGGGTGGGGTGCGGCGTGGCACACTGTCCCGTTATTTGGCCCATAAGCCAGCGCCTTAAGCGCTACAAAACTGCAATTCATTCAGTGCTACGAAATTTTCGTTATGAATGAAGCTGCCCACGCGCAAGTTCCGAAAAAAAAAACAACAAAAACTGACGCTGCAGTCGACGCTGGCTGTGACAGCAGCAGCAGAAGCAGCGGATGTTGTTGCTGCGACAGCAATTGCTGCTGCTGTTGTTGTTGTTTTTGTTGCTGCTGCTGCTGCGCCCCATTCATTAAACGCTTTTCGTTTTGTACAAGGCGCAGGCGCAGCGCTTGCTGCAATTTTGTCACTTTTCATGCCAAAAATCGACCAGAGACGCTGACGCTGACGCCGACGTCAGCATCGATGTTAGCGTCGCGTCGTGACAAGCGCGAGGCACGCAGAAACAAGTTAATGCGCGCTACTCGTGAGTGCGAAGCTAAATACCCTGTAATTCTAGCAATCACGAGTGTAGTCAAATGGTGAAGTATTGCTATTACGATATATTATTAGTGTCATATTAATAGTTATTAATTAAAAAAAGTCAGATAGGATAATATATCTCTGTTCTCAGCCTCTTCTTTTCTGTCCTTCTCTTATATATTCTCATCATCTCTCCTCGCATCTATTCGCGTCTCTTCTCTTTTCTTCTTTTCTGACTCTTTCTCTCTACTCCAATCAATACACCCGGCCCAATTTCGCTTTCCATGTGTACAGGGCATGTAGGAAAATAAAGTCAGTTATGGTTTTCTGCTGTTGGCCAATATTCAAATGCAATTTATGTCATCGTCGCGGCTTTTATATGCACATATGACGTCAGCCTGACCATGGCTGTGGCTCAGTGGTGCAGTGGCTGACTGGCCGAGTGGTTCGTTATTCGCTGTTTACCAGCCATAAACTTGTAATGCCCGCCAGCTGTGTGAGAATTCGGCTTGAGCCAGCGCCTTGACAGCAACCTGAACGCCAAGCCAAATGGCAACAACTCAACAGCCAACAGCCAAAGCCATTGTCGGAATCAACTTAACAACAATCAATGTACGTGTAGAGCATTCCATAATTAAGTTGGCACTCGAATGTTTACGTGCAAATAGATATGTAAGCACATTTCGCCTATACCCGTGTGTGGGTCGTAAGAACGCTCCTCAGAGCTCGATTTACTATTCATTTCAGACATGGGCAAGAACAAACGGGTATCAAAATATGTTTTATTTCTGGCTTCTATTTAAATGAAACTATGTTATGAAACGGTCAGTGGCGCCGCGAGGGGGGATAATTTAAAAGCAAAGCTAGGGTCGAATCGGCAAATCAATTGCAGCTCTGTTAACCCTTTTAATTTTATTTATTATTATTATTATTTTTTATTTATTAATTTATTATTTTTATTTATTTATTTTATTTTAATTTTTTCTTTTAGTTTTATTTTATTTTTCTTTTTTTTTTAGTTTTATTTTATATTTCTTTTTTTTTTTTTTTGGGGTCTATTTAATATTGTGCATTTGTAAATCATAATAAAGTCTATTGATTTATCTTCATGACGAATTCTATAAGAATCAACGCTCCTTATCGACCTTCAATAAACTTAAATTTGACAATTTGATTTCATGATTTTTTAGACAATTTATAGCCATAGTTAGGGACTCCGTTGATAAGAGAAATGTTAATACTTTAATGTAAACTGATTCAAGAATCAACCTCTTCATAAGCATCTAAGCCATGGACCAAAGCAATTGCTAGTCGGTATAGAGATAACGTTCTCTAGCAATAGCTCCTTTCAAGCTGAACAAATTCATTAAAGATAATTCCTATCATCATTAAAACTAATGCATATTCGGCTATGCAGCACTATATATTCCCCAGGGTTCTTCTGTTAAAGGATCCTAGTGATCCTTTCGTTCGACGTCTCCTGCCTTAAATGCATATGCAGCACTATTAGATTTTTGCTTCCAAACATCTCTTTGAATTGTTCAAAAATATTCCTCCGTAAATATTGGTAAAATATGATAAAATTATTTAGCTGTAGATCTCGATTAAAGTGATATCTCTAAGCACACCATATGAATAGGCCAACCAATTGATCGCACTCTATAGCCAGTTGACATGCTCTAAGATTCCCATGCTCTGAAATTCCCAAAGAGATCAAAAAGTAAACGGGAAGACATAATACTTACGTTTTAATGCGTTCGATCGTACGATTTAACGAGCTGAAAAATATTAGAACTCTTTCAATGGCGAACAATGACAGCCGTTGACAATCACTGAAATATGATATTGAGCCATGGAAAATCGAGGGAAATAGACAAATGCTGGCTGGCTGGATTGCTGATTGCCTGCTGGTCTTTGTCCGCATATTGCCATTGGGCCAATGCAGCTTTCGACTGGCTAAACAAAAGCTGGGCGAGCGGCAGATAACCGAAAATTCATTCATAAAAAAAAAGAAAAAAGATTTCGAAATGTTTTCGTTGAATGCATCAAACGATGTCGAGGCATTTGACAGTTAATTTGTTAGCATTCACTGAAAGTGCGGCTTTCCGGTTTTCCAGCATCTTCCTCCTCGAGATCGAGCGGAGATGCTAATGCGGTTCCGGTGTGCGTGGCTAATGGAGACGAGCATCTTAGCCATGGCCATCAATTTGCATTTGCTGCCCACGTTCGCTTCGCGTGTGCCCTTTTGGCACCTGGCACCAGGTGATCTCTGCTCTGCTCTGCTCGACTCGACTCGACTCGATTCAGTCATTGATTCATTCATTCATTCATGATTTCATCATGCGGCGCACAGCGTGGGCGAATTTACTATTTCATTCATGAAAACTCATCAGACCAGCGCGTGCCCTGCCCTGTAATCGTATACCCTCAGCCCGATCGTTGATTTTATTAGGTTAAGCTGCGGGCTACTCCAGTTCCGAATCAAAAAGAAAATCAACACCTACAAGAGAGAGTAAGAGTGACGAGACGATCTGCCAAACGTTCGATCTTCTATATGGATAAATCAAATCAACTGCAGATCTCCTCAGCGAGTAAATATGTATAGCAGCGTAGCAGAAGCAGAGACAGTGAAAGCAAGAGAAGAGAGTAGAAGAAGATCACCAGGAATGTGCTTGCTAGCCATGTCAATGGGCAAGACCAGCTGCTTCCCATTGCAACTGCAGTTTGCGATTCGCTCAACTTTATTTTGCTTATTTATTTATTTTTTGCAGCTTCTGCTCTGTGCATCGCTTAATTTTAGCAACATTTAACCCAATTCCTTTTTTTTCCTCTTTTTTTTGGTTTGCTAATGAAGTGTCAACAACAAATTGAATGTCTAACATTTGTTGCATGTCGCCAGCAGCAGCAACAACAACAACAACAACAGCAGCAACTGTTGCAGCGGCGACAACAACATTTGTGTCTGTGTCTTTGTTTAATGCTTTAAATAAATAAATGCAAATGCAAAATGCAAAAGTCAACAACGAAAGTTGGCCAAAACAAAACCAAATCAAAAGTAAAGTAAGCTCTAGTCGGAGAGTGCGCGACTTGAAGATACCCTAAGCAATGCTATGAGCTGCTATTGCGCACTTTAATTTAGCGAAATTTAAATAAAAATTAAAACAGCTCTTTAGCTCTTATCTATGTTAAATTGTTGAATTATTTAATTTAATGCAACATGATTTTAATACAAATCTCATTTTAAGTTTATATTATAAGTAACTCTATAAAACTATGATGAAATAAAACCAAACTTTGAATAAACTAATCGAATCTAATCGAATCTAAACTATAAAGTTTTCCATGCTCTAATTTGTAGAAGTCACAAAAAACTACCCATTTGACTTGATTACATATAAATATATGTGTAACAATTATTATGTGAGCTTATTGTAATTAATAGGATATTAAAATACTGGAATGCTATTAATATACTGAGCATTTAGAATATAATAATACAATAATAATAAAATATAATAATTAAGCTTGACATCAAAACACTATGTTTTTTACACTTTTTTTTTTTAATCACCAGCTTTTATGTCTTTACGCTATCAATATTCTTCTCAAAATTGTCTTCTTCTTTAAATGGTGCTGCCATCTCCCGTTGAGATTGTTTAAACAGGATGCCACTCCGCTCCAAAAAGCTTCTCATTAACTTTGCATAGACAATAATATATATGTATAATATATAGTATAATATACATAAGAAACATTTGTTAAAGTGTACTTACTTAGTAAACATAGTATTCATTTGAAAGTATTCTATTTTATGAGTTGATTTGGAGTTGAAATGTATTCTATCATATTAACAGATAGCTGGATCAAGATAAACTATAGCAATATACTCCTTGAGCTATTAGGAATACGAATTACTGAATTCCTTAAGTTACATATTTTGAAATATTACAACAGTTTGTAATGTTTTTTTTTTCAATTCTGCGAATTAGATCGGGTATACCTTCAGTTTATCCATCTATATGTATATGTTTGTCGTTTATATCTGTGCCTTATCTGACTGATCTTATCTATGCTATTTACTATATATAGCTAATAAGTATTTGTTTATGCCTGATCTAAATGTCACTACGATATGCAGCAGAGTGTATGATAATTAAGTAAATGCCATTACGTAGACGACACGTAGGCCCAGTCAACTGCCCCGCCCCTACCCCTGGGCAGAGTTTCATTCATTGGCGGCAGCTCAGTTGTTGTTGTTGTTGTTGCTGCTGCTGTTGCTGTTGCAATCGCTGAACATCGCTTGCCAAGTGTGTCGCACAGCGCAGTTATGAAAGCTGGCGGTCAATTTGCATACAACGGCCGCCGTTTTGTGAATGAAAATGTTTTTTTTTTTTTTTTTTGGTTGTTAATTTGTTTATTTTTATTTTGGCCAAGCAACAACAACAACAACAACAACAAGAGCAACAAATTAAAGCGGCAACTGCAATAAATTGCTGAATTTTATTATGCTGCCGCGTAGATATAGATACAGGGTGCTGTCGCTGCTGCTGCGCTGCTGCGGCGCTGCTGTTGCGCTGCTGCTGTCGCTGCTGTGCCGCTTTGCTGCTTTGGCTGCTGCCTCGGCCAACAACTACCTACGCACTGACCGCAGCCCACACGCCACGTATCTGCCAGATACGCAGCTCAGCAGCAGAGTCTGTCCAAGCAGCTTGTTGCGGCTAATTCGATTTCTGCATTGCCAAACGCTTTGCCAGCTCCAGAGCTGCCGATTGCCTTCTGCCACGCCAACACGCTGCAGATACAAAGCTACACAGCTACATTTGGAGTCAGCTCCGCTCCACTCCGCTCTGGCCCACTCTGCTGCTTGTTGTTTTTGTTGTTTTCCATTGATGATTTCTGCTCTGGCTGCCGTCTCGCTGACATTTGCCTTGTCTGTGTCAGCTGCCTGTTGCGTTGATTCATTCATTCATTTGATTTTCTATTCCCCTCCCCTACCTCGTCCATTCACTATTCACTATTCATATTAATTGCTTGACTCTGCCAAGCCGTGAATGTGATAATAAATTATTACAGCAAAAGACGTTTACCGGGTAGGTGGGCGTCCATTACATAAAACACAAATGAAAAGAAAATTAAAAGAGAAAAAATTAGATACTTCGATTTATAGCCCGAGATCGGAGCTTGTTTGCTCGCCAGCCTTATGACCCGGTCAAGTACTCGTTTCTCTGATTGGTTGTCTGGCTCCAACGTCTTGTCATTCTACTTCCTGTCCCCATAGCTCCAATAAAGCTGAGTCTCCAATCAGCCGTCCATAGCAACCGAACGACCTGCCCACTAGATTGTCTAACCCATACATAGACAAAAGCCATTCATCATCATTGTGTTAACTCAGAGATTAGCATTGAATTCATAATTGCCATTACTTATTTATGCTAAGCTGGCAAATTAGCTGTTACTAAAAACGCTTTACAAACGAATATCATTGGCAAAACATATGGATAGAGCAAAGCATATAGTTACTATTAGGTATACATTTCATATATTTCATAAATCTTGATAGTTAATATATCAGTCCGTTCGTCGTCTGTCTCTACATTAAGTTTAGAAGGCTATTCTATATAATATCAATTATATAGACTATAATATTTGTGGTATGTACAAATAAGTCAATTGAAGGCGTGGCAAATCGAGAAAATTAATTATATTTCTGCAGCTTTAAGTCTAAAAATTTGATTTAAGTTTAATACATATAAAGAACATTTTCTTTCTTTACCAGATTTTTTTTTAAAATTATTTTTGTATATTTAAATGGAGCTTTGTATATTTAAATGAGCTGTAAAAATTCAAATACAACAAAATAATCATTAAACATAAAAATAATAATAATAGAAGAAATTTAAAACTAGGTATAGATATATATGGGGGAAATAATTATAGAAATATATATATATTTTTATACCCTGAACCCATTGAAAATGGGAAATCAGGGTATAATGGTTTTGTTAAAAGTATGTAACAGGGAGAAGGAGGCGTGGCAGACCCCACAAAGTATATATATTCTTGATCAGGGCGACAAACTGAATCGATTTAGCCATGTCCGTCTGTCCGTCTGTCCGTCTGTCCGTATGTATGAACGCGTCGATCTCCGAAGCTATTAGAGCTAGAGACTTGATTTTTTTTTTCAAATGTCCGTATATAGCGCGCGCATATCGAGTTTATCACAAAAGATCGATAACTCATCCCGTTATTTTTTTATCGATCAAAAACCTTATCGAAAACCAGTTATAAAATTATATCTCCTACACCTTTAGAGCTAAAGTCTCCAAATTTTAAATGTAGACTCGACTGCACGTGATAGAATTTCGATTTTTGTTATAATTCACCCCCCACCCCTATATCCACCCCCTTACCCTCATCTCTGTAAAAGGCGTATTTCAAATACTAGAGACTTGAGCTTTGGCAAATATACGCATAGTAATGATAAAACCACATTCTGAAAGTTTCATGAAGAACGTACGTCCACAAAAAAAGTTATTGAACAATTTAGTTCCCATAGTAAGCCCACACTGCAGCCCATGCCTGTTAATGCGTGCGTGCCTATGGGTCTCTATGTATGTGTTTGCGTGTGTGTGTGTGTTTGTATAAGCTGAAAGACACTAAAAATGATTGAAATGGCTGTTGCTCGGAGGGTTCAGGGTATCTCGTAGTCGAGCAGTCTCGACTAGAGCTTTCTTACTTGTTTTTTACTATAATTAACGAATATATTTTATACGAATTTATAACTTCAAGATTAAAGAGCAATTCTTGTTAGCATATATGCATAGAGCTTGTGATATTTTTATTACTGTAAACTAACTTTTAGTGCTCACGTTGCAGCGATAGAATTTAGATATACCACAAATGTTGCACAGTCTTTAGAGAAAACTCATAACGCAGGGTATTAATATAGTAATAAAGCTGGTATTGTAGGATATTTATGGGTTCTGCAGCTCGAATCTAGATCAGACGAGAGGCAGATATGAATCGTTAGCTCATTTATTGACCCAATCGGGACTGAGAACATTGTTGCCTATGGAATTATGAGCATGCTTTGGCTCTTGAGAGGCGAGCGACATAGTTTATGGCCCCGACGAGCCTCAAATGCAAAGCGAAAACTGAAAACTGAAAGCTGAAAACTGGAAACCGAAAAGCGAAAAGATTCCACCCGAAAAGAAAAAAACAACAAGCAACAACAAAATGATGACAACCAGAATGAAAATTTATATGGGAAGCCATAAAGAAGGCGACGCATAAATAACGTGCAACCGCGCAGCCACTGGGGCATGCAACCTGCAGATCGTCGCACGCGCAACTAATTAAATTAAAGGCGATCGTCGCGTTTTCGTATACGTATTTTCTGGGTCCGTTATTTAATTGAGGTGGGCGTACCCGCTGTGTGTGTCAGTGTGTGTGAGTGTGTGAAATTTATGCGCAATATTTCAGAATACATTTCAAGTGCGAACTGTTCCCACACTCAATGCGGCTAGACTAATCAAATGATCGACACTGAACTGAACGAAACATCGATATATCGATATGCATAAATTTATCAAGAAATCGTTCTTAGGTTTTCGATACTTTTGACACTTTGCTGCTATAATATAGACAACATACAATGACCAATCCAATAAATTTTATAGATTCTTGTATAAGATTAATAGGTGAGTTGGTTTATCTCTTACTTTCCGATTGTTCTCCGTTTGCTAGAGATGGGAACTTCGTATATTTAACACAAATTCACTTAATTTTTCATGTTTTCGATTCTTGATCTCGAGTGAGCTTAACAACATCAACCATATCAATGAGCATTTCCTCAAATTTCGATATTAAACACCTGTTTTCTTTACTATTTTTATTCCGGCACTAAGTTAGTATTAACCACTTGCTTAGTGTCAAGTGCAGCCCACTTGAGTAACCGATTTGGCAAACGTGGTCGCGTGGCTGCTTCGACGAGCAACGCCTCCATTCCCAGTGATCTACACTGAGAGATCAAGAGATCGCTCGCGGATCTGTTTTTATGGAGCGTGAGTGGGGCTCGGTTTTAGTTGAGTGACCCCACCTGACCATGTGTAGGACAAAGTGGCACGCGACCGGCTCACATCGGCGGCAGCACCATCCTCTGCCACCTACACGCACACGCACACTCACACACACACACATACACACATTTAGTGTGTGTTTGAGAAATTCTTCTCTGTTTTGCATCGACAAGTGTAGGGGACGCTTTTGTTGACGTCGCGTCGTCGCGTCTGGTCGCGAATATTGCGGGGGTTGTTTGTTGTGCTTGCGTTTATTTTGTTTGCTTTTTTCTCACATATGCCCACACGCACACTCACACACACAGACATTCACACACTCTGCCAGAAGGCCCGCCGGCCGGCATATTCTCCACCCACCTATGCCGCCAAAATGTCGGTCAACTGCCTCAAAGTAAGTTCAAGGGCAGCGCAAACCTTTTCACAAACATTTTAGAATGTGTTGCTTTTTTCTCTGGCTTGTCGTTAGCTGGCACGCGCCTTGTCGCCGCATTGGCCCACGTATTAGCCATGTTTATACCTCTCTCTCTCTCTCACTCTCTCTGCCTCTCTCTCTTTCTCTGCTTTGCTCTGCTCTGCCAAGCGTAACTTGCACTTTTCTGCGTGTCATTTGTCGCCCATCGCATTGGACGTGGTCGTACTCTGGTCGTGTGCCGGCTCAAATAAATCAAGAACATGCTCCATGCTCCATGCTCCATGCGGCTGATGCACGCCTATCGCATCCGGTTCGCCCCAGCTCAATTCTTATTTTTCGTACTCTATCACAAAGTGCGTCGCACCTCCCCCTCGCTCTTCCACTGCAGTCGGCTGTATGATACTTTTTTTTTGCTTAGGCATGGACTCAATCAAGCCATTTTATATACCTTTTGTTTTTTTTTTTTTCTTTTTTTACTTTACATTTAAGTTTTTTATTATTTTTTGTTTTTATTTATTTTATTTTTTAAAAATTTTTTTGCCTTGCAAATCGACGCATGGCGCATTGTTGGGGCCCCATGTCAAAGAAGCCTGGCCAACATGGCAGTCAACAAATTTACGACATAATAATTTACATTTATCTGCTGCAACGAGGCAGCCACAATGCAACAACAACAAAAACATTTACAAACTGTATCGCAATATTTGTGCGTATATTTTGTTTAGTTTTTATTTGCCAGACAAAAACCGAAAAAAGATCATATTTTTTCAAGCCGATTACTGGTTGCCCTTTACGAATGCAATTCTGGAATATTTATTATTATATAATATAATAACATATAAAAAGAAATGTATATTTTTATTATACAAATTATACAAATTATTATAAATGATATATATTATCTAAATATGACTATAAATAATAAGGGGAAAATATATATATTATTGAATAATATCCTTATTATTATTTTATGAAACATAATAAAATATATATTATGCTAATTATTAATAGAATATTTTGTACTTTTCTCATATAAAATTTCGTAGTTCTCAGCAATTCTTTCATTGTTATATATTGATTTTGATTTTTACAACTTTATTTAATATCCAATTAAATATATTGTTAAATATTTATAATGATAATAAATGAATTGCTTTTATTATTGCAATCTACAAAATTGTGAACTTTAATTTTACTATATTTTATTTTGAATACTGGCTATAACAAGATAAACCATTTTACTGTATTCTAATTCGATAGAGAATCTTGAGCTAAGCCAGTTCCAATCACAACCTTATATATTTTATTGTCTTTCTCTAATGCAAATCAAAGTTTTACGATCTGAAAGATCAACTGCCATATATGGGAGATCTTTTATTGCCAACGCTTTAGAGGCAACCTTTAGAGATCTCTTTTGCAAATCAACAATATATATTCAGCAAGCTTAGTAATGAGAGCGAAGTGCGTCTAGCCAGTTGTTCAGCAAGCTACACTTCGAATATGTATCTATATATACTCATTAGAGTTATAGACACTATGTAGTTAATAAAATGAGGAAGTACAGTGAGTGGATCTTGTGAAATACTGATGGCTCTTCTGTGTTTTATCTCTTGATGGTCAACGGCATCACATAGCGAGAGTACACTATGGATTATGCACTTCATTAAGACTCAGCGCCATGTTGTTTAATAAGTTACCTTTGCGATATGTCGCCGTCAGACGGCGCAGACGTCGCCTCTTTATCAGTTTATTACTTGGCAAACTTTTCATTTTAATATCATTTCGCATTTGCGCAATGCAATCGCCTTAATGCCGTTGTTGTTGTTGTTGTTGTTGTTGTTGTTGTTGCTGTTGTTGCTGCAGTTGAGCGACTTTTAATTTTGAACGCCTTCGTGGCGAGACCTGAACAAATCGGGTTGGTTGGCTGCTTGACTGACTGCTGCGATGATAAATGTGCACCGGTTTTGAAGGCGTCACAGCAATGCGACAAGCCGACACCGAAGTCCCATTGCAGCAAGTCAAAGTCAAGGGGAAAGAGAGATGCAGGTGCGAGAGAGAGCGAGAGAGCGCAGAGCTCACAGTGAAGGCAAAGTAAAAAGGGAGACATTTAAACAGAGAGACTGCGAGAGAGAGAGAGGGCTACTGGGCCACTTTCACTCGCTCTTTCGCTATTATTGTGTTGAGTAGCAAAAATCGATGGAGCTAAAAATTGCCGGTTGCTGGGCTGATGTCAAACGTTGCTTGCGTAAACTTTCCCGGTAAATTTTTATGAATGAATGCAAAAATCATAGCATACTTAACAGCGCGCCTGCGTTGCCACCCCAGCTGCGGGCACTCGCCCATGTGTGTGTGTGTGTGCGTGTGTGTGTGTGCTGTGACGAAAGCGAAGCGTCCTTGACTGCGACAACAGGTGTAATTTTTTCTAATAGCTGCTTTTTGTTGTCTGTGACGCAGGCAAAGCCATGAAAATGATGCCGACCATAAATTTTCATTAGCTTCAAGCAAGCTGATATTTGTAGTAACTAGGCAACTAAAAATAACACCAGCTAGAAATGTAACAATTGCCCATCGAATTGCAAACAGCACGAAGTTATTCATAGCCAAGCATTATAATTCTCAGAAGCCTTACGCAAGAAGCTGAGCTAAGAGAACCTCGACAAATTGAGTGAATGAAATCTATTATTAGTCTGGAATCAACTGGCTTCAAGACTAGTTTAAGGTATAGTAACAAATATTGCAAAATAAAAAATAAAAAACAAATAAGTATTATAAATAATAAAAATCACAATATGCAAAAATCAAAAATATGCAAGTCAAGACAAAAATTCCACGTGAATCGTTTCACTTTACGTTAAAATATTACCGAAATTACATGGTAAAGCCAATAAAATCATAAAAATTAATAGAAATATTTTTATTTCATTTTTTAATATACTTGTAAACATTTTTACATTAAAATAGTATACAAAAATAAATAATATTATACATTTAAATTTAATGATACTTTCATTAATCAAATACAAAAAAAAAAAAAAAAATCAAAATAAGATAAAATACATAATAAAAATAAAAATGATTGATTATATCTATACTATAAATATCTATATAAATACATTTATGATAAATAATAAAATATGAATATGTATTAAAAATATTTAAAAGAATTATTTTGTATATAACAGAAAAACAAAATAATAATGAAAATAATAAATAAATAAAAATATAGAATAAATAAGAAAATATAAGAATAAATTTCATGTATTTTTCTATAATTAATTATTTAGTTAATTATTTTTTTAAATTATATTGTATTATCATTACAAAATAAAATATAAAATAAAAAAATTTTATTCATATATATATATTGATTATAATTAGAAAATAAAATATAAAAATTTTATTAGAACATTATATTAATAAATATAATGTTATAATAAAACTTTTTTATTTTATTTCTCAATTATAATAATAATAATATTGTGTTATTATATTACATTGATATTGAAATCGATTCAGCAATTCTTGGCCAATTGTTTTCGAGTACAGTACAGAAATGAGTTCGTAACTAAAATCCCCCGCCAGACATTTGCATGGCGAATTCAATTATAAATAGTCAGCGACACGTTGCTGGTGATGATTACGCAGTCCCATGAAATTGTTAACTTGTTTTTTTTTTTTTTTTTTTTTGTTTTGTTTTGTGGCTGGGCAGCAAATGTTGCCATTTTTGGTGCGGCCAAGCGACTCAAGCGAAACCGCAATTAAGCACAAATCACAAAGTTTACCCAAAAATGGTTAAGACTTGAGTAACGAACAAGAGAATAGCAACAACAACAACAACAACAACAACAACAGCCACAATGACTGTTAAAAGGGAGAAACAAGAGAAGCAGCATTGATGAGCCCCAAAATTTGTGATGCCTACTTTTGACCAAATATGGCTGAACGATCTTCGCATCGGACGATTTTTTGGTTTCTCGAAGTTTTTGTGATATTGTATAATATAAGACTTGTATAGCTGGTCCCCATGCTCATGCTCATTCAGAAAAAGCTCTTTGTCTCTTGACCCGTTTTTCTTCTTCTTAATATTTGCTTCTCTTCTTCTTTTATTGTCTTTAAGCCACACGAATTTATTGTATTTATATTTACTTGCTCGCTGCCAAAGCAAATAAAATGATTCGGTTTTTATGAATTTAAGCACTTGACATTTCATTTCAAATCGTGACATGTGACTAAGTTAACTTAAGCACGGAGATTGAGCTAAAAGAAGAGCAGATTCAGATTTCTGAAAATCAGATAAAATGATTTATTTACAATTTATTTTAGGTCAAATTATAAGGAAATACTTATTTCTTTGAAGACATTATTGAAGCAAAGTATTTATATATTGAACAACAATTATATTCAATATCATTTTTAAATTTACTTCGAATGCAATTTTTAGAAATTATTAATAATAATAATAGATGAATATAAGCTTAACTATTACTTTTTATTTAATTCTTTATTGAGTCTTATTTACATAAAAAAAATTTTTTTTTTAATCATATAAAGTTTGTGCCACAAATTTATTTTTATATGGATGTTTCAGATATGTATAAAATACTTTATTCTATTGGAATATATTTATACTATGAGGTATATTTAATGATTGATCATATGATGTACAATAATTCATTATTTTGCTTCATTGCATTGACAATCAAATTTAATCGAAAAATGATCTGCATTTAATTCAAACGAAAGCCAACATTTTAATTATCTGAATGGATAAATCAAAAATGAGCTGAGCTTTTTAAATGCTTCAGTTTTCGTTCCGTATAAAAATGGATCAGATTAACCATAGAAATGTGCGTATTTCGAATGTTAATTAAGTAAATATATGTTTAAAGAATTTGTTTGCTATATAACAATAATACAATGCAGAAAAATTAAGCGATTTCTTTATTGATTAATCGATCAATTCGTCGCGTAGTTTCAATTAATCATATGATTCAAAAATCGATTAATTTTATTTGCCATCACTATATCTTTACGAAGCTTCTACTGAGGACTTCCACATTTGTAGAGATACGATAGTCTTGAAACGCTTTAAGCAAATTAAAAATAATCCATTTACATGTGATTATATGTACATTACATACATACATAGTTGTTTTTGTTTATTTGTATTTTGTTTGAAATTCTCTTAGCTTCACTTCTGGTTTCTTCTAATTTTACCACAATATATACAGTTTATCTCAAAGAAAGATTTTCGCTTAATATCAAATGCATTAAAGTTGATTAATTTGATCGCATTACAAAACTGTTTTCCAACGTGTTCAACATTAATTTGCCGTGCGGCTCGGACAACATTTTGATATGCCAAAAAGTCTGGAATGGGAAATGAAACGAAATGCAAATGAAAATTCGTGTTTTTGCTAAAAAAAAAAATTACTTAAAGAAATATTTTGTTCTTTTTCTTTTTTTTTTTTTGCTGCAACCAAAACTATTTGAAGTTATTTTTGCCACTTGGCCTGACAGGCGTCTGTGTCATTGTTCCATGTGTGGCTTGTTGATGTTGTTGTTGTTGTTGCTGCTGCTGCTGTTGTTGAAGTGTGGCTGAAAAGTGTTCGCCTGTCGCTTGCATTATGCATCCAGCGAACAACAATGTAGGCGTATTTTGATTATGATAAACTGGCGAATTATGTTGTCACTTTGCATTTTTCATATAGAATGAAATTATATTTTATATGCAATGCAATGTGACTTTGTATTCCTACTGCTGCTGCTGCTGCTTCTTCTTCTTGTTAAACAAGTTGTTGTTGTTGCTGCTGCTGGTGTGATTGTCGCGTCGACTCTTGAAAATATTTACAAGTCGGGGCATTTGAAGGGATTTAAGTCGCCCCCAAAAAAACTCACCCGACTCCCTGTCAGTCCGCGACTTGTGCTATGAAAAATGACAGCAACTAGAGAATCGCAGAGCTGTTTAGCCGAAGGCGAAGGGGGAGTGTGAGGAAGACGATTCGGACACCAAAAAAAAAAAAAAAATTAAAAGAATTGAGTTGACTTTTTGCGCTGCCATTTGTTTGGCTTAGCCACGTCAACAGATAAAAAAGAAAAAAAAAACAAAAAAAAAAAAAAAAACAAGTAAAAGCCCCAAAAAACCAAAAACAAATAATAGACACAAGATATTTTGTGTATCTGAGCAGAATTTTGTGCGCGCCCGACTAAATTTAAAACATGCCCGAGCTATTTATAATGCTTCACGTAACGAATATTAGCTCTTGATTATAAACAACATGTTTTTTCCAAAAACGAAAAAAACAAAAATTACCAAAACAAAAAAAGAAAGCAACAAATAAATAATCGGAAAATATTCAACGCCCGCTGACGCCTCAAGTTCAGCTGAAAGATTCGCAAATACGCAAACAACAACAATGACGTAGTAGTAGTCGCTGCTGTTCTTAGAGACACGAAAATCCCACCCACACACGAGAGGAGAAAACAAATAAACACATTCTAACTATAGTGCTCAGTCTGGAGCGTCTAAAATTAGACCAGGGGGTGTATATAGTATTCGCAATTATCGGGGCACGTCATGGATTTTTAGCTGAATTCAGTTTTTGTTTTTGCTTTTTTTTCACTTTAGTTTCTTTTTATTCGGTCTTCAAGCTCTATAAATAGCGCCCAGCCAAATGGGCCACTAAATCAATAAAAACAGAACAGAAATCAAAAGTCTAACAGCGCGTGACACACTTAGGATCGGCCGAAGATGCAGCTAGATACAGATACAGATACAGATACAGCTACAGATACGGCTACAGATATAGATATCATGATAGAGATGGAGATACATTTATTGCCACGGAAGCATCGCTGCGAACATAAAAATTACAAGCTATATCAGACTGCAGATAGTTCGACGTGGCACATACCAACAAATTAATGGCAACAACGCGGCGCAAACACGACACAAATTTGTTTTCGTTTGCTGGCCTGGCCTATTGTCAAATGAAAAGCATTAGCCAGCCAGTCAGCCATATGGAACACGGAAAATTAATGATGTAACTTGGCGCAGCGGAAGTGTGTCATGGATCTTAAGTAGAAGAAGATGCCTTCAAATGCTTCGGAGCGCTCATTAGCCAGGCCTTTCGCGTCGTCTTTTAATCAAATGATATACACACATAGCCGAATATCTATAGATACTATGCATATACATATACATATGTATATACATATGTATATATATTTGGCTATATTTAGCCTATCACACACACACACACACATATGTACGAGCGTAGAGTAAAACGATTGACGCACAATGTGATTGTGTGTGACGCTAACATGCTTATCGATATCCCCCCCCCCCCCTGACTGCACTTATTCCCATTCCCTCCCTCACAGCCAAGCTATGACGCGTTTTGCCAACTGTTGAATGATAAGAACTAACATGCAAAGCAGAGAAAAAGGAAGATAACCCACTGAACGCAATTGCCATATCATTGTCAAAAATCGATCATCAACTGTCACAGCAGCCGTCGTCTACATAGCTGATCAGCCATAGAAATACATCATGGATTCATCAAATGGAATGAAAATACATTAAAATATAGTCCACAATCTATACGCAAGTTTTCGTAGAAGTATTTGTTGAACGAAAAAGTTGCGCTCTCATTCCATTTGTCACAATTTCTAATTATATCAGATGAAGTATAAGAAAGAGAAATCTTAAGTAAGGAATAATAAATACACTTGCCATCAATATCAATATGAAATTGAAATCATTAATCTATATAGTTAGATAATATACATTATTTATAGTTATAGTTATACTGAATAATTTTGATCTATTTGTTATATCATTAAATTATTTTTAAAATATTAAATATAATTTAATTATAAGATTACATGTTATTTTCCAATTAGTAATATAAGTCACGTATAATTATTATTATTTTTATTGCGAATTATAAATCCACACATAATTATTCTCAAATACATTAGGCATATTTTAATATAAACCTTAAAAAATATTTATATCATATACATAATAGGCACCAACGTCTCCTTGTCGACTTCAAACTGCATTCGTGTTCTCACCCCAAAACTGCTAAATTATGGTAGAGCTTGCACAAGTTTAGCGCTAATCTATTATATATTATGCAGTTCACACTAGATCAGAGCTCTGACGCTGCGTGCCTAGGGGAAGCGAGGAAAGAATACAGATTCGCTCACACGGACAAGATTTTTGGTGCTATAAACTATAAACGGCATTTAGTGGGATTAACTTTTTGTGGCCGTCGGTGTCATATAAATATCTACACATTTCTGTGTGCGCCTCGTAAATAAAGTCATTAAAGTGGAATCCAAAGCATGCCAGGAAATCGAGAAACGAAATCAAAGAGAAGAGGCTGAGAAATGCATCTACATATATGTATGTGCATTCGGGCATCAACAGCGCCTGTCACTCTACAACTGGTGCACAAATGCTCACTCAGCTCGGCTCTTGCCCAATCATCGCTGGCATCGGCTATTTATAGTAGAGCGGGCACCGCAAGGCTTTGCACGTCATCCATGAAGAGTGCCCAAAAATTACCTTGACCGAGGCGCAAGGCGATGCCCAAATAGAACACTAAACACTATAAATAGCTGGCCCAATCAGCACACACACACACACACGCACTCTCACACACATGTTAATCCGTCCGTCCGTTCGTCTGTCCGCCATACGTGAGCATCTAAAGCGAGACGAGCTGATTAAGCGCCCATAGAATTTATGTACTTGACGTGAAAAATTCTATTTGTAATTATTTTGCCATTTGCACGAGGCGCTTTTCACGTCACAACCGGCCCAACTATAAACAGATGGATCCTAAACAAAGAATCACTTAATTGTTTACTCAAAACAATACTAGAGCGAGATCTGCTCTGCAGGCGGAGAGCCAGAGAGAGAGACAAGGTGCGCGTGGGTCAGCGCAATTCCAATTTAGGCATGATGCCGCCCTCAGCTTTTAGCCAGGTTCTACATTGGCACACGCTCTCAAAAACGCATCGACCAGCTGATTAGCGGTCAGAGATAGCAGCCAAGCTAGAGTAACACTATTTTTGAATGCCCTTTGTTACGCTATAATCAGACAATATTTATTGAGATAATATTGTGTTATAAATACTTTACACAACCAACTAATTAATGTAAAGATGAGATTAACGAAGATCATTTTCAAACTTTTCTCAAAATCCTAATTAAATCAAAATATTAATAATACAAAAAATGTAAAATATATAGCCATTTCACTATCCTTAATAAGTATAAAAATATGAATTTGGTATATTACAGGCAATAGAACTGCAGGACTCTTCCTTTATCAAATGAAGATAAGGTTGAGATTTATCCGATCTCTTTTTATTTTCATTTTAATTTGAATAATTTCTATTGGAATACATTTATATAAAGTTATAAAGTTATATAATATTATTATATACATCATTAAATAAAATTTATTCGTGTATCAAGCACTTAACTTGATTTTAACGAATTTAATCTCACTTTCAAGAAACTCTTTGAATACAATTCAAAGGGTATTAAATCTTCGCTAATCCCAATTTAAGTTTTCTTTCTTGTTTCATTGGTTTATAGCAACAGCTGCTGTTTTTTGTTTCATGTACGTAGGCAAAAATTGAAAGCTGAAAGAAAAATTGAAATGGGATAATTATGATTATTTGGCGTGTGTTTTTCCTCTAAACATGTTCATCAAGAACTTTTTAAATTTAGTGGAATGAGGCACGCGTTTTATATTTAGATGATTGCCACGGCCCCACAGTGACACACACACAGACAGAGAGAGGAAGAGTGAGAGAGAGAGAGAGTGCGAGTACTGCTAAATGGACAGAGCATCATTCAAGGGGCATAGAAATCGGGCACTTGTCACTAATTTTCTTGCGAGTTATTTTGGCGCAATTCGTTGACCCACTTTCACCAGCTTAGTCTTATGCCTATTTGGGCATGCTGGCACACACACATATGCATTTGACCGCATTGAATTTATGAATATTCATATTTTTATACGGCGAAAACAATAAAAGTCTGCAATTAGACGGAGAGTCAGCAATAACAACAGCTGCCGGCCTGTGGGAGGCGATAAATACTTTGGCCAGACAGATTGGCTCAGCTTTCGAATCGAGACACCGGAAAGTAATCAAATAATGTAAAAGCAAATGTTGCCACATCATATCTGATCCGATTAGCTTTCCCATTCCCCTTATGGACAGTTACATTAAGAGATCCTAATCGAAAAAGAAAATTTGCCAATCTATTTTTATACTCTTTGACGAACTGAAAATAGCGTATGAAATTTCGTACAAATATCAAATGGTATCCTCGTATCCTCATATATCCGCTATTGTAGAAGCGTTGCCCAACTAGATCAAAATATGAGTTATATGTACTGCTAAAGGGGGCGCGGCAATCGAAGAGTGCTATACATATATATACATTTGTGTATAGCTATAAAAGATATGTATTAAATAGGTGACTGACCGCATTGTGGCTAATATGTGGCTAATAAAACAAGGGCTGGAATCAAAGTTTACATATATAAAAGTTGAGACAGTTAGTTGAGGGGTTCAACTTATGCAAAAATCAAGAGATATTCAAATTGAACTGCTATCATATATGCATGAGATAAAAATTACAAGTTGATATCGAGTAGAATTGGAATTTCCTACAATATTAAGTATACGCAAAGTTGTCAATAAATTTAGATAATTATAATAGAAAAAATTGGCTAGCTTGGCTTTCTGTGGCCTTCGACGCGGCGACTATGCCATAATATATATTATTATACCCTCGAAAATAGGGTAAAAAAACACAGTGTCACCGACCACATAAAATATATATGTATATTGTAAATAAGTATATGTATACATATGTTTTCTTGGTAGTACTCAACGATCTGTGCATGCTCTACGTCATTCTCTGACCATGTATAAACTGAAGGAGAATTCGAAATTTTAAATACGTTCTGATTAACGATAAATATTCCATTTTTATGAAATCGATAAAAATCGATTTCCAGCCTGGCTTAGATGTTGTTAGAATTATAAACATAGAATGTATTTTAGATGCTTCTAGATTCCTCAATTTATCTGGGATAGATTTCGCCTGCTCGAAGGCATCTTCCAGTCGGATATTCTGCTTCTAGAGCACTCTTGCCTGTTTTCAAATGTTTTCCAAGATTTTTAATTTGCAAATTTATGATCTGTTTTATTTATGATTATTATTGTGTCGCTGAAACAAGTATATTTATTTATATTAAGTATTGACTTTTCCAATGCCTCAGATAAGTATTTGGATTTCATAAAGAGCGCTTCACTAAACAGTTTTCTACATTAGATATAATAATGCTAATATGCGTAAATTTAGATATACTCTTTATATATTCATATTCGTATTTGATGAATATTCTTGATTAGCTGTTGTTTAGCGTTCTTTTGTTGGCCATAATTTATTTTGGCTATTAAATTAATTAGTATATCAATTTTAACAGACTTTTAGTTTAAATACAAATATTATAAAAATACGTATGTGTAAAATTGTTGGGTAGGAATTTATGACAATTCTCACCTTTTAGATTTGATTTCCTTAGGCATTGCTCCAGTTCGACCAATGGAAATTTTTCTATAATTTGAGTGTTTAAATTCGTAATTTGTGTGCGAGTTGTTATTGGTGTTGCTCTTCCCGTTGTTGTTGTTGCTGCTGCTGTTGTTGTTGTTGCTCTATTTTCTGTTGACTGGAGCAATTTACGGCAACATGCCAAGCCCATAAAGCATATTATGATGCTCATAAATTATCCAATATAATATAATATATAAGTTTAACACAACATTTTTTTGATATTTATGAATTTTACACAAATAATAAAAATGTGAGTGCATAAAAAAACTATTTAAATATATGCTGATGGGTGTATGTATGTGAGTGCGTATCTAAACAGATTTACAATATACGAAAATCAAGCATTATCAAAACAGATAAATATATACATATATGTATGTACATTCATATATATATGAATAGTGCTGAGGTGTATTTGTGTGTACATAAATTTATTCACACCTCGATGGAGCGACTCGAAAACTCGCTGAATGACAACGCCCACTGGCCAATGGTTTATAGCCGGATTGCTTATGGCTATATGGCCCATATAGCCTCTCCAATTTGAGCGGTAGAAAATGAAGTTGACTTGCGTAATGCGCAGCTGGCAGTGGAGCAATCGAAATCAGAGGCCATCAATCGAGTGGATGGGAATGGGCCGCGGGAGGGGGCAAATCATAACAAAGCGCCCATTGGCGGCAAAGAAACAATTGCTAAGAGGGCAGACTCAGCCAATAATATCAAGTGGCTAACACGCAAATGGTATCTTAAAGATTTCAAATCGTGCGACCGAGATAGCTGCCAGCTGCTGCTTCTGCTGCTGCTGCTGCTGCTGCTTCTGCTGGGGCTGGCAATGCAATCGAAGCTAAAGTATGCGACAGTCAATACGCTTTTAATTGCAGCCTACACGAGAGGCTCGAGACGCTCGCTGCCCTAACAAGACTCTCAGCCGGGCCACCATTTATGGCAATGCGGCGGACCTTGCTCGACGTATCTATGGAGAACGTGTTCAGCTAGAAAGAGAGAGAGAGAGAGATGGAATTATAGAGGGGGGGATAGAGGAGGGATAAGAGACATGGCAGCTTGGCATTGGCGTTCACTTTGTCCCGCTCTATCTATATATCTCACTGTCTCTGTCGCTGCCTCTGTCTCTGTCGCACCATTTGTTTTGCTTGGATCTTTTGAGGCGCGTGCCATGTGTCATGCAACTTGCGACTCGCGACTCGCGACTTGCGACTATCTAACGCCTCTGCCTCATCAACAGCGAACGTAGACGCCGTCTCCCCACTGACCCACGCACAGGCAGTACTAACAGCAGCAGCAACACCAACAACCACACCAGCAACACCAACAACAACAACAACAACAATCCAACAAAGTTCTCAACTAGCGATAACACGACATAGAAAGCCCACACGACACACACAATTGGCATATGAGCAGATATACAAACATGCGAGCATATATAAGTATGTGTTTATTCCATACAATGCTGCGCCCATCAATAGAAACACTACATTAAGGGCAATTTGGAACTCAACTTAATTATAATACATGGTATATCATATTAGATTCTTACAGTAAAAGTAGACAGCCAAAAGTATTACATCTGTTCAAAATATTATATATGTATCTATTATATTATTATGTAAATATTATATTATTGGCAAGCAGTTTGAATAGAAGAGAATACTTTTTTTACTGTTATCAAATAGTATAAATATGTTGAATTCATGCTGTAAATCGAGGAAACTTCAAAGCATGTGAGAATATTATTTTTTTGCTTTAGGCATGTTAAATTAAATTTATGTAAATTAAAATTTATTAAAAATTTAATTAAAATAATTTTGATTAATAGACTGATTGAAATACAAAAATAAATAGGAATACAAAATAAGCATTTTTCGAATGCGTATCCAAGATAACTTTATATTACAAATTAAATTAATTCAAAATTAAAGTTTTCGGTGAAAACTAAAGAAATAAAATTACATAAATTACATGTAAAAATAACTCAAATCATATCAAAATATGTTTAATATCTTCTGCTGCAATTTAGTGCAATTTTAAATAAAAGCTACTACAATTATTAAATCACATTCATTCACATACACACATACATATGAAGCATATTCAAGTAAATATCAATAATTTCCGTGTCAGCTCAGACCGAATCGCAAATATTTACTTGGGATCTGCATCTTTTGTTTTTGTTTACAGCCTGCACATTCCATATTTTCGGGATTGATCATCCCCGAGGCGAGAAATGATATATGGATATAGTTTTCTATTTATAGGCGATGCCTTAAGCTATTTCTGTGATTTCGCGCGAACTCGAATCTATTTATAAATCATGTGCAAGCAGATGAGTGCAACTGCACTTGCTCCTTGCATGGGCTTTCGCTTCTAATTGACTGAACTCTGCTGTGCACTGCTATCTGGTGATATGTACTTTTATTCTCTGCCATGGCAAACTTCAATTAGTTTGCTAATGCGACAACAACAACCACAACAACAACAACAAGCAGCAACAAATGCATCGGCAAGCTTGGCATAAATGAATGTTAGCAAATTTATGAATGTTTATTAGGCGCTGGGTGCGCTGCCAATTGAGGAAGAGGTGCAGTCAACAGCCAACAGCCAACGGCCAACAGCCTCCAAGTGCCAGCTCCAAGCTCCAATCTCAGACGGGAAGCTCGCGTTTGGTTTGCTTTGCGCCTGTGCGATCATTTTATTCATGTCCATCTTTGGCTTTTCATCATCGTCAGCAATCGGTACGCAAATTGACAATCGCTGAAACATCAGCTAAATTACTTTATTGTGCTGCAGTCAACGCGTTTCGATACCCTACAGACATCAACTACCCAACTGAAGGCTGTTTGACAGAGCAAAAGCTTTCATATATTGGTATCTATAGCGAATGAACTTCAAATGAGGTTAAGGCTCTGGCTAAAGAATCGAAAATTTAGAAAATTATTTAAAATGACATGAAACACTTTGTCGTCAAAGTGAATCAAAATAGTATTTTAGTTCTGCAGAATTTAACAATTTAGCTAAAGCTAATTTGTCAATAAAAAGGCTAAATATATTAAGCAGTAAAATAAATAAATAAATAAATAAAAATTAAAAATATACTCTATGCACTATATAGCCATAAGCAATAAGTTTCATTAAAGAAATAACAAATAATTATATGACTTAAAAAAATTATATACATTTATACACAAATTGTTTAATATAATCAAAGCTGTGTAAAGAAAATCTATCAAATAAAAACGAGATTCAAATTTTGAAATTGTTAATGTATTATATTGTAAAAATCACCTGAATTGAATGCCAAGTTTTGATCAGAAATTGCTCGAGCAGTCAATTCCTTTTACTTCATTCAACTTCATTTCATTTGCTCTTTGATTTATACAAATGCCATATTTTCATATTCTATTACACTTAGGGTATTTAATTTACTACTGAGAGTATATAATAGGTATGTCTATTTAGATTAGCTCCCAGCCAAATCGAGCAATCGAGAGAGGATGCCTATGCACATGACTTAGTCAAGATTCCACTTTAGGCTCCTTGTAGGGTATCTGACTCACACATCAAGCTTCACTCGCAATATAGACTTACTCTTTACAGGGTATTTGCCAGCTGTAATCGCAAGCATGCTGTATTTATATATCTATTCTATCTCTTAGGGGTTGCTCGCGTGCGCGAATCTCAAATGCATTTTCGTGGGCGTTTTCTTCTTCTTCTTGTACTTGTAGCTGTTGCGTGGGAGCGGACTGAGACTGGGGCGGCACGAAGGGAGAAGCCGCCCGAAAGCTATTACCCCGATAAACGAGGCACTTGCAGCTCGAATTGCGGCGCACAGTTGTTTATGGCCAGGCCCGGTAGCTGATAGATTGCAGCCTCTATTTATGGCCAAGTTGAAGGCGACGACGTCATAAAGCGTCTCTGTCTGTCCGTCTGTCTGTCGGTCTGCATGTGAATGGCTTCGGTATTTTTGGCCCACTGGCGTAATGAGTTTTCATTTTCACTAGACAAACAGCGCGCTCTGAGGTCCACAGGTGGCATGCCGCCCCACACACCCCTCGGCCACGCCCCTCGCTGACCAAATAAACAAATACGCGTTCTGCACATCATGTGAACGATTTTAAAAATAGTGCTCGACTTGCCTTTGTTTAGTTGGCTTCGCTCTGCATTCTCACCAGCCCAAAAAACTTTCACAAATGAGGCAAAGTTCTATTTTTGGTATATATATCGGCTCGTATCTCTCTCTATCTCTATCTCTATCTGTATCTGTATCTGTATCGATGTATCTGGTCAGATAACGGCACGTAATTCCGCGCCGTCTGTTAGAAAACTTTGCCGACGTAAAAACTTTTGCCAATTGTATTGCGTTTATTTTTAAGTCATGGCGTTCTGCTCTTGACTCCACAAAAAACAAAAAACAAAACGCAGAAACGTTCTCTGACTGTGTGTTTTGGTTGAGTTTAGCCGGCCGGGTAAATTGCTTTGGGTCATGGTCATGGGGTGAGCCCCATTCGCACTCCCAGGCGCAATCGCACTGAGCAGTTCATATCATCAAAGCTCGAGCACAGCTCGCAAGCAAATTGCCTTTTCACAATTTCCAAACAGCTGTTCAATATATGTGTAAAGTGCTGAGAAGGGCAGATTCTCTGCAGATTCTCTGCAGTTTCTCTGAATGAAGCACAACAGGAGGCTCGGCCTGACAATAAATGTGAATGTTTCAATCGCCTTAGCTCTCTTCTCTCGTCCTTAAAAAAGCTGATTCACAGCGTTCTCCACGTACACGAGTCGGGAAATTTATCGATAATTTGCAACAATCCTATAAAATTAGAATAATATTTTTATTAAGAAATGTATCGATAATTTTCAACAAAGTAAATGAGAATAATATAGGGTAGCTTCCATTCGACTTCCACATCAGCTTTTGCTTTTGCTTTTGCAACTTCCATAAAGTCGACCTAAAAACTATATTAAACTTCTTTTATTCTATATAAATATACACATTTTTTTTATATATATAAAAGAGAGAGAATCACAAAAATACATAAATTTATGAATTTGAGGCTGTGCAGCGTATCTTCTAGTCGTTCACTGCCCAGCATCTTGCCTCTGCTAGTTTGCTTTCCTCTTCTCTCTTCTCTCTTTCTCTTTTGTTTATTTGTTTATTTTTCGGTTTTGCAACTATGCGGAATGCGCTGAGCTTTTGTTGTTGTTATTGTTGTTGTTGTTGTTCCTTTTGTTAATGTGCAACCTTGTCCTTAGCGCATCGAAATGCTTTTTTTTTGTGTGCTGTCGCCGTCGCAGGCAAATGTGCGAGATGAAATATTTTTGGCGAACGTCTGTCAATGGGCAAAGGCGGAAAAATTGTGTGTTGCATGGAAATTTGACGTGATATGCCCCATTGCATAAACAAACTGAAAACGCGGAACTATTTGACTGGGGGAGCACAAATGCTAGACATGCAATACTAAAAATATAAGTAAATATGTATATTAAAAACAACAATTTTTTATGAACTTTCAATATATTTGAATAGCAATAAAATATAATTTTTATAAATCAATTTTATATATTTTTCTATATATTATTATAAATTTTCCATAACATAGTTATGTGGATACAGGCTTTATTTATTATAAATAGGATTTTAGCTATATTATGTTATAGTTCCCCAGTCTGAATTATAAAATAAATATTTGTTGCACTTTATTATATTATATCGATTTAATTCTTTCTCGAGATCAAAGTTTAATTTATTTTAATATTAAATTTAATTAACAATGCATATAAGTATGTTTCACAAATATATATAAAAGGGCTTCCTTAAAGATTATTTCAGCTTACTAAAGCTACAACGTTCTACTTATACTTAATTTATATTTTTCTCTTGGGTCAACAAATTTTAAAATCTTTTTGCTCTATATCGGTTTATGCGCCGTTTCTATACGCCCCGTGTTTAATTTTGCGATTCCTTGACCCACCCAATCGAAAATTTCTCAACTTCCGGCTGCGCTTACCCTGACCCAGCCACCCAACTATGGATGCAGAGATTTTCGGAAACGATCTAAACAAATCCGGCAGATCGCTGCAAACTGTCCATAAATGGTCAAGTGAATCATTTGTTTAAATTTTGTTGCTGTTTTCTTATTTTCTTTTTTTTGGCGGTGGCTCCTTCATTGTGTTTACGTAGATTGAAAAGTTAATGGGCCGCAGTCGGACGATATGAGCGAGCGTTGATGACGTATTTCGGGAAATCATAACACTACACGCGTAGACTCTCACAGACCCACTTGCACACATGCACACACAGCGAGAGAGAACTTCGAATTGGGGTACCTGTTGTCGTATTTCTACCTCAGTGCCCCTTCGCTCGAAAGAGAGCAGCGCTGAGAGATCGCTAAAGAAAACTCACCACAGCTCTGTCGCGCGCGCACACACACACACGCACACAGACAGAGCGTGATTGCCAAACAGGCCTGGCAAACTGTTGATTGGCTGCTCTGCGCGTGCGCCGCGAAAATGGCTGCAACCGTAGGGAGGCAACGAGCCACATGATTGGATACGCTAGCCGACCGGCCGCTAGTGAGCGCGTTGGTGTGTGTGTGTGTGTGCGTGTGCTGTGACGCGCGAGTTCCCCATGTAGCGGCGCTCAGCGTACTCAACACAACTTCGATTCGATATCGAATTTGACGCCGTTTAGCTTTGCGGCGCGTGCCAGCTGCTGCCAAGTAGGGGCAATGCCTCTGTGCACTGTGTGTGCCCGTCCCTCTCTCTCTCGCTCACTCGCTCACTCACTCACTCACTCACTCTCTCGCACGCGCTCGCTCTTGCGCTTGCTGTGCCGCTATGCCGATGTTGAGTTTCATTCATAAAAACCAAAAGAGGGCACATCTCGTGCCTCAGTTGTGTTCGAACAAGCAAACGCGACGGTTTGAAAGCTCAACAGCAAGCAGAGAGAAAATTCTAATAAGATAATCTGAAGCGGCAACAACATACAAAGATATACAAATACATATATCGGCCACTACAAAATATACCAAAACAAAAAATATAAATTATTGTGCAAACAAGTGTCATTGAAATTGCGTTAACTAAATCAGTTTACTTGCCAATCAGCCCAGCTGAGAGAGTGAAAGGATATTTTGCTGCTTATAAGGCGTCTGTCTGATGAAGCTAAAGCTCTGCGCCGGCAACCCAGTGAATTGTGACGTACGCAAAAACAAAAGCAAACGCAAAAGCAAACGCCAAAGCCAACGCCAAACACGAAATACAATTACAGTCAATGCTAACTAAAGGCACTTACCCCAAAAAATGTTAACTTAGGCATTCGTAGAATTTTTATTGATTTTACGTAGCCAGCGGGCAACATTTTTCGTGAACTGTCTGTGCAGAGTGCAGAGTGCAGAGTGTGTGTGTGTGTGTGTGTGTGTTTAGTGTGTGAGAGGCAGCAGTCCATAGGATTGCGCTAAGCTAGAGGGAAAGCAACCTTTGAATTCTTCAGCACGTGCCATTGCGATCCAGGTGAATAATTAACTAGTGCATAACTAAGCTAGAAAATAGCACTAACGAAATTCCAATTGGAAAATTGATAACCAGTGTATACGTATATATATTTATAATTTATTTGGTTTTATATCTGTTTTTTAATATGTATTTCATCAGAATTTCGTATTAGTCGAACCGGAAGTCGTAAGATAAAAAATAAAAAAATAAACTTGTCACATTTGAAATTTGTGCAAATAATTTTGATCCTATTTTTTGTGGAAAATTTCTAGACAAATTGTGTGAATTTGCTTAATCTTTTTGCATGATTCGGGAAAAAAAAGAATTTAGTAAATGTTTTTCAATACAGTGAAACAAACTGCCTAAAGGAAGATTGTGTCGAGGCTTTTAAAGACTTGCGATATTTCATTTAGAGTCCGTGAGTCAGCTATAGCTGTCCATATTTATGGCTAGTTCGTTAATTATTACATATAACTAGAAAATCTATTTTTAAGCTTATATAAATTAAGCATTTACGTTTTTAGTTTTACACAACTTTCGCATAGGAATTTAGCAAATAAATAAATTTGTGTGTGTGTGTGTGGTTTTTACTTTCAAGCTTCTGGGTTAGTTTATGTGCTTCACAATCAATTTCATTTAAATGTTGTGTATTTTATTTATGCAGCAAGATAATCAGAGAAAAAGCGCTAAATCAAGATTCAATAAATTTAAAAACAAGTAGAATATCTTGTTTCCTAATCAATTAGGGTTTCTTTTAGCAATAAATATTGTGCTACCAAATGATAATAATACATGGTGGATAAAATCGTATTTTATTTATATATAATATTAAATTTAATATGAAATCAGTAGCTGAATTATGTAGTATATGTGCGAAATAATTTATTAAATATTAATATATTTATTTGAGCATAATAAAAATACTTATGAAAATCTTTGCTAAATATATAAATAATAAATATTTATTTAATTCGAATGAATAGATAAATAGATAAAATAAATTTGAATTTAATCTGGATGTGTATGCTAAATAAATAAATAATCAAGTATATATATTTATTGTTTCATATATATATTTATTGCCTATATATACAGATAATATGAATTATATTGAGATTCACAATAGACTTTCATTACAAAGTATTTACAAGCCAAATTTTATTTAGCTACATGGTATACAAAGATTCGGAACTAAATATTCCGCTGATCGTATATTTCTGGGCACATATCTTTAATGTCTACGCCCCGACAGTAATGCGCCTTCCCCCCACCTCTCTCTCGCTCTCTCTCTCTCTCTCTGTGGATGATCTTTAGCCATGTGAAACTAGCAACTATTGCAATTTTGTTAGATTCTCGCCATGCGAATGATGCATAAATTCATTTAACGCATAATAAACATTTCTGCACGTTATTAAATATAATAAAAACCAGATAGAAAAAAACAAATCCACTCGAACACACCTGACAGCGGCTGCAAAATCCACAATCTGCATCTGCAACTATGTACGAGTGTCTATATATTTATATAGTCAAAGTCATATATCTCACTGGGGTGTATCTTTGTATCTGTATCTGTGCATCTCTGCAGCTTTGTATCTGTATTTGTGGCTGTGTCTCATTGCGTCTTGCGCATCAGCTGTTTATTTAGCTGCAGTTTTTGTAATTAAATTATTGTCATTGCACTTTGCGCTTAATTTGAGAAGCGCGAGCAACAACAACAACAACAGCAGCAGCAACAGCAACGACAACAACAGCAACAAATACGGCGTATTTTTGTTTACAATTTAATGGCACATCTTGGCGGCTGCGTGGACAGCGCGCCAAAAGCGTTAAGAGGGAGCCCACTAACTGGGCCCAAAGCAGCGACAGCAGCCAGACGTGAAAAGCCAAGAAGGAACACGAAATGAAACAGCAACAGCAACAGCAACAAAAACGAAAACGCGCTGAAAAGAAAAGTGTGTATAAAAAGAAAAACAATTAGCAAAATGATTTACACGCAGCCTCCCATGTCCAGCGACAACAAAAACAACAACATCAACGGCTAACTTCGTCGAAAATTAATTTTTCAATTTTCCCAGTTTTCATTTTGTGCATTTCACAAACAATTTTTCTTTTAGCTTTTTTGTTTCTTTCGTTTTTTTCTGTGTATTTAACCAAATAATTATGACATCAAAACAAAATACCGACGGCTGCTCGAAGAGTCGCTTAACACTCTCGCCATGCGAATGGCTCTTTGACACCACCAACAAAGAGCCATCAGCTACCAGCCATCAGCAGCCAGCAGCCATCAGTGGCCAGTGGTGCTGTGGTGCGGTGGTGCTGCCTCTGGCTGGGGGGCTGCCAAGCCAAACAAGCGAAAAGGCGACGCCCGCCCAGCTAAGTGCCCACTAAAATAATTTTCAAATTTTATAAAAATACACATACATGTTGTTTTACATGTGTGTGTATACCCTGTAAAGCTGCGGCGGCTGAAATAGAAGAAGAAGCTTGCTGTCCATTTATATTACATTTTGTTTATCCGGATTTCCCTCACAGACAAAGAAAACTATAGAGCTTTATGCACTAATGGAGAAACTTTTAAAATTGTATTCTTTATTATTATTAATATTATTATTATATTTTATACGAGAGTGCTTACTAATATTTTATTTAAGCAATTATGGTTTTTTTTATTTTTAATATAGTATTTATGTAATTTGTATCATAGCAAAATAATAATATACACAAAATATATTATTTTTATTATTCAATTCTCCATTAAAAATAGTAAATATATCTAAAATACAATATAACAATAACGTAATTTATATAGATATGCAAACTTGATTTTAGTCAACAAATTGTTTCTCATCTATTGAATTTAATAATATACATTTTTAATACCTCTTATTTATATATTTTAGAATATAATACTTTAAAATTCTTCAATTATTATTCTCTAGTATAAATCATTGTTGGTCTCTTAAATGTTTATTACATTTCGTTATTATTTCATCAAGAACAAATTATTTATATTATAATATTTTTATCATAAACATAAATCAATTAATATTAAAAAAACATATATATTAGTAAGATTTTTATTAAAATAAGTTTTAATTTTTTTAATTTTTCATTTGCATAAGTGTTAATATTATTATAGTATTTAATTTAGAATTTCCATAAATATTATAACAATATTTAATTTTCAATTTCTATAAGTAAAGCATCATTTTATTTTTTTTTTTATCTGAAGCTAAAGTTTTTCGATTGACCTTTGTTATTTATTTTTATTATTTTATTTATTTATTTATATAATTTCTCATACATATATCCCTCTACAGTATTTATTTATATTTGCTATAATGAATGAATAATATTAATATTTATATATTGCGGAAATGTTATAGAGGGTAGAAGAATGTCGAGCTGTTGTTGCTGTTGTTTGACACTGTTGCTTAGTGCCTGCGGCTGTTTATTTTCATTAATTGTTCTCATGAGGAAACACAGCAGCAACAACACCAGCAACAACAACAACAACACCATGCCCAGTCGAAGCTGTTGGCATGAAAAGTGTGACAAAGTGTTACGCATGCAAAGACGGCGTCGGCAAAAGATACATTTTCCATGTTGCAGTTGTTGTTGTTGTTGCTGTTGATGTTGCTGGTGCACTGCTTAACTTGTTGGCTGGCTGGCTGACTGGCTGACTGGCTGAGTTGTCCAGCTGCTGTCCAGCTGTCCAGTTGTCCGTGGCAGCCTGTCCGAGACGAAGCCGAAGCTGCCCGCTGCGTGAATGATGGACTTTGTCTTTGTCTCCTGCATCTGCCAACTCTCAGATATGGCAGAGAGTTGCTGCAGCAACTGTTGCATGCGAGCTGCATGTTTGTATCTATGCCCGCTGCCAGATACTTTTACTGCACGTCTTTTGCGTTTTGACTAATGACGCCGCCTCTCAAGGCGTTTCTCCAATTTCTTTTTATGTTAATAACCAGCAACAACAACAGCAACAACAACAACAACAACTGTAATTCTTGGTGCTGTTAATTGTTCGACCTTTGGCCATTTGCTCGGATGCTTTTTGCCCAAGGTTAGCTTACGATATCGAATCTCACACAGCTCTTTATGCAAATCTCTGTCCATCTGTCTATCTGTCATTGCATAATGACAACAACAACAACAGCAACCATATAAAAATACCTCTGTACATAAAATAATAACCCAAAGACAACAGATTGCATTATTTTTGGAGCCGCTAAGTAGCCAAGTCGATAAGGTCGCCACCTAATCCTCAATGAGGCCTCCATAAATACCTAAAAACAACAATAAAGCTCAGCTCGCACCGAAGATGCATTGAAGCTGTTCGCAGTTGCTGTTGTTGTTGCTGCTGTTGTTGTTGCTGCTGTTGTTGTTGCTGCTCTTGCTGTTGTCTTTGCCTTCGTGTCTCTCACTGCGGGTCAGCTACGCGCTCGGGCTCCACTTGCCGAGCTAAACAAATTGGCGCCCATCTATCGAATTGTTAACACTCGAAGAGCAGAACCCCAAATGAAACACACACACACACACACACACACACAGATAGCAGCAACAACAGCAACCGGTTTGGCAAAACTTAATTAAAATAATATCAACATAACAATTTTTATTTTATTTTTGTTGTATAGATTTTTTTCTTCTTAGCTTTTTGCCTTTCTTTCTTCCTCATTGGAGTCGCTGCTCGAAGCTGTGTGCCAATATTCATTCATGGCAAAAATCTTGAGCACTCGCCTCGACTCGATCCGTCCAGAGACGCCCGAAATGCTATGGAAAATTATGCAGAGTGAAAGAAACGGGCGACAGACTCACACAAGATTTACTATACATATGAAGTTTATATGTGCCTAGTACAGTGGGCGCCCGCTAGGCGGGCCGCGGAACTAGTTGAGCCTATTTGCAAATAGATCAAGTGAATAATGTTCTAGAATATAATATTGAATTTTACATGCGTCATTTCGAAATGAAATGCAAGCAGAGAGCCAATATACCCGTTTATAATATAATAATTTATAATCATTTTTCAAGCATTTCATAGACTTGAGCATTAAAATGTTAATCAACTAATGCCGCATCATATTTTATAGAGTTTCCTCTTCAAAATAGATCAGACACTGTTCAATAGGTAGTATATGATATGAAGTGAGCTATTATACAGATATTATAGATCTGAGCTGTATTCGTATATTCT
This sequence comes from Drosophila mulleri, assembly GCA_035047565.1. Taxonomy (NCBI): domain Eukaryota; kingdom Metazoa; phylum Arthropoda; class Insecta; order Diptera; family Drosophilidae; genus Drosophila; species Drosophila mulleri. The sequence goes on along the minus strand of JAWNPK010000069.1, from coordinate 2,552,170 downwards.
TCTTTTTCTTGTTCAGTATGAACAAACGAATCGATATAGTCATGCGTTTTTATCTGTTCAAATGCTATATACTCTTCAATATATCTCTGTATATTTTTATGTACTATATCAAGTTAATCTCAAAATATATTTCTCAAAATATATTGAGAACAGTTTGTCTCTCTACCTAGTTTAAGTATCTGTTTACAGAGTATCTTAAAACCATATATACCCGATTATATTATCTATGCTGCATAATCTGCTCTAGCTAGACTCCAGCTGGAATACATTTGTCGAGCACACTCTCGATTCCCTCTCCCTGCGGTTCACTTAGGCAATGCTCACTGTAGTAGGCCAACTTAAAATGTAAATGTCTGTGGCACGAACAGCCGCAACAACGGCCTGAACGTTCGCAGCTTTGCTTTTTTCTCCCTCCCTCTCTCTCCCACTCGCGCTCCCGCGCAGTCTTTTTTTTTTAATTTTTAAGGGAGTGTCAATTGTTAGCCAAGTTATTAAGCGCACAAGAAGAGGCTGATGCCGTGGCTGGCCAAGATCAGAGCTCAGATTGAGCAGAGCCAGCAGAGCCAGCCGGGGACCAGTTCGACCCAAAAGAAGAAGAAAAACCAAAACCAAAGCCAAGCCAAGCCAAGGAAAAAAAAAAAGAAACAGTTCGAGCTGTGAATGATTCATGTGCTACTCGCATTCAGATACAAATCTTTGATCGACTGTAAAAATTATTGACTGCGCCGCATAATTTTATGAATGAATGGAACAACAAACAGCAACAGAAACACAGCACGCGCTGTGCTTTAACTATGCATGTGTGTGTGTGTGTGTGTGTGCGTGTGTGTTTGTCTTTGTTGAATGTAATTTCAGTGGTCCGTCGCTCGATCGCCGCTTGTCTCGTCTCGAGTGCACTTTGCCACGGAAATTATGCGTGAAATCAAATGTAAATAAAAAAGCAAAAGTGCCAAAACAGCAAAACCAGCTGGAGACGAGCTGCGAGAAGGTGCTGCAGTCGAATGTCTGTGTGTGTGTTTGTGTGTGTGTGGAGGGCTTTGCTGCTGCCGGCCAACTGCTGGCACGGTAGTTATTTTGGCGCATAGCTGGCTGTCAACACGAGTGCACTTGTAATGCAAATCAACGCGGTCAAGTCGAGCGACGACGACGACGACGACGACGCAAGACGCAAGACGCACTCGAGGATGACGCCACAGTTGCGGGCGACGTGGAAGTTGGATATCGCGGAGATCTTGGAGATCTCGGCGTAGACAGAGTCAAATCAGCGCCGTTTGCCAAATTATAAGCCAAGTTTATGGCATATGGACGGCATTTAATTACGCATTGCGCAACTGCAGTTTGTGTTTTTCTCTGTGTTTGTCTCCATGCTCAAGCTGGCTTTGTGGGGCATTGCGTAAGGTCATAGCTTGACCCAATGCGCGGCCATCGGCTGACCCACTTGGATTGGAGGTGTGCAGCTGTGGGAACGCCGCATGTTCTACTTCTCACTGAGTCCACTTAAGAACTTAATCGATATTAATTTAATTGCTTAGCTCGAATGCGAGCCGTCAACTGCGCTGACTCGGACTCGCACTCGGCCTGGTGCGTGGGCGCAGTCGCAGTCGCAGTCGCAGCTCCCAGTCCGTAAGTCTTGACAAGATGCCACACATGACACGAAATTTGTGGCAAATTAAACTGTTTGTGGCTCATAAATTGCGGTAAACGGCTGCGTGTTATGCAATTGAACAGCTGTCATGGCAAATCAATTAAAAATTGTCTCAAAAAATAGTTGAAAACCGAAAAATGAGGGAAATAACAGCCTGCCCGACTTTCGGTGTCCACGCCACCCGCTGCGGCAGACTCTAGCTTATTTATTTCCATTCCATTATCCAGCAGCCATTCATAGCGAACTCAAACAGGCGACAGGTTGCATTTGGCACTGCTCGATTTATGAGCCCAATTAGGCCGCAGCGGTGCGAACTGCAATTAATCCACCAAATCGCTAATTGTTGTCGATTTATAGATTTGCTTACTTAGAGATATGCAGAGCCGCATTCACGTGTCTATCAGCAAAGCTTTATACGCAATCAATACTCGACCTATAATCGGGTCTATTCTTCGATACAAGCCAAACATATAATAATATAATAATAATAAAATAATATATTTAATAATTTAATATTTTATATATCGCTATTTATGTGACATGCAATCAATTCTAAATATATAATTTTAATTTATTTAAAGAATTTGCTTATATTGATTCTGAAGTAATATTTATTATATTTTTAATATATAATTTTATAAGACCAATTATTAAGCTATATACCAAAAATGGCATTAAATTACAAAATACATTTATATTTAAATTAAAAATTTAAAGTTTAATTCATTTAAATTAATTATATTAAAATCTTATTTTTAAATTTTAAAAATTCTTTAAATTAAAAAAATGAATATAATAAATATTATAATTAGATAGATTATTCTCAAAAGATTATATTATTTATGTATTTAATCTAATGTCTAATAGAAAATTCATTATCAAATTAAATCAAGCCTAAACTTACTGAATCCTTCGCTTCTTTTATAAAATATATTAAAATTCTCAATTAAATATTTTTGCATTCCCAGTTCATTATGAAATGTACTAATCGCACTCATTCTCTCTCTCTCTCTCGCTCTCGGTCTCTGTAGGCGGCGTAGCCCCTGGAACTCCATCAGCGGCCATGATCATGGAAGGGCTTGAAACCCTGGTGGCGCCCACGCATCACGCATTCCTGCTCACCGAGACGGCCGCCGCGGCCCACTTCAATGTGCTGAGCTTTGACACGTGCCTGTTCAAGACCAGCACGGCGCAGAGCGGCAGCCCCTCGGCTGCCAGTTACCTGGGCGCCGCACAGTTCGGCGCGGCCAGCAGCTCATCCACGGCTGCCAGCAGCAGCGGCAGTGGCCAGACTCTGCTGCACTACACGACAGCGGTCAGTCACAATCACAGCAACAATAGCAACAACAACAACGGCAACAACTCGGTGCTGCGCGCACGCAATCAAACAGCCACGCCCACACAGGGCGGCAGTCCAGGCAACGTGGCAGCCCAGCCCAGTGCCGGCAGCGCAGCAGCCGCGAGCAGCGGCCGCAGCTCCGCATCACATCTCAGCCTGCTGAACACCAGCCAGCAGAGTCCCGTGACAGCCAGCGAGCACGGCGTGGCCGCGGAGGCCAAGCAGCTGATCGAGGCTCTGCCCGGCGATCTCAACACGCCGGTGACCACATCGAGCGACATTCCGTCGTTCTTTGGCCCATCCACAGTGGTTGAACCACCGCCAATAACCGGTGAGTGTACAAAAATATTGCATTAAAAATGAGATATGTTTAAAATTTCTAAAATCAACTATAAGTACGATATTACATAGTAAATGATTGTGATTAAATTATACAGAGTAAATATGCAGTTCTTAAACAATATTTTGGTAGGCTAACTATAATCTGATTAGACTGTGAGATAATGTTTGGGACATCTTAGTCTGTATACTAATTCACTATCAGTAGCTGAGAGATAAGTCTAACTGAGAGTATCGTTTGAATACTTTATGAATAGGATTACGATTTCCCTTCATGAGATGTTTCTATCAGCACCAGGACTGATTAGTCTAGAGCTAAATATGATATATGTAGTTAGTCTTAGATAATAACCAAGAAATGAAAGGAATACAAAAAGTAGTACTAATAAGTAAAGTAAATCAAATAATAAATAAACACGAAAAATCATAATAATAATAAAATAAAAAATATTTTAAATATTTAAAATAATACAAAATAATAATCAAATAATATGAAATAAAATATTATAATATATAGAAAATAATAAATGTGGAAAAATTAATAGAATCATCCTTAGCATGCAGAGAGAGTATCAAGAGTACCTACACATTATGAATATTATGCTATTAATCATTAAGCTTGCTTGAGATATTGAAAATTAACTATTTAAATATATATACAATTTTTATTTATTTATATTATTATATATATTTAACAGATGTTAGCCTTGGCCTTTCAACTGAGATAGTTATGGGTTTTCTATATATATAAACTTTTGTTTAGCGAGGAAAAATCAAGGATAAAACCTTGAACGTATAAGATATATACATATATATATATTCATAGATCAAATATTACCTACAACTTCTGCTCTCATATGCATTTCCTCAAACTGAATTTTGCCAATCGCACAAACGCCTTCAACTAGCCAACAATGCCTGTGTGTTAGTGTTAGGGTATATCAACGAAAGGCAGATAATATGAGCGTACTGTTGCTTGGAGTTTCTTTATCTGAGCGCTGCTAATGGATGCAGCTGCCACATGCTGCAGTTGCAGTTGCAGTTGCAGTTGCAGTCTACCAAAAAGCCTGCGCGGACTCTAAATATGCAACTAATCCGTTGTCAAGCTTAAGCCGCTACATAAATCAGCCTCAGTCGGGGCCAGAAGCAAGCCAGCTCGCTCTCGCTCTCTCCCTGTCTCACTCTCACCACAACACTCACTCAGCAGAAAAGCAGAAAAGGCAAAACAAGTTCAAAATCAAAAAACAAACATTCAAAAATTTCAAGTACCAATTTTATTGAAATTTTCGACTTGTTTTTTTTTTTTATTTTCTTCAGCTTTGTGATTTCTTTTATTAATTATGGGCCGTGTTAAGAGTCAGTGAAGAGCTTGACATAAATAAGCAAATATGGACAGATGAGATATATATAAATTCATTTATTTATACACATTTCTTTTCGGGTTGTGCCTCTATCCCCCTCTATCTCTCTCTTTCTCTTTCTCTGTCTTGGGCATTTAATAAAGACCTTTCAATAAGATTAGTCGTCAAACAAAATATATATTTTTTATTAATTGCAAATAAATTCAAATGCATTCATGAGAGATCTCTCTCTCTCTCTCTCTCTCTCTCTCTCTCTCTCTCTCTGTCTCTGTCTCTCTCTCTCATCTAAGACTGCACAATAAAACAAAAGGCACTTAATTAATCAACCAAACAGCAACAACAATAGCAACAGCAACTACAACAACTATAATAATAATAATAATAATAATACATAATAGCAACAACAAGGCAACAACAATGGCACATGTATTAAACATTTCCGTTCAGTGTCAATGTTTCGAGCGCAATTTACTCGGCTCGAGATACGACGCCAGAGTCCAGAGACGATATCAACGCCATACACATACATACATATATGTATATATATGTATATATATGTATATATGCTATAGAGCTAGGCATGACATATGCACAAATGAAACAAGAAGAAGAAGACGAAGCAGAAGCAGAAAGAAATACACTTCTAATTGAATTAAGGCAAAGCAAATAAAGTATACTAGATTTTCCGAGCACTATCAAAAACAATTGAGTTTAATTGCTCGCGTCATATTTATTTTGTGCCCCGCGCTCCCCCGCAGATAGAGATCAACTGTAGGAAAAGTGTCGTCCAGGCTCAGATTTTTCGGCTAGGAGCAATTGAAAATGCATAAAATCTGAAAAGATATACATATATAAGATACATATGTATATAGCTGTAGTATGTGCAATATATTTAAGTAGCAACAGAATTCTAAGACAGAAACCGAAACGCACTCATAAATTTGGCGCAGTCGCCTGACAAGCGGCCCACGCAGCAAACAAATTGTCAGCGGAAAATAAAAAATAAGCTAAAATAAAATATATATCGGGCAGATGGAAATGAGCGAAATTCTAACAATATGAGAAAGCATGCAACAAACGCTCGAGACGGGTGCGAGGGGGTGAGGGGTTTGCTATATTTCTAGCGTATTTCTCTTCTAGTTGGCTGCCGGACAATGATAAAGCAGCTTTTAATCGCCAAACTTGGCAGCAGCCACTGGCATTACTTATGGCCAACTGGATGAGTTATGCATGTGGCATTTGGCATGCGGCAAGTGGCAAGTGGCAAGTGGCAAGTGCAATGGGCGCAACAAATAGACCGATTGCCATTGTCTGCTGTCTCCGAAAATTGAGTTTGCCGCTGCCAAATAAACTCTGCATTAATTATGCCAGCAATAAATGGCAGATGACTAAGGCGACAGCTCAAGCCACTAAATGCATACACACACACACGCACATATACATATGCATATATATCTGTATATGTGTGTATATGTAAAATGATTCTGTGAATTGAAGCGCATGCCCCGCTCGAAAGCTTTGGCCGAGATTGATGTCGCAGCACATTAGGCGCAATGCAACTCAATCAATACGTTAAGCCAACGGCTGTGGCATTAATGACTATGACAATGATCATCATCATCATCGTCAGCATCATCATTGGCATGCGATGCTCTGGCCACATACAAAAACAACCAACAGAGCGCAAAAGACATCCAGCTAAAGTCACTCCGAACGGGCCGGACTGCGAGCCCAGCGGTAGCCGCGTAATTAGTCTTCTGGCCGACACTTTGCCTGCCTAGAGATGGGCGCGTGACACGACTGCGCCCCAGTTACCCAATGAGTCCCTCTAATGTACTGCCTACTGCAAAACACAAATACATATACGATATACATAAGTATATATATAAATATACTATATAGCACATTTCCTTGCGATCAGCGCATATTTATCGACGCGGTTCCAATTAGAGTTACTTACAATTGTCCATATTGCATATAATATTCCAATTGGAATGCATTTCAAATATGCTATATCTATTGGCAAAAGCACAGTCATTGGGAAATAATTTTCCCAAATTTGTTATATATCTGAATCAACTGCACTCCCATTCAATAAAATGTCGTGTAGCTCGTGCAGTGCTGCTGCCATCGCTAGCTGCAACATTGCCAGCTTCAGCGGCAACGATGAGCGATGATGCGACCTCCCGTGTCGTTCGATTTCCGCGAAATCAAAGCGCGCCCAGCTGCAGCAGCAGCCCATATAACACTAACTTCAATGCCAGGGCCATTCAAGCGAACTGTGATTGATATCGAGCCGAGCCAGAGGCAGAAACGAGCAAAGAGAGCAAAGCAACAACAGCAAAAAAAAAAGCAAAGCATTGCCATCATTGCTATCGGGTTTTTAGGCCAAGCTTAGATAATATAGTCAAGAGCATCGCCGAGCTAGAAGAAGCCAACTAAACTTATAAAAATCCTTTTGCACCTCATTGCAGGCTCAATTGCATCCGAAGATCTGTCGCTGGAGCCGCAGGTGGTGTCCGCTGCCAGCCCCGTGTTGTCCTCCTGCAGCCCGCTGAAGGAGGAGCGCAGCACGCCGCCCGCCCTCTCCATTGTCAAGGAAGAATCAAGTAATAATAGTTGTAACATGTACCCACTACACAACAACAACAACAACAACCACAATAGCCACCACACATCTGCAACAACAACATCAACAACAGCAACAACAACCGACACAGCAACAGCAAAGCAAACGGCGAGCGATGCCAGCAACACTGAAAGCGTTCGCTCGCCCGCAGCAACAACCACAGCTGCAGCTGGCAATGGCAGCAGCAGCAACAGCAACACACACTCACAACAACAGCAGCAACAGCTGCAGCACAACAACAGCCACTGTCAACACAGTCACCAACAACAACAACAGCAACAACATCAGCAGCAGCATATGAGCTCGCCACAACACCAACAACAATACCAACTACAACAACAACACCAAATACTACACCAACAACAACAACAACAACAGTTGTCACACCATCATCATCATCATCACCACCATCACCACAATCACCATCAACACCAACAACAGCAACAGCAACACCAGCAACACCAACAGCAGCAACACCAACACCAACAACAGCAACACTACCAACAACAGCATGCGCTACAACAACAACAACAACAACAACAACAACTGCCTGGCAAAATCTCATACCGTGCCGTTTTCACCACGACAGGCAACACCAACAACAACAGCATGAGTGCAGCCCAGCAGCTGCAGCAGCAGCAGCAGCAACACCAGCAGCAGCAGCAGCAACACCAACAGCAATTGGCCTCCCCGCAGCTGAGCGTGCTGCCCGGCCAGATGTCGCCGCCGTCGAACAGCTTGGGCAACAGCTGGGGCCTGCCCAGTCCGGACAAGTCGCTCTTCCAGCCGCCCATGTTCAGTCTGCCCGCCCACTACGCCCTGCAGCAGCAGCAGCAGCAGCAACACCAACAGCAGCAACAGGCAGGTGCTGCTACGCCATCGCCCTACGACGACGGACGCGCTGCCGTGACTGCGGCTCAGCACGCCGAGCTGCTGGGTCTCAGCATGGACTGCACCCCCCTAAAGCAGGCCTCGATCTACACGGGCGGCACCGTGTCGACCGCGAACTTTGCGGGCCTCGCCGAGCTTCACAGCAGCCACGAGCAGCTGCAGCAGCAGCAGCAGCAATACGCCGTGCGCTCCCAGCTGTCCGTGAGCACGCCCAAGTACCAGTGGCTGGACACGCCCGCTGACTACGTGGCGGCCGCTGCAGTTGTCCAGCAGCAGCAGCAGCAGCAACAGCAGCAGCAGCAGCAGACCCTGGTGCTGCCTGGACCCACGTCCTCGGCCAGCTCGAGCAACGCGGCGCTCGGCGTGCTCATACCCAAGCAGGAGACCTACACGGACATGCAGCCCAGCTCGAACGGCACGGGCTACTCGAGCGCCTCGGCTGCTGCGGCCGCCGCAGCCGCTGCCGCCGTCCAGCTGGCCGAGTACAGTCCGTCCACCAGCAAGGGCCACGAGATACTGTCGCAGGTCTACCAGCAGAGCAGCGTGCCGCTGAAGCTGGTGCCCGTGAAGCCCCGCAAGTACCCCAACCGGCCCAGCAAGACGCCCGTGCATGAGCGGCCGTACGCGTGCCCCGTGGAGAACTGCGACAGGCGCTTCTCGCGCTCGGACGAGCTCACCCGCCACATCCGCATACACACGGGCCAGAAGCCATTCCAGTGCCGCATCTGCATGCGCAGCTTCAGCCGCAGCGACCACCTGACCACCCACATCCGCACCCACACCGGCGAGAAGCCCTTCAGCTGCGACATCTGCGGCCGCAAGTTCGCGCGCTCCGACGAGAAGAAGCGCCACGCCAAGGTGCACCTGAAGCAGCGCATCAAGAAGGAGTCCAAGCTGAGTCGCGAGCAGCACCAGCAACAGCAGCAACAGCAGCAGCAGCAGCAGCAGCAGCAGCAAGCAGCAGCTGCCGCAGCAGCAGCTCAGCAGCAACAACTGCAGCAGCAGCAACTGCAGCAGCAACACCAGCAGCAGCAGTACCAGCACCACCACCTGCTGCACGCCGCCGATCTGGCCAACGTGGCTTCCAGTGCGACCAGCATGTAGGCCACAGAGAACTCATCGTCTTCGATTGATTTCAGCAGCGGGCGCCGCCGGGCGACGGACTACGAGGAGCTGGGCATCGATCTGAGCCTGGCCATAGACATCGACGAGAGTCCCGAGTCCTTCGAGCTCGCCCTTACGTCCGACTACGAGACGCTGTCGCCGCTGACCAGCTCGCTGGAGTTCAACTATGTGATGGCTAGCCCGGGCTCGAGCGAGCTCCTGCTGTGCAGCCAGGACTCCTGCAGCCAAGGCCTTTAAGCTGCAACTGAATACAATAAACGTTCAATATATTTCGACTACCAATCTCAAGCAGGAATCAATCGCTGATGCTGAATTTAAGCAACTAAAAACATAAAAACAAAAATGCAAAACAAAATAATGATATAAAAAAAATTGAAAACAGAGAAAAAATTAGCTAAATAATTACAAAAGTTGTAGCCGTAATTTTTGGGTTGTGCTAGCAGCAAAATCTACGCAAGACATATATGTTAAACATAGCCTAAATATAATCTTAAAAACTAAACTCAAGCAGCCACACTAAACAAAAACAAAACAAAACAAAACAAAAAACAATAACAACAACAAAAACAAAAGCATAGTTACTAACCCAAACAAAGTCTTAAAACTAAACAGAAGAAAGAGAGAAAAACAAAATGAAAAGAAAATGGAAAAATGGAAAAAAACAACAAATAATAATATTTACAAATATTTAACTTATGTCTCTAATACTGTGATCTCATGTGTAATAATTATTAATTTTAATTTCCTATAACTAAAAAGCATAAAATAAAAACAATTAATTTTTAATACAATTCTAATCCCCTTCAACATTGCATAGCTAATGTTCATTTAATACTATTAAAAAAAAAAAAGAAGAAAAACAAATTCTAACACGAGAAACTAATTTATTGCAGTTAAGCATTTTAAAGTATCTTATTAACTTATTTAGCATCTTAGTGTTTAAGTTTAACACACACACACGCACAGACACACACACACACACACACACACACTCACACCCACATTGATAACAAAAAGAAAAGAAAAACATAAACTTTAGCATATCATTTTTTGTATTAAGCTAAGAGATTTAAAAACAAAAAAATCAAGCAGCCATTTTGCGCATGTCATAAGTTGCAGCAGGACTTAAGGACTTCAGTTGAATGTGTGTTGAGTAAGGAACGAAAAACAACAACAAATTAACTTGTGCAACAAATTACAATTAATTCTATAAATTATTGTTTCAAAAGAAGAAAAACTAATCTAAACTAAACGAATATTGCATTGTGAATCGCGTGTTGAAAATGCCTCTCGTACTTCCTTAATTGATTCGAAATCAACGGCAACAATAATTTAAATCTAATTCTAATTCTAATTTAAATCGATGAGAAATCAACAAATGAAATCGTTTTCAAATATACATATATATTATATATATTCTAGTTTTTAGTTTCAAATTGCTCTAAGTCTAAGTTGAAACCTTTTTTATAATTAAAAAACAATACACAAAACACATTTTCGTTTACTTCTTTCGTTTGCCCACGTTTATCATTTTCAGTATCACATACATATTGGGTATATGCATATATATATACATATATATATATGTATATATACATATACCATATATAGCACATATATATTTATATGAGTCAATCATCTAGCCATAAGAGAAACCAGGTAAAGTTAGAAACTACATGGAACTCGAGTGCCACATAAGCAACGATAGCTGAATAACGAATGGAACGAATGGTTTGAGCAACATATTTTACTCTACAGTGAAGTATGCCTAAATGATACGAGCATATTTCGCATAGCCGCTGACAAGAGACACAAAGCCTAGTCTTAAGCTGGGGATCGAGCACAGCACCAAGTTCCCGAACATTTAGATTATAAGAGATTTGGTAACTCACAGTGTTTCGCAGAGTGAATATTCAATAAACCCTAAGGAGAAACCACTTTGAATGTCTTAAATGTACAAAACTGATGGAAAAGTAAAACAGGTCGCAACGAGCCTTCAACAAAGAATAAAATATAAATTTAAATTTTTAAATGTATGAAACGTATGTGCCATCAAAAAAAAAAAAAAAAAAAAAAAAAATGAAATTTGAGCTGAACAATTTTTAAAAAGAAGCTGAAAACAAAATAATCAAAAATATTTGTCACAAAAAATTATATATATATAAATGAGAAAAAAAATGAATTGAATTAAATCTGAAATTAAAAACGTTGTGATTTATATTGTTTATTCAATGCATGGTTCAATGTCAAAATATTTAATTCTCGTGTATTCAAAAACTAAAACGAAAAGTGCTAAAGATAATTATATATATAATAATATATATATATGTACGTATGTCCCACATTTGTATGTAACATGTACATACATACTTACATAAAAAAGAAAAAGAAAAAAAGGTTAAATGAATTATTTATGTATGTTGCTTATGGACAGTTTTTCTTCCATACATTTAAACAAATTATATAGATTGGATAGAATTCAGAATTTGGAACATTTGGACAAATGTATTTATTGATGCATTCTTAGCTAGTCAAAAAAAAAAAAAAAAATATTTGTAGCTTATCGAGAGACAAATGAATATTGCAAATATATTTAATTAAATTAGTTACAATTGCTCAAAGTCAAGTAGAATAGTGAACAATACAACAGAAATTGCATAAATTGTAATTGCGTTTTTATACCCTGAACCCATTGAAAATGGGAAATCAGGGTATAATGGTTTTGTGAAAAGTATGTAACAGGCAGAAGGAATCATCGCAGACCCCATAAAGTATATATATTCTTGATCAGGACGATGAGCTGAGTCGATATAGCCCTGTCCGTCTGTCCGTCCGTCCGTCCGTCCGTCCGTCCGTCCGTCCGTCCGTCCGTCCGTCCGTCCGTCCGTCCGTCCGTATGAGTGCGTCGATCTCAGAAGTTAAAGGAGCTAGAGAGCTGAAATTTTGTATGCATACTCGTGTATACCATACGCAGTACGAGTTTATCATATTTTTTCGATAACTCATTCGATATCTTTTTTATCGAGGATAATCGATAAATTTATATTGTTTTTTCAGCCTAATTTGAACACTATTAGACCTAGAGACTTCAGATTTACTGTGTATATACATTTGATGGGCACACACATTTTGTAATTTACAGATTTTGGATACCACGCCCCCTTCGCCCACAATTTGTAAAAAACGTATATCAAGTACTAGAGACTTGTGCTTTGGAATGTACACACATTTACACATAATGATTACGTTCTGAAAGTTTCATTAAGATTGTACGTCTACAAATGAAATTATTCAACAAATAAATTCTCATAATATTGCCCACACTGCAGCGCAGCCCAAGCGCAGTCGCTGCTTACTGCGCAGTTAGCAGAGCGCGGGCCTATGCGTGGGGGTGGATGCATGTGTATGTATTTGTGCAGAATGATTGGAACATCAGCACGGAGGGTTCAGGGTATCTCCTAGTCGAGCAGTCTCGACTAGAGCTTTCTTACTTGTTTATATATAGATGTTGCATTGCGAATGTTTTTATGTGTGCGTTACTTACATAAACTAGAGCTAACTAAGATCGTATTACTATGTTATTCCACTCGGCTTGCATCCAGTATTAATGTTTCTTTCTCAATGTCCTAAGTGTGCACTTTAGTAGTTAAGAGACGGTGCGAGTACAAGTACATTTCAAGACTTACAATAAGATCTCTCAATTCTCATCTCTAATTTTAAAGACTGTCCCTGCGTTAATCTTAAGCATTCCGAATCAGAACTTTGAGAATTTAGTTCGAACTATCTGCATATACATATATGTATATACACATAAGTATGTATGTATATAGGATAGTCCTTCAATAAATACAATGTACGACATATACACAGATACGTATATATCAATTTCACTCGAACTTGTAGCTGTATAAGTTTTTTGCTATCAACGACTCTTGTATGATGTACATATATATATATATATGCATATACGAGTATGTGTGTATATATGTATATACTATATCAATATATGTATATTCCTAGAGCTAAGTTTATATTTTGTGTCAGTATATTCTACCATACAAACTAAATAAATATATACCACATACATATGTATATGAATACACAAAACGATAATAACAATATGCTAATTTGGCAACAAGCGACTTTTTGAACAAATAAAACCGAGAAATTCAGATTCAGTTGTGTCTTTCACTATGGCCATATAAATTACAGCAGCATACATTTCAATCAGGCATATCTCAATGCCATATAAAGCACTGTCAATATTGCAGGTATGAGCAACGAAATGCAGAGCGCTAATAAAAGCCCGCAATAAAATTGAAAATAATAGCCAAAGTCGAGCTGAAGACGACGACGACGACGACGACGACGGAGACCAGATCGACGATATATGCCGGCACTCCAAACTAATGAAATGTTCCAAACTCTAAAACGATGCGCTCCTCCACTCGGTGGCAGCCGCACGCGCTCGAAAGTCGCCCGACTAGCGAACCCAGCCGGGCGGCTAGCGACTGCTCTGCCTCTACCTGAGCCGCCCGCACCGCCTCTACCGACAGCGCGCAGCCGCCAGCGACAGCGACAGGCGCATGTCGGGCCTGAAATTCTTCAGTTTTGCCTAAGACAAGCAGCCGATGCGACGCGACGCAACGCGACGTTAGCCGACCAAAGTTATGAGCGCAATTCTATCGTAAAAATGCCCGAGAAAAGAAAGCCAGTTCAACCCATGGCATTCCAAATACCCTTAACATCTAAACTTGATACCTCTCCTGTTTCTGTTTCAGAGATCTGCCTATTTTTGATTAGTTGAATGCAATTTCATTTGAATAAGTTTTGTTATTTATATCATAATACTTTGAGAGTCTAAAATAACAAAATACATATATGATTTATCTTTAATGTTTCTTTAAATTCAAATGAATGATTTTATTTTTAAACTATGATAACAATTATTATTTTGTAACTATTATTATATAATACTATATATTAAATTACTCATTAAAGATATATTTGTTTTAAAATATCATTTATATCATTATTAAGAAGTTTAAAACTTTCTTATTGAAATCATAAATTTAAAAATTAATTTAATTTAAAATTAATGCTAAAAGTCTCAGATAAAACAAAATAGTTGAAATATATAGATGTAAAATAGTAAAATATACATATGTATATTATAATAATAATTTTTATAAAACAATATTTAGATATTCGTAATTTTATATAATTTTATAAAAATTTTATATATATATAATAAAATCAAATTATTTTTCATATTTTATATATATATATAAAAAGATTAATAAAAGTATATATACTTCCTATACATATTATTGTAATACATTTTATATTTTATATTTTGATTCTAACATATTTTATGTTAGTATATATTTATAGGTATATTTCAATATTTATATTTGATTTACCTTATATATTATGTTATTTTAATTAATAAAGTAATCATACAATATATTTAATTACCCAAATAAATAAATATTTTTCCCCACTTTATCCATTCATATCATATTTATCTTTTTTTCTTTCAGGTAAAGTTATTCTGTTTTTCGCATACAAGTGCAATGATATATTTTATTATACGAACATTTAATGTAAAATCTCTTGAATACCTTCATAGACGGCTTTCTCATTTCATTTAGCCTTGTTTCTTATGAAACCGTCAGCATGCACTCGGCAAGAGTATTAAAATGCAAAATGCTTTCACGGCAGCTTCCTCAGCCTGGTCAAGCCTAGCCCCGTCCTGGCCTGGCCTGGCCTAGCCCGGCCCGGCCTGCCACAGTTAAGGTTTGCCTTTGCTGCAAACTAGAAATTCTCGTCTGCGCAGCAATCATCGCTGGTCGGGCATCGGGAGAGGGGGAGCAGAAGGAGGAGGAGGAGCTGCAGCTGTAGCTGTAGCAGCAGCTTCACATTTAGCTTAAGTTTCAGCTACAGCATGAGCAGTTTTTGTGATTTGTGTGCTTGCGGTACAATTTGAGCCGCGAGCTGTGGCTACCAATGGCCAGTTAGCCAAGTTTGGCCCGCTTATGACAGGCGCAAACAAAATTATTTGAGTCGGCCGCAGCTGTAGCTGTAATCCTTGGAGCTGGACTCGAACAGGTGATGAACTACCCATTCGCAGGCCTTAAGTGCGCCAACTGCCGCTCGATGGCAGGCCGCAGATATGGTTGTCAAATTGATTTCGATTTCGATTCGATAAGCGGCGACAGTTTCCAACTTGTCGTTCGGTAGCGCCAATATACGACCGTCCCGCGCGATCTCTTATCGCAGCCAAAGTTCGATCGAAAATACTTTCCAGCATTCAACTGCGCAGCCCCCAGCCAAAGAGGAGCCCCAACGCGGAGCCCATCAGTGTGCGAGGTGTCGCCAGTCACTTCCCGATGAGTCCGACGATTCTCCTCTTCTCCTGCCAGACAGCGAACGGCGAACGGTGATCGGCCTGGTCCCAGCCAGAAAATGTCATGCGAGCAATCTCTGCTGGGCCCTGGCTTAATATCTTCGGCTAACAGCTAATGAGTAGCCGTTAGTGATTTATTTTGTAAATGAATAGAATTGCTGGCAGTTGGCAGCCCAGCTCGCATGCCACATGCAACACGAGACACAATTGCCTTTTCCACTTCCAAATGCGAAGCAACAATGGCAACAGCACGATTTTACCAAAAAAGAAAAAACTGATGAAAAACTCAAAGTGTTTGCTGTAAATCATATTTGAAACTTTTCCTTCGCATTTCCATAAATCTTGCAAAGTCAATTGAAACCGAATACTAATATATATTTCAATATACTAGATACACATATTTATTTGTGGCTAATTTCTTTTACTATATTATTATATTACATTTACAATATGTCGATATTCATACACAATCACTTGAGTCCACATCCAAATCTTAAATGAGAATGAATTATAATTATACGTATTACAAAGGCTGGGATCAGACAAGATAATTCTTACCCAAATAGACATCCACGCATTAGAAATGTATCTACCATCTGTAGAGTAGCTGAGCGAAAATGAGATGAACAAACAATGCTCAGTCGGAAGCCGAACTGCAATTAATAATGGGCCATATCGCACCACGTATGACACTTGACTAATTGAATGGCTCTGATATATTATGCCAAGATCAGCGAAAGTTACGGCCGACGACCTCAGCGACACTGAAAAAGTGCACGAATGCCGAGAGCTCTCCAGCTTAGTGCCAGCGGAGGGGTTGCCTAATCAAAACTAATTCATCATGTGCACTGCCAATGCATTAGCCCAACTCTGGCTCCAGCTCCACATCCAGCTCCACATCCAGCTCCACATCCAGCTCCAGCCTCGCTCCAGGTCTGACTTCGTCTCTGCTTACTGTCCAGACTGCGTATCTATGGCCGCATATTTCATGGTCGAGCATCGAGCATCGAGCGCGGAGTCTGTCGTCGCACAGAAGCATTTCATGGCCATAAAGAAACTAGATCAATTTAATTCATTTTCGGTTTTATTTTTTAGCTGGCTATGCAGACGAAGACGTGAGGCGGGCGCAGGGGCCGCTGAGTCGGCCGAGGAAGAGGTGATTGGCAGGTAACTGAGAGGGGACTGCAAGCTGCTCGATCTGGCGACATTGCGGAAGCGTGCCACTTTGTCAAGGTATTGTGCCGCGGGCGTTTGGCGACCAAAGGCGCCGCAGCCACAGCCACAGCCACAGCCAACTGGCCAACTGGCCAACTGGTCGCTCTTTGGGCTTAGACGACAGTCTTGGTATGCCTGATAAATGCATTGGCTGGCATTGGTAGCCGCGCGCTTATCAGTGTTTGTAATTAGCGTATTTGCATTAAAAATAGCAATAATTTCCCATAAAGAAGCCCAACATCGATATAGCCGATACGCTCGAGAGTGTCTCGCTCACTCTCCACATAATTACAGGAAGTGCTGCAGAATTAAAACTGAAACATTAAATAGATAGCGTCATGGAGTCTGCAATGGGGACTCGAGAATCTGCATAGAATGGAGATGGCAAATGGCAAATGGCAGATGCGAGATGGGAGATGCGAGATGTGAGATGGTATGTGAGTGCATCACGTACTTTCTATCGTGACACGAAAAAGTTCAGCTTGATAAAGCGTTGAATATCATAATTCAAAATACATATATGTATGTATATATTTATATGTATAATCGAATAAAACGGGAACTAATCAATATTTAATACATGAATTACTATGGAAGATTAACACAATCTCTCATTAACGAAATGGAGTTCAATTCTGCGAAGGATTGAAGGATGGGGTACATGTATAATTCATACTAAGTGTAACATCATAGGGATATACATATTACCCATCTACATATCTATCTATCTATGCATATAACAGAACATAATATGTTTAATATGCATATAACAGTACATTATATGTTTAAAACAATATATTTAATATTTAATTAACAAAATATAAATGCTTTTTATTTCAATCATTTTTCAATTGTACTCATATTAATTGTTACTTTTATTTTATTTATTTATGTTTGCTTTTACGTTAGTTATAGAAAATTGAATTACCTTATCTGTGTTTTAAGTATAATATATTAAGATAATTCGGTTATTACAGATATGTATCTTTATAAGTACGCCAAATTGAAAATAATTTAATACACTTTCACATCCACACAATTATCGAATATATGTATATATAATGTATATATATGTACAATCAATCTATCAATTATTCAAATTCTTCATCTATACAAATATATTATATAGTGTATATTTATATTTACAGTTCAAATATGTATATTATATTCATAGATATTGTATTTGATTTTTTCGTGCTCAATGCTAAGAATTCATCACGCGCTCATCTCTAATTGGCATCATCAATTAGTTTGTCCCGACGGCAATTAACGACTCGTGGCTAGCGCCACCTAGCGTTGGGCTGCTGCAATTAACCAGGACAATTTATGGCAGCAAACTTTCCAATATTTTGTCACAACTCTGTGCATTCTTTGCTCTCTGGCATGGGATCTGTGAGATCCGCTGGGACTTTGTGGAGTTCCATATCTGCGATATTTTGCAATTAATCTCTGAATCTCCTCGCAGCAATTATGCGCTCTAATTAATGGTCTTTTAAACAAACTTGGCAACGCGCTTTGCGCACATTTGAACCAATTATCTAGGAGAGGCCTCCGAGTCAGCCGCGCCCCCATTGAGCGAGGCGTGCATTCATTGATTCACAATTAATGTTGATTATCAAGATCCCCAACGGAATACGCCCCAATTTGCAAAGCCAAAGATTCGCTCAGGTGCAGACTCTCGAATCGATCTACGATCTACGATCGCCGATCGCCGATCGACGGACGATTTGGTGTTGCTCTTTCTTCTTCTTTGCTTTGCAACTCTTCGTTTTTGTTTTTTTTTCGGCTGCTCGATCACAAATTCAGTAGCCGTTTTGACTGCCTAATGATGGCCCCATCGTGGGGCCAATGAATTATTACGCTAACCACCAGCCATGTTAGCACAATTGGCCTACAAGTCTATTATTATTTATGCAAAGGCTGCCAACGGTTGATCGCGCCGTTCAGCGGATCTGTTGTCGATCGTTGCCGTTAACTGAACTACGCGGTCATCAATCTTGAAATTATTGCCGCCACATTGGGCGACCGTGTTGCCAATATATTTGCATCTGCATCTGCGGCTGCGTCTGCGTCTGCGTCTGGCTGGCCAGGCTGGAAGCCTTCCTATGCTCAGCCACGACTGACTGGCAGTGGAAGCGGGCTCTAAGCTGATCGAGAATGTGGGGCTGCTTAAATGCAAAAAAAAAAAAAATAAATAAATAAATAAAAAAATAAAAATGAAAATAAAAAGAAAACATATTTAAGCGCTAGACTTCTGTACACAGCACAGCCAAATAGGAGGCAACGGCACAGCTCGCACTCAGATCCACTGAGAGCTGGACTTTTAGGCAAGCTCTGGGTTTAAGTGGAAGATTGCCTTCTCAAGCTGACAGCTTCTTCCCCTGAGTCGCTACTCAATCTGCCACTGACTAAGAACACAACTCAACGCACATCCATGTGGAACTTGATAAAAACACGAATGGATTTTAGTGATTCATGAATCAAAAGATTTCAAGCTCCAAATGAAATATGCTTCAGAGCGGCATAAGGTTTAGTCTTGAGAGGATTCAGCTCGGAGAGTGTTAACTTAGCGATCAAGTACAAAATATTGTTTAAGAAACTTTCTGCTCTAGAGAAGTTTTCAATAGAAAATAAATGCGAAAAACTCCCCTAAAAATGTGCATTTTTCTATAAATCTTTTATTATAAAAACTATTTATTTTACTATAAAAACAACTTGGGGGAAAATCGGTAAAATAAATTAATCGAGTAATGGCTAATCAAAGTATGAGATATATGATAATAAAACAAAAGTTTCTGTCATTCAAACAAAATAAGGTCCGATAAATATATAAAAAATTTTAATTTTGTTTGTAGTTTGGAATGTTAGAACTATTCATATCAAAAGCAATCCAATTTTTTTTTATTTTTTTTTTTAATAATAAACTTTTGTTGAGTAAGAATCGAGCCAAGTGAACAACATTTAAATTAACAAAATAAAATTTGTTACGGAGTGAATTCAAATTTTCCTAACACATTGAGTTTTCGCAAAAGTCGAGCTTCAAGTTATGCTTATTACAATTTAATCAAATCAATATTTTCAAAGTCATTCCAATATTTTACATAAATTATAGTTAAGGCATACCTCTGTAAAATTTGTATGAGCTGATAAATATTTATTGATTGTTGATATTAGTGCTTTTAAAATAGTATCGACATTTATTTTAGATGAACAAATTAGTGAAATGAAATACAAGTTTATTTATATTTTATTTTATTTATATTTATTTAATATATAAAGCTAAGATAAACCCATTTTTTCCAATAAGTGTTAGAGCTGTTAACAAACATCGATAATTCGTGTAAGGACACTATCGATAGCTTTGCAGTTCTAGTTGGGGCGCAAAATGGGTTAGACTTATATTATTGTTTATGTATGTATGTATAAAATGAATTAATTGATATTGTATTTGATGCCAATCAGGCTCGATGGCAATTGGTTTGTTGTAGATTTCTAATCTAAGGAACATTAATCATGTGAAATGATATCAATCCACAGTCGAATTCCGAGCTGATTAAACAGCTATGTATGTACATACATATGTATTGATTGTATGTATGTATGCATTGTACAATGGACTGGCTGGCGGCTGGCTTCTGGTCACGTGTCCAGTTCGTATTTGTGGAGCTCCTTTTGGGGACTGGGCTCACCCTTGAATTGTGGCGTGTTGAAATTAATTAATGGCTGGTTCAATTAAAATTGCGACATGCCGTTGAACAGAAATTTTTGTTTAACGCCAAAAATGTTGCAGGCAGCACTGCCTACTCAGCCCCGATGCCATGTACAACTTGTAGCTACAACTTGCGTGCCTCGTTGCTGATGAGCAGCAACAGCAACAGCAACAGCAACAACAACAACAGCAGCAACATGTGTTGCCCAGTGCTAATCTGCGTCGACTTGGACTCGGACTCGAGGAGCTCTTTCAGCATTTGTGGAGCTGTGTGTCCTGCGGGCAGCCGGTGTAAAATCAATTTAGATTTGCTTTGGCTACTGCTGCTGCGGCTGTTGCTGTTGCTGGTGCTGGTGCAGCTCCTCACTCCTCCCCTCCACCCAACGGGCTGAACAACTCACGTCCTTGGCTATTTCTGGCGAAAATGGAAAATTGCTGTTCAATTATTTGTTGGCCCTTGTAAATTTCCATGCCAGGTGACAAGAATTGTAATAACTTGCTTAAGCTCAACCGAGCCGGCAACAGTTGCTGCCTCTGCTGCCTCTGCTGCGTCGCTCGTTGCCAGTTGGGAATGGGGAATTGCTGCACTTATCTGGCATTTAGGCAGAAATTTATTTAAGCTCTTGGCCGGAAAGCCAATTAGTTAGTCGTGCGGGGCCACACGCAGCCAGCGACATCGAGATTAGCATTTCTTTACAAATTTCCCAACGGTATTTAATGTAAAGCACATAGATAAGCAAACTGCTGCCGAGCATACAACAGCATACATGTGTATCGAAAACAAAAAACAAAAACTAAGAAAATAAGTCGAGGTAATTATCACAACATATGAAAACAAAACGCAGTCAGGCACAAATTAGCATTTAAATTGCCTCCGCGCGTTTATGTATTTATAGGTTTTCGTTAGTTTTCCTCCACTGATAAGCAGCCGAAAATGGTGCACTTATTGACAACTTTAACGAGGAGGAGACTAAAACAAAAACCGAGCGAGAATCGATAATCGACCAGAAACGAGAAACTCAAATCGAAGCGTTTATAAATGCTTTTGGGTCAAAACTACACGAAAAGAGAATAAAAACGAAAAATCAATTAACACAGTTGGGAAATTCCTTTGTCTTGGCCTGATCTAAAAATGCGGGATGTTGGGCATATAAACGCGATTGATGGACTACCTAAAGAGCTCGCTGCCACCCACACTACACAGGCCACAGACCCACAGATTTTCTTGACGAGCTGCTGACAAATTTACCAATTTACCAATTTTCTAATTAAACGCTACGCTGAGCAAGTGGGGCAGGGAAATGCAAATGTCACAGCTCGCTCAAATTGAAATTGTATTTGAAAACAAATTAGTTAATGCATAAAATATAAACATAAACTAACCCTGTGTGTGTGTCTGTATGTATGTGTGTGTGATCAAAAAGTGCAAGCTGAACTTGAACAGACGTCGAGCGCTGACAGCATAAAAATTTTTATGCGCATTCCACGATACAACATCAACCAAAACCAACTGCCACAACAGCAACAGCAACAACAACAACAAATATGGACAGGAGAAAAAAAATAAAAACAAAGATCAAAACATGACAATAAAAATCAGGACTCTAAAAACGGGTCGCCTGGCGGGTCGTCGCGCTGCGTCTCCAGCACGGGTATTGTGCCGGTTTTAACGCCAAAAGTGTGACATATAATTTTCAAAATGACAAGCAACAACAACAGTAACAGCAACAGCACCAGCAACAACAACAACACCAATTCCTGGCCATAACAACAACTCAGCGACGAGAATGTCACCAAATGAAAGACACGCAACCCGTAAGAGGGCCCTCAGCTAGCAGACAGAGAGAGAGAGAGAGAGAGAGAGAGGCGGGAGAGGGTATACTGGGCATCTGGGCATCTGGGTTTGGCATTCGAAGCATGGAAACCCCTTCGACGGCCAGACATTGAGTTCTGACCATTTACTTTACGACTGCCGTGTGCCGTTTTTGGTGTTCCTTTAATTTTTATGCTCCTC
This sequence comes from Drosophila mulleri, assembly GCA_035047565.1. Taxonomy (NCBI): domain Eukaryota; kingdom Metazoa; phylum Arthropoda; class Insecta; order Diptera; family Drosophilidae; genus Drosophila; species Drosophila mulleri. Next base: position 2,529,494 of record JAWNPK010000069.1, on the reverse strand, counting down.
TTTTGCGTCTCATTTACAAATTTCACTGCCGTCCAAAGAGAATGAACAAAAGAAAAGAAAAGGTTCAGCCAGCATCGGCTCAGCAATAGATGAAACTGAAATTCCACTAAACGACCACTAAGTATATAAATAGGCATTTATGATCGATATCAAGCAAAAGCTTACAATTAATGGTTTTATAGACGGCACTTGATACAACTGAAATTTGAATAGTGATTAGCCAATTAGTCTTTTATGTGTAATATTCAACTTAATTGAAAGTGTATAATTATTAAATTGTACCAGTTTTAGTTAATATACATACATATGTACAATACATATTGACAAATAACTTATTCAATTATCGCAACTTCAGTCACACACGTCTATTCCTCTCGTTTGCTTGCTTAATTACCTTTTCTTTTGTGCACTTTCGCACAGGGCTGGTAATTTTTTCCAGGGATTTCTTTAATGCAATCGATACATCGTTTATAGTGAAGAGCAAAACAGAATATGTAGCGATTCATCGTTAGTATCTTAAGAGAACTTTAAACACCTCAAGACCTTCTCGTCCAATAAGCGTTACAATTACAATTATGTAATTTACATATTCTTATAATGATTTTTTTTACTTATTTAATAAAGGTATGTTATTTGAAATATACATATGTGTAGCCATATCAAATTTTTATCTAATTCAGTGTAATCATCTTAAGAGTCTTTTGTGTGATCAGCTAAAAAGATTCTATTTTTGACTTCCATATGAGCTTTTATTTAAGATCTATGACAGTTTAAAGAGAATGCAGATCGTTAAGCAAGGCAGATACCGCATTTCATCCGATCATGTTGCTGCCAAAACTTTGATTTCGAGCTGCAGATAGAGTACACATTTATTTCCCCAACGGAAATGGAAAATGGGTACGGCTCATGGCTCATGGCTCAGTCATGGATCTGTGTGGTGCTCTTCCTACTAGAAGCCCTAAGGCGCTAGGCCCCAACATCAACAACAACAGCAACAACTTTGTCAGCCACGTCTCCAAAATGGCTAAATGCATTTGCTGCGCTTCGCCTGCCCAGACAAGAGGATGAGAGGAGACTGTGGACTGAAAACTGAAGTTGTGTTTGGAGGAGACGCAACTGGATTCCAGGCAGCGGCGAGGCAGAGCCAGCAGCACGCATGGGCTCCAAGGCGACTGGAGCTCTGGTTTTGTCGAGCTGGTAAATGGTAAAAATTTAACTTGATTTCCAATTTTAATTGAAATTACTTTGAATGAGCTTATGAAATATATGCGCTAGACAAATGTCGAATGCGTTTCGAAAATTAATTAAAAAATACAAGATATTGAGCCGAATGCTGACTGGCTAACTGTCTGCCCCATGTGGAGTGCGTATGCGTATGCGTCTGTGCATGTGTGTGTGTGTGTGTAAGTGTCAACGTTGGCCGAGATTATTTACATTTACACCTGCTTTGGGGCGTTGTCGTCGAGCGTGTATGCAGCGCTCCACTAATGATGCGGCCAGTTGAGCTTGACATTTGGCCGGGTCTCGAGACCACCAGCCGTGTGGCAGAGCTCTTGTCGTAGCCGTTGATGGTTATCAGTCAGTCGACGCGTCTCTATGCGTCTCGAGCGGCTGCCAGCTGGCTGTACCGTTGCATCAGTTAATGAAACTCTGCGCTTGATGCCTATCGCCAAAAAGCGATTAATGCAAATGCCGATGCGATATAACTCACAATTATCGAAAAGTGTTAAAAACGCTTTGATTGTTTCTCTCGGGACTCGATAAACGGCGCAGATTAGAGAGCAGCGAACAAGATACCACGACTCCAGCTCGATAGATAAGACGTCGAATGGCTGAAATATTAATTTGTTTACACTTAACTAAAAACGAAGATGACGAAGAAGAAGAATTAGGATGGGAAATTCAAGACAATGACTAAAAATTAACGCATACATTAAGAGTCTGACGGACTGAGCGAGATGGATTCACATACAGAAATAGTTCGGCCAAACGGAAGTGCCGCATTAATCTTTGAATTACAATTTGTCAAAGCAACGCGGAGTCCCATTCACGGATCGCCAAAGATTGTTTGAATGGAAATTGAAAAAGCTACGACGAAAAGCCTCAGCCACAAGCTGAACAACAATGTCCATTGTCCACTTGCTTGTTTCTAAATAGAAGTAAATTAATAACATAAGTACCTAATCCAATCAATCAAACTGTAAAATCACACAGCGTCCATAGAGACCAAAGCAAAGCCAATCCAAAAGGTAAGCCAGCTACAACTACAGCAACAACAACAACGGCGACAGCAACAGCAACAGCAGCAACAACCACATGCAGCTGGAGTGGCTGACTCTGTGACTGACTGACTACAAGATAAAAACATCAACAGCAACAACGGCCGCAACAGCAACAGCAAAAACAACAACAGCAACAATACAAAAGCCTTAACGTAAAGTTTTACTTGTAACAAAAATCGGATATGCCCATCCCTAAAAACTGAGCAAATGAACAGCAAAGAGAGAGAGAGAGAGATGAAGAGTGAAAAAATAAAAAATATTAATCGAAAAGAGTAAAAGAGACGAATTGTTGATTTTATATACTCTACAAATATAAAAAGCATTCGCACTTTCTCGTTGAGTTCGAGAAAATTGTAAAAGGAAAAAATAGGGAAAAAAAATGTAATAATTAAATGTTGAATTTAAACAACTTACAAAATAAAGTTTAGAGTTATCACATTTTATTTATTTTTAATTGATATTTTTGAATTATCAGCAAAGTCAATATATCCTAGAAATGCCCCAGCATTTGTTACTTCATAATTTTACGTCTTGGATTGAAAATTAACATATGAACTACAAAAAAAAAAAAAAGGTTTTCTTTTTTGCGAGCCAGAGGAATTAAGTTAATTCAAAATAAAACGTTTCTAAGTTTAGGCTTCTCAAGATCCGAATCAAAAAATAATGAAAATTATATTCAGGAATAATATTTTTAGATATAGGGCTCAGATTTCTATGACATAGAACCAAAACGCAGCTTTTGTATTTTAAGATACCAAAAGAATAGGGCCTCTTCTTTTAAGTTTTTCCTCATAAATATTTGCTTATATTTAATTATTTATTTTAAACTTTCAATACAACACGTATATAATATATATTTGATAAATAATTATTGTTTTTTCTTTAAATAAATACATTTTTGTTTTCCCTCTGGTTTCCATTTAATAAATATGTAATCGTTCACTTCAAAAGTTGCATTTTATTCTGCGCCCAATTAGGCGATTTATCTTGATTTAATTTCTAAAGAGTATTCAACGTTTCGCATCTATTTAGACAACTTGTATATTTTGGTTCTAGTTGTTCATGTGTTTTCATCTTCTATGGGCACGTTGAGTTGACTTGAGTTGAGTTGATGCTGTCGCCCGGCGACATTGCGGAACTGGAACCAGCGATAGTTGATCGTCCGTAGCTGTCGCACTCGCAGTCGCAGTCTCTGTCGCTGTCGCTGTCTGTTGTCTGTTGTCTGTTGTCTGTCGTCTGTCTGCCTGTCTGTCAGTCAGTCTGGCTGTCTGGTGTCCGTTGTCTGTTGCCGTGGCTGGATTCTAAGCCGCAATCTGTTAGCCTCCATTGGCAGCAGTCCAGTTTTCAGCCTCATCTGCGGCAGCTTCGCATTCGCAATCTCGCCAGGCCCTGCTCTCTGACAATCCTTAATTTTTATTATTATTATTTTTGTTTTCGGTTCCTTCTTCTTTCTTCTTTGTGCCGGCTCCGTCTCTCAGACGCTCTGTGGCTCTTTTATGAATATGAATGGCTTAGCACGCGCCTTTTAAGCCACCAGCTGAGATGACTTGTGGCTTTTCAATTTCTTGTCTTGCTCTTGTTGTGGTTGTTGTTGTTGCTGTTGTTGTTGTTGTTGGCCCCGTCGCGTGTTGCTCTTTTACTTGTTGCCCCTTGTCGTTCGTATTGATCATTTGATTTTCAGCATTTTAGTTTTTTTTTTTTTTTTCTTTTCGTTTTTCAACTCTTTTTATTTTTTGTGAATTATTGAGTACTTGACGGGCTGAGTCCGCTCCTCTGTTTGTAATGACTGTGCAATTTCTTTTCGCTCAACTGTGGTACTTAGCGCACCACTTGAGATGCCATTGTTTTAGAAAGTATCTAACGGATAGACGCCCGCTACATCGCTGGCCTAGTGGGTGCATTAAGGATCCAAGTGGGCAATTGTTATTGATTCTGACATATAATCATAGTGGATTCAGACATTGTCTTTCCGTAGTATTGACATTGATTAAATATATTTCAATATATCGAATATGATATTATGCACTTGCTTATACAGGGTATCCGTTAGTTCGGCTGCTGTTGCTGTTGTTGCCAGGCAATTGCCTTTGACAATTTGTTGTGAGATGTGCGCCGGAAATGAGTAATCAAGATTATGCGATATTAGCAAAAATAGATTTGATTTTGGGGGCGCTTTGAATGATTGATGAGGTTAGACAGCAGCAACGGCCATCAGACGAACAACATCGTGATCGTCATATCTCGTGTGAATGAAGGCTTACGAAACAGTTAACAACTACAAGACAGACAGATTCCAGGTGGGAGGAGAGAAGCTGGCAAAGAGACAGGGACAGGAACAGAGACAGAGAGAGAAAGAGAGAGGGAGAGTTGCTTTTACCAAGCTCATTCAGCTGGAGATTCTTACGATTGCCCTATGTGGGTGTAGATGCAATAGATAAGTCTTACCCAGACAGTAGCCAATGAAAGGGAGAGTTTCCAAGGGACACAAGATCACATTTATAGAATAATAACAAATAGAGAGAGAGAGGGAGATAGAGATAGAGAGAGAGAGGGATCAATACGAGTTGAACTAGCTTGGTTTTTGTGAAGTAAATCTTTAAAATGTGAATGATCAAGTAAGATATTCACATCTTGTATGATCCACATTTAGATATAATACTCGTTAGACAGACGTCTGCCCCAGCTGGCGATCTGCTATAACTCACTTTGCATTAAGATTAACGGCGATCAGGGACCCATAAGTCATGCGAGGCTAGTTAAGTAGCTGCTCGACTGTGGACAGATCGGCGCACATAAAACCTAAATCGAAACCGAATCCGAAACCGAAACCGAAATCGAAATCAAAGCCCACTGAGCTCGATCGTGTGCTTAGCTACCACGATCACAAGTCGCTCACCAAGTGAAATCCGAGCAAGTGGCCATAACTCCCGTAAGACTTCCACTCGCTCGCAGTCTGTCACGAATTTGGAGTGCAATTAAAGCGTAAGTTATGAGCGATTCACCTCAAAAGCAGGTGAAATGCAAGCCAAGAGCGCATAAGCCAGCGATTTATGATGCATCGATAGCCCAGTAACAGCAACTTGGCACACTTAAGGGGAGCCGTTGCCCGGCTCTGATATTATTTACCCATGCGTATCGTTTTTCCAACTCGGAGCTACGGTGCCGAGTGGCATCCCAGCTGGGCACCCCAACGCAAATGAACTTAATCAAGTAATGACCGGGCTGATGAGGCGCAGCCACATTTCTTTTGGCCAGCATTGGGTAACATGAGTAATACACAGATACAGATCAGTAGCTGGACAATAAAAACCAAACCAAACCAAAGCCCGGCCGAGTCAGATGCTCGAGCCTCGAGTCACATTGCCATTAAAACGCAACCGCATCTCGGCCGGCCCTTCTAATTGGCGCGACTTCTAGACTGCTGGGGGAGCGGAAACTCGATGGCTCGAAGTGGGGCATAAAACCAACGTTTTATGTAATGTGTTCATTAGACTAGCCTAGCCCAGTCGACTCGGAGCTGGAGACTCGACTGACTGACTGACTGACTAACTGGCCAAGTGGCTGGCTGGTTGATCGCCGTCTCGCTTTGAATAATTGATCCAATAACACAGCGTGCCGTTGATTTTTACAATCTGGCGATAAAGTTTACTATCGCTGATCGATATTATCGCAAAATTGTTATTAATTGTCGACGACGACGCCGTCGCCATGGCCCACGGGGCCTTTTGTCTTCAGGAATTTCCAAAGTGTTTTCTTTTGTCTATCATTTACATATCAAAATCGATTTTATTGATAGCCCTGGCATCTTTCTGGTATTCTGGTATTCTGGTATTCTGGTATTTCGTATTTTATTCCATCGGCCCCAGCTCCATCATCCGCCGTGGCCGCACAGTTTACGATTGCTCGCTGACAAAGGTCTGACAGCACTCGTAAAATCGCCGACTATTATCAAAATGTTAACTGCTGAACCGTGTTGGGTATATATCGCCGCACTATCCCATGCATTGCATTTTAGTGCCTATGCCTAGACATAATGGTTATGAGTCCGACTAGGAAACATTCACGTGGAATCATACAGCAACTGCTGCCAGTCTTCTATTAGATCTTTTATATAGGTCAGAGAACTTTTGAACCTTCTCAAATAGATAACTTTAATAATCATATATATTCACTTTATTTTACATCATTTTAATATGTAGTTTAGCACTTCTCATTAGGCACATACGTTCATGTATGTATACCCTGTACACATAGCAAGTAGAAGTTTAGGTTATATTATCTTTAGGAAAGTGTATGTAATTGTCAGAATGAGGCGAAGAAGGTCTGATAGGGTATACATAGCTCTTAGTATTTCTGCTATTCCCTTGTCACGCACAACAGCGAAGGATCAGGATGTATCCTAGTCAGGCTTCTCCCGACTTTCAATCTTTCTTGCTTTATATTGGATTATTTTCTGTATATATGTATATATAATATCTACTGCTATATATTGATACTATATCATATATATCTACTACATATCTTTAATTTATAGAGCGGGATGTCTGTTTATTATTTTCATTATTATAATTAATAATTTATATGTATATAGTTATGTATAAATATATATCATTAATATTTAGGTCGAGTTTACACTCTTATTAAATTTCAATGCTTTCTAACGACCGTCAATAGTGAGACACATTGCAAGGCTTGCCTGAATATATTGTATTACAGGGTATGTATGTAGTCGACTCAGTTACTTTTACTAGAGACGCCTCGTTTGGAATTTGTTACAATTTGATTGTGGCTTTAGGTGTAAATGGCAATTAGCATGACGGGCGGACGTGGTGCCGGTGGAGCCAGTGGAGCCAGCGGAGCCAGTGGTGCTGGTGGTGCTGTTGGTGCTGACTCGTGGTAAGTTGTTTGATTGTGAACCATTCGCTGTTGTCGCAACTTTGTCACCAGGCTTGAGGCCGGTTGGTCCATCCATCCAGTCCGTCCATCTGTGCGTCCGTCCGTTCTGTTCATTGACATGACAGGCGACATAAATGCCACACACGCTTCGCTATTGGCGTCTCTGTTGGCTGTCCTCTTTGGTGTTCGCAATCATAAAACCACAGAGCGATGCGCTTGCAGTGTTGTTCGTGTTGTTGTTGTTGTTGCTGTTGTTGCTGATGCCATAAACTAGCTAAGTAAATGCTTGATCATTAGCTCAGCTACAAAATGTTTGCAATTCGCATTTTCAATACAATTTGCGGCCATCATCCTGGCTGAGAGGACGCAAGCTGGGCTTAACTTTTGCTCTCCAATAATACGTGTTTTATATGCCACAAATTGGGCGCATAAATCAACGCTAACGAGCGCACAATGTCCGCATGGGTCTCTGCCTGTGGCGGGACAGCCCCACGTAACGCTACTGTTGCCCAAACAGACCAAAACAAAATGGCCGCGATTCTACGTGATTGATAAAATGGCGTGGCCAATCCAATATGCGTGAAGCGAATCTACAGACGTGAAAGCGTGAAGTCTGACGACCTCGACGAAATTACGATTTCGAAAACATTCCATTTACCTCAAAAATATATTTACATACATACATATATTTAAATATACGAATATGTCCATTTACTTCAAAAATATATTTACATACATATGTACATATATTTAAATATACATATATTCCATTTCGCTTTACCTCGATGTGCACACAATTCAAAAATTACAACGAGAAGTAACTTTAGCTTAATTAATATCAAATCAAATAGTGCTCAACTTGCTTATTTATATTTGCAGTGAATCCTCGGTTAATGGACGCCCCGGTTAACGGACATTTTGCATAACAATCAATATTTCGCGAAACGAAAATATTTCTGTGTTAAACCAGGAAATAGGGGAACCCCCTAATACACATTATGTTGCTGCGCATTGACCGTTTTAAAATTATTTGGCACTATTTTGCATGCAATTTACATATGTATGTGTGTAGGTATACATTTTCAGTCTCGGGTTACGCACAAGATTTATTTAATAATTTATTTCAATTTAATAAGTTTTAAAATTTTGTTCCGTTCAATCAACTTTAAACTAACGTTAAAGTCTTTAACAATCTTTGGTGCAGTTCCATGATTCCTCTACTTTGATTATGGGATAAAACTTTTACTAGATACGCCTCGCTTTGAATTTGTTACAATTCGATTGTGTTTAAAGAAAATACTGAAAGTAACTAACTAAAATAGTAAAGGGAAGTTTATTAATTTATACATATGTATATCAAGAACTAATTATTTTCTTAAATTTAGTCCATGAATAGTTTGTTGTAATCTTTATGAACCAAAGTTTATTAGATTGAAAGTAATAAACTTTGGTTTCTACCAGCAGCTGTGGAGTTGCACTCCAATTATCATAGAATACGTTTATTTTATTATTTGTTTTTTATTCAATTATTAACTAATAAAATTTAATTAACAACTAAAAATATCTTTTAGTTCAGCATAAACGAATTTTGGTACATAATATTATTTTAATTGAAGAAAAGATATATTTTATATTATATTTAGCATTATTACAGAATGCCTATCAGGAGGCTAATTATTTGTATACACATACCAACCTGTATTCCAGTTGGGTTCTACAGTAGCTTAGTTTTACATCTCAAAACATTTCGATATTCAGTATAATAAACAACGCTTTCCACCGCCTCCTGTCGAGTTGAACATAAATTTGCATAGAAGAAACTTGTATAATCTCGGATAATTGATATTTAGATATTTCCCAGCAGAAAACTCATCTGTCGAAAACTCCAATTGGAAGTAGTAAATCTAAAATTCTGAAAGGACTGCAAACATGAATAGTAAAATAATCACAAGTAGAGTTGGACTTTCCATGCAAGTTTAGTTCCGAATATCATTAGCTCATATAAATGTCGGGCTGGGAATTCGTACCCCCTGCAATGTTTGGGGCAGTTGAACAAATTTAAATAACTTTGTCTCAAAATTTGTGGGCTTTCAGGCAAGCCAGCCCTGCTGGGCTGCCCCTAATGAGCCGCGGCAATGTTTTCATTTGGAGCTCGGTTGGCGCCTAGCTGATTCGCTTTTAGTGCGCCCCCAGGCAGGCGGTCAGCGTGCGGCCGACACTTGCCACATGCTCCGGCGTAGGCCGTGTGGCGTGCGTCTAGTGTCGCGGCGCGTTTTTGGACAAGCGCTGGGGCCACGTCGCCTAATGAGCCGCTCAGTTGATTTTGGTTCTTATTTATGGCACCTCGCTGCTCGTATCTCTCTGCTTTGTTTCCAAAACATTTTGCTGTTGCATCAATTAAGAGACGCTCCAACTCCCCGGCTACCGAAGCGGCAAACAAGTTTGAAGCCAACTTCAACTTCAACTGCGACGGCGACTGCAACTGCGACGGCGACGGCGACGCGTTAAATGTCAGCCGGAAAAACGGTTTTGGAATGAAGAAAAATCACATACGTGAAATTGAAATGTTTTCTTAATATTTTTCAGCAGCTCTGACGCAAGTTAATTAAAGATTTGTTTTTCCGTTTTTATTTGCGTTTTTGCCGTCAATTGTTTAGCCCGTGACAGCTCGGACACTTGCAATGGAAATGTGCAAGTGCGCCTTTAGCCAAGTCAAAAGCCAAAGCCAGACGACAAAACTGTCGCTATCAAATTGCACTTTTCCATGAATGGAGGCAAACGGCTATTCAGCCTGTGGAAAAGAATGAATATTCATGCAGGCAGCTGACAGCTAAATAAATTAATATCGTGATCTCAGCCACACACACACACACACACACACATACAGGGTCTTCAATTTAGAAACGTTTCATCTGATACTGCCTTATCTCTGGCAATTTACTCAAATTAGAAAACCATAATTTTTATCACAATAATAATTTTGATTCCAATTCGAAATATTTGGAAATTTTAAATGACAAAGCTTCTACTAAGCATATGGAAAAGCATACAAATAGCTATTTATCATTGAGTATATTTATTTTTAATTATTTTATTTGCTCAAGATCAAGACAAGATTTGAATCAAACTAGGAATCGAGGACACAGAAAGTATTCCACAGAAATTGGATGGATTTAAGACGAATCTATATGCATTTTTCAATACTCACCAGATGAAAACTATCCAGCTGAAATTAATTTGCATTTATTATGGATACATGTAAAATGTTTAAAAATATTAATAATACATAAAACCCAAATATAAAAGAATTACCAGCTATATATATTTCTGTATTTGTTTGCCTGCCTCTGTTGGCCATGTCTGAAAGGTTTTGGACAAAACGCGTTTTGTATACTTAGCCCATTCAAGCATTTATTGCCTTGTCGGGTGAGCCAAATAGACGCAGATATAATAGGAAATATAAATATATATATATATATATATATATATATATGTATGTATATATATATATGTATGTATATGCATAGAGCCCCACTTTTGGGGCGTTTACATTTTGGCCAAAACTCGTTTTGGGAATGTGCTGCAGTTGTGTTTTCGTTTAAATATTTCCATTAGCCAAACTACGCCCCATTTGGCCAGAGTTCGCATCTATCTTGAGTGTGGCTAAGCGGCTAGCTGGCATGGCCCAGATCGAAGCGAAGTCAACTCTTCACCTGTTGCCGGATAACGCCTGATGGCAGACGAGCGCTTTCTTATTAGCGGCTCATTAGCGCTGGCAAAGCACGCCTCTCGTTTGCCACGCCCCGCAAATGACACAGCCGAACGCAATGGCAGCTCGTTAGGAGCCGCTGATTACGCAGTCAACCTTTAATTTTCGTGATTCCAGGCAAGGTAACGCGATCTCAGGTGAGCGGCAATTATTTGCACGCAAATAAACAATTCAAAACATCTTCGGGGCGTTTATCACTGGCCTCTTGGCGTTTAATTTTACGGCTTTATTAGCGGCAGCCAACAGTTAACAACCAACCGGCCACATAGCCAGCCAGCCAGCCAGCCCGTTCGGCCCGTTCGGCCCATTCAACCATCTGGTAATTTGATGGCCCCAGGGCAGGCAACAAGTGCAGGCCATTCAAGCTGAGCTACTGTCTTCGATGATTTGATTTAAGAGGCACAGCCCCAGCTCCAGCTGCTGATTATTGCTTGGATGGGGGCTTCTTAGGGGAGCCCAAGTGTCAGCTGCAATCATATCGAACGAAAAAGCTGCCCAAGTTCAGCCTGATCAAGGCTTAAAAGGTAAGCCTGAATTTATTGTTACTTGTGTGTACATACACACATACATACGTATATGTATCTAGTGTGTGATTACAAATATATTTTGTATTGTATGTGTGTGTATGTTGTATTCATACATATACATAGAAGCATACGTATGTATGTGCATATGTATATGTATTGGCATTTGTATTTATCTAGTAATTACATATGTATGTATATGCATATATTTATATTTGTATTCACTTATGTATTACATACACAGGTGTAAGTGTATTTATTTAAATGTTATTAGATATTTCAGGTCAGAGAGAATGCTAAAAATCTGCTTATTGTTCAATTTAAACTTTTTGACATGAGTTGTTTAAAATTGTATAAAGAATTGATGGATACAATAAATGTTAGTGCATTATAGGAGTATAAGTAGGTCAATTAGCAATTTAATAATAATGTAATATGATAATGTATGCATAGGTATGCATGTACTTCTAGTAAAAGGAGTCCCAATGTGCTATAATGATAATATGAAGAATAAGTAAGTATAAAGAGAGTGAAGTTAAAGCGGATATTATATACAGTGAGTAATATTGATACTCGGATCATTTGTTTTTCAACTTTTTTCCGATTTATGTATAATTTTTGTTAGTTATGTTAACTATATTGATATATATCTCATCTGCAATTTAGCACTTACACATTTTTAATTTCAATTAATATATGTTTTTGAATTGAATTTGAAAAATAAAAAAATTAAAATAAACAAGTAAGAAGGCTCTAGTCGAGACTGCTCGACTACGAGATACCCTGAACCCTCCAAGCTGATGTTCTATTCATTCTGAGCGTCTTGTGTGTACATTCCAAAGCACAGGTCTCTAGTATACGAAATACGCCTGTTACAAACTTAGTGGTGAGGGGGTGGATATAAGAGAGGATGATAAATTATAAAAAAAATCGAAATTCTACAATGTACATATGAATCTACATTTAGAATTTGGAGACTCTAGCTCTAAAGAAGTAGGAGATATAATTTTAAAACAGATTTTCGATAAGGTTTTTTATCGATATAAAAATAACGGGAGGAATGATCGATTTTTAAAGAAAAACTCGTTATGCGCGTGGTATACACGGACCTCTAGCTGTGCTGTTTTTTTAGTAGACCGTCGCGGAATGGCCTGATGCCCATGTGATCACCCTAATATCAAATATATACATAAACGCTCACATTAATCCATGCTTACAAACAGACTCCTGCACGTAAATAAATAAGCATATGAATGTATGCATACATATGTATGTAGCAAAGTGTGTACCATGTATTAGTGCAATTGTTTAGTATTTATAGTATATACTCTGATTTCGTGATGTGTTCATTATTTAAACATATGGTAGTCATATCAAACGCTATCGCAGCATGCATTGAAAAATCACATACAAATACCTGAATCTGAAATGAACAGGCTAATTACAAATCTACATATGTGTACATATACATACATATATAGTATATACTCGAACACAACATCAAGTAATCTTGACCATCGCCATCGCCACCCGACTACCGTATAGAAGATCAAGCAGCTCCGTCCGCCAACAATGAGCAGCTCCACCTTGACCGCCCCGACCTCCCCAAAGTCGCTGGAGGTCAAGTACAAGCGCGTGCGCAAGGACGCCAGTGTGGCGCTGCTCGGTGTGCTGGAGAAGCTCAGCGTGGCCGAGCAGGTGACAGTGCGACGCAGCTCCAGGCAGCTGCCCAAGATGCTGGTGGCCGTGTGGCGTGAGATGTACACGTGCCTGGACTTTGAAGACTTCCAGAAGCAGCTGGTGGGCGAGGCCCTGAAGCAGTTCGTGCGCAAGATGCGCCGCCACTTCCTCAGCGTGCGCTTCGACTGCGACCAGCTGCAGGAGCAGCTCAGCTTGCTGGAGCGCAGCGGTATCCAGGAGCTGCCGGGCGTGCGCGAGTGCGTGGTCAAATGGGATAGCAGCAAGGGCGACTGCTTTTCCAAGTGGCCGCTCCTCTCGCTGCCCAAGCTGCTGCCCCATTTGCATCGGCTCGAGCTCCACATGCCCCTCCAGTGGGGATTCTTCGAGCAGTTCGGCCGGCTCAAGTGGCTCGCACTGCACGAAGACGCCTCCACTGAGGCGCTCGCCGCCATCTGGCAGGGCTGCGGCCGCTTGAAGTGCCTGCAGATCATGGGGCGTGGCACTACCGATATTAGCGGCATTTCGAAGAGCGCCAAGCTGCAGGAGCTGACGCTGCCCGTGGCGGCCCTCATGGAGGACGCCGCTTCGGAGATATTCCAACTACCCCACTTGAAGTTCCTCGAGCTGCTGCAGCAGGACGCCACGGCCGAGGCGACGCTCGAGGTCATATCCCTGGTGCTGGATCGCCGTATGACCGATATCAAAACACTGCAGATCAATGGCAGCCGCCTGGGCCCTGTCGACTGGCTGCGCGACCTGCAGCTGCAGCGCTGCCCCCGCTTGGATGGCCTGATGCTGATCGACTGCCAGTTCGCAGGCCTGGATGTGCCCACCCTGGGCAACTGGCCCAAGCTGTGCTATGCGGCATTCTGTCACTGCCCGGATCTGAGCGACAAGCAGGTGAAGGAGTTCGTCCACTGCAGTCCCATGCTCACCCAGCTCTACCTGATTGGCTGCTCGCAGCTGACCACCAAGGTGCTCTTTGATCTCTTCAACATGCGGTGCATCCAGCGTCTGGGCACTCCGACTCTGGGGCTCTACCTGGAGGAGGGTGAGCTGCTCCACAACGAGTTCAAGCTGAATGTAAGTAGCATCGCTATACTCTGTAATATATTTTCGCTTAATTCGAGTCTTTCTTCCTTCTTCCTGCGTCCTGCTTCCTGCTTTCTCCTGGGCGCAGTTCACCAAGCAGACGACGCTCCAGCTGCTGGACACGCCTCTCGACGACAGCCACATGCCGAACGTGCAGTTCATTTTTCGCCAGGCCGAGTCCGACCAATAAATGCTTTAGGCCATTTGCTACATCGACCATCCCGATCTTTGCTTTCACTGCTCAGCCACGGCGTACAGTCCAACTGCTAATTGGCCGCCCGCCATGTGGCGATTTGTCTATAAGCGGCCACACGACTCCACGCACTGCGCCACGCAACTCGGACTCCGACAAACACGCAACACGACTTCCAACAGCCAAATTTGTCATGGCAACTTCATCGCTTTCGGGCGGCCGTTTTGTCATCGCGGCCAACAACGCGGAATGCTAACAAATTTGTGAACATGCCACAGTTTACAGCTCTGAGTGTGCGTGTGTGTGTGCGTGTGCGTGTGTGTGTGTGTGTGTGTGTGTGCGTGTGTGTGCGTGTGTGTGTGTGGCCCACCCATTGTTATAATTATTGGGCGCCCATGTACAAGTGACAACTCAACTTTGACTGGCATTTGTGGAGCACACTGCAGTGTGCCACAAGCTGCATGCAACATGTGCCCCAAAAAGCTCTTGCGGCAAATCAAGCAGCTGCTGCCCAGCTCTGCACCGAGCTGAAGTACAGCTGCCAGCCCACCTTAAGAGCCAACAGGTGGTTCGGACACGGCCAACTTTATATACGTTAATGAACTTTAGAATAATTGCCGAAATAGGCTCACGTGAGATTTATAACAATTTAATTGAAGCCAAAGCATTTCTCTCCTTATAGCATATTCAGATTTTAGAAGGTAATTTCAAAATAGTATTAAATTGAATTTATAGTTTTTCAAATGGAGCCATAATTCCTTTACTTTGTACCCGAACAGTACACACAATAATTACTGCCATAAGCTATTAAAATTACTTGAAATTAGCATTTCAACCTATTCACACTTTAGCAGACCTTTCTAGTCAAATCAAGAATTATATCCCTACATAGCCTATCTCTGTCGAGCTGATAATAATATCGCAACATCGAATCCAGCACCCTGATTCCTGATCGAGCTTATTCATACATAATCAATACATCAGTAAACTTTCTTCACTGAAAATAGCTTGATAATAAGTAAAATCTAATATTATCTAATCTATCTAAGTCAATATATGTAACTAACCATAGTATATCAGCTGTACGTTGTAAGGAAAATAAGCCTTGTTTGCCCAGTGTGGAGCTACAGCTATATACAGTGGGTCAAGAAAGACTTTACACATTGAAAAGAAAAATCTTTATCTAACTTGTGTAAAACTAGTTAATAGTAAAACTATTAAAATTTACATCTGTTGTTTAATGCTTAGCATTTGATTAAAAAATACTAGAGTAAAGATGAGTCAAGAAACTTTACATAAAATATTTTGTTTCTAACTTCTAATTGAATACGATTTATATATATATATAAACATATGTAATAATCATATACATATGTATATGACAAATTACACAATAATCGACCCAAAATCAGTGGAATTTATGTAAAATAAGGCTGTAATCAGTGGCTAGATAAAGGTGGAGCTTTAATAATATAAGTGTAAATGAATTTTTCAATTTTTCAGTTATTGCTTATGAAATTTCATATATTTAAAAAGAAGTCAGCTCATCTTT
Source organism: Drosophila mulleri (assembly GCA_035047565.1). Classification (NCBI taxonomy): domain Eukaryota; kingdom Metazoa; phylum Arthropoda; class Insecta; order Diptera; family Drosophilidae; genus Drosophila; species Drosophila mulleri. Next base: position 2,513,506 of record JAWNPK010000069.1, on the reverse strand, counting down.
TATAAGAAAAGTCATTAGATTAACAACTCTTAAAAAAAAAGATCTCAGCTATAAGTAAATGCATTAGATTAACAACTCTCAGTTTTTTATACCCTGAACCCATTGAAAATGGGAAATCAGGGTATAATGTTTTTGTTGAAATGTATGTAACAGGCAGAAGGAGGCGTGGCAGACCCCATAAAGTATATATATTCTTGATCAGGGCGACGAACTGAGTCGATTTAGCCCTGTCCGTCTGTCTGTCCGTCTGTCCGTCTGTCCGTCCGTCCGTCTGTCCGTCTGTCCGTCTGTCCGTATGTTTGAACGCGTCGATTTCAGAAGATATAGAAGCTAGAGACTTCAACTTTTTTTTAAATGCTCGTATATAGCACGCGGATATCGAGTTTATCACTAAAAATCGATAACTCATCCCGTTATTTTTTTATCGATCAAAAACCCTATCGAAATGCAGTTATAAAATTATATCTCCTACATCTTTAGAGCTAGAGTATCCAAATTTTAAATGTAGATTGATATGTACGTTATAGAATTTCGATTTTTGTTCAATTTCTCCCCCCACCCTTATATCCACCCCCTCACCCATAAGTTTGTAAAAGGCGTATTTCAAATACTAGAGACTTGAGCTTTGGCAAATACACGCTTAGTAATGATAAAACCACAATCTGAAAGTTTCATGAAGAACGTACGTCCACAAGAAAAGTTATTAAACAATAAAGTTCCCATGGTAAGTCCACACTGCAGCCCATGCCTGTTAATGCGTGCGTGCCTATGAGTGTCTATGTATGTGTGTCCGCGTGTGCATGTGTGAGTGTGTGTGTTTCTTTTGTAAGCAGAAAGACGGGAAGAATTATTGAAATATCAGTTCTCCGAAGGGTTCAGGGGATTTCCTAGTCGAGCAGTCTCGACTAGAGCTTTCTTACTTGTTTTTTAATTGCGATACCTATTTTAATATTCATTTCATAGATGCTTACATATTTTAGCTAGTTGAAATACACTGTGAGCCACTGTACATACATATTTAATAGTTTATGCTGATTTATTGAAAGTAAATAAGCAACATTAAAATATCCTTCATTTCATTGATTTCGTTTTAATCTGTAGTTGTGTTCATTCATATGCATATTCATGTATATATTACATCGATTTCAGCTGAACATCAAGAATAGATTATAAATCGACAGCTCTCATGCTAAGAGCGTTTATCCTTTACATAGAGATTTGTGTTGATTGGCATACTTAACATCAAGAGGAGACGTTAAGAGACACGCGTAACTCAAATTTCACCCTATGCAACTACAACTACATACATAAATATGTATATACATACATACATATAGGTATATAGATTTTATCAGTCGCTCATTGCGCCTTACTGCCCTACAACGTGTTCGACTGACCCTCGGTGCATCGATGCATCGATGCATCGGTGCATCGGTCGAGTGGCGAGTGCTTCGCCGTTGTGGTTGCCTTTGCACTGATTCGTTTTCACACTTTTCATGCGCGAGACAGGCTTGGAGTAGCCGAAGGGGCCGTTGGCTGTAGCTAGCGCCTAATTTCATAGACCGATCGCATATCGGTCTTTATGTCTACGCCCCGCCATTCCCGGCAGCCGTAGGTGCCAGCTCACTAATATTTATATTTGCCCTGCATTTCTTTTGCACGATGCAAGCGATTTGATAAGCAAATGGAAATGCAGCTCCAACTGGGCCAACGCAGGCCGAGTCTAGAGGGGGGGGCAGCGGTGCGGGCAGGCAACAGCGACGTCTACGGCGGCGGCGGCGGCGGCGGCGGCGGTGGCGGCGAAAGGTGCGAATAAATAATTTTCAGTAGCCAGCACTCGACGACCCACTGCTGGAGCTGGAACTGGAGCTGGAGCTGGCGCTGGAGACCAAGTCTCAGACATGGAATGGACACCGGGGCCAGACAAATATTTTATTGCAAATTTGCTGATATTGAACGACAGGCGGCCACTGCAGCAGTTGCCCGCCTGTTTTGCATATTAAATTTATTTTATTGAATATAGACAACGATATGGACAGATAAACGAGCATGGACTCAAAAGTATTGGGAAAGTCGCGACTCGCGAGAGACGGAGCTCGTTGTAACAATAGCGATAGACAATTGCAGCGAGTTATCGTATATCGAAGCTAAATAACAATGATGAGCTGTACTGCATAGTTTGAAAGCTGATGTGAAATTCAAATGAACTTATAATTTGTGTATTTCTTTTTTCTTTTTTCAAATTATATAGGTTACAGACATATCATTTCAAGTATTTACTTAAAGGATTTTCTTAATGAGTCAATGCATAATACAACTCTAAAAGGAAAAGGAAAGAAGAAGAATATATACATATGTATACCGTAACTTACAAATAAATAATTTGCATATTAAAATTATTCATTTCTATTTTTTGCTTGTATATCATTTGAAAAACATCTATTATTGCTTGCCTTTTAATAAAGTCTTATTTCAATATTATATTACGTACTAAATGTATGTTTGTATGTGTAGTCTCTTGCGGATATGACGTAGTTTGAGCACTTTAGGGGCAGCCCTCGTTGCGCATTTAGATTACAGACGTTTTATTACTGCTTACTGCTCTCCCTCTGCTCTGCCTAGCTTTTCTCTTACTCTCTCTCTCTCTCTCTCTCTCTCTCTCTCTCTCTCTCTCTCTCCTCCTGACTCTCTCTTCCCCACTGCGGCATGTAATTGCTATGACGCCATGCTAGGAGCCCAACGGGCGATGAATTATTAATTGCCGTTGATTTGCATTGAGATTTCTTGGCCCGAGTGGTTCATTATATGGGAGCCGCACTGTTGGCCAAAATGATTGCAGTCCGTGAAATTGCAAGCCAAGTGTAAACATAATAATCAACGGGCATTATATGTCGATATATGTATGTATGTATGTATATATGGCGATCTGCAAATGCTCTTTGCAAAATGGCCGCCGGACACCGCGCGGCCCCCAATTGACACCTGAGCGTTCGCCGTTGTTGCTGTTGTTGGTGGTTGCTGACGGTGGTGCAGTGGTGCAGCTGTAATTGTTATTTATGCACTTGCATTTTACTGTAATGGCATGTGGCCCGCCTAACCCCTTGGTGGTGGGCGTAACTGGAGCGTTTTGGTAGCCCCGACGATTACATAAGAGTTTTTAACACTCTTAATTGCAACAGCCGCCAAAGCTGAGCCACATTCCACATTAATACACATTACAGGCAAGTGCATACGCCCTCTTTAAGGACTGGCCAACGTGTGCCACACTGTGTACACAAAACGATGACAAATCAAAAAAACAATTATCATAAAAAGAGAGAGAGAGGGAGAGAGAGAGAGCGTGAGTGGAAGAATCAACTATAAGGGCACACGTGCTTAAGTCTAGCCTGGAGCAAAGAAGATGGCTGGCTAGTGATGGTAAATCTAGTTCAATTGCTGGATTGCGAGCCATGCACCTTGTTCACGAACTCAGTCTCAATGGCGACACATGAACGATACATGAGTCAGTCATGAACGATACCTGTTCAGTTATTCATAATCGATAGCTGGAGCTCCTTCTGCAGGAACCATTTAGCTGGTTCATTTTAAAGAGCCGTTCCACCGAACTTGCGCAGAACGTTGCGACACAGCTCTAATTGTGACTCCGACGATCAGGATGAGGATGACGTTGGCAATGGGCTGAGTTGACTACTGTGTTGCTGCTGCCGGGCGGTGTTGATCCCTGGAATTCGTCTTGGGCAAAGGCAAAAGTTGCAAACGCCGAACGGCTTTTGTGCTGCTCGCAACCACTTAACTTGCTTAAGCGCTGTTTGCTTGTCAAAATTGCAGCATCCGCAGCGGCAGCCGCAGCCGCAGCCACAGCCGTAGCCGCCGCCACCGCAAATAATAACAGCCACAAAAACAACAACAACAACAACACCAAAAGACACGTCTCTCTTGGCAAGATGACGCAGTCAGAATGGCTCTTCAACTGTAGCCAAATGAATTAACCCTTTTACTTTGCGCACATCCAACGGCTAAACAGTGCCTGCCAGCCACAACAACACCAATAACAGCCACAACAAACACAACAACAACGGCAGCCGATTTGTTATATTCCTGCAGCTACTGTGGTTGCATGGTTGTTGTTGCTTTTGCCATGAGTGTGGGTTCAGTGTTTTTGGCCATCGGCATACACCAGCGCGAAAATGTTGAGAACTCAGTGATGTCCGTGTTCAGTAGACTATAACTATCGAACGGAATTAGTTCTTAAAATAAAATTTAAAAAGTATGGTGCGTAATTTGAATTAGTTATCTTTCTTCTTCTTTTTTTCAGAAAAAATGTATTCTACTACGTTGGCTATCATTTTGTTTTGTATTCCATCAGATAGTTAATGCTATAAATAACAGAAGAGCCTGCAGATATGGCAGCACTGGCAGCAAGTTCACTTCGATACTGGCCGATATTCCAATTGGCAACGTAACTGAACTATCAATATGCAATCGATAACAGTCGTGACGTATCTACATAGATATGTAATGTTTCAGCTAAATGTGTTCTAACATTTTCGCAACGTTTTCTGGTGTGTATTTAAATACGAATGCCTGCCGCTTGCCACTCGAGCTCGAGCTGGCGGAGCGATGGAGAATTGCGCGTAAATTCGTTGCGGTCTTGTGTGTCATCAACATAATCGCCGTCAACGGGCCGTCAACAACATCAAACTGGCAGCAAAACGTTGCTACTGTTTCCACCAACAGCAGCAGCAGCAGCAGTAGTAGTCCGACGAGGACCAGCAACTGCAACAACAACGCGAACCGCAACGGGGCAACTCTGAAGTGTTTTTTTTTTTTCATGATGAGCGAGAAGCACTTTCAACTGCCTTAGCCTCAGTTGGAGCCAACAAAAGCGTGTCAAACATACTGTACTAAAACTGTCAGACGAGAATTACACAAAAACACACAAGCACACGTATGTATATACATATGTATTCACGTATATATGTATATGCATATACATATAGCTGCCCTTGTGTATGGTGTGTGTCGGTGCATTTGCAGTCTATTGTAGAGTGTATAAGCTAGAGTCATAATGCGGGCGGTTCTATTTCAGTTCTACACCATTGAGACCATAATTAACTTGGCGCTCATGTTCCTTCACATAGACGGCTTTCTCTCGCAGCCCCTGGATGCACTCACACTCCAAACGCGGGTGGCTTACTTTTTCTACTGTGCCTGCTTCTACGCCTTTACGGTGCTGATCGTCTTCGCGAGCATCGACAACTGCACCGGACACCGGCTCTCCCTGTGCGAGGAGGTCGTGCGCAATGTGGTCGGCTTTGTGGTGTACGTGATCATTTCACTGATGACGCTGGAGGAAGCGGAGCAGGACTTCAACGTGCTGGGCGTCAATATCCATGACGCATTGGGCGTGGAGAAGCCAGTGCATCCATTCTTCATCTACATGCGATACCAGGCGGTTGCCTCTCTGGCCTGCGGCGTGATGTACTTGCTGCACGCCACCATTGCCATCGACGTGCTCCTGTCCAACGAAAGCGGCTCCTACCAATATGACGACGCCGACGACAATGAAGCCAGCGACTATATACCCGCGCGCATCTACTTCATGAGCGAGTGGGTGCAATCGAAGCTGGAGCAGTACGAGTGGTTCCAGAACTTCAGCCGCAGTGCTGCGATCCATGTGTAACGGGGGAGTTCTAGAACTAGAAATCATCGAAATCAACATCCATGACAAAGCTGCCAGAAAGCAGCAGACAATCAAATATTTATAATTACATATATCCCAGAGTAAAGATAATATAATATTTCCCCACAAAATGCGTACAGTGCTCTTCCTCTTTGATACACTCGAGTTCGCGCAGAATGCTATGATTGCGTACTGCCACATTGAGGTCTTCTTCGCGCATCCGCTGGGTCCTACTGCATGGATGCGCTTCGCCTATTACCTCTGCACAATCGTGTTCTACGTGTTCACAATTCTCACCGTCTTCGCCAGCATCAACGTTTGCACTATAGGCCCCGTTTCCCTGATAAAGGAGATCATCCGCAACTTAATTGGCTTCATTCTGTATGTGGCGCTATCGCTGATCATCATGCACAAGGCCGAGCAGGACCTGAGCTTGTGGGAGCCAATGGATGACTACGAGGGTCTCGGCCAGCTGCCAATGGATACGTTCAGGAAGTATATGCGTATGGAGTCCATAACCGCTCTCTGCTGTGCCATTACCTACCTGATGCATGCCACCATTGTCATCGACATTTATCTGTCCGACGAGGACATCGACTTTGCGTTTGACGACTCCGATGATGACAGCGATCCGGACGGATATGTAGCCATTCATATATACTTCTTGGGCGACGTGGTTCAGAGGCATCTTGAGGAATACGCCTGGTTCCAGGAGTTCGAAAGCGGCATTATCAGACAGTTTTAAGTCGGAGCTGCTGCACCTACCAAACGTCTAGTATTCCATGCGAACTGTAAGACTTAATGTATAAATAATAGCCAACAGTTGTTCTCAAAAGTATGCTACGCAGATGTGCATGCAACAGCTAAAAGTAAATGTTCATTAACAGTGGCAAGTATCAGCTCGTCGAGCAGTTATTTTAGAATGTAAAACATCGCCTGTAGCTAACAGTCACTGGTTAAAGGATTCAGCGAACGTAACAGCGCCTTTAGCTAACAGTTACTGTTAAAAGACTCATTAGATTAGCGCTGTTAAGCTACAGTGATCATGTTAAGATGTTACAGCTCTGGTTGTTTAACTTCTGCGTCGATGGAGAAACTGTTAACTGTAATTCCAATAACTTGATGTTTTCTGTTAGTATTGAAAATTAGATATGTTTAACCTACTCTGTTATCTCATAAGAAGTAATTAAAATATGTTAAATCAATTATCATGCTTTCACAAGCTGAAATATTCAAATGTTTTTCAATGCTCAGTTCACTTATTCGAGTGCCGCCTATGACGTCAGTGACGCAACAGTTTTATTCCTTGCCAAACACCCAAAACGTGACGCCAATCTGCCACACAGACAACCTGCCCAACTGGCTGCCAGCTGGATGGCTGGCTGTCTGGCTGTCTGGCTGGCTGGCTGGTTGGCTGACTGGCTTGCAGGGCGCCTGCGTCGTCTCCCAGTACAGTACAGTACAGGCGAAAATCAATAATTTATGGGCTAAGGCCAGTCAAGAGCAAGGCAAAACATTGGCCCTGCCACACGAAACTTTTACCACGCCGAGCGCTTTTCGCTGACTTCACCCAACTTCCACTGACGCTGGCCTCGGCCCGGCCCTCCTTTCCCTTTTTTCATTCACTCCTTGATTCATTCATAAAGCTGAGTGCGTTTACTCTCCGCTTCGCTCAAGGCTATATTTATCGCATGCCAGCCAGCCGGCCGGAAATTGCTTCGGGAGACACTTTTCACAGCACTCAGGGAAAACTTTACTGCTGGAAAATTAAACAATCAAATACTATTATTATTTAGAACACTGCATATAAACTGCAAAATATATCCAGTATTAGGTATGGGGAATTTAAGAGTTGCTTGATTTGAAAACTCTTTAATAGGTTTAGAGAATGTTGAAATACAAGGTTTATATATTAATACTATTTACAATATTATATTCATTATTTTGGATTATACTTCCATATATCATTCGAAGGTTGTATGAAAATTTACCGAACTAATAAGAATTTGAAACATTTACGCGTCTTATATAAAGAATTTCATAATTTCATGTTAATATAGAAATGGAAGGAGAAAATTAATTTAAAAATCAATTTATTATATTATATATTTAGCTATGTATATTTCGGTAAACACTGAATACAGGCAATACTTTGTCTACTTCTGTTTAATAAATTCAAAATGCTGCAAAATATTAAAATTTGATCAAGGACCGACTTTAAAATTATGAACAACAGAAGCATAGTATTTAAAATGCGTGAAATCTCTGTATTGACTTAATTACGTTCGGCAGCACAGCAAATTACTTTAATTAATAGATGATTGTCGTACAAAGGTCATAAATGTAGCCTCCACTAAATACATATACAATATATGAGAAAATCGATAAAGATGCCAAAACGCGTCCTTGAAAAGTAGGGGATGGGCCGCAAAATGAGTTTTGGCCAAAGCCATTCATGAAATGCCTTCGGTGTTGGCTTTTCATGAATGAAAGGAAACCCCAGACGAATTCGACGTTCGAAATAGGGGAAATAGTGCGAATCGCAAGACATGCGCGTCGAACGCATACAAGCATGCTGTGCATGTATATGTGTATTCATGTGTAGTGTGAGATGGAGCTGGAAAACTACCCCGAACAGCAGCTCTGACGTAACTGCGCTCAAGGTCAGCGTAGAATTTCATTCATAAAAATGAAACGCCCAGCGGCGCGTTGCGTGTGTGTATAGCGGTAAATTGAATGTAAATGTAACAGTACACATGTGTGCGTGTATGAGTGTGTGCGTGTGTGAATGTGTGTTTCTGTGTACACGCGCGTGCAAGCCTCAGGGGCGGCGGGGCAGGACGCTGCGGCACTTTTAGCTATGGGTAAAAGCGCGCTATTTGTAGCTTGTTGATTTTTCTACGCGTGTAAACACGATGCCAGCGAATAAAGCCATTTTCATTCATAAAATGCCATTCAGCATTGACAGGGGACCACAATCGGCAACCCCCTTCACCCCCTTTAACGACCCTCATTGAGTACACAGCTTACTTAACTTTACCCTGAGCTTTAGCTAAATGAGTAAGCTCCCTGCCAGGGTGCACTGACTCATGGTTGCCATAGAGCCAGCTGCCGGACCATGGAAATCGTTCGAGCATTGCAAGCAATGGACGGCCAGGATTGGGCAGCCCACACAATAGGCAGCGAATGACTAAAGGTCAACCTAATAGTCGAGCAAGTTGACAGCCATTTCCGGTTAAATTGGGAGAATATACGGCCCAAAATTGATGTCAGCTTTCCGCGTAAAATCAACAATATTCAAATATCTGGATAGTCTGGATTTGTAACTATAAGAAATATGAAAGTCTCTTAATGGCTATATTTAATTCGTAATACTAATGACAATAATAGATTCTACCTAAAAAGAAATCCAAACAATTAATAAATCAGCGCCTAAAAAGTATGCTAGATTAATTTGCTTTTCGACTACACTTAACAGTGAAATGAAGTCTGTTATCTATCAGCTAAGCCGAGCTGTAAATACTTTTACAGTCACGGCGCGCCGTTACATTAGAACACTAACTAAATTGCGATAAAGGCATTTAGCCACTTCAATAGTTAAAGTACACTCATAAATGCGCTATAGAGTTTAAGACAAAAGCTGCAATAAAATTAAAAATTTATTTAAAAAAAAAAATTGATCACAGCCGTCATATTTAAGTTGTCTAAATCAACTGAATAAGTTATTTGAAATGTTAACTAACAGCTCTGTCTATCAATCAATCAGTGACATTCGCTGTAAACTAACAGCAAGCAATAGTGCTGGAAATTTGCGCACATATAGTATTCAAATAAAAATGCAGCCCTGGTTAGCGGGGAAATTTGAATTAAAATAGAAATACAAATCTGATAGATAACTTCGTCTATTTGTCTTTGCTACTGCATAAACTTAAATGAAAAGAAGGCTTAAGCCTATAGAGAACATAGTCAGCTTACTCTGCTTAACTGATAACATACATGCATATATAAATTCATTTTACTTAGGCATAGATACACATAATCCAATTTCCAATCCCGATTTACACCATACATAGCAAAAGTTAATAATTAACTAATCAGTTAAAGCTACGTTGCATTGTTGCCAGAAACTGGAGTAGTTAGCTTCTCGCTGAGGCTCTGCGCGCCCATAAAAGGCTCCGACTCGGAGCGCTTGTGGGTGCGCTTGGGCAGCCCCTTGGCGCGCTCAAGTTGAGCACTGACACTGGCCACAGCCCCAACGGCATCGCTGAGCTGCATTAGGTCCGGCTCGCTACGTGCCAGCTCCTCATCCTGATAGATCTCCTGATTATTGGCATTGGAGTTGGCATTCGTCACCTGCTCATTGAGGCAGACATCATCCAGGTCAACGTCGCTGTTGGAGAACAGAGCCGTGGCACCTAGCTCCAGCGAATTGGTCACATCCAACTCCTGTTCGCAGGACGCCTTCATGGGTGTGGACGTCGAGGTGGCACGCGAAAAGTTCAGACCTGGCTCCAAAGGCAAAGTGGCCGCACTTGTTGGCTTAAAGGAAGAGCCGTTGTTAATGCTGTTATTGACATTATTGTTGTTGTTGAGCAACTGCACATTGGAGGTGGGAAAGCTGGAAGGCGTTGCTCCAATCACGGGCACATTGGTCATGCTGCTGGGCGTAGAGGTGTTCCTTTCCGTCTGATGCTCCTTCATCAGTTTGCACGCCTTTCCCAGAGCGCAGATAGTCAAGCAAATGCGAAGGCCCAGGGCGAATAGGTAGGCGAGTAGGAAGAGCAGCCAGGCAGCCAAATTGTGAAAGGACACCGCCGTGTAGATGGCCTTGATGAGCACCACAGCCAGCGGGAATGGTATGAAGCCCATGCGACGTGCCACCAGGTCCGAGTGATCAGAGAAGGCGTGTTTCTGGCGCGTCTGCGTCATGTCGTAAGCCAAGCTCGTCGTGTACTCCCGATAGATGCTCTCGGGCAGCTCGTTGAATCGCGTGATGAACGCGTGCTTCACCCAGTCGATAAGTATCTCGGTGAAGAGCACGGCAAAGCAGTCGGGCAACATGACGCAGAACTGGGTGATGCTCCAGTCGAACTCCTTCATCGTCTGTATCATCACAATGAACAGCAGCACACTTAAGTGGAAGCGTTCGCGCACATCGCTGCAGGTCAACTGAAAGAGGTTGTTCTTATCGAACTTCTTGAATACCGATCCCTTGAGCTCCACAAAATTATTCGATATCATAATGGTGAGCAGACCCTTATTGTTCGAATTAACGGCCACATTTAGACAGGTTGCCTGCAAGATTGATAGAAATGCAATTTAGGAACAGGGGCATAAAGTTCACTTTCGAATTTCGATTAACCTGAAACATAATGAGTCCACTGTGCAGGAACACGTAAATAAGCGTAAAGAGAATATGCGTTAGCACGCCGAAGTGCTCACGTTTTGAGTTCTTTGGCTCCGTAGCCGTCCAGAAGAGCGCATCAATCGTGTCCTGCCCAAAGGCGGAGAGCAATCGATCGCCCACCTCGAGCATATTGTAGAATATATACAACTTGATTATCGACTGCGATTTGATGATGTGATAGACGCGGTTCGTGTCCACGAGCAGCATTATCAATGTCACCGTTATCCAAATGGCGCCCTTGAGTAAATCACATATCTCTGCGGGGGACAGCAGTCGCTGACCGCCGCCACGCATTCGAAAAATCCGGGCAACAGTCCGCGTCAGCAGTGACCACACGGCTAGTAAAAATCTCACCGGCAGAAATGTGTGGATATAGAGGAAGGAGTCGGCGCATTGCATAATCCCATAAACCATAAAGCGCTCCAGATCTCGTGGAATGCGCATGAAGCTGTAAATTTTTTGCCGGCGTGCAGAATACCTCTCTTCGTCATGCTCCAGCATATAGCCGCGAGTCATTTCCACTTTGAAGAAGTCATAAAATGTGCTAGTCTCTGAGCCGGCTGTGAGGGAAACCATTTAAATAGACTCATAGATTCTGCGATTAGTCATATTTACCGTTAAAGAGGCGGTGCTGTGTACCCGTTGCTGCAACGCCAACGTCATCCGCAGCTGTTGGCGATTTGACCTTTGGCAGTTTGTGGGCTTCTTCGGCCGGCAGTACCTCAATGTGACTGATGTTGCCGCTGACATCACCCCGATAGCGGAGTTGCCTTTTAATGCCGATATTCGTATGAGAAGTATGCATTTAATACTTTTTCTGTTTTGTCAGCTTGGCAGCCGATTATAGTTTGTTTTGCTACGCTGTTTCTTATGCGAGTGTACCCACAACAACTAAAGGCAAAAGATAAGTGTACGTAGCCCTGGTGGCGCATATTTATAGAACAGTGTGTACCTATGCAAGTTACTTTCAAGCAAAATAAACTTCGACATTTATTTGTTTGATTTTCTAGACCTCGTGTCATATAAACAGTTAACTTTATGTACTTTAGCTGCCAACAGTATTTTGCCTTCCAAAATACTTTTAAAGGATCACTTTTAGAATTAATTGTATTGTTTCTTTAGTTGGCCGCAGTAGATGGATTTTGTTTTGCTACGCTGTTTCTTAAGCGGACAGTGTGACCATTCAATGGAAAATTAGAATGGCTTTGTAACATAAGGCTACTCCATAATTATCAATTGAATAGTGTGTGTACACTGGCATTACTTTTAAGCAAAAAAATTTAACAATTTATGTTTGCATTGTTTTATTAGTCGAATTGAAAAATAATATGAGTGGGTCTATAGATTTGAGCTCATATCGTGATCAGCACTTCAAGGTAAGTGCGATTTCTATGATACTTTGTTTCTATATCTATGATTTTGATCACACATTTTTTCAGGGCTCACGGTCGGAACAGGAGCGGTCGTTGCGCGACTCCAGTACACTGTATGTAGGCAACTTATCATTTTACACAACCGAGGAGCAAATACACGAGCTATTCTCTCGCTGCGGCGATGTGCGCATCATTGTGATGGGCTTGGACAAGTATAAGAAGACACCGTGTGGATTCTGCTTTGTGGAATATTACACGCGAGCCGAAGCAGAAGCCGCAATGAGGTCAGTTCCAATAAACAACAATAGGAAAGTTGAACAAAATTACTAAAATTACAAACTTACTATGCATTACAGATTTGTGAATGGCACGCGACTGGACGATCGACTGATTCGTGTGGACTGGGACGCGGGATTCATTGAGGGCCGGCAATATGGACGCGGCAAAACCGGCGGACAGGTTCGAGATGAATATAGAACAGATTACGATGCGGGACGAGGCGGCTATGGCAAACTGCTCTCCCAGAAGATTGCACCTAACACCGACAACCGCTAGAATTAAAATTAAAGCCATAATTCAACTAGATATTAAACAAAATCATTCATTTTACGCATAGTTCATCTAATTGCATTTTTATTTAATCTCTACATAGCTTTTTAGTAATTGAAAACATGACATCTCGGCACTATTATTATTGTGTGATTCATTTCTACTTTTTGCCGATGTTGTTTGCCAGCGAGCAGCTGAGGCCAGTGCCATCGGGTTCGATGTTCAACTCTTTAACCTCGCCGTTCTCTACGACCATGGAGTATCGCTTGGATCGCACACCGCCCAATGGTGGAAGATCGATGTTCACATCCAATGCGGATGCAAATATACCAGCAGGATCTGCTAGCATGCGTACTTTGCCGGTTGCTCCGTGCTCCTTGCCCCAGGCGGACATCACAAACGGATCGTTGACGGAGACGCAAACAATTTCATCTACGCCCTGTTCGGCTTTAAGAGAGTCTGCTCCACTTACGTAGCCCGGCAAATGAGTCTGTGAACAGTGATTTCATAATACTCTCAATCGATTATATTTTTTTCGTGTGAAAACTTACTTTGGAGCAGCCAGGTGTAAATGCACCGGGCACACCGAAAAAGATCACTTTCTTGCCATTTGTTAGCTCGCCGGTGTTTATCTTATTCGCTGGAGAGTCCTCGAAGAGGTCCACAGACGGGACTTTATCTCCAACCTGAAGCACACAAATGCACACATACAAACACATTAACGGTAATAGAACTGATGTAACCTTGATACAGTGCACTTTGTGACATCTCTGCCGCCGCAATCAATATTTATGAGGCCCCTCTACTTATGCTTATGTAATTTTTATATTTTAAAAACTGTATGCGACTTTAGTACTAATGACAAGTCGTTTGCCTACCTTAACCATAGCTCCAAGGGTTCTGGAAAAAGATCGCACGTTCGGCTTCGTAGAGTTAACAACTCGGCTAAGAAAATTGCACGCCTGCATTTCTGACACTCACTAAATTGCCAATGCAAAGCACAGAGTTGCCACGCTGTTCGAAATTAAAGTCGAATCGGGTATGACAAGTTATTAAAATTAACTCAGTCATAATTTTTTTTACTACAATGCTCGGGAAACAATTAAATAAAATCGAATATAATATGTTTTCTTTTCAGCGTCAATATGTTGATAGATTTATCAGATTTATAAGCAATTATCAGCAAAACGTTCCAAATCGTCCAAACTTTGTTCCTTTAACTTTGCCTCGAAATCTGTCATGAATTCGTTGGTCAGCCGTTCCGATTGAGCATCCGTATAGTATTTCCGAAATGCACGATAAATACAATCCCTTAATCCAGGTTTCATCACGACAAGAATAAGTTTAGTGCCCTCTTTGATGTTTGGATAGGATGCAATTGTTTGGTCATTATTTAATGGTCGGCCGAGCAACAGAAGCTTCTGATTTGTGGCGGGAATTTGTAGAGCGACATCTATTTTTTCTTTTAACTCCTGAATCGTGGACGTTGGTGACACCTGGCCAAAGAGGGAAATATATATGAACATTGCTTAGCATGTAAAGGAAACAATAACCTACCTCAAGGGTACAATCCTTGCCCTTGAGCACTTTAATTATTATTTTCATGGCTGTTCTTATGTGTGTCAACTTTTTATAACTTATTTATTTTATAAACAAAAATTCGCATCTAAGAGTTGCCATCTGCAAGTTAGTGATGCAAGCCTATTCCGATATTTTTGATACTTTAAATATTCTTATCTACATCGATAAAAACGTAATTCACTGCCAGTTTAGAGGTAGGCCAACAAGTGTCATCCATGAAATAAAATAAATGACTTCCTCTTTTTATATTCGTTTCTATTTTCTTGGAATGGATTATAATTAATTAAAGTCCTTGAAGGCTTTAGAATTAGACATAAATTTGATTTAATTATTCATATAATTGAATACTCAATTTTGAAAAAATGTATAAAATTTATGAGAAGCTCTAAATTAATCGATCAGTCAAATCGATATTTAATACAATAGTTAAGTTTTAAGAAAAGTTTCAGGTTTATCATTAATTTTAGTTACTATAACTAAAATTTTATTAATTCGCAAACAATTGTTTTTTGATGCAAAACACAAATATTAATATTCACTTTTTAATGTATAAAATGGAATAGTCACTATGAAAATAATGAATCCTTGGGTCAGCAATCAATAGCTGCAATATCGATGTATTATAATTTATATATCGATAAGACTGGCTTGGAGAAATATTTAAATCGATACTTAAAAAAAAAACATATTGGTCTATCTGGCAGCACTACATCTATTTGGCAGCGACGTTGCGTGAACAAAATATTTCACAAAAATAATAAGTTATAATTCAACTAGGCCTTGATGTGAACTGTGTTTGATAAAAAGGTTAGCTAAAAATCAGAGTGATGATAATACGCCGTGATTTCTGTGGGCCAATCTTCTAAAATTCGCAATCAGACGACGAAAATTATGGCACAAAAGTGAAGCGCAAAAAATTCACATAGAAATATCCCAGCCTCGAGAGCTTGAGTGAATAAACGAGAAAACAGTGCGAGTGCGATTGCGAGTGTGTGTGTGAGTGTGTTAGAATTCACATTTTACGTAAAAACATTAACAGGAATACATCTTTAATCAGCAAAATATTTAATGTTAAATCGCAGTAGAGGCAAATGGAATAAGATCTTGCAGCTTCTAGCGGTAAATAGACGGCCCCCTTAGTGTTAAACCAGCCCAAAGCGCTACCCCATTTGACATACACACACACAGTTTAATTTTTTCAAATTTTTTTTTTTTTTGGTATGCATATCTATTATTGTTTGGCTTGACTTTTGCTGCAACTATTAATTATGCACAGTACACATTCATTTTCTTTCTCATTCTCTCTGTTTCGCCCATGTTACGAGGAGAGCTGTCGCCCTCCTCCTCGCTCTTTCAAAGGTGACATATTAATTGCTGATGTATTTTTTTATACATATAGTCAGTAGGTCTAAACAATATACATATTTGTGTGTAGTGCATTGAACGGCCCAGCAACAACAAGCCGCCCAGTCACCGCGACTCCCCCCTAAGAATATCAACAAACGTTGTTGTCCACACATACACATACGCACACACACTTGACTTTCGCATTGGCCTGGGATGAATTCCGAATCTGGCAACTCTAATCGTCGGCCATTGCTTCGCAACTTGTTGCTTGCTGTCGCATTGCGTCTGTGTGTTTTGAGTTTTTATTGTTATTTATTTTCGGTTTGCAATTTTACGGAAGTGCCGAATGACAAAGATTCTCTTATCAGCTATTCCTTTGCACCTTGTAACTAAAATAAGCCCAATTGGTATTTATACTCGGTGCACATACATATTGCAACGTATGTGTATGTATCGAAACCGATTGAGTGCAACTTCTTGAATGTATTTAGAACCGTTTAGAACCGGATTCGGCTTGGTATTGATGAGTGACAACTTTGTCTCATACTACTAGCGCTTTTCATTCTACTCTGCAGAATACTCATATATGTATGTGTGTGTGTGTGTGTGTGCGAGTATTGGATGATCGTAAAGTTGTTCTCTGCATGTTGTTGTTGTCATCTTTTTGTCTAACTTTATTTACGTTATTGCCATGTTAATTTTCTTCTCAACACGTCCACAGTGGTGGAGCTTGAATTATCAAATACAAATCAATTAAGAGAACAAAAAGAAAAAGCAAAAAAAATTAAAACGAATATTTAAAAAACTCTTAATTCTGTTGTTTGCGGCCACAGCTGTTGTTGTTAGTGTTGTTAAACGTCAATTCAGTAGAAGCAGTACAATCCGGCAGCGGCAGATAAGTCTGAGAGCGTATTATGGATAACGAAGCGTTAGAAGCAGCAACAAAAAGCACGACAGCAGCAGCGGCGGCGGTGTCATCAGCGTCAGCGGTAGAGGCGATAGCGCCTCCCAAAAGCGAGACGGCCACAACAACAACAAATAACAACAACACTATTAAAGTCACAACCGCCTCTAACGGTATCAAAGAGAATAACAGTAGCTTTAGTACAACAGCAACAACTCCAGCAGCAGCAGTAGCAGCAACAACAACAACCCCGATCATTGTGACCAGCGGAATCGTTGCTACTCCCGTCAAAAGCGAGGTGAGTAATGAATGTTATTCGATATAATGTGTCTATGTACATAATATATGTATGTGCACAATTCGTTGTCACTTGTGACTTTTAGTGAATAATATTTGCATATCTCAATATTTAAAAGAAAACATAATTCCAGTATCCAAATCTCATATAAATAAAATACATATAAATATTTATTAACCATTTCTATACAAGTGAATATGCATTTGTATGTGAAATATGCATATGATGTTTAGTAATACTGCAACACAATAAATTCCCAATGTCCCGACCCGAATAGAGCATGTTAATGATTGACGTCAATTATAGAACGATTTATGTATGTGTTAGTCTCGACGTGCCTCCAATATAGTCATACATATATACATGTATAAGTTCCTTCTGGTCCCAACCTAAGCGCACTAATGCATATCTAATCTTATCACCGCCGATGTGTGACCATATGCCCAATCGATTCCAATTAGACTCTTAGTTTTTGCCTTCGAATCAGAATTTTATGTAGCGATTCACCAACACTAAACACATACATGTATATACATAGTAATGTATGTGTGTATGTATGTGTAGTGAGTGCACATTTACCTGTTGGCATTACTAAAAACAAGACTAACAACCCACAGGCGACAGCTCAACTTAGGCGGCGAGGATTTGCACAGAACAAGGTAATGGGAGAGGTGTTGCGCGAAAGGAATTGAAACTAAATGTTTGCAAGTGTTTTTTGCCTTTATCTTTGATTGGTTTTTCTTTTTCTTTTTGTTTCGCTCTGTTGCTTCACTTTCCCCTGCCCTACGCTCCCACCATGAGGGAAATAGTTCTGCTTTGGTTGACCATGAATTTGCTCGATATTTGCAGGCTAACAAGACAGACAAGGACAGCACGCCGCCCCGTGATGCACCGCCACTCACTCCTCTCACAAAGGGCCTGAACCTAACCGGCACGCCACTGGTGCGCAAGGAGAAGCGACAGAGCAGCACCCGTTACAATGTGTCCAAGAACTGTGAACTAACGCCGCTAAGCACGCTGAATGAAAGTAAGTACACTACAGCATATGCACGGGCATGCATACATACACATTCATTCAAGTATGTGCATGTATGTGTGAGCGTATTTACACTTGTAATTGTGAACTATGATTTGCGTATTCCGCACAGCTGTCGAATTGCAGTTGCTTGTCGGTATTTTTTATTGCGTTATTATTTATTAAGCAAGTTCGTAAAGGTCAAGTGAGCGATGTTCATTTTGATGGGTTGCTCAACACTTCACCACACTCACACACACATAAACAGAAGCACATAGGGCTTTAGCTGAGCATGTGTTAGTTACGCCCTCCGCCTCATTTTCGCCAGTTGCCTTGCGCGCCGTTTACGCTCTCCCATCGCATCCCTCTATTTCCGTTCAATCTTTCTCTCTCTCTATCTCTCTCTCCCCCCGCGCTCTCTAATTACAACGCAATGAGTTTTTAAGCTTTTATTTTCGATTATTGCTTATCCACTTGATAATTATTTAAACGTTTGCTATAGGCGTTCAATTCGTTCTCTCTTTGGCAATTTGGTCACTGTTGTTGTCGCCGTCCCTTTCTGGCGCGCTCTCTTTCTGCCACTTATGTCTCTTTCGGTATTGCTCTCTTTGGCTCATCCTGCGCTCGCCGACGGGAAATGTTATCGATTTTTCCGCCTGCGTGCCCTTAACAAATTGCCCTGCAGTCAACACGGTTCTCTGGCAGCTCTGCATTAAAATTTTTAACTAAACGGGTTTAATTGTTGCACATCAGTTGTCTTTAGCGAAGATTTTCCGTTACCCGACGTCTCTAGAGGTGGGACATTTATAATAACAATTATACAAAAATAAAAAACAAATAGCTAAAATTCCAGACACTGCAAAAACCGGTAGCATTTCCAATACAAATTCGTAAGTGATGAAGAAATATAGAAAATACATATCTATACATACATACATACCTATTGAATATGTCTATATAATTTATATAGTATGTATTGCAGTAGTTGCTGACATCGCTTAGGTGTCTCTCTAAATCTATAATTTCTCGCTTGAGACTGCCTAAACAGCAATTACTTGAGTTTCATTTTCGTTTTCTTTTTCTTGTTCATGAACTTTTCATTTTCGGTTTGCATTTCATTTCGTTATCATTTACCCGCACATGCATACATAAAAAATCATAATCTATCTATTGCAATTCCATTTACAGGTGCTATAAACATAAATTGCGCAAACAAAAGAAAAACTATTAGAAAAATTAACTTGAATAGTGTCGCATTTTTCCTACTCACCATCGTTCCTGTTGTTGTTGGTTGTTTGTTTGTTTGTTCGTTCGTTCAATGTTTTGATTGTTATTCAGGAGTCGCTCAATTAGCAAATGCGCGTATTAAGCCAAAGTGCGCCGCCATTAAACCAAGTGCGGCTCTAATGAAATGGTCATCGGTGCTATGTTGTTGACGGGCAATCAGCTGAACGGCACCTCCAAACAGCAGCAACCGACTGCCAACAACAACACAAGCAACGCAACAGCAGCAGCAGCAGCAGTCGCAGTCGCAGTAAAACAGGAGCCGCCACAACAGCAGCAGCCGGCAACTGGTGCTGGCTACTATGCACTGGGCGGTATACGCATTCCCAAGTCGCCATCGTTCCACAGCGGATTAGATCAGCTGGCTGACGAGGATCAGCAGCAGACGTCGACGGAGCAGGGCAGCAAGTTCAAGTTTAGCAGCGTGGAAGAACTGAAGGCCAAGTTCGAGTTGCAGGCACGCAAGATGCCACTGTCGCCGCCAGAGGCAACTGCCAACACAACCACCGCAACCACCAACGCCTCATCGTCGCCCTCCTCCTCGTCGACTAGCTCGAACTCGTCGGCTTCTGCGCTGTCGTCGCTGTCGCAGGCTGGCTCGTCCTCTGTGGCCTCGGCTGCTGCGAGCTTGACGGCCTCCACCTCGTCGGCGGTTACTTACGGTGGTGGGGCAAACTCGGCGGCCGCAGCCTTAATAGCCTCCTCCTCGCCCTTTGGCTCCCAGTCCTCGACGTCCTCATTGTCGCTGTCGTCGGCGGCGACAAATGTAGCGGGAGGAACAACAGCAGCAGCAGCAACAACAACAACAACAACATCATCAACTACAGCAGCAGCTGCTGCTCCGGCTGCAGCATCTTCAATGTCTAAGCAGGCACCCAGCACCACCGCAGGTGGCAGCAGTGGCAGCAGTGGCAGCTCGTTGGTGTCCACCTTGGCGCAGCATTTCTCGGCAGCAAGCACAGCGGGCTCGCTGCTCAGCACCGCAACAGCCGCTGCCACGTCGGCCACATCCCCAGCCAGTTCGTCCAGCAACAAGGTTCGCAGCCATTGAACACATTGAATTCACTCAGACAAACACACACACACACACACACAGACAAGAGAGACAAATGTTGTACACATAATGAAAGAACTTCCTCTGCTCTACTCATTTCATAAATCAAAATCACGCAACCCACTCTCAAACATCATTCAACAGTCACCCGTGAGCGCCGCCGCGGCCATTAAGAACATATTGAATGCCACGAAAAGTGTGGGCAACAGCAACAGCAGCAGTAGCAGCAGCACAAGCGGCAGCGGCAGCAGCAGCGAAGGAACAGTGGCGACTGACGAGCCGGTGCGCTCGACAGTGGCACAGAATCTGGTCGGTGGCATTAGCATTTCCCTGGGCATTGGCCAGCGCAATGGCAGCAATAGTGCAGCGACTGTGGCATTGGTATCGACCTCATCAACTGTGTCCTCGTCGTCGTCATCGGCAACGTCTGTCTCGGTGCTGCGTCAGAATGGCGATGTCATTGGCCACACTCTGTCGTCGCCGTCGCAGACGCTGCAGCAGTTGACTGGAAGTCCAGGACGTGCACGCGATCGGAATCTGTTTCATTCGCCGCCCAACGCATCAACTGCGCTGGCTTTGCCGCCACTGCGAGGTTCCTATTGGTTACGCTCCTCCTACCTTAGCTTCCATTTAAGAAACAATTTGTTTTTAGTTTAGCTTGCTTTTGTCAGTTGTTTTTGTTGTTTCGTTCGCCTTTGTTTCAATTCTGTAGCGCTTTACTAGACCCCCTCACCATATATAGAGACTTTCTAATCCCCTTTGATTGTTTGCATCCACAGAAACCCCTGCGCAGGAACGGGAGGAGCTGTTCCTGCAGAAGCTACGACAATGCTGCACTCTGTTCGACTTCTCCGAGCCGCTAAGCGATCTCAAATGGAAGGAGGTGAAGCGAGCCGCCCTGCACGAGATGGTGGAGTATCTGTCCAATCAGAATGGCGTTATTACAGAGAATATATATCCGGAGGCCATCAACATGGTGAGCGCAAATGCTAAGAAAAATATCTTTAATCACTGTCTAACTGTATATATTCGTTTCGTTTAGTTTTCCGTGAATCTATTTCGAACTCTACCACCTTCGTCGAATCCAAATGGCGCTGAGTTTGACCCAGAAGAGGATGAGCCTACACTGGAATCATCCTGGCCACATTTGCAATTGGTCTATGAACTATTTTTGCGTTTCTTGGAATCGCCCGATTTTCAGCCAAATATTGCGAAACGTTACATTGATCATCAATTTGTATTACAACTGTTGGATTTATTCGATTCGGAGGATCCCCGTGAACGTGATTTCCTTAAGACTGTTTTACATCGCATCTACGGCAAGTTCTTGGGATTGAGGGCATTTATTAGAAAGCAGATCAACAATGTGTTTTACAGGTAAATAGTATATTTATTTCAATTATTGAACTATTCAGTAAGTAAAAGAATGTGCAAACAAATCATCTCAAACCAATCCATTGACAGATTTATCTATGAAACGGAGCACCATAATGGCATTGCCGAGCTGCTGGAAATTTTGGGCAGCATCATTAACGGGTTCGCTTTGCCGCTCAAGGAGGAGCACAAACAATTTTTACTTAAGGTATTGCTGCCATTGCACAAAGCCAAAAGCCTCTCCGTCTACCATCCGCAGCTGACCTATTGCGTGGTGCAGTTCCTTGAGAAGGATCCCAGTTTGTCGGAGGCGGTTATCAAGTAAGCACTTCGTCATTTTCCTTTCTTTCGAATGCAAATGAATTTAACTATTTGCCAAATACTAATTGCAGAAGTCTTTTAAAGTTTTGGCCGAAAACTCACAGTCCCAAGGAGGTGATGTTTTTGAACGAGGTGGAGGAGTTGCTCGATGTCATCGAGCCTGCTGAATTTCAGAAGGTGATGGTACCGCTCTTTCGGCAGATAGCTAAGTGCGTCTCCTCGCCGCATTTCCAAGTGGCTGAGCGCGCGCTCTATTATTGGAACAATGAGTACATTATGTCTCTGATAGCGGACAACTCGCAGACCATTCTGCCCATCATGTTTCCGGCGCTTAATCGTAACTCCAAGACCCACTGGAATAAGACTATACACGGCCTCATTTACAATGCACTCAAGTTGTTCATGGAGATGAATCAACGGCTATTCGACGAGTGCAGCAAGAACTATAAGCAGGAGAAGCAGCTGTAAGAAAAAGAAGAAAACTTATGGACTTATTCAATATGTATACATATATATATGTGTATTTTATCTATGCAGCGAACGCGAGAAGCTTACGCAACGCGAGGAACTGTGGCAACAAGTGGAAAACCTGGCCAAAACCAATCCGGAATGGACGAAGGCGCGTCGCTATGAGGTCGACGGCCTGCCAACGTCCGATAGTCAAATACTATACGATCAATACAATGAGAATTGTGATCTAACCTACGATAAGAATGAGCAACAGCCCAGGCAGCAGTTGCAATCGCAGTCGCAGACGTCGCTAAAGCAACAGCCAAACCAGGAGCCCAGAGAGGTGAGACAAGCTCTAGCCACACTCACCACACTACACAACTACTAACTGAACGCGGTCACACTTGTGTATGTGTATCTGTATGTGTTTGTGTGTGAGAGCATATGTGCGTGTTTGATTGTGTGCCTGCGCAACAACCAGCCAGCTTATCCTTCAACCACCTGTCACTAATCCTAAGAGCGAATGAACTTATCGCACTCGTTCCAGCTATAAATACATGTTTCTTAATCTGTATCTATTAATATATGTACAACTTATTTAATCGTTTTTTACTGCACTATTAATACAAACGCCTACTCGCCCATACTCTCACCTATCTAATTTCCCCAATGAACACTGAAACATCGGACTATCTACGAGTGCGAGTGTTTGACAAACAAAAAAAAACACTTAAATACATTGTATTTGCATTTAGCTCAAAACACACATTCAGCTTGTGACAGCATTAATGGTCGACTTATTATTTATTATCGATAACATATCTAATTATTATAAACGAAATATGCATTTTAGCTAGTGTAATTTTCAACTGTTGTCACAGAAAACTTTTTGAATTATAATGGATCAAAGTATTGATAAAGTTGCCTATGCAATAAAAAAAGAACAAAATTAATGGAATACAATTATTTTTCCTAGGGAAAAGTTGTTCTGTAAATATGCCAGTTTATCCAATACATATCCAAATGATAGTTGAGATAGTGAGAAGTGAAAATAGTTTTCTAAATTAATGTTAAATCGTCTTTACTACATCTTATTTTTTGAGGTACAACTACTGCTTTTATTATATATATGTAGATATGTTTATTTTTCATCATATATTGTATATGAATGTATGTGCGCGAGCATATATGTATGTATATATGTGTGATGTGGTTCTTAAACGTGGTGCCACGGTAACTAATTATAGCACGCATTCTCTGAGTCACGTCATCTAACTGCACCGGCAACAATAACATCCACAGATCTTGTAATCGTTAATCGTTTATCGTAATCGGTAATCAGTGTGGGACTCAGCAGGGGATCAACATTTAACAATGCTTTACCGTGTGCATTACGCTCTCGCTCTCGTCCTCGCCCACAGATTCGCGGCGAACGGAACAAGGAGAAACCGCTAATGCGACGAAAGTCCGATCTGCCCTCGGACAGCGGCACCGTGCGCGCCCTCATCGAGCACAAGCGACCCGATGAGTACCTGGCAACGCCGCCCCCAGATGCTAACAACTATTAGGCCTAGCCCCTCGCCCCACACCCACCAGCCCCTCACGGGCTGGTCCTCAAGTGCCCGAACGCTGGCGTAGCAAAGGTTCTATTTAGATTAACGCACACAAACATTTATATACAAAGCAAAGCAAAGCAAAGCAAGAGCAAAACGAAAACAACAAAATATGTATGTCTAATTGAAGATTATAATGATAGGGGGCTGGAAGATGCTGGAGATGATATGATAACGATTATGATAACGATAAAGATAATGATAATGATAATGATATGATAATGCTAATGATAACGAGGATGATGATGATAATAATCGTTTGTATGTTTTGTGAGCGTGTGCAGCACGCACTTCTTTAGAAATATAGTATATTAAAACTTAAAATAAAACATATTAAATAAAAAAACTAAGCATTCAGAGTACCAAACAATAAAGAGTTAAAATCCCAATCAAGATCTGGCTAAATACTTTCACGGCCGGCCTCCTCAACACTGCATGTAAAAACCAGCAACAATTTAATAAAATAAACAAAACGAAGCTTTACCCTGAAACGTTGTTTTGCATGCAAATATTGACAATTACCAAGCTATGTATCACTCCCGATAATAATATGGATTCATTATGCTCTTACCATTTCAGTGAATACATCAAAATTTGTACAGTTTTTGAATTGACATTGCGTAAGAATCAACCACCTATGATTGAGCATTAGATATCCACATATACATATATATATTTATATTTACGAATACAGACTCTACATATGTGTACTACTACTTCGTTATAACTATAATACTCATCTATTGCGCATATCTAGCGGTATACAAAGTCAAAAATCAGATATGTATATATGTACGTACGTATGCCGATTTATACGCCAGCCAAGTGAGCGGTCTGTAACGACTATAAAAACACTTTCCAACACTAGTCACGGTAATTCTCCTTGTGAATGTAATACTATGCGAATGACTTCAATGCTTAATTTATTTTTACTCGTGGTGCCCAGATGTATCCATATATGTATATGTCACAACCATCACAATTATACAAGAATTAAAGGGAGTTCAATATTATTTAGAGCTACAAATTATACAACACACCGAGCTTATTAAATACTCGAAAACAAAACAAAAATACTGACAAAGATTGAGATATAAATATTCTTATTATATTTTGCTGACAATATTTAAATATAGGGTTTATAACTAATTGAATAAACTAGTTTATTACTAGTTTACACCAAGTGAAATAAAATTAATTGGAAATCTTGTCAAGTTTCCATAAGTTATGGAAAATTATGAATTTTTGTTTTATAGTTGAGCTTATAATACTTAATTTATTTGCAATTTTATGATAGCGAAAAAAATCCAATAAACAAACTTTGGATCAGGATCAGCTCACTTTAGTGCAATATTCTTGACTTTTGTATATCGTTCGGAGTGTCTATATATGTATCACCCATACATACATATATATTATTCAGCAGCAGCTCGAATAGAGGTAGCTAAACCTAACGTAATAAATTATAATTATTATACTATGTGCGATTACCAATAGCAGCTTAATTATATACTATATATACAAGTATTTGTTAAAAACAAACAAAAGTGGTATGTACATTTATGGCTTGTTTCTCTGAATGTATGTCTGGTTTTTTCTGTATGTGTGTATTTAAAAATGCTATAAATAATAGGCGATCACGCGGACATCAAAGTAGCTGAGGAATACTCTAACTTCTCTATGATCTAAAAGACGATGCTCCGTTAAATAAATGTTCATTGATATATGTCTCTTCCTTGTAAGTTGGAGCATCGTCACTTAACATGGGAGTACTACTCCAGCTTATTCAAATCATGAAGTCGCAGTATATATATCGCCTGATCATTATATATCAACCATTATAAGCGTTAATCTCTGGAAACGGAGCAGGCCGCGGACTTGTACTACTGCCCGTCGTACCTATAGCTCTAAACGCTCAAGGACAGGTAATTGGTCGAGATTTTGAGTAAAGAAATTGTATTTATTCTGTCTAGCCGTCGGATTGCAACAGCTGAACAAATTTTTGCTACCACTTCCAAGTGCTGTACAGGCCAAGTAAATGAAAGGCTTCATCTAGTTATAGACACATATACATATACATATATATATATTATATATAGAGATGTATTTACATATTTTTGGCATTATTGATATACTATATCTATATTAAAGGTTACAGAACAATAAATGAAAACAATGAAAAGTGAATAAAGCAAAAATTTCTCTAGATTGGAAAACGGTGAAAAATCAAAGTTTTCGATTTAAGATCCACACATAAAACTCATATTAAGTTAAACAGGCCTAAAACAAAAATGTATGGTGTTTGTAATAAAAGCCATCAAGAACGTTAACAAAAGCGTATAATTTTTGTAAAAATATGAATAAAAGTTAAATTCTGTCAAAACAAAAACAGCCTTTTCCAACACATTTGATAAATAAATTCAGGAAAAATAATCATTGCAAGATTTACGAGGATAGTCTCAAATAAACAAGTTTCCTAGCTTAACATAGAGATAAAAGATAGAAAGATTCTTCAAATTAATATACAGTGTAATCCGGTTATAGTGACGTTCAAGGGACCGACGATTTTACATCGCTTTATCCAGAAGGAAAACAAAAAATATTTTTTAAATTTTGTTTACGGTTGCCATGTTCGTAATAGGTTTTAACTTAGAACAATTTACTTTTTTAATAAAAAAAAATTGTATAAATTTATTTAAATAACACGGTAGAGAAACATTTGTTTCGGGATAAGCGGATTGTCGTTAGAAGCGGAGATATAACCGGTTGAAAGCTTAAAGCGGAGTCGTTGTAAACGGATTCCACTGTATATATTTACTTGCTCGAGCCAAAAATTGGACATCATTAAAAAATTACAACTTAATCGCGAGGAACATTTACAGAGCATCTTAATCTTAATTACAATTAATGACTAAATCGAAAAATAAAGATGGGCTATAAAAATATAAGAGTTTTGGCCACGAGGTTCAGAATCAGGTTTTTTAATTAACTGGGGATTGCATTGGGACGAGGCCGCGCGTTTTAACGGCCAACTCTCCAAGGTGTTGCTGCAGTAATCGTTTGTTGACTTTTATTCTGTTAAATTAATAACAAAATAATTAGACTAAATATATCAAACTGCTGTTACTCGACTTACTTGATAATGAGTGATACGTAACGTAGCTTTTCAGCCTCGCTAATGAGTTCAGTGGGAAAATTGGGTACGGACATTACATTCTTTAGCCAGACGGCCATTTCGGCTGGATACTTTTTGTTAATGGACAGAAATACATCGGCAAATTTTTCAACTTGCTGTCGCGGTGTCATGTAGCCCACACAAATCATTGCAGTTTGTATGATCTGCTCACCGGAGGCCAGCATCACGTCGGTCATGTGGGCATGATTCCTCGATTGCATTACGAACTGAGTTACAAATTGCGTACTAGCACGGATGGGTCCATTCTCTGGCAATAACATGGCACGTTGTGCATAATAAATTAGGCGATCGTGCGCGATAGTTTTGTCCTCCAGCACCTGCGGCACCTTCTTAACAATTTGTGTCAAACAGGAGAAAAACATTTCCATGGTGTCCGAGATATTTGAAAAGTTTTGCTGGGGCGTGTTCTCAAAGAGTTTGAAGCTATGCTGGATAAACTCCAACAGCAGCTGCTGCATCATCGGCTTGCAGTTCTCCTCCCAGAAGAAGATGACGATGGCCTGAAACAGTGGCAATATATATAAAATCTTTATACATAACTGATGTACTGTAGACGCTAACCGTTTTAGATATCTCCAAGGTGGGTGCACAGCAGCGAGTTTGAAAGCTTGCAACAATGAAATAGCATAGGTCCTGCAACATTGGCTTGAAGCTGCTTCTCAAATTAACGATGGCATGTTTCAAGGCGCTGCAGGCAGCCTGTGGAAATATAGCTTTAATCAACTGCAACAGTTATAGTAACTGGATAGGCACCTCTAGCACGTCTATTTCTTCCACCCACACTTCGGCGATTCGTCGAAAGATTGGCATTGTCTTTTCCATAACTAAGAGTACTGGCTGCACATTGTGCGCATCTTTGAGCTCATCATCCAAATCTGTGTTAAGTGACGAAAATAATGTGGATATCATGTTGAGGCGAAAAATAGTCCGTATGCGGGCGGCAGGAGTTGTCTACATATTATAAAAAAAAAAACGAACTAACTAGTATAATTATAGAAGATAGTATATTATTGTCATATGCTTACGCTGCCCGCCTGGCAAATGCTCTGCAGTTCTTCGAAGCAGGGACTGACTATAATATCCAGGTATTTGGGTATCTGTTCCGGTGGCAACAAACTCATCAACTTTCCAATGCTAAACATTAAACGCACGGAGTCTGAATTTTTCATGCGACCTGTTACGAGCGTAGCCTGACAAGCATCGAGCAGTGGTTCAGCATACGGCTTCAATTGCATTTGACAATCGCGGCACAGCTCTTTGAGACCCAGCGTAGCCTGTGCCGACATCGTAGAGTTGAGACCCCGCACTAGCAGATCAATAGCCGGTGGTATATAAGACGGATTATCCATTAACCAAGAGCAATAGGAGCCAATTGTCTCCAGCGCCGTGCCCAACAGTTTCTCATTAAGCTTCTCATACGGAATCTCTGAGAGCACGCGCATTAGCTTGGGTATCTGTCGAGACTCCTCGCCGCCAAAGTGCTCGGCCACCGATTGAAATGAATATATGCAAGCCTCGAGCTTTGTCCAGTGGGTGGGATGTACTTGTAGCTCGACAATGGCCTCGTCTAACATAGCTGCTAATATCTCTAATATATAATCGCCCAATACGTCATAGCAATACATCTGCAGACGATATGAAATATAAGTATATGCGATATATTAGTGGTAGAGTTGATGCTTACAAAGGTATCGGATATATCCTGGCGATAGCAGCGAAAGCATTCCAGATCGTCCGAGCTCCATTTGTCAATGGAGCTCTCGTCGGGCTGCTCCGACTTACGAACCAGCACGGTGGTCAAGTGTGCGTATAGTGGTTTTATATGCTCCCAACATTTGTGCTTCTGCTCGTCGGGCATGGCAAAGACGTCGCCCTGCAGCATATACCAAAAGGCCAATGCCATAGTACTGCATGATTCCTCAACAGGATAAATACCCGGCTTGTCTGTGCATTGCAATATCTCATGTACCATGCGACTCCATATTGCAGACACCTCTGGATCTGTGGTCGTAATGCCGCTCAGGAATAGCGCCGAGTGTCGCTCTACAGCGGCCACAAACAGCATGTAGATGTGCACAATGATGTCCTCATTGTCGTTGTCTCGCTTCCATTCCACTTGTGTAATGTCGCACAATGAGTCTAAAAACATCTTGATCAGCACTGACGCCGTCTTAGGATAGTTGTGGCAATCGGGCTGAACTATAATGCTGACCATTGCATTGAGGCAATTTTCCGCGAGCTCGTTCTCGTCGGCGGACATGCAGCCAACGCCCGAACGAATGCATGGCCAGTAACAGTTCTTCACCACCTCGAGCAGTACGGCGCAGATGCTGACGCACCCTTCAATACAGTAGCCAATATTTCTACAATAGATTTACCGGTGGATGAGTATTAAAATGCACGTTCAAAATTAAAGTTAATTCTTGCCTGATCCACACGTTTACGCACTTCACCGCCCGCGTCATGTTGCTGTAAGCTTCGGTGTCCCATTCATTTCCTATTTG
Source organism: Drosophila mulleri (assembly GCA_035047565.1). Lineage (NCBI taxonomy): Eukaryota > Metazoa > Arthropoda > Insecta > Diptera > Drosophilidae > Drosophila > Drosophila mulleri. Next base: position 2,483,553 of record JAWNPK010000069.1, on the reverse strand, counting down.
CTGCTTCAGAAAGCTTTCAATCGTCTGCAGCACGAGGGGCACACGTTTTCCAATCTCGCCTCGCAACGTAACCCTCTTTACAGAGGTGTGAATCACCTGTGCTTCCTCCGGTATCCCCAGCAGCACTTCCAACATAATCCATAGCTGAGCGTCGGCACTAACATTCGGCATACGTTGACTTTGGAACGTCTCAATCACTTCTTCAATGGCGCAGGGCCACTCCTCGAGCATGTGCACGATATAGGCGCTCAACTGCAATGGAAAAAGTTGCTATACAATTTATAATTAAAATATACAAAGTCTGCCCTTACCGATAGACATAGCCGGTTAAGCACTAATTTAGGGCCAGCGGCGAATTGCACAATTGTCTCCAAGATCTTCTGTTTTAACTCTTCACGATTTTCGGCCGGCACTTCATGCCAATATTTCATTAGCTTCGAGTGTAATGTCATTGCGCCAAAAAATTGCACTTCTTGACTCTGTTGTGGTTAAAGCAAAATTGATTTTCTTCAGGTGTTCAACTATATACTCTACCCCCGCCACCCCACCTACCTTGCCCAACTGCATGAGCTGCCAGGCGAACTGCCAAGCCTGTGGGCTCGCCTCGGCCTTCGTCAGCCATTCGTGTGTAATTGCCTGGTCCTGCGAGTTGGATCGGTAAAAGACAACCACTGCCTCCTCCAGGCGAGCAATATCAATTGTTTCCACGTTTTCCATACTCAGCTATTTCCACTAGATTCCTGTATAGCCCAAGTCCCACGCAACAGGACTTGGCTTTTCCAATTATTTCTATTTTGCAAAAATTAGCTCCCTACGTCTAGAGGTGGCCAATAATTTTAATGCATTCACAATATCGATAAGTCAAATTGAACATAATAAATCTAGACGATAATGAGTAGACTTTGCAGATAATTTGCACCTATCGATTACTTACTGCCCGGTCGATTTAAATTTCTGGGTAAGGTAAAGGAAGCAGTAAAGGTAACATGAACTTTAATAATTAACAACTCCGTTCGTATTTGTCCGTAGTAATAAAATTCAGTTTCTATATAGGATTTACTCTCTCGATCGGCAAAGAGAATGAGCGAAATTAATGACCCCTCAGCAGACAAACTTTTCATATGTTGAGATATTTCGTTCTACCATTAAGTAAATTAAAATTTCGGACATTTTTACCGGTTTTACCCACTTAATACAGATCACGATCTTTTAAGTTATTAATGAAATATAATAACATAACATCCATCGACATGAACTTAAGCAAGAAGCCACAATTTTCATTTGGTCTACTCACCAACATTGCGATACATAAAAGGAAAATAATTTTTTAAAATAGGTTCCACTTTCTCATATGTAAAACATAGAAGAATAATTGTCAAAAGCGTGAAAGAATTTTTTATTTTCTGCTGTGGCAGAATCCTCAAAGTAATATTTGCAATGGTATATATACCTAATAGAATTGAAGATTTCGCAAAGATTGTTCAGGATATTTGCTGAATATAATTTCAAATTCACGACTTCATTCCGCTTTTGGCCACTGGGGATTTATAACAACGGTCTTGTTTTAGAGTTGCCACCTGGTGTTGCAGTGCTGTAAAACATAAAGATATCATTAGAGCACTTAATGTCCGCATGGAATGTAAACAAACTCGCTGTAAACAAAATTCGCATATTAATAAAGGTAATGAATTAAGATGGCCGTCTCCAAGCGCTCGCTGATTATCGACAACGGATCCTATGAATGCCGGGTTGGATGGAATAACAGCAAGAAACCGGATCTGCGATTTCGCAATGTGCTAACCAAGCCACGAAAGGACCGCAAAAAAGACTGCAGCCAGCTGCCGGACTCCTCCGCAGCTCCTGCAACCCCTGTTGACGAACTGAAAGCAAACGCCGAGATCCAAATTGGAAACGATATAACCAACATTGAAGCAGTACGCGCCCATCTCAAGTCGCCATTCGAGCGCAATGTGATTACCAATTGGAAACATCAGGAGCAAATCTTTGACTACATCTTCAGCAAAATGGGCTTTGATGGTGAGACGAGCATCGACCATCCCATCGTGCTAACCGAAGCGCTGGCCAATCCCAATCCGTGTCGTCGCCAAATGAGCGAGTTGCTCTTCGAGTGCTACAGCGTGCCGGCGGTCTCGTATGGCATCGACGCACTCTACAGCTGGCATCACCACCAACAGCAACATAAGAATATCGTGGATGCACTTATTATATCCTTTGGATATAGCACGACGCACGTAATTCCCGTGCTGGGAGGCAAGATGCAGTTGCAGCACGTTCGTCGCCTTAACGTGGGCGGATTTCACATAAATAATTATTTGTTTCGGCTGATGCAAATGAAGTACCCAGTGCATCTGAATGCCATCTCGAGTCGCATCGAGAAACTCGTCCACGAGCACTGCCACATTGCGCAAGACTACAAGGAGGAGTTGATGAAGTGGGCGCAATTAGATTACTACGAGGCGCACGTTATGAAGATTCAATTGCCCTACAACCAGGTTACGGCGACCAATGCGCTGCTCACGGCAGAGCAGAAGCAGGAGAAGCGCCGCGAGCTTGCGCTGCGACTGCTGGACATTAAGAACCGACGAGAGCGTGAGAAACTGCAGGAGGATGAGGATTACCTGCAGGTGCTACGCAAACTCAGACAGCTCTACGAGCAACAGAAACTGCAGAAATTTGAACGTGCGCTGCAGCAACAGCAAATCGCCAACCTGGAGGAGCTGGACAAGCTGATGGGCACGATAACAGCGCGCATTAAACGTGTCAAGGAGCGAGCCAGTGCCCAACCGAAGCCAAGTAAGCAGCAAGATAAGCTGGACAAGCTGCCAAAGCCGCCAGAGGGTGTGCCTCAAGCGCAGTGGCTGGCGGAGCTGCGGGAAAAGCGAGATCAGCTGCAGCAACGTAAGCAGGCTCGCCAGCAGCAGCGCCAGGAGCAGGCCAAGCGGCACACGCATGCTGCGCAGGAACGCATGAGGATTATCTCGACGCTGGCGCGCAGCGAGAAACGGCGCAAGGCAAACGGCGGGGATGAGGAGGACGATGGCTTCGGAATGAACGACAACGACTGGGACGTGTACAAGCGAATCAATCGCTACAACGACGACAGCGACTCGGATGCAGAGAATGAACAGATGCTCGAGTACGAGAAGATCTTGCAGCATTACGACGCCAACTTCGACGATGGCAGCAACAATGCGGCCATGCAGGCCCTGATTGCCGCTGAGAACTATCAGCTCCATTTCGGAGTTGAGGCTATTCGCGTGCCAGAGATTCTTTTTCAGCCCAGCATGATTGGGTGCACGGAAGCTGGCCTCGCCGAACTGATTGCCTTTGTGCTGAAGCTCTTCACGGGCGAGGAGCAGCAGCGCCTGGTCGATCACGTCTACCTAACGGGCAGCTGCGCTCAGTTTCGTGGCTTAAAGGAACGATTGGCTAAGGAAATGCTCGAGCTGCGTCCCTTTCAGTCCAGCTTTGCCATCTATGAGTCCAATGAGCCTATGTTAGGCGCCTGGCTGGGCGCCTGTCTCCAGGCGAACGGCAAGAGATTCAGTGAGACTTTGACCACTCGACAGCTTTACCAGGAGCACGGCGGCGAGTACTTTAAGGAGCACAGTGCGAGCAATCTCTTCTATCCTACACCAAAAGATTAAATTTTATTATTTAAGACGTCCAATTAAATGACATTTAATAACTAAAATAGTAGCTCAGTTACTTCGTTTCCGAACAACAAATTCCAAGATTTGGGAACGGTTAGCTTGAAGCTGCCGTCGCCGCCATCACGCAGCTGCAGAAAGTCCTCACAGAGCTCATTCAGTTCGCGCACAATCAGCGACGCGTCAGTGGAGTTGTCGCCTTCCAGAAGATAGCGGAAGAGCAGCATGACTGGCACCTGTTTCTCCTCGAATGCCCGGAACAACTGCAGGCCATTGCCTCCACCAAAGACGTGCTCGCCGGTGTGCTCCTTCCACTTAACCAGCGATGTGCTGCCCTCCAGCTGCGCGGCATGGGCGGCCTTAAAATTATCACTAGCACGGTAAGCCCAAGGCGACTCATCAATAAAACGTCGTTCGAAGCCAAAGCTTCCGCTCAGTATCACAACACGACGCGCTGCTTGGAGCATTTCCACTAAATTGATTTGGAAATTTTTTGTGTGTCGCGCAATGAGCGGTGTGCGAAATTGAATGACCAGTAGCTTATCCTCGGCAGATTCATACAGCTCACACGATGACACCAGCTCGTTTGGTTCATGCTGGTATGCGGATGGCCCATAGACCGGGATCAAAGCTGAATGAGACAGGTTTCCAATGCGTTTCAACTTTTTCGATGCGATCAACAAGTCGCACGCTAATTGAGCTGCGTTGCCCACACAGATGCTGGGAATGATCACGGTGTAATTGGCCACGTCTAACGATTTGGCTTTGTTTTTAAGATACAGCATGTTGCTGAAGCTGATTTGTTCCGTTTGATCCATAATATTGAAATTCAACTAAAATATGAAAGTAATGTTGCTGTGCTGTAAAACGAGCGAATATGCCGTCAAGTATCGATAACTTTGTTAACTATCGCAGTCATAGCAGCCCTGCTTGTTTGCTATTTGTGTTTCTTTTTTGTGCAAATGCCCGGCTCTTGAAGACTTAGCGGATGAAAACATGTCCAACTCGGTTAATATATCCGTGGAGACGACGTGCGAGAACCAAATACGTGAGATCACTTACGATGGCGTTGAGATGTACCAAGCGTGAGCTACTGAAAGAAACAAAATCACATACATTTCTTTTCTCAACAAGTTGCTTCACAGGCCGCCGACGCTCTCAGAGAGTCTTGCGAAGTGCGCGGCACGCATAGACTTCAGCAAAACGTCGTTGGATGATCTAAAGAAAGAGGAGAAATCAGCTGCAGCGGCAACTGATGATGACAAGGATGCCAATCAATTTCAGGAAAGCCTCTGGCCCTGGGATTCAGTGCGCAATAAGCTGAAGGATGCGTACACGGAAATCTGTGTGCTATCCGATGTAATATCAATTGCCAAGGATAAGCGATACCTAGTGCTGGATCCACTGCTAGAGGATAATGATGATACAAAGCCCATTGTGCAAGTGTACAGTCGGAAAAAGGCTCTTTCGCAGGCTGCTCAGGTGCTATTGAGCGGGGCCGAGCGGCTGCGCAATGCCCACAGTGAGCAGCGTAGCCGCAACGTATCCGACTTTCACATTGAACTGCTGCGCCTGCGACAAAACTGGCGCTTGAAGAAGGTCTCCAATGGTGCGATCATTGGCGATCTAAGCTATCGCACAGCGGGCTCCAAGTTCGGCATGAGCGGCACTTTTGAGGTGACCAAAGCGGAGGAAGTTCTGGACGACGAGGGTGCCGGCAGCAGTACGAATGCTTCTTCAGGTACGAGCAGCAGCAGCACAAACAATGGAATGCAGCTGAAGGCAAGCTCGGCGCTGCGCGTCATTGTGCCCGCCGAACTGCAGGGCGTGGCATACATTAAGGTCATCACACAAAAGGATCAGGAAGATCTTTGCACGGCACAGGTAAGTAGTACTTCCTTTTGCCTACTTTAATACTTACCCTGAACATATATCCCAGGTGAACCTAATGGGCCATGGACCCAATATAACTGCCCAGGTGGGAGTTTGGCAAAAAACATTGGAGTTCGCACAGAATGTCCTGTTTTGCAAGGAACTGTTTGCCCAACTAGCGCGCGAGGCCATTCAGCTGCAGGCGCCCATACCTCATGTAGTCATTGGCAATCAGATTCGAGCCACATTGCTGCCCAATATCCAATTAATCATCTCATTATGCCACTCGACTAGCTTCGACTCGAACCAACCGGCGCCAATTAACGATCACGATCATGTGCTGGAGCACTCACTGCATCAGCTCTTACGGGAGGTGCACTTCAAGAACTCGCATCATCCATTTCCACATCCAGCCAGCGCACCGCTGGGACCCAGCAAGAAGCGCATGATTGCGGGCCCAACAGCAGCGGATCGGGAATCACTATTGGACATGACCAAGACGCAGACGATACTAGAGCAAATAATTGCACAGGCGCAGCACATTTTCATGCGCAAGCGCACTCAATATGTGCTTGATACGCTGGCACGCGATGTGAAGGATCCGCAAATTGTATCGCATTGGAATGCCATGAACAGCCCGACAATGTCCTGCGTCAAGATCAACATTGTGACGCATGGCTACGATGCCATCGGGCGTACTTCGCTGGTCATACACGTGAAGGAGCGTTCGCTGAAGTGCATTTGCCGCGATGGGCGCGTCATGAAACTGTCGTATGAGCCACAAGAGCTGCGAGATCTCATACTCTGCCAGATCAATTCGCATCAGATCAGCTGCCTGGTGAGCTTGGCCCGCTACATGGCCTGGACAGTGCTCTCAAATAGCAATCACTTGGGCATTGGCAAGGTGGAACCGCTTGGCAATGCCAGTTCTTGTTTGCTGGGCTCGCCCAACAGCGATCGCATGATTGCCGTTCAGATACGCTGTGATCCGCAAATCGATGTCAAGGTCTACATAGCGCGCAGTCCCCGCCCAGACTTCTTTCCCAGTCCATTGGTGCCGGAGAAGTTCTGGGAGAATCTGGGTGGCAATTTCAAAGAGGTAAGTGAGTAACTTACAGAATTTATGAATCTACTAACATCGTCCAATCACAGGTGCGCTTTGACAAAATCGAAGGGAAGAGTTTCCTGAATAAAATGGAATTCCTGATGGCATCGCTAACCAGCAACACCACGTGAACAGGCGCAATTATTAGTTAACTAACATATTATTTATAATTACTGAAGAAGTTATTTAAGTAAGCTACAGTATGTACACGTAGTCCAGGCTACTCTCGATTAAAGAACACAGCTCAGCGCTGTATGTTATAAACCGCAAAGCTGTTCAGTGGTTGCGTCTGCTGCGGCTGTGGTTGCAGCATACTAAACGTATCCTCGAGGCTAATAACATTGGCGCGATTTGTGCTCTGTAAAATGAATGTATCAGATCTGTAATTTGTCTAAAGGAACATCGACTCACCCATCGCTCGAGATCGCAAAAGCTAATGTCGTATTGCTGATTTGCCGCATTGAGAACTGGACCCAGAATCGATATTGGTCTGGCCACACGCAAGTACAGGCCGCGGTTCGTGGAGAAGAGCACCGGGACTCGTCTGGCTGGCGCTGAGCCGGCGATGAAGCCGGCTCCTGTCACTTGTCGATAGGTTAGGCAACTGGGCAGCGCTGTCGTGGACTGGGCATCTGAGTGAGCGTCTGGAACAGCAGCGGCAGCCACGTTGCGGGCACATCCCAGGCAGCTGTAGAAACAGGACGCCACTTTGCCGCATAGACTTCGTCCCAAAGGCTAGCAGACGATTTGCGCCCAGTAATATGCCTACTCGATATAAAAATGCATATTTATTGATTTTACTGACACGCAGCCGACGTTATCAGCACCAACTCTGCAAGGACAGTGGTCAACCAATGCAATTAACTCCCTAACAGATTTGTGTGGGCCAGCTAGCACTCGCTCGGTTGCCACGGCGATCTACCCACACTCACATTGAAATGTTCACACTAGAGCTGGGAACTGAGTTATGAACCAGTTCAAGAATGGAATGTAGAAGCAGTCAAGGCTAACGGTAGTACGTGGCCCATCTATCACTCACTGCTTGCTAGTAGGTATTTACCATATAATCGTTACAAAATACCATAATCTAAATAACTAAATGCTTAGCAGTAAGTAGAGTATCTATCGTTCATAAACGACTGAGAATAACCATAGTCCCGTTTTGCCCAAGTAAATTATTCAATTTGAATAATAATAATTCAAATAGTAATAATTTCAATAAGCCGTTAAATCGAACTGGTTCTGAACATTAAAACGCAACTCTAGTCCATAAATATTTAGGTACTTAATCGGGTTGTGCGTGTGCCACGATAATTTCGTCTATCTCCATCTAATATATGTATGTATGTATGTAGCGCACATTTCTATACAAAATTATGACAAACAGCAGCAACAATTAAGAGATCATTTCATACTGATGAAGATATTACCAATATATGCCGCTCCATCTGTTCCATATTTTCTTTTAAGTGACATTTTGCAGATCTTGATAATAGAAAAAATATATTTAAGCGGCAAGCATTATATATTAAATGAAATGGACGGCTAAAAAGCATAAAGTTTATATTTATAAAAAAAAAAAACAATTCATATATATATATATATATATATATATATATATATATATATATATATATATATATATATATAGTATGTAAAGTACAAAATATATAAAATATGAAAAATAAAAACATAATTTAATTTTTTGTATCTTCTATCAGATTGAATAAATTATATACAAATATGAATGTATATGGGCAATTCTCTAGTGGCGAATGTGAAATTCGTACGTCTTTGAGTTAAAAAAAAACGAATGCCAAAATGTTATTTTATTTTAACGAATAGTGAATCTTTTTGCTCTTGATTAGCTCTATAATTGGTGCTAAATCTGATTTTAGGCAAATGTTAGTTTTCAAGATAATCACAAAAAACCAAGAGGTTCGCAGGCTACAAAAAACGTAAGTCGCACTTTAAATGAACAATTTTTTGGCTGTGGTTGACCTTTCTGGAGAAATGCCCATATTAATTCATCTTAGAAAAATTGAAAATATTTTTTTTTTTTTTTGGTTATAAGCATTTTTTGAATCGCATTTCTAAAAAATGGAATGTATATTTTTAAACATTTTGCATAAAAGCTTTTATGTATAAATAAATTTAAAAAAAAATTTGGAAATTAACTTGAAATATCCTGAGTTTTGTATTTCATTTAAATAGGTTTATTAAAAATTAAATGAAATAATTAAATAAAAGAATAAAATAGCATTTATTTTTTGCATTAATTATTTAATTTAATTTTATTTTATGCAATTATTTGAATTTTCTATTTGTAAATTTAATTGCAATCCTTGATTTGATTGATTGATGTAGATGTATATATGTATTTAAAAATTAGCTTTGAAATTTTTTTAATTTTTTGAGTAATAATACTTCAAATATACAAAGCAATGTAAATTTTGTAAATTTTGTATACACAAGTTTAGTTTATTGAAAAATGTCAAATACGGTAAGAAGCTTTGAATCCTTTAATTCAACTTAAACATTTTAGATCTGTATTTGATATATACTTACATCCTCCATACCATCATATTACTCCTAAGATGAGGATTCAAACTAGAAGATATTCGAAATTATTCCAATATTCAGAGTTCAAAATGAAGGAGTATAAAACAAGCAAAATCCGATTAACCCTGTACAGAGAGATGAATCTTCAATTATTCTAGCCTTGGTCGAGACACATATACAAATACAAATACAGACACACACACGCACACATACCACGAGGTCCGCTTACTGCGCAGTTCGTGCAGCGGCTGCGCTTAGACTGCGAACTATTATTGCATAACTTTCGACTCATAAGTTTGTTGTCAATGCATCTTAATTAAACTCTCATAAGGAAATATGGGAAATAGTGTAAAATATATTCAATCCAAAAATCTACCTAATAAAACGGGTAAAACTAAGGGAAATTCAGATTTGGTCCTCTATATGTGGCTAATAGTCAGTTGATGATGACAATCTTACTCAAGAATTCTATATACAGTCGACTCTTGTTATTTCAAACTTGCGTTATTTCGAACCTCTCATTAATTCAAAGTTATCACGAGTCCCCTACAAAATCTCTTTATATTTCGAATTAAGTCCATACATTTTTATGCACTCAGTAATTCGAACTAAAAAAAGACGCGGTAATTCGTACTCATATGGTTAAACACTCGACAATTCGAATTTGCGAAGTTTCTTGGTGTGTTAGTAAGAACTTTGAATTTGAATTTTGTGACTCCCCCTGAAACTAACTTTGCTGTGCGTGGTTGCGTGTTACGCATAAAATATACATACATAGGCACATTTTGATGCTCGCTTCCGCACGAATCGCTTCGTTAGTGTACATATTAAGCATACTGTAATCGCCTGACAATTCTTAACTGCTTCATAAAATCGGGTTTCGTAATAGAAGATCAGGACAATTCGCAAATAATTATGGATGATGAAGAATCATCAATTATACCAGCTGTTGACATCAGCGGTTTGAGTTTTTCTGACTATGTTCAAGTGGATGAAGATGTTGCTGTTTCAGGATCCCTAACCGATATTGAAAAGTCTGAGCAGAAGCAATGTGCTTCGAATGAGTGCTTTATAAAGCTTAATTAATTTGAGCATATGTACATTACGTTAAATAAAAACCCTTCATAATTAGAAGTTTTATTTATTTTCTCTTAAAATTTCGAACCATTTAATATTTCAAACATTAGATAATTCGAAATATTTTTAAGAGTCCCTTGAATTTCGAAATAACGAGAGTCTACTGTACATACATACATACATACATATATGATATCGATGGGGCTGGGGCCTGTCACGCCTTCTTCAGCCAGTATATTAAGATCTTACAATAATAATATAGTTGGGTAAATAAATGAAAGGATTGGTAGTCAAGTCAGATTTTATAGTCGGTGTAAATTTAAATTACTTTGAATGATATATAAACACCCATATTTACTTTTTACAAATATTGTTTTAAAACTTTATTTCATTTTATATTATATTGTTTCTTGTTTTTTTATTTTTCTTTTTGTGTTGTGTACTTGTAAATTGTATAATTAACACTAAAATACTTATTTAAACATTATTTATATGTTATATGCAATCGAGTTTTTTTTTTTTTTTTTTGTTAAATTTTTTTCTGGGCTTTTCGCAGCTCTTGCCTTGTTGCAATTTGTTTATTTATAATTTATTTGTTGCTGTTTTGTTTACTAAACATATATTCATATAGATCCAGCATATTGAAACGCTTAAAATTAAAGCGTTTGCAGTTAATAAATTTAACTTAGATACTATTTAAGTGTTGCTGTTCCATCAATTCATTGATAATTCAATATGATCAATATATATATAATTCATGATCAATATATATATTTCAAATTCCGACACATTAAACATATACATACAATATTTAAAATAGAATTTGTCGAACTCCTGTTTTATATATAATATTATTTTTTATGAAATTGATTTTGGGATTTGTGTTTATAATGCAAAGAATTTCAGTTTGATTTGTTTTTGTTACCTTTTTTTTGTTTAATTTTTTACGCTTATAAATTAGGGTTTAAATCTAAATTCTACGCTTTTCTCTTGGGCTTTCCATATGCTTCTGCTTATAAATGTGAATGACATACTATTTAATTCATATATGTATATATATATATATGCAGCCAACATTAACTAACTTTTGTACAGCTTTAATTCTTTTATATGATATTTTGCAAGTAAACTTTTTATTTATACGTTAGGTTCGCTACATTTATGTTGTCTGCTGCCTTTAAGTAATAGTTAATTAATTAATATGTGTGTATGCATATAATTATATGTGCATACATATGTATATACATATATATTATATATTATCATTATATATGTATATTTACTTTTTTTCGCTGCCTTAGCCACAATGTCGACATCGTTGAATTTTTTGTTTTTATTTTGCCTTTTTTTTTTTGAAGTCGAAACAAATCGAAAATGTAATCAAAAATATTATAAATATTGCTCGATTCGCCAGAATTGGCAGTTAAAGGAACTTAATAATATACAATAAAATGACATAATTTAATTTACAAACTGAAGTTTGGCATGGTTAGAGGGGCTTATGGGGAAACACTTAAAACAAATTAGAAACCAAAAGGAAATGGAAATTAAAATTGACGACGACGACGACGACAAAGTATGAACTTTACAATTTACAAAATACAGAGAACAAAACACAGAACAAATAAAATCGTGCATTGTGAGAGAAGCACACACACCTAGACACATACATACAAATTTGTGTGTATGTGTGTTGAAGGCTCTGCATATCATATCTAATAATGCTAACTATGTTCCTTAAAGTATTATAAATATTTACTCTTCAGTTTTGTTTTTTTTTTTTGCAACTTCAATTTTGAAGCGTTTTCTATTTTACGTTTTTTTCTTTCTTTTTTCATGCGGCTTTAAGACGCGTTTAACAAAAATCTTGTTTGCCATCTCAATTTCTACAATACAATATTATTACATATTTATATACTTAGTTTATGTATGTACATACATATAAGTATATATAAATATATATGTATATATAAGTATATTAAAAAAATCACACAAACAGAAAATGTACATTGATGGTGTAGCTGTTAATATTTCATAGATTTCTTTTTTATTTAAAATTTTTTTATATATTTTTTTTTGTATTATTTACTTTTGTTAATATTGCAAAGCGCAAGTAAAATTTGTAAATCGCTAAAAATTAGTAGACAGATTGTGTGTGTGAGCTTGTATATGTGGGGCCTACCGTTTTGACTTGTTGCAACTAAACTAATCAGAAGACTTGCTAAACATATTGTAGTTGTTGCATTTAACATTACATTTTAATTATATTTGCTTTTGCTGCTGTTGTTTTTGTGGATTTTCGTACTTTAATTTTTTGCCTACCTCTGGCTCTCACCAGGCCCAGCTGTTATCAACTGGCGTTGCCAGCTGGACGCATTTGTTTACCGTTTCGAACCGGTTCAACTAGCATTTGCATTTGAATGTGACTTGGAATATGGTATTTTTTAATTGTTCTTTTTGTTTAGATTTGCTTATTATTAGCTGTTCGGTTTACAATTTTACATATTTTCCTTTTCGTTTTTTTTTTCTGAATTTTTTTTCATTCGTTTTTTTCTTTTTCTAAACTATTACATATAATAATTACTTTAATTTACTTTACTTTATGCTTATGTACCAAGGATTTTCACTACCGTGTATTTAGAAATTGAGTTCCTTTGCAAAATGAGCGCCACTGGGCACAGTCGGGTTGCCAGATTGGTTGCTGTTGCTGTTGTTGCTGTGGGTATTGCTGCTACTGCTGCCGCCGCTTAGCAAATTGGAGGCAGCTGCGCCAAGCGCCGCAGCCGCTATGGACGCAGCCGTTGAGCTGCTTGCTGCGCCTCCTCCTGCTCCACCGTTGCTGTTTGATGCGGCTGCAGCAACGACAGCCGCCACTGCAGCTGCCACATTACTGAGATGTTGCTGATGCTGCTGCTGTTGTTGTTGGTGATGGTGCTGGTGATGATGTTGTTATGGCATAAAGTAGTCCGGATGATCTGTGTCTTTCTCGAATCGTTTGGCCTCCTCGTGCATGCTCTCTTTGATCTTTAGAATGGCCGCCGATTCAGTTTGATCGTTTTCTCCCGGTCCGCCAAAGCCGCCCAAGTTATAATCGCCCATACCGCTTCCAGAGTCTTCGCGCGGCGTGCCCGGACCGCCGTTGGCTGGAGAGTTCTTCATGCCGTCCAGGCCGGTGCCATCAGGTCCGCCTCCGCCGCCATTAAGTACGGGGCCCATGGAGTTGGGACCGCCACCCATGGGTCCCATGCCACCTGGTCCACCGCCGCCGCCACCACCATCAGGGCCTCCGCCCATGGGGAATTCTGGTTTCATTAATGAGTACATGCTATCGCCAGGTCCGCCGACTGGGCCGCCTTGCGTGTTATCTTGCGGCGATGGCATAATGGGCGTGCCGGGACCAGGCGGACCGTTCGAGCCAGGTCCGGGTCCGTAATTGCCCGGCGACGATGAAGAGTACGCATTCATAGGGGCTGACGCATTTGGCTGCCATTGAGGCGGTCGTCCGCCGCCGCCGCCCATACCCATCGGCGGCATACCGCCAGGTCCTCCTGGCGCCGGGCCTCTCATTCCGCCCGGTCCACCGTATCCCATGGGTCCCATGCCAGGGCCACGTGGCGGATTCATGCGCGGATTCATTGGACCCATGCCGCCTCCCGGTCCCGGCCTCGTTGGATCCATGCTATTAGGCATCATGGGCTGTCCAGGTGGGCCGTTGAATTCATTGCCCATGCCCTGCATGCGCACGCCCGGTCGAGGTCCTCCTGGATACCGTGGTCCGCCCATAAATGGAGGCTGACCTGGCATCATCTGCGAAGGCGGCGGCTGTGGGCTTGAGGCGTGCGTTGGCGGCGACGGCCGCATTGTCGTATTTGGGAAAAAGTTAGGACCCATCGGTCCGCCGGGTCCCATTGGGCCGCCATCTCCGCCGGGCGGCATCTGGCCTAGTGGACTGGGTGCTGGACCACCGGCATTGTGTGGTCCACCAGGACCGATTCCATTCACACCATAGCCAGAACTAACAAAGCCGTAGTCATGGAAGGCTTTCGCTTCCGAGCTGTGATCGCATTGATCGCGACGCTCCGGCGCCGCACAGTACAGATCCCAAAACACACACCACCAGGTGTGCAGAAATCCCGGTGGCTCACCCAGTGTTATGTTCTTCTCCCATCGGATCTCCGAAAGAAATGTCTGTGCCGCCTTTTGGGCGCCCACGTGCAGCAGATACTCGTATACATAGAGCGCCAATTTCTCTCTGGCCTGCGCATCAGACGGCACGGCGGATGTCTTCGATTTACCGTACATTCTGTTATTCTGTTTTGTTGTTGTTCTTGAACTTTTGTTGTTGTTGTTTTTGTTGTTGTGATGTTATTTCAGTTTTCTTTCGAGTTTGTTCTACTCCTATCAATGTTGTTGTCGTTCGTTATTGTGCTCCAACTTCCACTTCCACTTCCACTTTATTTAAATTTTGTTTTACTTAGCGCTACTGTTTTGTGAGCGGCTCCTCTGCTGCTCCCAACGGCTGTTGCGCGTTCGTTTCGGTTGCTTTCGTTGCTATTCTATGCTCTTCTTATTTTGCTTATGCCGTTTTGTTGCTGCTGCTGTTGCTGTTGCTGTTCCTATTGTAAGTGTGTTGTTGTTGCAGTTGTTGTTGTTATTTTATAATTGGCGCTCAGATCTCGCGCTGCTCACGCAGCCGTTCTCTGCCGCTCTATTGCTTCCACCATTTTTTCTTTATATTTTATTGTTTTTATGTGTTGTTTAACGTTTGTTCGAAAGCAGCAGAAATTTAAAAATCACTTTGTGCCTTCTACTTTGGGTTTTACAATAAACTTTTAGCGCGCTACCTTGAATTGCTGCCTCTGCTTGCTGTCGACACTTCTTCGTTTTACCGTTTATGTTTTCTTTATTTTTTCAGGTATTTTGCCTGATTGTTGCTGCTTCTTCTTGCACAACCACTGAAAGCAGAAAAAAAATATATAAGCAAAGAGAGCCAAATGAGCGAGTTTGCGTGTATGTGTGTATGGTGTGTTTGCAAAAACTGTATGTGTGAGTGAGAGTCTGGCTGCGGCTTGAGCGCGCGTGTGAGAGCGAGGGAGCGCGCGCATTGTCGACAAAACGGCACAAGTGCTACAGTGTTAGCTAAAAAGTATGTTACACGTGCCAACTGTTAACAGTGCAATAACTGGAGTATTTCTATTTCTCAATTAGTTTTAATATTTTAAGTATGGAAATTAAGTCAACCAATTTATTAAATTTAAGTATTTGTGAAATTTTTAATTTGAAGATTGCTGGTCTTGCTGTTCACTAACTTATTGCACAGACTTTCAGTGCGTCTTTCACTCATGTGTGCTCCCCTCTATTTGCTCACCAGGTGAGTGAGTGAGTGAGTGATGCTTGATTTTGTAGGTTGAACAAGGCAAGGAACAGAACAGCTAGCTAGGCAGCGTAATCTGCTTCTGTTGCCGCGCGCCGACTGTCAAATGCTTATATTCAAATCAAATTTCGTGCACACTGTTCTGTTCTGTTCTGTTCGGTACAGTGGTCGCACACTGACACAAAAAGTGAGCGTGCTGATAAGACACTCGTTTAGGGGGGCACAGGGACAGGTGTATTGTGATTTTACAGCTAGGTGGACAGTCAACATAGATAGATGGAACTTCGTCAATGCTGCGATTTAATAGGTAAGAGCTTATATCAATAAATGTACTGTATCTCCAATAAATCTGCAGTAGCGGTAATCGAGAAATAGAGATTTTTCTAACACCTACCTAATATCATTATGTCGAAATTGATGTATGTATTAACAGCTTTATAGTCCGTTTTACCTGAAGGCATTCAATTTTAAGAACTTTCGGTTGTCTAGACTTTTAATATTCTAAATATTGTTATATTGAAACTCGCGTTATACTATATATGGGTATGTCATCTATTAATATAAAATAATTTCTTTTCGAATTTAAATGTATATACATTAGAAGTTCATCTATAAATATAATTAAATTCAAATCGAATCATATACAGCAGAATTTTATGTATTATGTGTGGTGTACGCATTTTGTTAATGCAATAAATGATTCCAATTGAGAAAAACTAAACATTTTAAAAAATATATACAGCAACATATATTACTGCATTTTAAGATAACATGAACTAAATTTTTAAAAAATTGTTCTACACTGTTTAATTGGTCAGATTGTCATAACAAAATTTACCATAAACATGTTATTACATTAGAAATGCAAGGAAAATATATATCTATTGCAAATATTTTGGAAATTAACTGAATTTAATTAAATTCATGAAAATGCTGTAGTTTCAAATCTTAAGTCTCGATGTACAAATTATTATTATTATTATTTTTTTAACAGCATTGCTAATTGACGCCTTGCACAGGTAAAAGATACTTTCTTGACTTTTGTTGTTGTTGCACTGTCAACTCTTTGGTGCCTATTCAAATTCGACTACATCACGGTTCGGTTGGCAGCGTCAATTTTTGTTTTGCCTTTGCCACTTTCTGGGTTTCTTCTAGCCCAATCTCGATGTTGTTATTGCTCTTGTTCTTGTTGTTGTTGTTAATCAACAACAGCATCACAGCGTGCTGGGCTTCTTCTACCAGGGGGCTTCAAAATACCGGTATACTGTAGTAAGGCATGTATATATTTAGGTGTGTGTGCCTGTGTGCAGTACACTACATACGTTGCGATACTATTCGATACCATTGTTGCTGCTGTTCACTAGACAAAATCAACAACAACAAGAGAAACAACAATATCTTAGTTTGAAGACGTCATCATATTTTTGTACGCGGGTTTTCTTCTCACACGTTCTACATTGAACTATACACACACATACGCAGGAACACTATAATTTATTTACACTGTACTAAATTTGGTTGTTGTTACTGCTGCATACGCACCTTGTATAATAAAACTATGTGTATATTGTATTATATAGTTGAGCTGCTTTTTTGTTGGTTGTCAAAATGTTTTTGTTGTTGTGCTCGCTGTTATTTGCAAATTTTATCATAAAAACAAGAGAGAGCGGGCGGGCGCATGGTAGAGACACAAATGGAGGATGAAGAGAACAAAATACGGAATTTTATTACAATTTCATTGATTTTTCGTATTCTTCGTCCTCTCATATGGTTTTGCACAACATACATACATATAACTGTTTATTATTAAACCGCGCGCCTGTCGTCGTTTTGCACCAATTCTCAAAATTGCGATTGTACATGTAATTGTATTAATATGTGTGTTTGTGTGTATATGTGTGTGTTTTTAATTTCTTTTCTAAACACACTTTTCGCCTTGCTTATTGTTGTTGTTGCTGTAATTTTTGCAAGTTTCTCTTTACACAATTTTCATTCGCACTGCGCTTTGTCCATGTATTCGTCGTCGTTGTCGACGATTGCTTTTACTGCCTTCACTGCTGCTGCTGCTGCTACTACTACTGCTTCTTCTTCTTTCACTAAAAATCGGCTCTTTTTTGCCTGTACGACGAAATTTTCACGGCGAGTTATTGCGTGGAAATACATTTTAAATGAATTTCATTTCATTGGCAAACACTGCATTTACATTTTCGCTTTAATTAATTATTAAGTATTTCGATTTTTACACAGTAAATTATTTGTATAAATATTTTCACTGCTACAAGTTGCGCTGTCGTCGCCGTCGTCGTCTTCTCGTCGTCGCGTTTCAAATAGCGAATTCGGTGGGAAGGAACGAACAAACCAACACTTTTTTCTGCTCATTATTTTGATAAGTGCTTTGCGCGTCGATACGCTGGTCATCTCGCTCGCACGCACATTGTTTAAGAAGTGTTGCCAGATGAACGGATAAAGCAGTTTATAAAAATTAAATCTCCTAAAACTAATACTCAATTAGAGAGTAGCCGTTTTTTCAAAGCATTCAATTAGTTTATGTTGATTGTGAGATGAGCCATGAATATATATGCTGTAAATTTAAATTATTGAGAGCTTTAAACCGGCACTATTTAATCTGGCAACGCTACAGCTCCGGCATTTTACTCATTTTGTTTTTCCCCCATTCTTTACACGCTCTCTTTCTCTCTCTGTCGCATTTTTTGTGTACATGCATTTGTGTGTATGGGTTGGTACAATTGACTACAAGTGCGTCGATATTACATTAGCTATGTTGTTTTTAATGCATGAAAAAACAAACGGGTGAGTAAAAATTATATCAGAAAAATTAAACTGGTAGCATGTTTAATACAATGTTCCTAATAAGAATATAAAATGACGCCTTGGCAAATATAGCCGCCAGGGATGTAATCTTAATCGGAATATTCAAATATCGACTGATATCGATTAATGTGTAAGGATAAATATGATATTCAGTTTAGTGAATAAGCTAATAAACAGCGACAAATCGCGAAATTGTTCAATTCGTGCGCCTTTCTCATTACAAATTCCAAGTCAGATATGGTATTTATATTAGTGTTACTAACACGTTCCCTTATAAGAAACAAACTCAATTTGATAAGCTTTGTGCAATTCAGCTTCTAGAAGTGAGTGAATTATCCGTTGCAAATTTAAAATAAGACTTTCCGCAATGGCAGTTAGTGCGCAAGAACAATTCGCCTTGCCGCCAAAAAGCTACTGCTGCTGGTGCTGCTGTCGTCGCGTGGCGTAAACAGAAAACAGTGCAACTGCAACTGTGCGCGACTCCAGTTTAATCTTCTGATTTTCGTATCAAAGTAATGAATATTTGTATCTATATATTTCGTGAAATTGTTGTGCCAATGCAACTCCTGAATGTTAAATAAAAAAATATAAAAGTTAAATAAAGCAGCGAAAGTGCAAGGACATATTCTGCAACCAAAAATACAGTTAAGTTTCGTTATTGTAATTTTAAAGTAAATTCCCAATGCTAAACAAATTTATATTAGTTTGTGAGAGATGTAGTAAGCAAGGACTTTAACAAAAAGTAACTTTTGCCAATTGTTGGCATCCAGTAAATAAATTAATTATATACATATATATGTACATATTATATGCATACATAACAAATATTCCCTTGACGTCATAATATTGCAGTAAAATTTCCTATATATAAATATACAGCAGTATCCGATTATAACGACGGTCCCTTGAGCGAAAGACACTATAAGCGGAGTCGTTATAGCCAGACACTACAGTATATGTAAAGAAAATATGTTTTAAACTCTCCTTACGATTTTCGTTACTCACACATAGTTTTTAGTAATTACGAAATTTTAATGCAATCGACCCAATAACAATAACAATAAATAATAATGAACATACTCATACATACATACTAAAAATACTCTTTTGCCGATTTACCAAAACGTTCAATATGAAATTGTTCGATATATTTAACAAATTTCAATGTAATTTGCCACATATGATCAAAATATACGATATATATAGATTATAATAAAATTGTGAGTAGAATTGCTGAATATGATGTAGGTTAATTTAACCTCTCTTATTTAGATATAGTGTATGGGTGTATATTGTGTAAGTTAAAGTTATTGGTTATTGGGGAAACAATAAAACCGAGGAAATATCATCCTTTCAACAATAGAGACTTAGAGTATAGTAGTTACTCCAAATTTCTATTTTCAATATAAGAATATTTCATCAGAGGAAATGGAAAATATCTCCAAGTTGCACAGTTGATCACTTCACAGTTCATTGTAACGCTCAAACAATGCAATTGTAATACCACGTCCTTGTTCAATATCCTTCACTTTATTTCACAATTAGCACTCTGCAAATGGAATGTCTAATTAGATTTTTGTTTATGGGTTAATCGAAGGCTAGAAGTGTGTGAGAAGCACACAAAGTCTGTTGGCCAATTGATTAGCTGGGAGCCGGCTATGCAGCTCTAAATTGCATTTGTGTGGGGTTTCAGCAGCTTCACAGCTACATATATGGCGCGATTTAGCTGCTACAGACACACGCATGCATTGCTTGAAGTGGACATGCGTATGTACATATACCACGGGCAGTAGCTGCATCTGGCCGGTTGGGGTATTGCCTGATTTGCGAGTAGCATATTTTACGAGTAAGTGCGTCATCGTGGAGCTCCGGTTGCAGCTGCAGCTGCAGCTGCAGCTGGCAGACATCGTCGCCTCTTTGTTGCTTGGTTGCCAGCATTTATGAAGACCTCGCCCCGAAAGGCGGCCGTTTCCGGTTCCGTGTCCGTATCCGCTGCCGCTTCCGTCGCACTTTCAGGTTTGCTACTCGTAATTCAATTGCCCATCCAACAACGAAAATATGGCAGCTGATTTATGCGCTCTGCCTTGGTCCTCTGACCCACAAAGCTAGTGAACGTTGCCAGCAATTGCAGCTCGATTCATTTTCTTTTAAAACACAAACTTACATGTGTGTATTAGTATGTGTGAGTGTGTGTGTGTGGGTTAGAGTGTGCTTGTGCGGAAATTGAAAGACTTATAGTTGTAGAACATATTGCTTAGCTAGATTAATAATATACTGATGATATTTATTTTATATAAATATATTTACAGAAGAGCTAAATCAATACCAAAAGAATAAGCTGTTCAGAAATAATAATCTCATAAATAAAGACCACTAACAAAAATATTTGCTCCCTCTAAGTATCATACTACAATACTATCTATTATACTCTCTCAATTATCAGTCCACAAATATGCGATTGTAGCCTTTAAAATCATTTAATTTATAGATTCAAGAAAAAAGTGTACATAAATAGTATTAAATATTTTTCACTTTTGCCTTCATATTATCGGCTTGATAAATATTTGCGCGCATGGTAAATAAATGCAGATATTACATATTCGATAAATAACATTCAAATTATTTTCACTCTGCTTGCCTAATTATCGTAAAAATTTAAATTTTCATGGGGCAACCCCCATTCCCAACTCCCACTCTCAGCGACCAATTCCCAACTCCCTGCAGCCGTGTGTGCCCCTCATCCCTGCTTACCCGAGTTATATGCCGTGGTTTATGGGCTTTGGTATCGCTTAATTAAAACGCCTGACAGCGTTAATTTACTTTAATTTTGACGGCGGCAAAAATGAAGTTAAATATTTCATTAGCAGTGTGGTTCGGCGAATACGAGCATACGCACCTGGTGTGGAGATGGGATCACTTGTTCCATGTGATTTATGAAGAATGTGATTCGCTTGCACAATGCCAGAAATGATGCAATTTTATTTAAAGTTATTTTAATAAGCTAGCCGCATACATAAATCGAATATTATTTTCGCTTAATGTTAAAATTATATTTGATTGGCTGGTTATTGCCTATATATATATTGCTGTTTACTTGACTAATCCATGAACCAGTTCAGTTCTCGATTGTAATGAACGAACTACCTGAATAATGCGAACAAACTGTTTAAAGTCACCAAGCGTAGCGCCAAAAAGCGAGCTAGCATATTTTGCTGTCCACTTTCAGAGTAAAAAAAAAAATAAAAATAAAATAATAAATAATAATAATAAAATAAAAGAAATAATACATAAGTGAGTTGCATTAAATAAATAAATGTCTACAAATATACAAATGTGTGCCCGACTAGGGGATATCGTAAGCCCCACACTTTTGCCAATTGACCAAAATATTTTATTTAACAACTTTTGAATTACTTAAGGAATTTTAATGACATTTTCAGCACTTTATATAAATTTACTCTTGAATATTTGAGTTAGATTGAAACCTCTTTTATATAGTGTATATATATTTAATAAAGTTGGAGATATTTGAAGTATCCAAAATATAATAATAAATTGCAATTATATAAAATATACATTATACTAAGGGAAAAGTTGCAAGTCTCTACCTCGAAATATTGAAAGATGCATGAGATAATAACTAAAGTGTGAAAATGTTCTAGCAATTACAGTTAATCGAAATATAGAGGGCTATACAAATTTGCAGATTCCAGGTCTTAGCACACAATTACACATACAGACTGCTAGATCGACTTACCTCAACAGCCTGATCAGCCTGCGTCAGCCACGCCTCCTTCTGCGGATATACACTGAACCCTCACACAAATAGTATATTAAAGCTTGAAACAATGGCACGTAGTATCTGTGGCATCAGCTGCCTCATGGGGCCGAAGTTGGGCGAATCTGTATGTGGCAGGCAGACAGGTGGCAATGAGGGTAGGGGAGGGGCAGTGCTGGAGCTTGGCAAAAGCCAACATGTAAGCACAGTCAAAAAAAAAAAAAAAAAAAATAGTAGCGCCGGCGACTGACACAAATTGGAAGCCAATGCCTGGGAGAAAAGTCCGTGGTGCAGCGCTGGCCACCGTACGCAGCACGTGGTACGGAAATGGTGGACTCTGCATGTTGCATACTGCCGGGGATGTTGAAAATTCAAGTAAAGCAAATAATTGCATATAATATATATATATATATATATATATATATATATATATATATATATATATATATATTCGCATTGAATGAATCGATAAATATCGATTTTCAATTAGTTCCAGCTATCACATTATATAAACGATTTAATTTATATTATTTAAAGTAACTCGAATGTGTTCTTCATTGATATAAATAACATACATATATAAGTATATATTTTCAATTCCTTGTTTGCCATTAATTGTGCATCAAACTAATATACTCTGTCTAACGTGGTGAACGGGTATAGTAGACTGCAACTAACATCAATGGGGGGTAAATTAAATGTTTATTTGGCTGTGATTTCCATTGTATCCACAACTCATTAATGCATCCATTTGCGGTGCCCCGAATCAGCCTTGTTCTTTTCGGTTGCAACTATGTTGTTGCATGCGGCGGGCAGGAGCAGGAGCTGTTGCTGTGGCGCGGTCGTGTGCCGGATGTGGCAGAGATGTGAGAGATTCGTGCTATATTTGCATGACTGCGTTTGACTGTGTTGGAAGTTTATCCGGGGTGCTGCGGGCAGAGTGCGTTGCAGAGAGGCGGGTGGTCTGCAGTTGGGACTGCGCTTGCTATTTTGTGGGCACTGACACGCCTATGCGGCGACCAAGCCTTTCGGCAACGAAAACATTCCAAGCCAAACAGGAGCCAAATGTAGTAGCAGGAGCAGAACCAGCAACAGACGAGCACGTACCACATGCAGCAATAACATTTCAGGCAATGCAATCTTCCCATTTTCTAGCGCTGCAAAATGCGCCACGTTATCGCCCCACCACAGCCACCAGTTGGTGCTTATGTTCCAGCTTAGCCCAGACTGAATTCTGTGCGCACTTCATGTTCTCTAGTCGGCCATTGAATATATTATATTGATAATTCTTCGAAATTCTATAAAAATAAACACAAATCGACGTTAAAGACGATTTAGAGAATGATGCAAGTTATTTATTTATTGATCTGTGTAACACATATATATATATATACATACATATGTACATATATACATACATGTGTACATATATACATATATATATATATATATATATATATATATATATATATATATATATATATATATATATATATATATATATATATATATATATACATACATATATATATATATATACAAATATACATACATATATACATCCATATATATATACATACATATATATATATATATTTTACACATAAGGAAAATAAAGGATAACAAAAAAAAAAAAACAAAAACAAGCAAACAAAAAAAAATAAATAAGAAGAAACACAAAAAAAACAAAAACATATTTAAATAATTTAAACAATTTACTGCACTGTATTTGAAAAACAGACATAAAAAAAAAATTAAGTAAATGAACATTCACACATCCACACGGCACTTAAAAAAAAAATTAAAAAAAAAAAAAAACACTTCACTTCTCTGCGCTGCTCCGGTGACCCCCACCAGGCCTGGACGACTGAAGAAATGCTGCAGCTGCTGCCCTTTATATAGGGCCACTTTCACTCAAAGCCTGAGTCGCGCTCAAATGTTGAGCCTGGCGCCAGGTTGAGATCGTAGCAATTGAGCTTTAAGTGACCAATGGGAGCACTCTCTGCTGCTGCTGGTATTCTAGCTTCGTTTTACTCAATTATATATGCCAAATCAATACTGCTGCTTTCATTTTGACAACTTAGATGATCTTCTGCAGCTCTTCCTCATCCCTTGCTCTTCTTAGGCAGACAGACAGACGGAGAAACAGATTGTGTGATATAAGGGAGACAGACAGACACACGAATAGATATGTACATAAGCAAACAAATAAGAATAGTTAAATTACCTCATTAAACTGCTCAAGAATATATGTATATATATGTATGTATGTATTAATGCCAACAAAAACGATGCTCATTTAAAACGAGCCAAATGCGTTGAGTGGCATTGAAACAGTTTGAGTGAAAGAGAGCGCTCCTATATGACTCGGAGGCAGAATAAGTAACCGATCAAAAAAGAATTGAAGGAGAGGGAGTTGCGAGTAAATGCGAGTATAAGCTCACACACAGACACAAAAAATCCGCGAAAACATTCTTACTGCTCACCAACACTTGTACGAAGTAGTAATAGGAAATATAATATGCATGCACTTGAGTGCTTTGCCAAATTTGCATTCCGTTTTAAGTCTCATTTATTTACTGAAGGCGCTATGGCAGCTAATGCCACTCCAACTGAACCTCATTCAATATGCTGTATGTTTCATACTCATTCGACTTAATTTCTAATATATTTAAATATGTACATATATAATTGATAAGCTAAATCGTGATGTGCTAAATAGCGTACGTACATTATTATTTATAATTATTAGATGGTATAGACATTAGTTTCTGCTGTTATATACGTAGTTCTCTTAACGACTAGGACTTCTGCATCTTCTGCCCAACTTTCACATAGTCTAGCCTGAAATAGGCTAAAATGGCAACATTCGTGCTTACGCGCGTGTGTGTGTGTTTGTATGTGCATGTTCTGTTTCTTGCGTACGGAGAACATAAGCATTCTCGACTAGAACGTTCTTACTGGTCTCGGTTTAACAATTGTTCGAGAGTTTTATTTAACAAAGGGTTTTTTTTATAGTCAGGTATTTGCTGCTGATATTTCAGTTTAATCGGTTACGATATTTACAGAGTAAACTCTCTTAGTGCGAAATGCCTAGGTTCTATGCTTACAATTATTTGACATTTTTACAGATCGACTGTTAAGTCGAAAGTGGAACGATGTCCTCAAACTCAGCGAAAGTAATGAAAAAACAACAAAATTCAGCATCCACGTAACGGTACTGTAGCTGACCGTCCATTTCGTTTTGAATTACGAGTTGAAAAAAATTGCAAAATTTACATTTGTAACAAGTTACATATTTTTTTATCAAAAATAGTCACGAATTATCAAAAGGGACCAAAATGTATTTGCGAATTAACGAACATACATATATAAAATTTCCATAGCCGAAAAACTTCAGGCAGATAGCATTTATATTAGGAAACGTACATATTTATGTTCTTTCTTTGGGACTTGTTCCTTTTTTTTCAGTTTCATTAAATTAGGTATGCATTCAAGTTAATTTTTCAATTTGAGGTTAGACTTCACTGTCCTCTTCACTATGTTCTATTCTCTCTCTATGATATATACTGCACTCTAAAAAATTTATTAGAAAAGGAAAAAAGGAATTGAAGGAATCCTCTTTACTTTTCGTGAAATGAAAGATTAATTCGTTTAATTGAAAGTCTCTTTGCTAGTGGAGTGAATGAGACTTATGTTGCGAAACATATTTGGAGGGGCATTCAAGCAGCTAAAACTATTTCATGCAGATATTATTCTCGTCGTTTGGCGTTTGGCTTAGCGAGAGAAAATACTGCATACTTATTTGAATTCATGAAATGCGAAGAGGGGCACCATGCGCCGGGCGTCGAGGCGTGGCAAGTGCTGCCAGCTGTTTTTGTTGCGCTTAATTCGTCCGGAATGAATATAATTTGCATGGTAATTATGCAGCGAGTTAAACGAAATTAGAGAAAATATTTTAATTGCACTCGCAGCGGAAGAATTCCTGCCAAACAGGAAAAGAAAACGGAAGAACGGAACTAGGATGAAAATTGATGTAGCTCATGCCGGTTCGTAAAAGTTCCATTACTAGTTCCTAAGTGCTTATATGAATTTATGGGCTAGTTGAGAAAGTCTAGTGGTTCGTTTATGTACATTTGTATATGTCTATGTATATGTGTGCCTGTATACAAGCTTGGAGATGAGTTGGCAATTTTCTACAGCGCCTTTGTCGCTGCAACAATGCCGAACAACGGCTAAAGCAACAGCAACGGGAACAAAAGTAAGCGGATGGAGCAGGGGGACACTTAATTAATTTTAAAGGCAGATTAAAACATGGTCGGAACAGCAGCTGCCAAAGGAAAGGAGTGCGCACCCCAAGCAGAGGCATCATCTTGAGCTTTGCCTTGCTGCAAGTTTATCTGACGTTGATTAATTTGTGTGCGTGTAGATAACGCGTAGGTGAATCTACAGAGGCGAGGAGGGTGGCGTTGTATGGGCGTGGCAATGTGCACTGTAGTACAAATTACGTGCTGCGGTTTGCGGCTGTGTGTGTAAAGCACGCTTGGGCTCAGTTCGCGAGCGAGTTGCACAGAACAGGGTGTATCATGTGAACTGTTATTGTCTTAGCCACCCTGTAAGCTATTCCCCCGTCAAGCTAATCCAAATGCCTGCCGCTGTCAGCAGCACGAAGAGTGAATGAGAGAGATAAAGATAATTGGAGAGGAGGGGGCACTTGCAACAAATCACTCAAGGCACACACTCACTCTCACATACCCACTCACACAGTGACATAGAGCTGTATTCAGCCATGATCAGAGTGGATTCAAAGTTTCTACTTGGATGCCGACTGCAAAGGAAATGAAATCAAAGCTGAATGTGGAATAAAAGAAACAATTATTAAACAAACTGAAAATGTAAACTAATATTTAAGCAGAATCAAGTTTAGTCCAAATTCTGTACAAGTTTTGCATTGTCCAATGCATTACATTTATCCACAGCGAATATGAAACAATTTTGTTTGAGTGTTTCGCATAAGGGCAACGAGCTATAGGCAGAGCTGAG
Organism: Drosophila mulleri; assembly: GCA_035047565.1. Classification (NCBI taxonomy): domain Eukaryota; kingdom Metazoa; phylum Arthropoda; class Insecta; order Diptera; family Drosophilidae; genus Drosophila; species Drosophila mulleri. The sequence goes on along the minus strand of JAWNPK010000069.1, from coordinate 2,456,239 downwards.
CGGCGAAATAAACAAATATGAATATAGTTTACAACTTTTGAGGGTTTAGAAAATAGTTAATTCTTTGCTGTAAAGTTAAGTACTATATTATAAAGATTCAGAGGGCGGTCAGAGGATAATAAAATTTATTTAAGCATGCAATTTTTTTCAAGTGAAAGGCTTATGTTATATTATACTCTCCTTTGCACAATATGTGTGTCAGAGATGGTACCTCACCCTCCATTTTCACTTCACTTTATTTAATCACACTGAGAGCGCAACGCAATTTTGTGCTGCTCTTTCTTCTTGCACACGCTGATAGAGGCCCACATTCGGTCACTTTTTTTTTTGAAACAAATGTTATGGTATCATTTAATATGAAAGATATGAAAATATGATTAATAAGCTATGAATACATAAACAATCTCTATATATTATTATATTCTATAAACAAATATGCACAACTATATTATATCTAGAGGAGCATCACACAACAATATTTCGCTAGCAGTAGCTACAGCATCTGTGGAAGTCTAATAGATCCTGTGATCGATAGTTAAGTGGACGTTGCTGAGTAAAGTCCACAAATGCTGATTCTGTATATATTGTATTCTAGAGGACTCTCGGTCGCCTCCGTAATCTCGGCCAGCTGAATATATTACCAAAGCATTATTCTCTGAATTCCTATTTTCAATGCTCGATGTTGGCTTGGAGCACTTCTATTGGCTTTGCTAGATGCGCCTTTGAGTGTAGCTCAAAAAGCATCACTGAGCATCCACATGGATGCAGGATGCTGGCAGTTGAAGCAGGCAACAAACCAACAAACCAACTTGCAGCTGGCTGGCTGGGTGGCTGCGCACTTAATAATTCAGAAACATCAATCAGGCACTGGGGCCCAGAGTGCATTCCATCAGACTGTGCAGCTCGACGGGACTGCCATTTATCTGGCCAGGCGGATGACTCGTTAGCAGCTGTCCTCTCTCGTTCCACTTGCCATATGGAATAGGGCAACTGCAGCAGCAGCATCAACACTTCAATGTGTTTGTCTGATTTGTGTGGATGAGCTGTCTGCATTAGTGAACATTGCGTTGTCAACGCTCGTCAAAGCACGTGAGACGAGAGCTGTCAGCCAAGTCCTAGTCCCAGTCCCAGTATCAGTCCCGGTCCCAGCTCCACTCCTAGAGCCGGGGCTTGCACTAGTCTCAGCCCCTGGGTGAACGAAGGAAGCAGTATACATACTTACACTAGAGTCACAGAGAGTCTTGTTCTAATGGCTTTCGCTGAAATTAAAAGCAACAGCTCGAACGAGCACAAACAAAACAGACAAACACACACATACGTACCGAGTCACTCTAACTCACATTAACAAGTTTACAAGTTAAATAATATAACATTAATGATGCTTAAGGCTTAACTTAAATACTGTAAATATAAACAAGTCAGAAACTTCTAGTCAAGAATGCTCTACTATGAGATCCCCAAAACCCTTCGAGCAACTACTATTGCAATAATTCCTCGCTTCACACGCACACACACACCTTCGTAAGCACGCATGACACTGCAATCGGTGTTTCTAGTTCAGCTTTAAAACGGAATGCAAAATTTGGCAAAGCACTCAAGTGCATGCATATTATATTTCCTATTACTACTTCGTACAAGTGTTGGTGAGCAGTAAGAATGTTTTCGCGGATTTTTTGTGTCTGTGTGTGAGCTTATACTCTCATTTACTCGCAACTCCCTCTCCTTCAATTCCTTTTTGATGGGTTACATATTCTGCCACCGAGTCATATAGGAGCGCTCTCTTTCACTCAAACTGTTTACGACTTAGGTTCAATGCCACTCAACGCATTTGGCGCGTTTTAAATTTGAGCACCGTTTTTGTTGGCATTAATGCAGCTCTCTAATACATACATATATATATTCTTGAGCAGTTTAATGAGGTAATTTAACTATTCTTATTTGTTTGCTTATGTACATATCTGTTCGTGTGTCTGTCTGTCTCCCTTATATCACACAGTCTGTTTTTCCGTCTGTCTGTCTGCCTAAGAAGAGCAAGGGATGAGGAACAACTGCAGAAGATCATCTAAGTTGTCAAAATGAATGCAGCAGTATTGATTTGGCATATATAATTGAGTAAAACGAAGCTAGAATACCAGCAGCAGCAGAGAGTGCTCCCATTGGTCACTTAAAGCTCAATTGCTACGATCTCAACCTGGCGCCAGGCTCAACATTTGAGCGCGACTCAGGCTTTGAGTGAAAGTGGCCCTATATAAAGGGCAGCAGCTGCAGCATTTCTTCAGTCGTCCAGGCCCGGTGGGGGTCACCGGAGCAGCGCAGAGAAGTGAAGTGTTTTTTTGTTTTGTTTTTTTTTTTTTGGTTTTGTTTTGTTTTTTTTTTTGTTTTTTTTTTGTTTTTTGTTTTGAAAGTGTAAACGTTCATTAATTTAAGTTCTTTGTTGTATTTTTTTTTGGTTTTTTTTGTTTTTTTTTTTATATTTTTGTTTTTTTTTTTTTTGTTTTTTTTCTTTTTTTTTTTTTTGTGTTTTTTTTGTTCTTTTTGTTTTTTTGTTTGTTTTTTTTTGTTATTTTTTTGTTTTTTTTTGTTTTGTTTTTGTTTTTTTTTTGTTTTTTGTTTTTTTTTTTGAAAGTGTAAACGTTCATTAATTTATTTTTTTTGGTGCGTGTTTTTATTTAATGCAATGCGGTAAAGTGTTTTAATTATTGAAATGTGTTTTTATTATGTTTGTTTTTTTTTTGTTGTATTTTTTTTGTTTTTGTTTTCTTTGTTTTTTTTTTTAAATTTTTTTGTTTGTTTTATTTTTGTTTTTTTTTTTTGTAAGTGTAAACATTTTTTAGCTGAATATTTTTTGTGTGTGTTTTATTTACTGCAATACAGTAAAGTGTTTTAATTATTTAAATATTTTTTATTTTTGTTTCGTTTTTTTCGTTGTTTTTTTTTTTTTTTTTTGTTTTTTGTTTTGTTGTTTTTTTTTTGTTTTTGTTGTTTTTTTGTTTGTTTTTTTGTTCTTTTTGTTTTTTTTTTGTTTTTTTTTGTTTCGTTTTTGTTTTTTTTTTGTTTCGTTGGTTTTGTTTTGTTTTTTTTTTTGTTTTTTTTTTGTTTTTTTTTGTTTGTTTTTTTTTTTTTTTGAAAGTGTAAACGTTCATTAATTTAATTTTTTTTGGTGTGTGTTTTATTGACTGCAATGCGGTAAAGTGTTTTAATTATTGAAATGTGTTTTTTTAGTACGTTTGTTTTTTTTTGCGTTTTTTTTGTTATTTGTTGTATTTTTTTTTGCTTTTTTTTGTTTATTTGTTTTTTTTTTTTTGTTTTTTTGAAAGTGTAAACGTTCATTAATTTAATTTTTTTGGTGCGTGTTTTTATTTAATGCAATGAGGTAAAGTGTTTTAATTATTGAAATGTGTTTTTACTATGTTTGTTTTTTTTTTGCTTTTTTTTTGTTTGTTATTTGTTGTATTTTTTTGTTTTTTTTTTATTGTGTTTTTTTTTGTTTTTTTTTGTTTTTTTTTTTGGTTTGGTTTTTAGTTGTTTTTTTTTTTGTTTTTGTTTTGTTTTTTTTTTTTTGAAAGTGTAAACGTTCATTAATTTAAGTTTTTGGGTGTGTGTTTTATTGACTGCAATGCAGTAAAGTGTTTTAATAATTTAAATATGTTTTTTATACCCTGAACCCATTGAAAATGGGAAATCAGGGTATAATGTTTTTGTTGAAATGTATGTAACAGGTAGAAGGAGGCGTGGCAGACCCCATAAAGTATATATATTCTTGATCAGGGCGACGAACTGAGTCGATTTAGCCCTGTCCGTCTGTCTGTCCGTATGTTTGAACGCGTCGATTTCAGAAGATATAGAAGCTAGAGACTTCAACTTTTTTTTTAAATGCTCGTATATAGCACGCGGATATCGAGTTTATCACTAAAAATCGATAACTCATCTCGTTATTTTTTTATCGATCAAAAACCTTATCGAAATGCAGTTATAAAATTATATCTCCTACATCTTTAGAGCTAAAGTATCCAAATTTTAAATGTAGATTATAGATTTTCGATTTTTGTTCAATTTCACCCCCCACCCTTATATCCACCCCCTCACCCATAAGTTTGTAAAAGGCGTATTTCAAATACTAGAGACTTGAGCTTTGGCAATTATACGCATAGTAATGATAAAACCACAATCTGAAAGTTTCATGGAGAACGTAAGTCCAGAAAAAAAGTTATTAAACAATTAAGTTCCCATAGCAAGCCCACACTGCAGCCCATGCGTGTTTATGCGTGCCTGCCTATGTGTGACTATGTATGTGTGTTTGCGTGTGTATGTGTGTTTAAGCAGAAAGACGCTAAAAATTATTGAAATGGCTGTTGCTCGAAGGGGATCAGGGGATCTCGTAGTCGAGCAGTCTCGACTAGAGCTTCCTTACTTGTTATATATTATATATTGCAGAGCAGTAAAGTACAATATATGATCGTTTATTATACCCTGAACCCATTGAAAATGGGAAATCAGGGTATAATGGTTTTGTTAAAAGTATGTAACAGGGAGAAGGAGGCGTGGCAGACCCCACAAAGTATATATATTCTTGATCAGGGCGACGAACTGAGTCGATTTAACCCTGTCCGTCTGTCTGTCCGTCCGTCCGTCCGTCCGTATGTATGAACGCGTCGATTTCCGAAGATATAGAAGCTAGAGACTTCAACTTTTTTTAAAATGACCGTATATACAGCGCGCATATCGAGTTTATCACTAAAAATCGATAACTCATCCCGTTATTTTTTTATCGATCAAAAACCTTATCGAAATGCAGTTATAAAATTATATCTCCTACATCTTTAGAGCTAGCGTATCCAAATTTTAAATGTAGATTGATATGTACGTTATAGAATTTCGATTTTTGTTCAATTTCACCCCCCACCCTTATATCCACCCCCTCACCCATAAGTTTGTAAAAGGCGTATTTCAAGTACTAGAGAGTTGAGCTTCGGCACATACACGCATATTAATGATATAAACACAATCTAAAAGTTTCATGAAGAACGTACGTCCACAAAAAAAGTTATTAAACAATTAAGATCCCATAGTAAGCCCACACTGCAGCCCATGCGTGCGCGCCTATGTGTGTCTATGTATGTGTGTTTGCGTGTGTATGTGTGTATTTGTATAAGCAAAGAGACGCTAAAAATTATTGAAATAACTATTGCTCGAAGGGTTCAGGGGATCTCGTAGTCGAGCAGTCTCGACTAGAGCTTTCTTACTTGTTATTACATGCTTTTGTTTCGATATTTTATTTTGAATTCTGTAGCCATTATTTAGAGGTGACGACAAATCTATAGTGACAAAGAAGAATAAACGTCGATTGTTACGATAGCTTTGTACGCACAATCGATAGGGTCAATGATAATAATAAAATACATAAAAACATTCATCTGCAAAAACATTCAATTTGCTAGATTTAACAGCTTTGCTAATGAGATCGACCCATTCACATATATGGATAGACAGACGGATATTGTCTGCGAATATTAGTTCCTTGCTCAGCCTGTGACTTACGAAGCGAAACTAAGATGCTAAATTTTCATTGGGTTAAGTGTATAGAAAATGTTCTGCATTAAAAATAGTTTTAGCAGCAAATTTTAAAGCTTAAGTTTCGTTTTAAAAGCCATCATAAAAGTCTGAACGTAAAGCAGCTCAACCAGCCAAAGGAACTACATATAAACCGGCTTAAAGCATCTGGTTAACTGATATGCTTGCAAAGGAGGCTAGAATGCACAATGTGAGACGTAAAAGTGGAGAAAAGAAAACAAAGTTTTTCCTACAACTTTTGCGTAGTACAGTTGTTGCCTTAAGTAAATACTTATATTTAACTTTATAAGCTTAGATATGAATTACTTAATACTTACTTTAATTATGGCCTGAATTTATTTATAATGGAAACAAAGTGAAAGAATTTCAGTTTAACATAGTTGACTGACTGACTGACTGACTGACTGACGGACTGGCTTCTTGGCTTACACCTAGATTTGTAGAACGCTATCGACTTTCAGTTTCGCATTCAGTTTACGTCTCCTAATCTTGCATTTATCGCCCGTTTAGTAAGACGTAATGCACATTTTTATTGTATAGTTGTCAAGAGCAATAAAAGTGTCTGCAGATAATATAAAAAGTTTAAACTATTTTTAGCAATGCTGCAAAGTGCATTAGAAAAATGCATAGAATGTTATTTCGCACTCGTTTATCAGCTGTCATGTGTAGTGAGTCTGACAACATGCAGCACTTGGCAAAAACTTGCTCGAGTATCTGCCACATAATTGAAATAAAAGTATTTGCCACAAATGTTGCTAGCCAAGCACAAATTGTGCAACTTTCTTGCACGTCACACTAAAGGCTGTGAATATCCATAAGATGTATAAAATATATTCATATTTTACATTTGAGAAGTGCACATAAATTCTATTATATATGTTAAATTCTGTATAACGTTTCCAAATCTCAGCAAATTTTTAGTTTCAATTTGAAATACTGACATTCTTTTAGCAATTTTGCAAAAGTATTTTTTTAAATTGATAAACAGACATAAAATACGTAGATAACGTCCTAAGAAATTTCTTGAAATCCGAATTGTGAAATTAAATTAAATTTCGGTAAATTCGATAAATTTCGATACATTTTCCTGAAATATGCGCGCGCACATGGATTCAAATGTGGTCAGTCTTTTGTATTCAACGCATTAAAATTGAGATTGAATTGTCAGATGCTCCTGGCAGCATTGCTTGACTAGATGTTTTTCTCACTTGTTCTCACTTGTTCTCACTTGTTGATTTTCAATTTAGAATTAAGCTCAGTTGATGTGTACATTGCGGATTGCATAGTGAAATTGATTTAGTGCTAGGTCAGAGACAGATAGAAGAGTCGAATTGACACAAAATTGGTGCAAACATTGACAAATGACGCAGTAAATAGTTGTACGAACTTCTTAGTGGCATCTAAACCAACGGATTGGAGATAACAGATGTTATGCAGCATTTAGCGCCATTCAACAATAGTTGGGGTCATTTATCAATCGCATGACAATGCATTTAAAATCAATACGAATTGAATTCGTAAATGTCGTTCCGGCTATCATTTATATTCCCAGACACGTTTCGCATAGGACATGCCACAAAACAAATCGCTGGCCGCGCAATCAGCAAAAATCCAGATTAGTTCAGTGGCTGGGAAACACTTCTATTCGTAGAGACTAACGGAAACTAGAGAAGGGTATGACCAGGACCAAGGATCGATACATGAACTAAAGACTTGTTCGACTTTTCTTCTTGAGACTGTTGACTAGTTATCATCGATAGCAATCGATAACACTTAACTATCGTAGGGACGATAGTGATCGATGGCCCCACTCTTTGCTTAAGATTAAGTTAATCAAATTAAAAGAAGTAGATATTATTATTATTTATTTTTATTTATTTTTATTTATTTATTTTTTTTTTATAAATATTAAGCATAGTCCATAGATCCAGAATGCTAGAATGCTAAGAGTATCCTTTAGTCAGGCAATCCCGGCCAAAGGATTTTATTTTAGAAATCAGTGCAAACAAACGACAAACAAAATGACTAAAAATGTCTGTCGACTGCGCTAGAATGCAGGAAAAACTCATTTCAAATTATAAACACGAGCGTCGTGCGGCGTTTTATGTGTCCCAGACAGGTCGACAGCGGAACGGACAGAAGGGGAGCAAGCAGACTGGGAGACAGGGAAACAGGCAGAACGACATTCAGACAGTATCTAAAGCACACAAAGGCATCATAAAATGTTAGCAATTGAAAAATACCGCACTTGTTGATACCCTCTTATGGAGACAAACAGCTTTTACTGATAAGATTCAAATGTAACAAGCTTTAAAATGCTAAATTCAAACATTCAAATGTTCATATGATTAATCAAAAATATTCACATTGCTTGAGTAAGGTTGTGTTTGAGTAAAGTTCCCATTAAACGCGGATATTCGGGTCGATTATTGTAACATATAGTAATATAAGTAGATTGCTTGTAGTATATTTTTGGTTTGACTAACTCGTCATAGTAAAAATTAAACTTAATTAACCGCTTTCAGGGCTAACTCTGCAGCCTTGCATACCCTTTTCGTCTGATTGTGCACGAGGTGTAAAAGCGTTTTTGCAATAGATTTTAGCATTCGTGCTGCTGCCTGTTTTTTTTTTTTTTTTGCGCACGTCCGTCCCCTTCGCCAACGTAAGTGTTGCATAGTTAGAGGCGTCTAGATTTGTGAAACACTGCGATTTATGCGTTATTTTTCCATTTCTCTCCCTCGCTTAATCTCGCTTCCACTGTCTTTTTTTTTTTTTCTTTTCGCACCCTCGCCATAAAGTTTGACCAGTTTTAATGCAGTTATGAAGTAGGTAACTAAGTACGTTATTACTATGCGCGATAGTTAAGGCCACCAAAAAAGAAAAAAAAAAAAAAAAACAAAAACAAAAAAACAGAAATCGAAAACTTTTGCTCTTTTTACATATTCGTTGGTTTTTAGTTAGGAGCAAATATGATATAACTTGCTTGATCTGTTCAGAGACACAGAGTTACCTTTTTATGCCCTGAACTGAGCCCACTGGAAATGGGAATGCACAGGGCATAATGGATTGATAATAAAAATACACTGTGTACACTATGTATATAGCCTATATATGGACTAAATATACGTATATATATATAAGAATGTATATGTATTATACGTAAATAGTAGTAGTAGTACAGTAGTAGTAGTAATAGTAGTAGTAGTAATAGTAGTAGTAATAGTAGTAGTAGTAATAGTAGTAGTAGTAATAGTAGTAGTAGTAATAGTAGTAGTAGTAATAGTAGTAGTAGTAATAGTAGTAGTAGTAATAGTAGTAGTAGTAATAGTAGTAGTAGTAATAGTAGTAGTAGTAATAGTAGTAGTAATAGTAGTAGTAGTAATAGTAGTAGTAGTAATAGTAGTAGTAGTAATAGTAGTAGTAGTAATAGTAGTAGTAGTAATAGTAGTAGTAGTAATAGTAGTAGTAATAGTAGTAGTAGTAGTAGTAATAGTAGTAGTAGTAATAGTAGTAGTAGTAATAGTAGTAGTAGTAATAGTAGTAGTAGTAATAGTAGTAGTAGTAATAGTAGTAGTAGTAATAGTAGTAGTAGTAATAGTAGTAATAGTAGTAGTAGTAATAGTAGTAGTAGTAATAGTAGTAATAGTAGTAGTAGTAATAGTAATAGTAGTAATAGTAGTAGTAGTAATAGTAGTAATAGTAGTAGTAATAGTAGTAATAGTAGTAGTAATAGTAGTAATAGTAGTAATAGTAGTAGTAGTAATAGTAGTAATAGTAGTAGTAGTAATAGTAGTAGTAGTAATAGTAGTAGTAGTAATAGTAGTAGTAGTAGTAGTAGTAATAGTAGTAGTAGTAGTAGTAGTAGTAGTAGTAGTAATAGTAGTAATAGTAGTAGTAGTAATAGTAGTAGTAGTAATAGTAGTAGTAGTAATAGTAGTAGTAGTAGTAGTAGTAATAGTAGTAGTAGTAGTAGTAGTAGTAGTAGTAGTAATAGTAGTAGTAAATAGTAGTAGTAGTAAATAGTAGTAGTAGTAAATAGTAGTAGTAGTAATAGTAGTAGTAGTAATAGTAGTAATGTACATAGGTATCTATGCATAGATACAGATACAGATTGTATTTTAAAAGGTTGCGGGTTATCTCCTGGCCGGGTACACCAGAAAAGACCTTTCCAACTTGTTTTATTCTCTCAGTTTTTTACAATTTAAAATATGAAACGGTTTGTATATATTTATATATTGGAGTAACCATTGTTGAATATAAATCATGGGCAATGCAGCTCAATATGGATCAATAATTGTGTTCAGGTGGAGAGGTCGTGTAAGCCGGAGGATTACAAATTTAATTTATGGGAAACATTAAGAGCACTGTTCGAGTTGAGCTTGGGTATTGTGTTCAATCAATTTAATGGTGGTATATATGCATAATTTATTGATATCGAGTCTGGTTTCAAAAGGTTAGAGGGGTGAAAGTTTCATATTGCGTAAGATATATAGATTCGGAAAGTAAAGTTAGCTGTGTACAATATTTTTTTTGCACTAAAAATTAGTATAAATACGATTGTAGATATATTGTGGAGCCATGGGCATCTGGTAATCAACGTTACAAATCTCTTGTGGTTTAGTTTGTTTAAAATTCAAATTTCTGCACCCAGTTGCCAGCCACGTTTCGTGCAGCCTCTTTCCAGGACTACGAATCCCCCAAAGTGAGCGATAATAAGCCGTTAAATTGCCTAATTGCCGATGATGATTACCGCGCTAATGATGAGGCAAAAGGCTCGTAATGCAGTTATGGGCACTTAGGGCCACATTTCACCAGCGTCTGCACTCTGAACTTCACTTCAAGCCCATTTTCAGTTTAAGCCAAGTTATGCGAGTTTGAGTCAGCCCCTAGAGTTGGGCACCAAATGAATTTCCGTACTTGAAACTCGGATGGCGGGAACGCAATAACCGAACAACAACAAAAAACAACACAAGACCGAGGAAAATTGCATCAAATCTCATAAAAAGCGCGCTTGAGTGCATTTTGAATCGGACAGCTGGAATAGCTGGCACCGAAGGGGCTTTAAGGATTTTGGAGAATGTTTGAGGTTCGTCGTTTAGCTACACTTGCCTATGAACTGTGGAGCGAGTATATAAGGCTGGCTTGACTAATACAACAAGCGAATTTTGCCTGTTACCAGAAAATCAACAAACAATTTTCAACACGGAATGAACTTAGAATGGAAAGCTTGATTAATAGATCTTGTTCTAAATGGAATAGGTATTCTGTAGAATAGATTTGTTGTCTTTTTTTTTCAAATTTTCATCAGCTGAATTAACTTTATTCTTTAATAAATGTCGAGGATGTTGGCTATGCTACATTAAGTATTTCACAAGAAGCATTGAGCAAAGCTTTAAGTAATTTATAATAGCATGGGTATTTTGTATTCGTTCAGCTCCATTGACTGTTACGTTCTCGCTTTTTACTATTTTCCTTCTTATTTTTGCATCTGGCGAACAGCCAAATTGCGCTGTTTGGCGTGGGTGGTTGTCAGGCCGGGAAATTGGGAAGGGGCGTGACAGCTTACAGCTGGTCCAAAATGCAGAGGTCTTCATTGCTTTCAAATGCTGCTGTAGAAAACACGCTGCATAAATTGCAACAGCACAACACGAACACGAACACGAACACGAGCGCGGGCACGAGGAGGACCCCCTATAGATACCATAGACCAACCCCAGCAACAAATTGGCGCTGTGGCTGGCCGGAGCAATTAAATTTCATTTTATAAACTTGCCGGCAAATCGTTGAAACTGCACACAGCGTGAGCAATTAGCACTCGGACGGAGCTCTGGAGCCAACAAAAACATGATAGAAAAGCATCAGATGTACGAGCATCGACACCAAAGAGGCGGACCGGGGACAGAGAGCAGAGTTAGAGGCGTGGCAGACTAGGTGGCGCCCGAGCTGGGGCCACATTAGTTTGGCATGACCTACTGCTCTCTTTGTGTGGGCTGCATTTGCATGCAGCACGGGCCAAGCCAAGAGGGAACCGTAAAAATTAGGGCCTGGCCTAAGCGGGCAGGATGTGACATTGAATTGCCAGCCAACTCGGTCAACAATCGAAAATTCTCTTGTTTGCAAACACAATTTGGCTTGTTATGTGCAAATTGTGCGCCATAAGCACTTGGCACAGGTAAAATTCGATAAAGCCAACATAATACTCGTTGATTGCCAAGCATTTACATAATCTGAATGCTTGAATTGCCTTACTCAACAAGTTGAATCCGATTACTTCATGTTGCAATAAAACTGATAAAACTGTCTCAAACTTGTGAGGGAAGCTGGAATCAACGAAATTTAATGTGCTCATACAATAGCCGTAAAAAGTAATTGAAAACAAGTAAGAAAACTCTAGTCGAGAGTGCTCGACTACGAGATCCCCTGAACCCTTCAAGCAACAGCCATTTCAATCATTTTTAGCGTCTCTCTGCTTACACAAACACACACATACACACGCAAACACACATACATAGACACCCATAGGCGCGCACGCATGGGCTGCAGTGTGGGCTTACTATGGGAACTTAATTGTTTAATAACTTTTTTTGTGGACGTACGTTCTCCATGAAACTTTCAGATTGTGGTTTTATCATTACTATGCGTATAATTGCCAAAGCTCAAGTCTCTAGTATTTGAAATACGCCTTTTACAAACTTATGGGTGAGGGGGTGGATATAAGGGTGGGGGGTGAAATTGAACAAAAATCGAAATTCTATAACGTACATATCAATCTACATTTCAAATTTGGATACTCTAGCTCTAAAGATGTAGGAGATATAATTTTATAACTGCATTTCGATAAGGTTTTTGATCGATAAAAAAATAACGGGATGAGTTATCGATTTTTAGTGATAAACTTGATATGCGCGCTGTATATACGGTCATTTTAAAAAAAAAGTTCAAGTCTCTAGCTCGTATATCTTCGGAAATCGACGCGTTCATACATACGGACGGACGGACGGACGGACGGACGGACGGACGGACGGACGGACGGACGGACGGACGGACGGACGGACGGACGGACGGACGGACAGACAGACAGACAGACGGACAGGGCTAAATCAACTTCTCTCGTCGCCCTGATCAAGAATATATATACTTTGTGGGGTCTGCCACGCCTCCTTCTCCCTGTTACATACTTTTAACAAAACCATTATACCCTGATTTCCCATTTGCAATGGGTTCAGGGTATAACAAATACTGTCATAAGTTGAGTTCTTAATCTATACTCACTATGAGCGAGATAGCTCGTATTATGTTTTGAGCGATTATTAATAGAGACTTCGACTTAAAAATATGTACAAAAATGTGTTTATGTGGATCCGTTTTGGGTTTTTATACCCTGAACCCATTGAAAATGGGAAATCAGGGTATAATGGTTTTGTTAAAAGTATGTAACAGGGAGAAGGAGGCGTGGCAGACCCCACAAAGTATATATATTCTTGATCAGGGCGACAAACTGAATCGATTTAGCCATGTCCGTCTGTCCGTCTGTCCGTCTGTCCGTATGTATGAACGCGTCGATTTCTGAAGATATAGAAGCTAGAGACTTCAACTTTTTTTTAAAATGCTCGTATATAGCGCGCGCATATCGAGTTTATCACTAAAAATCGATAACTCATCCCGTTATTTTTTTATCGATCAAAAACCTTATCGAAAACCAGTTATAAAATTATATCTCCTACACCTTTAAAGCTAAAGTCTCCAAATTTTAAATGTAGACTCGACTGCACGTGATAGAATTTCGGTTTTTGTTATAATTCACCCCCCACCCCTATATCCACCCCCTTACCCTCATCTCTGTAAAAGGCGTATTTCAAATACTAGAGACTTGAGCTTTGGCAAATATACGCATAGTAATGATAAAACCACATTCTGAAAGTTTCATGAAGAACGTACGTCCAGAAAAAAAGTTATTGAACAATTAAGTTCCCATAGTAAGCCCACACTGCAGCCCATGCCTGTTAATGCGTGCGTGCCTATGGGTGTCTATGTATATGTTTGCGTGTGTGTGTGTTTGTATAAGCTGAAAGACACTAAAAATGATTGAAATGGCTGTTGCTCGGAGGGTTCAGGGTATCTCGTAGTCGAGCAGTCTCGACTAGAGCTTTCTTACTTGTTCTTCTTAACTCTGACTTCATATGATTTGTCCCTTTTGCCTTACTTGATATGAAAAAAATATGTTATTATGCGTATTGAAAGTCAGATGTGAACATATTTTTGCCCGCCACTGTATATATTCGCTTAAAAATAGTCTGTAACTTTAGCATATATGGCAACTTGATGTTTATTATTATTTACTGTACAATATCTTTCTCACGAAAACCGCCCTTAAAAATAACATTTTTGCTTTAAGATATTGTATTCATTTCACACAATCAATTGTAAACACGGACACAGGATGAAGATTGTATCAAATCAATAGATCATTCGCACTTTGTGAACGAGTGCAGTAATCTACGTATTATCTCTGTGGGCATTTCCAATTACAAACGTAGCTTACACGTAGTTGGGATATTAGCTAACACTGTGGAAGTACACGATGCACGCGCTCGGAAGCATTCCGACAATGAAAAGCAAACAGCGTGCGGTTTGATGACGCTATACTCGAAACTGTTCGAGTTTTACTTTAACAGTTCACACTGCGAAACGAAGGAGCGCAATGGCAGAAACTTGGGGGAGTGTTTCCTTTGGTAGCTCAGCAGCGAGCAGCTTAGGCAGTGAACAAGAAACGAGAAAAACTCAATGCAATTTCCGGCACACAGATGTACATATGTATGCTGTTCCAGTGCTCCACTACTCCACTACTCCACTGCTCGACTGCCCCATTGCTCCACTCGAACACTTACATTTGCCGGCTGCCAAAGTTGGGTCGTGGCGTCTTTTGTCTTCCGCCGCTGCATGTAAAGCGAAAGTTTTATCTGCGTGCTGCATTTCATTCATTCCATTTAAATGAGCTGCCAGTTTTGCTGCTGCTGAACGAACGAACGAGCGGCAGCTAAAACAAACACCTCACAAGTGTATAAATATATGAATGTGTATGTATGTGTATGTATGTGTACTGGCATGTTTGTATGGGTCCACACACACTCAGCGGCCACACAAAACAAACCAGCATCAACAACTCTTAACCTCAATGAGCAGCCGCAACACGGCGTATGAGTAACGACCGAGTACAAAACATTATATAGCATAGCTTCGGGGGCTACTCAAATATTTATATGTGTAGAGGGGGCCCTGCCTTTTGTTCATTGTTCGCCGCCTGCTCTAACATATGCCCGTCTCTCTTTAATGCAGATGCACTCAAATTTGCTGATATTTATTTGGCGCCGCAAACTTTCAGTACTGCTGCTGGCATCGGCTGCTGTTTTACTTGGACTCTGGACATGGGCCATACTGGATGATACCACCAAGACTCTGCCAGCGTTCACACAACAGACAGCGCAACAGGCCTCTGATGAGGCCAACTATCAGCACGTTCATATCATACAGAAGCTGATAGCCCAAGCGAATCGTGTTTTGCGTGCTGAGCGCCAAAAGGACAACGCGGAGCGTCCATCTCCGGCGCAGCGTCTACTCGGCAACGTTCGCTTCGTGCGGCCCACTCAGGCGAAAAAGGCGCCGCTGCCAGTAGCCGAGAGCTATCTGTTCGAGCAGGAGCGTCTGAAGATTCTGGAGCAGCAGCAGCGGCAGCGCAACGCAGGCATGGACGAGCTCAATGCCAACGCGGAGGACGATCGCATGCTGAGCTCAGCAGAGCGTCAGACGCAATACGAGCACGAGCTGCAGCGCATGGGTGTGCCCGTAGTGGCTGGCATTGGTCCGGATGGGCCACGTGCTCCGGCCGAGCGACTGGTGCATCTGGATCTCAAGGGTGCACCACCCAAGCTGAGCTTTCTGAAGCAACTCCTGCCCGTGCTGCGGGCCCTGGGCGCCACTGGGCTGCTCATTGAGTACGAGGACATGTTTCCCTACAGCGGCAATCTGCAGCCGCTAGCCGCGCGCAACGCATATAAAGAAGCTGAGTTGAAGGTAGACATATTTTTTATTGCTTTTTATATAGTAGAGGTATATGTAAATTTTATTTTTTATACATATACATATATCATTCTCGTTGAAATTGATTTAAGCAATTAACACGTTACGCACGCAAATTTCTGCCTTCGTTGCTCAACGCTTAGTTTTGATTTTAAATGTCTGTATTTCTATAATTCTAATTGAAGTCGATAGCTTTTTAATCGATACCTATAATACGATATAATTATAAGTACCCTGCCTTCGCTGACCAACGACAGCTAACAGGTTTTAATTAGAGATGACAATTTTATTAAACATGGATGTTTTATTTGCTTTCGATAAGTTTTCAAAAGATTACATTTTTAATTAACGTTAACATTAACTTAACATTAACTTAAAACTGTATTGTATTTATGGCTTTTATTCATTTGCAGGACTTTTTGGAGTCCGCGTGGGTAGAGTATGGACTTAGTATTATGCCGCTTGTGCAAACATTTGGACACATGGAGTATGCACTGAAGCTGGACGGATTCGAGCAGTTGCGTGAGCTGCCCGAGAGTCCGCAATCCATTTGCCCCAGCCAACCGCAGAGCATGGCGCTGCTGGAGCAGATGCTCACCCAAGTGATTGAGCTGCATATGCGACCCTCCGACAACGCCACGTCCTCGACGACGCAGTTGCCCATCAAGTTCACACATTTGCATATTGGATGCGATGAGGTGCAGCGCATGGGCGAGTGCTCACTCTGTCGCCAGCGACTGCGCAGTGAATTGTTCCTGTCCCACGTAATTAGCCTGGCTCACTTTGTGCGGCGTCGTTGGCCGCAGCTGAACGTCGTCATCTGGGATGATCAGCTGCGTGACATAAGTCTCAGCGAGCTGCAGAACTCTCAAATCGGCAGCTATGTGGAACCCATGGTGTGGGTATATGCCAGTGATATATATCACTTTATACAGCCCCAACTATGGAACACCTATGCCAAGGTGTTCCCCAGCGCGTGGGCGGCATCCGCCTTCAAGGGCGCCTTTGGGGAGAGTCTGCTGGTGCCGCCACTGCAGCAGCATCTGGAGAACAACATACGCTGGCTGGCGGTCATAGCTAAGGAGGGTGGGCGCTTTGCCAAGGGTCTGCGAGGGCTGGCGCTCACCGGCTGGCAGCGCTATGACCATTTTGCGGTACTCTGCGAGCTGCTGCCTGTGGGCATGCCCAGTCTGATGACATCCCTGTCCACAGTCGCAAAGGGCTACTTCAGCATCAATCCACGGGACAACGAGCTGTTGCGTGTGCTGCGTTGCGTCTTTCAGCCGGATAGCCGGCGCTCAGGACATCCCTGGCTGGAGCTGCATCCGAATGCGCATTATAGTCAATTATTTGCCGTGTGCAGCTATCCAGGTCACCTGGTCTTCAAGTATGCGCTTCGCCTGTACGACAAATTAGCCGAAGTGCGCAACTACTTGCAGCAGACACGGGAGCATAGTGCCTGGCTCTCGGAGTACAATGTGAGGCACAACTTTAGTTCCCCGCTGCGGGTGCAGGAACTGACGGCACGCACGCCCCAGCTAGTGGAGGAGCTGCGCGCAATGGCTCGTGAGGCCCAGCAGCTGCTGTGGGAAGTGTACGATGAGCACACGGTGGCGGAATTTGTGGAGCAGCACATTTATCCTAGCATCAATGCGCTGCATCAACAACTTGCCAGCGGGCAGACGCTGTTGCAGCGGCGCACCTGGCAGCAACGGCCGTTTCCATTGAGCCTAGAGCTGCAGCAGGACATGGGGCTGGTAACCACAATGGATCAGCAGCAGGAACATTGAGTAGATGTACTTAATTCATGCTAACTGACTGTTAACTGCTGGGAGCACACACACATATACACAGAGATATATGTTAATATTTTGTAGTCAAGGCGTTCGAAACGCCCTAAGCCAATGGATAATAACGGTTAAATTTTTAATGTTAGCACTGCGGCATTTTTCAATACCAATTAACATAGTAAACATAAAATGTTCATTCTGTCAAGATATCACTCTATAAGCGCAAATAATCGTACGTACTATTTTATTGTATACAAGAAATAAAACATTTTTGCATATATGCTATAAACTAGCTTTGTATTAGTATTTTTCAAATAGACATTTTTCGCGGCATATACATATAATGTTATCAAAGCTTAAAATACAGAGTTGCCAGCCTAACGCCGCACAAAGGATTGGACATGTTTGGTATTTTTTTTAGTGCCATAAGTATTTTTTTGTCGACAAAAAGGACGAGAAACTGCAATGGCGAAAAACATGTGTTCGCGCAAAATCGATGAATGAACGCCCGAAAGCAAATGTGAAGAGGCTCTTTTATACATGAAAGTGCTGTGTGGTGTAACTTAAGTTAACATTTATTGATTATTAAATTGCCGAAGAAAAGAACAAAATTTATAGACTCTGCAGCTTATTATCGCAGTGGCTGCATAACTGTACATACATATTTATCTAAAAACTAATTGGGTCAAAAATGGGCATTACAGAAACGCCGAAAACAGCAGCAACAACAACGACGACAAGCACAGAAGCGGCTAATGAAAGCAAAAAAGTTTTAACGTTAGCCACGTTCCAAGACATTTTTAAGCACGTGGAACCGGAAGTGCGCATTGAGGCATTTGACGTATGTGTAAATTTGTACATATATCTGTTCTTTTTTAAATTTTTAAATACAATTTGTGTGTGTATATGTACATACATTGTGTTTTACTTGATTAGCTAGCGCAAGGCTCAGACCGAGGCGACAACTATACTGCAGCCCTGTACCGCATCTGCCTGAGTGGGCAACGCCTAAGCCTGGATGGCAGCACGCACAAATGGCAGCAGAACGTTATATGCAAAGTGTTGCCAGAGAGCGTGGTCCAGCGGGAAGCCTATAAGAGCGATAAGCTTTTTCGGTTAGTGTAAAAGAATACATATGTACATATATACAGTTAGAATACACATACATATACATATGTATATTTTCGTTCTTTTGTATGTGGACACCATGCAGCAATGAGGTAGAGTTCTATACCAGAATAATGCCGGAGCTGTTGAAATTCCAGGCAAGCAAAACGGGTTTGGAATCGCAGTTATTCAGTTCAATACCAAAGTGCTATACAGCGAGGCAAGACCTGCTCATTATGGGTAATTAAGTGTAATTTAATCATAGTTAAATTGATGTAATTTTCATTGTTGGTTTTGGTTTTCAGAGGATCTGCGTGTTCGCGGCTTTGAGATGTCTGACCGACATAAGGGTCTGAGCACGGAGGAGACGCAATCAGTACTGCTGCAAGTTGCTCAACTCCATGCTCTTAGTTTGGCGTACAAGTTCGAGCATCCGCTAGAGTTTAGAAAAATGTGCAGCCTGATTAGCGAGGGCATTTTCTGTACAGCCAACGAGAACTGGTATAAAAATTATTACGAGCGCCTTACGAAGAATGCCATTAAAATGGTCTCCGATGTTCTGCCCGCGGATTCCAAGTATATGCAGGCAATGCACAGCTTTGCAAAGAGCTCTTCGTTCTTTTCCCAGATGGTGGAGTTGGCCAGTACTGAGTCGCCTTTGTCGGCCATTTGTCATGGTGACTGTTGGGTCAATAATTTTCTGTATAGATACGATCCCGCGGATCGACAGCGTGTGCTGGAGGTAGCGCTGATTGACTTTCAGCTGGTGCGCTACAGCTCCATTGCACTGGACATTGCCAATCTGATGTACTGCTGCACTACGAAGAAAATGCGAGATGCCCAGAAGGACACATTGCTCAAGGGATATACGGAGGAGCTGTATAAATGGTTGGAGCTGCTTTGCACCGAATTACCCGACCACTGCAATACCCTGCCAAAGCTTCAGGATCTGTAAGATTACTTTGTTAAACTGTAAATCAGTTCAATAAATTGTTTTCTTACAGCTTTGCTCAGGAATTAAAAACCTATGGACGATTTGCTCTTGGCCTTGCCATGGATATAATACCCATTAGCACATGTTCATCGGAGGATGCCCCCGACATGTACTTGAACCGCAATGATGACCCCGACGAGGATGTGGGTGCGCCTGCTTTAAATTTTCCACCTAACGACTTGTGCCGACAAAAGATGTCTGAAATTTTGGTTGATATGGTCGACAGTGACATGCTCTAGAGCATGGTCCAAATAGTAGAAGCATAACGAAACTCGTTTAGATCTTGTCTAGTCCAAGAAAAATTCAGTTACATTTTTTGTCAGTTTATTCAAATAGACTTTTTTCTTTTTCTTTAAATACCTTGATCTGTAGCTCACAGTTGTTTACTTTCCGTTACAATTTTATAACAAACACCTAAAACGGCTGTTTGAACCGATTAGCTCATTACTAATATGAGGACTGTTTGAATTATTAGTTAAGCTCAATTAGTATTATTCATTTGGACTATGTAGCCTACGATATAGTATAATTAAATACGTTCATGACAGTTATGCCAAAACTTAGGTTAACTTAGCAATAATCTACTTCGCAACACTACGTATTATGTATTTACCGTTACATTTTGTGAGGAGCCAACTAAACAAGGTTGGCTAATCTAGCCAAAATGTGAATAGTATGCGTTCAAATTAAACTAGGTACATTAAAAACCAGGTCATTTGACGGTGCATACGAAATGTCCTTATATAATCTTGTGTTTACACAAAGCAATAAATGAAAAACAAAAGAGCGATAGTAAAAACTAAATTTCATGTTATTTGAGCAATAATAATAGTAAGAGCTAATAATCCGCCTTGGAGGTCCAGGTCGTTTTGCTACCCAGCACTCCCTTATCGCAGTTCTCGCGCAGAAACCTCAGGCCCGCCTCAATGGAGCGCTCTAGCTCAGCTTGGGATTTAGCTCGCTTCGCTGCGGACGGTCCAGTAAAGCCTTCCACTAGACAATCAGGCGGAGGAATGGCAGCGCCATGATTCCGGTCATGACTGGAGCTACTTGCTATTGGCTCTTCAGCATCAAGATCATCGCTAGATCTAGTATAGTTGCGCCGCTGGAATTGTTTTTCACGCTGCGTAGAATGATAGCTGCTAAACTCGTGCTCGTCGCCGCTCCACGTGGATAACGTAGGTGGCACACTGCTGAAGTTCAGGCGCTTTGGGGCTGCCTCCATTTCTGGCATGGGCGCAAATTCTGGAGCACGCACCGCGCGCTGTTGCTCATTCCACTCCTCCTGCGACATGGGCAATCGTTCGGGCTTGTATTGCCATTCTACCGGTGCTGCTGACTGTTCATCGTCATCGTCTGTATTCTTGGCAAAGCCGCTCTTGCCCTTGTCCTTGTCCCAGTCACGAACATGGGCTTTGCGCAGCTTCTCACGTTCAGCTTCATCGGCGGCCTTTTGCTTCGCCAGTGCAGCTTCCTCCGCAGTCTGCTCGCGTTCAAATTCCCGAGCCTCGGCCTCGGCTTTAGAGGCCTTGAGCTGCAGCTCCTTCTCGTATTCTTCCTTGCTGATGGCCGGTAGACCGTTGCGCGCTCTGATTCGATTCTTCGCAGCCAACACGTGTGCCGCAATCATTCGATCTCGTTCTGCACGCAATTCGTCGTGCCGCTTCTGTTGTGCCTGGGTTTCTTGACGGGCTTTTTCCAACTCCCGCTGTTGCTGCATTCGCTCAGCCTCGTCCGTGGAGAAGGCATAGTAGCCCACGCCGTGGGTGCGCGCTTCATCAAAGAACACATCTTGGTAATGTACATTGGGCTTGTCGATATTTTCTTGCTCTTTGCGCTCCCAGTTGGCGCGCTGCTCATCGTGCTTTGTCATCGTCGACAGCGCCTCGCTGTAGACACTCTCTGTGGGCTTTGGGCCAAAGCTGGGCTCATCATCAGAGTCACTGTCGTGGGTGCCTTTGGTGTCGATTAACCAATTGGCTTTCGTTTGATCCAACCGCTCGGGCATGCTGTCCGCTAATTGCTTATCCCGTTGCAGGGCTTCTTTTAGGTCTTTGCGCAAGCAGGTACGCGTCCTTCCTAGGCAATCCGTGTACTCCACTTCGTCATCATCATTTCCAGCCTCTGCATTTCCTTCCTCCTCGCTTGTGCTTCTACTCCTACTTAATCTTCCATGTGGAGGTGGGCTTGGTTGTTGTTGTCTTTCGTCTCGGTGCTGTTCTTGGCGTTTACGATTGAACATGACCAGACAATTGTCATCCGAGTTTAGGCTGCCGCCACTGCGTGTCATCTGCTCGTAATATTTGCTCTTGGCCTCCAGTACACGGCGAGACTTCTCCAACTGTCCAAAGTCCTCAGACTCATACACTTTAACATCATCGTTACGGCTAATCTCCACATAGTTTCCATCCTGGCTGCTTCTGGCTGACTTCTCACTTTTGCTGTGAATCTTGCTTGGTCGGAATTTATTGGCCGCCGCGCTTGATTCCTTGGCCATTTTGACTTCATGCTGCTTGCGTTGTAATTCTGCTTTTAAGCTAAGCAGTGAAGATAAATTAACGGAGATTGCTTTGTTTGGGTCGTTCATTTTTAAAACACAAATAGTAAATGAAAGAAGAGAGAAAAATGAGAGTCAGCTGTTACAAGTGCGAGTGTACGACTACTCGATAATCGAATATCGATAAGTATGAAATAGCACACAAGTAATCGATAGCTATGACTAAGGAGACATCGCTAAAAGTGATTTCAGCACGCAAAGAATATTTCCAAAACAAATTGAAATGTCTGGCGGAGGTGAAGAATTTCAGGTTGTCACCCGTAAAAAATGGGTGGCACGTAAATGCCTTAGTCGAAGAAATCGACACAAGTCTGAAAGCGATTACTTAAATGATTGCCCCGACGTGAATGTGGATATCTTTCAAGCGTAATTGCATTGATTTATCTGTTGGTTATATTCTTCGATGATCATTTATGATGACTTGCAGACGCCTGGAGCGACTTTGTGAAGAAATGAGTCAGAGTGACTATTTCATCGTGACCATGGAAACGTTGCAACAGCAATTGGACGCGCTCAAGCGACCATTGGAACGAATTATTTGTCTAGGCTTGGGACCCTTTACTCGAACCTACCAGGCGCTGCACCAAGCGGCGTTTATAATAAGCACACAGCAACTTCATAAAATTAAAGAAACACTCTACTATGATCCTGTATTCCGAGAAACTGAAAAGGAGCTAATCCAACGATTAAATGGCACCATCATCAACGAGGACAGGGCGGGCAGGCATGAAGCCCACGTGCCCACTCTATATTATCTGCCACATTGCCCGTACGCCCTAATGCACAACCTACTCTTATGCAACTGGAGCAGTGTGACCCTGCCAAATGTCTTCTTAATCTCGAACAGCTTTGAAATGTTAACGCTCAACAGAACTCTAGCTAGAAGTAATCCCAACGATCATATTGCTCGCATAATAAGCTACTGCACGGAGGCTCCCTTAGAGGATGACTACGAGCAGCACAATGTATTCAATGATCTGTCATTACACTGTTTTCCCAGCGAGAAACTTCCAGGAGCAGATAATACGATATTCTGGACACGTTGCGCGCCCTTAAAGGTGAATGAAGACGAGCTGCAAACTGACCAGAATATTGAAGACGAATTGTCCGCATTAAGCATAAGTTCATAGACCTTAAAGAGTAAACGGAGATCAGAAAAAGCACAAACTAAAACAGTCAATTGTATATATGTAAATGAATAAAAGGAGAGCTTAGTTTTGCGAATCTTGTGTAAATATACATACATACGTATATTATACTGATATGTACTTTATTATTATTTTTATATACAAATCACAGTTTTGTGTTTGAGATTTATTTGTAAGCTTTTGTAGCTCGGCTTTAATAACGATTTATTATTAGAGATATTAATTAGTATGCATTACATTTGTATACCCAAAGTCTATTGGATTTAAGAAATGAAAATATAATTTGATTAATCCTCCGACTTGTCCAAATACTTATAGATTAATACCTAAATATAAAATTACATTTATAAGCATATGAATGATTCGTTGATTGTTTGTGCTTTAAAAACGAAACATGCTTCGATATGTACATACTTAAAAAGAGATGTATGCTAAGTATTATACATTTCAAGAAATATTATAAATTTAAAGGCTCATGAATTTTTCCAGCTCATCGTCTAGCTCCTTCTGCGCCTTGGCTGCATTCCGTTTGCGTATGCGCGAATTTTTATGTTTTTTTCTCTTTTTTTTTATGTCATTTATGCGAACGCGCTGGACAAGCGGTTGCGGTTGATCGAGCTTCATGGTAGGAAATTTGCGAGGCCTTCCCCTCTTGGCACCTACTTTGGCGGGAAAGGCACAAGGCAGGAGCTGCAGCTGCTCGTGGAGTCGACTGCAAAGCACCGGCGTAATAGGCAGATAGGTGCTACTCTGTGTGAGGAAGTCGATGTTGTTGGGTGTGGAGGCGCCCATCAGCAAATCATACAGCTTGAAACTCATGGACGAGTTGTGTGCAGTGGGCTCACAGAGCAAAAACACATCATTGTACTTGCTGGTATAGCGTAGAAGGTATTCCCCGGGCGATATTCTGGACAGCATTTTGAGGAACTCTGCTAGCTTATTGAGCATCTGCGGCATGTTTATTTGATAGCATTCGTAGAGCTGCTGTGTCAATGTACACAGCGTTACCTTGTGCTCCAACAGCGGCTGCATGCATTGCAAAGAAATGCGCGAGCAATGACCCACGTTGCTTTGGAGCAGTTGAAGCTGCAGCCAGGCGCTGACCATCTCGTATTTCGTCATAACTTCACAGCCACACTCGGGCTTGCTCTCCAGCTTGATGAGGTGGCAGCCAAGGAATTGCTTGGCCGTAGCATCACGTACAGCTGCAACTGGCAGGCTGCTATAGATTGACAAACTCTCTTTTGACTCTGCAGCACGTAGCCGCCAGCTGACCAGTGCGCAGTTGGCTTTCGCCTCAGTCACAATTGGAGCTTCCTCATCGATTGGCAGGGGCTTATACTCTGTTATAGCTTTACCCTCACGATGGTACTCCCTCTCTAAGCTCCGCATGGCCGTATGCTTTTTTCTTTGGTCCACATTATTGGGCAGCTGTATCCACTCAGATGCTCCATAGGCTGCATAGGCAGTCGCCAGGAGGCGACTACTCGTGTGCCAGCCGCAGCTGCGCGCCGGCATAGGCTCCTCGAATTGAATGCATTTGTGTCCACTTCCTGGCATCTCACGAATGTTCAGTAGTACCTCTTCGGGCAAGTCAGCATATGCGCCGGGCACCAACAGCAACATCAACGATTCCAAGGGCATAACATACACATCGTCGCAAGCTTTTCTCAGCTGCTGCTCTAGATCATCTGCAACCAGTTTGGAAGCAGGCTCATCAGCTATTCCTGCATATGCATAGCGCTCCAGCCGTACGCGTAGGTTGTTCAGCTCGTGCTCTGGCATCCGCACCTCTGGCCACAGTCTGACATGGCCTCGGTGACAGACAAGGTGGATGTCTTCCATGCTGGCCCTCTGTTCATTGGAAGCTCCGCATTTTGTCAGCTGTGGCAGACCCGTATGCGTTGAGTAGCTACGATTGGGTAGTCTACGGAGCACATATTGCATTCTCCTCGCGAACCATTTGGCATAGAGCAGAACCAGCGGTTTCATCGGCGCGTAGATCCGTTCTTTGTGCGTATTAACATAGTCAAAGATGTGCTTTTGTACCAATTTCTGCTCCATGGACCGCTTGCCATTCGTGACACGCCATATGACAAAGTCATCCTCGTTCTCTGCCAAGTTTTGTTGCCAGGCAAGGAGTAAGCGTATACAAGCGGCCTGCTGTGCAGCAGTTAGAGCAGAAACCCGGTCCTGCGGATTGGGAAACTCATATGGCAGACGATTCGTGGTATGATCATAAATGGCTAAACTAGTCAATTGCTGTGTGCGTGGATCTTTTGCTGTAAATCTAGCGTTATACGATGTAAAAACCTGCGATTGCGAGACTTGCTCTTCCTTCAACAACTCGGAATCGACATCGTTTAGGAATGTAAAAAGTGAGTCGTCAGAGTGTTCAATGGACTTGTTAAATACCCTGTACGAAGGCTGTTTCCAAAATTGATTTGCATTTTCCTTATTTACATTTGCTTCCATTTGCGCATTAAGAGTTAACTTTTTATTTTCTACTGTTTTTACTGTTTATAAATGATTTAGGTTCGAGTTCAACTAATTCGTTTTAATAGTGATTCCGACTCGTGTTCTTTTCTGTTAAATAAAAATTTGTGAGCACTTTTAACAGTGAGCATTACTGCAATAACAGCAGTATCAGAATCCCGTTACTTTAAACTGTTGGTTAATTTTAAAAGTAAGGGTACAAACGTTTAATTTTTCGCTTAGCTTTGATGTAAAAAATATCATTTTTATTATCGTCATGGAAATAAGGAAATTCCTTTTTAGTTTAGTTCTCACAGATAATGAAATGCCAAAAAAAGTCGGTGGTTGGGCGAGATTTTTTGAGAGATGACAGTTTCATTACTAAATAAATTGATAGATTATCTTTCGTTAACATGCTTACCACAAAGGCTTATAATTGTAGATTAAAAACCACGAGATTTTATATACACAATATCTCGTGGTTTTATAATCTAAAATTATAACCACCGACTGTTTTTGGCATTTCATAATCTTTGAGAACTAAACTAAAAATTCTTTTCCTTATTTCCATTTGAACAAGTTTAGTAATCGAATTATTATTTGATCGCATATATAGTAGATACTGAAACTGTTATAGCTCTCATTTCTTTTAAATTAACCGGACACAAAAGCAATTAAATGCTGAAATCGAGGTTTATTTCAGAAACGCTCATATTACTCTCGTGCCCATTTCATGAGAATCATTATTGTTAATTTAAAAGTAAATGTGTTTTTATATGCAACATTAAATTTTCTGTCGCTATGTAAGCTTTTCAAAGTTATTTAAGCTCGGAAGTTTCCAAAATTTTACATAAACATGAATTGCAATTGGTTATTATTTTATTTCATGCTTCTGCTTTCAATTTTTAAAAGTGACGCCTCTTCAAATAAGTTAAATAGCTGCGATACAACTAAGCATACAAAAATCGTAAGTTTTACTTAGTATACAAATATATAGTGTAATACTAATTGTTTCTGGTTTTTAGTTAGGAAGCTGTTGCAATGTACCCAGGAACGATCAATACAGCAAAGCCTGTCGGCAATCTCTGCTGAATAAGACCAATCGTACCACAAATAATGCCGAGATGCGATATTTAAAGTCGGATAAAGTTGCCTTCCATGCAGTAAGCAAAAACTCGCAAAACGCGTTTAAAATTTATATGGATATAAATTCGCGTTTTTGGGCGCCTTTAAATTTATATTTGCATTAGGTATATTTGAAATATTCTCTATTTATCTAGTGTATGGCAGAGTGCGTTTTTAAAAAGAACGGCTTCCTCTACTCCAATGGCACTGTTAACCTCGCTGTTATGCAAAGGAGTCTCGAACAGCGATACAAAAAGGATGCTGCTTTAGCAAAACTTGTCGCCAAGAGCTTGAATAGTTGTGCAGATTACGGTAAATTTGTATTTGAAATATATGTACAAGAAAATAATTTAATTAAAAACACAAATAAAACAGCTAAAACCCGCACAGAGCAATTCGAATGGCTGCACGCGAAGGACAATTGTGATTATTATCCAGCTACATTGCTGGCCTGCATAATGGAAAAAGTGTATCAAAATTGTCCGGCTTCTTTGTGGAAAAATACGGAGGACTGTGCGGCTATGAAGAAGTTCCTGATTGCCTGCGATGATGTAAAAAAGACCAGAAAGTAAAATATATATGTATTCAATATTTACGTAGATCACCAACTCAAATTAGTTGAATATAAAATAACATAACAGGGCACTCAATTAAAACCATAGATGCTTCAAAACAACATAAATTGAATATATTAAATAGTATTTGTCAGATGTAAGTCTTTGGAGTTTTATTAGTTCTGCTCGTCACATACGTCGAACTTCATGGTTGCCAAGTCGGCCAGGCCGCACTCTATCAGATCCCCGGCTTTGAAGGGCTCCGAGCCATGTGGCGTTCCCGTCAATATCAAATCATTGGGCTCCAAGGTCATATACTTGGATACATAGGAAATGATGTCGGGCACTTTGAATACCAAATCTGCAGTGCAGCCTTTCTGCTTCACTTCGCCATTGACCTTTAGCCAGAGGGGCAGCGCATGCGGATCGCCTACAGCATCCAAGGGTATAAAACGTGAAACTGGAGTCGCTGTGTCGAATCCTTTGCCAAGTGTCCAGGAGCCGCCAGTGGCTCGTGCTGCCGTCAAATTGCATTGTGCAGTAAGATCCAGGGCCAGACAATAGCCACCCACATAGTCCATAGCCTTCTCCTTGGGAACATTCTTACATCGAGTTCCGATCACAACGCCTAGTTCCACCTCATAGGCCACTTTGGTAAAAACTTTAGGCAACTAGCAGTAAAACAAAATTCGACTGAATTAAGTAATAAAGGGTAAAGATCAATGTGCTCACGATAATGGGACGACCTTCTTTCAGATAAGATGTTGTGGGCTTTATGAAAACAATCGGCACTGTTGGCACCGGGACATTTCTCGCCTTGACCGCACACCTGCAGAGGGTAACAAATATTATTTACTGATAGACTCATAATCCACGTCATTTACATATAATTCAAAGCAACGCCTATGATCTTTTTGCCCTCGGACACGAAATTGGCCACATCTTGACCGCGTTGGCAGGCCATTAAAAAGCGAGCGAGCCGAACCACTAAGCAGTTATAAAATTAAAAAATATAACAAAATCATATGAATTTTTTAAAACAAAGTTGACAGAAATAACTGTCTGGTTAAAAAAGGCTTACAATTTGGAAGCAAAGTGTGAAAAATCAAACGACCGCTACGGTCGAACGAATGTGAATGTATGGAATGATCTTAATTAATAACACTCACTTACTTGCGTCAATGCTATATTTATTGAGCGTCAAGGTTATCTGGAGACGTGCCCCTTTGCCTAAATATAAATAGTTTATCAATATAAATTAAATAACATAAAACCCAAAGGCTCAACAGTGAACTAGATCGCATGTAGTGTGACCGTTCAAGTTGATCAGTAAATGCGCAAAATTGAGTGGCGTGACGCAAAATTGAGCAGCATACGATAAGTAGTAAGGTAGTAATTCACTGTTATCGAGAAGTATCAACTGTATCACTGCACTGTTGAATGAAAATTCAATAAAATTATACAATTCGGTGTTTTTTCTTACCTTTTAATTCATATTTAATTAAAATAAATATATATAGTTAAATCAAACGTGTAACTATGAAAATTGGCCTCAAATAGCAAGTGAGATGAACGAGTATATGATATCGATAGAATGAACTAGACAAATAGTTGGAACCAATGAACTAAATATTGTTTGCTCATTTAGTTCGGAATCGTTCGTCGGAATATACTGCGAACATTTGGTACAACTCTGACATTTATGTGCCGTTGCTCATTAATTTTGAGGAAAAATTGTAAAAAAAAATATAAAAGATTGATGTTCATTAGTGTCACAAAAAAATACGTGCATTTGCGGGCAACTGCACGGTGTGATAAAAATTATTTTGGTGTGTTAAACGAACAAAGAAGGCTAGAGCAACTGGCAAACGAAAAGAATGACTTGTCAAAGAGAATAACACGAATTTGTTGTAGGCAGTAACGCGCGGCGTGGTGAATATGCACGTACATACATATATAAAGCGCGAACGAGTAAGCAATGAAAATTTAAGTGAGTAAAAACGAGAAAGCGCTAAAGTCACCACCCGAGAAGAGAGTTGTTGCAGAGGGACAACCTCAAATCAAATTTTGTAATTTTCTTGAAACTTACCAATATTGCCCAATTATAAATTATAGCCCAAAACATCTGTGCTAAAGTAACTCACATTTTTTGATTCAATTGCGAATAAAAAGAAATCCCTGAGTGCGTGTGTGCGTGAATTACAGAGCAGCAGTCAAAACAGCTACATACATATAACAAACACAGCAACAGCAATAAAATAACAGCGAAAACAACAACACAATGATAAAAATGGAGACTGACAAAATAATGGACGAGACTAACTCCAATGCACAAGCAGTAAGTACATCGTTAATTTATTTTCTTCAGGAATACATTTTTATATACATACATATGTGATTGTCAATATGAATACATAGTTACATTCATACATACATACCTACATACATCATGTTCAAGGTGTCGCATATGCATGCATACACATTCATACAATCTCTGTGCAAGTATTTGTGTTTTATTTTTGTATACACACGCATATATGTAGATATATATATATATATATGTATTTTGCACTCGTGCACTCTATTAAATTTTCTGTTAGCTTTTCTTCTTTTATGCTTAACCTTAAGCATTTCGCAGTTACTCATACTTTTTTGTGTACCCATTAAATATTGATACAAATGGGTATGACAGAGCTATAGCAATCTAGGCAGATGGGAGCACAAGTTTTTACATTTTAAAATTAAATCTATTGCATCAATCCAATAATTTATATTTGTGTTTTTATCTAATAGAATTGTGATAAACCCCTATTATTATACATAATGAATTATTTGATTCCTTCCAGGGGACGTACAGGGTATGTCAGAGCCCTACAACTATTCACGTTAGCTCACCTGCTTATATTTGTAATTAGCAGTTAATTGGCCTTCGATACATTTAAGTTTTGTTTATGTACACAAATAATTTATATATATACATATATACATTTGTTTTTATGTAGTATCCCATCAATCCAGATTATATTGTACATATCTGTGCACATATTAAGATGTGAGGTCGGAATAATGAAGGTTAATCGTTTATTCATTAAGAAACAGTCAATAAGAGTTTTAAAAATTTATTTACTTGGTTTCTGTGGCTGTTTCTGGGTCAAAAGTTGATTTTTGCCCAAAATCTACGCGTTCAGCAATTAAGTTACATTTGAGTCATCTTTGTTATTGTTGTAAGCCCGAAAGCTGCCATCAAGGTGAGATGGCGTCCAAATTGCGCATAAGCTATTTTTTTCGCTACACTAAGCAGATAAATACACACATATGTATATACAAGGCTAAACCAGTTCTTTTTATAATTTACTTTATATTTATTACTTTTATTTCGGTATAAAAAAATAAATTGTTGACTTTTGCTTTTATACTTTTTGTTGCTCGATCAATTTTAAGTGAAGTCATAGTTTAACTTTTAAGAGGTTTTTGTAATAAATTTGTTTTCAAACTTCTGCAGCTGCTTTCTATTCAAATATACAAACAATATATATACATACCAATGTAGTAGTAGTGAATTTTTAGTGTATGTACATATATATTATTCTTATATAGGAATATTGAATATAGAAATTTGCCTATCCATCTTTCTTATCGATATTTTTAATGTAAAAACATCCTATAATAGGAATAATAAATAATGGTGCATAATTAAAGAAACAGAGTTTCGCCTTTGTCAGTCGTATTGGATGGACTTATCATCGAATAGGGTTGTTCTGCAGTTGCTTTTAAATGACTATCTAATTTGATAGGTTGGCATCCTGGGCTGCACATTGTGAAGTATTTATCACTTCTGCCACACTGGCAGCCAGGACCATTAGATGTAATGTGAATATCTAAAATTATTCATCGTGGAAACTAACTTCCTAAGCAAGCAGATGCACGTTCCATCTCTAATATCTCTCACCACCTCTAGTTAAGTCTTTGTTGTCTACAACATTTGTGTCTCAGTGAGTTCATATATTCAAGCAGTTTCTTGACCCACATAGTAGTGCGAAAAATAAGGAAAACCAAATGTTAGTTTTTTTTGCTAGTCGAAAAATAATTGTTAGCTTCACTGGCAAGTGCAGCCGGAGGCCAAACGCTACAAAAGTCGTAAGCAAACTAACCTAATAAGTGATTTTAACTTCTCTTTTAATGCAAACGCAAATAAATGGCAATAACAAAACACAGCAATGCCAACAACCACGGCATACATATATAATATGCAATTAATTAAAGCCGTTGGCCACGCTCACACACTCACACACTCACACAGTCACAAGTTTTATGCACACAGTCAAGCAGAGGCAAACAATTGTTTATTCACACATATACACACACGCACACCTGTATAGACAAGCTTTATCTGTAGTCAAGGTATTAATATAACTACATTTCGACTAAATGAAAACTGATTCATATTATATTTATATATATGTACATATGAAAATGAATCACATCAGTTTTAGTTTCTTCCCTCATGAGGCTTTTTATAAATATTAAATCAATTTTAAATAAAGTTAAAAAAAAAAAAAAAACTAGTAAGACCACTCTTTAATACATATATATAACTGTACATATACGTTCTAATAAGTATATGCTTTTAATTGATTTTTAATGCAGAGACAAATCCAAAGTTAATACAGATTTTCGATCAAAACAAAGTTGATAAGCGTCATTCGAGCTTGCACTTTCTAAATGAAATAGCATATTTGTAAAAAAAGCACTTAACTCAATTCTAAGGCGACGTGCAACGGCTCTATCATCGCCTTTTAATTGCTCGAGCAATTAGTCGCAAATCGAAGACTACGCCACTGCAATAGCGTCATCTAGATCTATATTATAAGCTAAAGAAGCGGCTGAAAATACAAACCGATTCATCAGCAGTTGTGATTCGCAGTGCACGCATTAATGTAAACATGTGTGCATGCTTTCATTGAAAAAACACTTAAATGTGTTTATATGTATGCATTGGTATCCAAAAAGCGCTTAGTAACTTCTTGTGAGTCAACGGCTTTTAATGAAACTATATGATTTGCAAATTATATTGTATAGTTAACTCATTTATTGGTGGCTTTATTTAAAACTACAAATAAGAATATGGTAAGATTAGAAGTCGGTGCCCACTCCGAAGTCTTGTAGCTCTAAATGTACGAGATATAATTTTATACAGTGATTCGTCGGTAACTTTAAAACGGGAATTGTTATCGATTTACAAAGGAAGATAACAACAATTTCGTTTCAGGCCACCGCCTGCATGTTCCATGTATCCAAAACTGTTGCATCAAAAATAAATAGCATATAGTAGACGAGTTTTACAATTATAAAGGTGGCTGAGAATATCTACTAGCAAAGCAAACATAACCCAAAAAGTATCTGCTCTTCATTGCTTTTAACGTACAAATTTGTAATTGGGAATACAGAAGAAACATAAATTTATATCAAGTCTTGTTGAGCAGGTAGATCTGAGCTTGTTCTCGCCTGTAATCTTGAATGGCTTTCAGCGGTACAAGAAAGCATAAAGCCCGTCTTTCGAGTTCGGCTTATAGAGTAATTGAAAGCCAAAAGTCTTGATTATTTCATCTGCCAGTTGCGCAACTTCAACTTCAACTTTAACTTAGGTCGGTATTGGGTAATATCACTGTCAAGTGCAAGGGTTACCTACATTCCAGTTCCCTAACGACATCACTGTCCGCTGACATGGGTAGAGTTACATATGTGTGTTATGTGTATTGCCTAAGCTGTAAACTCGACTTTATGATAACTTTTTGCTCTGTTTTCTTTTCCTTTGTTCCGTATATAGTTCACAACCACAATGCTGTACGATCCGGTGCGCAAGAAAGACTCATCACCCACATATCAAACAGAGCGGGATGTTTGCTTTCAGTACTTCACACAGTGGAGCGAAGCCGGACAGGTGGACTTTGTCGAGCAGCTGCTATCGCGCATGTGCCACTATCAGCACGGACAGATCAATGCCTATTTGAAGCCGATGCTGCAGCGCGACTTTATCACACTGCTGCCAAGTAAGTAGTATATTAAATGGACGCAAGTAAGAGTGCTCTAATCGATACTAGGAGACAGCCTGGTCTATTTGCAGACCTCAACCAATCTGAGCTCCTTGTATACGTATGTATGTATTAATATACGTATGCAGTAATCGATGTACATTTTTCATTTCCATATCTTGAACTCTTTGAAAATAGGAAATCAGAGATTACTGGCTTGGTGAAAATATATATTACAGAAGAAAGTGTGGCGGACATCATATATGTATACCCCAGCAAAATTAGATTTCGTTTTTTCCGTAAAAGATAGATTTGGGACTTAAGAATTGGAATCATGTAACGCTATTATCATGCCTTAAAAGTTTCAGTTTGATTGGCTCTACGAAGGATCAGAGTATCTCCCCGTCGAGCAGTCTTTACTGCAGCACTCTTACTTTTTCATGTTGCTACGTTCATGCACACTTATTCCACTCATCTCTCGTCGCTCTGTTAGGAATATATAATCATTTCGCCGTTACGTATATCGCACTGTCTAATTTTGCGCGTTACACCCATTTACTGCCATTACTAAACAAAAAGAGAAATGCAGTATTCCCTTTATTATGACTTTAAAGTGGAGCCAAGTATATAGTATTTATGGGGTATAGAATTGTTTATAGTGGAGCTTAAGTAAAGCTGAAAAAGTAAAGTAGCAAGTGATATATAGTCTCCTTTATATTCGTATAATGTAGATAAATAAAAACTACTTTTATATTAACAAAATGTTTATTGGAGAACTGGACTTATGAATTAGTTACAACTGACTGAACTTATCTTGACCTTTTCGATTGTAGTAAGAAAGATGGATTAAGTAGCGTTAAGTAAATTAAGTAAATGCTAACACATAAAATTATTAGTAGAGTATGCTTTCTTCAAACACAGCTCTGAGTTCCTTTCGCAAATTTCGAAGTATTTTTTAAGTGCTCGTACATTGATCTCTCAACTAAAAATAAAGTTGAAGCTAAAAACTAGATGATTACAACTAACTGATAAAAGTGTTTAAAAGTGCAACTGAAGTAAAGGCCACAAAAGAAAGAAACAAATAGAAAAGCGCGTAGGAACAGAGTTGAACTGTGAAACGTGAAGGTAACCGAACGAATGGAATCTGCTTTTCCCCTTTCCCGTGTCTGTCCTCGTCCCTAGCTGTTGCCGTGCAGCTGTTAGAGAGTATGAGCAGCGGAGCGGGGGAGGGAAGTGCAGGTGACGCTCTCTGTTGCTGCCTCTGCCTCTGCCTCTGCCTCTGCTCTGCTGCTTATGTTGTTGACTGAAAGGTCATTGCTTCCATTAAACGCGCTTTGCCGGAACAGAATGAAAATAAAACAGCGAAAGCAGCGCAAAACAAAACGTCATGCATTAAGTATTTGAATCGATGAACTGAGCAAAAATAATACAACTCAAATATGTTTCTTAAGAAGTTGCGTAATGAAAAGATATTTAAATTTGGTTAGATGATAAATCTGTTTTTTAATATGAAAAAATATAATGAAGTTGACAGATCCTTAGGTCACTTTTGTAGACATATTCCAATAGAAGCATGTAGGGGATTAACTGGATTCATGTTGCCAACAAGGCGTTACACATTTTATGACATTGTCAAGACACTCAGCTAGGCCAGAGCAAGTCAAAAGAGACTTTTTTGCTTGTGTCTGTTTAGACAGGATGAGAGAATGGGAAAGAGAGCGGGAGTAGGCAGCGTTTCCTCTCCGTTTACAATGTTAATGCACAGTGAAGGCGGCGCACACATACACTCACATATGAACCTTTATAGCGATAGAGTGAGAGAGAGAGAGAGAGAGAAGACCGGACTGAGGATAGGCAGACGACATGAACCGTTAGGCAGGCAACAATAACAACGACAACTTGAACTACATACATCAGCTAAGCATTTGCAACGTTGTCGCCGTTGCAAAGTCACTTTGCGAGCTATCCACATTCTTAATTGTGTTTGGAAAATGCAGCACTTTATGCAATTCACGGCAGATCCAACAGGGTCGCCTCTCCGTCCTGGCCGCCTCCTCCCCGTCGATAGTAATCTCTTGCGACATCTGACGACTACTCGCTGTCAATTCTCTTTATGTCCTCTTCCATTGCTGACTTGCCGTTAGGTGCGTCAGTCCCACTTGCGCTCGTAGGTAGTAGGTGTCTTGAGCGTAACTTTGGTTGCTGTTGCATCAATGAATCATGCCTTAGATCTTAAACTAATTACTGCTTGTTGGCCTTAATAAATAAATGTGTATATGTTGGTTACTCATTTGCGTCTGTTTTGATTTGCTTGGAAGTGCTCAAGAAGCGCAAGACTCACTCAAGCTGAACAAACGGAAAGTTTTCATGAGTCATCGACTGTCATTAGCTGCACGTATCTCTTACAAACATGTTCATTCGCGCACATTCATCATCTGGATTAGATAACTTTCGAGAATTCTTCAGCGTGTTCAGTAAAATATAACTGCTATAGTTTGAGATCTTTCGAAAATAAGTTTAAGTCTATCTCGAAAACCATTAAAGATATCTGACTTGAAAGTATTACACGCCGATTCTACCACAGCATAATTATTGTTTTTATATCAGCGATAATCTTTTCTAATTTATATTTGCCTCTCTCATTTCACAACAGAAAAGGGTCTTGATCACATTGCCGAGAATATTTTATCGTATCTGGATGCCGAGTCCCTTAAGTCTGCCGAGCTGGTGTGCAAGGAATGGCTTCGTGTCATCTCGGAGGGCATGTTGTGGAAGAAGCTGATTGAGCGCAAGGTGCGCACTGATTCGCTGTGGCGCGGCCTGGCCGAGCGGCGCAATTGGATGCAACATCTGTTCAAGCCACGTCCCGGCCAAACACAGAGACCGCACTCATTCCATCGAGAACTATTCCCCAAGATCATGAATGTGAGTAGCAAACTAAAATGTAAACGACGAATTACAACAATTAATGCTATTTTCAGGATATTGACAGCATAGAGAACAATTGGCGAACTGGGCGACACATGCTGCGGCGCATCAATTGTCGATCCGAGAACTCAAAAGGTGTCTATTGCTTGCAGTACGATGATGGAAAGATTGTGTCCGGCCTAAGGGATAATACCATTAAGATATGGGATCGGACGGATTTGCAGTGCGTCAAGGTGCGATTTGCAATTAAAGTTTTGAAAGTCTTCGATTAACGCTTAATCACTAATTGCTGCAGACACTAATGGGACACACTGGCTCAGTTCTGTGCTTACAATATGATGACAAGGTGATCATTAGTGGCTCCAGCGATTCCACGGTGCGTGTATGGGACGTCAACTCCGGGGATATGGTGAACACGCTGATTCATCACTGTGAGGCGGTGCTACATTTACGTTTTAACAATGGCATGATGGTCACGTGTTCCAAAGATCGCTCCATTGCGGTCTGGGACATGACCTCGCCCAGCGAAATCACGCTGCGTCGCGTCCTAGTCGGCCATCGTGCCGCCGTAAATGTAGTGGACTTTGATGAGAAGTATATTGTGTCTGCCAGTGGGGATCGCACCATTAAAGTGTGGTCGACATCGAGCTGTGAATTTGTGCGTACCCTGAATGGCCACAAGCGTGGCATCGCTTGCCTGCAATACAGGGATCGGCTAGTGGTTAGCGGCAGCTCTGACAATTCAATTAGGTGACATAAAGTAGCTCTAGTTAATTTTTAAATCATTTGTACTTATATTTGGAATATTCATTTTGACAGGCTGTGGGATATTGAGTGCGGCGCTTGCCTGCGCGTGTTGGAAGGTCATGAAGAGTTGGTGCGCTGCATTCGCTTCGATACGAAGCGCATTGTCAGTGGTGCCTACGATGGTAAAATTAAGGTCTGGGATTTGGTTGCCGCGCTGGATCCACGCGCCGCCTCCAATACACTGTGCCTCAACACCCTCGTGGTAAATACTCCTCTTGACTGTCGCAATTGATATACATAACTAATTGAATGTTGATTGTATTTAGGAGCACACTGGTAGAGTTTTTCGCCTTCAATTCGATGAGTTTCAAATTGTGAGCAGCTCACACGATGATACTATTTTGATATGGGACTTTCTAAATTTCACGCCCAATGAGAATAAGACCGGCCGAACTCCATCGCGTAAGTTCTAAGTTTTCCTTATTTCCAAATTTCTAGTATAAACTTGAATTTTGGTTTATTCTGTGATTCTAGCGGCCCTTATGGAACATTAACATTTTGTGCAAATGCAGCTGCGGGCGCTTCAGCTCTATTCCTCAAGCGAAGAGGAGGGGCAAGAAGGCGACGACGATGACGACGACAACGAGGGCCGTGTAAATGCAGAACATGAGAACATCGAGCTGGAGTCATTTGGTTATAATGTTGATAATCTTTATAATGCTGTTCAAGAAAACTAATGAGTAATAAGCCAGCAGATAGCATTGAGACTCGTCCATTAAATTATGTTGAACCCAAGATACTGCGATCTCCGATTTTACTGAAATGCACTAAGAAAAACAAATTACAAAAACAAAAAACAACATAAACAATAATTATACAAAAAAAAAAACAAAAAAAAAATTAAAAAAAAACATTAGCATTAAATAGAAACACACGCGTAATATGAATAAATTAAATAATTGAAGAATACACAAAAGAAAACCCAACAATAAACACAAGAAGAGCATCAAAAATATTTTTGCATAAACTGGCTGTTAGGTTTGAAAAATATACGAAAAAAGAAAATCATATATAATATATAACTAATATATATATATGCTTTACATTATAAACAGAATTATATATTAGTTATTTAGGCATTATAGAAATAATTAAAGGTCAGTGTAAATCGTTGAATCGACTGCTACTGCTTGCTGCGACAGCATCGATACACAGTTGATGTAACTAATATTTAGCTCAAATAACTAAAGATCGCATTGGGCTGAGTGCGATTTTCAGATAATCTTGAACTTTCTGGTACGTTATATATTCCTGATATGTGTTTAGGCTATATACTAAAAGAGTAAAAATGTCAGATCGTACATAGTCTATATATAGAATGTTAGTTGAAAGCCTCATCCATTTGGTGACCACATACAATTTCTTCGGTTTTCTCAACATTACGATTCGCTTTTATCATAACGCATACTATTTTAAATTAATTTTCATCTCTGATGCTTAATTATATTCAAATTGTAAAAATCAAAGCAACATACGTGAACATACATGTTGAAACAAATTGAAAATATTAATTATATATAAGAAAATACATGGAAAGTCGTGCTTTTTTTTACTGAGCCAGAATTTTAGCAGTGGGGTAAAACTATATTAATAAACATATATACTGCAATATATAAACGATTTCTATAATTATACATTGGTAGATGTTATATACTCAACCCCACATAAAGAGACATTTATATAAATAAATAAATATATATATATATAAATAAATATATATATATATATATATATATATATACAGAAATTAGCTAAATTTCATGTTGTCTAAATAATTCACAGATTGTAATCAATTGAGAATTCTTTTTATTGTCTAAATTTAAGTTTCAAAGTTATTTTTAAGAATTGCTACTTCCGCGCGCGTAGTTTGTGTACATATATAATGTTTTAAAATAAGGCCAAGAAAGTTTATAAAAATTGAAATATTATGTGTATGTATATGCTTACATACCCAATGTGTAAACCTGTTTAGTGGAAATGCTTGTTGAAATTGGCAAAAGGAACTGCAACTTGCGCAAATTGGTAAAAAAAATATATATATATATATATATTATATTATATATTAGAAATAAAAAATTGTGTATAAATATTATTGTGCGATTTATTTTTTCTGAGAATGATAGCTGTTCGTTATAAAGTTTATGTCTTTAAAAATTCCCTTAGCTCAAGAACATTCTTAGCTAACTGATATTGCGAACAGAAAGTCAATACATTAAGCCAAAAAGTAACAGCTAATTGATTTTAAATGACTCTTTTTCGATAACGATTATTTATGCAGTCGACTAACGCCGCCAGCTGTTGCTGTTGAGAGGATAACATGTATGTTAATCAAATACGAGTCTCAGCTGTTTTAACATATTCGTAATCAGCTGCTTTAACATAGTTCCGTTGCTTGATTGGATATTTGTAATTTTTTTGAAGTGTAATAAATTTGGGTTTTCCGACTTCAAGGCTTTTAAATGCATGGTACCTGTTTGATTGCCAAGTTGCTGACCTTGCCACGTTCCACTGCATTGGTGTCCACCCGTTTGCTGCAGTGTTCTTGTTATTGCAGAACATCTGTGCGCCTCATGGCTTCGCCGGCCGAAATAGCTAATAAGACAACGAAAATTTCGTCGGAGATAATAGCACAGCTTGGCAAGCCTCCTAAGATGCGTGAGAATCCCGCGATCAAGAAAGTGGACAGCCATGAGTTTCATAGCATATTCACACCAGAGCTAGAGGCTCTTGTGGCCATATTCAAGAAATATGACTACGAACTGCGTATTGCAGGCGGTGCGGTCCGGGACATATTAATGAACATAAAGCCAAAGGACATTGACTTTGCGACAACAGCCACACCAGAGCAGATGAAGGAGATGTTTGGCAAGGAGGAGGTGCGACTGATCAATGCCAAGGGCGAAAAGCATGGCACAATCACGCCACGCATCCACAACAAGGAGAATTTCGAGGTTACAACGCTGCGCATCGATGTGCGCACAGATGGACGTCATGCGGACGTTGTCTTTACCACCGACTGGCAACTGGACGCCAATCGTCGCGACTTGACCATCAATTCCATGTTCCTCGGCTTCGATGGAACAGTCTACGACTACTTCTACGGCTACGAGGATTTGCAACAACGTCGCATCGTTTTCGTGGGCGATGCCGACGTGCGCATCAAGGAGGATTACTTACGCATTCTTCGGTACTTTCGATTCTATGGTCGCATCGCTGAGAGACCGGACTGCCATGACAAGGCTACGCTGGCGGCTATCAAAGCCAATGCCGAGGGTCTGGCCCGGATCAGTGGAGAACGCATTTGGGCAGAGCTCCAGAAAATTGTAGTTGGCAACTTTAATCGCGAGCTGATACTGGAAATGAACAATTGCGGGCTGCTGCAGCAGTGCGGGCTGCCGATTCATCCGAATCTTGAAGAATTCGAGCGACTGTGCGTCGATCTCAAGCGCTTTGATGAACCACATTACCCAATATTATATTTGATTGGACTGCTGCATAGCAGCGAGCAGGCCATGAAGCTGCACGAGCGCCTGAAACTGAGCGCCTATGAGCGGGATCTTGCGTTGTTCATCACTCAACAGCGGGAAAGAGTAATCCATACAATATAAAAGACGACGATTGAAAATAATATGAATTTTCCTTCTCAGGTGAACTCCGAATATGTTTGTCTACGGGACTATCAAAAATTGTGCCTTCAGCCTTATGCTAAGCGGGATTACGTTCAGCAGTTACTAAAATATGCCAACAAACTGGAGCTCTATGCGCAGTTGAAGGAGTGGCAGATGCCTAGCTTACCCATAAATGGCAACACACTGAAGCCGTATGGCCTGGCGGGTAAACAAGTGGGCGTGGTTCTAACTGAACTGCGCCTGCTGTGGGCGGACAGCGACTTTACATTAAGTGCCGAGCAGCTGCTGGAGAGGATGCCCGCCATACTAGAGCAGTTGCCATCGCCCAATAAAAAGCAACGCACACA
The DNA here is from genome assembly GCA_035047565.1 of Drosophila mulleri. Classification (NCBI taxonomy): domain Eukaryota; kingdom Metazoa; phylum Arthropoda; class Insecta; order Diptera; family Drosophilidae; genus Drosophila; species Drosophila mulleri. The sequence goes on along the minus strand of JAWNPK010000069.1, from coordinate 2,415,098 downwards.
GTGAAAATCCAGCATTCAATTGTTTTAATTCCTTACTTAAATGCTAAAGTCGATAGACTAGATTAGCCTTTGCTAAATATCAGTATGGGGCGCTTGAAGCCAGCTTGGCAGTGCGCTGGAACGCCCATCAGTTGCATGTGGGCAAAGCCAACTTCCTGGCTGAGTAGGTAGCTGGTGAACTGATCTGGCTTGAATTGAATGGCCTCATAGTTCTTCCTTATGCTCTCCTGAAAAGAGAAAACGATAAATGACGATTATTCTCGGAATTAGCTACAGGCTCGTATATATGTTCACTTACCGTTAGCTTTTGGCGTCGCTTGTAGGTGTCGAATGCCTGCGGTTCTAGTACCAGCTTGCCACCTGGGTGCAGCAGCAGGAACATTCGGCGAAAGGCCTGCTTCAGGCCCGCATCACAGAAATTGAGATGAATCCATTTGGTGACAGAGAGGCAGAGTATGACATCGAATTGTGGTCGCTCGATCTCCAGCAGCACATCGTCGGCTAGCACAAAGTTGCCATGCACAAATCTGACATTGTATGGAAATTTGCCAGCAGCCGTCGCTGCTGAAATATTGCTGGAACGTTTGAGCAGATTGACGGCCAGTTGGGCTTCGGATGTCAGAGCGCGATCGATGTCCAGGCCAACTAGGCTTTTCACCTCGAATTTCTTGGCTATTTCCAGAGAGAAGTGACCGGAGTTGCAGCCAATGTCGAGCAACTGTTTGCCTCGGAACAACTCCGGCTGCATGGCCAGCACATCCAGGCGTATATCATGGAAGTCTGTGTCCAGAATGCGCTTTCCATAATAATGCCTGTAGTTGCCAAATATAAAGGCCTCATTTTTATTGATCTTGGGCTTTGTATTACTCAATTGTATACGCTTTTTTGGACTCTGCGCCACTGGTTTTGTGTTATCCTCAGCCACATGTGCGTCCTCCACTTTTGTAGCTTTGCCGCTGAGTTTCAATCTCTTGATATTCACAACGTCAATATCTTCGTCGGGAGCTGAGCGTTTTTTATCAACTTCTTCCTTTTTGAATTCAGGTACTGTATTGTTATTATTTAATAAATCCATTATGAATTTGAAACGTTTTAAAACGTTTAAATTTTGCGGAACTCAATAACAAAATATTTAGCGGGATTAACATGTTCTGTGTGAAACAGTGTGCTAAAAGGCCAAAACTATCTCTTGTTATATGTACGGTTTTGTGGTTCTGTTAGGAATTGGTTAATTTCATTTCGTAAGCAAATATAAAGAGCTACCCATTATGTAGCAATTTTATTGTTGTTAAAGGGGGTTATGCCATATTTTATGGTCAATATTTTTGCAAATTAAAAAATCAGAGTATTGACTTACAGTGCAAAATGAGTAAATACGATAGACTTTGGTCATCGATTCTATTTAAAAAATTATCGTATATCGAAATTACTTTAGTGCCTGCGAACACGATTGAGTACCTTTTAACAGTGCCAAAGTGCTGGGACATTAATTTTAAATGTTTATATGTATATAGGACTTTATTTAAGCTCACCTGCGCGTTTTCCATTTAAAATGAATCAGTACGTTAGACAAATACTTTAAAGCCACAGCCAAATGGTTAGTAACAAATACCAATTCCATTACTCTTAATGTTAACTAACAGTTCTGCTATTGAAGTCGAAATTCAGATTTCTTTCTGGGCGCGCATTTGAAGTAGCGCGTCTATTGAATACCTAACAAATACAAAATATAAGTGACAAATCTAGTCAATCGAAATACATAGTTTTATAAAAAAATCTTAACGATATATTAAGAAAGCTATTTCTTGTACCGGTTACAGAAAAAATATGAATAATTGATAGCATCTTAATAATTAGCAGCACGAGGGGTGGTTGTAGTGAATAGGGTGTGACGTTTTTGGAAAATCTTAATTCCGTTTGCCAAACACACAAGAAACACCCAGCATTATCGTAGGGCCACGATACGCCTGAGATCTTTGGACTGAAATCGCAGAAATTAATATGATTTGTGTTTTATTTTTCAAATTAAAACATTAAACAATGCTTTCAAAATAACTGATAGAAACGAGTAAAAACTTCGATTCTCCACTTTGAAAACCTATTTATATCTATGTATATAATATTACTGTTAATAAGCCAAGCCTTATTTATCTGATTTATGCAGAAAGGCGAGTCTCAGTGCCGTCATATTTATTATTTGGGCAAAATATTGTAAGATCGTTTCCAGATATTGGAAGGGTAAGCATATATGTATTTGGAAGCGCTGGCATAAACATATTCAGATATCTAATAGCAAAATTAGAGTGTGGCAAAATAAGTGATTTCAGTTACGCTCGATAAATTTGTATATTTTACAAGGATCCCAAAATTGTCTATTATATTTTATTATCAATTATTATATACATATTACATATGGGCAATTCTCTAATGGCGAATGTGACATTCGTACGTATTTGAGTTAAAAAAAAAAAAAAAAAAAGAGTGCCAAAGTGTTTTTTTATTTTGACGAATAGTGAATCTTTTAGCTCTTGATTAGCTCTATAATTGGTGCTAAATCTGATTTAGTTTTGAAGATAATCACAAAAAACCAAAAGGTTCGCAGGCTACAAAAATCGTAAGTCGCTTTTTAAATGAACAGTTCAACTTGAGATTTTAGCGAAACCTTAAGTGACAATTTATTACAATACAATAATAATTTTAAATTATTAGAAATTGGCACATCTTTACAATGCTTTTTATTTGATTCAAAAATATTGAGTAGTTTTTTTTTTTTATTTTTTAGTTTTAATCAGGGTCGAAGGTGACGTGTCGAATGAGACATTTTTTCCACCATACGTTTTTTTTTTTTGTTTAATTTTTTAGTAATTGCATTTCATTTACTCTTTAAGCATAAACGAAGATTTGAAATAACATATTTCATTGCATAGTGTCTCTCTTTAAGAACAGTTATATTATTATTTCGAGATGTGTTATAAATAAATGTAAAATTAGTTTATAGTAGTTAAATTTAAGTTAATTTAAATTAATTTTAAATCAATAGTTATAAAAAAATGTTATCAGAACATGCATTCATTGTGCCTACAAAACTATATCTACAAAACTATGTATACAAAATCATATAAGGTGGGTCGCGGGCGAGCCGCCTTACAATTGACTTTTTTGGCTGTGGTTGAACCTTTCTGGAGAAATGCCCATATATCATAATATATTATATTATTATTTAATATTGAATATAAATTATATATATAAATGAATATTAGAACTCAGCAAAATCAATTTAGTCTTTCTGATATAAGAAAAAAAAAATTTAAATAAAATACTAAATTGAAAATGGAATATTTGTGAATATGCGATCGAATTTTTTTTAACAATCCATTGATGTGCTTTTAATCAACAGCTAGCCGCTGAAAAGAATAAGATTTGAAAAAGCAAACTCTATTAACTATAACTAATATAGTATATATATTATTATTATTTGTATCCATATTCAATTTATTTTTTTATATAAACAACTTTAATTTTTACCTTAATAGTTTTTTAGTGATTCCGTTGTTGCTATAAGTATAAATCAAATGTCATTGGCCTTTAAAATGCATTTTTGCATTTATAAATATTTATATGAAAACAAATACTTTAAACTAAAAACATTTGATATATTAATACCTGCAACAGCAACAATTTTTTTTTAAATATATGTACATATGTATATGTATATGGATAAATATATACATATGTATGTGCATAACGTATGTATGTAAATTCGGGTTTTAGAAATTGTGGGCGAACCAAAGAAACGTGGCTCTTAAGGCAAATCAGCTGAGAGAGGGGTAAGACAAACCGTACCCAAATAAAGAGTTCTACTACCTTAGTCTTATTTGTCGCTTCTGTTCCCATTCAGACGTGCCGCACAGAGCGTGCGCGAAACCAGCTCTGCTCGACAGAGTAACAAGTTGTTGAGGTGGTAAACTGCTCTTTCGTTGTTCTTGTTGCTGCGTTTCTCTCGCGCCTGTTCGCCGAGAGAGCGTGAGCACGTGTGCCTGTGAGTGTGTTGGTAAATGGTCATCCGTTTACGTATACACACGCATACATACCCATACACACGGACACACACACACGCACACGCACACACACATTCATAGGCGTGTGCATGTTTTCGCGCTCTTCGCCGCAAACGTGTTGAACTCGCTTTGGAGCAAGCACGGCTTCGACAGGACAACGCTTGCCGAATTAAAATCACATCCTTCTGTTAATCCGAAGAGTGAACACCAATTGTCGCAGCACTCGCACGGCCAGTTACCAGTTTATTCGTGTTAAATCAAAAGCAGCGCGCACAGAAAATACATCGCTACCGTTTGCGGTCAATTGAAATAGAAATTTCAAAATGGACATATCAGCCTACCAGCATATGAATATTCGTATGAGTACACGGGGCAAGCGCCCACTGCGAAACTTAACGCCGAACGATAAAGTGCGGGCAATTCAAAGAATTCACAATGGCGAGACAAAAGCTAGTGTTTCCAGGGATATAGGAGTTCCGGAATCAACGCTTCGTGGTTGGTGTAAAAATGAGCAAAAGTTAAGATTCATGTGCCGTCAGTTGGGATCGGACAACCTGGGACTGGCGAGCCTGGACACACCTCCGGAAAAACGCGCCAAATTCGAGCTACAATTGCTGCCCCCGAAATTCGCCACAATTCCCAGCTATGATGATCTCGGCATTGGCGGACTGCCCTGCCAGGCGATGGCCTACACCACTCACAACGAGGCGTTGCTGGAGAAGTTCGCCTTGGTCGAGTTTATCAAGCAGAAGAGCTTGCACCCCGAGGCCATCCAGCAGATAACGGATGCTCACGCCGCCAGCAAGGATTCCGTTACATCCGTGCCGGGCTATTCAACCAACAACATGGTGCATCAGCTGAACTTATTGGCACTCTTCAACTCGAAGTTGTCACCGAAAGTTAACTTCACGGAGCCGAACAACATACCGAATCCGAAGTCGGACTGCACCACCACGCTGGAAGAAGCCAAGAAGTTTAATTGTCCCTTGCTAAGTGTGAAGAACTGGGCAAAGGATCCAGCCAAGCAGAGTCCATCGCCCACCCAAGCACAATACATCAACGATAATAACAACAATGACATTGACTGTGCTTTTACACCCACGACAACAACAACCACAACAACAGCAACTCCAATTGTCAGCAACAACAACAACACCAACAGCAACGCAAGCAGCAACAACAACAACAACCAGACGGCGCTTCCTTCCATGCTGCAGCCAATATTCGAGGCTCAGCCCAGCCAACCAGCTGCGAACTCCACACAAATTCCTATGGCTGATGGCGATGGCCAGGGGCAGGGAGCTCTCCTGGATTGGTGTAAAATGTTCAGTGCGAGTTTGAATTTCTTTGCCTTCGCTGCAGCTGCTGCTGCGTCCATGCATCCTGCAGTCGAAGGCCATGGCCTGCCTGGAGCAGTGGAGCCTGGCGCAAGCGGAGCGAATGATCTGTTGAAGAGGCTAAGTCCTTCGGTTCATAGTGAGTCTTCCAAAGAAAGTTTTTACGACAGCGAGCCAGAAGATCTGTCGGTGCGGTCGTGCGCTTCCAAAGTCTCTAGTCCGGCTAACAGCAGATCCCACAGTCCCGACAAGAGCAGTACGGCCAGCACCTCGGTCCATAGCGATGCGGATCAATAGTCAATTCCGGAACAACCACTGTAGATAATTCTAAAGTACTTCTAATTCTTAGATCGTCCTTAAGTAGCGTAGTCGAATCCAGTCCCATCTCATGAGTTACGTTCACCGGGCAAGATTTGATAACAATTGCAAGTTTTATCTTTAAATTGTACTCAAGCAATAATACCTATGAAATTATTACAACTTCTAATTAGTTTTAATGTCGCAACACAACCATCATTGACTGTGTATAAAACCAAATGCAATAAGTCTATAGAACTAACGAGTTTTAGATGTATTAAATAGCTTAAATCTTTTGGCATATTTTTAACTTATTAAATTAATTTATTACGTTTGTTTCTTTTTCTCATAAGAATTAAATAAAATATGTATTTGTAAGAACAACGAAATAAAATATTAAATACAAGCGAATTTGTGATTTGTGTTTATATCATATACAAACCTAATTATAAAGTGTATTAACTATTCCTCAAAAAACATTCTGTCTTTTATTCTGCTGATCCGCCTTTCAGCTTCTTTGGGCATCGTATTTCAGTTCGTATTAGTTTCATTCCACAAAAAAAGAGAAAATATATTATAATATTCTGGAGAATATTTGAATCATTTTCGAAAATGGAATTTTGTGTGCTTCTCTATGCATCTGGGGGGGACTTGGACTGGAGTGTATATTCTACTAACAAGATGGCTAATTTCGTCGGTTGATTTCTTTAATCTGAAATGTACTCTATAGTGAAAATATATATTTGATCTCTCGCTTTGTGATTATAAAATTCTTCAGGTTTTACTTCATTTAAATGAATTGAATTCAGTAGAAATGGAAACACCGATGCGTGGGATATTAAAGTAAATAAAACAAATAATAAGAGATAAATCTAAATTAGTTCTTGCTACAGAATATCGGCTGCAACGGCTGCTGCTAGGTAAGATATGATATGAAAATGTGAATCAGAGCATACACAACCGACTTTATAATGCATGTTCAAGGTCGAAAAGCTAGTTAGATATATGTATTCCAATTTAACTAATTTCCATTTGTCTTACTGCTTACTTGGTGATTGGCCAATTATATTTCATTTTACCGACGCCACACATGTCGAATCTTGAGTTTCCTGCTTTCGAGCTGATATTAAAAAGCCTTTGGGACTGTTGCAAGCAAAATTAATTAATATGTTAAGCCCAAAAGCCATTGGCTTAAAAACAGTTAAGCTAGAAAACTATCAGTAAACTCCGAAATAGAAAAATCGGATGTTGATTCAGATCGATGATCATATGATTACCTACAAAGGATTTCTTCTTAATGGGTGAAGATTGACGCAACTTACCCACGATATATATGTTTATTCTACTTTGAACAGTGTGAGTTGGGATTGCAATTCGGATGAGTTTACATCGGCCAGAGAAATTTATTAAAAGTTTATAAAACATTTTGGATAATATTTCCTTTGCTTTCATACATTGTGTATAGGTTGTTGGTAAGAATGCCCAGAAGCTTCGGCCGGGAAATTATCTCTGCTAAACAAAGTTGAAGAGCAAAAGCGGCCGAAGCCCAAGCCGCAGCCGCAGCCGCAGCAGACGAATGATTGGTTTACCTTTTGGTAAAATTAAATATCGCGTGTTGGTAATTTCCGCTTGGCTTCTCGTTGCTGCTGCCAACTGTTGAAGTTGAAGCGAATTATTACGATGATTACGCGACTGACAAAGTTTTCATGCATTCATGTCATCCATCCGGCCTTCCTTCCAGCCAATCGTTCCCTGTATGCGCTCACGTTGCATGTGCGCCGCTCTGCTTGTGGACATCTTCGTGGCATTCTGGATGAGGATAAAATTACTTAAAAGCAATCCTCTGGGCATATCCACAGAATTGGCATACAACCGCTGTCAATATTGTGACGCCTCGTAACCCGCATGGTCGTAACAGATCGCCAAAACGATCGACATATACATACATACATACACGCACAGGAATGTATATGCATATACCATACATATACATGAATATACATATATGTGAATGAATATTGAATATATATGTGTATGTATAATATAATAATATGTGTAGATGATCATTGGATTAAAGTTTCGAGTCTTCGACTAGTGCATGCATGCATGTACTATGTAACTGTTACCAATGAGCGACTCGTTATCACGGCCTTAATATTCATTTCGGATTGAGCTTCGATATCCTATTTTGATTTTGGCGGACACTTAAGCCGAGCTTCTGCTTCAAGCGATCAAATTGAGGTATTTTGTGGTAAATACTAATATTAAATACCATCATGTAGCATTTTTATGTTGAGCATAAACCGACTGTGTCTGTCAGCTTACATATTTATGTTAAGTATGTGAGTCTTTCAGCTTCTAAAGATCTCTTTTACAATGAAGATCGTCAATGAATAGATGCTCACTGTCATATCAAAATTAATAAGAGTAGAATAGTATGCAGAATAATCTGTAGTTAATTCAGTTTGCGTGAAAGCTGAATGTGATGAAGAATAATCTGTATTTGATTCAGTTTCTGATAAATTGAAAACCAACTAGATAATGTCTAGAGCTTCTTTGTCTAATAAAAAGTAATAATTAGTAAATAAGCAATATTCGTTAAGGGGCTAATTTAATTGATATTTTGGTAAAAGTGACGGTAACTTACTCACGTAAAGTCCGAAATATAATACATATTAAAAGTACACAAAGAGAACTGCTGCTAGAGACTATGATAATTTGAGTCTGAGGTACCGACAGATGTGTATCTTGAGAGTAGGGTTAAGTTTTGCAAAAATATTAAAATAATATTTGATATGCAATTTAAACAAAAATCGATATAACATTTTTTTTTTATTTATTAAAAACTTGTTTGAAAGTAATATATTTATAATACTCCGCAAAAAAAAAAAAAATCAAAAACAAAAATAATAAAAATAAGTATGTTTTAATAAAATGATAAAGGCCGCTTAGCTCAAGTATTCGGTACTCAAAGACTTAAAAAAACGCGTTCTGTGATATGAAGCAAGTCGCTCCGAAGGCACTGCGCTACAAGGAGTGAATAGGCATCGTAATGCGATCTCCGATACTAACCTGTTCCATTTTTAAAGTCCGAATAATTCGTTTTCACCATATTCAATTCTTTTACGGTTGCGCTCGGTTCACTTATCACAACAGTGGCCAACTCAAATATTAAAAAAAAATTTTACCAAAAATATACATAGAATTTAAAAATATCGATATATTTTCGACAACTCCACTTGAGAGAAGCACATCATCTTGAGCCGTCAGGTTTGTGGAATATACTTTCTCATACAATTTCATTTGCAAATTGATGACTTGAGTTGAAAACTTGAAATTATTCAATATGCTGACAGCAAATTATGTCTGATTCAAAGCCAATATGCTCTCTTCAATTTATTTTGCGAACGAGCATAAACATGTTTCACCGCCGCGACGAGCCCAAATTCGATTGCATTTGCTTTAGGAACCCAAGGACTCATGCAACTAATCGGATTGTAATTGCCGCATGCTAGAGAACAAAAACCACTTAACACGCAAAACTAAGAAAGCTTTGCTCGAGCAGGAGCCAGTATCTTAGTCAGGCAATTATTCAAACGCGATCGATATTCAATCGTGATCAATTTAGTTCAAAATTATGTATGTGTACGCATATCATATGTATACACATATAGTGCGTGAACAAGTAAAGCTTTCTTTATAATTTTACCTCATATGACTCGTATGTTAGCCATAGCCAGAAGAGGCAGAATTAGGAATCATGGTAACATAATTTGTATATAACAAGCAGGTTATGTATTATCACAACTAGTTCCTTCTCCCGATTAAAGGTTGCTTTCTTGCTAAACTAGGTTTATTGTGAATTAGCATAATTAATTAGCTTTCGAGCATCATTAAATTATCATTATAGTTAATGCATGTATTTCTGTATGAATATAGAGAGACAAGGTATGCAGGGTATTTCCAAGTCATGCACTCACGACTAAAGCAAACTTAAATTGTAGGCAAAAATTTTGTAAATCAAAACGTTTAGCTGCTTCCACAGTTTCATTTCCTGTTAAACTTTGAAGGGCTTTCCATCTTCAACTCCATAGACTTCTATTCCATATTATAAATTGATCAAGAATGTGAAAAAATATTATTAATTTGCGTACCAGTTGGAAGTTCCATTGGGATTGATATGAATAAGTTCCTTCATTTAAATTCCTATTCACTTACCATTTCGTCTCCTGTATTCGTAATATATTTGAAAGTCAAATTAGAAATTATTATATGGATAGATAAGTTCAAGATATTCATGCATATTAGAGGACAACGTGAACTAGGCACAAGTACAGCATACCCTTTTGTCGCCTGGTGCAGGATGTAAAAATAGCATAATGAAAAAGGTCTACAGATATACTTTGATGTTTGTTGGCACAAAGAAATATCAGAGCAATACAAAGTATGACTATAAAAAGAAATACGAAAACAAAACCGCAATTTCGCCGAAAGACAAAAACTGATTTTTTTATGCTAAAGATTCTGGCTTCTATTTCCATGTCAATAGACGAGAAAGACTCTGTGTCTGTGTGGAAAAGTTTTTTGTGCGGCCATTGTCTTTGTGTAAATTTAAATTGTAAAAATTGTTGTTGCAATGAAAGGACATAAGACTAGCCTAGATTTTAATACGAACAAGGCAAATAGCAATTCGTCATCTGGATAGCGCCACCAAGGTGCAAAATACATTGACACATCATTATAAATAACTATTTTTTTTTTTTCGAGTTATGATCTAACTTAGCATCGTTAATATTGATATAGATGTATATATTAAAGACCCTATCTGTAACGTACTACCCATAACAATGTTAAAGTGAAAATTTTCCTTGCTTGCTTCTACGACTAAATACATATATATTTCATCACGAGTTTCAACAGTATATATGGCAAAGCATATAGTATAGATATAAAAAAAAACTTTACAGTGAATATGTTAATATAAATCTAAAAACTTGCTACTAAAGTAGCTTGAAAAATACTTTAAAGTATGCGAAAAATGCATTAGATTATCAAGGAATCTGTGGATAATATAATAATAAATTAATCTATTTTTTATAAATTTGCGTAGGAATTGCATCTAAAATGCTTTCATTAATTAATATTCCAATTCAGCCAAACTGATATTACTTACTTACGAAAATCGACTAAATGTTTCGCAAACTAATATAATTAATAGCAATATCGTCTACAATTTTTTATTGAAAAACTCCAGCTTTAAATACATATATACAATAATATTAACATATAGGAAAGTCCTTTCGTCTCTGAGCAAGAGTACAGAAAGCTGCGCAATCGTCCGCGTGTATACTTTACCTTTGCACGTGTTAAATTGCTTTTGAATTGTCAGCTGCTACTTTAGTTTAGATTTGGTACTTAACAGACAAGAGACAAGACAAGTGAGGTAGAGGTGTTGCTCAAGTCGATGCGTCTTGCTGAGGAGTTGGGCTTGTCGGCCGACGAAGGAGAAGGAACTTTCAATGATTTGATTGACTTTCGGATGTCGATGAATTTGGGTTCTTTTTAAAGATGGTTTATTGATTTTGTAAGGATATCGAAGTAGCGTAAACACCTAATAATTTTTATTAATAATTGTATACCGTCTTTTTTCGAGAGATTTTAGGAACACGGGCAAATTTATAATTGCTTCCAATGCAGTTTTTCTAATTAATAATTATACTTGATTTCGTCCTTCGGACAGAAGTAATGCAAGCCATTTCGATGCTACTGAGACTCGAGATTTTGAATTTGGAACAAATTATATTATAATCGCGTTGACAACCCAAGATCAAAAAGATACGCCCATTGTATCTTATATATTTTTACGCCAGAATGTTGATACCTGAGCTACTGCTACGATTCTACGCCTCTTTGGGGCTGAGTATATCGAAAAAAAATTATTAAATATTGTCAGTCTTTGTGCGTAAGGATACGAGCTCTAACTAAATTGTATGGTATGCTCACTGGGGGCGAAGGAAATCGACAAAATTTGTAGCGCCCACATGCAAAGTTCACATGCGAATACCTCCTACATTTGACCATTTTTAATGGGATCACAAAAGGAAAACAAAGTAGTCGGGTGAACTCGACTGTAACGCTTTACTTATTTTTTAGCATTTCATCTCATCGTGTATCGCTAAATTTAATGAGATCATTGACTTGTTGATCTTATTGACATACTTAGGATCCTTCGTTAGTAAATTAAGATGAATATAAGAGTAATACCAATTCGTTCTTAGCCTTTATATAACATGTATAACCTATTCTTCCAAGACTTATTATTAAAGTTTTATAAAACGACAGTTCAGGATTTACATATCTCTCTGCTAGTTTCGTCGGTAAATAATTTTGCGCATGATTAAATTTGTTGTATCGTTTGGGAGAGATTTTAAAAGTACTATTACATTTCGTTGCTCAATGATTCGAAAATTTTATCAAATTTATTATTGTAATATTATAATAATATTAATTATCAATGTATTTCTAAAAGTTTTAACGTTATGATTTACTGCAAAGGTTGATAAAAAATTGTTATAATCTTGTTTGTATTACTAAAAGGCTACAATTCGTTGTTGTGATGACAATAAAATAAATATATTTCTTTTATTGAGTTCTAAAAAGTCCAAGAATTTAATATTGACCAAAGTGTTATAAGTCGAGTTACATATCTCTTGAAACGCAAGACTGTTTAGCTTAGAACAGGAATATGAAGATGCTTACCAAGTTGGAGAATCGTATGAATTTCAAATTAATAATGAGTTAAGCTCGGTCAAATCAACACAGTAATCCTTAACTGCGATAGCATGAATTCTCATGCTTTTGTGTTGATGTGATGTGTGTGTAACCCCTATTTGTAGGGTGATTTTCCTATTTTCCTGTTGAATTAAGAGTTACCTCGAGATCACAAATAATGTAAGCGAGGTCAATCATATTCGAGCCTTGAAGTTGATGTAGATTTCGTCAACGGTCAGCAAAGAGTTGATGCATTTCTTGTGGCCGGACTGCAAATCCGTTATAGGGTGTCCCAGGACAAAACGTTTCGTGAGAAAATACATATTTTGTCCCAATCATCGTTGTTGTCTGTCCGGTTAGAGAATAGCGAAATAAATATTTATATGACGAACAAAAAATTAAGGACAAATACCGGTTGGGTGTGTGCCTGTTTGTTTTTATATACAGCACTGTCAATTCGGATACATTTGAAGACAAGGAAGGGAAACATCCCAATAATAAAACATACATTTTTAAGAACTCATTTGCATCCTCATCCGTTTAATCTTAATAAATGACTCTACGTCATCTTGGCTATTGCCAATCTGACAAATACATATTGAGGCTTACTTTCAACGGCCAAAAACCCCTTTTAGTGCTTTAACAAGGGGAACCCTAAATATCTTCGTATTGTCCCACATCAATTATAGGAGGGAAATAAACATGACAATTACTGAGTGGAAATAGGAGAGCCCCGTATATCAAATCTGTGCTAAAATTCTATATATAGAATCGAATTGATATTGTACTAAATGATCGTCGATTACGGAAACTGTGAAAAACAGAAACAAAAAATTGTTTAAGGGACAAGGCAACCTGCTTTATGGAAACACCAGCTTCTGGTATTAGAAGTATATTTCTAGTTTTTATACTCATTCACGAAGTGAATTAGTATATTGATTTTGTGCAATGTCCGTCTTGTTGTCCGTCCGTCTGTCCGTCTGTCCGTCCGTCCGTCTGTCCGTCTGTCCGTATGAACGCAGTTCATTTCCCCGCTATTGAAGCTAGAGTCTTGAAATTTGGAACACATACTCGTGTATAACTCCGATTTATAAAGTGTTAAAATTTTCCCAATCCATCCGCTAGGGGCGTGGCAAATCGGAAAATGCATTTTCCGATTTACAATCATGTTCGTTGAAGAGGTAGAAAGCTGAAATTTGGTATGTAGATCCGCGTCGACCACGCAAGTGGTCTATATCTACGTCCGTCGGGGGCGAGGCAAATCGGATAAAACTGTATCTCCTAGACTTTTAAAACTAGAACATTAAAATTTTGCACGTGAGCTAGTTCTATAAAGACTGAAGATATAGTGATTTTTCAAATTTGGCTACGCGGGTTGACCATCCTAGTTCAGCGAGCTACGGTCGATACATCTCCGCCCAAAGGAACCGCAAAAGTGTATATCTCCTAAAATATAAGAGCTAGAAGCTTGAAATTTGGATAGTTGAGTTACTGGTAACCTCCTATATCGATGCCACAAAACTAATTATTACGCCTTTTTAGAGGCGTGGCATTGAAGCATCGAAATTTTGCAGTTACGTTATCGTTAGTTCACTCTAAGAACTGGCAAAAAATGAGGTGTCTACGCTTAGTAGGAGGCTGATCAAAAAAATTTGAATTTTATTTACTATTAGAACTAAACTTAGCTACTAAATTGCTGATGGAGTGTGAATGAGTAGGTAACGCCCGACTGCAATGTTCTTACTTGTTTTTAAATACAGGAGTAAATATTTTTTATAAAATATTTTTCTTATACCCATATATATTTAAAGATCTTTCATAGGCTTACGGAATGTGATTTTTATAAATTTGCTCATATATTTTAGACATTTTATAATTTTGAAATTTTATGAAGTGAAACGAGTATATTGTCCGCCTTGATGTTATTTCATATGCGTGATATTAGAAGCATATACTTTAGTGTAGAGATGCCAGAAACTAGAAACATATGACAAATGAGTTGCTACCCAACAGAGAATGATTTAATTTAAAAAGAAAATTTCGCCTTGTGAAAAATACAATGAGTAGAACTAGAGTGAATGCATGAACTGAACGAAGTTGGAAAATTCTCGGTTTTATCGCAGCAAAAGGACTTAATCGACAGACGCTGTCCGCTTGTATTGTGTATGCGTTTGCTCATATTTGTCCAGAAACAAAATCTTTAACCACGATGATGGCAGCGAATACTCTGAATACTGATGTATTCTCGTTTTCTAATTTTTGTTTACGACCTGTGCTGAAATTGGGAAGTCGCCGTTATTAATAACGGCTACATATATATATCTATATATATAAATATCTATATATCTATATACATATATTTATATATATGTATTTATATATTTAGACATATGTATTAGTGATACTAACAAATGGCAGAGAAATAGGTCCACATTTTGGCTGTGTGGAGGTCGCATTAACAGCAAACCCTTTTACTTGCCGTTATACAAACTTGCGATGTATATTTCAGCACTACAACCCCACACTACACACACACACACACACACACACACGCACACACATTTAGTAACATAGATGGCTCTAGCCCGGGTCTATAGTAGACAAAATTTAACGTGCCACCGACTCGTTTAATAATTGCTCAGAGTGCGGT
The DNA here is from genome assembly GCA_035047565.1 of Drosophila mulleri. Classification (NCBI taxonomy): domain Eukaryota; kingdom Metazoa; phylum Arthropoda; class Insecta; order Diptera; family Drosophilidae; genus Drosophila; species Drosophila mulleri. The sequence continues at coordinate 2,399,985 of JAWNPK010000069.1, read as the reverse complement.
GCGATTTGTGTTTGCGCGGTACTGTGTCGCTGGACCATCAAGCGTGTCGTTAGGCCTGTCAGGCCGCCCCAAACCGGACCTTAACGGGTTGGGCCGGACCGGACCGGACCGGGCCGCAGTGGAGTGGAGTGGAGTGGACCGGACAGGACCGGCTCAGAGCGGACTACGCCATTTGCCAACAGCTAAAATTTGATAGATGCGGTTTGCAGATGCTGGACCTAAGCGCGCGAGGTGTTGTGCACACGCACACCATACCCCTCCTCCTGTAGTGACCCAAAAGTGTCCAGAAAAGGGATGAAACGGCTGAAAAATGCTTACGACTAGGTTTGGAAAATGTTATTACAAATATATTATGCGTATACATATACAAATATATACGTATGCTTTTATATATATGTATATATATATATGTATATATTCTATGACATATACTAACACTACCCACACTTTCATTAAGTATATACACATATATATACATATGTATATATATTTACATAGATAAATATATGTACATCTACAGCTCGCTCTGTATGTAGCATTATGGCTTAAACATACACGAGCATAAATGTGCCGTAGGTGTTGTTGTTTTATATAAAAGTACATTATGTGCGAGTGTATGTATGCATATTTAGTTGTATGTATGTTTAGATGAAAGTATTTATAAAGGTTCATGTGCATGTACATACATACATACAAATTTGGTCAGCTTATAAAACTTTAACTGTGGTAGTGGTCAACAGATTGGCAAAGGTTCGTTAAGCCCACGAATGTCCTGAGCGAAGGTTATTGTGAGCAGCACAATGAGTGGCGTTGGTGGATGCGAGTTCTCTTACCCTTGTTACAATATTATGTTTAGTTATACCTAACTTTTTTGAAATAGGGTTAGTAGTGTAATCAAAACGCCACAGTGCAGTAGTAAAATTTGACATAAATTTTACAGCTCACACGTGGCGGCGATTGATGCTGAGGTGAGTCCCGCTGGACAACACCGTCTCATCAAACACGCTCTGTACTCGGATGGGAAGTAATATGACACGAAGTTTACCTAAACATACCGGTGATATTAGTTAATCCTAAAGTAAAAGATTAGTTATTCATACTATGTAGGCATATTTTTATAAACTAACCTATTCTTGATCAGCAGTTGTGTCTGTCAGGTATTGAGACTGTTGTTCCACGCGTAACTTGCGAGGATAATATGTATATATATTATATTGTCGATAATTCACAATTGGTTTTGATTTTGAATATATATATATAGCTATATATATATAGCTGATATATGTACTGTATTTATTTTTTGTGCTGGACAAATTATAAGGTGGCACCCATTGAGACAGCAAAATTAGGGTATAACGGTTATGTTTAACTGTTTGTGACAGGCAGAAGGATGCGTTTATTAAATGTAGCTACGTGCTTTAGTCTGTCCGTACGAATTAACGTATTAATCTCTTAAGATAGACACTTGAAATTTTATACCATACCATACACATATTTTGTTCGATAATTTATCTCATTTTTATTGATTATAATCGACAATTTTGCAGCGTTTTTAAGAGTAATTTGAATACAGTTAGAGCTAAAGATCTACAAATCTACAAAGATTTTGTAATTGATAAATTTTACATACCCCCTCAAATTTGAAAAACAGTATTTTAAAATATTTACTAGAGACTTGTCCTTTGAAAATCAATCATTTGAATGTTATAATCACGTTATGAGAGTTAAGAAATTATGATGAAGACAGTCCCAGTCTCACGAAATAGTCCACATTGCAGCCCAGGCGCATTCGCTGCTTACTGCGCCGTTAGCAGAGCGCGTGGTCATGCGAGCGTGTGGATGCATGCGTATGTATGTATGTGTGCACGTGTATTTGTATGTGTACAATTACTGGTATATCAGCTCTTTGAGGTGTTCAGAAGATCTCGTAGTTGAACAGCCTTGACTAGAGCACTCTTATTTGTTCTAATTTTACGCGTATATACGCAAGCTTGATTATTTATATTATTTCTTGTCTTTTTTTTTTGCAAAGTAGTCTTAGCCTCAGAATAATTTGATTTATATTACTAACATCAATTCTTTATTTTTATAAGTTTCAATATCATATCGCGTGTTGAGTAGTCGGGCATTCCCAACTAAAATACTCTAACTGGTTTTTCGACTCGATATGAAAAGGGTGCATTGGTCTTTCTGGACTTGAAGTTAGAGAGCTAGAAATGTAGAACATGGCTGTGGTAGATTTCGAATATGTATTCCAAAGTTCTGTGGGGCAGTGGAAAATTAAAGGTTGCGAAATTTTTGTTCATGATTTCAGCCGCAACTAACAATTACTCTATCGTAGACCCTATTTTAAAATGTGCCAAAATTACAATTACTCATTCCTACTACCTATATATTGGCAATGCTTTCCATTGGATCACTGTGAACAAATTTCTGAAAAATACTCAGCATAAACAATAAAATAATTTCAGACTTTGATTCTAATTGTTTTTGTCTTATAATTTTTATACTCATTCACGAAATGAATTAGTATATTTGTTTTGTGCAATGTCCGCCTTGCTGTCCGTCCGTCTGTCCTTGTGTCCGTATGAACGTAGTTCATTTCAGCGCTATTGAAGCTAGAGACTTGAAATTTGGTAAATATACTCATGTATGTCTCTGATTTATAAAGTTTTAAAATTATGTCGATCCGCCCATTAGGGGCGCGTAAATTGGCAAATGCATTTTCTGTATCACCTAGAGTTTTAAAGCTAGAAATTTGAAATTTTTCCCGTGAGCTAATGTTTTGATTCTATAAAGACGGATGAAATAAATATATTGTATATCTACGCTCACTAGGGGCGTGGCAAATCGGTTCAGTGTTTTTTAAATTTTGCTATATTTTAGCCATTATTGATGCTAAAGACCTGAAATTTGGGGGCATGGGGGGCGTGCCAAACCGCAAAACTTTATATCTCCTAAAATATAAGAGTTAGAAGCTTCAAAATATCGTTAGGTCATTCTAAGAAATGGTCAAACCTGAGGTTTACGCCCAGTAGGGGCGTGGCAAATCGCAAAAAAAAAAGCATTTTCTACAGCATTAGAGCTAAACTTAGGTAATAAATTACTAATGCGATGTGAATAAGTATTTTGCAGTCGGTAACGCCCGACTGCAACGTTCTTACTTGTTTTTGTTTGCGGTTGATTGATAAAAACAGGTTTTTCACCGTCTTGCCAATCACCTGGAGCTTGGAGTTATCCCGCATCAACCTTCATGCAGAACATCATCGCAGGAATATCTTGTCACTAAGCCGCACTCTGTTTTCCAAGCATCCATGATGCTGCAAATTTTCTTTACTATATTCTCTGGATCGGCTTCTCCCTTTGACTTGCCTGATCGATCTGCGTTGTCCAGAATTTCCATGCAGCTAGATCCAACAGTTTTCCCCATCTTCGTTATATATCTTCGTTCTTTTTTTCGCCTTTTATTAGCCTTCCTCTCATATCTCGTCTAACTACACCGAAGATTCCATATCATTTTGTGCTTTTGCTCAAGGATGTTGACCGGTTGCTATCTCCAAGAGAGCAGCTCCAAATTTATCCTTAATGGTGCTGTCTTTGCACCGATAGTATCGGTTTCCGTCATTCTTCTCTTAAAGTGTCCGTTAATACTTTCCTGCCATATAGCTATCACTATTTTTCGAGTGCCATGCGGAAGCTATCCCCACGGATAGTCCCCCACGGATAAGTCCCCACGGATAGTCCCCACGGATAGACCCCCACGGATAAGTTAAGTTAATTGTGTATTTCTTCAAAAGCTCAGATAAAACAGAGCTAGTAATATAATTTATCCTGTATAAGTGGTCAAACTATAAAAGAGAACAATTACGTATTACATACTTTTAATTAAGTCCGGTTTTGTTGCAGCATTAATTTTGTATGTCAAAGAATAATTTCAGTTTCGATTCACAGTGATACAGTAGATTATACAGGAGAATCAGGTTATAATGACTCCGTCCGTACGTCCCCAAGCAAACTTATTTGAGCAAAATTTCATGGGTATAACAAAGGTCCCTAGAGCGTCGTCATAGCCGGATTCAGTGCAGCTTAGTATATATTCGCCAGAAAATAGTTGGATTTTCTATTTCAGAAGGGCCAAATGTATCTATAATCTTTTCTATATTTGTTTAAACACCGACGGCAATTTGAGTTTAAAAAGTACCGGTTGCTCTGCAAAATATCGCAATATCTAGGCAGGCAGAGCTGTCTCTTTATAAATAAATAATAAATAATAATGAATAAATACATTTTCCTTTGCCATATGTAAAAGCTAAACGCATTTTCTTATTATTGATAATAATTGATTATTGGATTTTGGTTTATTGGCTCAGATTTCACATCTAATATTTAAACCACATTACTTTCTGTGGTCAATAAACAGAATCCCTCAAACATTGTACAACATTTTTAACACATGTGAAAATCTTACATTTCTTAAAGGACTGCATATAAAACTTTATTTATTCAACAATTATTTTTCCATAAGGAACAGGTATTATATATATATATATATAGCTGCTAGTCGGGCACACCCGATTGAAGCTCTCATTCTGGCTTTGCCTTTGAGTTGTGTGGCCTCGCTCTCTTTGTGTTCCCTTCTCCCATGTCTGCTGCATTCGCAACTAACTTCTAAAACTTAAGAAGCGACTGCAAAGTTTACTTGACCTTGTAAAGTTTTCTACTGAAACGAAAGGGGCATAAAATATGTTTGTAATAAGTTTCCCACTTTTGAACGCAAATCGCATTGAATTAAGTAAATGTTTATTGAAGTACATAATATCCTATAGCCCCTGCATACATAGCGCATGTATATCAAATGTGATTAACAGTGCTATCAAGTTATTGTTATTGTTATTGTTATTATTATTAGTAGCAATAAACTATCAACTTACTTTTATTTATTTAGCCCTCGGCTTAATGAGAAGTTCATCTTAAAAAGCTAAGAATTTCAATTGTGAAATATTCTAAATAGCTTGACTAGCTATGTATTTATGTCAAGAAAAAAAAAAATACCGAAAATAAATAAATAAATAAAAATAAAATTAAACACAATAATAATAAATGAATATTTAATGCTTGAATTATAAATGGAAAAGTTTCAGATATGCGTTACCAGAAATATTAATAATTAATTAACCATACAAGTTACAAATTATATCTTATATATTTATATAAAGTTGTTGTTTAAAAACTTTCCTGATTTTCTTAAATATTTGCATATTTCCGCAATACTATTTTATAGTTTGTACATATATGGATGCCTTCGTTATGTATGTATGTGTGATGGAATCATCAACATGCTGATTGAAAGAGTAGGATACAATCGAGTAAAACTATTGGAATTTTTTCGCATAACAAGGTTATTCAACTTCACCTTTTGATTATCAAGAGAGATTCATCTAATTAAAGATGACTTGACTGAATTCAGTATTAGGTAAATTTATAACAATTATATAATGTCAATTAACTCATAAGCGCTTCAAAATAACCCCAGCAGTATTCGTTCAGTTGATTCTCGATAGTTCTAGTTTTGTTATTTCTATTTATTGACTGCTTTCGGCGCCGTGCCGTATCTGTCACAGTGCTACTGGCAGCTGTTGAATGCCCACCATTTTTTCCCGGCATGGTCAAATTGAATACGAGCTTCTGCCACTTCCATGGCCATCGCAAAAGGTGTTGCACTTAAATGGCAGCAGGAAAAACGAAAAAAAGAATGAAAACAAAACCCAAAAATTCACTTTTCGAGCGAATCGCGATGCAGAAGGAGTGCACACTATGTTGGCGAAAAAAAGAAAAGAAAAGAAATTCGGATAGCTGGCCATGAATAACGTCATTTCTGCGTTAGCACGCATCAAAATTGCACCATATGGAAATTTAGTTGGCAACTGCCGTGATATTGTTGACGCCAACGGAGAAAAAACTGCAGCCGTATGCGAAGGTCAATCAAGTGACTTTTTTCGTGTGCCAACTGCCTTTCGCCAATGCGCCAAAATTGCGGTAAAAACAAAAACTGCGGTCGTCACACAGCTCACTAAGCGCTGCGAGGCACTGCGAGGAAAAAAAATCGGACTTCGGACGTCAGACGTGGAGCTGGAGCTGGAGCTGAAGATGAAGCTGGCCGGCCGCGCTATTTAAGGGGATTAGGCAGTCAGTTGGAAACCGCTTGTTTGCCCAGTGGCATGCAGCTTGATGCACTTGACTGTGTTTTTTCTGCTGCAGTAACAGCATCCTGTCTGGCTCTGGCTCTGGCTCTGCCTTGGCTCTGCCTCGGCATCCGCCTCTCTCGCTGACGCTGCCGCTGCCGCTGCTGTTGTTGCCGCTGCCTCTGCCGTCTTCGCGTGCAGCTCGAGCGACATGTGGTGGATGTAGATGTGGCCTTTTGGCCGTCATGTGATACTGTCGCCGATTAGGCTTGTATAGACGTGCAAAGTGCTTGTGATGTGTGTTTCGAATGTTTGTTGGTTTTTGACACGGCACTCGCTGGCGAAAAAACCTCGCTTTTTTCCGCCTGCAATTTTTGAATGCAGTTAGTCCCCCACTCCACGCCTAGCTCTCGGCATGTTTCTATTTTGCAAAGCTTAACAGTTTAATTGGGGAGCATTGTCTTACACAGCCAATTTCAAGATATTAAGTGAATCGAAAAATTTATTAACAACCCTGGAGCTATACAAAATTGTTTTTATTTTAAATATACAACAATATTATTATAGAGCAGAAATTACTTTTTTGCGCTTATTGCTGGTTTTTTGTTCTGAGTTAATCTAGAACACTGAAGAGTCAAACAATTTTATTTTGTTTTTATACCCTGATGGGAAATCATTATACCCTGATGGGAAATCAGGGTGTAATGGTTTTGTTGAAAAGTATGTAACAGGCAGAAGGAGGCGTGACAGACCCCACAAAGTATATATATTCTTGATCAGGGCGGCGAGCTGAGTCGATTTAGCCCTGTCCGTCTGTCTGTCCGTCCGTCCGTCCGTCCGTCCGTCCGTCCGTCCGTCTGTCCGTATGTTTGAACGCGTCGATTTCAGAAGATATAAGAGTTAGAGACTTGAACTTTTTTTTTTAAATGACCGAATATACAGCACGCATATCGAGTTTATCACAAAAAATCGATTATCCATCCCGTTATTTTTTTATCGATAAAAACATGATCGTAATTCAGTTTATAGAATTATATCTCCTACGTCTTTAGAGCTAGAGTCTCCAAATTTTAAATGTAGACTCGAATGTATTTTATAAAATTTTGGTTTTTGTTATATTTTACCCCCCACCCCTATAACCACCCATCATCCATAAATTTGTAGAACGCGCATTTCAAATACTAGAGACTTGAGCTTCGGCACGCACATGTATATTAATGATATAATCACAATCTAAGTTTCATGAAGAACGTACATCCACAAGAAAAGTTATTAAACAATTAAGTTCCCATGGTAAGCCCACACTGCAGCCCATGCATGTTTATGCGTGCGTGACTATGTGTGTCTATGTATGTGTGTTTGCGTGTGTATGTGTGTGTTTTTATAAGCAGAAAGACGCTAAGAATTTTTGAAATGTCTTTTGCGAGGGTTCAGGGGATCTCGTAGTCGAGCAGTCTCGACTAGAGCTTTCTTACTTGTTACTATTTTATTTTCTTTCAATTTAATATGAATAATCCTCAAGACAAAAAAATTAAACATTTATTCTTATTGAAGTGCAGTCACAAAATATGCACTTAAAAATCAAATTTATCAAAAAATTTATGAATAATAATAATTAAAAATATTATATTACAGATATGACATTTTTTTTTTGTTGCGCTGAGGTAGGAAAAAATGCTTTATGCACCGTCAGTCAGGTCGTCACTTTGACCGGTGTGTCCGACTGCATAGCTGCTTACCGACTAAAAAATCCTCCTCTTCTGGGGCTCAAGTCCACCTTGGAGCCAGGAGTTATCCCGCATCAACCTTCACGGTGGAACCCCATAGTGTGCTCTAAGTGAGCGTTGCCCTCTGTGTGCCTGCGTCCAGGTCATACTTCTTCCACCGCAGAACCTTTTCGGCGAAGTCATAGACTTTTTTCCAAGCATCTATGCTGCTGCACATTTGCTGTACTAATGTCTCTACTTTGACTTCACCTACTGTTTCTGCCAGGTCGATATGACATTTGAAAATTGTAAAGCAGTTAAAATTATTTCCCATAGCTAAAAATAGATTTTAATTTAATTTAACTTTGAAAATTGGATTGTTGAAAGTGCATCCAATCTATTTTCTCCGTGTTGGAACATTTGATGGAAATATATGTATGTTTCTATATATCGCATCGAATATAATTGATCTTAAATTATGATTCAAATCTGTATAAGTATATGCACGCATATTCAATGAGACTCATCGTTATTGGTCAATGTCTTATTCGAGAATATAAACCTGTACTTTATACCGTTTACCCGTTATATAAGACTCTTGATATTCCTTCGTATTATTAACTCATTTTAATGGGTACAAGAAATAATATTATAATTGCCACAAGGATAAATATCGAAATATATCGGTACTTATATCAGAAGATAGTACCCTATTGGGAATATGACATTTTACAGAAAAACATTGCCAGCTACAGGATAAAGATTCTCATTAATTAATAATTATCCAATATGTAAATAATTTACTAATTTTTGTCATTCGAGCAAAAGAGTATGAACTATAAAGATATTTTTATAACTAACCTACTAATTGTAGTCATTTGAGCGAAATAGTGAAAAGTAACAAAAACGTATTATACCTTGTCCATATTTATATATGGATGGAAGTTGTGCAAATTCAATCTTGCTCAGTGCAGATGAGTCTGCTTGTTATATGTGTACGTAGCTTCATTTTGGTCAGTTGTCGCTGTATAATTGCATACGCTTTGATGTGACAGAAGACGTGGAAAGCTACTTGCTACATAAAAAGGAGCACCGAGCCGAGCCGAACTAAGGCAAGATGCCGGACACAGCTGTACCACGATGGCTTGCAATGTCCGCGCCTATTTGCATGTGTATTTGAAATTTGCTAGCTCCGTATGTACAAATACATACATACACACATACATATGTATGTATGTGTATATTAATGTTTGTAATTGTGTGTCACTGTGTGCGCGTGTGTGTGTGTGTGTGTGTGATGTGGTCTGGTAGTGAGATTTTCTAGGTCCTGTCAAAACTAAAGCGCGCCGTTGCCAGAGACAGACATGCACAACTTTTGCTCCATACAATATCAGCAATTTCCTTCGTTAGTCATTCGTTTCCTTCGTCTGCCTTGTTGTTATGGCTCGCACCGTCCATCTACGAACGGAGTCCTGTTCCGTTGGTCTTTCTACTTTGATGTAGATGTGGGGACCTCTGAGTTCAATGCCTAGACCGGACCGTACGACCAAGCAACCAAGCAACCAAGCAAGCAAGCAGGCATGCAGGCGGCAGGCAGGCAGGCAAGCGACGTTCGGACATCGGGACGACTAGACTTCTGGACTAGTACAAGAGGACACATCGCTAGCAGACGTCGACCCACGTATATTTCACTGTGTGCCAGTGTATATAGAAGCACATACGGTCAGGCTCATGCACACTTAGCCATAGCTAGCGATGCCCGACGTACTAGGTAGTCACACATGGACACATAATGTAAATGTCCGCAATTTCTTTTTGGGCATCTCTTAGCTGCTCCTGCTACTGCTCCTGCTGCTGCTGATGCTGATGCTGATGCTGCTGCTGCCGCCGCCGTCAACGTTCTTGCCATTTAGCTTGAATGTGAGTCCCTTCGTCCCATCGTGCGCCTTACCACTGCGAGTACAAGTGTACGACGAAGGATCCACACATGGCACAGCAACTTGCGGCGCAGTGCAGATTGCTTCTGCTTTTGCTTCTGCCGTCGTCGCTGCCGCCATCGCCACGTTTCCATCATAGCACCCAACCACCTGGCGCTAGAGGCGAGTCGATCGATAATTTCCATAGCTGACCACTGCTGTGTATGCGAATTTTGAAGCGGACATCTGCACAAACACAAGCAAAAGTACGGAATCACCCTCCAACAAGTAACACACACATGAGCACACACACTCGCACACTCATCTGTACATACATATGAACCCACTAAGCATTTACTCTTAGAAGCACCGGGGACACACACGAAGCCGTTGCTGCCGCCACTGCCGTTGCCGTAGCTATAGCTGAGGCTAAAGCTAAATCAAGCTTCGAAAGCAGCAGCAGCAGCAGCAGCATCCACATCTACATCCATATACTTATATAACGGTACGGGTGTGATGGCGATGGCAACAACACTGGTCAGTCCCACAATAGGTAAGGGTCTGCCATGAAGATAAAACGAAGACCAAGGAACGAACTGTTTCTGCAAAATGTTGTTTGCATACTACTTGCGACATGTGAAAAGGATAAGAGTGGGGTTGTATGAATGTGTGCGGTAGTGTGTGTGTGTATGTGTACGTGTAAGCGGATCTATGTGTGTGTGTGTGTGTATGTGGGAAGTTCGACTGTGTGAGTGCCATATAGCGGACGATGCCGCAAATAGTACGTGAGTGGGAGTTCGGCGCGATTGGGGACCGCCGGACTCGCTGTGGGTAGTTGCCACGGACTGAACGGAGCGTGGACTGAGAGTGGGCTCTGGTCAAGCAATGCGCTGTTGTTGTTGCCTTTGCCATTGCTGTTGCTGTTGCTGTTGCCTGGGACTGAGACGGGACAGACGACTTGATGGCTAGAGTTTGGTGTGAGCATGGTGGATTGTCCGGGCAACGGCAACATCTCTCGAGTTGATGCTGCGTCGTGGGAGCGCCTGGTAGATGGAGGGTAAGATGTGCGCTAGGCGATTGTAAAATTTCACATTTTAGAGAATTAGACGTTTTCTCGAAACAGACGTACACACACACACACACACAAACATACACACATATATATGTATACACTTATACATATACATATATATACAAACGGCTTGCCATCTACAGATTGTACTCACACACACACACACACACACACAGACTCAAACGCAGATGTGTATAGTTATGTGACTACTTTATACAAGCGAAGGATGTGTATAAGTGTAGTATCTGGATCCGTGTATATATACCCTTATACATTTTGTATGTATGTACGCGCGCAAGATAAAATTCGGTACATAGGCAAATTTTGCCGTTGTGTGTTTATCTGTAATCGTTTAAGTCGTAGCAGTTAATGTATACGCAAAATTCAGATATTTTTTGGAGAACTTCATATTGCAATTTATTAAGATATGTTTTTCAAATATCAAAAACATATACTAAATATATTTTGATATTCTCTCTTGAAGTTTTATATTATATATACTCGTCAGAGAAGCGAAAAACTATATTGGCTATTTTCTTATGTATACCCAGGTCTTTTAAGAGGATTCAGATTCTTTTCGAAACGATTAAATTTAATCTAGCCATGTAAAATTTATATTCGTTATGACAACTGCCGATCAAAATATAAAAGTTACATACCTACGCATATACCTACGTATATGTGGCATATACTCATCGATCAAAAACTAGTATACCCACGACGAATATTTGTGAAATGAGTGGGACTGACTACATAGAGTATTGCAAATATATTTAGACTTGCGTCAGGCAGTAGATGCTTAATATTTAGTCTGTTCTACCCTCTATTGAAAATCGCATGGTCAGACAACTGTTAGCCATACAAACTTTTATGGTCGTATTGATGCCTAAATCGACCTAATCGATTGACTTTTACTAGTTTTTTTTTTTTTTTTTTTTTTTTTTTTAATTGCCAATGTCAAATATAATTTAAATATGGTTGAAGACGCTGAAAGGAGTAAACTGTTGAGCAATAAGAAGGTACAAAACCAAAAATATTAAAAAAAGATAATACATGAAAATATTTTTAAAATATTTTATTCCATTCACAATTATTCAAGGTCAACCTTCAGGGAATAAATTCCAAAATATTTGAGTAGCACTAAAACTTTTGTTTTTTCTTACTACTACTTATAGCCTATTGATAATATTTAAAATTTCTGGTTTTGGGTATATATGTATTTGCATAATTCATAAAGTGCTGCGATCGACCTCATTGCGTATAAGCTGAATCGACATGGTCCTGTAATATGTCTGCTATCTGGCCGTTTGTTAGTCTGTTCTACAAAAGCATATTATTTTGCTCACTTATTATACCTTGAACCCATTGAAAATGGGAATTCAGGGTATAATAAACTATATATTTTGCCCTGTCCGTCTGTGTGTCCGTCCGGCTGTATTTTTAATGTCATAATCACGATTTGAAAGTTCCATGAAGATAGTTCATCCACAAGAAAAGTTATTAACAAATTAAGTTTCCATAGTAAGCCCGCACTGCAGCCCATGCGTGTTTATGTGTGATGCCTATTTGTGTGCCTGTGTGTTTATTGTGTATTATTCTTAAAATATCAATTCTTTGAAGGGTTCAGGGGATCTACTAGTCGTTTCTTACTTGTTTTGCATTTATCCAAGAATTGTGGAGTTATTGAAATAACACAGTGTTCGGATATCTTCAAGTTGGGTCATCCCGACTGGTATAATCAATTGTATTTTCATTTAAAATATTTTTAGAGATTATTAGTTCTGAGATATTTTCGTCCATCAGCACATACATATGAACAAAATCTATCTTGGCACTGTATATATGTTACAGAGTTAAAACGCGAAGCCAGCGGGTGTTGTTGATATTTTTAATACATACTTGTCTATAAAATTGATAGAAAAACCAAGTCAAATACATTCCAAAACGTTTCATTTTAATTGAATATATTTTTAGAAATAATCCTTTTCCCTAGTTAAGAAATGGGACATATTTTTATCATGTTATCTGACACATTGTATATAATTATACCTAAGTAATCAACTTCACTCGTATAGTAAGCTCATAGTAAACAGTTTTACAGTAAACTGCATGCACTAAAACATACACATTATGTACTCCTCACCTCATTATATGTCCACCTATGGACACACGCTCAAGTTCAAGGTTATGTTTATTATATGCTAAGTACGTTTAATATTTCAAGTGTACATAATGTACAAACACGTTGTATGTAGGGAGCCCCATCTGCACACTCATACGCACATACATATGTATTGGCCTAATGTACCTAATTTCAATTCATATGCACTTACATACGCACACTCATGCTATGTGCAATCGGACGTTGCTCATTATAATTAAATAGGCGATTGGTTGACGTTGCCCTAATTTGTTGAAATGTGAATGTTTGGGTTTGGCTGAATGTATTTATGAATCAGAGCCCGTCGACACGAACGCATTAATACATAACATATAACATAACATAAAACAAACAAACACAGGTGGATGCGTCTGTGTGCATCTACATATGTACGAGCACGCATAATAATTATCACAATTATTATTATAATGATATACACATTATAACGTCTAGTGAAATGGCTCATTATGCTATTTACACACAGACGCATCCATGTATTCGGATCTAAATACATACATTTATGTGCATGCCCTATATATACACTTGGAGTACATGTATTTACTCGCCGATGCTAATGGGTACATATTTATATATTACATGGATATGTGAATGTGTGTGCCCCAATCTGTGACTGTGAGGGTGCGACTGGCGTTAAGGTATTTGATTTCGATGTGTCCAAAGTTCACAAAGGTCAAGTTCAAATCATTAAGTTTATCGTCTATTAAGTTGTGAGAAACATATATTTAAGCGTAGGAAAAGGTCAAGTAAGCCCATTGAAAACGCTAATGATACTGACAGGCATAACGCTACATGTCTGGAGGTAGAAAGTACAAAAGCTCGACATTTTAAGTATATATATGTATTTATCTTTATTATAAATGCAGAATAAGTCTACAATTCGAAATTCACTTAATTAATAATAGTATTATGACAGATATACATACGTCATATCTTCATTTTCAAAAACGTGTTTACATATAAATGTGTATATACATTATAATCATTTAAGCATTTTCAAATATGTACATTTATGTGGTTCATGCATTCTAAGAGTGCAACAATCTTGAATTACACATTACTACAGCTTGAATACTTTTGCAAGGGTAGCTTATATAGTATGTTTAAGTCTTCATATCATATCATTTTATTGACAAAATAAAAACGGCTCAGAAATGTTCAATAAAAGTCGCGTTACACACAAGAGTCCCAATTGACACTAACGTGTTGGTAATATACTTTTAGCATCTATTAAAGCTACTTGTTAATCGCATGTGCGATGGTCATAAAATTGAAATAAACTAGGCAGGGAGCTAAAATCAGGGTAGCAGGTTACTTATAAATACATTGATACATTGTTAGATAGGTACACAGGTACACGGATACATAGATACATAGATACACAGATGCATAGATACATAGATGCATAGATACATAGATACATAGATACATAGATACATAGATACATAGATACATAGATACATAGATACATAGATACATAGATACATAGATACATAGATACATAGATACATAGATACATAGATACATAGATACATAGATACATAGATACATAGATACATAGATACATAGATACATAGATACATAGATACATAGATACATAGATACATAGATACATAGATACATAGATACATAGATACATAGATACATAGATACATAGATACATAGATACATAGATACATAGATACATAGATACATAGATACATAGATACATAGATACATAGATACATAGATACATAGATACATAGATACATAGATACATAGATACATAGATACATAGATACATAGATACATAGATACATAGATACATAGATACATAGATACATAGATACATAGATACATAGATACATAGATACATAGATACATAGATACATAGATACATAGATACATAGATACATAGATACATAGATACATAGATACATAGATACATAGATACATAGATACATAGATACATAGATACATAGATACATAGATACATAGATACATAGATACATAGATACATAGATACATAGATACATAGATACATAGATACATAGATACATAGATACATAGATACATAGATACATAGATACATAGATACATAGATACATAGATACATAGATACATAGATACATAGATACATAGATACATAGATACATAGATACATAGATACATAGATACATAGATACATAGATACATAGATACATAGATACATAGATACATAGATACATAGATACATAGATACATAGATACATAGATACATAGATACATAGATACATAGATACATAGATACATAGATACATAGATACATAGATACATAGATACATAGATACATAGATACATAGATACATAGATACATAGATACATAGATACATAGATACATAGATACATAGATACATAGGATACATAGATACATAGATACATAGATACATAGATACATAGATACATAGATACATAGATACATAGATACATAGATACATAGATACATAGATACATAGATACATAGATACATAGATACATAGATACATAGGATACATAGATACATAGATACATAGATACATAGATACATAGATACATAGATACATAGATACATAGATACATAGATACATAGATACATAGGATACATAGATACATAGATACATAGATACATAGATACATAGATACATAGATACATAGATACATAGATACATAGATACATAGATACATAGATACATAGATACATAGATACATAGATACATAGATACATAGATACATAGATACATAGATACATAGATACATAGATACATAGATACATAGATACATAGATACATAGATACATAGATACATAGATACATAGATACATAGATACATAGATACATAGATACATAGATACATAGATACATAGATACATAGATACATAGATACATAGATACATAGATACATAGATACATAGATACATAGATACATAGATACATAGATACATAGATACATAGATACATAGATACATAGATACATAGATACATAGATACATAGATACATAGATACATAGATACATAGATACATAGATACATAGATACATAGATACATAGATACATAGATACATAGATACATAGATACATAGATACATAGATACATAGATACATAGATACATAGATACATAGATACATAGATACATAGATACATAGATACATAGATACATAGATACATAGATACATAGATACATAGATACATAGATACATAGATACATAGATACATAGATACATAGATACATAGATACATAGATACATAGATACATAGATACATAGATACATAGATACATAGATACATAGATACATAGATACATAGATACATAGATACATAGATACATAGATACATAGATACATAGATACATAGATACATAGATACATAGATACATAGATACATAGATACATAGATACATAGATACATAGATACATAGATACATAGATACATAGATACATAGATACATAGATACATAGATACATAGATACATAGATACATAGATACATAGATACATAGATACATAGATACATAGATACATAGATACATAGATACATAGATACATAGATACATAGATACATAGATACATAGATACATAGATACATAGATACATAGATACATAGATACATAGATACATAGATACATAGATACATAGATACATAGATACATAGATACATAGATACATAGATACATAGATACATAGATACATAGATACATAGATACATAGATACATAGATACATAGATACATAGATACATAGATACATAGATACATAGATACATAGATACATAGATACATAGATACATAGATACATAGATACATAGATACATAGATACATAGATACATAGATACATAGATACATAGATACATAGATACATAGATACTTTGTGAAATTTAGAGTGGGCATGTAAAAATGTATATAATTTATATATGATTATTTATTTTTTTATTATTATAATTTATTATGTAAATAATTATTCAAGTCTTTCTATTCTACATGTTTCGAGATTGACTGAAGGTGTGACACATTGCAGTCAACAATATTATATTTATAATTTAATAAAAATTTAAGTAATTTATAATAATAGTTTTAATTTTAATAGAATAGTTTACCAACCCAATTTTGGGACTGTTGCGTCGCTTTTTATAGAAAAAGTATAAAATTCAAAAATTAAAAACAAACTTAAACATCTTTTTAATTAAATAGAATTGAATTTATTTCTATTCATTTTACTAATTTGATTTGCTTACTTAATTTCACTTGTTAGTTTACTGCCGCAATTTATAGTTTGGTTAGTAAATACTAGGAGACACTGCAACAGCTAATCGATTACTCAGAGTAACTTCGTTTACTGTCCTCCATAAACGCCAGTTTGTTCCTTATATGCCCCATAGCTATATGGATATACATTTATTGGGGCAAAACTTTAATCACGCAAAAAGAATTTACACATAAGAGAAGCAACAGGGAGAGATAAAGCAAAGAAGAGTGCATTCTTTTCAAGTTTTCACTTCTGCTATGTATTTAGTATTTTTATATTCTTTTAAAAGTTCAAAGTCCAATTGAACGAAATCGAGAGTACTTTCACTTTGTGTAAATAGTACATACATACATATTAGGGACATGGACACACAAACATACACATATCAGCTCATGTATGTATGTACATACATCCAAACGTACTTAAGAGTGCATGTGTAGCAATAAAAATGTTGGACTTAAATTATTGCTACGAATTGAGCCAAAAGCGAGCAGTGTACAACCGACCGACCACAAAGACACGACTAAACGGAGGCGGGGTCGGGGGCTAGGGCTATGATGGGAGCGGGCGAGCGGGGGAGCCTGCCCCATAACCTAGTGTATTTGTGGGTTTCTATCCTGTTGTAAGAATAATGTGATTCCTGTCCTTGAATCATAAAACCAATTTTTCCACTTCTTTTCTGTCTATATACATATGTATGTATGTATGAAAGCATTTCTTTTTATTTTTCTCTTTTTTTTCTGTTTGCACTTTTTCGAGCAGACTTTGTCTACATAAAAATATATATTGCATGTCGTGTGCTATGTGTTCCTTAGTCGTTGGTCTACTCAACGCCAGACTGGTGTCGAGGTCGAGGTCGGTTGGAGTTGGGGCTCAGACTGGTCACTGCGTGGAGCTTCTATGGCCGGTCTTTATTTTTTCTCTTTTTCATTTTTTTAGGTGACTCAAAGGAAAGAATAAATGCTTACTTTTATATGCTTGTGTGAATGTATGCGCACACATCGAAATACATATATAAATGTGTACATATATATATATGTATGTACATGGCATATACATATTAAGATATTTGATAGGTAAACAAATAATGACATATCGACCAATATTATGGTCGGATGGGATGCAGAAGCGGAGCGCATTAAACTTTTATGTTTGTTTTTATTTTCAATTTATAAGTAACTTTCTCTCAGCTCTCTGCTTCCCAAACACGACTGTTCTGTACATGCAAACTGTTGAATAGAATAACTAGTGGGCCATGTGTTTATCGGTTGTTGTCCGTCAGTGTTTTCCCTTCCACTTAAAGCACACTCGGATCATTTGATTCATAATCCACACTAGTGCATTTACTTTTACGAGCCTGGCTGACTAATATGAGTTGGGAAACTTCCGAGATTCAATAGAGTGTGTCCTCTGCCTTCAACTGTATATAATATGTATGTATGTATGTATATACAAATAGACATTCCCACATTTATACATGCTTATTAAATTTTTATGCATTATCATAACGATGGCGAGCATTTAATGCTATCTGGGCACAACACAGATACAAATGAACGTATGGCCGTATGTGTGTGGTTGTATATAATGGAACCTGTTTTTGTGTGATGTAAATATGTCTAACGTTGTGTGTGTGTGTGTGCGTGGAAGGATGTGGAGGCACATTCGGAACTTTTATTTTATTTTTTCTAAGCTTAATAACATGAACGTCATTGGGCTAGGTCAGTGTCAGACTACTTACTTAGTTTTTTTGTGTGCTTTATTGGAATTGGGTAAAACTTTGGCAATCGTAGATACATAAATTAAAGAGCAAAACTAAAGTAACAACTAAATCGATGTAAATGTATACAACATTTTTATCGATTCAAAGTGAATCATTGCAAATGCTTAAAGAAATATAGTTATAGTTTGTATAGTTTCCTGTTGGCAGTCTAGTCTATAAGTTTAGTTTATTATAGAGCATAGTTTGGTTATAGGATTGGTATACATGATGCAAATGAATATTAAGTGAATGAAAGAATTTAAGTTTAAAAAAAAAATTTTTTTTAATTAAAAACTGATTTTGGAGGGAATACAACTTGTCCAGCCGTTCTAGAATAAAAAATGTATCTGAACAACTCATATTCCCCTACATTGTGAAACTCTAAAAATCGAAAGCAACAAATTAAACAAATTAACAAATATCTTAATATATATATCTAAAGTATAAAATTACATTTATTCATATATATATATATATATATATATTGTTCTTTTTGCTGGCAATACTTTGATACAGGTTAGTATTGAGGCTTCGGTATATTAAAGGTATTTTTACTCATCAACGATTCCTTCACTTAGTATATGCTAACCCCACGTTGCGTATTTATGAACGAAATAGAAAAATTGAAGGGGCGGAAAAACAAGTTAATGTAATTACTCACACGGTGGCAAACAGAAGCTAAAACAAAAAGAAAATACAAAAAATTTACCTTGCTGCCATGTTGATCTATAAACGAGATGGAAAAAGTTTTCCAAATTGCTATGGGGTTTTTCGGGCAAGAAAGATAGAACTGAAATGGTGTTTTCACTGAAATACTAATAAGGTTTTGTTTGATATTTTAAAAGTAAGCCGAAATATCCATTTTTAATGATTATACAACTGGTATATCTGGTTTGATTTCATTAAAGATAGATTCCGATTTTCAGCTGAAGAATTGCGCGCTTCGACGTCAACTAAACAGCGCTACCTTATCCAGAATTACACATACTTCAAGCTTCGACCTGTAATTAAATACTTACTACGAGCCCCAACGATGAAAAAGAAGAAACACGAAAGAAGCACGGCAGCAGTACATATGAGTCGGTACCGTTAGGGTCTGGTGTTATTCAGCAACAAATTCCGCTAAAAATTAAGAAGCATGCTGGTATTAATTGTAACTCGATATTTTGTCTTTCCTGGGCAATCTGGTCGCCGATGGGTAATTAGATTACGCTTGATTTGATCTTAGCGCTCCTGTATAGACTCCGCACCCTGGACATGAGTTTATCTCTAACCTGCTTTGTGTCGGATGCAATAAAAATGATGGGTAATGGCAACTAAATAAAAAGGCAAGAAAAATAACAAGCATTTTTATTTTAATACCAACACTTAATATAAACTTGATAGAGCCACAAAATCACGCTCCATTTGCTCAAGCGCCAGCCCTGCTCCAGCTCCAGCTACTGCGGCAAGGGCAAGGCACGCAGTACACAGTACACAATCCATAGTCCGCCAGTTGGCAGCAGAGTCAGGAGCGGAGCGCACTCCTTTCTAGCAGACTCATGCACTTGTTGATTTTTATTAAATGTTGTAATAAAATAACAGTTAAGTTGTAACTTTGAGTAGAGTACAGAATAAAACAAGTAAGAGGACTCTGCTTAAAGGAGGACGACAGTGCCATACCCTGTAATCCACATCGAGTCATTGCATAGTGGTGAACCAAATACATACATACTCACATTTTCACATGCATATATCATATGCTTGTATTATTCCCATGTTTCCAGTTCATGGGGGGATTGTTCTTCTATTACCTCTTTTCAGTTACAAGCTTATTGTTCAGTTAATAATTACTCATTCTTTAATTTCTGAAATGATCATTCACACTGATTAGATGTTATTTACCGACTTGACTTTAAATCGGTCACATTATAAGAATGCAAATGACTCCTTGTGGCAATTACGCACCCACATTTAACGTAGTACAGGGTATTTGAAGCCGGCATCAGCAATTGCAAACGCAAGCACCGATGCAAGAGAGCAAGAAGTAACAGAAGCTTTGGTGAACTGGGGTAGAAAAGGATAGAAAAAGTGTGAGACCATAAAAAAGTTTGCCGCGGGATGATACTCGGCACATGTGTGAGTAGTCATACATACAAGCGTGCATGTATGTGTCTGTCTGTATCTGTATGTGTGTGTGTATCTGTGTATGTAGTAAACGTTCATGAATGAAATCTAGAATGGATGAATAAATATTTTATTCTTTGCCTTTAAGCATTGATTTTTTCTGCTCTTCGGCTTAGTATGTGAAAAGTGTTTTTTTTTTTCTTTTTTTCTGTGACGCTGTCACCGCTTGAACTTGCCCCGGCCTTAGTCTCAGTCTGTGGCCCAGTCTCAGGCTTAGCACTTGGATGAGTCGCACAAAGAAAATGTAAACACGTCGTAGATGCGCCAGCAAACGGAAAACATAAAAGAAAAATAATAAAATAAAAATAAAACTGCTACTGTACTCTCACTCGTAATCTGAAAGTGGAGCATCGCGCATAAATTATTACGCCCATCCGTATGTTCGTTCGTATTTTTATGGGCCACTTGTTGGACAGTGGAGAAGACTAGGTTAAGCCCAATAAGATGGCTAGACACTAAACGGTTCTGTGTGCACTGTTTTCGGTTAACAGAAAAGTTAATGCCGCACAAAAATCAATTTCATTTGTGTCTAATCATCATCATTTATTAACAGTAAACATTCTACTTAACATTTATGGCACTTAAATAAAGCCCAATATACATAACTGTAATTCAAACTGTTCCTGATGCGATATTCAAGTTTACTATCATTTCTTTCTATAAGTGTTAAAGTTATTCAAACAAACATTGAAAATATGCTATTAATAGTATTTTGACTTATTGACGCCATTCGAAGAATTTTTTATTTTTTGCATTTTATTGGAAAATTCAGTGTTCGCGTTATTTTACGAATATAATCATTTTTTTCTTTTTTAATCATTACTAATTTTATTACTATTATTATTATTATTATTATTAAATAATTTTATTTTTATTTAGTACTTTAATTAAATATATAAATGTTATATATTTAAATTGTTTCAAGTTGAATATAAATATTTACAGAATCTTCGCTATCGAATTTGAAGATCTATTATTGATTTTATCTTGATTTCCTACATCCAACTTATATAATGTTTCTTCATTATAACTTACATAATCCATAAATTTATTGATGCTAATTTGTACAATATTCGAAAATATTTAAGTCAAAGAGTACAGAAAATCGAGAGCTATAACATACATTAAAACCTAGCTCTTATTGTTTCACTCTTAACATTTCCTAAGAAAGAACTCGTATAGTATTCTCATCCCCATACACAACCCAATGTGAAGATGCTATTCAAGAAGCCTTCTATATACGTATGGAAGTATGTTTTATGTGTGTCGAAAGTTGGACGAAATTTATTTATCAAATGCTCAATGAAGCATTCATTTATCATACATATTTCTTCTGAATTTTCTACTCAAAGGTCAAAATATTGTAGTCCCGTTAAGTATTTTCGTATTTCGCCCGACAAGTTTTTCTCCGAAATCAACGGCAACGTTGTTCGCCATGAGAGATGTTAGATATGGTAAAGGTATCTCCTGATAGATGTGATTCCATGGAATCGTAGTTAGATTTCTAATTAGCAACTCCTATTCGAGAGTCTGGATGTGAGTTATAGCAAAAGTATAGGTACATATACATACGTAGGTACGTACACTTGCACCAGCACAAAAGTTTCGTATTTCGTGTCCGAGTGTGTGTATTGTGTGTATTTTCTTGCATTGGCTCTGGAGTCTGCCGACTGGACCAGAACAGGAGGTAGTGGCAAGAGCTAGATGTCGCATAAGCAATTTCTGGCCTCTGGAGCAGACCCTGCGACTCCACGCAGGTTGCTCGAAACGGCTTGCCAGCCCACACCAATTTGAATGGGCGGACGGGGCCTTTAGCCTTTTGATGTGCCACCGGCCATGGCCGGTGAATGCGAATGGGTAAGGCAGCTGGGTGGAGAGTGCCTAAGTACGGAGTGGCTGAAAAGGCGAGTTGGGCTGAATATTTCCGCCGAATGCTTCGCCAAATGCTTCGCAGCAGAGCTGTGCAGCTTCTATTCCTTTTGGTCATCGTCATCTCGTGCACATCATCTCTTGGTCGTTAGATTCGTCGTGCTGAGAATTGGATAGGGGTGATTCATGTGTGCAGGCAGTGGCATTTTGTTGTCGCTAACGTTGATGCCAACTTATTCTCAAACTCGAGAGCTGCACACAAACACAGGCAACGACACAGGACGGCCAGCCCGGAGTCCCATTGCTTTTGCCTTGGCAACCAAGCAGGCGACCATCGCCCAACGACCAACGGCCAACGACCAACGACCAACGACCGACGGCCAAGCGCTTGTTGCAAACGTCCTATACAGTATGTTGTCGCTGTCGCAGGCTCTGCTCGAACAAGCTCTTGCCTTCGTCACAGACCCTATTCCAAAATCTATCCCTAACCCTGTCTCATCCTCATCAACATCACCGCGTTGCCAGTACGCCCATGTCCGCCTTGGGTGATGCCGCCCCCAAAAACCGTTGGGGCAGCATCAGCAGCAGCAGCAGCAGCAGCAGCTCGTCGCCATACAAGAGCTGGCGCTCCATTTCCACTCCGGCTGCGTGTCCATCATGCTGCTGCCTTTGCTGCCACCGCATCCATCGCCCAACCACCTGACACCAAAAGCAAGTCGATCGATAATTTCCATAGTTGACCACTGCTATATATGCGAATTTAGAAATGCGAACATTTACACAAACACAAATATCTCAGCACACACATCTACAATATATATATATGTATATCCATGTGTGTGTGGATATGTGTGTGTGCACTTACGTGTACATATGCACGTATGTGTGTGAGTAAGCTCGGACATCACACAGGACGCAAGAAGAAGCAAAAGGACCAGCAGAAAGAAGGCACTGACATAGGAAAACGCACGAAGGAAGCCCGACGAAGGCGACCAACAAGAACCTCCAGTAGCTTTGGAAAATGTTGTTTGCATACGGCTTGCGATTGCTTGCTACATCGGCGTCTGGCGCTGGATGGGGGCCGAATTGGAGGGGGTGGGAGTGAAGACCTGCCAGTGGTCCAGTGCGACATGTAATGGATATGAAGAAGGGGCTATGTGGGCTGCGTACTAACCGGCTAGGTCACGTTTCGTTGCGTCGGCATCGCTATTGCTGGTCGTAGTTGCTGCTGCTGCTGCCATCATCGTAGCTGAAGTTGAAGTTGAGGCAGAGGCTTTGGCAAGAGCAGAGGCTGCGGCAGTGGCTGGGGCCACCAACAGAAACAGCAGCAGCAGCGGCTGAGGTACTAGCGCAAGTCGAAGAGATGGAAGCTGCGAAAATTCGAATTTTCAAGTTAGAACGGCCAGCTTGGCCGCAGTGGTTCGTCGTAAACGTGTGCGTGAGAGAGTAGGAGGGTAAATTAATACACAAGCATACATACATATATACAAATGAGGGGAAGGGCGCAGGCAGCAGTCAGGAGGCAGGAGGCAGGAGGCAACGAAAGACTCAGAGGGCGGGCAACAACAAAAATATACGGCTGTATATAAGTAAAATAGTTGGCTATTTCACGTTGCCGCCATCGCCATCGCCAACGCCAACGCCAAAGCCAAAGCCAACACAGCAGTTGACCAGCAACATAAAAGAGTGAGCAGGCCTGGATGTCTACTAACTCATTCTCACTTTTAGTTTCACGGATTGCGTAAATGTGGGGTAGATGGCATTGCATGTAAATTTATGTATACTATAATAAAGTGAGTGGGGGCGTGGTAAGAATCCATTTGGCAATACATTTTAAAGTCTATAGACTCAAATTCTTAATTACTAAGTTTTCTTTCCTCTCCGTTTTAAATACTCTTCATAAAGTCTCTTTCTAATACAATAATACAATAATCGTCCACTTAAAGGATGTAGCTACTCGTGGTACCAGTATCAGTACGGTGTCAATCTTACAATTCGCTAATCAGCAGTTGCAAAACGGTTTGAAATGCTTAAACTGCCTTTAATAAACATATCATATATGAAGATTGAAACTTGCAAATGCATAAACTAGCAATTAATAAAAGATATTAATCTTGATACCTTAGAATAAAATAGTATAATAGTACAATATATACAAAGTGGACTTGATCGATATCCACAAAATGGAATGAACTTTCCTTGCGTTACGTAACAAGAATATGTACTGTAAATATTAAGTCTATTGCTTTTGTTATTATAGAGGCTAACAAGGAAGAGGACAGACCAAATGCTTTACATCATATCTGCATTTAGCTACTAGTTTCTATTTCAGCAAATATTTGTTATGCATATTCTTAAATCCCTAAAGTAACGAATCAAGGGATAAAATAAACTAATATGGATAATTTATTAAACTAAGACCTAGACCAATCACAATTAACTTTCATCTACGTGTAAGATTATTATATTTGATCACATGCCAATGGAGCCAAAGTCTTAAAGTCTCCAGCAACCAAATACTTTCTCAGAGCTGAAATACCTCTTTCACAAATCCAACAAAAGTGGTCTAGTTGGAACTGCGCAACTGGGAGATACCCTGAGCCCTACAATAACTGTAGTCTTTTTTTATATTTATTTATTTTATTTTATTTTTTGCATATACATTTATCAAGTGTCAAATGTCGACGATTTTTATCGTACTGCGTATGATATACAGGAATATATAGATATAATTGTATTTATTGGCTTGGCGAGATAGTTGCGTTTAA
Source organism: Drosophila mulleri (assembly GCA_035047565.1). Classification (NCBI taxonomy): domain Eukaryota; kingdom Metazoa; phylum Arthropoda; class Insecta; order Diptera; family Drosophilidae; genus Drosophila; species Drosophila mulleri. Next base: position 2,374,131 of record JAWNPK010000069.1, on the reverse strand, counting down.
AAGGACTGAAAAACGCACACTACTGCGATCATCAGATAAAAGGAATTGATTCGATTGAAATATTAATTACATACATTAAGAGTGGATTTACCTACTAGAAGATAGCCTACACTCTTAGAACAGATGATATTCGATTACTAAATCAGCTGAATTATCTATTTTAATATAGTATTTCAGCTATTATAGGTGCCAAACTCAATGCATTCCCACACGTACATATGGATAGATTGACCAGAAATATTATTATCATTATTATTATTATTATAGTAATTTCAAAAAACCTTTTCATATACTGAATCTCAAGTGTCACCAAAAACTTAGCTTACTAGTGTCTTAATTATACTCATTCACGTAAGTGAAATGAGTATATTGGTTTTGTGTCAAGCTAGGGACTTGAAATTTGGAGCACATACTCGTGTATATCTCCGAATTATAAAGTGTTAAAATTGTAGGTATTAGAGCTAAAACTCAAATGAAAATGGGCTGTGAATGAGTATTCTGCAATCGATAATGCCCGACTGTAACGTTCTTACTTGTTTTTATTTGTGCATTGGAGCAGAAATATTATCTCGGCGAGCATTACGCAAATCTAAAATAAATTTTATATATTGATATAAAAAATTCATAAGAACGACTTAAACTTGTGGAGCAATCGGATTTCCGTCAATATGATTTTATGCATGATTTCCGGTCAGAATTAAAATAAAGATCAGGAAATTAAACAGTTTGACACGACTCAATCTTAAGAAATATTCATAGGATTGGATACCATCGATCTACTGATCTTCCATACCAAGACAGAACCTGCTCACAGGCATGCTCCGTCCATGGCTGCTTGGTCCATGGCATCGTATGTCTTCTTCCAATTGCAGCCATTGGACATTGGAGCGCACACAGCGACAAAGGACACACGCATTCGCCGAGCGAAACATGCGTTTCGTATATAAATTTGCAAAAAGTCTACTTGCACGCACATAACTACATAGATACATAAAGGAATTTAAGAAATCATGAGTGTGTTCGCTTCAGATGCATTTGCATAACTGCATGTACAAATATATATGTATATACTTATACATATACACATGTATTATGCACGCATGTACAGATACCTAGCATATATGAATGTATGTGCGTGGGTATATATTGTACATGTGTGTGTTTATTGTGATACACTGCGACATTAATTCGGGGTGAGAGTCCAGCTCGAGATACATGAAAACCTAAGTGCGTATTTAGGTATTAAAAACGCCCTTCCAAAGCACAGCCGAACTCCTCCTGCCGCAGTCTGCAGCTACAAATTTCGAAATGATTATTTTTGTTACAGCCTCTGCCCTTAAGTAATTTTACTTGAGAGCAGCAATGCAAGGCAAGGCAAGGCAAGGCAAATGCAACATTGCACATTGGAGACAATATTGCAAGACTCAAATAGACACATAAATGCGTAAGAATATACGACCACTACATGCATGCCCACACGCATCATAAGTATGTTTGTGCAACTCTGTAAATATGTATCGAGTGGCAATATGAAAATTCGCAAGTGTACATGAAAATTCGTACACGCATGTATGTACATATTCCATTATATACTCGCTGTCTTATAAGAAACAACACATCCGCCTACGCAGTGTGAGCTAGATGCATGTATTAGACTTTGGTTATCAACGCAGCTGTAGACAAATTAAAATCCATGCACACACACACACACTCACACATGTACACTCACAATATGTACATATGGTTCCACAGAAAATTCTCAAATATTTCTATCGAGCATATACCATTTGATTACTATTTTATATATACATACATACATATATAATGAATACATTTATTTTATTTTGACTAGTACTTTCTTATACACTTACAATTTTCGCTGTGGCTATGCTGTTAGTTTAAGCAACTCAGGTGTATGCTGTACCTTTTTAATTAAGTATGCTTTGTAAGACCTGAGACTTTTAATACAGAGACTCTTGAAAAACATGTGAGGTAATCTGAAGAGCACGATATAGGCTCAACATATAAGTCTTATAAATGATCTTATATGTATTTAGATACTAAAAATCGGGGAAACGTTATATATCCGTTTTAATTGTAGCTTAATTTGAGTTTTAAGTGATTCCGTAAAAAAGAGTATAATCGAAAAATCCGAAGGTGTGTCCGATGTTTTTGAGCAAATCCAACTTAACGCAATATTGGAGGAAATATTAAGAAAGTGTTGCTATATCGCGTAATTCGTCGCCGTAAAAAATAAAGGTATTTATAAGAAATATAAATAATAAAATATGTTAGTAATATGTGTGTATTATACATTGGAGAAAATATTTTTAAAATTATGAAGGTCATTTCGTTTTTAAACCGGTGGATCCACAGAACAAATAAATATATTTATATATATATCATCTGGACGGTTATACCTCTCCTAAAGCTAATCTACTCATTTACTCGTATTTATAATCGTTCATGATGCTCTATTCTTCTATATTGATCTTGTGCTATCCACCTGTCTGATAAAACCATTTGGCATTTATTAAATCTAAAGTCTCCCCAATTGAGTATGATATACATGGGTAGGTAATATTATAGATTACTTGAACTTAACCTCAATTACACGATCTAAGGCTAAACGGCAAGCATTAGTTTTCGGGAAACAGCGTGGGAAGGAATATTATTTGACTACACATGCGTATTTAAGTGGAATGAATGGCTTTAAAGTAGTTAAAAACCATGTGAGACTTGATTTTTTAATAATTATTCATTGGTATATATATATATATATATATATATATATATATATATATATATATATATATATATATATATATATATATATATATATATATATATATATATATATATATATATATATATATATATATATATATATATATAGTTTCCGATTTACCATCTCATCTATAGTATAATTTCGGTTGAGTTCAGAGGGTAAGATGAAGTTTAACTGATTTAACACGAAACTAATCTACTCATTACACTTTTTGAATGAGTATATTCAAAACATATATTTGGAAGAATGACACATGAGTAATCAAGGAGTATTATTTAAAGGTTAGTGGATATATTATACATATATATTAAAAGTGTATCATACAAATATATCTTGCAATATAAATTTTAAAGAATAACTCCTATAACTCAGCTGAATTTCACTCAGCATGCATCTTCCTTTTGAAATTTAAACTTAATTTAAGTTGATATAGCTATTTGAATATTTCAAAATTTGAATAGATGGTCATGTAAGGTATACGTATAAGTACTTATTAATTATGTCTTAATTGTATTAATCAGAGAATACATATCAAATTTAATGCTTATAATAAAATGTAAATGAGATCAATTCCACTTAGCAATTCTTTGTGTTTGGTCAAGATGGACAGACACACGGAGTGACATAGAGATTGCACGAAACTGATATACTCCTTCATTTCGTAAATTAGAGACAGTGCACCGCCTCATCTGGATTTTTTTCTTATTTCAACTTTTTTATAAGCAACTCGAATGATGATTAGCTCATGGCAGTCCGTTACACTTGACGTCTGAGTGACAAAACAAACTGCCCTCGATATTTAGTTATTCTCAAATGCACAATTCAATAATTTGAATGCAACAAGCATTCCAGCAATATTTAAAGTATCACAGAATAGGCGTTAGTTGTCGGAGCTGTTGTTAATTGAACTGCTCCTTAACCAGTTTAATGAACCTACTTAAAGCTCATATGAACACACACAGGCACAGACACAGACACAGAGAAAGACACGAATACAGACAGAGACCTACTCGGTTACTGACGGCCGATTAAGAACACTTTCCCTGTCACCATCAGTGACCAACTAACGCTCAGCGACATAAACCAATGTATTTACCCATAAATAGCTCATTATCATTAAATTAGGAAAACAAGTTGTTTGAAGCAATGCTTCTGGCAATTCGGTTGGCATTTGCTTAGTATACATGCACACACACACGCACACACAATTTCACTAATGCGGACACATGCTCCCCACAGACTCCCCACAGACTATATGTGTGTGTGTGTGTGCCGGTGCAGTCATAAATAAGCATATGTATATATGTATATGTGTTAACAAATATAATGAGATGAAAGTCAATGTCAATGTTGTACATATGAAAGCTATGTACATATTCACATATGTATGAGTGTATGTGTATATAACTGCAATTGAGAGGTTAATTACCACTCAGACACAATACAAATCACGGTGCATATACATACGTATGTACATATTTACTTGTGAATATAATGAGTAAATTAGGGTTATTTATGTTACATTTGTCATGTCTTTTTCGCATTATAACAGCATCATTAAAGCGTAGCTCAATGAAGTCAAGAGCTGCAGTTGACTTTTCAGATTGGATTATGACTAAAGAACCGCTTATATCTTTAGATAACTTTGAAAGAAATGTTTTCTATTAAGTAATGATCGACTAGCATACAGCCCCAGCTTTTGCTGCTCACATTGCCACTATCTTTATATTAGATTACAACACATATACGTGTACATCTCATATCTCACGCCCTTGAAAGACTATGTTAGTTTTGTGCAGTGTACAACATGCTGCCCACCACTCTGTCCATCTGACCGTCAAAATTTCGCGTTATTTCAGCTAGACTTGATATGTAGTATATATACTCGTGTACACTCGATTTATAAGAAATAAAGAATTTCTTCATCGGCAGATATCATTGGACTAGGGGTCCACAAAGAAACACTTCATCTTAACGAATAATTTTCTAGTCTTATAATTGAATTTTATGTAGAGAGAAGGGATAAAATTTTCAAAATAAATATTATAGAAATAAATTTAAATTGGCAAGAGGTTTTCACTTTAAAGAATTAAAATTAAATTGTATGCAGTCAAACAAACTCATTAAATTAAATTCTATTTATTAATTTATTTTGTTTTAGTGAACCTGACTGGCTTATTATTATCAGGGATAAGATTAAAGTACGAAAAACTTAAAAAAAAAAGAAAATGAAGACAGTAAGTAAATCATCATGCAAAGATGTAAATAAAAAGTAGAACAAGTAAATCGAGTTAAGTAACTGAAAGCTCAGCACTGACTTAATCTGAGATCTTCTACCATCTATCATCCATCATCCATCATCTACCATCCTCCGATGGTTAATTGTTGGTTTTCAATTAACCATCGGAGGAAAGTAGCCGTGAACTGCTGGACAAATTGAAAACTAATTTGCTTGCGTGAGACTGTAACGTGAATTACATACAAAGAATGGCCACAATATTGCCCATAAAACATTGAAATCAGTTTATTTGGACGCCAGCATCGTGAGCAACCACATCATTGCTCATAAAAATTTATTGACGCCAGGACAGGGCCAGGCCCAGGGCCTGGCCGAGGCTGAGGCTGAGGCTGAGGCTGAGGCGCAGGCACTGTGCTAAAATATAAATAAAAGAAGTCGTAAAAGGAACTTTAAGCTGCAGTAAACACATCATCAACATATCAACTGTGCACAGATAAGCAGTTACCAGCATCACAAGTGGCCAAGATGGGGGCAATTAGGGCAATAAACAGCGATTTCGAACGCGAAAGAGGCGTCGAGAGCCGACTCAGCAAGAAGGCGGGGCCAGCTCAGTCAATGCGATAATGTCAAAGTTAAGAGTTACGTTAATAATGACCCCATTGACAAGGTGAAAATCTGTAAGTGAATAAATAGCGTCTACCATTACTATATTTTCAATTTGCCTGTGTCGACAAGAGTGTGTAATGGTATACATATATTGTATAATTATTTACTTACATATGCTGCAAACATATTTTATTTATTATTTAAAATATTGAATATGTTAATGTTAATGAATGAATGAAATTATAACTACAGGCATAGAATGCATTCTATTCAAATGTAAAAATATTGAATAGCAAAATATGGTCAATACCAAGTTTAAATCTGTGAACTGGTCACGCCCTAATGGGCTAACCATATACATATGTACATACGTTAATCTGCCTGTAAACGAAGTATATCAGGTAAATACTTATATGATATTACTATGTCTAATGTTCTTAAATAAATTCAATTTCGTCAATAGACCATGTCAGAAGGTCTATTTAGTTCTTCTTTGATTCTTTAACTTTTTTCAGTTATTTAATACTTTAATTCAAGTTATAAAAATACTATAGAAAACTTATTTAAGAATTGACTTCTGTAAAAAACTATTTTCGAACGATTTCTTTTGAGAATAACATATGCCAGGTTTAAATAAGTACAATAACTGTATCAAAAGTATGCACGTGTATATTTGGGATAAAAGCTAAACGAAAACGAGAGAGCTAAAAAACGAAAAATTGAAGGAAAACAAAACATGTTTTTATCATCACACTATATACCAGATGTACATAAGTTTGGGACCAAGTATGATTATGTGTGTGTAAGTATGTCTGCATCGCGCAAATCACCCAAGCGAATTCTCGCCATTTTTCAGTGTCCGTCCGTTTGCCCAAACGAAGTGAAAGCCCAATACTTACAAAAAAAACACACACACACACACTCACACACACAGATGAAAATGTACACCCTGGATAACCCTCGACTAACACCGTCCAGCGGCTCAGCGGCCAAGCAACACCGCCACGTTCGGTGCTCGATGCCGCGCATTCGAATACAAAATAAATATCCAATATATGCCCATGTGGGTGTGTATCCTGTTTCTGGCATATATTATAAGTGGAATAGAAAAATAAATGCGCCGTGATAAAAGCTGTCCCCAGCTCCAGCCAGCCCCGCATGCCCACGACAGGCCACAGCGCCCATAAGCCCTCCTGAGCTCTCGCCTGTCCACCGCTAAACTGCGCGTCGTGACGCGAGGACAACACGTCAGCTGCGACAGCAGCAGCAAACAATAACAAGAACAGAAACAGCAGAAGCAGCAGCAGCAGCGCGGACGACGACGACGACGACGGCGGCGGCATTGGTGACAAAGTCCGTGTCCACAAAGGGCCGCCTTCGAGCCGCTCATCCTACAAAACGGACGCGTCACGGAGCACGTTTGAAATATTGGAAGAAGGACATTTAGGACTGAAATGAAAGGATCGTACAATAACCCTCAGCCTTGCCGTCCACCCCACTCCCACTCCCACACTCACACACCCTCCCATACAGAGAAACACGCACACATGCACATCATACCCAAAGAGGCCGGCGAAACCCTCCCCTCCCCCAGCGTCACATATCCCATTTGCTTCAACAAACACATGCACAGCCACACATCGCACACATGCACACACATGTATGTGTGTATCTACACTGCTGTATGTATGTATATACATGTGTGTGTGTGTGTGTGTGTATTTCGCGTAAATATTGGAAGTCCTTGACTACGCGACGCGCACGATGCTGATAAAATACAAATTCTTGGGCCGCGATGCTGTCCGCTAGAAGTGTATTTGCACAACTGTACTTACGGCAAGCTGGACACTGCCAGGACCGTGGTAGCAAAAACGACAAAGGCCTCACCGTGGCCCGTGGCCCACGGCTCGCCAAAGGAAGCACGAATATCTGCCGCTCTGGGAGACGTGTGGAGTGAGTGATTCCGAGTTGCACTGCACGAAACTAGAGCAGTTCCTTTTAAATTTAAACTCTTATGTGAGCTACATATTCCCACATTTATTAGGATTATTTGGGTATTACTAATACATTTGATTTATTAATAAATTTTATAATATTATTGGTATTACTAATACATTTGATTTCTTAATCTGAATACTGTGAACTCTGATCAAAATAATATATATTGTATATATAGTGAAAATTTTTATTAGAAATTTTGTTTTCTTTAACATACAATATAATATACATACAGTAAAGAGTAAATATATGCTTGGCACAAACCTTCTCAAATAATGCTGGTAGTTCCGTATGGTCTATAAATCAGATGCTTCTCTCATGTTGTAGTGAGTGCCAAGAAATGTGTTGCAGTGTACGAATATCCTTGTCCAGTTAGCGAACAAAAATCTGCGACGAAATTACGCCACATGTGTTCATGCCACGAGCAAATTTTCAGCGATGCTAACGGACGGTTGGCGGACAAGGGACAGCACTTTCATCTTAGGACGATTCTTTCAAGGGACAAACGCAATTTAGAGGACGCCGATGGGGGATGGACGGACACACTGGCATCATATATGTAAGTAAGTTGGCTTGAAAGTGTGCGTAGGACGTAGATGACGGTGTATGTGTGTGCGCTTGTGTTTGTGTGAGGGCGGCAGACGGTGGGTGGTTTGGGTATAGCGCCAAAACGGACAGGAGTCCGGCTCGGGTGGTCGCTCACACATGTGCTTATGTGACGTGCTTGAGTGTGCATGAGTGTGTGTGTGTGTATGAGTGTGAGTGTGGATGTATATGATGTTGTTGTTACTGCCTCCGGCTATGTTTGTATGCCTTATTGTATGCCTTGAACCCACACACGGCCGCGGCATCCACTTTGTCCAATTTTCAGACGGTCACTTTTGAAACGAATTTTGCCCACTCCCGGCTATGGCTTGACGCTGCCCGCGTTGCTGTTGTGATGCAAGACCATGAAATTGGCATTCGCATTTTAGAATCCACTTAAACATACTTTCTTCAACCCCCACTAACGGAATGCTTAAGTAATCGCAGCCGTGCACCATTCGCATTCGGCGTCCGTTCGCGCACATATATAAATGACCTTTTCTCGCGGCGTTGACTTGCTCTCCATGTAAAGCGTCTGTATAATTTTATTCAACTCGGTTTCACTTTTTGATCAATAACTTGACCATTCCCCAAATTTAGCACGAAAAATGTTTTCAATTCTGTTAATCGTTTATTATCCCCAATTTTAACAATGAGCTAATAAAGGCATTCCTCAATATATACGTCTTAAATACCATTAGCTTCGAAAAAGATTTTCAAATTTAATTAAATTAATTCAAAGTCTTACTTGTACAGCTTAAAACCATCGAAAGTTCTGTATTGAGCAATATGTTATAGTATTGTAATACGGATTTTAATTCAGTTCATCGAATGCTTTCTAATATATGTATACCCTGAAACTATTAAAGATAGGAATTCATTAAAAATTGGATTGTTGGGTGATATGTGTTCTACAGCATATTTAATAGGCAGAAGGTATGGCTGACCTCATAAATATATTCATCCGAATCAATAACCAAGTCAATCGAATCGACCCCTGTCTGTCTGCCGGTTTGCTCTCGTTTACGTCCGTCTCCGTGTAGGTATGAGGCAACATGGGGTTCGCCTAATGAAGGTTGTGATTATTGCTTCAAATCATAAATATTTTCTTTTCCCGTTTAAGATATCGATACCTGTCATGTTCAGTGCTACAATAAGGAACAGTTCGAACGTACTCAAATCAAATATTTTATATTTTATAATAATGCAAAACTATTAATTAAGTTATTAAAGACGGAAATTATTTCTAAGCAACATTTTCATGTCAAACCTCAGACCTTTGCAAGAGTATTCTTGGCTACTTATTTTCATACAATTTATTCATTTAATTTTTCCAAACATGAGTTTAACAATTTTTAATTTTTTTTTCGAGTTTTTGTTTGTTAATTCTGTTTTCATTACAATTTCTATTCGTCGGATTCCTTTTCGTCCTCCATTTTCAAATTTAATCGAGGATCTTTTTGCAGTGAAGCCTTAACCCATTCATACTTCTTTTGCGACTCCTGATGAGTTAGAGTGAGACGCTGCTGGACCATTCGCTTTCTGAGTTCTAGATCCTTGGCCTGCTGTACCAGGCGATTATAGTCGAAATTATCAAATTGATTCTCGAACTTGTTTAAGAAACGGTTTAAAGATTTCGCCTCGCTTGTTAACTGCAGACAAAAAAAGCGATATATGATCTATAACATTGGACAACCTTCATGAATCTTACGTCTTCGTATTGCCTTTGTAAATTGTTAAGCAGCGTGACAAATAGAGACTTCAGATCATTCAGGCAGGCATTGTAGGCAGCCACAGATTGCTCCTGAGTCAGTTCTTCCTGGTCTTTGAAAGGTACCAAATACGGAGCCAAGAAGTCCGCTGGCTTACTGGCCAGTTCGCGCTTCTTCTCCTGTTCTTCTTTAAACTGAAAATAAAGCATGATCAGATAGCTAAACACTGAAGAATTCAAGGGTAAGGTATACCTGTTGCATTCGGAGTGCGCGAGCAGCTCCATTGCGCAGTGGGTCAAACAAGCTAAACTTCAGTTTGGGGTCCGTCTTTTCCCTATTGCGCTGATCAAAAATATTGCTGATATCGTCCTGAACAGCAATGAACGTCTTCTTTATTCGATCCTCCGACTGCAGTTGCTCCAATAGCAATTTGTACAACTCCAGATTAGTCCGTATTGGATCCAATGGATTCGCCTGAAAACGAGTATTGGGAATATTGAAAGCATTCTTCAAGCATGATTATATTGGCTTGCTATACCCTGTATATTTTGGTTAACTTCTCATCGTATACCAGCTCCGTCCCGTAATCTGGTTTCGGGGGCTTCGTGAACTCCACTGTGGTAGCAGTAAGCGCTCCGAAGGTGTAGTGGAATTTGATAATAATTTTGTTTTGCTGGAACAGAAACGTTCTGCTAGCTATGTCGTTTGCTACTATGTCGTCCTGCTCAGCACGATGGAATTTTTCAACCACTTTCTGGAAAGGTAAAGGTAAGGGTATTGCAAACAGAACTAGGGTTGTCTGATATTCGTTACTTTAAGCACTACGCCGTTGGGCTTATATAGATACTCCCTGTAGCAACACCGGTCGCCTTGACCCGTATAATTTAGTATTATCAATCCCGGAGTCAAGTCTATTGTTTCCAATGTATCTAGTCTAGAGCTGGAGATAAACGTCAGTTTTCGGGGCAATGATGAGTCCGAGAAATATTCAATGGCTATGAAAGAAAATGTAAAGCATATTTGAGCAGCCAACTTGGTAAGGAGTTTTATATGATTATTGATTATATTGACTATATTGAAATGCATATTAGAATGAAAACTGAGCTCACATTTCAAACTGTCTGTGCGGCCTTTGGCAAAGCGCTCCTCGTAGTGATCATTTTCATACGTATACACCAACTGCTCCATGAGGTCGAATCGGTTCTTATAGTATTCGTAGCGGACTTTTGGATCGGTGCACATTTTGTCATTAAAGAGTGTCAACTGCATCACCTTGCCGTCCCGTTGCGAGTACGGCGAGAACCGTTCGTGAATGGCCCCATAATACTGCACCTTTTTCTCAGACTTTGGGAAACGGTGCTCGTAGTCCGCGTAGCCGATGTGAAGCCGATTCACCCAGCTGCAAATAGCGTCTAAATGCTTTTCCTCATTTATGTCGGTATCGCTGTCCGCGATGTTTTCATCTGAAGACACTTTGTAGGTGCGCATTTCCGGGGGCTCTCCCGGCAGCATGTGTCCCCAATCAGCGATTTCCCGTAGGTCCCAGCGCAATTCACTGACTCGCTGATAAGTTTGCTTGTTCACATAGTAATTATATTGATTCCAGACGCTGTCGATCAGAATGTACTGCTTACAGCCCGTCTCACACATGAATCCCGTGGAGGGCTCTATGAATATGGCAGTGGGTGGGGCTTCCACAACATCTCCATTCACGTCCGTATAAGTGATTCTGGGCTTTATACTCCAGGGCGCGTTATTAATAACCGCTACCCAAGCGTGAGATCGACGATAGTGGTATCGATCGACTGCTAGAAGTTCAAGTTCCTAAAAGAAATAAACATAATATATAGATTCTGAATATATGAAACCTGATAACAAATATTACCGCCATTTGCTTTTGCAAGAGCTCATTTTCTAACCGACTGTGCTCTTCGGCTCTGCGCCTGTGGATCTCTGCCATCTCCTCCTCCAGATGACTCTCCAAGTCTGGCAAAGCGCGCAGCTTGTACTTGGCGGGCTTCTCTTCCTTGGCCTCCTCCTGCTCAACATCGTCGTCAGTGACGATGGGATATGGATACGGCACGTTGCGCTGATCGTTGTGAACAGTTTCTTGACGTGCTACCCCAGACACAACCATAGCCGGATGGCCAGCGCCAATGAGCATGCTGGCCAAGAGCGTTGCCATCTCGTACGAGTTTCCACGGCGCTTCCGAAGCAACGTGTCCGGGGATATGAGGCGAGTTGGCTAAATTAGAACATCGATGTTGTTTCATAAATTACTCAATTGGATTTAAGTTTTCAATATTGAAGCTGAAACTGAATAACTAAATGCAAATGTGCTATGGTATGTGAATGTTTTGTAATGTATATTTCGTTTACCATTTATTTAAATTTATAGGGACCTGTTGGCTCTGCTTGCGGAACCGAAAATCACAAGCAAAATAAACATTGTAATCTCATTCAATCGCACATTTAAGGGAATCCCATTTCCTCATTTCAGAATATAAGTATATATAATATATAATATAAGTGTTTAAAACATTTTAATATTTTCAAAGCGTTACCGCTAAGCAACGACCACATCAGTACCTCTTAAAGAGGTTTTTCAGTTTTGAGAAATTGGGAATTTTTTCACTCAATGCAGCTTGAATAACACCGTGTATTGACCTTATTGACACACACAGTGAACTGGACTGACTTAAGTCCTCTCATCCTCACGTCAAGAAATCATGTTAAGCTCGCCAGCCACATTACATATAATAATAAAATAATTAAGGTAATCAACTTTTCTATATTGAATCAGTTCGGTTATAACTTTATAGGACTATCACATAAGTAACCAAAGTCAGTTTTACTAAGCTTTAACGTTGGCTTTAGTTTTTATTATAAATAAACGGTTTCTAACATGTTGACCTCATTTTACGAAAATGATGTCAAAAAGCCAAGCGAAAGTCATACGGCGCAAAGACTTTTAAAACTATTTAACTACTTCAAGCAAGAAGTTTCAAGTTAGGCGTTGCTTCATTCACGGTCAATACTCTGCCAGCTCCAAACAAAATTGTTTTCTGATAACGTAATTGTAAATTTTTAAAATTTACCTGCAGAAATTAAATGAAATTATTGAATATGCCACGCCCCGAGAAAAGCGTGAAAATGATTTATAAATAGAGCATAAACCTAATATTGATTTCAAGACTCAATTGCGAAAATTTCGACGCCCCCACGGGTCGTAGATATACCTAATATATCTCGACTTGATTTAATCAACGCAAGTACATTCCTCAAAAATTCAGTATTGAGATTCAATCAAGTATACTGCACACAGCCTTCACTTTTTTAGAGTGTATAAAATGTGTCAGCGGAAAATAAAGTTCAATTGAAATCTGTGTGAATTGTAAAATCTAATTTAGTTCAGCTTTATCATAGATGGTGGAGATCATAATTATGATAGTGGTTCTAGAATGAATTTCGTTCTTTAATAGGATCCTCAGATCAGCACAATTACGAGGTATACTATATTCGACTATACTCCCACATGATTCCAATTAGTCAAATTTGGCTATTTTACTTAGGTAACTAAAAATAGGTTCAACGTAAATGTCGCGATTCCGTAAACTAATACCTCGACAAACTGGACACAGCTTCCACGAATTGCTGTGAACACTGCTGCTCAGCATGGGACGAAGGTGCACCTTCTTACAGCTATAAGTAAACGACCCTTTTTCAGATTAGTTCAAAATTGCTGACGCAGCAGGAAGTGAGGAAAACAACTTGTTAAATTTCCTACTGCGAATGCTGCAAATAAAATGGCAAAGGTTACTCATTTGCTACTATCTCTACTCTTTACTCATCAGCATACTCTTGTCATGTGAATCTGGCCTTACTATATTTGAAAACTCATATGTAGTCTAATTATTTATCTTCCATTATATTTTGAATCTCAGTACAGTTGGTTCGATCTTGAGGGGATAGTGTCAGTGAATTCTTTTATTATTAAAATGTTCAGAGCTACCCTCTCCACACTTTTTCAGCGATTTCATGCAAAACTCAGTGCTGAACATTGCATTAACGCTAGAAATAGTAATAAGGTCTGTATATATGCACACGTATCTATATAAAGAGATGCGTTTTACAAAGATCCCAGCGCAAACTCATATATACGCTGGCGGATGTCCTGCGGCGCGAGTTTTATTGGAATCGGAACAGACGTCAGTTCGTTGCCGTCTCAAGCTGCGACAAAGACGAAAATCGCACCCCTACATAATCCGCCCAATGTTTTCTTATCTTTAAGCTGGCTGTTTACCTGCGCAGCTGCAATTATCCTATAGGTGTATGCGCATGTGGCACAAACCGTGTCCTGCACATCACGTTTTTCTTGAGACAATGGCCAAGGGGACGATTCTGTAATTTGCGAGAAAAATAGGCATACAAATACATATATATCTATGTACATATGTACATGAATGCCCTCACTATGCACATATAGCTCAGGAATGATCAAAACTGTGGAGCGTCACTGAATGTCGAGTCAAACATATTTTGTCCTCTTTCCGTCAACTATCCGTAACCTTTCAGGGTTCTCTCTTGCTCGTCTGCGGTTTATTTCGTATATTGGCCTTGTACTGTGCCATAAGACCCACCCACATGTATAATACCTACCCATAGGTGTTTGGACCCGATTTAATAGAATGTCCTACTATAATTGCTTTCTCCCGCTCCTTTTCGACTAAGTAGTTCGTCTAAGGAGTCTTATATTACTTCACTTTTTGAATCGTCTCAAATTACAAGAAATTAAGTAAAATGTAAACTCTGATATTTGTAATCAATTTACAGAATGAGCAATTAATGTATCTTTATCAAAAAGTTGTAGAGTGATTTCTCTTAATCAGCTTTTGAAATACTATATATATAGAAAAAAAGTAGAGTATTGGAGTCGGGTGCAACTGACTACAGAATACTCGCTCACGGGCCAAAACAATATATAACACATGGTTATTTCCAGAATATATGTATATATATATTTTTTAAAGACCGTCTGCAGTACTTTACCTTTAGTTTAAAAAGATTATATGATAAACTCTATTTGACTCGCCACGAGCCTAATCAAACACATATATAACATCTATGAATGGAGAAGGTCAAGACTAACCGACTCATAAAATTAGTTTGTAGCTATACCATATATGTAAAGGGTTATCCGATTTGCATTTCCGATTCATATACATATATGTATAATTTATAAAATAGGATGTTGAAAAGAGTAGTGTCAACGCCCGATGGGGGTGTATTTTATTTGTATTTCAGTTATAAAAGAGGTCTAGTCTTGGGTTCTTCTTAAGAGTACATATATTTCGTAGTGTTATTAAGTGGACGAATCGGAATAATCCTAAATTATTCGACTTGACAATACCATACAAACAGCCCAACAGTGATTGCACAAAACGAATATACTACTATCCCTGCGTGAGCGAGTATACAGAGTAGAATGTATATAGTTATTTGTTGGTTCGAGCGAAGCTCTGTTCCCTATGCTCGTTTAATAGCCTTTTCGAAAACCTTGTGAACGCGTCCCGCCGTTTCGAACAGATTAGTGAAATGCAAAATCCCCGTGAAGCCGTAAGAATCACAATGAAGCGTTCCGTGGCTGCACAAAGACATCGCCGAGCAGCAGGAAGAGCGACAGCGCGGCAGTCGAGGTCAAAACCATTCGCTGGCAGCCACCAGTTAGCCGACAGCGTCTAATTGAATCCGCAACAGCAAAGTTGGCTCAGTTGGTTCACGGGGCGAGCTCCCTCTTCTGCGTGCGACAGCAGCTCGTTGTTGTTCTGTTCAGTTCAGTTCTGTTCTGTTTACCCGCTGACATCAGGCACTCTTTGCGTGGCGCGAAATAAGAAACGCTTCAAGGTTATTCGAACGTGTTAAATTAGGATCAGCCTTCAATGCGCAAACGAAACAATCGTGGAAAAAACATGACAAAAACAAAGGAGCGAAGGCACGCTAACATATTCGAGACACAGGCGCCCTGTTACTTAACCAGGAGGCATAGCTCGAATTACACCAATGCCAACGTCCATCTGAGTTTCGGGGAACAAAATTTAACCAAATGCAAAATTTTTTGCAAATATAAAAAAGGGTGGCAAATGAAAGACTGACAAGAACACTTTACGCTGCGAGCTGCGTGTTGCGAGTTGCGAACAGCGAACAGCGAACTGCGAACTGCGAACTGGGAAACCGTAGACTCGCCTGGCTGTGCAGGAGGTGAAGATAACACAAGCAGGCAACGGACCGCCATCAAATGGTGTTGCAGCGCTACTTAAGACATCCACCCACATAATCCCGGTACATGCCATGTAGTAACCCGAGGCGAAAAACGCACGTGGGAGGCACATCGCTTATCGGGGCGCATAATGAGCCGCTGCCATCTTTGTCATAAGAGCACAGAAACAAAGCGGTGAAATTCAGCGCGATTCCTTAAGCACTTGCGGGAGTGTTGCGCGTCCCAAGTCAATGTGGGCAATATGACGGGGCCGCCTGCGAGTTCTTAAATGAGCACACACGATGAAAATCAGCGACTTAACCCCTTTATGATAATGTTCCGCACGGAAGTGTTATTGTCCTCAGGACAAAGGGACGCACACCATAAACAGTAGCCGCCCATCCCGCCAGCCAGCATCATTGGCGCAGAACCGCCGTAGTCGCAGTCAATGATGATACATAGTTATCAACGACCACGGACCTAAGCCCCAAGCCTTTGTCCGCCGTCTCTGTGCTTTCTTAATAATGTCATATACATATTTGGAAGGCATAGGCTTAATGCCTCAGAAAAGGATGTCCATGGCTCTCCCAGCATAGCTGTCTAAGTCCTTATATAAAGATGCGTATAGTTGTTGTTACTCGTGGTATATGTTACATATAACTATCGTATACCTTAATTACGTAATACGTATATGTATGTATGCTAAATAGCCATTCCACTTATGTATAAAATAAATCTTTAGAATAATATAATGCGAGCCAACATTTAATATGATATATAGAGTGGGATAATATCCATATGCATACAATTTATTTAATAAATATATATTTTCATATCATATTAGTTTTTTCCCTATTTAATAATATAGCTTCAATATAGATCAAATTTATTTTAGGTATTGCTCTTATAACTTGAACGCTTTAACAAGTATCTATGGATATAGACGGTATATCTATTTCCTAGTTACCTCGGTTTCTGGGTTTATTAAAGACTGTATCTCTGAGAATTTACTTCTTTAGGCAGATAATAATGTACTATTTATTATGATTATTGTTTATTTTCTCACATGTACATATTTTATGTGTATTTGTAATGTAGTAATAAATAAAAATATTTGACAGAGTCGAGTCACACGACTTACACGGTATTGCGTCTTCTATGCCATTGAGTTATTTACTCGGTATTGTCAACAATCACAGTCGTTTGTCACGTAACGGCTAATTAGCCACCTCCACTAACATATATCCCATTATACTACATCAGCAGAGGGTATGCATAGTTTTCGCAGCTCTTACAGCGCGAATGCTGTAGAGGCGCGGCACGTGAAAGTTCTGCGAAAATAAGGACTCACGTCTGGTGCATATTGATGGGAGTCGCGCATTTTAGCGCGACACACTCACACGCCGTGCATCGTTTCGCATTACCTACAGTGTCCGCGTCCATGACCACGTCAGCACCATGGGGGTAGCCTTTAGGGGATGAAAAGTGGGCATCGCCATCGATGGGTGGGAACAGTCGTGCTTGCCCAGAGACGTCGCGATTTAAAGGGATCACACATATGATTCTTTGACCCCAGCACTAGACGTCAAGGGGAATCGAGCACTGAGGCAGTACAGAAGGCGATGGTGGTTGTTACTTTAAAAATCAACTCCGATAACATTAGTTAAAGTCACTCGGCAATGTTGATAACAAAGACGAAAAAAAGTATATTGAGGGAATATATTGGATATGCCAAGATTTGATACTAATAATTCTATTTTTTATAGAACTATCTTATCCAATATCATCCCAGCTAGACTGAGTAAGTCTCTAAGAAGAAGGCAGGGCCGAGTCTTGCTGCAAGTGAAAGAGTCCTCGCTGAGGTCCAGACTGAAATTGATGAAAAGTCTGACTATTCGCCAGAGTGTGTGCTCAAAGAAGAGCACCCATCCAAGGCTCGGCAAGCGGGGGAGGTGGAACGGGGAACTGGCCAGTTATGCGCACAGAAACGGCCGCTGCGCCTGTCGACAGTCGGTGACTAGTTCGCTTTGGAGGCCACGAGTAATGCTATAGCTGTTGCTCATCGCATATCGCAGGGTGCGCGACGTTCTGCGATTTAAACTGAATGTGGCATGGCGAACGGCAGCAAGTGCCAGAGGCGCAGCCGGAGCAGAGCAGAGCCATCGCCTCATAGCCTCATAGCCTTATAGTCGCAGAAGCATCGTTTACTCGTCTATCTGCCTGTCTATATGTGGCCAAGTTTTTTGTCTGGGAGGCGGTGAGAGAAGTCGTTCCTGCCAGTTGCCAGTTGCCAGTCAGCGCGAGGTCTTTCTTTGTGCCAATGTGGCGCAGGGCGAAGGGTTGGCAAATGCGATGGGGCTTGACGCAAAATTACGCCGCTCGGCCACTCGGTGGCTCGGTGGCTCGTTGGCCCGTTGGCTGGATGGGTCGGTGTTCGGTGGCGCGGTGGCTCGCTGGCTAGGTTTGACTTGGCTAGGTTACCCAGCACCACCGTCTGCCACTTGCTCTGATCTCAAGTGGGCTGCTATGCATTGTTCTGCTTATGCAGGTAAGCAAAGCATGAGGTGGAAACAGGCTGTTATACCTTCGCACACACATAAAGAGAGTGTTATGTATGTATGTATGAGTGAATATATGTGTGTATGTGTGTGCATATGTATTTGTTCCCTTTGCATCCGCACACTCTAAGGTCCGTCAGTCAGTGTCAATTCTACATACGCTGAAAGTCGCGATGCCTATAGGAAAGGCAGCTTGGTCGGGGGATGTGCGATGGAATAGGATGAGAAGGGATGGGATGGGATGGGATGGGATGGGCTGCGGCTGGTGCCGTCACCATCGCTATGGCTTTGCCGCAGGGTGGCGACTGCAGATTTTAGCTGAATTGGCGCGGGGTTGCGCTCTGATTGATGTAGGGAGCAGAGTGGCTCGATTCTCCTTGTCTCCTTGCCTCCTTGTCTCCGTGTCTCCGTGTGTCCTTGTCTTGCCTGTCCTTTGCCATAGACGACAACGTTTGTCGCAGACGACGGTAACGATGCTGACCGCGCGACATGCTGCTTTCTATTTTGATGAAAATTCGCGATTGTGTACGTTCAACCGGAACGGACAGAGCTGCCCGCTCTCGCCCCGCCTAGGAAAGACGCATTGTGGCATCGTGACGCGTTGTTTGGTCAGCTACCCGGCAAAGTTACCTGTGCAAATCCGTGCGCAGTGTGAGCCAATGTCCGTGAATTCACTGTCAGATATTGATTTAATATAAATGTGACTTTCCAAAGCCACAATCGAAAGTGTGACTGGCATTTATCCGGCAATACATTAAAGGCCGCAGTACGCAATTTACAGTAGGACATTTTCATGAGTGACGTGGCCAGCTGAAGACCTATTGGTTCCGTTGGAATACCACACATTGTCACCTGTGAAATTGCGCGCCAAATCGCGTTTTTGTGTTCTACATCGCCAACGTAGAATTTTCTTGCACTTTTATTGTTTACAAGTAGGCCGCAAAGGACATGACACTTGAACAGGCTTCGTCCTTACCAGCAGACACAGCCGCACAGTGTCGCAGTCCTCGCCCCGCCCCTCTACTGCAGCGTGGATAATGAAACAACAATAATGCCGGGCAAAGTCTATGTGTGAATGAGAATACAAAGAGGAATTTTTGTGCCTGTCGTAGTACTCTTGATACTTTTGCACCTTGACTTATCGGCATCCTCGTTCTTGAGCACGCCAAAGCAAAAATGCAAAAACGCGTCGCTTCTTTCCGCTGCCGTTAGTTGACGGAATCTTACAAATTTGTAGGCAAAATCTGAAAACCTGAATGCTGTATACGTTGAGTAATTAATTTCGTCGCATACATAGTCGAAATGCCCTTTGCGAAGGGAATAGATAGATAGATAGAGGATAGTTATTTATAATTCAATATATATCATTTATGTTCTAGGTTAATAGATTATGATCATTAGAAATTTGTGAGCTACTGCAGGTCTAACGCCCCAGTTAATCTAAAATTATCTATGTCTCTCTTACAAACTTAGGATAGAACGTTATTTAATTGTAGGATGTGTAATTTGAATGTAAGCTTATCTATGTGCAAAACTGGTTACAAGTATTTTCATAATATTATATTTGTATTAATTTCATATTCATAAAAGATTTTCAAAAAGATCCGTATTACATTTTATACATATATATTTTATATGCACGAATTGTTGTATTCATTCGATATTCCCGAGATGAACTCTTAATTAGATTTATTTAAATAATATAAATAATCTGTTGTATCAGTCTATGATTTACATATGGTAGCTATATCATCAATAGATTATGACTGGATCTAGAGCATGCTATAAAGCTATGAACTATACTATGAGCTATACATTCAGTTGTCTGTGTGCTTCGAGCTGTGGTGCATATACATTCTGTATATACACTGCAGATGCGGTTGCAGTTTCGCCCTCACACTCACACTCACACACACGCTCATATTTACATACCAACGTACACATATATGCACACACATACGTGTGTATGTACTATCTTGAACGTACTACAATTAGCAACTGATTGCACTTGCATATATGCTTCTAGCACCTAGCTCCTGCTCGCATCATCCATCGTTCGTCTTAGTAGCAAAGAATATCTTAACAAAGCTCGAGCGAATACATAAGAAGCGGGAGCAAGCAAAGGATACAAGAAAAACTGCATGTGTCTGCGTTATTTGCATGTGGCTCGGACCGAAATGGTTTCGAGCCAGAGCGCAGTGGACCCCGTGTGCATGTCTTGCCTTGCTGCATATAGTTTAATTTCGAGAAGGATTCAGCCGCACGTTGCTAAGAGCTTTTGCCAAAGTCAGCTTTGTCTCTGTCTCGCAAGTAGTGCTGGCTCGCTCGCGCCGCATCCTTGGCCAGAGTCGTTCTCTGTCCGACGCGTTGGCCAGCAGCATCGGCAGCATCAGCAGCATCAGCAGCATCAGCAGCCTCTGCAGCATCGGCAGCAATAGCAAGCGTAAGGGCGACGTAGATGCACTACGAGTCAGTCAGTGGTCAGTAGTTGGTGGTCGAAAATGCTGCGTCCACCATACTGCGTCCCTCCGCTGGCGCCTCAATTGTTTCAAATTCTGTGTTTTCTCGACTGCTGCAACGATGGCAACGACAACGGCTGTGGGAGCATTTAGCTTAGATTGGAAGGACAAATGCCAGAGTCGGCCTGCACGTTTGCCTTCTTCTTACGCGGCAGCCTGTCCAGTCCGACATAACAAACACATAACCACGCACACACACACACGCACACGTACACACACACACACTCACACGGACTCAGGTAACGGCAGCTGACAAAGAGCTCGGACGTCGGCTAGCGTCGGAAATGGTGGTAGATGAGGTGGCAGTGGCTCAGGCAGAGTCAGAGGTAGAGGCAAGAACAGCGGTAGAGGCAGAGGCAGAGGCAGAGACGGAGACGGAGTCAGAGGCAGAGGCAGAGGCACAAGCAGACGCATTAAAACAAAGCAAGCTACGAACTACGATATGCAAATCATAGCAACAGCAATGAGCAATGAGCAGACCAACATGTACACCCGTAGCAGAAAATGGAATAAAACGTATCGTAAGAAAAAGGATTTCGACGAGGACGTCCTGAATATAACAACTTTCGAGAGCTGCGGCTTTCGTCTGCACAAATCGCCTTAGCTTACACAAGACCACGGTCAAAAAAGGACGGCCGTAGGGTTACCGGGGAGTAGGGTGCTTAGCAGGTAGCGACTAACTAAGAGAGAGTCCTGCCTAGACTACACGCTACACGAGTTGCAAGGAAAGGATTATGATGCTGCTTCAGTTTGTCGCAGTGCTGTGAAATCGTCTTCTCTGTATGTTGGCATCGACGCAACTCTCGCTTGGCAAATGAGCGATGGGCGATGGACGATGGGCGTGATGCGCAGATCCGGATTTTGGCTGAGATCATAGCAAGTGCATTTTCAAATCACGTGATCAAGTTTGGACCGAAATATGTTAGCCCGCCTGTAAGCAACCTGATTATAATAACTGCGTTTCAGCTTGAAGCTGATGAAAATGCGAAGAAAATACAGAAATAATCTGACATGCGTATATGGCCGGACAATTGTTAGTTTTGTTCTTCTATATACTGTGGGAATATATGCATACAGATATAAATATGTATATATATATATATATATATATATATATATATATATATATATATATATATATATATATATATATATATATATATATATATATATATATACATACATATATACATATGTATGTATGTATCCGAATTAAGACGTATACAAACAAGTATAAAAGCACACAAGCATTTTGCTTTTTAGGTGGTAAACTGAAAATTTTTGTTTTTAAACTGTTATACTTATAAAGACAATGCGAAAAGTTGTAGAGCCTCCGACAGGGGGCGGTGTTATGTGCTAAAAATCATACACATAATACACACTCACACACACACACGCACATGTCGAAAAGTATAACTGTATGTCTGGTCGGACACACGGCCTCACACATACGTACACACAACAGCACACACACACACATACATACGCTCAGAATGGACGGAGTAAATAGTGTGACCAGCGTCCTGCCCGTGTGCCTTCATCTTTCAATTCACGCGAAAATTTCCTTCGCCGATATTGCGCTCTTGGGTGTGAGCAGAAGTGGTTGCTAGTGACAGCGGGCAGGCGTCAAGTGTGCTGGGTAGAGGCAGGCGGGCGAATCGAGTTTAGTTGAGGACGACGACGACGACGACGAATTCGTAATTGTGCACACACACACATGGACACGCGCGCTCGCACACACACACACTCACACACAAGTGATTTTAGAAAGGCGTTGGCGGATGGAGTAGGGAAGAGGGCCTTTTGGTAGCTGGCTGACCAGCCTCAGCGACATATCGGCCGATGTATGGACCATGGTCGAAGAACGTTTACTGCAGCAGCTGGCAAGGAGCCGGAGACATAAGAGAAAGTACGACACGGAGTGCGGGCGAATGAAAATAGAAAATTTCGCCTTGGTGGACAATGGCCTCTCGGTTTAGTCAGTACGTTTGGTAGCTATTGTTGCTTGGTAGGCTGCTCGCCTGGTCCGTTGGTTATGTTGGATGTGTTGGGTGTGCTGGGCGGTAGGTATTCATTTCTGGACTCCACTCCATCCGCTGGAAGGCAGCTACGGCGCTGAAAATCAGAAGTGTACATGCATGCAGTATATAATATCTATAATAGATACATACATATATAGAAATATATATATTTGTATATTTATATATGTACATACATATATACATATATACATATATTTCTATTATATGCCTTGCGATAAAGCAACTTTAAATTTACGCTGCAACCAAATTTGCGCCAAGGATGTTCAAATGCGTACGTCTGTGTGTGTGTGTGTATGTGTATTCTGCCTACGGATAAACAGAGTCAACTTCGCCACATGGAAGCTGCGTCTGGCTTTTTAGCAATGCGAATATGAACTTCTTGTCCACGATGCTTGTATGTTCATATCATATATAGACATCGTTCAATAATACACATCGAGTTATATTTGGTAAATACCGAAACTCGTATTGCACACAAAACGGTGAGATTTGCCAAAGGGAACATCAACCATGGACAGCGCTGTCATTTTAGCTTTTTTCTTGATCTAGCTTTATTTTCAGAACAATTCGAACATTGCAAGTTCGGGAATTCCAACATTTAAACAATTAGCTTAGCTTTTTATACCCTGAACCCATTGCAAATGGGAAATCAGGGTATAATGTTTTTTTTTATAATATAATAAATAAAGAGTATATCCAAATTAAAAAAAAAAAACCCTACCTCTGTTTTCAATGATGTTTAGTATTACGACCTTTCCAAAGCTCTAGGTATTGGTATTATATAATTATTTGTACACCAAGTTCCGTTGATAGAAATAATGAAATAAATATAATATTTATAATGAATGAATAACAATGATTTTTTAGTTTAGCAATTTGACTTTTGTTTTGCAATCTAGCTTTATTTATTCTAATAATGATGACAGCACTGTCCTATATTAGATTTGAAAAGATAATCAAATTAAAGTTATTTTTCATTTAAAATTTTGAAAAAAACAAGTAAGACTCTAGTCGAGGCTGCTCGACTAGGAGATACCCTGAACCCTCCATACTGATGTTCCAATAATTCTGCACACATACATACATATGCATCCACCTGCACGCATAGACCCACGCTCTGTTAACTCTGTAACTGTATGGGCAATATTATGAGAGTTTATTTGTTGAATAATTTCGTTTGTAGACCTACAATCTTAATGAAACTTTTAGAACGTAATCATAATGTTTCAATGTGTGTACATTCCAAAGCACAAGTCTCTAGTACTTGATATACGTTTTTTACAAATTGTGGGCGGAGGGGGCGTGGTATCCAAAATCTGTAAATTACAAAATTTGTGTATCCATCAAATGTATATACACCGTACATCTGAAGTCTCTAGGTCTAATAGTGTTCAAATAGGGCTGAAAAAACAATATCAATTTATCGATTATCCTCGATAAAAAAGATATCGAATGAGTTATCGAAAAAATATGATAAACTCGTACTGCGTATGGTATACACGAGTATGCATACAAAATTTCAGCTCTCTAGCTCTTATAACATCTGAGATCGACGCACTCATACGGACGGACGGACGGACGGACAGACGGACAGGGCTATATCGACTCAGCTCATCGCCCTGATCAAGAATATATATACTTTATGGGGTCTGCGATGATTCCTTCTGGCTGTTACATACTTTTCACAAAACCATTATACCCTGATTTCCCATTTTCAATGGGTTCAGGGTATAAAAAACACACACACACACATTGAATAAGCAAAGATTAATGCAAATAGCTTAAATTATGTTATTGATTGATTTTATTTACTTATAACATTAATATTGACAGCTTCCTTCGACAAATAAAATAATTAAAGCTTATTTTAAGATTTTTTTAGTTAAGAAGTACCATTTATAACTTGCTCTGTTTCTCAGCTTATATGCCAGACGCTTACATATTCAAGTATTATTATTATACCCTGAACCCATTGAAAATGGGAAATCAGGGTATAATGGTTTTGTGAAAAGTATGTAACAGGCAGAAGGAATCATCGCAGACCCCATAAAGTATATATATTCTTGATCAGGACGATGAGCTGAGTCGATATAGCCCTGTCCGTCTGTCCGTCCGTCCGTCCGTCCGTCCGTCCGTCCGTCCGTCCGTCCGTCCGTCCGTCCGTCCGTCCGTATGAGTGCGTCGATCTCAGAAGTTAAAGGAGCTAGAGAGCTGAAATTTTGTATGCATACTCGTGTATACCATACGCAGTACGAGTTTATCATATTTTTTCGATAACTCATTCGATATCTTTTTTATCGAGGATAATCGATAAATTTATATTGTTTTTTTCAGCCTAATTTGAACACTAT
The DNA here is from genome assembly GCA_035047565.1 of Drosophila mulleri. Taxonomy (NCBI): domain Eukaryota; kingdom Metazoa; phylum Arthropoda; class Insecta; order Diptera; family Drosophilidae; genus Drosophila; species Drosophila mulleri. The sequence continues at coordinate 2,348,477 of JAWNPK010000069.1, read as the reverse complement.
TAGACCTAGAGACTTCAGATTTACTGTGTATATACATTTGATGGGCACACACATTTTGTAATTTACAGATTTTGGATACCACGCCCCCTTCGCCCCAAATTTGTAAAAAACGTATATCAAGTACTAGAGACTTGTGCTTTGGAATGTACACACATTTACACATAATGATTACGTTCTGAAAGTTTCATTAAGATTGTACGTCTACAAATGAAATTATTCAACAAATAAATTCTCATAATATTGCCCACACTGCAGCGCAGCCCAAGCGCAGTCGCTGCTTACTGCGCAGTTAGCAGAGCGCGGGCCTATGCGTGGGGGTGGATGCATGTGTATGTATGTGTGCAGAATGATTGGAACATCAGCACGGAGGGTTCAGGGTATCTCTTAGTCGAGCAGTCTCGACTAGAGCTTTCTTACTTGTTATTATTATTATTATTAAAAAGTATATCATAACATATTAAAATAATAATAAAATAAGTGTGGAGTGTACATAAAAAACTCTATATTACCTTACCCGGGGGCTGTTCATAAAATAATGAATTAAAGCTATCAAATTAAAAAAAAAACTGATAAAAGTTAATCATTTTATGATTCTTAGGAATAATTGAAGTTAATATATTCAAATTACGCAGGGACAGCGTTAAGCCTGAATTAATAAATGTTAATATAATGTAATATTAGCTATAATACACACATAGTATGTAGGTCAATTAGTAGAGGGAAGATGAATAGTGAAGTAAGTGTAAAGCGATCCTTGTAAGGATCGCAAAGGAAATCCCAGCCCCATGAACCAAATTTTTTTAAGTGAATGCTCCACAGGGTGAACTACATAAAATAAAGTTTTTTCCGCAAGGGGCGTAGAAGATCGACAAATAGTATGCCTCAGTACAACTCAAATCTAAAATTTGTATTTTACGCCCAATTAAGCACGATAAATATATCAATATAAAGATATCAATATAATTACGACTTAGTGATAGTATTCGTTTAACTATTTTGAATGTAGAAGTATATATATTTAAAAATCTTTTTATAGGCCAATTAATATTCATCTGAAATTTCAACGCAAAAGAAAAAGTAACTTCCTGATCCAAACAAATATCACAACAAAATAAAAATTTGCCTTGACTTAAGCTAACTTCCCGGACAACGATAAGAGCGGTAGCAGCAGGATGCAATATGTCGTTAAGGGATTAAACAGAACCAATAACAATACAACCCCCTATGAATAATGCGCATTTCTTGATATTATACCGTATCTTCAATGAGGTTTCCACCTTACACTTTTCGAACAACCGGCGCCCGAGATCAAGAAGTTGACATCTACCGTCTTGTCGAAATCGAAGGATCAAGATGTTGCCTATAGTGCCTATTCACCCATCCCGCATCTCGCCACAATTTTAAACATGTACACAGCCTCGCACTCTGTCAAAATTGTATACAGCATTCGATCTCGCTTGTATTTGCGGTGGTTAGGTTTTGCTTTCGCAACGCATGCATCTATCCATCCATCCATCCATTCGGCCGAAACAAAAAACTTCAAATACACACACAAGCACACACATACACAGATAAAACTAAATGCATACATGGACACATCTACTTTTACATAGGTATCTGCATATATGCACACCCATACACACACACACACATACATGTCCGCATAGAGCAAGATTTGAATATATGACCAAAAGAAAGTAGGCCTGCTGCTGTTGCTGCCAAGAAGGATGTGCTCCCCGCACAGCCGACCGCCCGAACGCTCAACCAACCAACCGCACGAGCATTGCGTCGTCGTCGTCAATGTCTATGTGTCTGAATTGCGTGCAAATATATGTATATACATACATGCATACACATATATATATATACAAATATATATAAATATAAATATGTATGTGTGTTATTGTCCAGCCTGTCCCTGAGCACGGCCAGTGCCTGTTGTACGGCTGGACGATGCCAGCGTAAGCCGCAGCGAGAGCACGCTACGTCTTCTCTGCCGTCTTGGCCGTTATTAATCATTGTACATTGGGCTGTCACCGAAAACGGCCGCGAATACGCCAACAGCGACAACGGGTAGAGAGCGAGAGCACTCTCAACGGCAGCGACGCAAGCAGACACACACGCACGCACGCTCACTCACACACAAGCGCACATACAAAGTTTAGAGCAAAGGAACAGAAGAACGACAACAAAACTGACCATACGAGTGTAAACAAACTCACATGTGGACTCATTCGCTCACTCACTTACACACTCACACAGCTGTACGTACGCACACACATACACACATCCACACAAACACACGAACACACGTACACAAACGTAAAGAGCCGCCGCGCTCAGGAGAAAATACTCGTGGTACGGAAATTCGCCGCGCTAAAATCAAAATTCGCTCACGATTTCTGCGCTCGCCGTCTCGCGGTAGTTTGTCGTCGGACGCTTGCTGTTCAGGTTCGCAGGACACTGTTGGACGGCGTAGCGGTCACATCCTTTCGATAGCCGGTCACTCAAACACGGTGTGCGCTGTCGCGGCTTATTTTCGCGACTCTATTCACTTATTCCAAGCTAATTGAAGAATATCCAAATAGTTTTCAGCAAGTGCACAAAATTAATTAGTTTTACAAACTGTGTTGTGCTTCCATTTATTATAAATATTATCAAAATATTATATACAAATTAAAAACACAATAAAAGGATTTTATGTGACAATATTGCAGAAATATGCAAAAATAAACCTAACAAAGCACAGTCGTACTTTTGAATTAAACACAATAGTGAAAAGCTAAATATTATTCACCGTATTTTGGCCCGCAATATAGAACATATATTTTTTACCGCCGAATATAGTCGGTTGATTCTATAAACATTTTCTGCTGAGGTGCTCAAAAAAGGTTTGTATTATAATCCATTATTATTATTATATATTTTTTTAATTGAAATCTCAGTGAAATTCAGATATAAAATTTAAGATACAAGTGAATATAACAAATCTTAGCGACTTGAGTACAAGTTTGTGTGGAGTTTTTGAGGTAACTAAGTAGGCTTTACTTCCAAAAACAAACAATGAAAGGTATTTTACGATCTGTGTTAAGGATATATTTATATACGCATAAGATAAGGTTGTGTGATGGTCTATATAAATCTAACTGAAAAAGGCATATTTTATAGAAATAGATTATCGATTGTCAATGCTTTGTTATGTTCAACCTTAGGAACCGAATTTACAAAGAGCTAGAGGTGATGGACAAATTTGTATATTTCTATTTATTTATATCTTAATTAATTTCATTCCAAGATTTTCATTAATCATTACATTAAATTCCATTTCAATTAATTTTATTATACTTCAATATTCGGGATTCAAACATATACTTATTATATATATGTATATACTATATTATTTTGTACAATATATAGTAAATACAATATACATCAATATTTTTTTGTTTTATTTATTTATTTGTAGGTCCTTATAAACTAAACTAGTTTTATTCTCAAAACTTAAACAGAAATTGATATATTATATAATTTATATTATTTTTTATGTATATATGTATTTGTGTATACATAATTACTCTTTTCCATTTCAAAGGAGCAAAATAGCAAAATTTAGAAATATCCATAAACATACTTTTATTTCATTAATAAAAGTAATATTATAGAAAAATATTTCAAATAATATGTTTATTTCTGAAAAAAAAAGTTTAGTGCATTATACTCTAACAGAATTGATCCATCCGAAAATTTAGGAAGTAAATGTGTTACGGTTAATTGTAATGTGGTAAACTGAATATAAATATATTATTTACAAGGGCTATAAACCTAAAAAAGAATTCTAGTCATATATGTACATATGTATGAGTGTCCAATTACCTAGTTTCGATAGAATACATACCTCAACTTAGGATCTCAAACGAAAACAGTTGTGCAATATCAATATTAATTATTTCTTAGAGATATCGAACTTCAATCTACTTACTGAGAGAAGTATTTAAAATATACGATATATGTATATTAGACTAGTCATATTCCTGACACTCGCATAGTCAAGAGTCTCGATGTTATCCAATTTCACCAACAGGTGATTTTCGCACACATTAATACATAATATATAAATCTGCACTTGGTGGGTAACAGACACAACAAACTTTTTTTATATTACTCTTTAAGCCATTTCATTCGTTTCTGTGTTAACCCAAACAGACATAGACCAACACACACTAACGCACACACACACACACACACACACACACACACACACACACACAAACGCACACTCGAAAAAATCGTTCATATCATTGAGTATTGTTCCCACAATTTGCACATACTTATCCACAAATGTATTAGTACACTCTGAGTAGTTTCTGTCGTTGACCTGCATTCAGCAGACTGTGCTGCCATGTCCTGTGTGTCCTGTCTCCCACCTCCTGCAATCCCACACAGTCAGAGTCTGTGTCTGAATGAGTTCGATACGAGGCCAAAGCGACGATAAAAATAGTAAATACAATAAAAATTATAATTGTATATAGGAAAATTACATGCTTTAACACAAACATACACACACACACACAGAGAGAGAGAAGCATATGTATATAATAAATAAGCAGGCTGCCGGCCGGCCATTATTTTTATATATTCGTCTGCAGCAAGGAGTATGTAAGAAAGTTTAGTGTGTGTGTGTATGTGTGTGTGTGTGTAGCCAGACACATCCACAGACGAGCTCTGGCTCTCACTAATACAGACAAGCCATAGACAAACTTACTGTAATTCTTTTATATACACATATATTTCTTTCATCTTTTTCTGTTGTTACCAGATTTTTTTCATGCACTGTCCCAGTTCGGTTCATGAAAAGTTTAATGGCACGTTGGGAGTGTGGACTTTTCGAAAGAGAAAGTAAGAATTCTTTCGCTTTGGGTTTGCCTTTGGCTTTTGCTATGGCCACTGAATGGTAGAAGACCTTGCAATTTTTATACAGCTGTAAAAGTTTTATTCGATATGTGTGTTTGGTGGCATCTGGGGGCATTAGGCAGCCCACAGCCACAGCCACTGGCACTGGCACTGGCACTGGCAGTGGCAATGGCAGCGGCAGAGCCACAGTTATTTACCACTCCATTGGATATGAGTGTCCATGTCTGGGTGCACGATTCGCACAATTATGCACCTACATACATACATACGTACATGTTTATGCTATGAATGGGTGCATGTGTGTGCGTGAGTGTCTATATGTGTATATAGTTGAAATGAAGGTTAAGGACATGACCAAGTATACGCCCCACTCCAAAGCCCCACACAAGTCGATAATAAGTTATTAATTTTGTTTAAAGATGATCAGCACAGCGCATCGAATTGTCACAATGTTTGCATATGTATGTATGTCTGTATGTGTATGCAATGTGCAATAATCGTAATATGCTAATATAATGTATTCAATTTAAATAAAATTACGAATTGGCGTATAGTTAATGATTTTGTTAAATGTATTTAATTACATAGATCGCACAGTCATTTAATTAACTCACACATACATACGTATAACATACATATTCATAGACAAACTAATAAATACTATGCAACCTTAGCTTATTCGCTCATTCACATATACATACACACATACGCACGTACACACATGTGTGTAATTAGCTAAGACGCCCACGAGAAACACGGACTGCAGCCTCTAGCGAGCAGGCTTCTTGTTCTTACTCTTTGACTGCTTGTCCCGCTCTTAAGCTCTGCTCTCTTTAGTCGCACACTCTTTGTCGACTCTTATTGCTTTCATACTCACACACACACACACACACACACACACACAGGCACACATACAGTCGAGTTGAACAGGTCCAGTGGCGTCTTGCTCCTCAGACTTTTGCTTTTTCACGTATGTTGTGTGCTGTGTGTTGTGTGGCTTTGTATACATTCATACAGAAGAAAGAAATCATGTGTCAGTCATGCGCAAAACGTGTTTTTCATTTTAAAATCGCGTGTCCCGCTCCTTCAAATGGCAACGGCTAGTGGACGAGCTCCTTTGCATGCCTCGCACTTGTTAGCCGAGACGGAGGCGGAGCATACGGCCATTCGCTTGGCTTCCAAGATACCGTCGGCCGGGCCAGCCATCATCTCGAGTCTAACCCACTTAAGGCCCGAATTTTGAGCTCAAGCTTCAGACCTGGCTTGGACCAGCAGTGCCCATTCTCAGCTTACACCTGCTGCTGCTGCTGCTGCTGCCACTGCCACTGCCACTGGGAGGGGGGCCACGCAACAGGCTGTAACTGATTGCGCTGAGCATGGATGGGGGTCACTGCTACTGCTACTGGATGGGGATGTTTTTGCTTGCTGGCTGGCAAGCGAGAGCTGCCCACGACAAACATGATGTTGTCGTGGCCGTTGTCGTTGTCGTACTCCGCATGCACGAAGGCAGGTAAACAAGTTATAAATCGTGCGCCTCGTGTGCTCGGCTCCCATTCGTGAAACGCCCGATGACGACGGTGACGTTGGCGAATGGTTTATTCTTGTTGCTTATTCGTAGATTCTCGCGGCACTGTGTCTGTGTGCTGCAATTTGGAGCAGGCGCGAACTCAACGCACCAATTAGCATATTCCATTGTCTCTATGTGTGTGTGTGTGTGTGTGTGTATGTGTGCCTGAGTGGGTTTGTATGTATCTGTGTGTGTGTGAGTGTATGTGTTTGTACATCCCAGGCCTTTTCATTTTTGGCATTGCTGCGACCTCGTCGTCGTCGTCACCGTCGTGTTATGGCTTTTTAGTGGCATGGGGGCGTGCCACAGCTCTTTTCGCCGTGAAGATACAGCAGTAGCAGCAGCGGCAGCAGCATATTTGATGTCTGTATTGGTATCTGCGAGCGCCAGTTTTGTGTGTGTGCGTGTGTATGTATATAATATACTCGTGGGTGTGAGTCCAGTTTATTTACATCTACCTCGCGAGCTGTCCGTAAAACTTTAAAACGCGACGCGATTTTATTGGAGCTTCGTGCGAATGTGCGACTCGCCCTTGCCGTTCAGCTGAGCGCCGCAACAACCCCAGTGGAAAGTACATGGCGCGCGCACTGAGCATTCGCTCTACATATGTACATGGCATGTAGTGGCTCTTGGCGAATGGAAACGCATTATTTTCGGCTATGTGCTGCATTCATTATATGCGTGCTGTGGCTGCGTGTGCGTCTTAAGTGTGTCACAGCTACAGTAATTAATTTAAATGTTTTTCTTCGTCTTCTCGTTCTTTCTTGCAGAATCCAAACTGTTTGATAACGGCTTGAAGTTGGATATTTCCAGCTATACCCACATGAACATACGCATAGGCACGAAGGGCAAGCGGCCGTTGCGTAGCTTGACCCCCCGGGACAAGATTCATGCGATTCAGCGTATCCACGATGGTGAATCCAAAGCCTCGGTGGCCCGGGACATAGGAGTGCCCGAATCGACCCTGCGCGGCTGGTGCAAGAACGAGGACAAGCTCCGGTTCATGTCGCGCCAATCGGCTGCCGACAAGATGTGCGCCGATTCGCTGGTGGATAAGCTGGACGGCTCTGCCGGCTTGCTGGGGCCGCCTGAGAAGCGCCAACGTCTAGAAAACACCCTGCCTCTGAATTTCTCCAATAAAATGAACTTTGACGAGCTTGCATTCAAGCGATCGCCCCTTAATGGTTTGGACTATAGTACAAATAAGAGTCTATCAGAAATGAACTACAACGGACTACCAGTTGATTATGTGGGATTCAACGGAGCGATCAAAAACAAGGTGTTTGGTGCAGATATATCCCGGTCCGGGCCCTCTGATCCCTCGCTAAACGCCATAAGCCCTCTCTCGAGTCTCACCCATCTGTCTGGCCTCACTGGCATCTCGCAATCCCCGCTAGCAATCAGCTTCAATGAGCTGACCTCAAATCTTAATCTGCTGGCTCAGCTAAACCCCGGCCTGGCAGCGATGTCGGGATTAAATAACTTTGCAGCCTCAGCCAACACATTGCGCAACCCAAAGCCTAATGTACAGCCGCAGCAGCAACAAGTACAGAGCCCTCAGAGCGACAACGGTGACCGGGAACGCACCCCCGCGCTGTCCGTCAAGAACTGGGCCAAGCAGAAACCATCAGGGACCAGCTCGGCTGCCGGAGAGTGTGACATGAAGAACGGAAACATGAAGAGTCCGAGTCCGAAGCTCGCTCCTTCACTCGTTGGCTGTGTTGCGCCGCTGTCAGGCCTCCCCGACGATCCTCTGCTCTACTGGCTCAAGTCGCAGCAGGCGATGCTGGGACTGAACAGCCTGTATCCCCCGCCAGCAGCGTTGGGCGTGACAAGTCCTCCAATCCGATCCTCGACGCCGCAGCAGATGAGTCAATATCCCAACACTCCGCCAGTTCCATCGACCCCAATGGCTCCATCATCGCCGGCTCTCGGGGGCTTGGACGACAAGAACTCGGCCTGGTACAACTGGTGCAAGGCCTTTGGCGCTAGTCTGCACTCCCTCAACCCGAACTCGGCCACGCTGGCAGCGCTGCAAGCCAACTCTCTGCATCATCAGGCGTCGTCGACTACGGCGGAGACCACGAATGTCGATGATATCGACAAACAGCAACAGCAACAGCAACAGCAGCAGCAGCAACAGCAGCAGCAGTTTGAGAACATTCTATACTCGCAGCTGACAAAGGAATCAGGATCGCCATCGGTGAGAAGCATCTCGTCTAATGAGCAGAATCAAACGGACCAGAATGACGCGGCCACGGATCTGGAGACAGGACCTGAAGCTGAGCCCGAAGTATCGGGAAAACCAGAGGACCTGTCGGCCAAGTCTGCGAAATCAGTGAGCTCCTCCACAACCCCGACCATGCCTTCTCCGCACGTGGTTGCCAACAGCCGTGATCACACTCCCGAGCCGTGCACGGCAGTAGCCAGTCAATCGGCGACAAATCCAAGCGGCGAGCTGAACAGCACCTCGTGCAGTGTGGGCGAGGACTGCAAGAACGTTCTCAGCAATATAATCTACAAAATTGGCAGCATGGCAGGCACAGATCCCTCGGAACAGCCACCCACGCCCGTCAGTCCCGAGCCGGGCTGCGACTCGGAGACGAGCTTCAACAGTGATACGCATCCCCACAACAATAACGACGTCAGTGCCAGCAACAATAACAACAATTCCAACAAGACCGACGAGGAGGAGCGGGCCAAGTACGCGGATTACGCAGCCGAAATCGAAGAAGTTGTTGCCATTAGGTACGGCGAAAAGTTCCTGCAGTGGCTCGAGAACTGCAGCAACCCGCGGGTCACAGCGGTTCAGCTGATGCAACTCAGATTCCTGATCGCAGCCATCAAGTCGAGCAGCGATGCGCAAGGCGCGTCGAGGTCCGCTGACAACTGCCAGAACGAGAACGAAGACAACTCCCATGAGGACACCAGTAGAAACAAGTCCCGTCGCCGCAAATAGGATAAGCCGAAGTTGGCACCTCTGGAGCCAGCCACGGATATTGCTTCAACGGCGATTGGGCAGCAGCAGCGCGAGAATGCGATCGAAATCGATGCCGAAGGACAGAGCTGTAGCTTGAGAGTTGTGGACTCGCGACCCCCTGAAGATCTGAGCTCTTCAGTTGGCGTCGAGCCCCTCAGCTCCCTATCGAGCAGGTGCCAGCAGTTCGCTCCGGCTGTTTACCAGTCGTCAGCAACGCTGCTCAGCTCGCTGATCTTCCCCCCCTACGAATTTGTACACTGTGACCTCGACGATGACCCCGATGACTGCCAAATAACGGGCGAGTACCAACAGTCCGACGAATTCAGCTCCAGCAGCAGTAGCGACGAAAATGTACAGAATGACCTAGAATAACTAATTCGATTTCTTCCGACCCATTCACTATATATCAATGTTTACGTACGATGTTTAAATCATAGAGTCGAGTCAGATCTTGCTTCGCGAAACTCATTTTTGTGAATTTTACCATTTTTATTAGATAAGATCAAAGTATATACTGTTTTCGTTTACGATTTGCAATTCCTTTCCACCCTAATAAATCATGATATTACTTATATGATATTTATAATAAGCTATAAAATATGTAAATATTGAAACGTTTTTAATTGAAGCTCGTTTAATTGTTTATTTGCCTTTTCAAACACTTTTGAATGTTTTTATACATACTAGAACAATGTTGGATTCCTTCAGTCTTCAGTTGAATCTGAACATCTCACAATAATAAATTTACAACTAATGAATGGTGGGGACAGTCAATCACATGGATTTGATATTAGTTACTTTTTATTATTAATACAAATACTCATGCAAATAATTAATACAAATATTTGCTAATAAGAATTTTATCAACTTAAAATCCATAAAATATGAATATAAAATAAATTTATATATGTAGACGTTTTTATTTGAAAACCTTGTTTAATAAAACATTCGCATTAGACAATTTTTATGAAATCATTTGACTTTTTCCTGAAGAACAACAGAGCACCAATCGCTATATAGAGAGGCTATTCTTATAGCAACTGTAGAAACTGAAATGAGGATTTAATATGGTATGTATGCTCTGATCAATATAAAAAGGTCTGCCTGCGCTATAAGGTAGGTTTGATATTTATTTATTGTTAAATGTAAAGTGAGGCTTGTTTATACGTAAATGAAGATGTTTGATCTTGCCATAGGAGTTGTTCTATTTGTATACAACTTTGAAATAATAAACCGCTCTGTATTTATATTCATTAACGATGTGAAATGACCATATTGGTTTGATCTTGCATTCCGTTCGCAAATCATTTCACAGGCATTGAAGTTAGAGACTAAAATATTGCAATGTGTACAAAGTATTAAGATGATCCCGATACGCCTATGAGGAGTTTGGCGAATAGGAAAATGCATTCAGAAGAGTCCAGCTTTCATAGCAAATACATCAACACAACACATCAACACATTTGGGCAGAAAATCGGATAAAACTGTAGCTTCTTTTATACTAATAGATCAACGAATTACATGTCCTTACCTACCGATGGCGTGGCAAATAGAGTCTACTATAAGTGGGTTGTAAAATATGTATTTCAATTGAAATACTATGAACTAGAAATTTGATCTTCATAAAGTTTATAAGAGCATACAAATGTCATAGTTGATTAGCATATTGAAATATGGGCAATTCTCTAGTGGCGAATGTGGCATTCGTACGTCTTTGAGTTTAAACAAGTAAGAAGACTCTAGTCGAGACTGCTCGACTAGGAGATACCCTGAACCCTCCATGCTGATGGTCCAATCATTCTGCAGTTCTTCTAAGCACACACATACACATGCACCCACCCGCACGCATAGGCCCGTGCTCTGCTAACTGCGCAGCAGCGACTGCGCTTGGGCTGCGCTGCAGTGTGGGCAATATTATGAGAATTTATTTGTTGAATAATTTCGTTTGTAGACCTACAATCTTAATAAAACTTTCAAAACGTATTCATAATGTATAGATGTGTGTATATTCCAAAGCACAAGTCTCTAGTACTTGATATACTTTTTTTGCAAATTGGGGGCGAAGGGGGCGTGGTATCCAAAATCTGTAAATTACAAAATGTGTGTGCCCATCAAATGTATATACACAGTAAATCTGAAGTCTCTAGGTCTAATAGTGTTCAAATTAGGCTGAAAAAACAATATAAATTTATCGATTATCCTCGATAAAAAAGATATCGAATGAGTTATCGAAAAAATATGATAAACTCGTACTGCGTATGGTATACACGAGTATGCATACAAAATTTCAGCTCTCTAGCTCCTTTAACTTCTGAGATCGACGCACTCATACGGACGGACGGACAGACGGACAGGGCTATATCGACTCAGCTCATCGTCCTGATCAAGAATATATATACTTTATGGGGTCTGCGATGATTCCTTCTGCCTGTTACATACTTTTCACAAAACCATTATACCCTGATTTCCCATTTTCAATGGGTTCAGGGTATAAAAAGATATCGAATGAGTTATCGAAAAAATATGATAAACTCGTACTGCGTATGGTATACACGAGTATGCATACAAAATTTCAGCTCTCTAGCTCCTTTAACTTCTGAGATCGACGCACTCATACGGACGGACGGACAGACGGACAGGGCTATATCGACTCAGCTCATCGTCCTGATCAAGAATATATATACTTTATGGGGTCTGCGATGATTCCTTCTGCCTGTTACATACTTTTCACAAAACCATTATACCCTGATTTCCCATTTTCAATGGGTTCAGGGTATAAAAAAACGAATGCCAAAATGTTTTTTATTTTGACGAATAGTGAATCTTTTAGCTCTTGATTAGCGCTATAATTGGTGCTAAATCTGATTTTAGGAATATATTAGTTTTCAAGATAATCACAAAAAACCAAGAGGTTCGCAGGCTACAAAAAACGTAAGTCGCTTTTTAAATGAACAATTCAACTTGAGATTTTAGCGAAACCTTAAGTGACAATTTATTACAAATAACTTTAAATTATTAGAAATTGGCACATATTTACAATGATTTTTATTTGGTTTAAAAATATTGAGTAGTTTTTTTTTATTTTGTAGTTTTAATCGGGGTCGAAGGTGACGTGTCGAATGAGACATTTTTTCCACCATACGATTTATTTATTTTTTTTAATACCCTGAACCCATTAAAAATGGGAAATCAGGGTATAATGGTTTTGTGAAAAGTATGTAACAGGCAGAAGGAATCATCGCAGACCCCATAAAGTATATATATTCTTTATTAGGACGATGAGCTGAGTCGATTTAGCCCTGTCCGTCTGTCCGTCCGTCCGTCCGTCCGTATGAGTGCGTCGATCTCAGAAGTTATAAGAGCTAGAGAGCTTAGTTTATCATATTTTTCGATAACGCATCCGATATCTTTTTTATCGAGGATAATCGATAAATTGATATTGTTTTTTCAACCTAATTTGAACACTATTAGACCTAGAGACTTTAGATTTACTGTGTATATACATTTGATGGATACACACATTTTGTAATTTACAGATTTTGGATACCACGCCCCCTTCGCCCACAATTTGTAAAAAACTTATATCAAGTACTAGAGACTTGTGCTTTGGAATGTACACAGATTTACACATTAAGATTACGTTCTGAAAGTTTCATTAAGATTGTAGGTCTACAAACGAAATTATTCAACAAATAAATTCTCATAATATTGCCCACTCTGCAGCGCAGTCGCTGCTTACTGCGTAGTTAGCAGAGCGCGGGCCTATGCGTGGGGGTGGATGCATGTGTGCAGCATGGAGGGTTCAGGGTATCTCCTAGTCGAGCAGTCTCGACTAGAGCCTTCTTACTTGTTTTCTTTTACTCTTTTACACTTTCGTTGCATAGTGTCTCTCTTTAAGAACAGTAATAAACACAAACTGTGCAATTGAAATGCTCAAAACAGAACTTTGGCACTTGTTCGGCTTTGTCTGTCAATATTTCGAGATGTGTTATGAATAAATGTAAAATTAGTTTATAGTAGTTAAATTTAAGTTAATTTAAATTAATTTTAAATCAATAGATATAAAAAATGTTATCAGAACATGTATTCATTGATTTTGAATTTTTTGGCTGTGGTTGACCTTTCTGGAGAAATGCCCATATATATTTTGATATCCAAAGCTTTGAAACGTAATAAAGATAAAGAGCAGTGTATTGTACTATAGTAATATTTGATTCAGAAGATGCAATGATGCAATCTGTATTTCGCATATAAGCCGATTACATATTTAAAAGTGGGACTTACAATAATGTAATAATAATATACATAAAGCCAATATGAATTAATGGTGTGGGTAAAGATATATATCTCATATATAAGCTTGAGATTAAGGTAATAGGATGAAGGAAGAGTGACAGACGTAAAAGAAAAACAGTTTTCAATTAAGACAACCAACTGCATTAATTTGGCCACGCCTGTCCGCATGATCCCGTAAACCACTAAAGATAGAATTGAAATCGAAAGTGTATGCTCATGTATACCATACGTAGAAATCAGATCTTTGATTGATCTTTGGAGATAAACTCTATATGCGGGCTATATATACGGATATGTAAACCAATTTCAAGTATCTAGCTCTTATATATTCTGAGATCGACGCGATCAAGCGGACAGACGGACGGACGAACAGGGCTAAATCGACTCAGCTCGGCACACTGATCAAGAAAATATGTATATACTTTTTGGGGTCTGCCACGCATCCTTCTGCCTGTTACATATATTTCAACAAAAGCATTATACCCCGGTTTCCCATTTTCTATGGGTTCAGGGTATACAAATTTAATAGCATATAACGTCGAGCATTACCGACTGCATAAAACTCATTCACCGCCCATGATCCAATTTTCCGATTTGGTGTATGAGTAGTAGTGATTTTTGGGTGATCGATAGAAGAGACCTCAAATGTCGAAGTTTCTAGGTCTAATACTTGAGGAGATATGAATTTTTGAGGTTAGCCACGCCTCCAATGGGCCCCCAATGGGTTTAGATGTTTCAAGCTGTTTCAAGATGTTTCTGGCATCAATTGAGATAAGGATTTATGTAAATCACAATATAATCAGATCCGATTTTCCACGCCCAAAGAGGATCTTAACAGTAACTCACGTGCCAGACTTGGACTTTCTAGCTTTCCAACTGTTGCAAATACAGCCCTAACCGATCGTCCACACCAGAAAGGCAATTTTACAATTAATCTCTCGAGAATATATGTTCCCCTTTCTCGAAGGAGACTGAGTATTTCCTAGATCTTTAGCTACAGATTTGTAATCAAATATTGTCAAGTTCTATCAAAAACAAAAATATTTGATTGATATGTAATGTTTGAAGAAGTCAGACAACACCTTGTGTCTTAGGCTACATTGAACATCAATAAGTTGGAACATGGAGCACGCCAATCATCTTAAGAAATTATTACTGAAATGCTGAGAATTTGGCATATCGAAAGATTGATTCATTCATTGAGATTTAAATGAGGCCCTGGCCCTCAAATGGATTCATTAGGAATTAAATATATTCGAAAAAAAACTAATATAGAGACTATTTGGGGACAAGGCCGAATCACTAATAGTGTTGTAAGGTTATTTTGGTTATTTCTATTTTAAATATATAGTTCGGCGGCACATTTAATGAGTATTAAACATAAACTGAAATTTCTTCCTTCTTCGTGTCGAACGAACTCAATTTCCCTTTTCCAATTTACTCAGATGAAATCGTGTTTGGGTTTGCTTTATCAGCATAATAAACTGATCCTATCTGGTATGCATTCTATACAATATCGGAGGTCTCGCTTCTGTTGTTCTGAGATATTTTTCTTTTTTGGGATCTTTAACAGGCAGATATTAAATAAAGCATTTCTTTTCCTACTGAAGTTTGTGTCGATAATGGAAATTTTGCTTAAGTTTTACTTAAACACAGCTTAGTAGGGAGTTGAATACACTTACCAAATTAGTCTCATCATCCATTGGCTCATATTGAACAAAGTCAGCAACAAACTTTGCAATTTCCTCAACACTTGATACCAGCTCTGGGTAGGCAAACGCAGTCGGCCTTATTGTGGTACACACGAATTTCTGTACTCGAATGGATGTATGAATGCTCTCAATAAACAGTATTACATCTGATCAGTGAGTAATTATGGACTCGCAATTACCTGTACATTGCATTCGTTGGGCAGGGCCAGCACCAAAGCACGACGGCGGGGAAAGTTCAGTACAAACTGCTTGCGGAAGTTTTCGGCATAGAGCAGGAGGAGTCTCTCTTTCGGGGACAGGGTGTAGTAAGATGGTGGATAGCATTGGGGACTGTCTTGGAACTCTTCCCTTGTCTCGGGAAACGAGAGATCAATTCTTCCAATTTGCAGAGCGGGATCCCCTTCGGATAAACTGAATTCGCTCTCCACATTTTCGAATTCACTGCATTCCTCTTCGCCCTCTTCTTCGTATCCAAAGTACATGTCCAACTCTTCCGCTTGCCGTTCTTCGATTTCTTTTAGCTTGGCCGCGTGTTTGTTTGGGTCTATGGTTGTCGAGAGTTTCTTGTACTTAGAAGTTACTGGTTTCGGCATATTTAAGCTGTTTTTTTCCTGTATCCTTTTGTGTTTTCTGTTCGCAATAAATTTTTGCTTTGTTGCTATAACAACGTTATCCCTTTCAAAATGTTGATACGAATTAACAGTGGAATGAATAAATTTTATTTTATTTTTATTTTTGACTGCTCTCGCAAGGTAATATGAATATACAGTATTCACTCCATAAAACGACTAAATTTAGTTTAAACCACTAGTGTTTATAACTGGAATATCAAAGTATAATTAAGGGACACAGCAAAAAATGTTTTACCTGAATTTTCACTAATTAAACAGACGTTTTGAAACTGCTCGATTATCGTACTATTCTCTGAAATACTTAAAAGCTGTTAAGTGAATAAAAATATTATAAAATTTGTATTGTAGCAAACGTAAACAAAAGAATGCTTAAACTTATTTACGTTATTTTACTCTGAGCTGATTTAAGGTTTTTAAAATTGAGAGCTCAAATAATATGAAGAATGGTAATACTTTTGAGTAAAGAATTATCAACGATTTAAAAATCACTACACCACTATTTAATCAATATTGGCATCACTGAAAATTTCAATTTTGATCTACATTCAGTTATCTTAATAGCTTTAAAAATATACAATAGGTGGCGGCCTACGGATTAATCTTCATACCACATTGGCGCCATCTACACAAATTAGCAGTCAACGAATGTTTCGTAACGACTTGGCAGCACTTAAATATAGTTTGAGAAGCATTAGACAAATGACTTAAATTCGTGCTACCCATAAATTAAATGACTACTAGAGGGCGCTTTCGAGACTCGCCGATATATAAATTTAGCATGGATATTTAGCAGTGGATTTTGAGAAAATGTCCTCTAGGGGGCGATAAAATTATGTTAAAAAATGAATTACTTGATAATGGTAATTTCGAAAATATAAAAATAAATTTACGAGAGACCAACTCAAGTCAAACTACCAGCGATCTGAGGACGGACCGCCACAGTCTTCTGATGCTTTAATACGTTGGCGGTTGGATAGATAGAAATGACCATAAACGAAATCACCATAGATGGCGTGATACAAAGTCCCAACTGTGTCAAATCTCTATTGCTAAATGGTATTTAATAGTCAATAACTCAAAAAGAATATATAGAATATATATTATTATATTGAAATTTATAACCTATTATTAGCGACATTCAAGAATAGTTTCAGTTTTGTGTTATTAGTTTGTTTAACTACTAATAATCAATATCATCAATAATTTTGATGTTAAAAAGGTACATTCATTTTGTGTCCTGCATGTTTCTTAACCGGTATGAAATGCTCAAGCATTGAACCCAAGTTTCGTTAATTTGCAAAAATATTTCATTCGCTGCCAGGCGATAGATGGCGCTAACTCCGAATTTTGAATATACGGCAGTATCGTGGCGCATATTAGAATATGATATAAGATTATGAGTATGTTTCCAATATGAAATACAAATGGTTTCAATGAATTGTTATTTTTTATTATTTTATAAGTTTTCATAATATTTCATATTTATACTTAAACACAAAAATTGTTTACTAAAATACTTGGAGAGCTACACTTAAAGCTGTAAGTCTGTAAAGCTTTTGAAAAAGATGGAATTCCTTCTTGAATATCAAATTATATTAAATAGACTTATAATATATTATTATTAGATTAAGTTTGTGTTCAATGCCTGCATATGAACAGCGATTGCACAGCCCTCAGACCACTCAGTTGAAGTTAAATTGAATGCATTTTCCCATTCAATTATATGAAATGGTCATTGTCGGGAGGACTATGCAACTTGTTCTCCTCGCTTTCCAGCTCCCATTGCTTTCGCTTCGCCTGAAGGATGAGGTCTTGGAAAGAGCCGTATTCCGAGTTTTGATGAGATTTGGCAATGAGATCTGCGTTGCCCTCATCATCGAACAGATCGTACTCGTAGTCAGAGTCGTTCTCCCTATCAATAGATGTGCGCGGCGATATATCCGAAGCTATGTCACTGTAATCCCCATTATCGGTATCGGTATCGGTATGTTGATCCGCTGCATCACTGTCATAGTTGGGCTCTTCGATGTTGTGTTTCTGGTAGAACATTTTCAGCAATTGATCCACTCGATCAGTGGACATGTCCGTCATCATCTTCACAGAAATCTTTCGGCGAGTCCGCTTGAGGGGTTTCGTAGGTCGATCCGACATCTCGAATTGAAAGGAGGTCTTGAACGTACTCTTCGCACTCTTCATGTTCTTTGCCAAAGCTCGAAAGAGTCGGTTGAAAGCCAATTTACTTGACTTTGACTTCTTCCTGCTGTTCGTCGTCTTAGCACTTAAATATTTTGGGTTTTCCAAAATAAAACGGTGCAATAGTTGCTTTGTTCCCAGCTGATCCTTTTGTGATTTCAGAAGCTCAACTATAAATTGAAACAAACGGGGAATAGTCTTAATAAATTGTTATTCATTGGACTGGGAGTAAGCTCTATCTTACCTTTTTCTTGGGATAATCCTAGTCGATTTTGAAAAACTCCCCATTCGTCGTTGCGACTGTCGGCTGAAGTATCGGCCTTTGCTGGGGCAGCATTGTTGTTTCTAATGTAAAATCCGTAGGACATGTCCAGAGGCACTACCACCAGAAGCACTAGAAATTGTATGCTCGAATACATCTTGGGTGCACGTCTTGTTTCTTATGGTGTCCAATTCCAAATGACTCAGTAGTCTGTCCGCAGTTTGCTTAAATACCGTTCTGCTGCGTTGGAAGTCATCGGGTCACATCACATAATGTCATTTACATACCTACGGATACTACTCGGGCATATAAACAAAGGCCGCAGCCGAACGAGTCATAGCGGCTATCGGTCATCGGGCGAGTGTGGTAGTAGCTGGCGATCGACCGATGCCGTCCTTGTCTTTCTTAGTATCACTTAATGCATGCACTGGCAATTAAAGGACAACCCATACATCGGTTGAATTAGCGCTTTTCCACTCCAAACACAGACCAAGCACAGGTAGGCCAACCGCCGCACAAGAGTCGGCGGCGGCTGCGCGAGCGAGAATCAAAACGCAATTCAACAGCCTCGGGCTTACGCGGACGCGGACGCGGACGCTGACGCTGACGAGGTTGATCACTGATGGGCGACAGTGGTGCGCCGGAATGCCTCGGAATGCACCGTTTCATGAATGTAAGTGGGTCATACAGGTAGTTGTTCGCCCTTTAAATGTGAAAGGAAGTGCATATAAATCCTAGCGCCAGCCATAAAAGGATCAACTGCGCCGATCTTTGTCTTGATCTCTGTCGACAAATGTGTCGCTAATTATGGTTGAATCTGGGTTTTATAGATGTAATATAAATAATGTAAATGCGATTTGCGGTGCAGGGCGACACGCGAGGCCAGTATGCAATTAGCCGGCGCCCAACACAATGCTCATCCGCACCTCTAATGAAAGTCTCTAATCAAACCCATATGTGGCAATAGCACAAGGTACAATATTACAATTGACTAACTGCTGTTCTCTAGATGGTGACTAATAAAAATATAAAAATATTTACTTCTAATCTGTACAAACATATACGTAGACTTTTCAATTCATCTTCATCTAGGCAGAACCTATCTTAGTTAAAGAAATTAATATAAATTCAATTAAAAATAATGTATAAATATTTAAGCGTCTCAACCGAGTTAGGCAGACAAGCAGCAAACATTGCTGGGCAAAGACTTAAGATCGGAGCCGACTGGCTGCCCTCAGCTGATGATCGGAGAATGAGAATGTGGTTCTCTTGCTGATATACAAACACAGAGACATCCGCATGTTATTGCGACGACAACTCTAACGTCTGACTTCTCAGCCAACATTGCGAGCCTGCGCCTGTGCCGGTTCCTGTTCTTATTCCTGTGTTTGCTAAGCACTTAATGTGTCGCGACTGAGAATTTGCTGCATGTAGGATTAGGGGACGTATATAGGCTATAGTTGAAGTCAATTATAAATATGGGATATAAATATAAAATAAACATATGTGAAATATTAATGTATATAAGATCAAGGGACTGTCGTTATACCCGGAACACACTATAACCGTATACGTTTGCTCATAAATTTTGGCCAGAACCAGAATTTTTGCTGAGTCGTCATAACCGGATTCCACTGTATATCATAATTTTAACAATTCGACGTACGTAAAATATACTTATATAAAGTATTCGACATTCAGTCTTAGTCAAAGAAGAGTGTATATCTTAGGACATTTTCACGGTCCATGTACACTGAATGTATTATTATTATTAATTGTTATTAACTTTAATGTTTCCGACAGCTACAAAGAATATTAGTTTTTCATACCTCTCTAAAGGAGGTCAATGGTAACTCAATTGTCGTGCATATAATTGTATATACAAATTCATTTAAAATAAACAGACGATAGGAGATCATGAAGACAGAAATAGCACTAAAGATTAAATAATTATAAACTTTTGAGTATCAAGCTGTATACAATCTTCTCTCTCTCAAATTTTCTATTACGATTTTAGTAATACGGCTAAGGGTTTGATAGCTATTCATAATAGGCAAAATTGGATAAAAATGATATATATTAACGGATTTTGAACTCATCCAAGATAAAGTATAAAATATAAAAAAAACAAGTAAGAAAGCTCTAGTCGAGACTGCTCGACTACGAGATCCCCTGAACCTTTCGAGCAACAGCAAACACACATACACACGCAAACACACATACATAGACACACATAGGAGAGCACGCATAAAGACGCATGGGCTGCAGTGTAGGCTTACTATGGGAACTTAATTGTTTAATAACTTTTTTGTGGACGTACGTTCTTCATGAAACTTTTAGATTGTGTTTATATCATTAATATGCGTGTATGTGCCGAAGCTCAAGTCTCTAGTATTTGAAATACGCCTTTTACAAACTTATGGGTGAGGGGGTGGATATAGGGGTGGGGGTGAAATTGAACAAAAATCGAAATTCCATACATATCAATCTACATTTAAAATTTGGATACTCTAGCCCTAAAGATGTAGGACATATAATTTTATAACTGCATTTCGATAAGGTTTTTGATCGATAAAAAAATAACGGGATGATTTATCGATTTTTAGTGATAAACTCGATATCCGCGCCGTATATACGGTCATTTAAAAAAAAGTTCAAGTCTCTAGCTCTTATATCTTCTGAAATCGACGCGTTCATACATACGGACGGACGGACGGACGGACGGACGGACGGACGGACGGACAGACGGACAGGGTTAAATCGACTCAGTTCGTCGCCCTGATCAAGAATATATATACTTTGTGGGGTCTGCCACGCCTCCTTCTCCCTGTTACATACTTTTAACAAAACCATTATACCCTGATTTCCCATTTTCAATGGGTTCAGGGTATAATAAATTGAAAAGTAAAATGTGATAGATTGACAGTCTTACAGACCCAACTATTGAATTGAATTGTTGTATTATCTCATGCTTTTATTAAAGATAACCAGATTGTTATTGTACATTCAATAATAATAATAAATATAATAGCTATAAAAATAAAAAGTTTATACAATAAATATTCTTGCAAAAGTATAGTAAAAGCACTATACTTATACTTAATTTACATATAATAAAGCTCTTCGTGGCAGTGCATGATCGACCCCTACTTTTTTTATTTTGTATTAAATAAAATATTGTGAGTTATAATTTTTCTCCACTGAGATTCACAATATTATAGTAATTATGGTCAGGAAAACGTTCCAGTTCGATATAGTCCATTTCAGTGTGCAGTAATTTGTCGAGCATCTTTATTATCTCTGCAAATGTTGGTCGCTCATTGGCATCCTGGGACCAACAGTAGTACATAATATTGTAGAGCTCCCTTCGACAATGCTCTGGTTTTTCAAGACGATATCCGTCTCGAACCTGAAAATCGGAAATGTAAATGAGCATCGCTTTGGACATACAGCAAAGTGCGGTGTTTTTATTTACCTTGCGCATTACATCGGCAGCAGATATACCTGGATAAGGTGTGGAACCCAATGTAACGATCTCCCACATCAATATGCCAAAGCTCCAGATATCCGATTTGATTGAAAATATATTATCATAAAGAGATTCTGTAGCCATCCATCTGAAACAAACAAAATTATTAGTATACATTCACAATTTCAGTAGTTCTAATTAAGCAATTTGTAAGTTTAGCTAAAATGTGGAATTATTATCGTATATTGGTACATATCAAGAGCATAAAAATATATTACTGTTGTCATTAAAATATGACTTTAATTTAATTACTAAAATAAAATACAAGTAAGTTATAAATTTCTTAGCTCTAGTTCCACAGTGTAATTTCATAATTCAAGAAGTAGCTCGGGTATTACAAATCCAATAACCAACTATTGTTCCTTATGTTAACTAACTAATTAAATACTGTATTCTAGAAGTGACTTAGTCCCAGCCACAGAACCAGCAATCAGGCATTCCTTATTGATTGTTGCCATACCATCTGGGCTATTGGGAAAATTTAAGTCAAATAAATGTTATTTACCTGATTGGAAGTTTTCCTTCGCTCTTTCGCTCGTAGATCTTTGATGTGACGATATCTCTCGCAAATCCGAAATCAGCGACTTTGCATGTGTGATCATCAGTGATTAAAATATTGCGCGCGGCAAGGTCACGATGGATAATCTGGAATAAATTTGTATTCATTGTATAGACTAACAATAAATAATATTTGGGGTAGGAGTTCGTTACCACAAGTAATAAAATGAACAAGTTTGAAATGTGTGGAGTTTTGGTAGTAAGATCACAATATTTGTTCGTTGTTAATATTTCAATTCAATTGACACTCAGCATTTACTTACCCCGCGAGACGTTAAGTAATCCATTCCCTTAGCAACTTGATACATGAACGAAGTTAAGTCTCCAGATGTCAACACATTTGATTTTCCGTGAGTATTTCCATAATGCCTGTAATATAATATATTTTATACAAATGTTAAAAGCCACTCGTAGTGATAGTCTACTACATAAGAGTAGGTCTAATGATACAGGTATGAGAAAATATGAAAAATATATGATTCTGTGAAGAATTCATTCATGTTTTATTCTAAATAAATTATTCATTATTAATGTAGCTCACCTTTCTGCTCGGGAGTTCCTCAAATATGTTTGCAATTTTCCACGACTCACGTACTCGAGTATCACAAAGGTGGGATCCTTTTCTGTGCAGCAACCCAAAAGTTGAACGACATTCACGTGAGGCTCCAGACTTTTCATCACCTGTAAGAGTAAAAGAAAGCATGTGAAAGTAAGTAAGGCAGCTCTAGTCGAGACTGCTCGACTACGAGATCCCCTTTACCCTTCGAGCAAAAGCTGTTTCACTCATTTTTCGCGTCTGTGTGTTTCTAGTATTTGAAATAAAAAGTAGATATAAATATTCATTTCTGCTAAAAATTTACAATTTCGTTCAAATAGAAATATATATTTTTGTACGTCCCATTTCAGCCAGACCAGGACTGTAATTCACCATATATTGTAGGAAAATGGCTGTGTAAATATTTTATCATTAAATAAAGCGGTACATATAATAATGAATAATGCGCATTTGATTATGAACAACTTCAGTTAGCCGGCAAATCAATGCTATCGAATGTTTGGCTTTTTTGTCCGACTCAATGAAAGTCTAACAAGCAGTCCGAGCTATGTACAACCTCTGCGACCAGCTGGGTAGGACTCCGAAAAACTTCAGTGCGCAGGTCTGTCGCTATGTCGGACTATCAGAGAGTCAGAGAGTCAATCGCAATTGTACATCCCAGCGCACTCAGTCACACTAATTATTGTACGCAGCAACAGGAATTAGTTTGTGCCCAGGCGTCAGAGCGGAAGGCTTTTGGCTCACGTCTTCGCTCCGTTGTGTGTCCCGGGTTTCCGCTGATTCACATACAAAATGTATAATGCGATAACAAAACCTTGTGCCTAGTTCGTAATGTCTGCGGGCGGATGACAGTCCGCAAAAGTGGTTCCTGATGCTGTTCTGTATTCCTAACCGAATCATCGTTGTTGTGCGGTTCAATTGGCTTCCATAGCATAAGAAATTTCTCAGCATGAGTGTAATAAATGATTTGGCAAGTGAAATGCAATTAGCGTGCGCTCTTCACACACTAATAACAAGTTCAAGTGATGCAAAAAGGTGAATAAACCAATACAAGTCAAATTCAATTAAATACACACATACATATGTATGTACATATGCATACACACAGATGCGTGTGGCTAAAAATACAATATTGTATTAATGTGCAGAAATTAGTATTTGTCAGTGCAGTTAGCACACAAAAATTTTCATTATTTCAGGTTTTTTGCCGACTCAGGCCAAACAACATCTATTTCATTATTTATTAAGTGAACTTCTAAAAGACCGGAACGTGATCCAGACTTATGTGTAAATACAATCTATGGCTCTTGCTTCTAAGCAGTAGTACTCCTAGAGGTACTAAAAATGCTTACAACTCAAAGCAAAAAACTTGGATAGCGAAGAACCAGCTAGTACTTCTCTAGTACAGCAGTACATTGGATTGATGCTGGACTTTAAGAACAATTTATCTATCTGTCCAGATATTCATCTGACCATTTAATTATAGACTATATTATAGACTAATCAGTCTAGAATCAATGTATCAAATCATGAATGAATGCGGGAATTTCACAGTATGGGATGTCGATACACTAGCTCCAGCTGGTGCATCTTTTCCGTTATGAATGCTTGATTTTGTGCTTATGGATTCAGACATGGATTAGTCAACACTTATACTTATTTATTTTTATCGATTAGATATTTAAGGCACTTACTTCTAATTCGGAGAGCAAATCCTTTTTTTCGATTTCATCTGCACTCTCTTTCAATGTTTTCACTGCAACTGTTGTGACCTCTGCGGAGCCTGTTGATATACATTTGCGATTAGAAACTTTAAAGTATTTAAATGAAATTGAAATTATCCTTGCGATACAATAGCCTATCTGGCTATGGTGTAACAAGTGCGCATTACAAGTTTACAACAGTTTACAAGCTTTGAGATATTTAATATTTGGATAAATTTGACCAATTTCATAAATTTAAATGTAATCGCAATTGGAATACTTACCGGCCAAGCCGGTTGCTTCGCAGCGCCAAACTTGCCCGAAGGCACCTTCACCCAGTATATTAAAGAACTTCAGTCGATGTCTCGGGAACTCCCAATGGTCGGTGTTGGGATCAGTGCCGAAGCCACCTTCTGATAGAGTGGCACGTCCGTTAGACGTCCCATTAGTCAGGCCGGTTGATCCCACAGCGGAGGCTGACATTGAAGCATCGATGCTGTTCACTGCACTTGTTGATGGTTGATATGATGACTAAAACAATACGATGAGAATTACAATTAGACATTAGATATTCTGATCTTGAAATTAGAAATTATTGACTGCGTTGGCTCTTCACTACCCATGGATCTAGTTACCGTTATTGGCAGCTGTTGATCCCGCTCCCAGGGCACGTAGCGGTTCCCGAAGGCGGAAGGTCCCTGCCACTGTTGCATGACCATCGAATTGCGACTGTCGTCGGTTAGCGTGTTGCTGAGATGACTAGGATTTGACTTCTTGGAGAGTTCTTCCTTCTCCTTGGACTTCTTCATAGTTTTGCTGATAGCGCACAAGCGACTGCGACACACATAGGCGAGAATAGTCAAGGATATTGCAAAAATGACACAGAGTCCAATAATAATTGGACTTGCGAAGGACTTTAAGTTGAAATCAGTCAGCTTGCTCTGACTGCTGTCATCCTTGTGATCTGGTTTTGAGTCTGCCTCAGAGGGTAGAGAGCTGTCTGAGGTTTGATTAGCTATCGGTGTCAGCTTGGTGCGACTGCGCGGGGTAGATGCAGTAGAGCCCTTTGTAGGTTGGACCGAGACGGGCGTCTGTGTTGGCTCCGTGTCAATTACTTTATTGTCTTCTTCTTGGCTCAAGTCCGGAGCTGTTATTGGGGGATACAGCTTTTTAAAGGGAGGTGGTACGAAATTGCCACCGTGGCTTGTCGGAAAACCTTGTGGTAAATTCAACCCCGGCCGCCGGTTTGGCAAGCCATTTCGAATGGACTGCACGCCGGGCAGTTGATCAAATGATGGCAGGAACTGGGAAATGTTCTTCACCACGTTCGATATCGAGGGCGGCGAACGAGATCCCAAGCCCTGATACCCTCCACTTTCGTGACTTCCCAATATGTTTATGAACACTTCATTCTTTGCTGTGTATCGACCATCCGACACAGTTATATATATCAGAAAATTTTCACCGGCCTGAAAGAGAATATCTTGAATAAATTATCATTCAAAAATGCGCTTAAACTAGAATAAGTGAGCTTTACAACATTTTAATGTTTTGTGCATAAAAGGGAAATTGAGTCTAGCTGAAACTAATATACATACATACATATATATTAGCTTCATCTATTGTATCATACTATATTTCAAATATATATAGATATATATATTCGTTCGCTCAGGGCAATAACAAAACTTGTATGCAAAGTAAATTTATCCCAGTAATTGCTCAATTTACACATTTCTTATTTTATACGTATCACCTACCCGTCCAGACAAGCTCTCATTCAGATAGACGACACCTGTATTGCGATCTATACGAAAGGGCAATTTGCCCTGTGTATTCGCCTGTTGGCTCGAGCCGATGAGCGGGAGGAAGCGCGGCTCAATTCCGAATACGAGATCATCTCCGTCTGCGTCTTCGGCACGAACCCGGTCAATAATCTGACCCACCTCTTCCGATTCCGAAATACGCCAATTTCGTTCTCTAACATATAATATTGGCGGCGCATTCTGCTCCTGTGAGATTGCTGAAAAATATTTAAGATCAAAATATATAGTTGTAGTATAACTAAATGTAAAATTAAAAAAAAAAAGAAAGTAAAAAGCTTCAACCTATTAAAATTGATAAAAAGCTTTTTTCTTTCGGATAAGTGAACAATTTGACACACACATTCTACCAGAAAAGCTCGACTGCTGATTGTATCAATAAATATATGTATGTATGTATGTAACATATAGAAATAGTATGATAATATTCACTTGATTCTTATCTATCTGCTGCTGTTAGATTAGAATAATATGAAATTGGTTCTCTACAAAGTGTGATGAAATTGATTGACTCATCGCCACAAAATAAAAGAAAGTATGTTTTCGATGGGCTGCCTGAGTTTCATATTATTCTGATGCATCAATTATATTTGAATCAATGTGTATAATCAATAAACGATATTTTCTTTCATAAAAGCTGCAATGAGCTCATACAGTTGGCGGAGTTTGGTAATTCACTAAGCTGGCGTGCGCAACCTGTTCTTATATTGTATCGAATCGAATTGTGTTGCATTGAACGGCTTCGATAAGTCCAGACACAGTCGCTTTTCATAAAAGTATATTTACTTCATTTGCTGTATGGCTTACCACACGACCTTCAGCTACTCAGGGAGAGTTCACTCAGATATATATAGAAATATTTAAACAAAAATTTGAGCGTCTTTGCGTCCATAACTGGAGAGGGATTTCCAGTTGAAAAATAAAAGTGCGCTCTGCCGGCGACCGAGAGTGTTAACATAACCGGTTCAGATTGTATTTGTATACTGTTTTCAGTAAGCGAACACGATTATATTGCTTTTGCCCAATATCCGTCTTGTCAATGCTTGAGCCAGAGACCTACGACTTCAATTTCATGCACGTATCTACGTATCTACAATGTATCTACGTCAAACAAACTGGTTACATTTTTCTTCTTCTTTTCTTTTCTTTTTTTGCAATATTCACTAAATATTTTGCAAGTCATAAAAACCTTTTTGGGCCAACTATTAACTGTCCACTAAAAGAAGTAAATCTGCTCTAGTTTGGAGGCGCCGACTAGCAATACACTAAGCCGCTGGGCGTCTGGGCAAACGACTACAAATGAAGTAGTTATCGAGCGATAGACAAGATTTTCAGAAACTGAATGATTTATAATGAACGCATTCATTTCTAGAAAAGCAAATATCCGAATTCAGTGATTTGTATTACTATTATGTATGTATGTATATTAATCGAAAAACGTGCATATTGACAAATATTATTTCAGTTCTTGAATCTATATGACTATTATAAACATTTTAACAGTACCATTATATCATTTATTGTTCTTTGTAAGTCATTAATTGATATATACGCCAACAAATGTTTCAGAAAATCGATATATGTATGTATGCTTTGGTGTTAGTCCAGGTCATTGAAGTAATTAAAATCCCAACCAATTCAAGAGTCAATAACACAATTTTCGACTACTCTTTCTGTTTATATAATCACGTTATTAATTAATAGGTTGTATAGGGCAAGAAGTAATATTTCGACTATTGGCTTTATTATTAATTAATAAATCGTGCAGTGCAACAATATATATCTCATTAGTATGAAGTACAAATTTAGTCATAGCGTAGCTAATTTTTCTGAAGGAAATGATATGAAATCTAAAATTTCTATGCGTTTCTATCTTGAGCAAACTATTTTGATAGATATCTACTGCAAACCAAGCTATCATTATAATCATGAACACCAATCATACTGTCATAAGATATATATTTATAATCTATTTATTTACAAAACCAAAAGATGGCTTGATAATTAGTCTCGTGAGAAGTAGAGCTCATTATCCATTGGGCATTTTCGTAACATGAAGTTCAGCTCTTTGCTACTTTATTCAAGCCGTGAGCGATTATTATCTTAAAGCCCACACTGCACGATGCTTTTCAGCGAAATTGCTTTAACTGCGTGATGGAAGTGACAGATTTTACCTTGACCGTGACAGTTTCTCGTTATTAGTCGTCCCCAGCTGGTGTTTCTTAGTCAGCTATTGAACTCTTGTGGGATATGTCAGTGGCCGCGCTGCCAGTACATTGCTTCAATAATGATCGGTCGTTGGCACAAACAATTTTCATAATAATATAAATCATTTCCTCAACCCATTTCAAAACAACATGCCCTGATCTAACTGTTCAGTTTTAGGTACTCATATTCACGGATGTGCCTTATCGTACTTACCTTCAGAAACAAATGCTATATCGATGGTAAATATGAATACCAAAACGATGAAATTTACAATCCTGTGAGATGAGGTCCCCGACATTCTAGGCTTGCAGCTGAAATGTCGCTCATCTTGATAATCCATTGTGTTGTACACCGCCAAGGCGGTAAGCCTGTTGGCGAAATCACGAAGAAAACAAACTTGTTGATAACGGAAATATTAAGCACTATTATTGTTACTATCACTCTGAATGCTCAATAGTAAACTGAATCAAAATCTGAGTATACAAAACTGGTTTCTCAGCACCTGCAAACATATTGCTGATTTTGTTTTTGTGGGAGTCTTTAAAGTTTATTGGTCGCTATCCGAGCACAGACTCAGCTGTTTTATAGTTTAGGTGAAAACCCAATGACGCACTCAAAGCTGAGATGACAAAAGATCAATGCCTAGTTGGGCATTGATAGTTCATCAGATTAGTTCAAAATCCTGTTGACCATG
Organism: Drosophila mulleri; assembly: GCA_035047565.1. Classification (NCBI taxonomy): domain Eukaryota; kingdom Metazoa; phylum Arthropoda; class Insecta; order Diptera; family Drosophilidae; genus Drosophila; species Drosophila mulleri. The sequence continues at coordinate 2,318,852 of JAWNPK010000069.1, read as the reverse complement.
CAGCCTGATGCACGCTATGCTGTGAGCACCTGGGCAAAGCTAAAGCAGCAAGAGTGAAGCTGATTTCTCTTTTGCTCATATACGGGTGCATGGTGCAATCGCTGGGCAAATCCAATGAGTAAAGCGAAGGTGTAAGGGAGAGAGGTAGACTGGTAGAGAGAGCAGCAGACACGCTTAATTTCGTGAAGATATTTAAAACAAGCTCTGTCGAAACTTCAGCCTTTAAAAAATGCAAGGTGTGTTATGTAAGGCCTGCGCAGAGCTTAAGTCGTATTCTATAAATCATTTCAGCAATGACGTCAGATGTTCACATACGGATCAGACGAATATATACAGAGGCCGCAATTGAATAATAGAAACGAACAAATTAAACGGCTTCCAATCGCCCTTTGTTATGTTTTGTATTTATTGCTAATGTGTGAGATTCACTGATATTGGATATTTATTTAAATTTGTATGCATATTCAGATAGATTTATTTCACAAATATATTAAGTACACATTCTTACAAAATCACATGCGTGTGTTTCGAATACGAAATTATTAACAATTTGTGCTTGAAGAAACTTTCTCAATTGGCGTTTCAGCGGACATAAAACACGCGCGCAGACGCGACGTTGCGAATATGAACACGGTGTATATACTACTAAATCAAGCTCACTAGATGGAGCTTTTCTTCAGTCTCTTGAGTGAAACACAAACGAAAAACTTGTTTAGCCACAAAAAACAACATACTTTAACTGCCACTCTCCCCATCTTTATCTCTCTCTCTCTCTCTCTCTCTCTCTCTCTCTCTCTCTCTCTCTCTCTCTCTCTCTCTCTCTCCTCCATAGCTGACTCTCTCAATGTTTGATCGGCTCTCTGTGGAACTGTAAAATACCGAAGCATTGCCATGCGTGTTTTATATTATTCGGCATATTCATATTCTTCGGCTCGAAAGTTACTTTTACCTTCGCTTCAATGTTATTTAATACAAGGTTTATTGCGGGTTCATACCTACAGAGCTATGAATATCTCATTTTATGTACATATTTTTTATTTGTCCCCTCCCATATTTAATATCTTTGTAGTATATGAACTCGTCTTCAAATTAAAGAGTGCGTTAAATAATTCCGGAACCAGAATTAAAATTACTGTCAGTTGGTCTAACATGTTTCAAAAATAGGAAAGATATAATGATAACTGCATTTACAGATTGTAAAAGTGGTTTCATTATATGGTTGGTTTCCAATGTATGATATAATACGGTAGTTGCTTAGTTTCGAAAGCTCAATTCCATGTTCGCATACTCCAATTCCGTTGAAAAATTACTTTGTATAAATCATCTCATTTGCTATATTCAGATATTTTTAAATCATTTATATTCTCAATTTATTATAAAAAACTAAATGAATAGTTATACCGGTATCAAAAATGTGTGTTATTACAAAAATGATTATTGTTAGTATCTTGCTGTAATAACGTAGAAGCAATTCCCAGTGCACAACACGAAGATTCTTCATTTCTATTAAATTGTAATCTACATTTTTCTTTTCTTTCCTTAAGTTATATTTACATATGTGCAGTTACTGTTCACTGTTCAATCAATTATCAAACCCCTAATATTTTGAATTAGCAAGTTGGTTTAAAGCGTGTAACACTCGTATAAATTCGACACGTACATTCCCCCTTCATTATACCCATTTACGAATGTAAATTGAGTATATTTGTTATATGCTATCCGGCTGTCCATACGAATGCAAACCACTTCATCGCTATTTTAGCTAACGACTTGAAATTTGGATTATAATTATAAGTGTAATGCATTTTCCGGTATATCAGAAACCATGGTAGTTGAAGTGCTAGAGAGTTGAACAGTTTTACAATACTAGCTCAACAATTTATTACAGGTAAATCAACGCTATTTGGGGGTGTGGAAAACGTATCAAACTGTATCTTCTACAGCTTTAGAGCTGACAAGCCCAATTATATGTTGACGCCGAAATATCTACACCCATTGGGGGCGTGGCGAGCCGCAAAAGTGTATATCTCCTAAAAAAAATATATATAAATTTGAATTTACTTTAAATACTATGAGTAGTACGCTTTCATTTCATTGATAATAAAATTCACTTTACGTAAATAGAATTCAATTAAAATACAATTTCAATCTCTTGCTTTATAGTAGTGCATCTGTGTGACCCACAGTGCAGTGGCGAATTATTCACCCAGACAGCTGTAGAGTAGCCCATAGACCACCACATTGTGCAGCATGGAAACAATGCCAGCGAGTAGCTGACAGTCTAATAAATGTTGTTGTGACGTACGGTAGACAACGGATTGGGGTACACATGAGCGGCTTACGGTAATGTGTTCCATTTCCTTTTGCCCGGACAGTTATATTTAATGTGCGGAATATCAGTAGAAGTGCAATCAGTTTTATTGAGGAATAACATTCAATATGAAATGAATACATTCATGTGTTGAAATATCAATAACGGCACGATTCAAGGTTACTCTGTGCACTACATGCATTTATTATTTATAGAGATGTGATAAAATCAATATGCATTTCCAAGCAATCAACCCTATTTTGACTAAGCAAACGGCTTCGATACATTTGTGCTTCTAATGGTGTACATTACCCAAAGCATTCAGTTTGTTTCATGAGTGATAAGCGTACGCCTATGAATTCTAATAATAGACACACTATAACATAATAGTAACTGACTGATACAGTCAAATATACCTATATACGTCGTATGTATGTCTGTACTTCCTACAATACCACAAACAGAAACTGTAGTCTTCCCGACCAGCAGATCATGTTCCCTTAGTTAGTCGGAGTAGTGTGGTGCATCGTAAACTAACAAGTAAAATTGTTGCATGGGGTGTAATCGACGGCGTAATACTCGTGTGAAATGCAAAAATGTCCCAAGTAATATTTAAGATTTACTAATTGATCAACATTTAAAATTTGTTGATATTAATTGGAGAGCTATAAAAAAAGATGCTTTATTTCTCTTTCCACTTTGTGAACAAAGATGAGATGACCACTAGCCACTAAAATGTTTATGAATTTTCATACCATAATATTGAATACATTTATCTAAACAGATCTATCTAGATCTACATATGGTAAGTAATAACATTGTAGTCAGGAGAAATCTATTAGATCAATGATCTTAAAACAGCTACTCTATATATGTTGTTGTTGTTTTAACTCGAACATTAGGTTAGTTGTCAGAATCGGTGATTCACTTGTATAACGTGCTGGTTCTTTGAAGCTGTTGGATGTAGTTTTGCTTTCTCGCTACGGTATTTTCAAGTCGAGCACTCGTTGGTGTTCAGAGTGCGATAAGCTTTGTTTACAAATAAGCTGATAAGAAGAAAGCCAAAAGAGCAGTGCTGGAATATTGACGGAGTTTCCATTTCAATCGTATAACTCACTGTGTGCGCTTCGCTTAAATATTTGTGCGCTAAATGTTTGTTTCTATCGATTATCGACCTAAATTAAGTTACGTTATGTATTTTAAATTATAATGTTTTGGTCTATAAGTAAATAAATAAGTTATGATCAGTGATACTCATATATTAAGTATAAGCAAATTGATGAGTAATCCATATATGTACATAGCTGACATGATTATATACTTATAAATTAAGTATAAGCAACACGTGCAACGAAAAATCTTAGCTCCGAACCAAAACAAAAAATGAAAAATAAGAAGAGAATATGTACTCATATGTATGTATATTTGTGTATATACTATATAGACTCATTTCGAAAATTTATATTTAAACGCGGCTTTTTTCATGATGCATAGGCCCAACCCGCAAAAAGTGATTGCGTGAAAAAGTTTTTTAAATTGAATCATAGAAAGAGAGATAAACATGTGGGTAATTTTTCAGCTTTTATCAGTTTTCATGACCTAGTGAACTTATTGCCAATAATCATACATACTGAAGTAGGCTGCGTATAAGCAATTAGGAATTCTGAATTCTAATCAGAACGGCATTTTGAGTCGATATAAAAATAAAGTACAGATTTACTCTGGAGAATACACAGGATTTCTGGAAAAATAAACGTGCCTTAAATAAGTAAGATAAATTCATATCTTTGAATATAACTGTTGCGATCAAAAAAATTTTCCAAACACAGTCATTCTGCAGATCTTTATATCCTCCTATGCGATTGATAGTGAGTAATCATTGTATTTTGCCTTCATGTGTCCTACTATATTAAAGTATACAAATTAGCAGATAAGAGTATTTGCAATTAAAGTATTGAGTTGCGTACAACTTTCTTTCTTAATACTTATATAAAGAAACGAAAAGTAGCATAGTAAGTCTTGCATTTAAATATCTTGAATACCAAAATACATGTATCTTTTATTCTTGCACAATAGCAGCGGGATCTGACAATTAGTAATGCTGTTTATTGCCCACTGAATCGGGGTAAAGAGAAAAGATGACCCAAAAACGATCGCGATGCAATGCCAGTGTACTATTAATACTGTTGTGTATTGGTCAAGAAATGAGGAGCAGTGATGCTAGTTTGCAATTTCATCACGAGTCACATGAAAACAAATATCACCTTGGCGAGCAAATTGAACAAATAGAAACACCAAAGGACCAAAAACTCACCCTGCGATTGCCATCAAACACACTACTTAAGTACGGCGCCTATAAGGACGTCTCGATACTTCACTTTCGAGTTCCATTGGATACACAAGCTGCGTACTTTAGTTTTAAAGCTTTTGAAGAATCCAAGAGTGCCTTTCGTAAGTAGCGAAATTTAATAAATACCTATTATTATTAATAATCAAATCACATTTGCAGAAAGAAAATGCAAAGCGAAGGATGTTACACTACACTTAAAGGCAAAGAGCTTTCCAGTGATTAGCCCTGAAAATATCACTTTTCCCAAATATTTTTTGCCCTCGGATGAAAGGTAAGTTTTCCCTGCTCAACACTATATTTATTTTTAAAAGTCATTTATGGTTGATTTTATATTCGCATTAAAGGTCATTTAGAATAAATGGTACTCAAGGACTAATCTCCACAGTATCTTTCAGTCAATGAACGTAACACAAAGCTATCTAAGAAAAAAAATATATATTTGATTGTTGAATCTTGAGACAAAAGCGAGCCCCTCCTTTAAAAATGATATAAAATAACAGTAAATTAGGAGAATAACAAGTAAACTTTTAAAAGCTATAGTATAGCACTTGAATATATTATATGATTAAATAAAAGATAATTAATAACAAATATCAAATGTTACGGTCTCTACATTAGCATACGATTTCAATGAGAAATATACTTAAAATGCTGATTAATTAATATTCCGAAATTATTTTCAGGTATAAGGTATATAGTCTACAGTTTCAGTCTGATCAGAAGCGACACCGTATTGATATACCGGGTCCTCAATTAGGAAGTTGGTTTGCTGTTGCTTTCGTCAGCTGGACAGATCCTAACAATGATCGCATCGAACAACAAGGTAAACCAATTCGAATTTAATTTCTTAATTGTTTTTATCCGAATTTAAGTTTCAATGAAGAATACAAAATTATTTGGTGTTGAGTTATCTGGATTTCTAAGTGTTACATCTTACTCATGCTAATTACATTTCATAAAAATAAAATATATTTCTTTCTTATTTTTGTAGGACTATCTGCATCATGCGAGACATTGCTCTTGGCAGAATTGTCCGTATCGAGTTTTCTCCCGACCATTATAAGCAATGGACAAGTGGCTACAGGCAATATAACGAGTACGCCTGTCAATAACAAGCAGCTCATACAAAGCTCCAATAGAAACTCAAGCAACGGAATGGTTAGCGAACCAAATTCTGGAAACTCTAAACTGCTACAAGAAGCAATTTTGAAGACGGAGTATGTCAAGCAACTTCAGAAAGAAATAAAGGATTCAGAGGCGACAGTTGAAAATATTACTCATACTCCGAACAGATCCGCTTTTGTTGCTGAGATAGACACAGACGAATATACAGATGCAGGCGGTATCAAAAATAACACAAACATAAAGAATGGCAGTTTGAAAACCAACAATGAAATAATTTACAAGTTTTATGTGCCCTCCGACACGGCTGTGGCTACCGCGCGGATAACGTTTAGCGAAGTCTGCGTGGACTGCCCAGATATCGGTTTCTATATTCAGGCAAACGCATTTCCACTAATCCGTAGTGGACCGCCAAGCCTGGCCGGCAATGAGTACAACTACTTACACAGTACAATTATAAGACCGAATCAAACTGAAGAAATCTCAATTAAGTTCAATGTGCAGCCCAACACATGGCACTACGCCCTTCTCAGGTTTGCGAGTTTAGCGGACGAGTTTCTGTTGAATTCCCACTCAGGGCAAGGCAAAGCTGTTTCAAAAAGTGGGTATCTGTGGACTGCGAAAAGCGAAGAGGGACAGACGCGGAGTGCTGCAGATGATCTCAGCACGGAAGTGCACAACATTTCCTATGAAATCCAAATAGACTTCGATCCCGTGGATTCAGAGTCGGACAACGAATCCAATGGAACTCAGCATCTGCCTAAGTCTGGGCATAAATCTAAATGGGAACCGGTTCGCCGTCGCGGAATGGATTTCTATCCTCTGCTGCGTCAAAGCTATCATGAGTTTTTCATGTTCGACTTCGACTTGCAACCCGATGTAAACGGGACAGTTCCGGCACTACTTAACCTAACGGCACTGTCTCCTGCCGCTTTTGCGTTCGAGCTAGGCGAGGTACACGATATTGGCGGTACGCTCACCTTTGCCGTCTCTATGAAGCCGGAAGTGCGTATCATCAGTGAGCTGAAGCTGGCTTCACCCACAATGTCGCCGCCCTCAGAAAGAGGTGGAATTCTGGCTGAGAAATTAGTGGGTAATTTAGATGAAGTCGAAGTCCTGATGGGTCAGGAACAGCAGCCCAGCAATAACCAAAGTATGCAAATTATTGTATGCATGCATCTGGGTGTCCCCGGCATTCCAACCTGGCCCGACAAATGTCGTTATGGTCAGCGCTTGCTTCCCGCCTCCAGCATCGTAAATAACACCGAAATAATGGGCCTGATACATGTCCCCTTCCCGGAAAGTGGCCTCTGGTAAGTGCAAACAGCCTTTGACATTTCAGATATCATCTAATCTGAGTCGAGTTCTGTTTATAATAATTTAATAATGAATATACAGGTTCGTCACGATGGGCTTGTTTTGCCATGGAGCCGAGACCGCGCGGGTTACCATCATCGACAGCGTCAAGGAGTTCGTTCGCCAGCACCGGGATTTGCTGCAAGAGATGCGGAGTCCATGTGCCTGTGCTGCCAATGCCACAATCTATGAGAATTGTATTGGATCGGAGGATTGCTTGGCCGCCATGAACGAGACTGAAACCCTCAAAGTAAAGGAGTGTATGATGGACTCAAAGTGCACCGAGAACTACTTAGAAATGACCCGACTCTTTGATGTGCACCACAGGTCGGCAACGGAGCAGGGCTTTGCCCTGGAGAATTGCAACACTTCAGTGGTGTTCTCCATTTCTTCGAGTCCGTGTGTAGCTGGACGGTGCGGTCGCTTTGGCAGGTGCTATCATTATATGTCCGGAGGCTTCGTATTTTCCACTTGCGTTTGCATGAAGGGTTACCGCGGCTGGGACTGCACCGAGGACTCGCAGGTGCCATCTAGCATGTCAATCCTCATGGCCTCGTTGCTGCTGACGCTGAGCAACCTGCTCTTCATTCCGAGCATTTACTTGGCTTTTCGGCGCCGCTACTACACCGAAGGCGTCATATACTTCTTTGCCATGTTCTTCTCGATCTTCTATCACGCGTGTGACTCGGGTGAGGACGAATACAGCTTCTGCTTGGTGAAGATCAGCGTGCTTCAATTCTGCGATTTCTACTGCGGCCTGTTGGCCATTTGGGTCACGCTTATTGCAATGGCCCACATGCCTCAGCAGTTCGTGTCCCTGCTCAACATGTTCGGCGCCATTCTGCTTGCATTCGGCACAGAGCTCAACAAGCAGAGCCTCTGGGTATTCCTGGCTCCAGCTTTAACGGGCATTTGCCTCATTTCCGCCAGCTGGGGCTTGCGGTGCGCCAAAACACGTAAGTGGTTCCCTGCGCGACGTTACCTCACCATCTTCATGCCACTCGGCTTGGTGCTGGTGATGATTGGCCTGGTCTGCTATGCGTTCCTCCAGACCAAGCAGAATTACCACATCGTCCACTCTGTCTGGCATATGGTCATGGCGCTCAGCATAATGTGCCTCCTACCCTCGCACAAATCTTTCATACCGAAATCCTAGCACTCCGACCTCTCCATTGAGTTTTACCTTGCAAAACAGGAGCTCAGCGTAACTTGTTATGATACTGTCGATTCGTAATGAGTAACAAGCCTCGCATCCACTTTGGAGTCATGGAATTTAGATGTAGGATTAATGATAGACATATTTCTCATACATTAGACATACAACTCGGGCCAGAGGACGTATTAACCAATAGTCAGATTTACACTTGAATTCATTTGGTCCTACGAGATTGGAGTGTTTGAAACTCGACAAAATTTTTGGGAGCATAATTTGTCATGGTTCTCAATAAGAGCTGCGACCTTTCCGACAACACTTTCGGATCCGCGTCGTCAAAAACCTGCAAAAAAGTCTAATCTGATTCTTGATTAAAACCTTCGTCTACTTTTGTTTGCCTGTGCAGCTACCTACTTATAAGATATGAATATGTTCTAAAATTGTATAAATTAATTCCAACAAATGTGAACACTATTTGCATACATGTTTGCATGCATTGTTTCTGTTAAATTAAGCCTGCCATTTAATCTTATAAGACAACGTTAACTTGGCTATCGAGTTAACAATACTAGACATTTAAAGGGAATATTGAATATCTGTATAAATACTGCATACATGGATAAACGCGTATAGATATAGAAATATAACATTAAGAGTTGACGATAAGAAGCTGTTGTTATTTTGGATGTAAATGTATTAGCCTATTGATGAAGCCTTATTAATCTTAATAGTTATCATTCCTGAAAATGTACTGTCTTGTAAACAAACATTCTACTAGAATAACTAAATTTCAAATATGTAATTAAACGTCGATGAGTATGTACAAAACTTAAAGCATGGAAGCCTTTACAAATACTATGCTTATATAGATACGAATACTAATTGTGACATGCAAGAATCATCTAAATACGTTTCTACAACTTCATCGTATATATGTAACTTAATGATGCTTATTTTTCTTATAAATTAATCTGCTTTGTATCATGAACAACTTGATACAAAGAGTCAAATTTATATAAAAGTATATATGTACCAATATTTTATTTATATTTTTTTATAATCAGTCGCATATTAATTTAATTTTTGAGTATAGATCTTGGAAAAAATTATAATCACGAGTTTATGCCAACTATTTTACATATGTATATATTTTACATATTTCAATATTTATAAATAGCACTTTATCGCACGCTCCCAGAGCCGTAGCGAATTTCTCGCTCGAATTGCTCCGCCTTTAAGGTGCCGTCTATACTTTCACAGTTCTTATTAAATATGCTGTAAGCACTTATTTCATTGGGGTCCTTTGGCCCAGTTCTAGTGTTGAAATATATTCCAAATAACGCGGAGAACATCAAGAAGACCAGACCAAACTTCAGCTCTATTGCTATCACATACAACGTCACCCAAAACAGAAAGTATACCGTCCAAAGAGTATACTTTAAACACTTATTATCCTTGTCTTCGCTGGCATTGGCGACTCTATGGGACGCTTCAATTTCATCGTCCGATGACACATATTCCTCTGGTGTGTCATTAATGTCAGAAGACTTATCTGAGGCAGGCTAAAATACAAAGAGCTTCATTGTTTACGTTTCAGCTTGCAGTTGCCGGATGCCACATATGACATTTCATACCTTAACTTCGATTGTGGTTTGGCATTTTCCATGAGTTGGGTCCGCGCCAGTGCCCAGCATCCAAAATCGTTTAAGTTTCGATTTGAAGCTGTTTAACAATTCCTCCTTTTTCTTTTGCTGGCGATAATTTCTCAATTGCTCTTGAAAATCAGCCATAAAGCGATTTTTATTATTGAAAGTTAAGATGTAAATTAGAGATGAAACGTTTGGAAATTTAGAGATGTCACTTCTGAGTGGCATAGTGAATATCAGGAATACAGTGAAAGTCACAGTTACGATTTTAAAAATATATGAGTTTCAGCTGTTTACAAATCTGTCTTTACATGTATTACAACCGTAACCCTACAACACGTGCCTAGTGAATTAATTAATACGTGTTATTGTTTGTGCACAGAGCTGTTGTTTATTTATTTAAGACGATAGCCACAATTAAAATTCATCGTGAGTAGTTATCGATACTGTGAAACTGTTCGCATCACGCCGCGAATTTGGAATCTTTAGGCGGAAAAGTGTAGAATATACACATATTACTCTTATCCAATTTTACGGGGCCTACAGGATTGAGAAATTAGTCCCTATAGCTCAGTATTACGGAAGTTAAATCGCTCCCACTGCTTACAACCTCTAACTCCAATAGCAGCGAAATGGTTTGCGTACATATGAACAGATGGAAATTGACGGAAACTAATATAATAAATCTCACTGCATGAACAAAAACACTTATGTATATTTTGCCAACTACAAACTCTAAAATGTTTGATATTTGGTAGCTTTGGCAGCTTATAACATCTAAAATCTATATAAGCAATATAAATTAAGTATTTAACGACTCGTGTAAATCATTGTTGATTCATTTTCCGATATACCAGAAACCACCCAAGTCCAACGAGTTGTGGAAGGTAAGATGAAATTTGCTGATTAACTACTAATAACGTCAACCGTCTTGAAAAATATGGCTAAGAAATTTTTATGTGCTCCGGCGTCATTGTGCGAATCCAAACGGACTTTTAGTAAAGCTGGGCAAAGGGTGCTTGACAAACTGAAAAAGTTTACATTTCCTAAAGTATAAGAGCTAGAAGCTTCAAATTTGGATAGTTGAGTTACATGTAACCTCCTCTATCGATGTCTCAAAAATAATTCTTACGCCTTTTAGGGGCGTGGCACATCGAAAAATACACTGTAATATTCACATTTTTGGAACGTAAGCATCCATATTTTGCAGTTAGGTTACCATTAGCTCGTTCTAAGAACTGGCCAAAAATGAGGTATCTACGCCTAGTGGGGGTGTGGCAAATCGAGAAAAACAACACTTTCTACAGTATTAGAACTAAACATAGCTATTAAATTGCTTGCTTTTAATTTGTTAGTTGTAATAAGTTTTTGTTTATGTTAAACATAGTTGCTATTAGAATTGTATTAAATATATAATGACAATATAAAATGACAATATTCGGTACAATATATGCACATTTGTACACTTGCGTCGACATGTTAACATACATTTTCCCTTCTTAGTATGTATAAGTTATACGTTCTCAAAAAATTTACAGAAAGCACAGGTAAAAAATGTAGGTGATACAAATCTTTTAAATATAACTTCACATATATGTATGTAATTCTAACTTCTATTGAGAAAGCATTAGTGTCGTTTAAAAAATCGATGAATTGTTTCTCCTTATTATTGCTTGTGCTTTTAAAGTCTGCACTAACTAGGAAAAACATCACACAACGAATATCAAAATGCAAATGTCAGTGTAAAATCATTCAACACTCTCACGAAGTGAAGATCATATATTGGCTTTGAGTAATAGCCGTCTACTTGTCCATCCATGTAGACTACATACATAAATTGTATTGTTTTATACACCTATCCTCGGCAAAGTGTATTTTAAAGTTGGGGGAATATATTCGTCTAAATAATAATTTCCAACAACTCAAAAATGCCCACTAAAAACGATTTCAACAGTAGCAGTTTCACTGGCCATAAAATATCATATTCACTATGTAAGCAGACGGAAGCAGATAGCAGATACTAGTACCGTGTCCCAATAAACAGGCCTTGTTTATAAGTATTATTATTAATGTGTAACAGCTTAAATGTGTATTACTTTTGTTTTTCACACATTAAAGTGCGAGGTGTCATAAAAGTCATAAAGATCTTTATAGCTGCATATACGAGTGACAAGTGCAGCCTCCCAGCAGCACCTTCATATTTCTCACTCGCACTCGCACTGAAACGAGGCTGCTATCGCATCACATCATGTGTAGACACTAACCTTCACCTTTTTCACCTTTGCCTAAAAAGCATACTCATATTTTCGCATTAACCAAAAGAATAACGGTATTTAAGAGAATATTAATATAAATATGACTTTTTAATAGCAATCATCTCATTCAATTTAATATTCACATTCAATAAACAATAGAATTAATCGTGACGGTCAGAGTTTTCCCTTCCTCCCTATACCGAAGTGGAGCATATTTAATAAATTAATAAATTAGTGCAGTGTCATCTGTGTTCTTATTTATCTTTGCTTTGCACTGATAACTGAATTTTCAGTGATTATGCGAGGGGAGTTTGGTAAACGGCTGACTGATAGGCATATGCTTCTGTAATGCCTTCTTTGGTCAATTAAAGTAAATATTCTGATACCCCGCTTTTGCTTCGAGTCAGTATTTTACTAACAGCAGTATTGAAATAGTATTCGTCGACTTTCGTTCTAATATCAAGGTAATTGATGTGAATGACACCAAATGAATCCCAAAAGACTGGGATAATAACCTTGCCAGCGGACAGACCCACCTTGGCCTTCTTTTATTCACGTTCACTCTATGAAACCCGGTTTTTGTTTCTTTTTTTTTAATTTTCCTTGCTATTGGGTTTAATGTGGTGAATCCATGCTTAAGCGGCTACAAAATGGCGCAAAAACTCGTTCGGATTGCGTCTATCAGTCTCGTCAAAAAGTTTTGAAGTGATCACACGGCTTCACACAGTCAAGTGTGAGTGATCAATATATCCATCTCGCGGATAGTGCGATAATGTAAATATTTATATAAAATGTGAACTATTCGTGCAATTGAAATACTTTTCTCGAAGCTTTCACTAGCTTCAAAGTTAAGACTCTCTGTAATTCTTGAAAAAACCCTCGGGCATATCAAACGATCTTGGCTATCTTTATATGTTTGAGAGCACATTGTGCCTCATCAGTCCCATTTCAAAGTAGCTTCGGTAAGGAACGTTTACTTCTCCCAAATTTAATACAGCTCTTAAAATGACGAGTGTGAGCCAGCAAGATGCAGAGTCGAAGCCATCCCAAAAATCCACTAGTGATGGTCATGAATATGAAGAAGTTCTTGAGTTGATCGGTAGGGCAACCTTTTAAAAGGATTAACAATTGTTATAAATATACCCTGCTATAAAATAACTATTTGCTAAAGGATTTGGGCGTGTGCAGTGGATTATTCTAATTGCATCAGGACTCTTACTAATGATGGTCATCAACGAGACAATGGGTATGTCATACATAACGATTGTATCCCAGTGCGATTTTGAAACAAATTCAGTATACAAGGCAATCATGAGTGCTGCTAGTTTTATCGGTAAGTTTTCGTCCTTAAATATGATAAGATTACAAATTTGTTTCCTATAAATTAACTGTTACGTAACTCGCAAAAAGTTTTATATTATAATTAATTATTTACAACAAAAAATTTTATACAAACTATATGTAGTATCTCTTAAGTCTCTTGGAAGATGGTGTAAATCTAATTAAAACGGTTAAGACAAAGATTAGTAATTAAGCAGCAAAAAGCTGTAAAAGTAAATTACAAATGTTAAAATGTTGGCTGGAATTTAAAAGTGCCGCAGTCGGACATGTTCAACAAGATAAAATTAAGTCGAAGCGCTCATAGGGGTGATCGTGACA